>JAILYB010000028.1:5162943-6453679 GCA_021437785.1 Rhodomyrtus psidioides | reverse complement strand
CCAATTTGAAACCTTGTAAAGTGACTTGTAGATGTAGATTACATATGGTCTGGACAGTGTAATCCGTTCATTTATTTCATCGATAGCAGTCGCCGTTTCTAACCCATATATGAGCTAGAGTTTGAGTCTTCTTCCTATGTATGCCGACTGACGGATGCTAGTTCATTAGGGTTTCACTCAATGCACATTGGTTTTAACCTATCTGTACCAGATGTCCACTTATTCTTTTAGGTGAAACCTTTATATATTAGCGCACAATTTGTGTGTATGAGCGCCCCTTTTTTTTTTTTACACATTCGACTCTGCCAATTCTTTCGAAAGGGCCTTTTCTTTCAAGACATAAACATCAACGAATCATGTAAATTTTAAATACTTTCTCTCCTCTTTTTCCAGGCATTGTCAACATTATCAGCTTTGCTCAGTCATATCCTAATGATTGCCATTAGACCCTTTTCATTATTTATAATCTATGCTTAGCAAGTCTAAGATGGCAGAAAAGTCATTGAATTTCTCCACTATTTTAACTGCATAATTGTATGAAATTGGCTATCTCTGAGTTGTCTTTTGCCTGGTACTCGGTCCCACAGTGGACTCCTGATTGTGGGGTTGGGGGGTGGGGTGGGTGGTTAGTTTCATGAATTAGGACCATCCCTTTATTCCAATTAATTCATTAAACAAGAAATGAACAAGAGAATTTATTTTACAAATGGAAGTCAATCCCTCAATACCATTCCTTGTGGGGTGGTGCTTGTTACGCAATGACTAAATGGGTATAAATATGTCTTGAACATCTCTTGTTCAGTTCTCAAGCAAGTGGCTTCTCCACTAAACAATCCCTACGGAATTTCTGTTTTTTTCTCAGTTAAGCAAAGAGAAGTCAGGACAATGGAGAGCTTGGGAGGCTTTGCTGATGGAGAACTGGACTTACTGAGAATACTGTTCTCCAACGACGAGCCTGATCAGTACCATTTTGCTAGTAGCATCTTCGAAGATAGACCGAACTTTCAGATCCCACCAACTCTTGTTACCAATCCCGTTAAAGCACTCTCGGGCATGGACTACATACGAGGGGTTCATGAGAGTTTGTATTGTTCTTCAGTCTCTGATCTTGACTCTTTTAATCTGCAATGCTTGTCTCAAGAGAGCAGCTTTTCTAGTGCTTGCAGCAACAGTTTTCTTAATGTTCCCGTTCTGGGCGTCGAGAACTATAGCAGCTCTAATTATGTGTCGGTCCCTAGTGATCAAGTCTCCATGTTCATGGATGTTTGTGTGAATGGAGGGAACAATGAGTCAGTTGTCACAGATCAAAAGACTGTGTGCTTAAGAGAGAACATGGTTGGCGAGGCCGTATTCAAGGACAGCGACAATGTTCAGCCTCAAGAAGTTTCTGCTCCCATCGAGACATTGCCACTGAAAAGAAAGCCTGCCAGGTCAGGCAAGATAGCCTCAAGGAATGATAAAACAGACATTGAAATGCCCGAGAAGCCAAAGAAAAAACCACGCCTCTCGTCAGATGTGAGTACATCGAAGTGCTCTTTTAGTTGATATTGATACTAAGTTATTCATCTTGTCTTCAGAAAAACAATGAAACTCTCTGCTTTACAGTAAATTACTAGGAAAACCGCCTTCCTTGAAAAGAAACTTGAATCTATAGCATACTCTTCTTTCTTGTTTTTCCCAAATAGCAGATTCGACCCAAAACACTAGATAAGTGAATATGCTTATGGAAGCTGTCTGGATCGATTTTTTTTTTTTTCTGAATCATATATGCATAAACAGTAAGCACCTTTCCCGGAGCAAAATGTAGGTTTTTCGCATCAACAGTTTTGATGTCCTCTAGACCAACTCCGAAGCTGCATGGGATTTTACAGACATTTAAGTGGTTGAGTCCAGCGAGTATTTTCTAAAAAGAACGTAAAAATGGCAGGTGCAGAAAACCCGAAAGAAGAATACGCCATTGAAAAAGAACCAGAAGCTCGCTTCCCTCGATGACGACAACGAGGATAGGAATGTCAAGGAAGAAGGACAGAGCTCTAGTACTTGCAGCTCCGAGGATGATGTCTCTTCTCACGACCTCAAAGATTCAAAGGCCTCCGAATCTCTCAGCTCCGATGTGAAAACGAGAGCTGGTAGAGGAGCTGCCACTGATCCTCAGAGCCTCTATGCAAGGGTAAATAATCTCTATGTATTTCCACTCGATGCAGATAATGCACTCTTTGATCCAATTTTAGTTGGTGTCATTGTCATGATCTTCTTCTTTCTTGAATCCTTTTTCAGAAAAGGCGCGAGAGGATTAACGAAAGACTGAAGATCTTGCAGAACCTCATTCCTAATGGAACCAAGGTACCTAGCATGCTCGGTCTGAAAGATCTCTCGTCCATTTTACTTGCAAAGGAAAAAACAAATAAGCAGTGCATGAGTTAATACAAATCAATAACAACACTATTGTGTTTGATATGGCAGGTTGACATCAGTACAATGCTTGAAGAAGCAGTGCAATATGTGAAGTTTCTGCAGCTACAAATTAAGGTTTGTGGACAGTTTCTTGAGACGTGAATCACAATAACTGTTCGTGATCATTTTGGATTGCAGATATGGCATGTTCCGCATTAGACTAATCCTAATATTTCCGACCTTTTCTTTTGTTCCAGCTCTTGAGCTCTGATGATCTGTGGATGTATGCTCCTATTACCTACAATGGCAAAGACATTGGCCTGGACAGAATTCTTTTTTCTCAACTATGACGTCCCCGCGATGCAGATTTGTCGAGGATTCATTATACACAAAAAAAAATTTAACCTCTTCTCTGGGTGCAAAGCTAGGCACCCATTTCGAAACATGTCGATTACATACCAATTTTTTTCTTAGTCATGTCTAATATCCGTTTTGTTACGAGTCAATAACAGCTTAAATTACATCAAACACATGCCTATCAAAAAGCAGGTGATCACAGAGAAGATGGTCTTGTTCATGGAACTACATTAAATGTTCTTCCTTCTCCACATCTATGACTTCTTTTTATATTTTGATTGAGTTCTGAAGAAAGGGATCTTATTTAATTTGTGGGTGATATTCTCACGAAGGATTCATATAACTTGATAGTTCCAACTGCATTTAAAGGACAAGTTCATTGAATGAATACACATCTAACTGTCATAATACTTAAACAAATTTCCCACTCTTGGAGTGAGTATTTCCGTACATTTTCTAATCCAAGGGCTAGGGCTTGAGTCAACGAGAGAATCATGAATTATTTATGAGGAAACTAAGAAGACAATTAGCTTGTTATAAATATTGAATTAAAATTACGAAACTGGACTCTTAAGCGTATAAATTGCATGTCATTGCAGCTATGAAAAGGAAAATAGGAAGGCAAAACAAAAGCACTCCAAAGAAGAAACATTGCCCAAGTAGAAAGGAGTCCAATCATTCAAGTGATGATGCTGCAAGCTCACTCATGTAATCTATTTCTCCAACACTTTTAGAAGTACCACAAGGCGATGTTTTGATACTTTTGGACCATTGTATGTAATAGGGATGCATAATAATGTTACAAAAGTAGGAAGCAACAATCGAAATCTATGAAGCCAAAAACTTCAAATATGATGAGATGAGAAAGACAATCAGCTCAAAGCAAATTACAAACAGCAGCATAACCTTAAGCCCCATAGAGGGAAACGTGAGGTAAATTCAACGGCACATGGCATGTCAATAGTCAATTTCGTACATAAACATTAATTTGGTTCATGTACTCTTTGAATCCAATCAATTTAGTGTCATCTGTTTACTTTGGTTTAGTTAACGTATGTAATGACAATCTAACTCAGCTGTGGATATCATTTCTAACTGACGTGACTACACATGTTAATGACTATATTCGCGTAAGTTCATAGAAAAGGAAAAAAAAATGCCTAGACCCCACTCTCCGCTCTCTCCTTCTTGAGAGGTTCTCTTCCAGCAAGAGCCACATCTATCCATGGTGATAGCTGTTTCCTAGAAGTTAGTTCTTCCTCGGTCTTTCCCATCGTGCTCCCCTCCATCCATTCTTCTGTGCAGGCTCCTCTCCCCTTTCCTGCTTCCATGGCTTCCTTTAGCATTGCTAAAAAAAATCATCCCTGGCCACCCTAACCCTAAATCCCCTTTTAAAACCCCAGTTCCCCATCCTTTTGTCTGAATTCCCAGATCGTGCCCATCCTCTATTCCACCCATCTAAACCCTCGTTACCCCCTTTTTCTATGGACTGACCCTTTAATCATCATTTTCCCTTCTCCCTTTGTTCCTCACCTGAACTTGCGTTTGCCCTTGGCGATAGAGAGGGCTTTCCCCCTTCTCTCAGCTTCTGAGGTCACTTCGATCTAAACAACCCCTTCTCAAGATCACCTAGCCTCAACCATCGGACTCGCGACCTGTTCTTCGGAGTTTCTGCTGAGTCTGTTTTCTTTGAGGCCCGCGTTTCCATCTTCCCTTCTTTAGAAGGCCTCGGAACGGCCCCTTTGCCTTAGATCGAAGACCTTGTTGCTCTTACTGTTTCAGCAGAACGGATGATGATAAGATGAAAGAAAGAAGACTTGCTTCTACTTGCCACAGAATGGAAAATATGTGGTCTAAGGACTCTGTAGCCAACGCGTATGAGGAAATTCCAGTAGAGAAAGAGAGAGTGCAACCTGACTTTACTAGGGAAGCTCCATTTTAAACCAATGTTAACTTTCAAGCCTTTCTTTCCACATCTTTCTTTCTACAACGAGAAAAGCTATCAATGTTAACTTTCAAGCCTTTCTTTCCACAATGAGGAAAGCTTGGAAGACGGATGATGTTGTGGGGGATCAACCCCAACACGGATTATTTACCTTTACATTCCGCTTGGCGATTGAGAAGGTGTGGCGTCTCAGTCTCGCCACCTGCTTGCTAGTCGTGCTATGTTTTAATCTTTAAACCTAAACATTCAAGAGTCCATACCCAAATAGTGTTGGAACCGAAAACACAATGTGGGTGACCTTTCGGATATAAGAAACGAGGCACGAAATGGATGGAGAAAATATGTATATTGGAGAACACTTGCTTTGGCTTCTCTCTTGCTTTTTTACAATACAACACTCAAGTATTTATAGTAAAACTTCTAACACACTTATGAAGACAACACTCAAACTTGCTTCTCCTAAGACAACAATTAATTCTTGCCAAAACCAAGACAACAATTAATTCTTGCTAAAATCAATTTTATTATTATTTTAATAGCCTCCCTTAAAATTGATTTCCATACCAAGCATCTTCTTCAATTTTTCGAACGAATTCGCCTTCAAGGGTTTCGTCAAAATATCTGCAAGCTGATCTTCTGATCTGCAGAAATTAAGATCGATTTCACCATCTTTGACTCGCTCACGAATGTAATGATACTTGATGTCGATGTGCTTGCTCCTGCCATGAAATACAGGATTCTTGGCTAATGCAATAGCCGACTTATTGTCACACATCATTTTAATAGGACCCGTTTGTTCATGCATCAATTCATGCAGCATCCTACGAAGCCATATCGCCTGACAAGCCGCTGAAGCTAATGCCATGTATTCTGCTTCAGTTGTCGAGAGAGCAACAACTTGTTGCTTTTTGGAAGACCAAGAGAATACTCCTGATCCAAGAAAGAAAGCATACCCAGATGTACTCTTTCGAGTCTCGGTATCACCTGCCCAATCACTGTCTGTGTACCCCACTAGACCAAAGTTGTCAGTATAAGAATATAAAATTCCATGATCACGAGTTCCACTGACATACCGTAAAATTCTCTTTGCTGCTTGCAAATGTGACTGGTAGGGTTTTTCCATGAACCTGCTAATAATACCCACTCCATAGGTAATATCTGGCCTTGTAGAAACCAAATATCTCAAGCTGCCAACAATGCCTTTAAAATAAGTGGGATTTACCAGCTCACCGGTTCCTTCTTTCTTCAGCTCCAATCGTTCTACTACGGGAGTTCGGATTGGCTTCAGCGATTCCATTTTAAATCGCTTCAAAATATCATTAGCATATTTCTGCTGAGAAATAAATATGCCATCATTTGTTTGCTTCACTTCAAGACCAAGAAAATAGGACATCAGTCCCAAATCAGTCATCTCAAACTGGCTAGTCATAGCCTCCCTGAATTCAGCAAACATTTTTTCACAGCTCCCTGTAAATATCAAGTCATCAACATAAATGCACACAATTAAGATGTCACCGTTAGCATTTGACTTGATATACAGTGTATGCTCATAAGGACACGTTTGAAAATCATGCTCCAACAGGTATGTGTCGATACGTGTGTACCAAGCACGTGGTGCCTGTTTTAATCCATACAGAGCCTTCTTCAGTCTGTAAAACTGATTTTCATGCCCTTTCTTCTCATAACCCTGTGGTTGCTCCACATATACTTCCTCTTCAAGGACACCATTGAGGAATGCTGATTTCACATCCATTTGATGGATCTGCCAATGGTTTTGAGCTGCAAGTGCTAAGACCATCCGAATAGTATCCATCCGGGCAACTGGTACAAATACTTCAAAATAATCAATACCTGGCTTTTGCTTGTAGCCCTTTACTACCAGTCTAGCCTTGTAACGGTCCACCTGACCGTCGGGTTTGTACTTTGTCTTGTATACCCACTTGACACCAATAGGCTTCTTACCGGGTGGTAAAGAAGTCAACACCCATGTGTCGTTTTTCTCAATGGAGTGAATTTCTTCATCCATTGCTTCAATCCACTTTTCATCTACAACTGCTTCATCATAGGTTACAGGGTCACAATCAGCAAATAAACAAAAGTTTACCAATGTTTCATCAGTGATTTCGCTATCACTGTTTCTATTTCTTGTGACCACATAATCTCTAAATTTTGCTCGCGTCTCCTTCAGTCGTTGTGAACGACGTAGTTGTGGTTCTGAAACTGCTGTTGGTGAAGATGTACCTCCAGTTGAAGATGATGAGGAAGATGGATCACTCGTTGAAGATAATGGATGTGTTTCTGTCTCACCCGCCAGTGGTTCATCTTCGATGGTGATGTTTTTCTGGTCACCCTTCTGATTCCAGTCCCAGGCTTCATCTTCTAAAAACTGGACATCCCTGCTAATAATGACTTTCTCAGTGATCGGGTTATACAGCTTATAACCTTTAGTTGTATCACTGTAGCCGATGAAGATGCACTTCTCGCTTTTGTCATCCAGCTTTTTTCTTCGCTCGTCTGGTATATGGGGATATGCCACGCACCCAAATACTCGTAGGAACGAAACATCTGGTTTGTTTCTACTCCAAGCTTCTTCTGGAGTTCTTCCAAGAACGCTCACTGTTGGACACCTGTTTAGTACAAATACAGCACAAGCAACAGCTTCTGCCCAAAATTTCTTGGGCAAATCTTTAGCTTTCAGCATACTTCTTGCCATTTCAAAAATTGTCCTGTTTTTTCTTTCTGCTATACCGTTTTGCTGAGGAGTATAGCTGGCAGTCAACTAACGTTTGATTCCATGAATTTTACAATATTTGTGAAATTCATTTGAGGTAAATTCTCCACTTCTATCCGATCTCAACACCTTCAATTTAAAGCCACTTTGTTTTTCAACATAGACTTTAAATTCTTTAAACTTGCCAAAAGCTTCAGATTTTTCCCTCAAGAAGTGTACCCATATTTTTCTACTAAAATCGTCGACAAAAATTAGCATGTGCCTTTTTTGTCCAAACGATTCCACCTCAACAGGGCCACATATGTCGGTATGTACCAACTCCAGTGGTTGGTTTGCTCTTCTGGCTTTTCCAACTGGAAAAGAGTCTCGATGCTGCTTTCCAACGAGACATCCTTCGCAAGGACGCCCTGGATCGTTAATCAACGGCATGCCGGTCACCATCCTTTTCTGGACCAATTGCTTCATTCCATGAAAATTTAGATGCCCAAATCGAAGATGCCACAGCCAGCTGCTGTCTTTCGTCATCGCTTGAAAGCTCAAGAGATTCTTCGTCTGAAGAGTCAGGGGAAACATCCGGTTCTTCGTCATTTGTACCGTCGTGATCAACTTGTTGTTTACACCTCTGATTGTGCAAACTCCATTTTCAATGTGAACTTTGTGGCCTTTTTCGGAAAGTTGCCCAACACTTAGCAAATTCCAAAAAAGTCCTGGCACAAAGTAAACATCTGCAATAGCAACATTAGTACCATCTTTGGATTTGATATTAATGTTACCTTTGCCCATCTCGGGAATTTTTGATTTATTCCCAAAGTTGACTTCGCCACGGCTTGTCTCATCCAGTTGTGAGAATAACTCCTTTCTTCCGGTCATATGGTTGCTACACCCAGTATCTACATACCATGTGTTGGTATCCACGATAGTTGAATCATCCTTCGCACATGCTAGTACCATGTACTCTTCAGCATCTGTGGCATGTGCATGTTCCGCCGGCACGTACGTCACCTTTGCATGGCACTCGGATTTATAATGTCCGAATTTATTACACTTAAAACACTTGACTTTTGATTTGTCAGGTGTTCTAAATTTTCTAGTGAAATTTGAATTCTCACCTCTACCTCGGGCTCCTCCCCGACCTCGACCGCCTTGATAGCCTCCTTGGTTTGGTTGAGCGACCCGACTTTGCAATGCTTGCTCGGGAACGGAACCCGTAGACTTCTGGTTCATTCTTTGCTCATGGGAGCATAATGAACCCATCAACCGCTCCAACGTGAGAGTTGATACGTCTTGTCCTTCCTCGATCGCTGCGACGACGTAGTCAAATCTTTCGGTCAAAGACCTCAAGATTTTTTCTACAACACGAACATCTTGAAGTTCTTCACCATTAATCCTTAATTGGTTAACGATGGCCTGCACACGATCAAAATATGCCGATATTGTTTCCGAGTCATTCATGCGTAAAGACTCGAAATCACCTCGAAGAGTCTGAAGCCGCACCCGCCGGACACGATCATCGCCTTTGTAGGATTTCTGCAAGATATCCCAGGCAGCTTTCGCGGTCTCGGCACTCGATATTTTTTCAAATATCATTTCCTCTACGGCTTGAAAAATCGCATATAATGCTTTCTGATCTTTCTTCCGGGACTCCACCAGAGATTCTTTCTCCTCCTTTCTCAAAGCCTCGAATGCTTCGGCATCGGTTACTTCGTTGTAGCCACTTTCAACTAGATTCCACAAATCTTGCGATTTGAACAGAACCTTCATCTGGACAGCCCAGTTGTTGAAATTCTTTCCGTTCAACTTTGGAAGCTGCATTTGAACGGAACTAGTAGATGCCATTCTAGCTCTGATACCAAATGTTGGAACCGAAAACACAATGTGGGTGACCTTTCGGATATAAGAAACGAGGCACGAAATGGATGGAGAAAATATGTATATTGGAGAACACTTGCTTTGGCTTCTCTCTTGCTTTTTTACAATACAACACTCAAGTATTTATAGTAAAACTTCTAACACACTTATGAAGACAACAATCAAACTTGCTTCTCCTAAGACAACAATTAATTCTTGCCAAAACCAAGACAACAATTAATTCTTGCTAAAACCAAGACAACAATTAATTCTTGCCAAAACCAAGACAACAATTAATTCTTGCTAAAATCAATTTTATTATTATTTTAATAAATAGCCCCCCCCCCCCCCCCCAAAAAAAAACAAACAAACAAACAGGTATGGCCTTTTTAAGTTTATCTAACTTGTACGTGCCACAAAAACAATCATATAACATGACATAGCCAATGAATACCATAACTCCCTATTTATATTTATATAAGGATACCCAGTTTATACACTAGATTATAAAAAAGGCAAACAACTGGGAAGGTAACAAAAGCGTCTCCCCCAGATCCATCATCCTTATTGTCCACCGATATTGCACCCAACACTATCCACTGTTGGAAGAATTCAAGATGACATTAGTAGAACCACTATAAACTTCATAAGGATGATACAAACACCCAAGACATCTGTCTTAAGATTGTTAGACAAGATACATATATTCTATATTCTGTCTAAAGCTTGTTGTGCAGAAATCACAATGACACTGGTAAAAGCAGGCAAATAGTCTCAAAGAAACAATCCTATCTTAAGACTGTAAAGAGAATTACAATATGGCATTAGTATAAATATTATACACTTCAAATGAATGACATAAACACCAAAATCTTTGAAACCATATTGTTGGCACAAACTTAAGTTCAAGGTTGACAGAGGCACATACGCTGAACTGATAGAGGCATCATCGCTGAGTTGGCAGAGGCATAAAATCTTCATTGGCAGAAGCATGTTCGATGAGTTGGCGGAGGCATAAACATTGGACCAGTACACGAACTGACACCGAAATCGAAATTATAACTGAACAATCTAAAAGAATGAAATTGACACAAATATCGATGCTTGTCTACACAGTCTCCTTACGACAAATTCGCCCCCTCCCGTATGTGCTTTGAGGTTTCATGAGCATCTATCTCCCAGGATACAACGGTAAAACAGCTACAGAGGCAAGCACAGCACTCCATAACTTTCGGCGAACTTGAACCAAATGCGAACACCATCTCAATCTAGAATGGGAGGTCACATAAATATAGGTCAAGTGGGGTATTTCGAAAATACAAGTAGTAATGGCTAATTAAATATGCCGTTATAATTACAGTGGCTCTGCCGTTACAGTAGTAATGGCTCTGCCTGTTACAATAATGATGGCTCTGCCCGTTGCAATAATAATGGCTTTGTCGTTACAGTATTTAATTCTGTAACTGCTGTATTTAATGCCATTAACTTGCTGTTACTTAAGAGTGTTCTTTTGAGCAACAATTTCTCATTCACTCACCCATCAAAATATCTCATTTCTCCAACAATCCTCCATATGAATGAAAATTGTTTTGTTTTTGACTCTGTGATGGTGTTCACCAAACTAAACCTGCATATGATAGGTATGTGTCACCTTTTGAACCTTCCCTTGTGAAAGTGCACTTAATTTACTAGCTGGCCAGTAGACTTGATGTCCTTGAACTGTCCTGCTTTCTTAGTAAATGCCTCATACACTTCACACAGGAATCATCTGAACATTTATTCAGTTCTCATTGTTATATTCTTTTTGACCATGAACATCGTCCCGGTTCTACGAGAGTTTCTAGAGAATTCAGCCCTCAATAATTCTCCTTTGAAGCGTTCCCTCTTCTCTCTCACATAGGTGATCACTTAATTCTGAGTAATTGGCTTACTCCACTTAAGGATCATTAAAGCAATAATTGCTATTATTTTCCTGATAAACCCCCACAGCAATTTGTTTACTCTACATACTTAGGGGATATCAAATCATTATTTTTTTTTATAAGAATGGTTTTGAGGGATAGACCTCTCACAGTGATATCTTAAGTTTATATACTTAGGTTGTCCCTTTTGAACCTAGATCTTGGGATCTTCAATCAACTAGATTGGGTTTTTCATTATACAAACTTTCTTGTAATGGGCTACAATCCCATTCCTCTTGTCGATTTTTCAACTAACTCTCTATTTAACCATTTAGTTAGCGGATTCGCAATATTATCTTTTGACTTTACGTAGTCAATAGAGATAATTTTAGTTGAGAGTAGTTGTCTAATGGTATTATGTCTAGGACATATATGTATAGACTTACCATTATACATAAAACTCTATACTCTTTCAATCGCAGATTGACTATCACAATGTATATAGATTGGTGGCACAAGTTTTTTTCCATTTTGGAATATCCTCTAAGAAATGGCGTAGCCATTCAGCCTCTTCACCATATTTATCCAAAACTATAACTTCGGATTCCATTGTGGATCTGGCTATAACAGTTTGTTTACATGATTTCCAAAAATATGGCCGCACTTACTAGTGTGAATACATATCCACTATTATATTTTTGGAACAACCACTTTTGCAAGACACCCCCATACTTGTAAGCATTTGTAGGATGATCTCCTACCTTTCCATAGCTCATAAGAGGTTTTACCCTTTTTCTTTCGATGTACCTTATTAAAAAGGTAATTCTTTGATAAAGTAGTTTCACCCCACATATTTTGAAGTTACTTCAACTATAATTCCATGTTGCGCACAGAATTCATCAATTGGTGCTTCTGATTACCTTGATCACTTCTCAATCTTCATTCTTATAGAGAACAAATTTCTCTTAATACTTCGTCTTTGCTTTTAAGCAAATACACATAGCATTATTTAGTGCTATCATCGATAAAGGTAATAAAATATTTATTACCACATCTTGTTTGTATGAATTTCAATTCACAAACATCACAATGAATCAATTCAAGAGGTTCAATGTTTCTTTCATACGGAGAGCCTCTATTGAATGATTCCTTTTGCGCAGAGAACTTCTGTAGACTCATTTCTTTCATGCGTAGAGCCTACGTAGACTAATCTCTTTCGCACACAGAGTCTCCGTTGAACTATTGTTGCGTTCAGAGCTTCCATCGAACGCTTTGCTCTCAGAGCTTCCATCGAACTCTTTGCTCTCAGAGCCTCTGTTGAACTCTTTGCGTTTAGAGCCTTTGTTGAACTCTTTTGCGTTCAAAGTCTCTGTTGAACTCTTTACGTTCATAGCCTCTATTGAACTCTTTGCATTCACAGCCTCTATCGAACACTTTTTGCGTTCACAGCCTCTATTGAACGTTTTGCGTTCAGAGCCTCTGTTGAGCGCTATTTTTGTTCAAGGCGTCGTATCTCGTTTCAAGAAACCCACTCCGCATATGAGGGAAGAATTGCTTTCAAAACTCAGTCTCAGATGCCTCCCATGTCTTGATATGGCCGGCCTTATCGTTGTTCCTGGTGCATGACCACAGCAACGCATTTTTCAAATACAACGGTACGGTGTTCACACGCACCTTGTCATCCTGAGCTCCTTGGGTTTCGAAGTATCGATTCTCCGCCCATAGGAAGTTATCCGCATCATTAGCATTCCTCGAGCCCTTGAACTTCGAGGGACATTCACTCTAAGCGGTACAGGGATCGCCCCGTTCACACACCCAGACTCGGGCACGGATCACAGTCTTAGAATCCACCATCATATAATCAAGGAATCGACCAAAAATAAATTTCTTTGCTCCAGCATCCTCTGTTTTATATTTTCGTTCCAAGGATTCTCATAATTCCTTTGACCCTTATTGCACAATAGACATTGCACAAGAAGTCATATAAGCCATTCATGACATAATTCCTACATGGGAAGTCAGAATGCTTCCAAGCTTCAACAACGTTTATGGCTTGCTTAGGAGGTTCCTCAATCAAGAATCTCGCAAGATTCAAGATTGTTAAATAAACTAAGTCTCAACAGCATTGAAGGCTTGCTTATCTATTTCTCCATCGGATACCTTAAAAGGTCCATCAGTCAAGAATCTCTCAAGATTCAAAGTTGTTAAATACAACATCTTTTTTCCAGCCACATTTAAAGTTCGATCCGTTGAACTTTTCATATTTCTCACCATAGTGGACAGAAGCGGCGGCAGAGGCAGAGGATGATCCAGGCAAAGGCAGTGCCTTTGATAATGTCGTCAGCAGTCACATCAACAACTCCATTTCTAATAGCCATCTGAATGCCTTTGGTGATGTCGTCAGCAGACATATCAACACTTTGTTTCCAGTAGCCATTTGAATGCCTTTGGTGTGGTAACACATCAACAACTTTGTTTCCAGTAGCCATCTGAATTATCAATATGTAATCAGTATTAAGTTTGTTGGAAGAATTCAAGATGGCATTAGTAGAACTACTATAAACTTCATAAGGATGATATAAACACCCAAGACATCTGTCTTAAGATTGTTAGACAAGATACATATATTCTATATTCTGTCTAAAGCTTGTTGTGCAGAAATCACAATGGCACTGGTAAAAGCAGGCAAATAGTCTCAAAGAAGCAATCATATCTTAAGACTGTAAAGAGAATTACAAGATGGCATTGATATAAATATTATACACTTCAAATGAATGACACAAACACCAAAATCTCTAAAACCAGATTATTGGCACAAACTTCAGTTTAAGGTTGACAGAGGCACAGACGCTGAACTGATAGAGGCATCATCGCTGAGTTGGCAGAGGCATAAACTCTCCATTGGTAGAAGCATGTTCGATGAGTTGGAAAAGGCATAAAAATTGTAAACAATATACGAACTGACACCGAAATCGAAATTATAACTGAACAATCTAAAAGAATGAAATTGACACAAATACCGAGGCATGTCTACACAGTCTCCTTAAGACAGATTCGCCCCCTCCCGTATATGCTTTGAGGTTTCATAAGCTTCTATCTCCCATGATACAATGGTAAAACAGCTACAGAGGCAAGCACAACACTCCAGAACTTTCAGCAAACTTGAACCAAACGCGAACACCATCAAAACACAGTGAATATGCAGATTTATGTCCTCCGACTCCTTTAACTTCTCTAACTTCTCTAACTTCTATTACTCCTCAATCCAGAATGGGAGGTCACCTATATATATAGGTCAAGTGAGGTATTTCGAAAATACATGTAGTAACGGCTGATTAAATATGCCGTTATAGCATTAATCTCGTAACAGCAAAATAACAATGGCTCTGCCATTACAGTAGTAATGGTTCTGCCCGTTACAGTAATAATGGCTCTGCCGTTACAGTATTTAATTCTGTAACTGCAACATTTAATTCCATTAACCTGCTGTTACTTAAGAGTGTTCTTTTAAGAAATAATTTCTCATTTACTCACCCATCAAAATATCTTATTTTTCCAACATCCACAACTACTACTACTACTCCTGGACGCTATCTGAGAAGTGTCTCTCGTGGCTTTGTCTTGCTACTAACTTGAAATAGGTGGAGCTCAACGGGAGTGAGTATAAAACTCAGCAGCACAACATTCAACTTAATTCAACTTAATGGCTAAACTAATTGTTAATAGCAAGCTCAAGCACAACATAATAGGCAGACTACTTGGCCAAATAATTCTTTAACATCTGACTACTAAACCTCTACATGAACCGTGAATCACACACATGAACATACGCGTGATAGTACTATTAGAATCCTTCACACGTAATGCAGTTTCGCACTCCAGATGGTTTACACATGATTAGCCTTATTGTTAATTCCAGCAGGGAACACATCCCTGTACCGAGGACTGCCTCCTCTAATTATGCCACCAAAGAAATGCATCGGCAAAAGTACATTTTTAATGCTAAAAGTTGTGTATGGATATCACTTTAGTGCCAAAAATTTCAAACAGATCACTTTAATGCCAAAAGTTATGTATGGAGATCATTTTAGTGCCAATTTCTTTTAAAAACGATCACTTCAGTGCTAGAGCTGCGTGGCTCGTCGGAAATCCGACACGTGCTATTTTTATTTTTTTTAAGCTGACGTGGCACATCAGAGTTGGAACTAAAAGTGATTGTTTAAGTTGGCAATTAAGTGATCTTTAAAAAAAATAGACACTAAAGGGATCCGTTTGAAACTTTTGGTACTAAAGTGATCTCTGTACACAACTTTTTGACACTAAAGTGATCTGTTTCAAATTTTTTGTACTAAAATGATCTCCGTACACAACTTTGTACTTTTCCCGAAATGCATCCTTTGGTCATTTCCAAGAACGTATCCCAGACTTCTGCAGAATGCATCCATAGGTACTCCCCTTACTCCAGGGCTTCCAATGAGCACATCATCAGACACATTCTAAAGAAACACATCCTTTGGCTTCCCAATTTCCCTCCGGCTCCCACGGGGTAATTGTCAAAACGCATCCGACATAACACATCAGAACGCGCATCTGTATAGCTTATCCCATTTCATTCATGCAAATCTCTCGTCAATTTTTATCTTTCAATGTGATGTCTTGCCAATCTACGTAACCCGTGCATGAACTTATAAGTACGCTACTCCAATCTCATGCCATAAACCAAAAAGTAAAGACTGACAATCCATAATTTTCATAACTAGACAATCCAATGCCACAATTCCCATGCATTAACCGACCCATCACAAGAACACATGCATAGCCATAACCGTCAATATACTCGTTTTGGGACCAAATTCAGTTGTGACGAACACAATCCAAACGATCCAACACGTGAATCCAACTATCCAGAATAATGAGACACCAAAACATTGATCAGACTCAGCATGCAATCCACAGAATTTCAAAAGCAAACAAAAGACCACATGGCTAAACACCCATCTGTACTTCCACTTCAATTCGCACTAGACCGACATCTTGCAAAACGATCAGCTTATAGTTTCTATCTACCTATAGCCAAAAGAAATCAACTCTATTGTTGATACCTAATTTCATATCAGTCTTTTTTAAGCTTATTTTAAGAAATTCGTAAAAAAAAAATTCACAAAAGGTAAAAACAAAATACAAAATCAACTTTGGTGGTCTTGGCCAAGTCCAATGAACCATTTTTGACCAAAAAATAAATTTTCATATTTTCGCATTTTTTAGTATTTTTAGAAAATAGGAAAATACATGAAAAATTCAAGAAAAATAGCATTCGAGGTCACAAAAATATGGAAAAATATTCAATATTTTTATTTTAAATCCTTTGTCTTTTTGACCTTATAAAAAGTCCAAATTCAAATTCAATTTCATGTGTTCCTTTGTTACGCATATGATTGAATTTGGTAAAAAAATGTCAATCGAGTCTTTTAATTTGCAATTTAGGAATTTTTAGGATCTTGACATCCAATCTAATTGTCCCTCATTGTAGTTTAGCCCAATTATCTATATAAATTGCTCAATTGCATGAATTGGGCAAAAATTACATACTTAATTGCATTTTAGTCCTTGAATTTGGGCATAATTGAAATTACTTTCAATTCGGGGACTACCATTACAAATTGAAGTCACTATCCAATGTTTTTCATCATTCTGAATCAATTGGCATAGGTGGTTTGGTTCAATTTGATCATTTGAGCCTTCAATTTCACTAATTCCCAAATTACAATTAAGGATAAATTTGGGGTTTTGTAGAAATTGACATGAACTTTTAGGCAAAAACACATTTTTGGATAATGTTCGTGTCCTAAGTTCGATTCTGAGGTTTAATTGTGAAAATTTCCCACGAATTTTGGTTAAATTGGCAAAAACAGAGTCGGACCAATTCTAACCGGTCGGACCCGTCGAACCGATCCAAACAGTGTTGTCTTCAACCTCCAAACTCCCGTGCAAATGAACAGTGCAGGGCCGAATCTTGATGAAAAAATTGATTGACCAATCAACTACAATTGAAGAAACATTGGTGGGGGTTTAATTGCTCAGGCCATTCCCCATTGATTGATGCCGGGATAACGACCAATGGTCGCCGGAGCTGGGAGCAATTGGCCAGTCAATCTCACGGGACCTGCAAAAGTCAACGAAGTTAAACTCAGCACAAATCCATTCCAAATTCGCACGGAATAATACTTGCCGGAGGACTAAACAGAGTTGGACGGAATGCCCATCGTCCCCGACACCGTTTGGACCATAAAGCACGTGACCTCACGTGCGAATTGACAGAATTGGCTCTCCCTGATTGACGGCAAAAATTCTTGAAATTGGATATAGCCATGGGAAGCCTAAGGAAGGAAATGTTGGTTCATTCAGTTGGGCAGGATCAACATAATCGAGAGAGAGAGAGGAAAAAAAAAGCAAGAGAGGGCTCGTTCTTCAACCCCCGTTGTCGAGAACTCGAGCTCAACTGCGAGGCGCTAGTTAGGCCGTCTCCGACCAAACCGAAGCCAAAGAAGAACGTTGGAAGCTTGCTTGAAGCTCCAGGAAGCGATCGCCGTCGGCCGCGCTGCTTAAAACCGCGAGAACATGTGAGTCAGAACTTCGTGTTCCTCACTGAGCATCAATGGCGACTCACCTGTCTTACTTTTATTCTTGCATTTAGTGTGTGCATTTTGTTCCCTAGACATCACTGACCATCATCGCATCTTTATTTTGCATTGGTTTTGTCTTAACACATCGAATCGAGTCTTCAAACATTCCGCCATAGCCGAGCCATGTTCACTTTCACCTAGCCAAATCTAGGTCGTGCGAGCTCGATTGGAGCTCGAGGTAAGTGTTATGAACCTTTAAGAATGTTGCTATGTGATTGAATTGCCTTGATTTGGTGTGAATCGTGCGATAGAACTTCCACGGCCGTACTCGGCATTTTGCATGATGCTCGTGATTTCATGGATAAGATGCTCTGATTCTTAGATATGTCAAACTAGAGATTACCACGAGTTGATTGGCGCTGGTTTCGTGCGATTTCGTTAAGATTTCACCATTGGATCGTCGCCGGAGATTCATAGCCATCCGTTCAGTGGCAGTCGCGAGATTGAAGACGAAGCTGACATGGCGGCCAAGGTGGTCAGCGTGCTGACATGGCATGCCACGTGGCAACCACGTCAGCTAGGTCGTTAGGGTCTGGTATAGTTCTGTTAGAAGATCGGACGGTCTAGGTTGTGCCACGTGTTGGCTTGGCGACTGTCCGATCAATTTTATTAATTATGTTAATTAAAATCGAATTTTAAAAAAAAATATAAATAGTTTGATCGGACGGTCGAGGATTAGCCGAGTTGTCCGATCGTGGCCGCAAATCTAATAAATCAGATCTGACGGCTGAGAGTTAGTCGGCTTTTGATATGAGCCGTAGGTTTTAGTAAACTGATCCTAAGGCCGTGGAGTAGCCACGTGTTCAATAGGAGCCGTCGGATTAAATTCGAATAATAAAAAAAATAAAAAAAGGCGAGACGGCGTCGTTTTGGAGAGTCTGTGTGAGCGGGTCCGGGTCTAGGCCGGGTTCCGACCCGAGTGGGTCGAGTCAACCCGGTCCGAATCATTTCTTTTATAAAAAAAATCAAAATGATTTAAAAAATAAAAAAAAATGGAAAAATTCTAGAAAATTCTAAAAAAATGTTAGAAAATCCCAAAAAAATGTAGGAAAATTGTAGGAAACTCTTAAACACTCCAGAAGCTCCTCAAAATTGAGGATTGACCACAGACAACTGATCAATCCTATTTTTGGGATTTCTTATCCATTCTTTCAAAAATTGATGATATTACCCTTTAGGGGTAAACCGTCTCAGCCTTGTATACGAGATAGGTCGAGGATGCCAAGATAAGGATTAGGGTCAATTAGGTGACCAATTCTTCTGCTTGGATTCTCGAATCTCGTTTTTTTTCCAAAAAATGACGATTTTACCCCTCAAAGGGTAAATCGCCGTCCCTATTCCAATCGAGTCCTGAAAATTGCTTAAGATTAGGGTTTGGGTCAGGTGGTCGACCAATCCTAATGTTTGAGATTTTCACTTCTTTACTTCGCCCGAAAATGACGATTTTACCCCTCAAGGGTAAAGTCACTTCTAAATTCCAGAAAAATTCTGAAAGTTCCCAAAAAATAGGAAATGTATTGGTTTGGTCGCCAATCCTATTTCCATCACCTTTTGACTTCACATTTCATCTGAAATAAGCGTTTTGCCCTTCTGGGGTAAATTGTCCCAAAATCTCTCGAAATTATGATTTTGCCCCTCATGGGTGAATCATGTCAAGATCAATTCTGAGCCTTGATTGACATTTCTCTAGGCTGATAGGGCCTTACTAGGGATGCCACGTTGCTTTCATGTCATTTATCCGCACGTTTTGGATCCTTAATTTGCGCAGTTATTTTTACTGATTGTGAGTGATATGGTAGCCACTCCTATCTGCTTGAACTCCTTGATTTAGGATCCGTACCCCACTCATCTGCATGAATCTTAAGATTAGATAAATTGTTCAACTTAGGTATCGAAAGGGAGTCAACTCTAACAGTTGGCGTAACAAAGTCCCCGATCCCATTTCTCTAGTTTTCGCAGAATCGAATAGAATGCTCCCGACTATTCGATAGGGTTTCCGATCATACCCTCCACGAAACGATTGGCGGCGACTCCTTAGCATGTACACATGTCACATGTCACTAGACCGCACCGAAAGTCGACCACGTATGTCCAGCCGTTGCGATTTGGGTAATGAGCCTTGGGAGGGGCCCGTGTCCGGACCGACGACCGGACGACCCATTAGCCCACCAGCCCTCGAGATTCGGCAGCCTCGAGAGGGTCGCGATATCTATCAACAGATTCGACATGCAAAACACGGAAACCACATGCATAGCCATAACCGTCAACATATTGGTTTTGGGACCAAATTCAGTCGTGACGAACACAATCCAAACGATCCAACGCATGAATCCAACTATCCAGAATAATGAGACACCAAAACATTGATCAGACTCAGCATGCAATCCACAGAATTTCAAAAGCAAACAAAAGACCATATGGCTAAACACCCATCTGCACTTCCACTTCAATTCGCACTAGACCGACATCTTGCAAAACGATCAGCCTACAGTTTCTATCTACCCATAGCCAAAAGACATCAACTCTATCAACATATTCGACATGCAAAACAAGGAAACCACATGCATAGCCATAACCGTCAACATACTGGTTTTGGGACCAAATTCAGTCGTGACGAACACAATCCAAACGATCCAACGTGTGAATCCAACTATCCAGAATAATGAGACACCAAAACATTGATCAGACTCAGCATGCAATCCACAGAATTTCAAAAGCAAACAAAAGACCACATGGCTAAACACCCATCTGCACTTCCACTTCAATTCGCACTAGACCGACATCTTGCAAAACGATCAGTCTACAGTTTCTATCTACCCATAGCCAAAAGACATCAACTCTATCAACAGATTCAACATGCAAAACAAGGAAACCTCACACGCAAATTCAGTAGAAACGATCGAATTACACCCATGAATCAACCGGATGATCAGCCCATCAATCCCGACTACAAAAGACCATAATTCAGCAAACAGAACCAATGTGCAAGTCCATCTGCCTAGCCATGCAAGCTAACTCAGTTTCAGTACAAACAAAGTAATTTGATGTCATTGCCCCGAATTACGTCATCAATAACTAGTTTAATCGATAAGTAGGAGGCTCTACTTGCCTCATGTTCAAGTGCGAAGAAGATTGAATTAAATCGTTGCCAAAAGAAGCTCATTTTTCCTTAGGCGCGCGGCACCGAACAAGACGGAAATGGGCGAACGATAGGTCAATTAGGACAATGACGGCGGGCTAAACTGAGGTCAGAGTAGAGGTGTCAAATGGGTGGGTCGAGTCGAGTTGGGTTTGCTCCTACCCATATTGACCCATCTACCCCATTTTGACCCATATTTAGTTACCCGCACACGACCCGACCTGACCAAAACACACTAAATCTACTTTAAGCTCTTCACACACAAGCGCTCGCGCGCACGCGCGCGCACACACACACACACACACACATATATATATATATATATATATATATATATATATATTACCTAGAAAAAAATTTCAGCTTAAGTACACCCTAAGTGCCATAAGTTGTGTACGACGCTCACTTTAGTGTCAAAACTTTCAAATCGATCACTTTAGTACTAAGTTTTTGTAACTTTGATCACTTCAATGCTAATTTCAGAGAAAATCGTGCACTTCAGTGCCATTCCGATCAAAGTCTAGTGAAATGAATTACGTGGATGTTATAATTGATTTTTATTATCTTACGTGGCAAATTTTTAGAAGTGGTTGCCACGGTGAAAATCCAACATGGCTTGAACAGGAGCAAAAAAAAAAAACGACGTCGTTTGTGATCCTGTCCTTCGGCCACACCTTCGACCGCTCCTCTATTCAGCAGTGGCTTGACTCCGGCCATCGCACCAGCCCCCTCACCAAGCTCACCCTCGCTGACCACCTCTCCCTCATCCCCAGCCACACCCTCCGCAACCTCATTTTCAACTTCACCCTCGCTCCCACCCCTAGCTCCCAACCTAGGGCCAAATCTGAAAATAGAGAAAGCTCCAGTAACTCATTTGGAAATACGAAGAAGATGAAGAAAGGGCACTATCCGTCGTTGAAGGATGGAGATCAACCTCTCCAGAATGAGCAAGAGCAATCGATCGATCGCCATTGTCACCCAGTGCATGATGATTTGACTGGTGAAGCTCTTTCATCCTCCTCTCCATGGCTCTAGAAACCTCTCAATCCTTCGCCATCTCTCTCCACTCTCTTCTTCTCTCTCTATATATTCCCTCGCAACCCTCCATGTGCTCTTCAGCTTCCAACACCGAATGAAAACAAAGAACCCAAGGACCTCCATTTCCGCGTCTTCTACAATTGCTTGCTCTGTTGTTCATCTAACAATGGCTTCAGCATTGACATCTTCGCCTTCGACCCTAGTCGCCGGCAAGGCCTCTCCTCCCATGCGGGCCGCGATGGCACCATGCTCCATCGCGTTCCCGCAGAGAACCCACCGGAGCTACGGCAAGCCATCGGGGCTATCGATGGTGAGAGCCTATGAAGGCGATAAGAAGGACTCGGCGGTGGACGTGCAAGTGAGTAAGAGCGATCAGGGTTTCCTCTAGATGATTAGCTCTCTCATTTCGCTTCTGAGGGATGGGAATGAAAGGGAGAAGAAGGAGGGCGCGACGGGTTGGTGCCGGTTCTGATTTGAGCCTCAATTTGGGGATTTAGGGTTTTTGTTTGGGTAAAATCTGTTTCAACGACGTCGTTTTGCTCTTTCAATCCTAAGTCAAAATTTGACGAGCCACGTCGCCCTCCTTTTTTTTATGTAAAAAGTCTACGTAGGCGCCACATAGACTTTTCGGCGGCCAAGTACGCACTTAGCACTGAAGTGGTCGAAGTTACAAAAACTTAGCACTAAAGTGATCGATTTGAAAGTTTTGGCACTAAAGTGAGCGTCGATTTGAAAGTTTTGGCACTAAAGTGAGCGTCGTACACAACTTATGGCAATTGTACTTAAGCTTAAAAAATTTACTTCAAATAAAAAATCAAATTAAATCATGAATGAATTAATTAAAATGTAAATAATCTTGTCAAATTGATATAAATCGAGTCCTTTCGTTAACTCCATCCAATTTAACTAATAGAAAATACTGATTGGCTGGCTAAAAGGTTTCATTTTGACCTGAATCTAATTTTAAATTAAATTAATTTTAAAAATAGTTATTTTAAAAGTAAAAAAGAAAAGAAAAAAAGAAAACAGTACCAACATTTTTGTCAATCGTCTTCTACACTCGTTCCTCCCCAAAATTTTCTCTATGATCGAACAGAAACAATGACAGCTCCTCCTCTCCGTCTATCACCAACATCATGCTCACCATCTTCGAGAAGAAAACCACTTCTATTGACCTTTACCGCCCCCTCCGCTCCTACTTCGCCTTCAATTATTCCGAGCACGAGGCCTAGAACCTGGAAGACAACCTCTAGACATTCAAGGACCTCTGCTCCGATCTTTAGAACCTCATTAAGCAACCCTCCCCCATCGCCCGCCTTGACCTCTTCATGTCCTATTTCCACGCCCTCTGCATCGTCGAGACCCGCTTCTCGATCTCCCCCAACAATGACCGTGTCAACGCCAATGCTACCCTTACCTAGATCTGGACCCTCGCCATCGGTCCGTGGGGGTTGTCGGCCCTTGGCCGGGGCTCAGCGACCCCCCCCCCCCCCCGACGGTAGTCGGGCGACAGTAGTGAGGGCTCATCCGAGCCCATCCATCTCTGGTCGAGCCTGTGATGGAGACTTAACTTTCCTGATGTCCCGCTCTTAGGGCAAAAAACATCGAAGAGGATGCGAACTCTGGTTCTGGGCTCAGCCGTGGGCGTGACCTTATGATGGATGGATGGATTGAAAAAGGTCAAAATGGGTTGAATATGGTTATGATATAAACTCATATTAGACCCATACGAAGTTAGGCTTTGACCTTTCAAACCCATTTTGGCATGTTTTTAAAATTTCAATGACCCATATTCAACCCAACCCACTATAAATGAGTTTAAAAATGGGTTGGTGACCCATATTGCTATCTCTAGGTCAGAGTTGGCATCGTCGTCCAAGGAAGGAGTGGGGTGGAGCTGATGGCTTTGGCAAGAGGAGGGCGCAAGCAAGAAATGAGCAACCGAGAGAGGTTTGAGAGAGAAAAAGAGGAAGCTTCTTGGGGACGTTCTCATAAAATGGAAGGCAAGAGAAGATAAATACCTTTTATAGTGGGGGAAAGATGATAGGTAGGTGGTGGAGTGCTTCGCGGTTCAATCCGAATACCACTCTATCGGGTTCCGAAATAATATCAACTGTCAATGATCCTATCACTTCAATGATGTCACGCCCATTACGATAATTACGTCCAGAAATATATCATGCCAAAGATTAAAATCCCAAATCATAACCACCCTTGGTCGGCATCTACATTAACTATTCCGCTTGTATATTTAAGCTGGCGAAAATTCAGGTCATCGTAGATGATGAGAGTATTAGCTTATAGCCCATGGTTTTTTTGGGATTCCTTCTCGTTTCCAACAAATGGACCCGTAAACACCAATCCACCGTCATGATTTCAATCACTGTGCATTCTGGTTTACCCGTGCATGGTTTACCCTTGGGCAAGATTACATTAAATGTCATGGAGGAGGTGTTATCTAATATATGGTCTATGCTGGAAGTAAAGTTGTATGCGAAATAAGAAAGGCTTTGCAAGGTAAGGAGAGCCCGGGTTCTCCTAGATTTAATGTTGCCTCTCAAGGATGGGACTATTGTGAATTTCAAAGAATACCAACTTTTTGGGTGGACTTTAGATACAGGCGCCTCCCAAATTATTGCTACCCTTGTGGGAGAATGTGTCATTACACCACGAACTATGAAGAAGTGCCCTACAAAAATTTAGCATCGAAGGAGATAAGTGCAGGAAATTTTGGATATTGGCTTAAAGAAGAAGCTCTCGAGGCAAGCCCGCTCTAGAAATTATTTTATGATGAAAAGTTTCTGGAGTCTGACGAATTATTCCAGAAACTCCGACCCAGGAAGTAGCGTTTGAGGATGTGCTGCCTACGAAAGTTGAATCCCAGGAGGTCCAAGGCCTATAGAAGTACTAGCCGAGTAGAAACTGAGGAAAAGAGGATAGGGTGGCGAGGAAGAAGAAAGAATGGCCCAAGGAGCGAGTCTTCCAAGAATCTGACTAATGATCACAAATATCCGTGGAAAGAAAAAATTTCCAAGCACTTGGCCGAGCATTCTAATTAAATCAGTGAGGATCACTCACTCCAATTGCTAAAAAGGTAAAGAGAGGTTCCACTCTATGTCCAGAGAAGAGATGTTTCTCTTCTACATGTTGCTCAGCTCCATGATACTCCGATCTAGTTGAGGATGGGTCAAAAGGACGAGCCTTGGTATCTAATCCTAATAAGCTACCATGGGATAAATGAAGATTCTAAGCTGGAATTATCAAGGGCTGGGTTCTGCTCTGACATTCTGGCATCTTAGAGCCCCTGTGTGTCACACCCCGTGATCCTTTAAGGAGCACGCCACATCCCACAACGCCGTAATCAAGTCTAATAATACACAGGATCTGAACGGCTATTGATGCGCTAATGAATACAAATGCGCAAGTGGAAATGATAACAACTCCATACAATAATAAATAAGATGAAATGGGATGACAACAAACTTTACATCTTATAAAACGTTCAGTCTACTTACAAACGACCAAGGGAAAAAGGCAATAAAAAAAATACATAGTGGGATCGATGGGATCTAAGGACCACAGCAAAGGGCAACACCTAGGTCCTACCCAAAAAGCCTCTAACCTAAGAGGTCATCCAAAAAGAACCATCATCGCCTAGGACCTCTAATCGGCGCTAAAATCGTTGGCTTCATCTTCATCGTCGTCGGGCTCGTACTCGAAGAAACTCTGGGACTCGACCTCCATGGAATCATCCTGATCGTCATCCTCAGAAGCGGATAACTCAATTCGCATTCGTCCATCCATTCAATGAAGCATCGCTATAAATCTCATAGCCTCCAAGTCCGGAATGGATCGTTAGTATTAGTGCGGTCATTAATCGACGCTTAAGCTCTTGAAAGCTCTATTCGCATTCGTCCGTCCATTCAAACCGTGTATCTTTCTTAGTCAACGTCGTCAAAGGGATGGCGATCGAAGAGAACTTTTTCACAAATCTCCTGTAGTAACTTGCCAATCCCAGAAAACTTCGAACTTCCGTTACTGACGTCGGTCTAGGCCAATTAGTGACTGCCTCAATCTTGGCAGAGTCCATTGAAATTCCATTTCTAGAAATCACATGTCCAAGGAATGCGACCTGATTGAACCAAAACTCACATTTACTAAACCTCGCATAAAGTGAATGCTCTCTTAACGTCTGTAGAACCACCCTTAGATGGTGTTCATGCTCTTCAGGACTCTTCGAGTAAACTAAGATATAGTCAATGAAAATAATAACAAATCGGTCCAGATATTCTTTGAACACTCGATGCATTAGGTCCATAAAAGTGGCTGAGGAGTTAGTCAATCCAAAAGGCATAACCGTAAACTTATAATGCACATACCTCGTTCTAAAAGCCGTTTTCTGTATGTCTTCCTTTCTAATCCTCAATTGATGATAGCCTGTTCTTAGGTCTATCTTGGAAAACACTGAGTCCCTTTGCAGTTGATCGAACAGATCATCAATCCTTGGCAACAGATGCTTATTCTTAATAGTTACTTGATTCAGCTGCCTATAGTCGATGCATAAACGCAAAGACCCATCCTTCTTCCTTACAAATAGCACCGGCGCTCTCCATGGCGATGCGCTTGGTCGAATGAATCCCTTGTCTAACAACTCTTGCAACTGAACCTTTAGCTCTTTCAATTCCGACAAGGACATTCTATAAGGTGCTTTCGAGATTGGTCCCGTTCCAGAAGCTAACTCAATCACGAACTCGATTTCCCTCTCAGGTGGTAATCCTGGTAATTCCTTGGGAAAGACATCGGGAAATTCACATACCACAACTTTATTTTCCAACTTTGGTTCCTCGATTGTCATATCCACTACTACAACTAGATAAGCTTGACACCCTTCATCTAACAGCTTTTCCGTCTCAAGCGACGAGACTAAAGGAATCGAGATTCCTCCTCCACTTCCTACGAATTCAAAACAAGGGCGACCCTCGGGATAGAAATGAATTACCTTATTGCCACAATCGACTACAACCTTTGCTTACCCAACCAATCTATCCCAATAATCACATCAAAACCATGCATATGCAGCATAGCTAAATCTATATGTTCCTCACTACTACCAATAACCATCTTACAATCCACACAACCTAGCGAAACTAGCACTTTATCCTTTAACGGAGTGGTAACATGTAACATCACATTCAACGGTTTCAATTCCATGCCAATCAAATCAGCAAATTGAGTAGACACGAAAGAATGAGAAGCACTATGATCAAATAAAGCATAGGCAGCGTGATTGCACGAGTGAACCGTACATGTGACCATGCCAAGCGCTTCCTCCGTCTCTCTACATGCCACAGCATAAACCCTTCCTTAGGCTGGCGATCGATTCAACTCTTTTTGCGGAGCCACAGTCGGAGGTCCTGCCTGCGATCGTTATCCTTGAGGTCAGGGTCCCGGGGCTTGGTTAGGACAGTTCCTCATCTGGTGGCCCAGCTAACCATACTTGAAACACATGCCCGTTCGAGTTGGGCAAGGCCCATGCATTGGGAAAAGTGTTAACAAAATCAAGATTGAACGCAGCCGACAAGACTAGAGCACAAGGGTACCTTTATCAGGCGACGGCTCAATAATGACGTTCCACATGGATAATGGGGCAGGCCTCTGGAAAGGAAACAATAGGCTTACTCGGAGTCGGTGAACCCTTGAGAGAATTTTGCTAACGTCGCTCGGGAAAAGAGAGAGTCGATAATCAGCCCACCACCTGTCGAAGGATACCATGCTACATGGATGACCCGAGAAGTTGGTAAAGGTAAGACGGCCACGAATAACCTGGGCAATCTCCTTGTGGCAGATCAGATCCAAACTCACTATTCGATCACGGGAAAAGGGAAAATTCATCGAGGATACCATTGGCATCGGGATACCTTAAGTGAGTCCAAATTGACGAGCACAGTAATGGGGATTGTAAACTTCAAAGCCAAAAGAAAAGTTGCCTCCACTCAATAGATTCAGAGCGATGTCAGATGGGGTCAAAACGCTCATCCAGAACTAGTGTGCATCTGAACTTTCACTAAGCGAGCTGAAAATAATATCCTCGACAGGTAGCTTGAGGAACTCGAATTCAGTAAGGGACAGCAAAATAAAGAGGAAGCTATCAAAAGAAGTTGGACCATCCGGTGGATGTCGAAGCACACGAGTGTACACCTCAGGACTAAAGTTGTTTCTGATGGATGGCCCTGCTAGTGAGGTAGTATCCTCCTCATAAAACAACTGAGGAAAATAAATTCAGAGCCAACCGTGTTGGAGCCATAGCGGGCAAAAAAAGGGAGTCGATTAAAGAGTTTTGTGCGTCCGTCAGACTGCGGTATAAAGATGCAAGGGTCATTCGACCTAACCCTATGTCGATGCCACATGCCAATGCACAGACGACATCTAGGTACTCTGAAGACACACGAAGAGTGGGAAGGCAAAAGATATATCGACAAAGCCAGCATAAGAGAAAAGCAACATGCTCCTTGGTCGAAGGGGGTCCCATGGAGTTACTATGGTAAGCCATGAACTCGTCATAAGAGGCATTAACGTAATGAAATGCGTTAGGACGAAATTGATCATCTATATGTCGAGCATTACATTCGACCGAAGGTGAAAGGCCAGTCAGAAACTAGACATCAAAAAGAGTAATGTACACTAGACCGATGGGAAAGAAGAAACAGTTTGACGAGGATGACCAAAGCCAACACATGCTGCCAATCAAATCGTATTCTGAAGGATCAATAGATATACCATAGAGCGCCAATGGTTTGTCGATCCTAGCTTCCCCCCACGCAACGGAAAATGTTCCTTTCAACCGTTGATACCAGCTAGAGAATTACCTGTCAAAAGATGGATAAGAGACTGTTGACACTTGATTTTTGACCATATGTTATTGTGATTCTTATTTCTAAAATTAATTAAAAATATCAAAAAATGTCATAAAATCACAAAATTAACTTTGGAAGCCTTGGCCTAGCCTAAGGAACCAATTTTGAAAAAAAATATTTTTTGTATTTTTTAATATTTTTTTTAATTTAATTAATTATAAAAATACCCAAAAAATCAGAAAAATACCATTCGTGGTCAGACAAATACACATTCAGTAATTTTTCTTTAAAACCCTCTTCAAGATTGTCACTTTAAATCTTAAAAATTTGGCTCGGGTCACTATGTTCCTTCACAAACATAAACCTGAATCGAGCATAAAAATTCCCTTTCGAGTCTTTTAATTTTCAATTCTCACTTTTTATAAGTTATGACATTTTATTCTAAAATTTTTAGGTTTAATTTAGTCCATTTGCCATCCAATTTGATCAATTTTAACCAAAAATGGCTTAATTGCACAATTTTCTTTCAATTTAGTCCTCGGTTTCACAAATGTTGAAATTAAATTTCACATGGACCTACCCATTGAAATAAGACACCTCTACCTTATAGTTTTCATCATTATGAATCCATTGGTGGCCTCAATTGGGACTAATTTGGTCGTTTGGGCCCTCGATTAAGCGAAATTAATTTTCGGATCCTAGGGACAATTTGGGGTTTTCATTAAATTTCAATCTCTTGATTAATAAAAATACCCATATTTGATTGAAAACATGTTAAGGAGTCCGATTTTGCCATCAATTTGATGAAAAATGGTCAATTTGGGACCTAATTTGGCGAAATGGCGTATCCGGGCCAGGCGGGTTAGACTCGACCCGACCCGGTCCGACCGGGTCTGCAACTAAGTTGCAAACCCACCGGCGCAAAACAGGGGACAAAAATAAAGGGATGGGGAATACCATTTTTTCGAAAAAAAAAAAAGCAAGGATAAAGGCGAGTGGGAAGAGCGGGACAGCGGCAAGTGGTCCATGTCGGTGTTTTGGGGGCATGATGGGCGTGCAGCACGCCGGTCGGCCACGGGAAAAACAGAGATTCTCGATTTTGACCGAGTTTGGGGGGGGAGGAAGCGAAAGAGGAATTTTTCGGGCAGAGCGGGAGCTAGAGGAACGTTCTCCAAGCTGCAAGGAACTTGAAGCAACACCGCCGAAGCATTCATAGTCGCCGACGACACCAGAAACATGTCGGTATCTCCCCCGACCTCCATTTTTTACATGCACACAATGTGTTCGACAAAATACCTAGTTGAGCATTCGAATTTTTAATTCTCGGTCGTGCCTTCCCGGGCCTTATTTTGTGTAAGTTTCGCCCTAAAGATCCTCTAGAACCAACTCTAAGCCCGACTTGCCTGTTATTTTGCATCGAAACCGCGCCGGAAATCGTGGCCGGAGCTCCCCGAAGTCTACCCGACCATGGAGTTCAGTGCGGTGTAAACGGCGGTCGCCGAACCCTAAAGGACCTCAGGTAAGCTTCTAAACCTCCATTGGATGCCATGTGATGGAATGAAATCGAGTTTAAACGTGAAAAGTTTTTCTGCAAATCCCCTCACCGGCACCGGTTCGGTGGAGGTCGGAATGGCCGTTTTCCGACGTGATTTTCTCTATGTTTTTGGTGTGTGATGATCTGGGTTAGGTGTGGTTAGTTTTCGTGCCAAAACAACGACGCGAAACCGTCGTTTTTACGTCGGTTCGGCAGCTCCGGCGAGGTGCAGGCAAGAATCGCCGGCGCTGGTCGTCTTCTCCGGCGGATCGAGACCCGGTCAACGGTCAACGTGCTGACGTGGTGTGCCGCGTCGGCAGCCACGTCAGCGCGCTGTAATATCTAAAAAATAAAAATACCACGGTCCAAGAGGTTCCACGTGTCTTCATCTTGGACGTTAATTCGTTTAAATAAAACGGAGGAAAACGGCGTCGTTTTGGATGTGGGCGCGTGGGTCTGGATCCGGGTTCGGTTCGCAGGCCGGGTTGTCTGACCCGGTCAGGATAATTTTTAATTTTTTTAATAATAATAATAATAATAATAATAATAATAATAATAATAATAATAATAATAATAATAAAACCAAAAAAATCCTAAAAATGAAAAATTAAGGAAAAATTCAAAAAAAATTGAGAAAAATTGTAAAAAATTCCTAAAAAATTCTAGAAAATTCCCAAGGCTGAAAATGACCAAAAAAAATTGATTTGATGTCATTTTTGGGATTTTCTCCCGTTTAATCCAAAATGACGATTTTATCCCTCGAAGGGTAAATCGTTTTTGATACTCCGATGACTTGTGGGAATTGCTTAGAATTTGGCAATGGGCCAAATCTGTGGCTAAACCTTATGTCTAAGATTTCCACATTTCATTTCCCTTTTTAGAAAATGATGATTTTACCCTTCGAATGGTAAATCGATTTCTAAAATTCCAGAAAATTCTGAAAAAAAATAGGAAATGAGTCAATTGAGCGACCAAATCTATTTTCGACATTGTTTTACTCCGGATTCGTTCCGAAATGATGATTTTTCCCTTTTAGGGAAAATCGTCCCTTGGCCTCAAAATTACGATTTTTCCCATGATGGGCAAAGTCATGTCTAAATCATTCATGAGTTGTGATTGATACTTCTCTAAGCTAATAGGGCCCTATTAGGAATGTCATGTTAGTTATTACGAGATTTCTCCGGATTCCTTGATTTGCGCACTTTATTATTGATTGTGATTGCTAGGATAGTCACTCCTATCTGCATGAATTCTTAGATTTAGGATTTGTACCCTACTCATCTGCATGAAACCTTAGGTCAGAAAATTCAGTCAACTTAGGTACCGAAAGAGCGTCAATTTTGACAGTTGGCGTAACTAAGTCTCCAAACCCATTTCTCTTGTTATCGCAGAATTGAATAGAAACTCCCGACTGTTCAATAGGGTGGTCCAGTCATACCCTCCATAAAATGATTGGTGGCGACTCCATGACATGCACACTTAGCACATGTCACTAGACCACACTGAAGGTCGACTATGCATACCTCTGTTGCGATTTGGGTAATGGGCCTTGGGAGAGGCCCGCATCCAACCAGACAGGACGGCCCATTAGCCCTTGAGAGCATACGCAACCTCGAGAGGGTCGCGATAGACTGGCGACTCCGCTGGGGACCTCGGTTTTTAACCCTTTAGTGGACTTGAGCCGATTAAAAAGTTGATTGATTCTTCTAACCTGATTTTATGCAGATGCTCTAGAAGGTGAGATATGTATGCTAATGAATGTGTTAGATATTTTTGCAGACGGGAGAAATAAGGGGTGAAGTGCTTGTTAACTCTGTTTTATGTAGGTAGGAGTTTTGGATGTGTGATTGTGTGGATGTTTATATTGAAGCGGTGATTGTTAAATAAAATGCATGTCTATTGCTTTAGCACGACACAGTGAACGCACACAACCGCGCCTAAAACCCCGGGCGTCCTTTTTAGGAAAATGATAGAAGGAATTGAAAATGAAATCTACGTGAGCAAAAACATGGGGTAATCCACTTTTCAATTCTGCTCACTTCGAACTATGGATCGGGTCCAATGCAACGATAGTTGTGCAATGGAATCAACCCTTTCTAGAACGCGAGGTGGGAACCTTGGCCTTAGGTTCCAAACCCTATCTTTTGATTTTTAGAGTCTTGCCCTCACTTGCCTCATGCGCGTGTCTTTGGATAGTTGGCATACCTAAAACTGCACATAAGTCAGCAAATTCAGTTGGTAAGATTTTCATATCCCTCAAATTTGTTAGAGTTTGTGTGAATGTGAGCATTTCATTGCATAATTCTCGTGATTAGATTAAATGACATTTTGAGGATAGATAGTGGTGTCTTTCCCCATTGTTCATGAGGAAGATGAAGATGGTGTCATTCCATTGCTAACGCCGGGTGGACGAGAAGGACCTGCCGTGGATACCGTTGAAGGCTCGATCAATGAAGATGATAATTTGGAATGAATGATCACGTAGTTAGGTCCTGAAGAATAGAGCCGGTGCATCTTTAAGTGTTAGGATCACATTCCCTTGATTCGATTTCGATTTCTAGTCCTCTTGTATAGGATTTATTTTGCTCACCTCGATCTCATTTCTTAGATTGAGTGTACTAGGGATCTATTTGTATTATGTACATTCGGTTTGAAATGTGTTGCAATTTATCGTCGGAATGTGATAGTGGCATTTCTTCTGATCACTCGAATACTCCCAAGTCAATTTTATAATTCCTTTGGAAGAAATTAAAATTGGAAGTCTTGTACGACCTTTTGACCATATAGGGAAGTCCAACCCCAATTTCGCCAGAAGGAATTATAAACTTGAACGGGTTCGTGCACGTTTTGCATCATGGGTAATTCACGATAATTGATAAGGATTATTTGTGTCTTTCAAATTTAATGAAAAGATACTTATCTAAATTGCTCTCGTTCTTAGCGAACAGCCTTAATTTAGGTGCAGTATCTTCAATTGAATTTAAAACACATCATAATCGTCTTCCGCTTTTGAACATTCCATGGATTTTCTTGGAATTGATCGAAGGCGATTATCGTGAATTACAACCCTTTCAATGATATGCTTTCCTTCGAGGAATACTGATAAAAAAAATTTCGCACAAGGCTAAAACCCTTGTAAAAAGTTCTTATCCTTATTAATCATGAGCAAGCATAAAATTGAAAGGGGTCTACGCTTTCTTTTTCACATTCTTCCTTCTGATTCTGTCTTTTCATTTGCATGTGAAAAAAAAAAGGTAGTTGTCGCGACCCGTCCGGAGGCGGACGCGGCTAATGGATTACCGATCGCGGGCCTTGCTACCCCAGCACCGGAGTGCGGATCGCAGGCTTTGGATCGGCGCGGGCCCTCCCAAGCCCATACCAAATCGCGGCGGGAGTATTTTTCAAAGGATTCGGCGATAAGAGCCGATCGATTTCGACCTTAGTGTGGTCGTGGTGGCATGTGCAACTTGTGCATGCATTTGGAGTCGCCACCGGTCTTTCTTAGAGGGTAGACCGGAAACCTTACTGACCGATTGGGAGAGATCGATCAGTTCTGCGGAACCAGAGGTTTTGGGTTCGGGGACTTGGTTACGCTGGTGTCATTACCAACGCCCTTTCGGTACCTAACGTGAGTGATTTTCCTAGCTAAGAGCTCATGCAGGCGCAATTTTAGGTGAGGTAGGTTTGATTCAGGGTTTCATGCAGATTGGAAGACTGTTCCTGATCAATCACAATCCATTTTAATGAAAGCGCAATCAAGTGCATAAATAAATCAGATCGATGCACTTCAATTCACATCACATGGCCTCCTAGTATAGCCATTAGGGCTTAGGGAAGGCGTGATTTAGGACCAAGGGCAAAATGGGAAGATTTGGAGGCGATTAGCCCGAAGGGCAAAATCGTCAATTTTTGGGAGATTTGGATACCGAATTACCCAAAATATTCCATGGCCAATTGATTGTGGCAATTTCCGATTTTTGAGGATTTTTTGGAATTTCTTGATTTTTCTTCAATTTTCGGAAGACAATTCGCCCGAAAGGCGAAATCGTCATTTTAAGAAGGGTCGGGGTTCAAAACACCCGGAATGAGTCTTGGCCAGTTGGTTGTGGCCATTTCGTATTTTTGGGGATTTTCTTGGATTTTTTTAGAATTTTTTTGGAAGACGGTTCGCCGGAAGGGCAAAACCGTCGTTTTTGGAAAGATCGGGGGTCGACAGACTCGGAACAGGTCGTGGCCAGTTAAATGTGGCCATTTCCTATTTTCTGGAATTTTTTAGAATTTTTCTGAATTTTTCAAATTTTTTTGAATTTTTTATGATTTTCTATTTTTTTTTATTTATTTTTTGAATTTTTTTATTATTAATATTTTCCGAAAATACTTTCTTTGACAACCTACAAGACTTAACCAAATAAACAAGCTAACAACTAGATTGAAATAAATACATGCAAATCAAGTTTATAATGACAATATTTTAGAAAAATAACTCTGATATACGGATCGATCACGTAAAATATACCTGACTGGACATCGGTCTTCAATCGCCCAATCTCGATGCGCCACCACCCCCATACGCATCACGCCTAATGCTCCAAATATGGACGTCTCTTGAAGTCTTCAGGGAACGCCCATTGCCATCTCACCATTCTCGTTCTCTATCACCCTGCAAAGGAACTTAAATCGCAAGATGAATAAAAGAACCGGTTTGATGAGGAATCTTCGATGGCTCAAACGGTGGGGCTTCATCTTTGGCGGCACCGAATATGCAAGAAAATTCACCAAGAGTTGCGACAATTGACTCCGAATGACGAGCAAACAAATCCCCTCAACCCCGAACATGAACTTGCTTAGGCGACGTCTCAAGATCCGCCGAATTTGTGCTTGGGACTCACTTAATGGACATGTTTTTCTTCAAAAAGGAATTCTAGTGGGCCGCAGATAGAGGGATCATTGCCAAGGAAATCTCGGTGGCTGCAAGATTCAAGAAAGCAAGGAGAGGGCGATGGCGAAAGAAAAAAAAATGAAGAACGTGCACTCGATGATTAAATTTCCAGAATTCCCTTTTGCCTTCATCGCATGAAAAACGACGTTGATCCTTCTAGCCCAAACTTGTTCTCTCCTGCTCCCCCCCAAATAATACGTGGCCGTGTATTCAATAGGAGTGACCTGCGACAATCAGCGACAAGAGAAGATAAAACCGGACTGTTAGTGGGGATTCATGAAAACATACTAATGGACAAATCAAATTAGAAACCAAGACGCGTCCCTTTTGATCAGGAGAGATACGCTTCGCTTCGTTTTCTCTGATTTCCTCTACTGCCCTGGGATTTTCGAAGAATGGCTCTCTAAAAAAATGAACCCCCCATCTCCATCCATTTGTTTCTTCTTTATTCAGTGCGTGTCCTCGATGGGTGGACTGGACCCCTTTTTTTTTAGTTTTCATTGTTCTGTCCATTTGAGAATCTGCAAACCACACACCAAAAAAAAAGGGGGGGTGGCCGCGCGGGGGGAAGAACGAGAGGGGACAGTAAAATAAAAAAATATAATATAATATAATAATAAAATAATAATAAAATAAAATAAAAATAGTAATAAAATAATCAAAAGCGAAGACAAAATGATTAATTTCCTTTTCCTTTTAAATGATGATGTTTTCACTCCTTTTCCTTTTAATTATTACTAATATATTTTTGTCAAATTCGATTTTATGGTGATCAGGGAACACCTAAAATCGAATTTGGATTTTACTGTTTTATGAGGTCCTAAAATAAAGAAAATTAAAAGTAAAAATATCAAATATTTTTATATTTATATTTATATTTTTTTGACATCGAATACTATTTTTCTTGATTTTCCTCTTTTTTTTTATATTTTTCGAAAATAATAATTAAAAAATATAAAATATAAAAACGATATTTTTATTTTTTATTTTTTTGTTCAAAATGGTCCCTTTAGCTTGACCAAGGCTACCAAAGTTGATTTTGTAATTTTTTTAACTTTTTATGGATTTTCTATAAAATTTTGAAGAATAAAGGAAAAAAATATTGATCAAAATTTAGGTGTCAACAGCTGCCCCTCTTTGAGAGGAATCTCGTTAGAGGTTTCTCTGAAAGACAAGGTGACACCTCAGTCCTGGTCGACTCGACTCAAAAAACTAAAGGAAAAGGAGTCATGACATCCAATCTTTCATGCTTGTTGAAGGAGGGGAAACATTCATTTGAAACGAGAGTAAGATAGTAGAGAGACATACATGCCACTTACCTGTTCGATGTTTGTGCGATTTTCGCGGTGACTAATGGATTCAAGAGAATTTCTAGGGACTCGTTTCTAGAGTGTCCTAGAGAGGTTAAGCTCTGACCCGTATGGTAGGTCAAACCATAATGGGATTCCTAACTGATAGGAATCTGAGGAAGACGTGTCCCATTTAGGATTTGCCAAGGATTTTGATCCGTATGGTGGATCGGACCATTGAGTTGACCATTTAAGTGATTTTTACTATTGGGTTGACCCTTCAGGCGGTTTCTACCGTTGTTTGACCCTTTAGGCGGTTTCTACCTTTGGTTTGACCCTTTAGGCGGTTTCTACCTTTGTTTTGACCCTTTAGGCGGTTTCTACCTTGGTTTGACCCTTCTGGCGGTTTCTACCTTGAGTTGACCCTTCAGGCGGTATCTACCTTTGTTTTGCTTTGAAAAGGGGTCTCATGACGAGGGTTCTCCACGTCCAATGAGACTGCCTAAATTTTGAAAAGGGATCTCATGACGAGGGTTCTCCACGTCCGATGAGACTGCTCGATTTTGAAAAGGGGTCCTGGGACGCGGGTTCTCCAGGTGTCCTGCAGAAGTTTGAGTCTGAAAGATTTTTCCTCACCAAGAAAACGTTAGTAATCTTTGGGAAGACCACGGCTGTCCATTTTAATCGTGAAATGTGCATTTTGATGCTGGAGGTTATCCAAAACATTCTTGCAACATACATATGCGATCACAAATTCCTTGCGCGGAAAATCGGGATCAACAATTTGAAATTTCCAAAAAGAGTTTGTTCAAAACATCTATTGGAGAATTTCTCATCTAAGAGGGCTCCTCACCGCTCTGTGATAATGGTCTTTTGTAAGGAATGCGCTCAACTTCCTACTAACCTGTGCCTAGGTTTTAGGATCATTCGCAGCGCATACATTCCGATCGGTCGGGAGGTCTTCCACAGGACCGTAATGTTGGGCTTGGATATTGGTCTTCAAGGGGGACTCACTTTGAGTCAAGGCCGTTTAACGAAAGTTTTCACCATCTGCTCCGGGTTTACAAGTCAAGAACCCTGCAAAATGAGAAAGAAATAGTCTTGCTCGCACCTCTTCGAGCTAAGCTATATGTTAACCCAAGTGCCTTAGTCAGGGAAGACTGTTTCAGGGTTATGATGTTGGTAGGATTGGGGACCGAAAAAGGCTTGTTCTTGGCCCAAAATTCTTGGAGAGTTTGACATCGGTGATCATTGCAGATTTGCTACCTGTCCTTTCTCTTTTGCGCCTTTATTCTGCGCTTGACACCATTCGGCGAGCAGCCTTTTGGAATTTGGCTCCTTCGGGGATTTCTTCTTTTCCCATCCGGCTTCATTGCGGATCAATCAAATGACTTACACGAGCATCGGCCTTGCTTTTACCAGGCACTTTGCTTTTTCTTGATGCTGGGGATTTTTTTGTTGAAATCCCGCCTTTTCTTTTCCTTTGGAACTACGATGTTCAGAAAATTGTGCTAGATATACAACTTGAATCATAGCACATTTAAACGTCGATATGAGATTTTTCTATAAATCCCATCTCTTGATTTCTTCCGTTCTTGGAGTGATGCAGTTTCTATCTTGAAACATCCCATGATCACCAACAGGGGTTTATGAAATGAATTCGCAGGCTCAACTTGGCTGTGCAAAGGATATGGTGTGTGGGATAGAGAATGAATGCTTCTCGTCATCCTATGGCACTTGGATTACCATATAAACAACACACAAAGATTAATGTTAGTCCGAGCAAGAAAATTTCTAACCATTTTCTCCTGATGCTGCTGGACTTACTTCCCTTTTGCCCCGGTGTGGGGGTGGTTCTTGACAGGGTTAAGAATGAAAACCGCCGTTCAAGTGGGTTGTCAACGGTCACCTGTAGTGTTTATGATATGAAACGAACGCCTCCGTCGTCCCAATCCATGTAATCGCTGCGAATGGTCCCTACCTCCGTAGGTCCAGATTTTACTATTTGATTCGCTCCACTCATCTCTCAAGTGTATGTAGGATGTGTTTGGATTTGAGCTTGCCTCTCTTTTGAGGAAACATCCTTTTGAGAGTTTTGAACAACTTTTGATTGGAAAAATCTCTTTCGTTTTCCCAAAAATTTTACCCGTCAAGGGGATTTTATGGTGCACAATGCATGTTCAGACAATCTCATGTTTCAAAACATGAATGCCAATGAAGTTAGAATTCCATGTCTTTTCTAGACATCAGATTTTGAAAGCTTTTTTCTTTTTCTCTCTGTGTTTTTGGTTTAACATCTTCAATGGATTGGGGGAAAGGGATACCTACCTGTCCACCGTGGCTGGAGATCCCTGAAAATGTAAAAGAAGCATATCATTGTATGTTCACGAATTTTTTGAAAATTGAAACGATACATTCTACCCTCATGTACCCTAACAGGTAGTATGTGGGATGTAAAAACTCATTCGTCTCCAAGGCGATTCCCCTCTATCAAATCCGCCTATCCATGCTTGGAGTGTTTGTAACATCAATGGTTCATCTGCCCCCAGCTGGGCAGCGTCTGTTCTGCTATTTGAACGCATGACTCATTGAGTGATTTATCCATGTTTATCATCTGAGAAGGAAAAGAAAGAATACATTACTTCGGTATTCGATTGAAGATCGTTTAGGAACGATACATCGTTTTACCAAATAGGTGGCTTCGCGGCCAAACGTATTTCGTGTTGAAAGGGTAGATCCCATTATGCTCAGCGGGTGATAATTATGGTTCATGGAACTTGCTCCACGGATTAAGTGATTAATCCACGGCCTTCGACTTGAAGATGCTCAAAGGGTGATGTTGACACTCACGCGCAATTAGTTCTAGATATTAATGAAAGATGTTCCCGTGGGAACCTTACAGTGCGATCAACAACATATGCAATAGGAGTATTCAACCCCTTTTCTCGAAGCATTTTTCATCGAGTAGCCATGCCTTGCATCAGACGTTTGATCACCGGCCTCGCGTCACTACTGCGATGGTCCTCCGGCTCCAAATTGATCGAGCCAAAGATTGAACTCATCGCCAAGGAAATTGCTCGGGTCTTCGAGCCATTGATGTTCAAGTTGGGTATCAACGATTGTTGGGGGCAGATTTCTTTCATTGCCTTCGTTGTGAGGGATTGGAGTCTTTGAGCTGGAACCTTCATCATTGCCCTGTTGGGGTTGAGACATACATTCCCGAAGAGTATTGATCCAAGTGTCCAGCTCCTCATCAAGGAAATCACCTGTTCTTTCTAGCCCTTGGTGCCCAGATTGGGTGTCGTCGACTGTAGGCGAGGGATTCCTCTCTTTGCTCTCGCCGTGAGCAATTTGACCCCTCGAATTGGAACTTCCTCCGATGACCGGCAGGTTCATATGTGCACTCTCTACCAATGCCAGATCCGCTTCAGGGACAACATTAATGACTGATTCGCGCTCAAACTGAGGAATTTCTATGTGCTGGAACTGTGGCATATACTCCTGAGGAGTATTGAGATAGCTCGGCGGAGCATTCTGATTTGGGTTAGAGGAGTCGCTGACACGACTGCTAGTCCCGTCATTGCTGAAACACGGTTGGGTGCTCTTGGCTCTCCAATCATCATGGTTGTAACTCTGCCCAGCACTTGAGCTCCGACTGGCTTTATGATGGTTTAACGCTATCCTTCCATCCCTTAGCAATCTCCTATAGTACTTGAGGTGAGACTCAACGTTAATTCTAGAGAGCCCCGGCACATTCATAATCTCGAGTATGCGCAGTGGGCTAGCCGAATCAACTCCCAGTTCTCGAATTGCATCAACAAATTTGGTGTGAAGCTCATAGGTCCAGTAAAACCTTGTTCTCTTATCACCCAAAATATCGTCAATACTTCGGTAGCTATTCTCTACGGGATCTAGTCGTTTCAAAAGTTGTCCAGGGAGGGACTCACCGACTTTGGATTGGCTGGCTGCGACAGCGAGTTCGTCATTGAGAGAATTCCCCCTGTGATGATTCATATCCCATTTCTCAGAGGATGTTGGTGTTGATCCTATGGTGTTGACTTGCTCATGCAGATCTCCGGCGGTATCTGGCTGTGTCGGAAAATGCTGTGGAGAATACGGTAACAGCTGAGCGTTATTCGTCAACAGGGATGGTTCATCGAGGAACACCTCGCCGAGGACAATAGGATTACCACAATTAAGGCAGGTGGCCTTGGTCAGAGCTTCCTTATATCTCGCGCTTTCAGCTTGAAGCTTCTCATTCTCCTCCTTCAGGACCAGTAACTCATGGTCTGCGTATTGCTGTTTCACCCGGGTTCGTTTGTTGGCGAACCAAAACTTGACCTTCGAAAGCTCCAATCCTATCTTTCGGCTCAACTCCATTTTCTGTTGTCTGCTTGGAGTGGGGCATTCATTGAAGAAAGCTTCGAGCTCTTGGATTTGGCCTGGAGTGTGGCGTTGTAGTTGCTTCCTTTTCCGGCTCCGGTCATCATTGTATACTCCTTCTTCGTAGCTGAAACCTAGAATTTCATCGCTGGAGGAGTCAGTCTCTATGGCCTTCGGGCAGGATTCAGCTCCAGGATCTTCAAAGTCTTCCAGCAGTTCGTGCTCAGAAATGTCCAGGTCGGGCGTTTCTAGCAGATGGGAATAACTTTTAAACATGATGGATCGGGGTATCTCGGGCTGATCTAGTTCACTCAGCTTTCTCAATTCGCTCTTACGTGTTTGCTCACTCTAGAAATTTTCTCAAGTGATTGTGCGTGTCCTGGAACCATCCTTCAGGCTGCATATGAAGACCAGCAAGCAAGCGCTCCTCCCGAGATTCTGCAATTACTCATCGTCTGTATTCCCCTTTCTTTTTCCTCGTGATAGGATCACAAACTCTCTTGCATTGATTCGGTTTCATCGAGTATTGCGCTCGTCCCCTAGTTCAGTCTTCAAAGTGGTGGGTCTACAATCTTTCGGCGCCTTTTATAATTTGCTAGGCCCGAGAACGTGGGGAGCAGCGGTGGACCCGCAATTAATGACTCCGTTTAATTCATTTAGCTCCATGGGAATTAACGCTATGATCTTCTCTCAACCCCTTTTCATCGTTCAAACGAAAGTGACATTTTCCCTGTGCATGCTGTTACTCTTCATTTCAGCATCCCGGGCGCTTGGTGAGGAATGAGTTCGTGGCCACTCAAAATTTTAAAGACCGTCTCTGGTTTCAGACTTAATCTAACAAGGGATCATCACAACTGAGCATGACGATGTTCGTCGATAGCGTTGGTTTTAATATAGAATTAACTATAGTCATTAAAGAAAAATGTTCCCGTAGGAACTTTACAACGGATAAAATGAGTGATCTACTCGTGAACATGTTCTTCTTCCTATGGGTGTTCGTAGTGACCGACCCATCGTGCCCCGAGCCAGGTGCTAGATCATGGCTGTCCAAGCATGCCAGCTTCCCACTGATTGAACAAGGCATCGAGCCCCTCATCGAAGAAATCGTCTGTCGTGGGTTGACCAGCGGCAGGCAGAGCACCAGCCGACTGTTGCTCGAATGGAGGAGTGCGCACTCGCTGTACTTGTGACACGCGCTCTTGAGAAGTGTTGAAATGGCCTGGGAGGACATTCTGATCAGCTTTCAGTTTGCCGGTGGTCGGGTTGCTAGCTTGATTGATGCTTAGATTTGGCCGGGTATCTCTTGATGCCTGAGCATTACAATGGCGGTCGCCCCTAGCTTTTGAGCTCGAGACGGATTCCTCCCGGTTTAGCTCCGCTCGACGTTGTTTTAATAGCTTTCTGTAGGCAGCAAGGTGATTCCTGACCAGCTCCTTACTAAGCCCCGGTACATTCATGGCCTTAAATATGCGCGTCGGAGTTGCTGAGTCGATCCCCATTTGGTGAACCACGTCTAGGAATCTGGAATGCAGTTCAGGGGGCCAAGCGAACCTCCTCTTATCGTGGCCCAAAATTGCATCGATGGCTTGACGACTGATTAACTCATCTCCAGCAGGACCCGACCCTATCGAAAATTGTTGTGCATGAGGCTGATATGCTTTGAGCTGGTCGGCGGTAACATCCAGCTCCTTGAAACTATAACTCCAATCAAAGCGATGCAAATCCCATCCCCCAGGAGGCATTTGTATCATCTTCGTAGGATCATCCTGCTCATGCGTGACTCCGGCAAAATCTGGTTGAGCAGGAGATGCCCCGAGGGAGTAAGGTGGTAAATGAACGTCTTCAATCATCGCGTGAGGCTTATCGGGGAATATCTTACCGAGGGCGACGAGGTTATCGCAATGAGGGCAAACGGTAATATTGAGAGCTTTTTCATACCTCATGTTTTCTGTTCGCAGCTTTTGGTTTTCTTCCTTTAAAATCTCGACCACCTGACGTTTGCGTTGAGCCTTCGATTTGGATCTCCTATTTTGAAACCAAAACTGGATCCTCGACTGATTAATCCCCAACTCCCGGCTCAATTCAATTCTCCACTTCTTTTTCATGTAATGGCTTTTACTGAAAAGGGTTTCCAGCATTTGGGTTTCCTCCTGAGAGTATTGGTGAGGACGTCTTCTTTTCCCGAGTTGAACATCGTGGATGTCGTTGTCGTTGTCGCCGTGATCTTGATTTCCGTTGCCAGAAGTGTTGGGCTCCATGGTTTTGGCGTTAGACTTGATCTTGGAATCTTCGAGATCCCTCTGTAGTTCAATTTCTGAGATTTTTGAGTCAGTCGCCTCTAGCAGCTGACAATAACCTCTTAAATATGTTGGATTGAGAAATGTTTGATTGGTTCTTGCCCACTCAGAGTTCTCCACTCTCTCATGTATGCTCACTCCCTATAAAGTTTTCTTCGAGTGACTTCGTATGTTTAGGAGACGCTCTTCAAGCATCATTAGGCAAACGTTCCCCCTCAAGACTTTGAATTTCTCGCTTAGCTTTTCAACGTGATGGGACTGCCAAATCCTGTTAGGGCTCTCTTCGATAGTTGCGCTTACCTCCCACCTAACTCCAATAATGATGATCCCGACAAATCTTTTACATCTTTTAATTGATGAGCCGGAAATCGTGGACCGAAACGAATCCAATGGTTCTCGTGAGGGGACCTCCTGCTTTACCCCCCTAACTGGGCTCCACCAGCATTATTACTGAGACCCTTCATCATCCTCGAGTTGCTATAAAATGAGGAATTAATGTATGGAAGGTTAACGTTCTCGCATAATCAGCTTCTTCCTTCTAATCTCTCTGTTAAACTCGTCTTATTCTCAAGCCAACCCAACGCAAATGGCCTCCTCTCCCGTACGCACTTTTTCAACTGATGTCTTGGCCCAGTGGGAAAAGCTTTACAACCTACTGGGTCGCGGTTACGCGCACATAACCGATCATTCTGCAACCGAGGATGCAATCTGTGTCCTGCTCGAGGACCTTGATACCACTTCTCTCGAAGGTACTACACTGGGGAGGGAATATAGAACTTTCCCGACTCTCTTTGCACACTCCTTAGAGGCCTATCGTGTTGCTAATCGGGAGGTTCTCGTGGCTCGCGTCTTGCGGGCTCGTTATGAGGATCGATCTGATCATTTGGTGCTGACCAACTATCTGGTTGATAGTTACAAAAAGGCCGTCGAGTTTGCTAATGAGCGGGTCGCGACGTTGCTTCGCGAGAGGAGAAATCTGGTGGATCAATTGGCCATATCCCTGACCACCGGCGAGCATGACCGCCGCAACGTCCTGTTGAGGCTTCAGAGCGACTGGCAGGAAGAACGGCTCGACAAGATAACCGAGGACATAGCTCGCGGGAATGGACTGGTTCGGGACCTGGAAGTAGTCACCGAAGAACACGAGGCCAAGGTCGCCGAAGTTAAGGGAGAATGCAGAAGTCTTCTCCTCAGGCTTGCCGACCACAACATGCGGAGCTGGGGGTATGAGCAGAGCATTAATAACATGGAGGGTCAGTTGGGATCCTTTGTGTCGTTAATTAGGGCTCACTTTGGCTTTACTTTTCCACCCCGACTTGTATGACCTGCTTCTGAAAACCCTCCGCTGAGCAAAATAAATGAAAGTTCTCGTGTGTGTGTTTTAACTTCTGTATGGTTCATTTCTTCGAGCATCCAAACATCTTCAACTTGAGTGAGCCGAACCATAATAGCAATAAGCCGAGCAAATACGTCCTGATTTTATAACTCGCTCATGATCAGATGGAAGAATAGTTGCAGATTTGTCCAAGAAAAGATTTCTCTATACTACTTGTTTTTCACCTGCAAATAAAAAGACAGAATCAGAAGGAATAATTTGAAAAAGAAAGCATAGACCCCTTTCAATCTTATGCTTGCTTGTGATTAATAAGGACAAGAACTTTTACAAGGGTTTTAATCTTGTGCGAAAAGTTTTTATCAATATTCCTCGAAAGAAAGCATACTATTGAAAGGAACGTAATTCACGATAATCGCTTTTGATTAATTTCGAGAGGAATGACTTACTCAAAAGTGCAAGACATAATAACGCGTTTTAAATTCAATTGAAGATATGGCATCCAAATTAAGGTCGTTCGCTAAGAACAAAAGTAGTTTGGACATCTATTTCGTCATTAAATTTGAAACTACGCTGATATTCTTGATCAATTATCGTGAATTACCAGTGGTGTACAACATGCATGAACCAATTCAAGTGTGTAGTTCCTTCTAGCGAAATTGGGGTTGGATTACCTCACATGACCAAAAGGTCGTGCAAGACTTCCAATTTTAATTTCCTCTAAAGGAATTATAAACTTGACTTGGGAGTATTCGGATGATTAGAAAAAATGCCACTATCACATTCCAATGACCCGTTAAAAGAAATACAACCAAGTTCCATCTGAATGTATACACCAATAGATCCCTAATACAATCACTCTAAGGGGTGAGATAGAGAAAACCTCAGTAAAAATAAACCCTATACAAGAGGACTAGTAATGGAAAATGAAATAAAGGAATGTGATCCTAACGTTTAAGGATGCCCCAGTTTTGATCTGTGCCTTCAGGATCACTTGCCCCAACTCGTCATCTTCATTGGATGATACCTCAATAATGTCCATAGTATGCTCCTTATCGCACACTCGGTGTTCGTCGTGGGATATCACCCTCCTCGTCTTCTATCAAGGACGTTAGGGACAAACGCACATATCTATCCTCGAAATGGCATTTAATCTAATCACCAGAATGCAATAAATGAAATGCCTATATCTATATGAACAGTGATAGATTTGGGGGGATAGAGAGTCTTACCAACCCAACACGTCGACTTATTGTGCGGTTTTAGGTGTACCAACCGCCCAGAGACATGCGCATGAAACAGGTGATGGTAAACTTCTAAAAATCAGAGGGTTTGGCACCTAAGGTTAAGGTTCCCACCTCGAGTTCTAGAAAGAGTCGATTCCATTGCACAGCTATCGTTGCATTAGGACTCGATCCATAGTTCGAAGTGAGCGGAATTGAAAAGTGGATTACCCCGTGTTTTTCCTCACGGAGATTCCATTTTCAATTCCTTCTATTGTGTTCCTAAAGGCGGCGCCCGGGGTTTTAGGCGCGGTTGTGTGTGTCCACGTGTCGTGATCATCACAATGCAAGTCACGCACAACAGTTTATCAATCAGCACTTCAAATCATCCACACAACATACATTCATACGCCCAACCTGCATAAGACAATGTTAATCACGGACTACACCCCTTATTTCTCCAATCTGCAAAAACATATAACACCTATCGTAAGCGGACTTACCTCACCTTCAAGAGCGCCTGCATGGTTAGAAAAATCACTTAGCGTTTTAATTACGGCCTAAGTCCACTTGAGGTCTAGAACGATAGGTTCTAGAACAAAGTCCCCAGTGGAGTCGCCAGCTGTCGCGACCCGTCCGGAGGCGGACGCGGCTAATGGATTACCGATCGCGGGCCTTGCTACCCCAGCACCGGAGTGCGGATCGCGGGCTTTGGATCGGCGCGGGCCCTCCCAAGCCCATACCAAATCGCGGCGGGAGTATTTTTCAAAGGATTCGGCGATAAGAGCCGATCGATTTCGACCTTAGTGTGGTCGTGGTGGCATGTGCAACTTGTGCATGCATTTGGAGTCGCCACCGGTCTTTCTTAGAGGGTAGACCGGAAACCTTACTGACCGATTGGGAGAGATCGATCAGTTCTGCGGAACCAGAGGTTTTGGGTTCGGGGACTTGGTTACGCTGGTGTCATTACCAACGCCCTTTCGGTACCTAACGTGAGTGATTTTCCTAGCTAAGAGCTCATGCAGGCGCAATTTTAGGTGAGGTAGGTTTGATTCAGGGTTTCATGCAGATTGGAAGACTGTTCCTGATCAATCACAATCCATTTTAATGAAAGCGCAATCAAGTGCATAAATAAATCAGATCGATGCACTTCAATTCACATCACATGGCCTCCTAGTATAGCCATTAGGGCTTAGGGAAGGCGTGATTTAGGACCAAGGGCAAAATGGGAAGATTTGGAGGCGATTAGCCCGAAGGGCAAAATCGTCAATTTTTGGGAGATTTGGATACCGAATTACCCAAAATATTCCATGGCCAATTGATTGTGGCAATTTCCGATTTTTGAGGATTTTTTGGAATTTCCTGATTTTTCTTCAATTTTCGGAAGACAATTCGCCCGAAAGGCGAAATCGTCATTTTAAGAAGGGTCGGGGTTCAAAACACCCGGAATGAGTCTTGGCCAGTTGGTTGTGGCCATTTCGTATTTTTGGGGATTTTCTTGGATTTTTTTAGAATTTTTTTGGAAGACGGTTTGCCGGAAGGGCAAAACCGTCGTTTTTGGAAAGATCGGGGGTCGACAGACTCGGAACAGGTCGTGGCCAGTTAAATGTGGCCATTTCCTATTTTCTGGAATTTTTTAGAATTTTTCTGAATTTTTCAAATTTTTTTGAATTTTTTATGATTTTCTATTTTTTTATTTATTTTTTGAATTTTTTTATTATTAATATTTTCCGAAAATACTTTCTTTGACAACCTACAAGACTTAACCAAATAAACAAGCTAACAACTAGATTGAAATAAATACATGCAAATCAAGTTTATAATGACAATATTTTAGAAAAATAACTCTGATATACGGATCGATCACGTAAAATATACCTGACTGGACATCGGTCTTCAATCGCCCAATCTCGATGCGCCACCACCCCCATACGCATCACGCCTAATGCTCCAAATATGGACGTCTCTTGAAGTCTTCAGGGAACGCCCATTGCCATCTCACCATTCTCGTTCTCTATCACCCTGCAAAGGAACTTAAATCGCAAGATGAATAAAAGAACCGGTTTGATGAGGAATCTTCGATGGCTCAAACGGTGGGGCTTCATCTTTGGCGGCACCGAATATGCAAGAAAATTCACCAAGAGTTGCGACAATTGACTCCGAATGACGAGCAAACAAATCCCCTCAACCCCGAACATGAACTTGCTTAGGCGACGTCTCAAGATCCGCCGAATTTGTGCTTGGGACTCACTTAATGGACATGTTTTTCTTCAAAAAGGAATTCTAGTGGGCCGCAGATAGAGGGATCATTGCCAAGGAAATCTCGGTGGCTGCAAGATTCAAGAAAGCAAGGAGAGGGCGATGGCGAAAGAAAAAAAAAATGAAGAACGTGCACTCGATGATTAAATTTCCAGAATTCCCTTTTGCCTTCATCGCATGAAAAACGACGTTGATCCTTCTAGCCCAAACTTGTTCTCTCCTGCTCCCCCCCAAATAATACGTGGCCGTGTATTCAATAGGAGTGACCTGCGACAATCAGCGACAAGAGAAGATAAAACCGGACTGTTAGTGGGGATTCATGAAAACATACTAATGGACAAATCAAATTAGAAACCAAGACGCGTCCCTTTTGATCAGGAGAGATACGCTTCGCTTCGTTTTCTCTGATTTCCTCTACTGCCCTGGGATTTTCGAAGAATGGCTCTCTAAAAAAATGAACCCCCCCATCTCCATCCATTTGTTTCTTCTTTATTCAGTGCGTGTCCTCGATGGGTGGACTGGACCCCTTTTTTTTTAGTTTTCATTGTTCTGTCCATTTGAGAATCTGCAAACCACACACCAAAAAAAAAGGGGGGTGGCCGCGCGGGGGGAAGAACGAGAGGGGACAGTAAAATAAAAAAATATAATATGATATAATAATAAAATAATAATAAAATAAAATAAAAATAGTAATAAAATAATCAAAAGCGAAGACAAAATGATTAATTTCCTTTTCCTTTTAAATGATGATGTTTTCACTCCTTTTCCTTTTAATTATTACTAATATATTTTTGTCAAATTCGATTTTATGGTGATCAGGGAACACCTAAAATCGAATTTGGATTTTACTGTTTTATGAGGTCCTAAAATAAAGAAAATTAAAAATAAAAATATCAAATATTTTTATATTTATATTTATATTTTTTTGACATCGAATACTATTTTTCTTGATTTTCCTCTTTTTTTTTATATTTTTCGAAAATAATAATTAAAAAATATAAAATATAAAAACGATATTTTTATTTTTTATTTTTTTGTTCAAAATGGTCCCTTTAGCTTGACCAAGGCTACCAAAGTTGATTTTGTAATTTTTTTAACTTTTTATGGATTTTCTATAAAATTTTGAAGAATAAAGGAAAAAAATATTGATCAAAATTTAGGTGTCAACAGTAGTGAAGAGAAATATTTTTGTGGATAAATCTGGAGGATATTCTTTCGTCTGATCATAAGCGAGTTAGAACAACAAGACGTATCCGCTCGACTTATTGGTATTAAGGCTCAGTTCACCCAAGTTGGAAGTGTTCAGGTGTTCGAAGAAATGAACTATCAGGAGTTAAAACACACACACGAGAGCTTTCATTTATTTTGCTCAATCGAAGGATTTCAAAAGCAGATCATACAGTTCATCGGGGCGGAAACGTGAAACCGAAGTGGGCCCTAATAAGCATCACGAAGGAGCTCAGCTGGCCCTCCATATTATTGATTCTCTGCCTACACTCACCGCTTCGTATATCAAGGTCCGCAAGCTGGAGAAGAAGGCGCTTGCACTCATTCTTAAGCTCAGCAACCTTGGCTCCGTGATCTTCAGCGGCGAGTTCCAGGTCCCGAACTAGTTCCCTTCCACGGGATACGTCCGCGGTAAGGCGATCAAGCCTCTCTTCCAGCCACTCACTTTGAAACTTCAACATGATATTACGACGGTCATGCTCATAGGTGGTCAAGCATATGGCCAGCTGCTCCACCAAATTTCCCCGTTCACGTAGCAACGTTGAGACCCGCTCGTTGGCGGACTCTATAAGTTTATTGTGGCTGTCAGCCATGAAGTTAGTCAGCACCAAGTGATCGCATCGGTCCTCGTAGTGGGCTCGCATGACACTAGCCACGGTAACTTCCCGATGAGCAGCACGGTAGACCTCCAAGGAGTTTGTAAAGAGGGTTGGGAAGATTTGGTATTCCCTCTTTAACTCGGCACCCTCGATGGAAGTGATATCTAGGCTCTCGAACAAGACATGGATCTCATCCTCAGTTTCGGGATGATCGGCTATGTGAGCATAACCCCGACCCAAGAGATTATAGAGTTCTTCCCACTGGACCAAAGCTTCAGCCGAGAAAATGCGGAGAGGAGATGAGGCCATGTCTCGTTGGAAAGGGGAGAGGAAGACGAGTGCAATGGAGTAAATAAAAGGCGAAAGCCGATTAAAGGAGAGCGCTAACCCTCTCTGCATTAACTCCTCGTTTTATAGCAGCTCGAGGGTGAAGAAAAGTCTCAACAATAATCCTCTTCGAGCCAAGCTAATTAGGTAAAACAGTGGTGGCTCTGTCTGTGAACCGTCAGACCCGTCTTAGCCCGCGATTTTAGGCTTATCGATCTCACCACATTAAGATTAAGTGGGAGTCGAACGCAACTATCGAGGAAACCGCGGTAGGATTTGGCAGTCCCATCATGTTGAAAAGATGAGCGGGAGGTGAACATAGTCCATCCTTTCGAAAACAAAGTGGGGGATAGGTTTGGCTATCGAGGAAAGAAAATCAATCTGAGGGTCCCTCCATATTGAAAAAAGGAAGGAAGACGACAAAGCGGGAAACCCAAAATCTCGGGGGAGAACACTCGCTTGAAGATCTTCTTCCGTGCTCGAAGAGCGTCTCCTGAACATACAAAGTCACTCAAGAGAAAGTTTAGAGAGAATTGTTTTTTTTTAACATTCGAGAAAAATTACAAAACCCTGAGTGAGTGAAAATCGAGCAACCTCTTCTTGATCCAGTATGTTTAGTAGTCATAGTCATTTGTTGGAGATGACCGGCCCAAATGTCCTAGATAATGTGCAATTGGGAGACCTCGGAGTCTTTGGGATCGAGCCAGATACCGAAACCATACAACCCAACCCTGCCGGCAACGAGGTTCTGGATCACGGCAGCGACGACGACAGTGGTAGAAACGACAACAGTAGCAGCGACAACGATGGTAGCAACGATGTCCCACCTCGGGGAAGAAGACGTCGCCAGCCCTGTACTGAGAAGGAAATCCGGGTGCTTGAAGCCGCCTTCAATAAGTGACGTTACCTGGACATGAGACAAAGAAAGAAATTAGCCTGAAAGTTGGGGATAAAGCCCTTAAGGATCAAGTACTGGTTTCAAAATAGGCGGGCCAGATCGGCGATTCGAGGCAAGTGTCAAGAGCTCGAAACTCTAAGAGAAGAGCACGCCAAGCTTCGAGCAGAAAACATGTGGTATAAGGAAGTCCTCGTCACTACCGCTTGCCTTAACTACGGTGGTCCTATCGACACTCGCGGAATGTTCCGTGATAAGCTTTCTATGAGGATCGCAAATGCTCGTCCACCACCCCACTCCCTCGAATCATCTTTTGAAAGATGGGATACGCGTCGCTACAATTTCCCTAACAATGGGCTTACTCTCACCACAGACCAGTTCAAAGTCAACCAGCTTCCCCTGCAACAACCTCTGGCACAACCAGATCCTGCCGGGAGTAAATCAAGGAATGACCGCCAAATCATCGACGCTATTCTGAGTCTCCAAAAGAAGAAGTTCATGTGGTCCCCAGAGCTTCATCGAAAGTTCCTTGACGCGGTTCACCAAATAGGGAATAACTCATTGTGTCCAACGTGCATACTTGAGGTCATGAATGAACCGGGACTCACTAGAAGTGTAGTCGCGAACCACCTTAATGGTTACCGAAGGATGCTAAGACAGCGTCATGCCGCGCTGAGCCTAGAAAAGCCCGACTCGAGCTTGAACACTAGGTGCGGCCACAAACACAACGGCCATGCATCAGGAAAGACCCTGCCGAATCTCGACACCAACCAAGCCAATAGCTCTACCGCCGACTGTCGGGGAATTGGTCAAGATAGCCCTATGAGTCATCTTAGTGTTCCTCAAGAGTACGTGCCACAGGTGCAACAAATGTGCACTTCTCTGTTCGAGTAGCAGCCATCCACCGGCGCTCTTCCTGTTGCTGATCAGCCCACGACGTCTAATGTTCAGGAGTTTGCCCAACTATGGCATATGATTTCGGGTAATCCAATGGAGGAATACATCAAACTTTTTTGCTCCCTTGATCCCTAAGTGAGACGGGCTTTTGGTAGGGAAACGGTCGACCCTCTTCTTTTCTTCTCAAACAAGGACGGAGGTCATAGTTCGAAGAATCCGTCAGGAGGTGCTGCTCAACCCGTACATCAGTGGTTCGAAGGATCAGACGATGAGGGATTCGATACTTTTTTTTTAGGAGGCTAGGAAACCTTCGAGGCCATGATCTGAGGTCGACAATCGTGCACCTGAGTCAAGACGTGATGGGTTGGTGATTGAACATACCTAGAGAAAAAGGGGCATGTACACGAGATGAACTTATTTCTTATCTACGCATTGTAAAGTTCCAATCGGAGTATTTCTTTTCTTCTTTAATGCCTAGAGTTGATTTCACACAATGCTGCCTACTAGCATCATCATGTTTAGATACGACAATCTCTTGTCATAATAGGTTCAAGGTAAATCGACCTAACGCACAAAGGCAAAAGTGACAGCATAAGTTACGAACAGAACGTGAGCGGGCTCGAAAGTGGAAAGATCGTCAGCTGCCTCAAACACTATGATTGCAAAACCAGGGGCAATATTAAATCTTGCGAAAGATAAGGGAACATGTACATGCACTCTCATTTATTTCACTCAATAGGAGAATTTACAAACAGATTACTGAGGAGGAACCGTAAACCCAAAATGAGTTCTAGTGAGCGTCACAAATGAGCTCAACTGATTCTCCATGTTATCCATGCTCTGCCTACAACCAGCGCTTCGAGAATCAAAATCTGCGAGTTTGAAGAAAATGAGACGACATTTCTCCTTAAACTCATTCACCTTGGTCTCATGGAACCCTGATTCATGCTCCAAACCCTGGGCCAGCGCTCTCCCGCGGGCTATATCCACTGTCAGATCGTCAAGCCTTTCCTCCAACCATGCGTACTGGAGCCTCAGCATGAGATTGTGCTGGTCTTGCTCGAAGACGTTTTGACATAGAGCTAGATGCTCCACCAAGTTGTCCCTCTCATGGACTAGTAATAAGACTTGGGTGTCGGCGTATTCGACGGCCCTCTTATGTTTTTCAGCCACCAAGGTGGCCAACACCAGGGAATCAGCCTTGGCATGATAGCGAGCTCGCACAATGCTAGCCAAAGTGACCTCCCAGCTGGCGACATGGTAAGCCTCTAGGAAATTGGTGAAAAGAGTCGGGAAGATTGTAAACTCCCTTCGCAGTTTCGTACCCTCGATACAGGCAGTGTCTAAGGCCGGAATCAGAGTCCGGATTTCAGCTTCAGCTTCAGGGTGGTTATTTATGTAACCGTAACCTCTACCCAGGAGGTGATAAAATCTCTCCCACTGGGTCGAAGTTTCGGCTGAGGCAGCAAGTACAAGGGAGGAAGCTATCTACGATTGAACGGCAGAGAAGAGAATGAATGATGGGGGAGTGTTTGAGAGGTTAGATTGAAATGTTAATCTTCTCAATATCAACCTCTCGCCCTATAGCGCTCGAACGAGGAAGGGAAAGTTATAATAAATTTTTATGCGCAGCTGGGCTAATCAAGTCTCATTAATGCATCCTTGGTGAGTCACGGATCCACCTCTGTCCTGTGATCTCGGGCTTAGCAAAAAGTAATGGCGCTTAAAAGCCGGTGGGCCTATTACTTTGGAGACCAAGCTAGGGGAACATGCATAATGCTCGATAAAGCAAAAATCGACGCGGGAGATCTTCAGGCTCCACTCAAGTAGAAAAGAGTAAGAAAGGACATGGGGAATCACGAAGTCTCGAAAGGAACGCTCGTCAGACACTCGTTATCCGGGGTCAAAAGGGCGTTTCTTGGGACACGCCTAATCTCTAAAAATTGCAGAGAGGGCGAACATCTGAGAAAGGGTGGAGAAAATCGAGCGAACGAAGACCAGGAAGGGACATTTCGATCCAAAATGTTCAAGGGATACCGTCATTTGTTGGAAACGCCCGACCTAAATGTCTCCGAACTTGAACTGCTAGAGGAATTTGAAGACCTTGGAGACGAATCCGTCACGAAGGATATGGAAATCGACTCTGCCAGCCAGGAGACCCAAGCCCTCAGCGACCAAAAACGCCAGCGGCAATGATCAGAAAAAAGGAAGCATCGCCAACGCCACACTACACGCCAAATCTGAGAGCTTAACGCTCTTTTCAAGGAATGCCCATTTCCAAACGAGCAGCAGAGAGCTGAACTAAGCCAGAAGCTGGGCTTGGAACCCTTGAAGATTAAGTTTTGGTTTCGCAACAAACGAACACGGTTGATGGAACAATTCAGACATCGCGAGGTGAAGATTCTAAAGGAGAAGTTTGAACAGCTTCGAGTAGAAAATGCGAGATATAAAAAAACTCTGAGCACCGCCGCTTGCCTTAACTGCAGCAACCCTGTCCAAATAAGCGAAACGTTCCCTGAGGAGCCATGTCTAGGGATTTACAATGCTCACCTGTCACATTTCCCTCAGCAATACCTTCTGACACAATCGGGTACCGGACGAGATTTACCAGAGCAGGTCGACACTGCAAAATCAATATCTACGCCTGTTGGGGGATGGAGCGTGCATCATGACGAGTGGCGTCTTCCCAACGATGGACTCGCCATCACAACTAGTCAACCCGAAACTGACCAACTCTCCCCAAAACAACTTTCAACACGGCTAGATCTCGAAGATAGCGGCCTCCACGTTGCTAATACTACTCGGGGTAAGCAGAAAAAGAAGCTTCGTTGGACCAATGAACTTCATCAGAGATTTATCGATGCAGTTCGGCAGCTAGAAGTCAACTCAGCCCACCCACAGCAAGTACTCGAGATCATGAACGTACAAGGGGTTGCCAAGAGTAGTGTCACGAGTCACCTCAAATACTATAGAAGATTGCTGAGGGAAGGCTTGGCAACTTCAGACCCAGATGGAGCCGGCTCGAGCCAGAACGCTGGATATGGCCATGACTACGATACCTTTCGCGAATACGTATCGCAACTCCAGCAAATAGAGCCTCCCCAATTTGAGCACCAACCTGTCGGTAGTGCTATTCCTACAACGGATCTTGCATTGACAGAGGATGCACATACAACTGTGCAGAACAGCAACGGAAGTTCCAGTTCGTGGAATTAAGTTGCTCATGGCGAAAACATTGGGAAAAATCCTCCTCTAGCGATCGACTCTGCCCGACTCGAACGTCAAAGGCTTGAAGAAGCCGACGATTTCCTCGATGAAGACCTTTCCTTTTGGATCGATCAGCTGAGCAACCCCCTGAGTTGTCTCAATACCTCTCAGGAATATGAACCACAGTCTCAACAGGGCAACAATGGAGGTTCCAGCTCGAGGAATCAGATCGTTCAAGGCGAAAGTGATGAGAGAAATTCATCGCCAACGGTCGATGATACTCGACTTGAGCATCAATGGCTCGGAGATTCGAGCGATTTCCTTGGGGAGGAATTCAATTTCTGGCTCGATCAGCCTGAAGCTGGCGGACTCTTGCAATGATGATACAAACCCGACGATTATGTGTTTAATTCAAGGCGCAATTGTTCAAAAAATGCTTAGGGAAAATAGGTTGAATACCCTGAATGAATGTATTGGTAACCTCATTGTAAAGTTCCCATGGGAGCATTTCTCATTTACGCTTGAAACTAATCGCGCGAGGATCAACCTTACCTTTTGAGTATCTTCAAGCTCAAGCGCGTAATTTCTTTATTTAATTAGGGGCAAACCGTCCCTACTCCCGAAAAACATATTGAGATCAAAGACATTGGATGCATCGTTTAATCCATGGGGGCAAGCTCCCCAAGCAATGATTATCGTTCACAGAGCATAATGGAATCCATCCCTTCAACGTGAAACGCATTTGGCCGCGGAGCCACCCATTTGGTAAAAAGAACGTATCGTTCCTAAATGATTTTCAATCAGATACGGGAATACTATTTCATCTCTTCTCTTATCAAGTGATAAACATAGAGAGGGCACCTAAGAAGCCGTCCATTCGAATGACAAAAAAAACGTCGCCCAAACAGGGGTGATGAATTATGGATGTTGCAAACACCTTCAAGCATGAATGAGGGGGGTTGGACAGATATTGTTTATATCAGTGGGCGGCGTCAAGATGGAATGCAAATCAAGGGTGAAGTGGTATCGTCCCAATTTATCTTGAATTTGGGAATATGGGTTGACACTTATTATTTATCCTTGATAGGGACTCACCATCAGGATGGACAATAGAATCCAGATTTTCACAACCCTTGTACACTCACTGGAGTATATGACCAAGGGTAAGATGTATCGTTCTAATTTTTGCAGAGTTTGGAACATACACTGACATATTTCTTTTGTATCTCCAGGGATCTCCAGCCACGGTGCACAGGTAAGTATCCCTTTCCCAATTCATTGAAGATGTTAAAAGAAAAAAGAAAAAGAAAAACTTTCAGAATCTGATTCTCATGTCTAAAAAAAGACGTAGGGTTCTCACTTCATCAACATTCATATTTTAAAGCAGGAGCTTGTCTGAACATGAATAAAACATGCATGGTGCATCATAAGATCCCATTGAGGGGTGAATTTTGGAGAAAATGAACAGAATTTTTCCAATAAAAGCTGTTCAAACCGTCTAAAAGGGTGTTTTCTCATATGAGAGGCAAAGCCTAATCCAAACACGTCTCATACACCTTGAGAGATGAGTGAAATGGATAGGATATCAAAACCTTAACCCAGGGACATAAGGGTCATACGCAACGATTACATGGATTGAGATGACGAAGGCGTTCGTTTCTTTATCCCAAACACTACATGTGACCATTGACAACCCCTTTGAGCGGCGGTTTCATTCTTCAGCCTTGTCAAGAACCACCCCACATTGGGGCAAACGCAGGTCAGTCCAGCAGTACCATGAGGTAAAGGGTTAGAAATTTTCTTGCTCGGACTAACATCAATCTTTGTGTGTTCCTTATATGATAATCCAAGTTCCATAGGATGACGAGAAGCATTTATTTCTCTATCCCACACACCATATCGTTTGCATAGCCAAGTTGAGCCTGCAAATTCGTTTCATGAACCCCATTGGTGATCATTGCATGTTTCAAGATGGAAGCTACATCACTCCTTGAATGGAAGATTTCAAGAGGTGGGATTTGTAAAAAATTCCTAGACCAATGTTCAAGCGTGCTATGATTCAAGTTGTAAATCTAGCACAATTTGCTGAAAATCATAGTTCCAAAAGAAAAGAAAAATGAGATATAAAAAAAATGAAAAGTCCCTAGGCATCAAGAAAAAGCAAAGTGCCTGGTAAAAGCAAGGCCGATGCCTATTCAAAATATCCTGAGTGAAGTCTGGAGAAATGAGAAAAAGACCCTCCAAAGGAGTCAAATCAAAAAGACTACTCCCTAAATGGTGTCATGCTCAGAGTAAAGACATAAATAGAGTTGGCAGTCTCTTAATGCGACAGGAGACGCTCCTTTAAAGACTCTTGTGCGCTCAAAAGAGGATTGTACACTCCAAGAACTGAAGATGCTCTTCGAAGGACAGGGGGCAAATCCACAATGATCACCAATGTCAAACCCTTCACAATTTCTGGGCCAAAAACAAACCTTTTTCGGTCCCCAATCCCACCAATCTTACAACCCGGAAGCAGTCTTCTCTGACTAAGACACTTGGGTTAACGTATAGCTTAGCTCAAAGAAGTACGAGCAAGACTATTTCTTTCTCATTTTTGCAGGGTTCTTGACTTGTAAACCCGGAGAAAATAGTGAAAAATTTCATTCAAAAGCCTTGACTCAAAAGTGAGTCTCCTTTGGAAACCGGCATCCAAGCCCCAACATTACGGTCCCATGAAAGACCTCTTGATCAGTCGAAATGTAGGCGCTGTGAATGATCATGAAATCTAGGCACAGGTTAGTAGGAGATTGAGCGTTTTCCCTATAAAAGATCATTATCACATAGCGGTGAGGAACCCTCTCAGATGAGAAATTCTCCACTTGATGTTTTGAACAAACTCTTTTTGGAATTTTCAAATTATTTGATCCAGATTGTCCGTATAAGGAATCAGTGATCACATCTGTATGTTGCAACAATGTTTTGGATAACCTCCAACATCAAAATGCACATTTCATGACTAAAATCGAAGTCATAGAATTTTGTCAATTGGACAATTGTTGTCTTCCCAAAGATTACTAACATCTTCTTAGTGAAGAAAAATCTTTCAGGTTTAAACTTCTGCAAGATCCTTGGTAACCCCAAATCTCAGAATAGCCTTAAGGTAAACCTAGAGTTAGGTAAACCTTCCCCCAATGACCAGGTGTGTCATCCGTAGGAAAAACCTTTTAGTAGGCAAGCCTTTCCTAGACCGATCCACAGAACGATCAAGTCTTTGACAAACCCCAAAGACTGGGTGCGTCGCCCGTTGGTTCATACCAACTTGGAAAAACTCAAGGTAGAAATCACCTGAAGGATCAAAACAAAGGTAGAAACCGCCTGAAGGGTAAAATCAACGGTAGAAATCGCCTGAAGGGTCAATTCAAAGGTAGAAACTGCCTGAAGAGTCAACTCACGGTAGAAACCGCCTGAAGGGTCAACCAAAGGTAGAAACCGCCTGAAGGGTCAACCAAAGGTAGGAACCGCCTGAAGGGCCAAACAATGGTAGGAACGGCCTGAAGGGTCAACCAAAGGTAGAAACCGTCTGAAGGGTCAACTCAACTGAATGTAGAAACCGCCTGAAGGGTCAACTCAAGGTAGAAATCGCCTGAAGGGTCAGCTCAAGGTAGAAACTGCCTGAAGGGTCAACTCAAGGTAGAGACCACTTGAAGGGTCAAAACATTGGTAAAAACCGCCCGAAGGGTAAACTCATGGTAGACACCGCCATAAGGATCAACCCAATGGTCCGATCCACCATACGGATTAAAACCTTGACTAATTCCAAATGCTGAAGGAGTCGTTCTCCTAAGTAAGCCTTACAGTAGGCAAGCCACTTATGGTCTAATCCACCATACGGATCAAAACCTCTGGCAAATCCCTAGATGTAGGATGCGCCTTCCTTAGGTTCCTACCAATTAGGAATCACATTATGGTTTGACCTACCATACAGGTTAGAGCTAAACCTCCCTAGGATATCTTGAATGACGAGTCCTAGATATCTTCTTGAAAGTCGTCGCAGCCGGCAGCATTCATCTGCCTAACAGGTGAACGTCAAGCAAGCCTCTCCCACTCCGGTCCAGGCTTAATTTGTCGAAACAAACCGTGGATTAATTTGAGCTTTATTTAAAAGTCTTAAGGATCAGATGTCATAGCGTTTTTCCTTTCCCCAGTAGTCGCTTGGAAATCAGACGCCGTTTTGTCTTTGAAAGCAACCTCTGTGAACTTACTCTCAAAGAGGGGCAGCTGTTGACACCTGATTTTTGACCATATGTTATTGTGGTTCTTATTTCTAAAATTAATTAAAAATATCAAAAAAGGTCATAAAATCACAAAATCAACTTTGGAAGCCTTGGCCTAGCCTAAGGAACCAATTTTGAACAAAAAAAATATTTTTTGTATTTTTTAATATTTTTTTAATTTAATTAATTATAAAAATACTCAAAAAAATCAGAAAAATACCATTCGTGGTCAGAAAAATACACAAAAATATTCAGTAATTTTTCTTTAAAACCCTCTTCAAGATTGTCACTTTAAATCTTGAAAATTCGGCTCGGGTCACTATGTTCCTTGACAAACATAAACCTGAATCGGGCATAAAAATTCCCTTTCGAGTCTTTTAATTTTTAATTATCACTTTTAATAAGCTATGACATTTTATTCTAAAATTTTTAGGTTTAATTTAGTCCATTTGCCCTCCAATTTGATCAATTTTAACCAAAAGGGCTTAATTGCACAATTTGCTTTCAATTTAGTCCCCGGTTTCACAAATGTTGAAATTAAATTTCACATGGACCTACCCATTGAAATAAGACACCTCTACCTTATAGTTTTCATCATTATGAATCCATTGGTGGCCTCAATTGGGACTGATTTGGTCGTTTGGGCCCTCAATTAAGCGAAATTAATTTTCGGATCCTAGGGACAATTTGGGGTTTTCATTAAATTTCAATATATTGATTCACAAAAATACCCATATTTGATGGAAAACATGTTGAGGAGTCCGATTTTACCATCAATTTGATGAAAAATGGTCAATTTGGGACCCAATTTGGCGAAATGGCGTAACTGGGCCAGGCGGGTTAGACTCGACCCGACCCGGTCCGACTTGCAGACCCACCGGCGCAAAACAGGGGACAAAAATAAAGGGATGGGGATGACCATTTTTTCGAAAAAAAGCAAGGACAAAGGCGAGTGGGAAGAGCTGGACAGCGGCAAGTGGTCCATGTCGGTGTTTTGGTGGCATGATGGGCGTGCATCACGCTGGTCGGCCACGGGAAAAAGAGAGATTCTCGGTTTTGACCGAGTTTGGGGGGGGGGAAGCGAAGGAGGAATTTTTCGGGCAGAGCGGGAGCTAGAGGAACGTTCTCCAAGCTGCAAGGAACTTGAAGCAACACCGCCGAAGCATCCATAGTCGCCGGCGACACCAGAAACATGTCGGTATCTCCCCCGACCTCCATTTTTCTACATGCACACAATGTGTTCGACAAAATGCCTAGTTGAGCATTCGAATTTTTAATTCTCGGCCATGCCTTCCCGGGCCTTATTTTGTGCAAGTCTCGCCTTAAAGATCCTCTAGATCCAACTCTAAGCCCGACTTGCCTGTTATTTTGCATCGAAATCGCGCCGAAATTCGTGGCCGGAGCTCCCCGAAGTCTACCCGACCATGGAGTTCAGTGCGGCGCAAACGGCGGTCGCCGAACCCTAAAGGACCTTAGGTAAACTTCTAAACCTCCATTGGATGCCATGTGATGGAATGAAATCGAGTTTAAACGTGAAAAGTTTTTCTGCAAATCCCCTCGCCGGTGCTGATTCGGTGGAGGTCGGAATGGCCATTTTTCAATGTGATTTTCTCCATGTTTTTGGTGTGTGATGATCTGGGTTAGGTGTGGTTAGTTTCGTGCCAAAATCACGACGCGAAACCTCTGTTTTTACGTCGGTTCGGCAGCTCCGGCGAGGCGCCGGCAAGAATCACCAACGCCATTCGTCTTCTCCGGCGGACCGAGACCTGGTCAATAGTCAACGTGCTGACGTGGTGTGCCACGTCGGCAGCCACGTCAACGCGCTGTAATATCTAAAAAATAAAAATATCCACGGTCCAAGAGGTTGTTAATTCGTTTAAATAAAACGGAGGAAAACGGCGTCGTTTTGGATGTAAAACGGTCCGGATAATTTTTAATTTTTTTAATAAAAAGAATCATAATAATAATAAAACCAAAAAAATCCTAAAAAATGAAAAATTAAGGAAAAATTCAAAAAAATATAAAAAAATTGCAGAAAATTCCTAAAAAATTCTAGAAAATTCCCAAGGCTGAAAATGACAAAAAAAATTGATTTCTTGTCATTTTTGGGATTTTCTCCCGTTTAATCCAAAATGACGATTTTATCCCTCAAAGGGTAAATCGTTTTTGATACTCCGATGACTTGTGGAAATTGCTTAGAATTTGGCAATGGGCCAGATCGGTGGCTAAACCTTATGTCTAAGATTTCCACATTTCATTTCCCTTTTTAGAAAATGACGATTTTACTCTTCGAATGGTAAATCGGTTTCTAAAATTCCAGAAAATTCTGAAAATTGTCGAAAAATAGGAAATGAGTCAATTGAGCGACCAAACCTATTTTCGATATTTTTTTACTTCGGATTCGTTCCGAAATGACGATTTTTCCCTTTTAGGGCAAATCATCCCTTGGCCTCAAAATTACGATTTTACCCATGATGGGCAAAGTCATGTCTAAATCATTCATGAGTTGTGATTGATACTTCTCTAAGCTAATAGGGCCCTATTAGGAATGTCATGTTAGTTATTACGAGATTTCTCCGGATTCCTTGATTTGCGCACTTTATTATTGATTGTGATTGCTGGGATAGTCACTCCTATCTGCATGAATTCTTAGATTTCAGATTTGTACCCTACTCATCTGCATGAAACCTTAGGTCAGAAAATTCAGTCAACTTAGGTACCGAAAGGGCGTCAATTTTGAGAGTTGGCGTAACTAAGTCCCCGAACCCATTTCTCTGGTTATCGCAGAATTGAATAGAACTCCCAACTATTCAATAGGGTGGTCCAATCATACCCTCCATAAAATGATTGGTGGCGACTCCATGACATGCACACTTAGCACATGTCACTAGACCACACTGAAGGTCGACTACGCATACCTTCGTTGCGATTTGGGTAATGGGCCTCGGGAGAGGCCCGCGTCCAACCAGACAGGACCGCCCATTAGCCCACGAGAGCATACGCAACCTCGAGAGGGTCGCGACAGAGACAGACCAATAGTTGTGAGATAGCCAATCGGAAGCACAGATGAGCGATCGTTCAATAGGCAGGATTTATTCTCGATGACGAGGGAAACATTCTACTAGCATTGGAGGAGGAGGTAATCGCTTAAGTTGCGGAAATAAGACAATATGACCATTTCCAGATTGACTATCCATATTGGAAAGAAATATGTCTCATTTGTCTTCGTAGTCCAAAAGATCATCAAGACGCGACAAATGAAAGGCTGTCTGAGAGCCAACGAGGATTGGACGATGGTTTGCCATGGTGAAGTGAGTTCAAGGCACCAACAACACCCACATTTATATAGAGGCCGACGAGGTAACCAAATTGAGTTAGTGCGCGAACGTGGAGTAGTGGAGAAATTTTTGGCGCGAAAAAGTAAAAAGGAGCAAAAGACAGTTGCATTAGAGTTTCTTGGGATACAAGGAATCTTTGACATCCAAAAGAAGCTTGTACAGTGTGGACTCAAATCTCTTGTTATAGGCTATGGATTCACTCCTGGTTTGACATCGATGTGTCTCTTCCCGCGCCATCTCAACTAGGTCCTTATGTTTCTTTTCCTCTAAAAAAAGCAATGGATGCCTCTAGACGGTCATCAATTATTGATCGACGAGAAAGCGTGGCTAATCATCAAAGGCGTGTTTCTTCTATCTCTTTCTATGTTGCCAACCTCTTCTGCTCGAGAGTCTGTTCTTTCTCATTTAGCTCAGCTACTTCTTTGGAGATGGATTGAAGAAATCGTCACTCTTGACTCACCAGTTGCTCTGCTGCTTGAGTCTCAGCACTGAAAGAATAATCATCGAAGCTGGTCAAAGAAATCACTTAGTCTCGGCACCTCTGGTAGAAGAAGAAACCAGCTGAGAAGTTCTCTGAAAAATTCTTCAAACAATGAGCCACACTTGAAGGGAGCAACACTATAAACTCTTCTTTAGTTAGCTCCGCCATCATAGATTTGATGCGTTCAAGGACCGAATGGTTGTCCATGAAAGAAGAAACCCCATAGAAGCCAAGGTCTAGAGAGTAGAACAATTTAACCTTTAGTCGACTAAGAGCTTCTGCAGGAGAAGAAAGAACTTCTTGATGCGTACCACGAGGATTTGAAGAATGAGAAGGCTTGGCGAAGTAGGCTTGAAGATCCTCTAGAGGCGTTTGCAGGTATGGAATAACCTCAATAGGTAAAGGATCATCAGTTGGAAGTGATGGAAGAGTGATAAGCTCACCGTATGGCTCCTCGATCACTGGAAGGTTGCTGGATGGATCTGTTTGACAAGGAACGAGAGCTAATGGGAACTTATCATGAGTTTTAAAGATGGCAGAACTGGAGTGTTGGATGATGCAATGGGAACAAGTGGCCTGTCTATGAAAGAACCATCATCAGGCTCACCAGCAATTTGTGAAACATTCTATAAAGGATCTTGAAGAGGAACGGTTGGAGGTTCATCAACACCAAAGAGGGTGATTGAAGGCTCGGCTAAAGACCGAGGACGCTTTCGCCGATGAAAGGAAATAATGGATCATTGTCTTCGTCATCTGGATCGTCATCTAACAAGCAAAGACAAGTAAGTTTATTCAGAACTCTCAACAGGCCGTTAAAAAGAGAAAGATGAACCATTTTTACCTGTGAAGAAGATTGGATACTTGGGACTGTCCGGCTGAGAAGCTTTTCTCTTGCCTTTTGGGTCTGTCAAACCAACAGATTTAATCATACTTCCGCTAAAGAGTGAGGTGATAGCCGCTTTATAAGGACTTTCAAGGCTGAAAGATAGCCACCAGGTTGTGTAATCTGAAGTAGTCCCAAGGCCAAGTCGAAGGGTTCCAGTGATTTTCTTTGAAAAGCGTTGGTGCATCATGGCAGTCACTTGGGCACAGCAAGTAAAATACGCATCGTCGTCAAGTTTGTATGACTTATTGTCCATCAATGAAAAATCCATAAGGAAAGGAGTGATCATGGGAACAGCCTGTCGAAGGCCAAATTACTGAGGAAAGTAAGGTTCGAACCTGGGATAAAACCTGCCTTTGAGACAGAGCCGAATAATAAGGTCCTTGGGAGAAAGAACATAGACTAAAAAGTCACGGAAGTTGAAAGGTTCGTGGGTCTTCGGATCAAGCAAAAAGCTGAGTTCGGCTAAACAATATGGGAATGTGTCTACCTTGTCCAGGTCACAGAGCAGAATCTGTTGGAGGTAGAAGTTTAAAGGCGGAACGTTAGTAGGGACCTCCAATGGAACGCCTTTAAGCAATCTGGTACCGATGCTTGAGGGTCCATTGCCCTTTTGGGGTTTAGGTACATCCGCGAACATAAAAGGGAGGTACAGTGCTATCCAAGCTTGAAGGATCCAAAGTGGGCCAGACAATACACCATCCTTTTTAGGTGTCACCATCAAATAAGAGGCATGGGTAATACTCCTGTAAAGAATGGCTAAGGCCAGAGAACTCAGAGTGACATCTCTTCCTCTCGCAAGGTTAGACGCAAGAACGAGGAAATCTTTGGACACATTTACGGTTGGACTAAAGAACATGTATTTCGACAACCAAAAAAGGAGGAAGGCTGTTCTCTTAGCAAGCGTGACAGTACCAGAAGCTTTATAATGAAGGTGCAAGAACTTTCCATAGGCAAGGAAAGCGTAAGGAGTAGAACAATCCTTTAGGGCTTCCAAATTTACAGCGAAAGTGCCATGAGTAGCCAGGCCGGCGATGGTGAAAACATCCAAAAGAGTTACCGACATGGGGCCCTGTGACATTCTGAATTTCTGACCAATTCGAGACTTATGAATGAGATGATATCTATTGATGTATTTCAATTTTATCTCGCTCGGACCTGATCAATTCGAGTTAATTGACCAGAAAGAGAAAGGCTAACGCATGACAAGTACGTGGACCTAGGAACTCGAATGAGGAACGGAACTTTAACCATAAGGATTGTCGAGGGAATATTTAGAGTCAATAAGGGCCGATCTAGGAACGATTAAGGAATTCATTGCTAGCGTTATACGATTGGAGCGCGGGTGATTCCGCTTAACCGACGTATGATTTGCAAACCTTTCCTAAATCGAATTCTTACGATCGCGACCGTCGAAGCTAGTAATAAACCTTCGCAATTACATGACAACCAAAGTCGCTGTTGTCGCGACCCTCTCTCGAGGCGGAGCGGGCTAATGGGCCGCCCGATTGCTGGCTTGATCGGACGCGGGCCTCTCCCAAGGTCCATTACCCAAATCGCAACTGTTGGATATACGTGGTCGACCTTCAGTGTGGTCTAGTGACACGTGATAAGTGTACATGCCAAGGAGTCACCACCAATCGTTTTGTGGAGGGTACGATCGGAAACCCTATCGAATAGTTGGGAGTAGTCTATTCGATTCTGCGGAAACCAGAGAAGTGGATTCGGGGACTTAGTTACGCCAACTGTCAGAGTTGACGCCCTTTCGGTACCTAAGCTGAATGGTTTATCTGATCCTAGGATTTCATACAGACGAGTGGGGTACAGATCCTAAATCTAGGAGTTCATGCAGATGGGAATATCTACCCTATCACTCACAATCATTAAAGGTAAATGCACAAATCAAGGATCCAGTGCATGCGGATAAAACACATGAAAGCAGCATGGCATCCATAATGAGGCCCTATTAGCCTAGAGAGATATCAATCAAAGCTTAGGAACGATTTTGGCATGATTTGCCCATGAAGGGCAAAATCGTAATTTTGAGCAATTCGGGAAAATTCACCTTGAAAGGGTAAATCTGTCATTTTAGATGAATTGGGAAGTCAAAAGACAGAGGAAATAGGATTGGCCATCAATCCAATCCTTTTCCTATTTTTCGGGAATTTCCAGGATTTTTCCGGAATTTTCAAGTGATTTTACCGTTGGAGGGGTAAAGTCGTCATTTGGACAAAGACGAGAACTGAAAATCTCAAATATTAGGGTTGTTCGTCCACCTGACCCAAACCCTAACTTTAAGCAATTTTCAGAACTCGATTGAGACAAGAAAGACAATTTTCCCATTGAAGGGCAAAATTGTCATTTTGAGAAAAGAGGCGGGACTCGAAAACCCAAACCTAAGAATTGGTCTCCTACCCGACCATAATTCTTACCTTGGCATTATCGGTTTTATCTTGCATACACAGCAAAGGCGACTTACCCTTAAAGGGTAATGTCGTCAAGTCTCGGAAGAACGGATAAGAAACCCCAAAAATAGGGTTGACCAGTTGACTGTGGTCAATTCTCGATTTTTGGGGATTTCTGGAATGTCTAGGATTTTCCCACATTTTTTCCACATTTTTTTTTTGGAATTTTCTGGAATTTTCTAGCATTTTTTGGATATTTTAGAATTTTTCTGATGATTTTTTTTATTTTTAAAAATCATTTTCCGATTTTTTTATTTAAAAAATGTTATCCGGGCCGGGTCGGGTGACCCGGCCCACGACCCGCGCGCGATCGGCCCAACCCGGATCCGAACCGCCTCAAAACGACGTCACTTTGGCCACTCCCGCTCAAATTTTAAAATCCCGCCTAAATTGAACCAAGGGCCCTGATTGCGCCACGTGTTGACCCACGGACGGTCTGATCTCAAACAAGGAACCGACGGTCACGATTCAAAAGTAAGTTTGAATCACGACCGTCCGATCTAAAGCGTTTTTTATTTCAGAAAATCATTTTTTATTTCCAAAATTCTAAGATCGTGACACGTGTCACATTTCTCACCGTCGGATTAAATTTGTTTTAATCGGTAACCGAACGGCTTACGTGGCTGCCACGTGGGCGCCACGTCAGCACCACATCAGCGTTGACCCGGTCAACTTCCGTTGACCGGTCAACAGACTCGCCGGGGAAGACGATCGGCGCCGGCGCTCCCTCGCCGGCGCCTCGTCGGAGGGCCCTATCTCCGCCTACAAACGTCGGATTGACGCGAAATCAACGGCAAACGGCTCGTTTTGTCGAGCTCTACAACATATACGAAGCTTGATACAGCAGAATCACATCTCACCTATGTGCTATCTCCGGTCGAAGCTAAGCTCCGGCGACTATCTGCCCTAACCATTTCTAACGCTACTAGGCTAAACAAATTGATCAGGAAGCATCACAAAGGGCCGAGAAGGCCATCGCGGGACTTAGGATTAGTCTAGAACGAGCTATGGAGCTCGCGACCGATCGGCCATGATAGGGGATAGACTCGGCGATTTGGGCCATGAAACAACATGCAATCAAGGGCAAAAATGCTCAGTGAAGCGAGACAAAACGATTGCAACAAAAATCGCGGAAAATGAGCGACTCTAGCTTGAGTAGCCATTGGAGGCCGAGAGGAAGCTCGAAGGAAGACCTCACCTGTTTCGGCGATGAAATGCGACACCGCTCGGTTCTGGAGATTCCTTGGGGTGTCACGAAGCTTGGAGGATATACCCGAAGCTTCGGTTTCGCGTCGCTCGCCGTGGTCGAGCCTTCGAAGCTCACGGCTTCCTTCCTCCCACGACGCCGATCTCTCTCTCTCTCTCTCTCTCTCTCTCTCTCCCTCTCTCTTCCTCTCTTCTTCTTGCTCTGAGGTCCCTTCCCGTTCTTGCGTCCGTTCTCCACTTCTTGAACTGATCTCCCCTTTTTCTCAACTACCCCCTCCACCGTTCTGTTGTACATGCGCGAAGAAGCAGAACATAGTGTTCTGTTCTTCTTGGTTGGTCAACCGGGTTGACTGGGTCGGTCAACCCGACCCAGTTGACCCGGTTCTAATTTTTTTGTTCAAATTGGATGTTCAGATGAGCCCATATCATAAAATTGACCCAAAAATTAGACTCCATGGCACAGACTTCATCTAAAAAAGTGATTTTCGTAACAAATACCTCTTGAATTGATTGAAAACCCCAAATGTAAGGTGGGATTCGAAATCGATTTTTGCCAAATTGATATTCTTAATGGACGAATCGGCCCCAATTGAGCTCACCATTAGATTTAGGGGGTTGAATACTATAGGGTATGGGTCTTGGGGTTCTATGGTGTCCCTAAAAAAAGTTTAATTTCAGAATTGGCATTATAGGGACTAAAATGAAAAGAATTTTATGCAATTAGGTCCCTAAAGCCAAAATTGATCACATCAGCGCAAAATTGAACCAAATTGAAATGTAGGGCAATCAAGTTGAATGTCAAGACTCGGAAAATGTAAAAGATTGCAAATAAAAAGACTCAAAACATATTTTTTTGACAAATTTAACCCTGTGTGTTACAAAGAAACACACAAATTTAAACTTGAATTTCGACTCTTGACGAGGTCAAAATGACAAGGGATTAAAAATAAAAATATTGACTATTTTCCTATATTTTTGTGACCTCAAATTCTATTTTTTGTTGATTTTTCTAGTATTTTCCTATTTTCTAAAAATACTAAAAAATGTGAAAAATATGAAAAATTATTTTTTGGTCAAGAATGGTTCCTTGGGCTTGGCCAAGGCCACCAAAGTTTATTTTGTAATTTTTTGACTTTTTATGAATTTTTTGTGATTTTTCAAAAATAAAACTGAAAAAGACTTGGTCAAAAATCAGGTGTCAACAGCTGTGACTTGAGTCATCCTAAGTGTGATGAGAATCACTGAGTCGATACGCGTAAACGTCTGCAAAAGCCGCCCATCAGTTTGAGATAGACTGGAATTACGATTGACGAAAAACAGACCATGAATTGGATCTTGAAATTAGATATCGGACAACGAAGAATTCCAACATTCAAAAGAAATTGGGCGACGCCTCATCAAGGGTAATTAGAATTGAAAAAGTAAAAATTTGGACTAGAAGCGAAAAATTATCCTTTTGCCCCTCAAAGCACACTTTTTCTTTAATGGCTGAAAATTTGAGGGTAGTTTAGCCAATTTTTTCTCTATATTTTTATGAAGAAAAGCCAAGTGTAATTAATTGGGAGATTTGATCCACTTAGACTAGATTAGGGAGCATAGATGCATTAAATCCTAGTCAAATCCTCACCTACCTCTCTCTCTCTCTCTCTCTCTCTCTCTCTCTCTCTCTCTCTCTCTCTCTCTCTCTCTCTCTCTCTCTCTCTCTCTCTTAAGTTCTTTCTTTCTCTCTCACGTCAACCAACATTCTCACTCACTCTTAAGTTCTTTCTTGCTCTCTCACGTCAACCAACTTGCACCCTCGCCATTCGCTCGCTTCGTCACCGGCTTCCGGCCATCGTCCGCCCTTACGCCGACCACCATCACGACCCTTAATCTCTCCTCTACAACCTCCAACTGACTGTTCATACAAGTGAGGTGTGCCTAACCTTTAGGCATCACCAAATGGGCTATTCTGGGTTTAGGGGTTACCTAGAACCTCCCAGAAAGCTGATCTTGAAAATTGTCCTTTCGACATGCAAGGCGTTATTCTGGGATTTGGGGATTTCAAGTATCGTGCAGAAAACTTAAACCTGCAAAAACTTTGATAAGATTCTTCTGGGATCTAGGGGCTACCTGAGATCTCGTAGAAAGACTATCTTGAATATTGTCCTTTCGACATTGAAGGTGACATTCTGGGATCTGGGAGCTCTAGGTATCTTGCAGAAAGTTCCAACCTGTAACACTGGGATCTCATGGAGAGATGATTTCTAAATATTGTCTTCTTGACATGTAAGGTGACATTCTGGGATCTGGGTATTCCAGACATCCTGCAGAAAGATCAAACCTGTAATACTAGAATCTCACACAGGGAGATAATTTCAAACATTGTCCTTTTGACATGGGAGGTGACATTCTGGGATCTGGGTACTCCAGACATCCTGTAGAAAGATCAAACCTGTAACACTGGAATCTCACACAGGGAGATAATTTCGGAGATTGTCATTTTGACATTGAAGGTGACATTCTGGGATCTGGGGACTCCAGGCATCCTGCAGAAAGATCAAACCTACAAAATTGTTCATAAGAATATGTTTTCCTGAGATTTTGAATTATCAGGGATCTTGCAGGAAAATAAACTTGAAAGCTCTTCTTCACAGAGCAAGGCATCCTTCTAGAATCTGAGGTTACCATGATTCCTGTAGAAGTTTAACCAAGAACAATAGCATTCTGAGATCCGGGGTTACCAGGAATCCGTCAGAAGCTTAATCATATAAACTTTTCTTCTCAGAGAAAGGTATCATTCTGAGACTTGGGCCTGCCACGAGTCCTGGGGTTGCCACGAGTCCAAGAGTGATACAAGCCGTTTTAGGAGCCGAAGTCATCAAGAATCTTGTAGAAGCTCCAATCTGAAAATTTTCTTACCAAAGGCACATCAATGGTCTTTAAGTGATAGCTAATGTCAAACTGACAGCACTTTATGACTTACATTATAGTCATGAAAAAATTTCAATGAATGCATTACGATGCTGGAGGTTATCCAAAACACCTTGCAATATGTGGAAGTGATAAAAAATTCCTTGTGGGAAAAGTTTGAATCAAACAATCTGAAATTACCAAAATAGTTTGGTTAAAATGTCCAACGGAGTATTCTCATCAAAGAGGACTTCTCACCGTTTTGAGATAATGGTCTTTTATCAAGAATGCATTCGAATTTCCTATCAAACCTGCGCCTAGGGTTCAGGATCATTCGCAGTGAATACACCTCGATCGATCAGGAGGATTTCTAAGGGACCGTAATGTTGGGCTCGGCCAACGGTTTTCAATGGGGGACTTGCGTGCAAGTCAAAGGCTTTCGAAGAGAAGTCTTCAATGTCTGCTCCAGGTTTACAAGTCAAGAAACCTGTAAAATGAGAAAGAAATAATCTTGCTCGAACTTCTTCGAGCTAAGCTTAGACATTAAACCCTATGTCAATCCAAGTGCCTTAATCAGAAAAGGCTTTTCAGGGTTGTAACGTAGGTAGGTTTGGGGACCAAAAAGGGCTTGTTTTTGGCTCAGAATACGCAAAAGGTTTAACATTGGTGATCATTGCAAGTTTGTCGCCATCTTGCCCCTTCTGGTTCAAAGAGCGTCTTCAGTCTTTGAAGTGCATTGATAGTCTTTGAAGAGCTTTGTCAGCATTCGAAGCGCACGTTTGTCTTTAGAGAACATATCTCTCTCATGTTGAGACGGCGTCAACATCTTGTCTATGCTTTCATTATCTGAATGTGACATAATCTGGGAGTATCCTTTGTTGTCCAGCTCCCTTGGGATTTTCTTTTACAATCAGATCTCCCTAGTGACCTATACAAAGGTATCATGCCATCTTTTGGCATTTACAAGATCAAACACATGATTCACAAGTGCACAAGTATTTGGACGGGCATTGGCCTTGCTTTTACCAGGCACTTTGCTTTTTCTTGATGCCTAGGATTGGATTTTTCTCTCTTTTTCTTTTTCTCATCTTTTGTCGAAATCTCACCTTTTCTTTTCTTTTGGGGACCAGAATTTTCAAATGAATGTGCTAGATGTACAACTTGAATCTCAGCACTCGAACATTAATCTAGGAATTTTTCACAAATCCTGTATTTTGAACTCTTCCGCTCTTGAAGTGATGTCGCTTCCACCTTGGAATATGCAATGATCACCAACGGGTTTGTAAAACGAACGTATAGGCTCAACTGGGCTATTCAAAGGGTAAAAGTGTATAGGATAGAGAAACGAATGCTTTTCGTCATCCTAAAGCACCTGAACTACCATAGAAGTTAAAATGACAAGCAACACACGAAGATTGATGCAAGTCTGAGCAAGAGAACTTCTAACCATTTACCTCATGATACCGCTGGACGTACCTCCAGTTTGCCCCACTGTGGGGTGGTTCTTGACAGGGGTAAAGACTGAAACCGTCGTTCAAAGGGTTATCAATGGTCACCTGTAGTGTTTATGATAGAGAAACGAATGCCTCCGTCGTCTCAATCCATGTAATCACTGCGAATAACCCTTACGTCCGTAAGTCAAGGTCTCGCTATCCTTACCACTCCACTTATCTCTTAAGTGTGTATGGGACGTGTTTGGACCAGGCTTGCCTCTAGTATGAGGAAACATCCTTTTGAACGGTTTTAAACAACTTTTGTTGGAAAAGTTCATTTCGCGTTCTCTAAAACTTACCCTCAAGGGGATTTATGATGCACAATGCATATTTCAATCATGTTCAGATAACCTCCAAGTTTAAACATGAATGCCAATGACATGACTGTGAGAATTTTGCGTCTTTCTAGACATGAGATTTGAATGTATGCTAGATTCCAAGAAGTCTTCAAATTCTAGCAATAAGGATTCTGACAGTCTTAAAACCTAAGAGATAGGGAAATGAATACTTACCTGTCCAGCGTGGCCAGGGATCCCTGCAAAAATATAAAAGGAATATGTCAGTGTATGTTCTTGAATTTCAAAAAATTAGAACGATCACCTTACCCTTGATCATGCGCTCCAATGGAAATTCATAGATTCATGAAAATCTGCATTTTTCTTAACAACACAGGGTGGTTAAGAGTTCTAAAATTTCTTAAAACTCTCAGTCTTTGAAGAGAAAGGATGTGCACCTGACCATCACGACGTTAGGTCTCCTTGATCATGTTCCCACCGGAACGCCAATGCGCAGATTACACAAATTAGCCATTTTAACCTATGACGATGACGCCTTCGTCTTATTGGGGCAATGAATCCTGGTCGATGGCTTCATTCATCTTTTGAACGTCTTCCATGCCATTCTTCGGAGTTCCTTATTTCAAGGAAAAATGAATTCTTATCAAAATGTATGCTAAAGCATGTGGTGTGGAAGTGATACTTTTTACCCTCCACTTGATCTTATAGCCAAAGATCATTTCTTGAATGCTCGACTTTCGAAGCTGTTATCTCCAAAGATCATCTCGCCTTGAAGTTGAGTCGGCAAGTTCTTTCCCTCTGAATCCTTTTGAATGCCAATAATTTTCTGTTGAAATTAGGGCAAATTCATATTAGGAGAAAGATCATTGAGGACCAAATTAGAACGACACAAAGTCACCCTTCACTCAAGTTTGTATCTTGAGGTTTAACTCTGATGTGAACGGCTCTTTTATCACGTTCATTGATCCTACTGGGAATGGAATGCCACTTTTTCCTCCAGTCACGTAGATGATCTGTTTGCCCCAGTTAGGCATGACTTGTCATGGCTAGGTAATGCTTGCCACAGTCAAATGGTTCTATTCATTTTTACATTTTCATGCGATCCCTTATCCAGTTTGGATTATCTCTTACTTGGATCTTCACTTTACTTTTCACCATTGAAGTGTCATCCTTCCAATGCTTGAGAAAGTCGTTTGCTTCATGCATCTTTGTCACTTGTGACCATCCTTGTGATGTTCTCCTCTTTGTTGGGCTCCTGATAATGTCCTAATGGCGTATTCTGCCACAGAAAGAAATGATTTTGCATTAGTAAATGCAAGAAAAATGAGTAAATTGGATACGACACCCAACTACACTTCTTTTGTCAATTGTCGACATTTATCTCTTGATTGAGTCCATTCCAATATTGTATACTGATATGGACAACATTCGTCGAATCCCTTTATCCATGCTTGAAGGTGTTGATAACATCAACAATCCATTTGCCCCAGTTGGGCGACGTCTACCTTGGCTAAATGCCTTAGCATTTTTCATATCATTTGACGATTTCCAATCCTATTTGAAGAGGTCTTTGTACCTGTACATGAAGCAATGAGTATTCATCCATGCTTAACTTTACATAAATCACCAAGGAACGTGATACTCCCTTTTAGGTATTTGCATTTCCGTTGATCAAGAAAATCGTCTCTCTCGGTTGCTTTGCCCTAGTAGGGCATGTCTTGATGTTTTGTCGTCTTTGGGCTTGATAACTTGCTCCAACATGCTATCTTGGTGGCGCATGAGAATCTTGCCCCCAGCTTGGTCTCTTGACAGGAAAGGAGGGGCTTGGCCTAATGAACCTTCTTTGCTGGTTCTGGTTATTTATCTCAACCATCTGAATCTTTGATCACTTTTATCTACCTCTTGGTAGCTTGACATCTTTGAAATTTGTCGCATGACATCTTAGCGACCTTCTCAGTAATTCTGTGAACCTGAGTCTTTCATCTCGGGATAAATGTCCACCGATCTTGACTTCTTTGATATTTTCAGTATCCCCCAAATTAACAGTAACCGGCTCTTCCGAAGTAGGAGGCGTTGATTCCTCAAAGGCATTCTATTCCCTGCGGATAGACGCATAACTTTCATCATCGTCTTCTTCCTCTGTCCCATAGTCCCAGTGGACCGCTTTAGGGTCATACTTTTTTATCGGAGGGACTTTTATAGTTACTGTCGTCTGATAAGACGTCTCTGGTTCGCTGTGCCGTCTTCTTCCTCTTCCTGCAATCGAATCACAACAGGCTTGACTAGGCAATCTTCTACCTTATCCAAGCTGTCAAGCTCTTCCAGTTTAATTACCATAGTCGTAGCGATTTCAATCATTGACACAGTGTTGTCAAAGTCCCTTGAGGAGATTTCGTCTCTCAGTCGACAATGTTGGTCATCGTCGCCTAATACTGCTGATGTGGCAGATCTCAGGTATTCTCTTTTTCCTTTGAATACTTCAGCTAAACCCTACTGTTGATCATTTGATCTCTCTGTTTCGGCATACTGCTTTGTGCCAAGCTTAGTAACCCTCACTTGGTCAAGGATGACTCAGGTTCTTTTGAAAAAGGCTTTTTCCGGTTGAACGGGATCATACATGCCTCTCTATCCGTCTGATATGATATCTTCCATTCTCTGATAGTAGCTAGGAGGAGCAGAGTACTTCACTTTAAAGTTGTACCCTCCAAAGTCCTGACCTAGGTTGTCTACAATTTCACCTATTTCAAGTGCGTTAGCCATGAATCTGCGATCTGCTAGACTTCACCTCTTGGCTTTCAGTTCGTCCTCTTCGAATTCTTCTTCTGACTGAATGACCGGCCCAAGACTGTCTACCAGATTCTCGTACGGGATGTCCCAGGTGCTACCCTGCTTAGTTTTGATCACGAAGTGGCTTCCTTCCAAAGATAGAGAAGCTTCGACTCCTTCGAATTCTTCATCGGTAATATCGGACATTATCCCCAAGCTCATCATCTTAGCGATACATAGCTTCTTTAGGTCAGCAAAGATCTCTCCTGCTTTTGGGTATGATGAAGCGGTCGCCAGAAGGTCGGTCAGCTTAGACATGTCCACCTTCAGCTGGAGGTGATTTTCCTAATCTTCAGTGAATATTGCCCCAATTGCTTGATGATCAATGATCGAGTTTTCTTCTACGTTTGGAGCCACGCTGTCAAACTTCAGAATCTGACTGTCAATTCAGAGCTTGTACCTCCAGCTTAAGGATATAGCAGTCATCCACATTATGTCCCATCTCGCCCATATGGTAGACACAAGTCTGGCTCTCGTCAAAATCAGGATACTTAACAGGATTTGCCCTAGGTGGTTCCTTTGCCACCAAATGTTGTTCTAGCAACATCGGGAGTAGCTTGGATAAAGGCTTTGAGAGTTGAGAGAACTGCCTTTGGGGTCGTCTCCGTTTAGGCTCTTGCCCTTTTGGTGCCAACCATGACGATCCTCCTTTGGTCTGATTGGAATTGCCAAATGGCTTAGGCTTGTGGGCGATCCGGTATAAACGCTATGTCCAGTCCTGCTTCTTTCTCCTTTTTCAGGGGATATTATTTTCTGGCAGAAGCTTCATGAGGCCTCCTTTCTCTTAAGGCCCATTCGAGCCTTTCAGTCACCTTTATCAATTGTGCGAAGGTCTGACATCCCTGAGGTGTTCAACCTGTCGAAGTATTCGTAGGAGAGTGCTTTCAGGAACAAATCAACCAGCTCGTCTTCGGGGATTGACGGCTTTACTTGGGTCGCCAAAGCTCGCCATCTCCGGGCGAATGTTATGATCAATTCTCCTCTTGCCTTTGAGGTTCGTAGAAGGTCTTCCCTTGTCGGGGCCGTAGCTGTGTTGAATATATACTGTCTGAGGAAGTCCTCTGCAAGATCTTTCCACCCGTCATAATCATCCAGGTCCAATTCAATGAACCAAGCCAGAGCGGCGACAGCCAAACTCTCTTGGAACGTGTTCATTAGTAGTGGAATATAATCCGAATAGTGCGCCATCTTGCGCAGGTAATATTTGAGGTGAGCGCGTGGACAGCTTGTCCCATTATACTTCCTCACGAAGTCCCTTTGCCTCCACTTCAGTTTTTACAGTCTGCTTCACTTTTTCCTCCTTCTCGAGGTTGATAACAACATGGGACGCTTTTTGTTGCGACGGGGTAGGCTCACGGATATCCTCCTCCGTACGTTGAGTATTTCTCGCCGTTTCTTTATCAGCTATATCGGGTGCAAGTGATGGACTTGAGTTGTTAGGAACTACTGTCTGTCTGGCTTGGGAGGCTTCCGGCATTGCCTTAATATCAGCCATCATAGTTGCCATTGAACTATTTGATATTTCCCTATCAAAGGAAAGAAGGTTCGTGTCTGAACAGCATACAAAATGGGCAATTGGAATTGATACAATTTACCCTTCGTTCCTTGGGTCTTGGCATTTCCTTTTCATTTGGATTCTTTTGCCTTGACCTGTTGACATCTTTCAAGGAATAATATGCATATAAATGATGCATGCATGACATGTATGATGCAAGTGATCTAAGATGATTCGTGTTTGCAACGAAAAATGGATTCGTGCCTTTCATTCTTGTTCACAGAAAGTATCTCTTTATCAAGTATTGCAATCTGTAAGGTTTGAATTCTTTCTTTTCGAATGCTCTTTTCAAATAGACTTCTAATTGTTAAGAAACTTTTTCGAGTTTTCTCTAGAATTTTGTTCACAGATTGAGCCATTATGACGCTCTTGAAATCATCTATCCTAAATGCATGTGTGAGATGATATGAAAAGTGGGTACTCCCTGTTCTGTCATTTTGAAGTCGTTGCTTCTTGGGTGTCTTGACTCTGTTCATCATCTGAGAGGAAAAAGATAGGAAATATTATTCCCGCATCTGATTGAAATTTATTTAGGAACGATACGTCCTTTTCTATCAAGAGGGATGGCTCGGCATCGTTCTTCTTGGAAGCGTTGTTGCTATGGAGAAACGCTTTTTGTGCTCAATGGATGGATTTCATTCCATTACGTTCCATGAGTGATAACCATCGTTTCAGGGACTTGCCCCACGTATCACCATGGCAAATCTGATGTCTTCAACTTCGGCATGCTTTCTGGATAAGGAAATGATTTGCCTCCAGCAACTGAGTATTCCACCTTGAGTTAGCTGATTTAGCCATATGAAGCTCCATTTGTATCACGTTAATGCCTTCTTTGTTGGTTGAGTTAATCACTTCCATGTCAAGTGATTTTGGCGTTTCGCGCCTTTCAATGTATTCTGACACCTGTCTTAAACTAACATTCTCTGTACATGAAAGATAAGCATCTTAGTCATTCGTATGGAATGAAATCAGAATAAGGGACAATTTACTCTCTTTTGTGACAACAGATGATGAAACTTCATCGTAATTATCCGGAGGTCTCGGCATTTGATGTTGCACGATGCTCGACACTTTTTGGGTTCTGTCACTCTCCTTGAGGTTGGGTGATCTTTCGCTACTTTCGCTCTATTGATGCATTTCAATCTTGAAGTGTTACTTTGCAAATAAGCATTCAGTTTTATTCATCCTCTTTGAGACGCGCTTTAACTGGCGATCATGCCATGTCACATTGGCCTCCAGTTTTGAGGGTCCACAATTGAGTCTTCTTTAAAGGGACAAATGTCATCCTCACACAATCATTTTATTTCACCTACATGACATGAGGAAGGAATACGTCAATTGTTGCACAACATGCTCTAATTGAAACGATAACAGATTTACTATCCCCAGAGTATATTTCCTCAGCTCCAATCACTTTGAGCATCAGAGATGAAGGAATGTTCCTTAACGGTCCCCACTCATTTTTTATAATCACCTGCAAGTGTGAGTGACCATGTCATTGTTTAAACAAATCAATTTAATTTGGAACGAATACACCCTTTTTGACTTAGAGAGGTCGATCCAAATCAGGTTGCCCCTTTTTTCACGTTGTCTTGTTCTGGGCTCATCATTGTCGATTTATCTTATTTTTGGAAACCCAATGGGTGGCTCCTGATGAGGACGCATCTCCTTTCATGTTATAGGGAAAATAAGTCTCGCATCATTTGGCCTTCAGCCATTTTGACCTGTTGGCAAAAGAAATAACCAAGCAAGTCAAGTATAACACTCGAAGTTTTTATTGGAACGATTACAGTTTTACCATCGCTCGATCACATCTCGCATGCGATTAGATGAAGGAATCTTCAATAAATGTATGTCATGTATAACCTGTCAGAAAGGAGATACACTTAGCATTTTACATAGCAAAGACATCTCTCAATGAGGTCGCCTCTTGTAATGAAAGCGAGGCGACAATACATAGCCCATAATCCCTATTTACGGGCATCTGATGTCCGCCAAGATTTCAAGATAAGAGGATACGTCATTAAAAGATCGATCCATGGTCATCAATCAAATAACCATTTAATTCCAAACGTTTAATACGCAAATGGGGGCATTAATCTTGAAAGATTGCTTTGTGACATTTTTCTGGTGAAAATCATGTGATCTTTGTTTTAAGAACTCACTACACAAAATGTGATTGCAAACATGGCCTTAACTTTATGCCCCAAAATCTTGAATTGGAAGAATTTTAGACAAAAAGAAATGTCATCTTAATCCATGATTGAAAATTTGGATGAACCATCTATTCCGTAGGGACGGCTTAGAAGTGTTCCCACTTTTGTATCTAAAATTCATTGTCAAAAACTTTCATTTGTAAACTCAAGCACCCATGGCATTCAGTTGATTTCCATGAATTTCTTATCATGAAATTTCACTAGGAAATGAACAAGTAGAGAGAGAAGTCATACTTACAGTGATCAGCGGGATTTTATTTTATTTTATTTTATTATTTTTTTTTTGGTTTTAGGTATACCAACCTCTCATAGACATGCGCATGAGACAAGTGGGGGGTATACTCTAAAAATCGAAAATTAGGTGAGGAACCTATGGCTTAGTCTCCCACGATCCAAATATGGCAGATTCCTCCCCAAGAGTACCTACCCAAGAAGGCTAGATATCGCCAATTTGGATTGTGAGCGGGAACGAACATGAAAGTCTCAAGTGCCATCAAACACGAGATCCTTTCACATCCTTTCCCTATCTAAGGTAACCTAGAGGTGGTTGCAGTCGGGGTTTGACCGCCAGTGTGTGCGATGTGTCGTGATCATCACAATGCAAGGTCATGCACAGCAGTTTGTATCAAAACACCGCTTCAGTATGTGCATAAAAATAAACATACATTCCCAACTCCAATCTGTAGGAAAAAATGTCAACAATCACTCCACCCCTTGTTTCTCCAATCTGCAAAAACATCTAACACAATGGTTAGTGTACGTACCTCACCTTCGAGAACATCTGCAGAAAATAAGCTCAGATAAACCAGATAACTTTTTAATCGGCTCAAGTCCTCTGGAATTCGTAACCAGAGATTCTGGTTTAGAATAGTCCCCAGCGGAGTCGCCAGTCTGTCGCGACCCTCTCTCGAGGCGGAGAGGGCTAATGGGCTGCCCGATTGCTGGCTTGATCGGACGCAGGCCTCTCCCAAGGTCCATTACCCAAATCGCAACTGCTGGATATACGTGGTCGACCTTCAATGTGGTCTAGTGACATGTGATGAGTGTACATGCCAAAGAGTCGCCACCAATCGTTTTGTGGAGGGTACGATCAGAAACCCTATCGAATAGTTGGGAGTAGTCTATTCGATTCTGCGGAAACCAGAGAAGTGGATTCGGGGACTTAGTTACGCCAACTGTCAGAGTTGACGCCCTTTCGGTACCTAAGCTGAATGGTTTATCTGATCCTAGGATTTCATACAGACGAGTGGGGTACAGATCCTAAATCTAGGAGTTCATGCAGATGGGAATATCTACCCTATCACTCACAATCATTAAAGGTAAATGCGCAAATCAAGGATCCAGTGCATGCGGATAAAACACATGAAAGCAGCATGGCATCCCTAATGAGGCCCTATTAGCCTAGAGAGATATCAATCAAAGCTTAGGAACGATTTTGGCATGATTTGCCCATGAGGGGCAAAATCGTTATTTTGAGCAATTCGGGAAAATTCACCTCGAAAGGGTAAATATGTCATTTTAGATGAATTGGGAAGTCTAAAGACAGAGGAAATAGGATTGGCCATCAATCCAATCCTTTTCCTATTTTTCGGGAATTTCCAGGATTTTTCTGGAATTTTCAAGTGATTTTACCGTTGGAGGGGTAAAGTCGTCATTTGGACAAAGACGAGAACTGAAAATCTCAAATATTAGGGTTGGTCGTCCACCTGACCCAAACCCTAACTTTAAGCAATTTTCAGAACTCGATTGAGACAAGAAAGACAATTTTCCCATTGAAGGGCAAAATTGTCATTTTGAGAAAAGAGGCGGGACTCGAAAACCCAAACCTAAGAATTGGTCTCCAACCCGACCCTAATTCTTACCTTGGCATTATCGGTTTTATCTTGCATACACAGCAAAGGCGACTTACCCTTAAAGGGTAATGTCGTCAAGTCTCGGAAGAACGGATAAGAAACCCCAAAAATAGGGTTGACCAGTTGTCTGTGGTCAATTCTCGATTTTTGGGGATTTCTGGAATGTCTAGGATTTTCCCACATTTTTCCATATTTTTTTTTGGAATTTTCTGGAATTTTCTAGCATTTTTTGGATATTTTAGAATTTTTCTGATGATTTTTTTTTATTTTTAAAAATCATTTTCCGATTTTTTTATTTAAAAATGTTATCCGGGCCTGGTCGGGTGACCCGGCCCACGACCCGCGCGCGATCGGCCCAACCCGGATCCGAACCGCCTCAAAACGACGTCACTTTGGCCACTCCCGCTCAAATTTTAAAATCCCGCCTAAATTGAACCAAGGGCCCTGATTGCGCCACGTGTTGACCCACAGACGGTCTGATCTCAAACAAGGAACCGACGGTCACGATTCAAAAGTAAGGTTGAATCACGACCGTCCGATCTAAAGCGTTTTTTATTTCAGAAAATCATTTTTTATTTCCAAAATTCTAAGATCGTGACACGTGTCACATTTCTCACCGTCGGATTAAATTTGTTTTAATCGGTAACCGAACGGCTGACGTGGCTGCCACGTGGGCGCCACGTCAGCACCACATCAGCGTTGACCGGTCAACAGACTCGCCGGGGAAGACGATCGGCGCCGGCGCTCCCTTGCCGGCGCCTCGTCGGAGGGCCCTATCTCCGCCTACAGACGTCGGATTGATGCGAAATCAACGGCAAACGACTCGTTTTGTCGAGCTCTACAACATATACGAAGCTTGATACAGCAGAATCACATCTCACCTATGTGCTATCTCCGGCCGAAGCTAAGCTCCGGCAACTATCTGCCCTAACCATTTCTAACGCTACTAGGCTAAACAAATTGATCAGGAAGCATCACAAAGGGCCGAGAAGGCCATCGCGGGACTTAGGATTAGTCTAGAACGAGGTATGGAGCTCGCGACCGATCGGCCATGGTAGGGGATAGACTCGGCGATTTGGGCAATGAAACAACATGCGATCAAGGGCAAAAATGCTCAGTGAAGCGAGTAAAACGGATTGCAACAAAAATCGCGGCAAATGAGCGACTCTAGCTTGAGTTGCCATTGGAGGCCGAGAGGAAGCTCGAAGGAAGACCTCACCTGTTTCGGCGATGAAATGCGACACCGCTCGGTTCTGGAGATTCCTTGGGGTGTCACAAAGCTCGGAGGATATACCCGAAGCTTCGGTTTCGCGTCGCTCGCCATGGTCGAGCCTTCAAAGCTCACGGCTTCCTTCCTCCCACGACGCTCTCTCTCTCTCTCTCTCTCTCTCTCTCTCTCTCTCTCTCTCTCTCTTCCTCTCTTCTTCTTGCTCTGAGGTCCCTTCCCGTTCTTGCGTCCGTTCTCCACTTCTTGAACTGATCTCCCCTTTTTTCTCAACTGCCCCCTCCTCCGTTCTGTTGTACATGCGCGAAGAAGCAGAACATAGTGTTCTGTTCTTCTTGGTTGGTCAACCGGGTTGACTGGGTCGGTCAACCCGACCCAGTTGACCCGGTTCTAATTTTTTTGTTCAAATTGGATGTTCAGATGAGCCCATATCATAAAATTGACCCAAAAATTAGACTCCATGGCATAGACTTCATCTAAAAAAGTGATTTTCGTAACAAATACCTCTTGAATTGATTGAAAACCCCAAATGTAAGGTGGGATTCGAAATCGATTTTTGCCAAATTGATATTCTTAATGGACGAATCGGCCCCAATTGAGCTCACCATTAGATTTAGGGGGTTGAATACTATAGGGTATGGGTCTTGGGGTTCTATGGTGTCCCTAAAAAAAGTTTAATTTCAGAATTGGCATTATAGGGACTAAAATGAAAAGAATTTTATGCAATTAGGTCCCTAAAGCCAAAATTGATCACATCAGCGCAAAATTGAACCAAATTGAAATGTAGGGCAATCAAGTTGAATGTCAAGACTCGGAAAATGTAAAAGATTGCAAATAAAAAGACTCAAAACATATTTTTTTTGACAAATTTAACCCTGTGTGTTACAAAGAAACACATAAAATTAAACTTGAATTTCGACTCTTGACGGGGTCAAAATGACAAGGGATTAAAAATAAAAATATTGACTATTTTCCTATATTTTTGTGACCTCAAATTCTATTTTTTATTGATTTTTCTAGTATTTTCCTATTTTCTAAAAATACTAAAAAAATGTGAAAAATATGAAAATTTATTTTTTGGTCAAGAATGGTTCCTTGGGCTTGGCCAAGGCCACCAAAGTTTATTTTGTAATTTTTTGACTTTTTATGAATTTTTTGTGATTTTTTAAAAATAAAACTGAAAAAGACTTGGTCAAAAATCAGGTGTCAACAGCTGTGACTTGAGTCATCCTAAGTGTGATGAGAATCACTAAGTCGATACGCGTAAACGTCTGCAAAAGCCGCCCATCAGTTTGAGATAGGCTGGAATTACGATTGACGAAAAACGGACCATGAATTGGATCTTGAAATTAGATATCGGACAACGAAGAATTCCAACATTCAAAAGAAATTGGACGTCGCCTCATCAAGGGTAATTAGAATTGAAAAAGTAAAAATTTGGACTAGAAGCGAAAAATTATCCTTTTGCCCCTCAAAGGACACTTTTTCTTTAATGGCTGAAAATTTGAGGGTAGTTTAGCCAATTTTTTCTCTATATTTTTATGAAGAAAAGCCAAGTGTCATTAATTGGGAGGTTTGATCCACTTAGACTAGATTAGGGAGCATAGATGCATTAAATCCTAGTCAAATCCTCACCTATCTCTCTCTCTCTCTCTCTCTCTCTCTCTCTCTCTCTCTCTCTCTCTCTCTCTCTCTCTCTCTCTCTCTCTCTTAAGTTCTTTCTTGCTCTCTCACGTCAACCAACTTGCACCCTCGCCATTCGCTCGCTTCGTCATCGGCTTCCGGCCATCGTCCGCCCTCACGCCGACCACCATCACGACCCTTAATCTCTCCTCTACAACCTCCAACTGACCGTTCAGCCATTCTCCACCATGTTTGACCCGTCGAGCCGCCAGAGCCTGAGGAGGTCAGAACCCGGTCTGTTCTGGCCGTGAGCTCCTTTAGACCAGTTTAGAAGGCTTGCCTTGCTCCCAAATAGTGGTAAGACCTTCTTAAGACATAGTATTAGAGTTTGGTAACTTGAGATTGAAGCTTGATCGAAGATTAGATAGGTTTTGAAGGTGAAACTTGGATGATTCTCTTAGGGACAGATTCTGTTTTGCCGACCGGTTTAGGAACCGAGGACTTTTGAAGATCGTCAAGGCATCTCTTTGCTTCGAAACTTTCGGTAAGCCACTATAAGACATAGAACTATGTGTTGGCTTGAGGTATGTGGATTGGAATGAGGTTTGGATGAAGTTTAATGGCCGATTTGTGCAAAATTTCTAGGAAACGGTTCTGCCCTGTTTTGCCGGTTTGATTGGAAGACTTCGAGTGACTAATTGTGGAGTTTTACTTGCTGGATTGAGTGGTAAGAAGACTTCTAACCCTTTGTTAGGATGTTGGGTTACTAAAGGGTGGATTTTTTATGAAATTGAGAGGGTTTAAATGGGATGTTGGCGTGCCCGCTGGGGTCGGGGTGTGACAGGCCCCATGGGAATAAGAAGCAGTTAGTTGATGAAGATCAGAAGCTTGTAACAGAGCCTAGTAGACCTCTATTCAAGTCATGAGACAGCAAACTGACCTCAAGGGTTGTCCTTACATTTGCCATCTCCCAGGCGGCGGTAGTCAGCGGGTCAGTTTTGAGTCAATGAAACCAGGCAAGGAACTTTTCATCAGGTGATGGAAAGCTTCTGAATTGTTGAGACGAAAGTGACCAAATGTCTCGCAAGGGAGAGGCTTGAATAGGAAGTTTCTCGTTTCGACGCATCGAAAAGAAAGCTTGGAGCAACGATGGAACATATAGATGGGTTCGAAGATTGGATCCGAGAATAAAACCAAAACATTCCCCAGTGGTGTTCAACAGCTCAAAGAAGCAATCACCCTTGTTTTCATCTTTCAGCTTATCGAAACGACTAATTAGTTGCTTCGGATCGGGATGAGAGGTTGAAGATGCCATGCGGAAAGATGAAGCAAAAAACAAAAATGGTTTAGGGCTTTAAGATAACAAGGAAGGCGACGATTAAGAACTTTCTATCCGAAGGGACGATGCAAAACGGCAATCGATGCGTTTTGGGGAAATCAGAATGATTACGCTTCGGGAAGAGAAATCAGAAAGTCTACCGTCACTAATCGCTATCAAATCAAAGGACATCACTTAAAAGAGATAAATCTTCGTTTTATTTCTTTTAAATGGGGCATTTGTTGACACCAAAGTTTACCCTAGGGACCGCGTGATGAGCACGTGGGAGAGGTATGACTAGCTGCGGACCAGTGTACTGAAATCAGGTGAAGATCAACCACGGAGGTGCCACGTGCGGGGTAACTTTGGCGGCATCTTTCTGAGGACTAAGAGAAAAGGCGCGTAGAAGAAAGCGCGATTAAGGCAATTCCAAAGTTTAGCGGCAACTCCGAAAGGAACGGAAAGGGAAAGGCGCGGAAGCTGCCTCAAGCCTTATCCGCAAAAGGATATCGAAGAGAACGTGCTTGGAGCCCAAGGTAGTAACCGTCCACAAAAGGTCATCGAAGAGAACGTGCTTGGAGCCCAAGGCAGTAACCGTTCGATGGTTATCAAGAGCACGCTTATAAATACCTAAGAGTATACAGGACAACAACAGCAAACACAACAAACAAGTCTAATCTTTTCAACTTAGCTTTTAATCTAACTGTAGCTTTCAGATTCCCATCGTCGATTCAATTCCGGCGTGTTTCAAATCCAGAGTTAGGTATCGTCGATTAAATTATGGCGTCTGCTCGTCCAGTTCAGTACCATTGATTCAATTCCGGTGTTATACTATTCATCCATCTTGTCTAGGGGTGTGCATGGTCCGGGTCGGTTCGGTCCCGGCATGGAACCGGGGACCGGACCAATAGTCCGGTCCCCATATTTTCGGGACCACGGACCGGACCAGGACAGGGGGTCCGGGCCGGTCCTGGTCCGGACCGACTGCCTGTCCTAGTCCGGTCCGGTCCGGTCCCGGCCCAGTAGGACCGCTAATTCTAACTGCTTATGAAAATTACATGTTTCTTCAGTGGAGTTTTTATGCAACAGCATGAATGCTAGAATTTTTGACATCCCTGTTAACTCATGGCTAATCTCAACTGGAAAGAAATATTTCAAAATGATAGAACTGATATAAACTTTTTATTTGAGCTCCAAAATCGATTTAATTTTCTCCATGATGATTTTCTATATTTTAATAGAAGCTATAGGAATGCACTAGTAAATGTGTGTGTACTAGACGGTTGAGAGTTTTTTTATTCTAAAAGTCACATTGACCAGATTTTAGTATGTCATACATCATTTGTTTTCCACTGCGTCTCCTTTTATGTCTCCTGTGTTTGTTAGCTTTCCTTTTATTCACTTCTCAAGAAGTATGTCCAATTGGTGTTTCATTATTTTGTTTTTTTTTAACATAAATCATTAGGTTAACTAGATTAGCTTTTTTTTTAAAAAAAAAAAAAAACATTGCCGGTCCGGTCTGGGCCGGGCCGACCCGGTCCCAAACCATGGAACCTGGGGACCGAACAGCCTAGTCACCAGTCCCGTTTATTGGAACCGGGGACCGGACCGCCAACCTCAAGGACCGGACCAACCCGCCCGGGCGGGCCGGTCCGGTCCAGTTTGCACACCCCTAATCTTATCCAGTACCGTCGATTCAATTCCGATGTTGTGTCCTATATTCCACCCGTTTGATATGGTCGATTAAATTCCGGTGTCGTGTCCTGCAATCAAGTCCAGCATCGTCGATTCAGTTCCGGTGTTGTGTCCTAAGTTACTATTACGTCGAATCATTCGACAAGGTTTTCATCGAAGAATCGCCCGGGAGGTCTGTCGAAAAGTTTGTATAAAGCTGTCTATAGACACACAGTCATTAGCGCGCATATGTATATATATATATACATACATGCATGCATACTGCATTTGACACTCTCTATTCAAAATTGACCCAGAATCCTTATTACTTAATGAACTACTAACATTCAATAAAAGATTTCCCGCGTTGGTCATCTCAATGGGCTGCAATCTTCTTTGGGCCAAGCCCAGAAGTCCCGACAAAGCCCGACCAAGGGATTTTAATGCGCAACAGAACAGTTGGCATGCGTTTTAACAATGGGCCAGTAAATGACAAAACGAGATCCGACAAACAAAACTGAGGCAAACTAACGTTTATGCAGTATGATAGGAGTGAAAAATGAAGTCGGGATGCATTTGATTTGGCTCAGTTTGACAAGAAAATCAAACGGAGCCAAACTCATCGTGGATACAGGTGGTGCAAAGTAGGGGAAGCAATGAGGGAGGATAGACAGACCTGTTTGGTCGCGCCGGCGGTGACCAAGGCTCCAATACTGATACTTCGAGTACCACGAAGCTCTAAGACCTTCCTTCTATCGCAAGCTCTCTCTATAGTGCTCTCCCCGTCTCGGCTTCCACTTGCTCTATTTTTCAAAAAAAAAAAACTCCGATCGAGCACCTCTCTCTCTCTCTCTCTCTCTCTCTCTCTCTCTCTCTCTCTCTCTCTCTCTCTCTCTCTCTCTCTCTCTCTCTCCTTTCTGTGTTCTTCCCCCTCATCCGAATGACGAAATTTCTCGAATGACCTCTCCCCTCTCTCTTCCAGTCCAAAATCCTCTTGGTCGAATGTCCCCCAACGAACATATCCTTTTTTTCGCAAAAATGAGGTGCCAGCTCGATGCTCGTACCATATTCTTGTGCAGTAGATGACAAAAAGAAGATTCTAGGATGTCGAACGATGAGGTCACGCGGTCGTGAGCGAGAAGGACCAAAAACATGTGCGTTTGAGGCTGCCTTTGGCTGAGTTGCAGAACCGGATCTGTCGAGTCGGGGTCGGGTCCAACCTAGCGGAACCGATTTTGCATTTTTTTATCATATTGCACCTCGAATAACTATTTTTCATGAAATTAAGGCCAAAATCGGGTTTCCCAGCGCATTTCCCATGCAAAAGGGTATTTTTACAAATTTATAGCTCAAGATTTAATGAAAATCGCAAATTGCGCTGTGGATCAAAAAATGATTTTTCGATAATTCAAAACTCAAATGACCAAATTGACTCAAATCAAGGCCACCAATAGATTTAGAATGATGAAAATTATAGGGTAGAGTGTTTGGATTTTCATGGATGTGCTTAGAAAAAGTTTAATTTCAAATTTAATGAAATCGGGGACTAAATTGAAAGATAATTGTGCAATTAAGCTCATTTGGTCAACATTGAGCGAATTGTGGGGCAAATGGACCCAATTGCAACTCAAGGTTCTAGGCACCAATGTCACAGCTTACGAAAGGTGAAAATTGAAAGACTTGCAATTGAATTTTTTGGCTCGATTCGGGTTTAGGTTTGTGAAGGAACGTAGTGACCGAAATCAAATTTTTGTAATTTAAAGTGACCAATGTGAAGAGGGAATTTTTTTTTAAAAAAAATATTGACTATTTTTGGGTATTTTGCTGACCATAAATGGTATTTTTTCTTATTTTTGGCTATTTTTATAATAAAATAAATACGAAAAAATCAAAAATTACGAAAAATATTTTTTTATTTAAAATTAGTTTCCAAGGTTAGGTCAAGGCTTCCAAAGTTAATATTGCAATTTTTATAATGTTTCAACTATTTTTAATTAATTTTTTAAAAATAAAATAATTAAAAATCATGTGTCAATAGCAAGAAGAAAACCCATAGTCTATGCGCCCAATCATCAGCGACTGTAAAGTCCTGCTTAACCAACTTGAACATGTATCTCTAGTCCATTGTCCTTGCTCTACAAATCGAGCTACCAATTAGGTGGCTAATGCCAATCGCACCGACTCCGAAATGGCTCTCAAAGCCGCCTCCATACCTCTAGTCTTTGTTGCGTTTAGATTGTGCTGACTTGTGTTATCCCTTCTGATGAAGAATGAAAGTAGAATGTTAACAAAAATAAAATAAAATGGTATTTAATTCCCTAAAAAACCTTCAACTTTAGCTCTTGTCCTAATTATTTTTGTCTCATAAAAAACTTTCAACTTTAGTTCCAGTCCCAATTCTTCCCTAAACTTTTTTTATGTCCCATAAAAAATCCTCAAATTTAGGTCATATCCAATTCTACCCTAGACTTTTTATGTCCTAAAAAGAACTCCTAACTTTAGGTCTTGTCCCAATTTTAGCATTCAATCCCAATTTTACCTTAAGATCTTTATTGTCTCATAATTTACCACAAACCTTTACTTGTGTCACAAATTTGCCCCCATTAACCATTTGTCCAAAATTTCTCATTGACGAGCGAAAAATGGAGAAATCCCAAGCATGAGCTATTCGAGCATCCTAGCGTGAGCTCTCCGACCGCTAGAGATGGAGCATTCCTAAGCACAAGAGATCGAAGACCGAATACGAAACTACCAAGGGCTATTTTGGCGGAGGCTTAGTAGAAGTGGATTTATGACTCAAGTAAAAGTTGGAAATCTATTATGAGACAAAAAAATTAGAGCAAAATTGAAACTGTAAAGCTGAGATTTTTATATGTGACAAAAAAAAGTTTAGGATAGAATTGGTAATGGACGAGAGTTTTTTTATGAGACCAAAAAAAATTAGGGTAGAAATGAGATCTCACCTAAAGTTGTGAGTTTTTTTATGAGGCAAAATGTAGAATAGGGATGAGAGTTAAAGTTGGAGATTTTTTAGAGTATTAGCCCTAACCGAGGTCCCAACGAAGGCAGGTGGCTCTCCACTCTCCCTTCCCCTCCATTCTATTTCATTTTTATTTATTTATTTATTTGTATTTTAATTATTTTTATTTTTATTTTTTTGCTAAATCGATTCAAGTAAATTAAGCAGTATATGGATCAGATTGAAATAGATTGCAATTCAATGATTAAAGTGAAGATTGGGAAACGTGATAAGGACTTTTTCCACAGTACCCATTATTTACATAAATGCAAGCTATTCCTAAAAAAAAAATTACAAGGATGCATTTTCCATGAGCAAAAAAGTTTCCAGTGACCAAATTTTCCTTATTGATAAATGAACAAACTGAAAAATAAATTGAACAATCATATGTAGGTGCAATAGATTGAGAACTACAATACACCAACATCATTAATCTTTATAACTCATGTATAACTCATTATATTTCAGGATTTCCACCAAAAATTAGGTTTTTTATAATAAAGAGTCGTGATTCACCAAAATTACAATGTAGGTCAATGTGTTAGGAACAACTTTAAGAAAATAAGAAAACAATCCAAATTATAATAGGTGGAGGGATATTGAATAACATCAAATCATAAGCTACATCTATCAACAATCAACATAAGTTGTCGAAATTATTAAATATCCCGCTTGAGAGGCCTTTGTAATGCATTTCATGCTTAAAGTTGTTCTCACAAGAGAGGAAGCACTGATCGCCACTGCGCTTGAAGTAGCAATACGTACACTCTTTACGGTGGCTAACTTGATGGTGGACGATGATTCCCGTATTGAAACCTGTATAAATTGCACCACCCGTCACATCGTAAGTAGCAACATCATTTTCATCGACACCAACAATATTTTCATTAACCAGGGCTGTTTGGACGGTCCTAGCTTTTTTGGTAAATAGTTGGTTAGAATTTGATTTTCTTTCTTTAAAATGAATTATGGCCTAACTTGTTCTCCAAATCCTTGTGAAGCTTATTCTAAAGGTCAATGAAAATGAAATAATGTTGGTGTCGATGAAAATGGCATTGCTATCCACGGAGGATTTTACGTTGTAGACGGGTGGTGCAATATATGCAAACTTCTCGTGATCATCCACCGTCCAGTGAGCACGATTGCCATTGACAATTCCTCAATCACGAAGATGGCCAAAATCAAGTTGGCCAAGAAATTTGAGATTGTTTTCTAGAATCAAAATGGTTAGTCGAGAAGGGGCTAATAAGCGAGAAGGAGAGCTCCTGTGGAAAATACAATAAGCGAGTCCCAAATTTATAGGATCTGGAGTACCTGTCATGCATGCAAAAAGTGTTGAGATAACTACTCAAAAGTAGAGGCATTTCTAAACGCGTGTGATCTGACAACCATGTGCCTCCTCTTTGTGTACTGTAATGTGCATGAAGAATCCCATGATTTTGGTGGGGCATGGCTTCGCTGTTTTCTGTTGCTGCAGAATTCAATCTGCGTGGTTAGCAAGTTTCAAATCTGACAAACGAAAATTTGTTGGAATTAGTGAAATTATGTTGATCTAAAGTGTATCGTGTGGGAATCAACCGTTTATGATTCTTTGATATGAAAAAATTAGAAAAAGGGGGTATGTTGCTGCCATTGTGAAACGATTAAAATTCACCAAAGTAATGTTTAAATCCAATGATTTAAGGAAAATATAAAATATTATGGAACAAGGAAATATCTTTTTTTTTTCTATTTTCTCGGCCTAAAAATTAATGATGTATGTACTTGGAGGAAACTACATAAAAGCCAGAGTTATCTTGAGGCCTTCTTTAGGCATTTGGTTTGTGGCCAAGAAAAGTGTGTTTTGATAATTGGATAATTTCATTTGTTAATCTCCGTTTGTTTCGCTAAAAAATAATGATTTCAAAACTATTTTTCTAAAGCTAATTGCTCATGTCACTTGACATAATAAGTCGATGAGAAAAAATTTCATTATCGATACCAATTTATGTCTAAATTGAAGAAAATATTTTTTGTTCATTCATCTTTGTAAGTGATGTAATCGACTGTTTTTAGTAAAATATTTTCCAATTCATTCGTCTTTCGCAAGACAAGATGCGGACTCCATTTGTTTTACGAAAATAAATGGTTTGAAAAATATCTTTTGAAAACAATTGCTTGAAAAATTAGTCAATGAAAAATATTTCTATTGTCGCCAACAATTCATGTCTAAACATTTTTGCGAATGATGGATTTTTTTGTTCTTTAATATTCGTAAATAATATAAGCGGTCATTTTTAGAAAAATATTTTCCAAATTATTTATTGCCCGCGAAACTAACTAATGGAGCCTTAGCGTACAATGTGAGCTTGTCGGATGGTTTGCATTATTGATGTTGTTGGGCCTCTAATTGGCCTGGTCAACCCACACAATCAACTTACTTCCCGAAAACGAAAAGCATGAAGTACAAAAACACATTTTGCGTTGTTTCCGAGTGTTGGAAATAAAACGCCCATTAAGGGCTAAATTGGCTAGTTGCCATAATTCTAATATTAATTGGAATCAATTAAGCTTATTTCCTATTCTAAGGGAAAGAGAGAGATGAGTTACTCTATTTAGCCATCAGAACGTACGTCGTTCTTTTCAATGGCAAAAACAGACAGAAAAACTCTCCCAACAACTCCATGGAAGAATTGTCTCTCGTCGACGATCGATCGCCGGATCCGGATCGTGTCTCACCTGCGAAGGGGCTCTTAATCTGTGGATTCGAGGTATGTTCGTTTTACGTGATATACCACATCGATCAGTGATTCGAGTTTGATCTCAGGGCTTGAAGATCCAATACAATCGGACGTCTACGACGGTTTGATCAACGTATGGCTGCAATCCGCGTTTCGTGTTTATGGGTATGTGGATCTATATTATTCCGCTTCGTTTATAGATCGTGTTTAGTGATTTCGTATGAAATACCCTTCACCGAGCTTGGCATTACCCATCTTCTTCTCACGGAGGGACATCTCATTCTCATGTGACTAGAGAAAGTGGGTCACTCATGTATGATCTGTGAAGCGAAAAAAGGAAAATGTTCAGGTAACGGGTGAATGAGCGAGCCATTGCAAGACGTGTGAGATACATGCATGTTGCATTGTAAAACCTGTGGTTAGTGAAGAAGGAAAAGGAAAATCAGTTCGGGCGATTTCCAGTTCGGTAATGGGCACAATCACAAAAAATAGTAGCACCGGAGGTCAAGCCATTTCGAGCTCGGGCGATTCCGTTAGAAACCTTCTTCGAAGGCATGTGATACATAAGCAACAGCTGAAAGATTGAAAACCCATTATGTGACACCAAAGAAGATTTTCGAGAGAACAATTCGAACAAAATTCTAGAGACTACGGCTGAGTGATCATGTTGGGCTGAAGATAAAGCAAAGAGTTTCTTCTGTGAAGATCATTTTGTAAAGCTACATAACAATTCTCATGTTCTGTTTTTTCTTGGGTGAGAATCAAGTTGTCATTTTCTAGATGGTGAAGTTTGAGCAAAGCTCGTACTGGCCCTCAGTTTTGGTTGCTAATGGATGTTCTCTGTTGAGGAATAACTCATCTCATAGTTGTTGGTCTTTGTCCTTTTGTTCAGGCTAGCTTGTGGTGCTTTTTATTCGGTCACTTTGAGCATTGTCATTATTGCTGTCAAATTTTTCTAAAATGTGATCATATCATGCTAAATCATCAATGCATTAGGTTGCCATCCTCTTAGTAGCAGGGAAAAGCACTTGGTCCATTCCTATTTGGGAATCAATTTGATTCTCGGTTCCTTGAACCTAGATAGGGCTGAGACTCTGTTCAGTTTCAGATTCGAGGTTGGAACTACTGGTTCTATCCAGGAATTGATTTTGAAGCCTTTTTCAAGAAAGGAAAAAAAAAACTTTTTCGCCTATCAAGAATTGAAGAAATAACAACAAAACTACCCGATTAACAAATGTTTTTGTAGCAAAATGGTGCAATTTTTATTTTATTATGAGAATTTAGCCCAAAACATAACATGAGCCGGCTTCCGATTCCAATCTTTCGAATCGGCGGGCGTCATATGGTTCGATGTTTTCAACCAGGAATGGAATATACCTGGAAGTATCACCCCTACTTTGCTTGCCTTTCATGTTCTAAGATTGTCAAAACATAGTCTTTCTTTTGCTTGGTTTGAGTTAGTGATTAATTCTTAATTGGTGTACAACATGGGATTTTATTGCTTTTGCCCTATTTCCCTTTCAAAGCATACGTTATCACTTGTCCAATCAAATGTTTCCTTTGTTCTAACGGACACGTAATGCTGCGATTATGACCCAAGCAATTTTTCTTAATTTTTAGTTAACTTATTTGCTTTGTTTGGTCCTTGCTACTCATGTAAATTGTTTGATAATATGACAGATATGGACAGGAAGATGGCATTAGTGATTGGAAAAAAATTACAAGTGAGCATTGTTTCAGGGTGGAACCAGGCACCGGAGACCTGCACTGGTTCACACCTGTCCGGTTCCAAGTTCTAGAGCATATATAATAGATTTCAAGTCTAGTAAAATAAGTTTTTATGTTTTTCTTGTTCTATATTTTCGTGCGGTCCAATGGTATTCTAGGGCGTTTAATGATGAGTGCATAATCTGGAATCACTAGTCTGAGCTTCCATTTTTAGCAATATTTGCGTTTGAGATTTGACTTTGTTAATGATGCATATATCTCTCGTGTCTAAATATAAGTTATGGTCGGTGAACTGTAGCAGCAAATGATAGTAATTATAAGTGATGATTCACTCCAATCATTCAATTAAGAATACGGGTGGAATCTGGGTACACCCAGACTGACTCCAGAACCTGTGATAGGGTAGTTTTCAGGATTCAAGATATGCAAAGCAGAAATAAATTTCCAAATTTAGGAAACCAGTTCTAACGGGTAGACCCTGAAACCGCTCACTCCTAAAAGACATGACCACCGAAAACTTTGCTAAGAGCTTAACACTTTTGTTCCAAAGAAGTGATTTGATTAATTTTTTTATTCTGTTCCTTGGATGATTTTTACAGAATCGGAACGCGTTTGGTAACTGCATAAAATTTCTGTTCTCAGAACAGAAACGCATTTGATAATTGCACAAAATTTATGTTCTGAAAAATAATTAATCTTCCCAATTTGTCATTTAAATCAAATAATTACATAATCACATTTAATACCCTGCGAATGGTGGACCTGAGTAATTGATATCATGCGGATGGTCACTGATGTAACATGGTACTTCAACAATAAATCAGGGAAGACTTAGAAAAAATCGAAAGACAAAATCACCAAAAACAGGATTGGTTAGTTGCATGGTCCCATTTCCTACTTTTTGTGATTTTTTTTAGAATTTCGAGATTTTTTGGAATGATTTGCCTATGAGGGGAAAAATCATCATTTGGGAGAAATCGAAAAGCAAAATCGTCAAAAATGGATTGGCAAGTTGAAATGACCCATCTCCTAATTTTTGAGATTTTTTTTTGAATTTTTGAAATTTTTATTTTTCGCAATTTTTTATATTTTTTTATGAATCTTCAATTTTTTGAATTTTTAAATCATTTTCTATTTTTATTTTTTATTAATTTTCAAAAAAATTTATTAACAAAATTATCCGGACCGACTCGCGTCCAATAAAAGTGAAAGAAAACTATCGTTGCCCTTTTTATTATCAAAAGCATTATTTATTTTTTTAGAAAAAAAATTTCTTATTTTATCTAAAAGTATTCTCAGGAGCAGAATCAGAATCATTTGTGTTACCAAATATGCTTCTTATTCTTTTTTGTTTTAGGAAACAGAAATAAAGGAACTCAAACGTTACTAAACAGGTTCTAAGTGGTTTAGAGATATACGGTACAAGTTATGACTTATGAAGTTGACACCTTTTGATAGAGACGATGATTCTGATGAGTTGATGAAGACATCGAAGACAACTTGGTCTACTGTGTTTTCTGAAGAGAAAAAGAAAATAGGGCCTCATAAAAGGCGATGTACGAGTCACGATGATAAATATGATGATGTGGTGGAATGACTTCGATGGATGGATCCACAACGATCAAATCGTTGGTTTTGATGAAATTGCCATTGGATCTGCATTTGACGTTCTACTGAAGAACGAGAAAATTGGAAAGACATTCATGGGAAAGAGTGCAAATCTCTCAGAACTATGGGTCCAGAATTTTGTAAGTAAGGGATGAGGAGAAAAATACATCACGAGTGTCATAATTTTTGTACAGCACTCACTTAAGTATCATAACTTTTTTTTTCACTCACTTAAGTATCATAACTTTTTTTTTCACTCACTTAAGTTTCATAACTTTGAAAAATGGATCATTTAAGTGTTTTCGCTGACGTGGACGCTAGAAAAGTTGACGTGGATGCTGAAAAAGCTGACGTGGCACCGACGAAACGATTCTATTGAATATTTTAATGTACACTAATTTTTTATTTATTTTTCAATTTTCTTTTTATTTTGGTTTTTTGCTCCCTTGGCTGACAATGCTGAAAAAGCAACAAAAATAAACATCAACAACACATTTATCCCAAACTAGTTGGGGTCGACGGTCGATGAACTCTCAAAGAGATAAATATGTAAAAATAAATATATAAATATATATAAAGAACTAAAAAGTACAGTCAAGAATATGAGAATTATGCCCCTACATAATACTAATAACCTTCCTCCACTCCATCCTAAGACAAACCATATGCCAATCTATTTCTCACCCCCAATAAATCTTGTTTTGCTACTTTTCCTCAAGTAAGTTTTAGCCAACCTCTTCGTTTCTTCGTGTTATGTTCTCGGTAACAAACTTCTATTCTTACCAGAGTATTAAGGGATCTTCAAAAAAATATGCCCAAACCATATCAATTCTCTCATCTTTTCTGTCACTGGTTCTACTCCAACTTTTCGTCGAATAACTTCATTCCTTATCTTATCTATCATTGTATTACCACATGTCTACTTTAACATCCTCATATCCGCTACTCTCATTTTATGCTCATGTTGTCTCTATGCTCCGTATAGCGTGGCAGGTCTTACTGATGTTCTATAAAATTTTCCTTTCAAGAGGAATTTTGCGATCACAGAAAAATACTGATGCATTGCGTCATTTCATCTAAACTGCTTTGATCCTTTGGCTTACATCCTCATCAATCTCTCTTCTTTTTATAATATTGATTCCATATATCCAAAAGTATCTTTATTGGGCACCTCTTGTCCAAGCATATTGACGGTTTCTTGATCTCCTCTTCCTACCATTTCAAACTCATACTTCAAGTATTCGGTCTTACTTCGACTTAACATAAATCATTTAGACTCCAACGTGCTTCTCCATATTCTAATTTAGTGCTAACCACAACCCTGGTCTCATCAATAAGCACAATATCTTCTGCAAATAGCATACACCACGGCACATCATCTTGGATATCATTTGTTAGCTCATCTATAACCAGAGCAAAAAGATAAGGACTCAAAGCAGAACCTTGGTGTAAGCCTACTGTGATTGAAAAATAACTTGATGTGTCATTACAAGCCTTCACACATATGGTAACACCATTATACATATCCTTGATTGCCTCTACATACTTTGAAAGTACTTTTTTCTTCTTAAGAATCGACCACTAACCTTTTTTGGAACCCTATGATAAGCTTTATCGAGATTAATGAACACCATATGGAGGTCTTTCCTTTCTCGATATCTCTCCATCAATTGTTGTATCAAGAAAATAACCTCCATGGTAGATCTTCCTAACATAAATCCAAATTGATTGACATAAACATTGGTTTCTATTCTTAAACGATGCTCAATAACTCTCGCTCACAACTTCATTGTATGGCTTATAAGCTTAATGCCTCTATAGTTAGAATAATTCTAGATATCCTATTGTTCTTGTAGATATACACAAGTATATTCTCCCCCCATTCATCAGGCATCTTATTAGTTTGGAGGTTATTGTTAAAAAGGCTAGTTAACCAACTTATTGCTACATCTCCTAAATATCTCCACACTTCAATAGGGACACCATCGGGTCCTAAAACTTTACTAGTTCATCTTCTTTAATGCCTCCTTAACTTCCCGGGCTTTAACTCTACACACAAACCTTCTATTTAAATCATCAGAAGCATCTTCCAAATCAACCTCCCTTCTATCGCTCTCTCCATTAAAAAGTTTATTAAAATAGCTCATATGTTGTAAATAAAACGGCGATCTTTGGAATCAACTCAGAGAATTCTACTGGGAATATAATGAGAGAAATAAGAGACAAGAGAAAAGTGGGAGCAGAATATCAACTCATATATCATTGTCCTCAACAAGTTATACAAGCCTCTATTTATAGGCAAGAGAGTACCAATGTTCATGAAATATAAAAGGCTAAACATCAATCATCATCAATCCTCCTTAATGTACGTAATCAATCATCATTAGAAGAGGAAGAAGGGTAGAAGGTGAAACATTCACTTATTAATATATTTACAACACTCCCCCTTGGATGTTCACCCTTTTATATATGCTATTATATTGCCTCATTAAAAACCTTGCCAAGAAAAACTCTGTGAGACAAAAACTTAGCGAAGGAAAAAAAAATAGTACAATGCGTATAATACTCCCCCTCATTTTAATAGTTGTTGCACGTAGGCTGCCTCATTAAAAACCTTTGGTAAGTAAAAACCCTATGGGAAAAAAAACTTACAAAAGGAAAAAGAGTACTGACATAAACCTTATGGGTTGCATCCTTCAGGGATGATTAATTCGCTCCCCCTGATTGAAGTAGTCGTCCAAGCCGACGCATCCCTATTCCATATACAAGTTTTTCAAATGTGGAAGTAGGAAGAGATTTAGTGAACAAATCTGCATGATTGTCACTAGAGCGAATTTGATGGATATCTATTTCACCATTATTTTGGAGTTCCTGCGGGTAAAATAACTTAGGTGAAATATGTTTAGTTCTGTCACTCTTGACAAATCCATCACGTATTTGTGCAATGCAAGCCGCATTATCCTCAAAAAGTATAGTGTGGGTATCATGATTTGAGGATAAGCCACATGAACCTTGAATATGATGTATTAAAGTTCTCAACCAAACACATTCTTTGACAGTTTCAAATAATGCAATAATCTCAGAATGATTTGAGGAAGTAGCAACTACACTTTGTTTTACTGACTTCCATGAAACTGTCGTGCCTCCACAAATGAACACATAACCAGTCTGTGACTTGGCATTATGAGGATCAGACATATAGCCAGCATCTGAATATCCCACCAATGTTAAATTTTTGTTTCTCTGGTAAAATAAACCAAGATCAACAGTTCCTTGAAGGTAACGTAAGATATGTTTAATGTCATTCCAATGTCTTCGGGTTGGATTGGCACTGTGTCTAGCTAAAACATTTACTGCAAATGCAATATCAGGTCTTGTGCAATTTGCAAGATATAACAGTGCTCCAATGGCGCTAAGATAAGGAACTTCAGGTCCTAATCTATTCTCGTTTTCCTCTTTTGGCCTAAATTGGTCTATGTCCACTTCGAGTGAACGGACCACCATTGGTGTGCTGAGAGGATGAGATTTATCCATATAAAATATCTCCAATATCTTCTTTGTATAACTAGACTGGTGCAATAAAACTCCTTCTGGGAGGTGCTCGATCTGCAGGCCGATTTCAAATTCTTTTTTCATGCAGGAACGAGCTTCTTCGAGTTCTTTTGGAGTTCTAATTATATTCAGGTCATCAACATATACAGATATAATGGCAAAGCCATTTGGTGACCTTTTTATGAATACACAAGGATATATTACATTATTTACATATCCCTGCTTCAGGAGGTATTCACTTAACCGGTTGTACCACATGCAATCGGATTGTTTAAGACCATATAATGATCTTTGCAACTTAATATTGTACATGTTGTGATTTTCATTCTTTCCCATCTTGGGAATTGGAAATCCTTCAGGGACTTTCATATATATATATATATATATATGAGTGTCAAGTGACCCATATAAATATGCAATCACAACATCCATTAGGCGCATATCAAGATTCATATTTACTGTCATACTAATCAAATAACGAAACGTAATATTGTCCATTACGGGAGAATAAGTGACATCAAAGTCTATACCAGGTCTCTGCGAAAACCCTTGGGCAACTAATCTCGCTTTATATCTTACCACCTCATTCTTTTCATTGTGTTTTCTTACAAACACTCATTTATATCCAACAGGGATAACATCTTTGGGTGTTTGGACAACAGGTCCAAAAACACAACGTTTATTAAGCGAATCTAGTTCTGTCTTAATTGCCTCCTTCCATTTAATCCAATCTGAACGCTTCTGGCATTCAAGAATGGATTTTGGTTCTAGATCCAGACTATCTTTTGAGACAGTGAGCGCTACTGAAGAGGCAAAGGAGTCGTCGACGACAGTTGTAATTCTATCATATTTCATTCCCGTATTCATATAATTTACTGTAACTTCGATATTGACATCAACCAAATCCTCATCGTTTCCCAAGTCAATAGGATTTGGTCGTTCCATATTCCTGGGATTGTCATTTGGGGCAGCTGCACTAATTTCATCGGAATTTCTTTCCTCTGCAAAAGACGCATTGGTTGACTAGATGTTTTTTCTTTTCTGCGAATTTATGTCTTTGGCCCCTGTGGGTCGTTCACGCTTCCGGCGTTGACTAGGCTCATCAGACATTTTTGGTCCCAATGGGATCTCCACTCTAGGTGGTGCGTTTTCTGCAGGAATATGGGACTTAGTCGCCTCTTTGTGATCAATAAATGCATCTGACAGTTTACTTGCTAAATGTTGCAAGTTAATAATTTTCTGAACTTCAAGTTCAGTCATGCTTGTACGTGGATCAAGATAATTCAATTGATCTTCCTTCCAGGAAATTTCTCGACATTCTTTAAGCTTCAGGCTTTCTCCCCTTAATGCGAAAATACTATCTCATCAAATATACAGTCAGCGAACCGGGCAGTAAACAAGTCGCCCGTTTGGGGCTCCAAATATTTTAGAATAAATGGAGATTCGTATCCCACATAAATACCAAGTTGACGTTGAGGGCCCATTTTGAAACGCTGTGGAGGTGGTATAGGAGCATAAACGGTACAACCAAAAATTCGCAGATGGGAAACATCAGGTTCACATCCACGTACAAGTTGAATCGAAGAGTATTCATGATATGCAGTGGGTCGAATTCTAATCAATGATGCAGGGTACAATATCGCATGTCCCCATAAACTAAAAGGTAATTTGGCCCTTGATAGCAACGGTCTAGCAATCATTTTCAGGCGTTTAACTAAAGATTCTGTCAGGGCGTTCTGTGTATGAGTATGTGGCATAGGATGCTCCACGTCTACCCCAATGGCCATACAATAGTCATCAAAAGCCTTAGACGTAAACTCACCAGCATTATCTAACCGAATCTTCTGGATCGGATAATCAGGAAATTGTGCACGTAATTTAATGAGCTGAGTGAGTAATTTTGCAAAGGCCATATTATGTGTTGACAACAAGTCAACGTATGTCCATCGCGTTGAAGCATCAATCATGACCATAAAGTACATGAAAGGTCCACATACAGGGTGGATAGGCCCACAAATATCTCCTTGAATTCTATGCAAAAATATAGGAGATTCCACCCTTACTTTAGTATGAGACGGCCGTACAATTAATTTACCTTCAACGCACACATCGCATACATAATTAGTGGGTGAAGGGAGCCCACGATTTGTTAATGAATGCCCAACTGAATGCGTTAATATTCGGCGCATCATATTCGACCCTGGGTGACCCAAACGGTCATGCCATAATTGAAAACCTTTTGGGTTTGTGAACTTCAAGTTCATCGCAACATGTTTATTACTTACATGTATGTAAGTATAATATAACTCGGAGGAGAATGATGTTAACTTTTCCATAATTTATTTTCTGTATCCACTCATCTGGGTTAGATACAAGTATTCTTTGCTACCGTCTATCTTGGTTTCAACGTGAAACCCATTGGAACGAAGATCTTTAAAACTGAGCAGGTTCCTTTTAGACAGTGGGCAAAATAAAGCATCATCAATAAAAAAAATTTGTACCCATTGGTTGTATTACATGAGCTCTTTCGGAGCCTGTAATTATGTTACTATCGCCTGAAATAGTGGTAATATTTCTTTCGCATTGTTTTAATGTCTCAAAAAACTTCCTCTGCTGGAGGATAGTATGTGTAGTACCACTATCTACAAGACAAAGAATACCATTGTTCTCCTCGAGGTAATTACTTAGCATCATTGATGACTAATAAAAAAATAAGAAATGAAATTACAATAAAGAAATGGAATTACAATATCAAAAATAATATTCAAAAACTGATAGAATACATGAAAATAAGAATTAATCTAAATCAAGAAAATGATCAATATCAAAAGGTGTATTGTCAAGAGATGGTTCTTTATTCTCCATTGAGGGCTTGGTTGCAACATTGGCTTCCCTTTTTTCTCTCGTCTTGTTCTCTTTGATAGAGATCAACCAGGTGCTTTGGGGTGCGGCAAGTACGAGACCAATGGCCGGTAGTACCACATCTATGGTAAACATTGGCACCAATCCGGTTAGGTACTTCCGGACATTCTTTTATTTGTGAACCTCGTTTAGGCCCTTGTGAACCTCTATCTCGGCTTTTATAAGGCTTATTTTTCAAGTTATGCCATTTGCCTTTCCAACGCCCGTGGCTCTTGTTGCTATGACGTGCGCCATGCGCTTCAGGCACAGGTGCCGATCCATTAGGACGAGAATTGTGATTTTGCATCAACAATTGATTATGCTTTTCAGCTACAAGTAGTGCTGAGATTAACTCTGAATGCTTGGAGAAATTCTTTGCCCCATACTGCTGCTGGAGTACAAGGTTATTGGCATGAAAAGTCGATAATATTTTTTCCAGCATTTCAGTCTCTGTGATCTGCTAGCCACAGAGTCTTAATTGTGATACAATTCGATGAATGGAAGAATTATATTCTGCTACGGATTTAAAATCCTGAAAGCGTAAATTGATCCATTGAAACCTCGCATGAGGAAGGACAACTTCTTGTTGATGATCAAAGGGATCCTTCAGGGATTGCCATAAAACTGCAGGGTCCTCCTCAGTCAGGTATTCAGCCTTTAAATCTTCATGTAAATGGTGGCGAATGAAGATAAGAGCCTTAGCCTTCTGGGCTGGAGTATAATTAGATCCTAGGAGAATAGATCGACTGAGATCTAACGATGTTAAGTGTATCTTGACATCAAAAACCCATGTAAGATAATTACTTCCGGTAATATCTAACGTCGCAAACTCTCTCTTGGTAATGTTTGACATATTCAAAAGAAATTGTAGAGATATTAAAAGAAGAAGGGATGCGTTACGTTGAGCGATATCCAAGATTCTAACCGATTCGTGCTGATAACGTGTTGTAAATAAAACGGTGATCTTTGGAATCAACTCAAAGAATTCTACCGGGAATATAATGAGAGAAAGAAAAGAAAAGAAAAAAGTGGGAGCAGAATGTCAACTCATATATCATTGTCCTCAACAAGTTATACAAGCCTCTATTTATAGGCAAGAGAGTACAAATGTTCATGAAATATAAAAGGCTAAACATCAATCATCATCAATCCTCCTTAATGTACGTAATCAATCCTCCTTAATATACGTAATCAATCTTCATCAATCCTCCTTAATGTACGTAATCAATCATCATTAGAAAAGGAAGAAGGGTAGAAGGTGAAACATCCACTTATTAATATATTTACAACATCATACACCTTCTCTTAACTTCTTCATCTCTTATCAAAATTGTTTGATCTTCATCCTTGATACATCTAACATATGTCAAGTCTTTACTTTTCTTGTCCCTTGACTTTGCAAGTCTATAGATACTTTTTTCTCCTTCTTTGCTCCCAAGATTTTTGTACACATCGATGAAAACATTGCATCTGGCCTCTCTGTCGCGACCTAAAAAACGGTTAATGGATTATTGGGTTAATTAGATGAATTAACTAACCTAATACGGACTCTCCCAAACCCTACCAATTCGTAACTTAAGTTTATTCGTGAAAAAATGTTCAATCGGAGCCGCCACTAATCATTTACGGTAGGTTGATTAGAAACCTATATAAAATAGCAGGAGAACTATTTTATCTCTACGAACCAGAGAAAATGAGTTCGGGGACTTGGTTACATTAATTAAAAAATTAATGGCCTTTTGGTAACCAATTTTCATGAAAAATAGTTTGATGAATTGAATTTTTTTAGATTTTCTTTTATTAAATGCATTGCTAATGTAATCTAAATATATGACATGTGAAATGATATGACCTGACAACATTGCATGACATGGCATAATGACGTGGCAAGATGACATGACAAAGTACATGACGTGGCAAAGTGCATGACGTGGCAAAATGCATGATGTGGCAAAATGCATGACGTAACATGGCATGCTAAATTATACGATATGCAATGCAAATGACATTTGTTTGGTATTTTTTGTTTATTTTCGGATTTATGAAAAATGAAGTGAAAAAGCTATCCTAAAGTTCAAGGAAATGTGATAGACATAAAAAGAAGCATGACATTTTTTGGGATTTTTTTAGGAATTTATTCGAGCATGAAAACAATGAAAATTTGAACAAAAATAAACAATATTGCCCATAAAACACCTTTAAATCTGAAAATCCGATTTTATTCACAACATCCCCCGAGATTAGGGTTAGCAAGTGACTATTTTATAGAATGACCGTCGTCCCTATATACATAGGGCAAACCTTGAAATTCTATTGAGAATTAGCAATCCGCTCCTCAAGATTGAGGATTTGATATCTAATTCACACGTACGGGCACGATCGTACTTCGAGATCGAAATCATATGTCGCCCTTAATGTACGTTTTTCGAAGGGACGAGGCACAATTAGGAGCATGTGTTATGGGCAAGATTGTTTATTAATGTGCAAACTTTATGAACAATCAAAACAAAGCAATCAAAATAAAAATAAAATGAAAGATGACACAATCGAGTTTTGAATTTGAAATCAAGAGGGGTGGCCGAAATTGCGAAGTAAGGGTCCACCTTTCCTCATCAAAAAGATTGATCTGATTTTAATTTTTGAGAAAATTATCTTTAAGGATCGGAAAAATTATTTTAGATAATTCTTGAAAATAGATAAGTGTTCAACTTAAATCAAATCCTACCCCTAACGAGACATATTCAGATGAAATTGTAAGAGGTAAGATATATATCAAACAATTATCCCACCTAACTTGCGTGCCAAAGATAAAGATCGAGATCAAAAGTTTATCTACAATGAGCTTGATATTATCCGATTTAACGCAATGTTCATCCACAAAATGCATAATTTGGTCAAACAATCTATGATGCCAAAAATCCCAGATTTGTTGCTAAAAATTCTAATTTTTGCTCAACCCAAAAAAATACACACAAGGATCCCACCAATTCCCTGAACAAAACTTTTTTTTAACAAAAATTAGCCTTTCATGCAACATCTTCGGTTTTAGAACCAATTTGATAGAAAAGTGTAAATTTTTTAAGCTTTGGTTACGAAACCATGTGCATTTCACAAAGATTTAAGAACACCATGCAAATTCTCAAACGCGCATAGGCTAACAACCAAAGGATAAAAATTACCTTCTTTCCGCAAAAAAAATTCCAACACACTCGCAACACTAATTCACGTCCAAAACAGCTACTGTTCAAGTTTGAATTGAATTCTAAATTTCAAGAGATTCTTGCACAATGTAACAGAGAGGTTAGTCACCAATTGTTAGTCAAAATATAATCCAAACCAGTGCTCAATCAGTAGCGCCAAAGAGCTAGATAGCAGCTCAGTTCGATATTCGTGGGCTCCGACGGTGGTTGATGATGAGCAAGGCCGATCAGCAGGGTGCAGGGCTGACTCACGAGGCTGCTGGACGATGCGATCACGTCGTGCGCTGAGGAGGACTGACAGAGCTTGAGGCTACAACTTGACGGAGTATGTGCAACGATGGCTCGGCTTAAGAAAATTATCTCAACCTCTAAGGAGACGATCACGCTCACAGCTCCTTGCCAAAAATTCTCCCTCCCCCCCCCCCCCTTTTGAATGAAAGTCAACCATCTTTTATAAGAGAAGTCTGCTCATATCCCTTTGGAAGTTCGAGATTCACTGAAGATGATTGACGATACTCCATCGATTATTGCTCTTTCTTTGCAATCTTGTAGTTTCCACGTTCATTCACTATTAGCCAGCTCCATCAATCAGCATGATCTCACTCCCGTATTCCGGTTATCCCTAATCATATCTGTGTTCTTGCCTTTCTGCAGGATGCTAATTGATGTCCGAAATTATTGATTGAACATTCCTGTCCATATGCTTTTGATGACGTGCCCAAGATTATCAATCACCTTCAATCATGTTCAAGTTTTCCTTTCTTCTCTCTTATCTCGCAAAATCTGTTCTAGCCCATTGTTTTCAAAATGCTCCTCATCATACCTCGAAATGCATGTGGATGGGTCTGAGCAAATTTTCATCACTGTAAGCATATATGCTATTAACTCAATTAATATTAATGCCAATTCTTGCAATGTGAAATATAATGCATGAATGCTATAAGTAAACGTAAACGATAATTAATTATTTTTGGTAGGAATTAGAAATAATCCCTGATTTTCATGTAAGAATTAATGATTAAAATGATAGTTAAAATTTAGGTGTCAACAGCTGCCCCCCTTTGAGTGGAAACTCGCAGTGGTTTCTCTCAAAGACTAAAATTGAAACCTAAATTTTGCAAATGTAAATGAATAATGATAAAAAATTTTGGCGGGAGTTTAAATCCAATTTTCTTTATGCAAGTGGAATGATGCATGAAATGCAATGCTATAAATAACACGTGCTAAAAATTTCTCTTTTCACCATATTAGAGAAACATGTACATGGATCGCATATGAAAATACCTGTTTTACCAAATACCTCATAATGCTGATGATTCCATTAATCTCCATACCACTTTGTGGATGCCAGGATTTCAAGGTACTGAGCCTATCTGTTGCCAGAAATTTCTTTCTGAGGCGAAATGGCGCAAGATCTGTGTAAGGTTTGAAAACGTGCTCGAGTTATGGTTCGAGCTGGCCATTTGTCTCTTGGGGACCTCCTCAAACATTGTCAACCGTGAGTCGGTAATCTGTCTCTTGGGAAGTCGCCCTCGTGGACTTCGACCATGAGTCGGTAGGCTGTCTCTTAGGAAGTCACCCTCGTGGACTTCAACTATGAGTCGGTAAATTATCTCTTGGGAAGTCGCCCTCGTGAACTTCAACCATGAGTCGGTAAGTTGTCTCTTTGGAAGTCACCCTCGTGGACTTCAACCATAAAATTGGCTCTCAGGAGATCACCCTCGTGGATCTCAGCATGAAATGGTAAACTAGGAAGTTACCCTCGTGCACTTCAACTAGAGATAGACAAGTTTGCTATTGGGAAATCACTTCGTGGACTTCAACCAAGTTCGTAGGTTGTCTCTTGCGACCTTCTTCGTATTAGTAGGTCTCTCCATATCAAGGCAAGAGATGTATCATCTAAATTGGATCAGTATGAATACAAAATGGTGTGACGCCTGAAAATTGTCAATGCGACCATAAGAGGGATTACGACTAAGGTCAATTTAAAAAGGTTCAGAAAACTTACTTGAATTTTCTGAGCAATGAGTAAGTGATGGCTAGGCTGACTGTATCATACTCGTCCATCTCTAAAAAATAATGATATGCATAAAATTAATGCAAGCGCAACATTATATGCTAGAAAAAATTTGTGAGCTTTTGCTAGCATTATAAAACTCCACTGGGGAATTTTGTCAATGAGAAAGTCTGTCTGATCCTTTCGACAATTCTGATCAAGTTGAATGAGGAAATTTAGTCAGAAAGGACTTTTCACTCACTCTCTCGAAAAAGGCTTTTGAAACCCGACCATTGATGCGGGTAAGAGAATCACTCAGAGCTGTCATCATCACACCTGACAAGGATCCAGGTATTCTCGCAATTAGTATGACCGGATCAATCTGTGAGGTCTTTTATAAGGACTGTAATTCAGGCTTGGTCAAAGGCTATTCAAAAAAGGGGGACTCATGTGAGTCTTTTAAGCCTTGAAACGAAATCTTCATCAGCTGCATTGGGTTTACAAGTCGGGAACCCTGCCAAATGAGATAAAAATGATCTTGCCCGCACTTCTTCGAGCGATATTCATAAGCATTTGAAACCCTATATTAACCCAAGTGCCCTAATCTGAAGAGACTTTTGGTAAGGGTTGTAATGTAGGTTCAGGGTAGGCTTGAAATGAAATGCCTATTTTCCACAAAGGGGTTATGTAAAGATGAGACGGGTGATCATCCATTCTTGTAACCTTTATCTATTACTTCAAAAAAGATCGTTCTTTGAGGAACATTTTATGAATCAACTCAGGTGAGACCTCCCTTCCTTTCGGAGATTTTTCTAAGAGAGCTCTTTCTTTTTGCCTTTTCTTTCCGATGAGAGTAGGTTTTTTTTGCATGGCAAGCTTTACCATTTTTCTTTTTTGGCCTTTTTTGTATGGCGAGCTTTGCTTTTTTTTTTCTTTTCGCACATCGAGCTCTTTTGAAAAGGAAGGGAGAGTCTCATCTGAATTGTCTACATATTGTGCTGGCAAATTTTTCAAGTTTCAGCTTGCCCCAAGGCACTTTGCTCATCTGTCAGATGGTTTGTAATGATTTTCATTCAAAATGATCACCCATTGAATTTTGAGAAATGAATTCGCTGCTCAAATTGGGTTAAGCAAAGGATGAGTGTATATGGGTATAGAAATAAAATGCTCTTCGTCATATCTAAAGCACTTGAGCTAACATAGAATTCGCATGTAACAAACACACTCAAAGATTGATGCAAGTGAAAGCAAGAAAATCCCACTCATTCTTTGAACTTTCTGAGATTTGCCCCAAGTGGGGATGTTCCTGACAGGGTTATGAAATGATATCGCCGTTCAAGGGGTTTAGCAACGGGCAACATGTAGTGTTTGGATAGAGGAAATGAATGCCTCATGTCATTTTAGTCGTCATACTTTTCGCGAGATAACCCTTTACCTTATAAGCATGGAAGTTCTCACATTACTCACTAGGGATTATGACATAGGACGTGTATGGAAATGGCTTGCCTTTCGTCATCCTGACATTCCTCATTCAAAATAATCAATTCAATCGGATCAGAGAGATTTCCTGATTGAAATTATCTCACAGTGGAAATTAATAATGCAGACAAAAGTATGATAAGATGGAAATGATGAACTTTAATTTGATTTGATCATCCAAAAAAGTGAGTGCGAATCTAGTGTTGACATGCATAAACTATACAAGTACATTCAGAAATCTTCAAGGAATGGGAAAATATGGATTGCCCCATTATAAAGAGAAATATGCATGAGATCAGTCAATCGAGGACTCAAAATGCTCTGATTTCTCACACCCAATGATGATGACTGTCATGGTGGATGAATGGTCCTGCAAGGGGAAAAAAAGGTTTACTCTAAGAACCATGCAGTTCGAAGAAGAATATACTCCCTTATTCCAAGTCGCGGTTCACTGTTGGTTTACCCTATTTTAATCAGGAGGTGTATGTGAGATGATCATAGTTATTCCAAAATGCATGATTGCCCCAGACATGGCCAGCGTTGGGAACTCGATTTCGAGCTTTTGCAAATAACATTATTTCCACACCCGTTCCTGCAAGACGAAAAAAGGAAAGTCATTTTTGAGGACGACGAGTTGAAGACAAGATATACTCCTTTTGAGACCGAGCGATCTTCGTCTTCTCCTATTTTCCGATGGATCGGCCTCAGCTGACTAATGAATTGGTGTCTGAAAACGATTGATGAATCGTGATTGGCCAAAGACTTCTAGCCCGCTTCAAATGCTTAATCACCAGGTGCAAGACGTCCAAAGACTGACCAGGCTAATGCCGGGTCAGATTTAAGAATTTCCCCCTACCCCTGGATTGATTCTGAAACACACAGTAGATGGATCAGTAAGACAAACAAGATTAGACCACATGTTAGTCATTTTGATTTTTTTTTTATTTTTTTTTTGAAAATTTTGGGATAAGAATTCTTGAGAAGCCCAACCCTCAGTGCGTACTATGGATGACAAATTATTCGACCGTTGGTTATCGTCATCGGGTTAGTTTGGTATGCCTCAACAAGATTTCAAATAATGAAAAACTTCTGTAATTTTATTGATCCTGAATCAAAAAATTACATCTTATTTGAATTCAAAACGCAGACAACTCCTCGACGGTGAGAAATTTTGACTATAATCGACCTAAGAAACGAAAGTGCAGCCTAGACACCTAAAATGCAGGAAACATCCCACGCAGAGGATTGGATAAAAATAGACATGTTGCTAATTTGGGTCTGCCCCCAATTTCTCAAAAGATTCTTCAAATCCCCGCGTGATTTGGCAACGGGTTATTTTGCACATTAGGTTGGCTGGCTGATTGGAATACAAATGCCCCTGTTTCGAATAAATCTTGAATACTATTCTTGAGCACCATACAATCATCAGTTGAATGACCTGGTTCACCCGAGTGATAATCACACTTCTGAGTCGGATCATTCTTAGGGTATGATGCATAATTGGGTCGCTGAGGATCCGATGTTCGCAAATTTTTCTTTCGCAGGATAGCCAAGACCTGAGAAGGAGTTCCCGAGAGAGGTGTAAACTGACGCTTGGGACGGAATTGCTGACGTTGGTTCTGCTGGCCATAGTTTGTCTGTTGGGTTTCCATCTGTCCCTTAGGGATTTGAATGGGAGCTTTCTGGGCATATGTGACATTTACCTCTGCGGCCACCTCCTTGTCCTTTTTTTCCAAAGAATCGCTTCCCAACGAAACCAGAATGGCCATACCAACCTTTCTTTAATCCACAATCTACTTCTTCAGCCATCGAGACTAGCTGGGTAAATGACTAAGCAGACGCACCTACTATATGAGAGCGCATATTTTGAGGAAGCGTGGATACGAACAACTTCATCAATTCCCGCTCTGGTGGCTCTGGCATAAGCTCGGATGCCAAATTCCTCCACTTGGTTGCATATTGTTTGACAGTTTCTCCTTTCTTTATCTCAACTTGTTCCAGATCTTCCCTAGAAATGGTGAGGTCTATGTTAAATTCAAAATGTTTGACGAACGCTGCAGTTGCCTTTTCCCAAGTCTCAATGTTGTTGATACGGTGGTTGGTATACCATCTCATGGCTGGGCCTTTCAAACTTGCTTGAAAAGTTTAGACCATAAGAAGATCGTTGGTAACATACTTGGTCATCCGAGCTTGGTACATGTGAACATGTTCCTTCGGGTTGGACGTGCCGTCATATTTTTCAAATTCCGACAATTTGAATTTGTCGGGGACTTGAACCTTTGCATACATATACAGGTCGATCGGGGAAACATGACGCATCCCTTCTACTTCACGCAGTCGTTGATCGAGTTATGCCCAAAGTTTGGCACTTTCATCATTCAACATGTCTGCTGCAACATTAGGTTGTGGAGGGGAAATCATGGACGGTGTAACGATCTGAGCTGTTGGCAAAATGATATTCCCAGAAGGTTGAGTGACGCCTTGGACCCCAGGTGGAGGAACATTTCCAAGAGGTGGATTGTTACCTTGAGCTCCAAGTAGATCATCTTCAAGAGGTGGCATGTCATTCAATGCCTTATCGCCTTGTATTCTCACTTGAGGATCAATAATTGCCGGAGGTTGAATCATGGGTGCCATTGGGGTTTGTCTTTGAGCCATCATAAAATTGGTCATCATTGGAGTCAGCATAGCCATCTGGTCTTTCATATCCTTCATTTCTTTTTTGATCTGCATTTTTACTTGTGCTTCAACACGAGCCGCCATTTCAGCATCATTGGCCATCTTCTTTGCTCTGGATCGAGTAACTATTGGTGCACGTGGGGTATCCGTAATAGATTACCTTCAAAGGAAGACCAGACGGAAAATCAGCATAATGAGCAAGGATAGTGAGCCGGTCCATGACAACTCTCTAGACTCAACGGACCACAAAGATATAAACAGAAGACTAAATCAGGAAATGTTTCAGTTTCGTCGATCTTTACGATAAAATTCACCATAATTCCAAAATTGATCGAACAATTCCCAAATTTTACGTACACATACGGGACACAATGATGAACAATTTTCATGTTTAGACTTAAGGTCGGAAATGAACTGATCGGTACAGTTTAATGCGTCTGCATGAAATTTTTGTCCTGAAAACTGTTTTGTCCGGTCTTTATTAAATGAACGAAGGAACCCCTTAAAATGTGAATTAAAATCTGGAATTTTGCAGGTTATTAGTTGAAACCTCAACCTACAACTTTCATGCTTTGTGGTTCAGCAAAGGAGGTCGTTTATTAAGGGTAGTCGGTAAAATGATTCTGGAGTCCAAAATGTAAGAAATTCCAGTCTGCTCCCTTTCGGCCATTAATTCCATATTAAATAGAAAACATGTCGGATTGGCGTAAAATTGTTTCTCGTGATAGTTCAAAATATTACAAACATTTTTTATTTGAAGTACGGAGATCGAATCCAATTAAAATAAGGTGTAAAAATTCGAGCAATCCAATAAGGTCAGAATGAAAACATAACTGAATTAGCGACTGAAAGTGTAATGAAGGATAACCAGCCTAACACTAAACGAAATTTCCTAACGAGAGACATAAGAAAGCAAAATAACGACGTGACTCGAATGAACAAGAGGACAAACTTAATTTTCCATGGACCGACTAAAAAATAAGATAAATTTAGAGAACTTACTCTACCTTGAAAAGTAAAATGTCAATCACATAGACATGCGCATGACAAGTGCAAAGTGTGTGCCCATTTTATGAATTTGAAAAATTTTGAAATCTTAAAGACAAATCATACCCAATTAGATTGGTCAATGTTTAGCCTTCAAGAGTTTCATTTAGGCCGAGGGTCCAATCCATGCCATGAGATCATAGCCAGGTTGGGAAATCCTCCGTACCAAAGCTCGGGACCGAAGACGGGGTCACCCACTCCTCGAGATCGAGGCCATGGAAATTCCCAATCTTGATACCATCCAAGATTTTACTAAATTTTTGAAAATGGTGTAGTGCAAAATAAATGAAAATTCATGCACAACAATTTAAAGCACTCAAAATACCAATGTTGCAAAAATTAAGACTATCAATCTTGCAAAAACAAAAGTTAGGGAACATCGCAATTAATATAACCCTGCAAAAACATATAACACCTAAGAAAGTTACGGACAAATCACAATCACCAAACAAGGAATCCATCATGAAAATTAACGGCTTAAGTCCACAAATGACTTTTAATTTTCAAAAATTTAAAGGGGATTTATTAAAAATCTCGAAAATTGAATTAAATCGAAAGATTCAGAAAAAATCAATTCACCCTTGTTAATTTTTTAAAAAATTAAAAATCATCCCCAGCGGAGTCACCAAGCTGTCGCGACCTAAAAATCGGTTAATGGATTATTGGGTTAATTAGATGAATTAACTAACCTAATACGGACTCTCCCAAACCCTACCAATTCGCAACTTAAGTTTGTTCGTGAAAAAATGTTCAATCGGAGCCGCCACTAATCATTTACGGCAGGTTGATTAGAAACCTATATAAAATAGCATGAGAACTATTTTATCTCTACGAACCAAAGAAAATGAGTTCGGGGACTTGGTTACATTAATTAAAAAATTAATGCCCTTTTGGTAACCAATTTTCATGAAAAATCCTTAGTTTGATGAATTGAATTTTTTTTTGATTTTCTTTTATTAAATGCAATGCTAATGTAATCCAACTATATGACATGTGAAATGATATGACATGGCAACATTGCATGACATGGCATAATGACGTGGCAAGATGACATGACAAAGTACATGACGTGGCAAAGTGCATGACATGGCAAAATGCATGATGTGGCAAAATGCATGACGTGACATGGCAAGCTAAATTATACGATATGCAATGCAAATGACATTTTTTTGGTATTTTTTATTTATTTTCGGATTTATGAAAAATGAAGTGAAAAAGCTATCCTAAAGTTCAAGGAAATGTGATAGACATAAAAAGAAGCATGACATTTTTTGGGATTTTTTTAGGAATTTATTCGAGCATGAAAACAATGAAAATTTGAATAAAAATAAACAATATTGCCCATAAAACACCTTTAAATCCGAAAATCCGATTTTATTCGCAACATCCCCCGAGATTAGGGTTAGCAAGTGAATATTTTATAGAATGACCGTCGTCCATATATACATAGGGCAAGCCTTGAAATTCTATTTGAGAATTAGCAATCCGCTCCTCAAGATTGAGGATTTGATATCTAATTCACACGTAAGGGCACGATCGTACTTCGAGATCGAAGTCATATGTCGCCCTTAATGTACGTTTTCCAAAGGGACGAGGCACAATTAGGAGCATGTGTTATGGGCAAGATTGTTTATTAATGTGCAAACTTTATGAACAATCAAAACAAAGCAATCAAAATAAAAATAAAATGAAAGATGACACAATCGAGTTTTGAATTTGAAATCAAGAGGGGTGGCCGAAATTGCGAAGTAAGGGTCCACCTTTCCTCATCAAAAAGATTGATCTAATTTTAATTTTTGAGAAAATTATCTTTAAGGATAGGAAAAATTATTTTAGATAATTCTCAAAAATAGATAAGTGTTCAACTTAAATCAAATCCTATCCCTAATCGAGACATATTCAGATGAAATTGTAAGAGGTAAGATATATATCAAACAATTATCCCACCTAACTTGCGTGCCAAAGATAAAGATCGAGATCAAAAGTTTATCTACAATGAGCTTGATATTATCCGATTTAACGCAATGTTCATCCACAAAATGCACAATTCGGTCAAACAAGCTATGATGCCAAAAATCCCAAATTTGTTGCTAAAAATTCTAATTTTTGCTCAACCCAAAAAATACACACAAGGATCCCACCAATTCCCTGAACAAAACTTTTTTTTAACAAAAATTAGCCTTTCATGCAACATCTTCGGTTTTAGAACCAATTTGATAGAAAAGTGTAAATTTTTTAAGCTTTGGTTACGAAACCATGTGCATTTCACGAAGATTTAAGAACACCATGCAAACTCTCAAACACGCATAGGCTAACAACCAAAGGATAAAAATTACCTTCTTTCCGCAGAAAAAATTCCAGCACACTCGCAACACTAATTCACGTCCAAAACAGCTACTGCTCAAGTTTGAATTGAATTCTAAACTTCAAGAGATTCTTGCACAATGTAACAGAGAGGTTAGTCACCAATTGTTAATCAAAATCTAATCCAAACCAGTGCTGAATCAGTAGTGCCAAAGAGCTAGATAGCAGCTCAGTTCGATATTCGTGGGCTCCGGCGGTGGTTGATGATGAGCAGGACAGATCGGCAAGGAGCAGGGGTGACTCACGAGGCTGCTGGACGATGAGATCGTGTCGTGCGCGGAGGAGGACCGACAGAGCTTGAGGCTACGACTTGACGGAGTATGTGCAACGATGGCTCGGCTTAAGAAAATTATCTCAACCTCTAAGGAGACGATCACGCTCACAGCTCCTTGCCAAAAATTCCCCCCCCCCCTCCTTTTGAATGAAAGTCGACCATCTTTTATAAGAGAAGTCTGCTCATATCCCTTTGGAAGTTCGAGATTCACGGAAGATGATTGACGATACTCCATCGATTATTGCTCTTTCTTTGCAATCTTGTAGTTTCCACGTTCATTCACTATTAGCCAGCTCCATCAATCAGCATGATCTCACTCCCGTATTCCGGTGATCTCTAATCATATCCGTGTTCTTGCCTTTCCGCATGATGCTAATTGATGTCCGAAATTATTGATTGAACATTCCTGCCCATATGCTTTTGATGACGTGCCCAAGAATATCAATCACCTTCAATCATGCTCAAGTTTTCCTTTCTTCTCTCTTATCTCACAAAATCTGTTCTAGCCCATTGTTTTCAAAATGCTCCTCATCATACCTCGAAATGCATGTGGATGGGTCTGAGCAAATTTTCATCACCGTAAGCATATATGCTATTAACTCAATTAATATTAATGCCAATTCTTGCAATGTGAAATATAATGCATGAATGCTATAAGTAAACGTGAACGATAATTAATTATTTTTGGTAGGAATTAGAAATAATCCCTGATTTTCATGTTAGAATTAATGTTAAAATGATAGTCAAAATTTAGGTGTCAACACTCTCGCATAGCTTTCTTGGCATTTTTCCTCGCCAATCTAAATTGCAACAAAAATAAATAAAACAAAAATATAAAATATAAAAAAATAAGAAGAAATTTAAAAAAATTCACGTGTCCTTGGAAAATAAATAAAAAATCAACATAAGATGATTCGCCAAGTGAACTATTTTCATCAGATGTGACACTCAAGTGAACTATTTTCGTCGGCAGTGGCACTCAAGTGAACGATTTTCCTTTAATGTGGCACTCAAGTGAGCGGAGAAAAAGTTATGGCACTCAATTGAGCATCGTACAAAAATTATGGCACTCATAGTGTACTTACTTTAAGGGATGAGATAATCATCAAGGGATAATTACCGAAAAAATTCCAAAACCTATTGTACAAATGTTAATTCAGTCATAAATCTTTCAATTTAGCCAATTCAAAACTAATCATTTTGACCGTTTGTCAATATAGTTCTTTCGAATAATTTTTATTGAAAATTGTTGACTTGGATAAACCTTGCAATAAAAAGAATGCTAAACTTTTTTTATTTTTCGATTAATCTTTATTTTCTTTTTCTTTTCATTGTGGTCGGTGACGGCCTGCAAGACCTCACCAAGACCTCATCGGCCCAATGAAAAAAATAATAATAAAATAATAAAATGTTCAGAAAATTTAGAAGAATTGCAAAATTTGTCCATGTCAACATTAACCATGCCACGTAGAATCTAAGTAGCACCGACACCAACACCGACACGCGACACAACACGACCTAATACACTGACATGGCATTTCTACAAAATTAGATAATCACAACACATTATGACATGTTGCATATTAAATGTATATTTTTATATATACAACGCTGAGTTTCTTCTTTTTCTTCTTTTAGAGATTCACAATTAGTTTTATTTTGTTGCGATGACTAGATATATTAATTTTGGAATGGCTGGATATATAAATTTGATAAATTTACATTTTGATCCATAATTTACTGAAAATGCTTAAAATTGGCCCTGTGCATATTAAAATGCATGTCGGGATGCTAGACTCACGTGTCACTGGCATATCTTGAGCACTGACCACATATTTGTGGCATGTCAGAGAATATTGAAGAACGTCGAACACGACAAGACACGTAGACCTTCAGAGAGTGTCGGTGCTTCTTAACGTAGGATAGCCGATATTCACGTTAGCGAATAGGACCAAAGTTGGCCGGAATAACTACATTGACAAATCGTTAAAAGGTTTAAGACTAAATTTGTCAAATTGAAATATTAAGAATCAAATTGTTACATTAGATATTTGACTTTTTTATATATAATTTTCCCTAGCCACCGATGTAGCTCATTTACCGTTGTTGCCACATGATTTTTCTTTGATTTTGTTAGAGCTATAGTTGTGGGACTTCTTCATAGTGTCGATATTGTCAGTTATTTAAAAGGTAATTTTATTCCAAACCCTCCTCTTTTTCAAGTTCTCCTTCATTAAAAAAAGAAGAATATTTTGTCAACCAAATAATTAGCTTCGATCTTATATAGCATATAATTTTTTTTCCATTTAGGGCGGTGATTTCAACCATACGATAAAGACGAATTACGTAAAACAGATAAAATATTCATCTCAAAATAAATTTAAGTTAGAATTTTACTGGGAATTCGACGAAATATCATGCATTGCGTTTACATCTGAACATATTTCCCTTTATGGAAATATTTTAAAGTTTTCACTCTTATTTTTTGTCGAATTCATTCATATTTCAAGATGATACACGAGATGTCCAAAACTAAACAAATCTTCAATAATAAAGTAGTACAACAAAGTACAAATTGTTGTAAAAAGCACAACTTCATCCCACAAGAATGGATGTGTCTTAGCATTAACAAGATGCCGATCACCGAATCATGCATCGAATGAGCACACATCGTCCTTCTCCGTTAGTTACGGCTTGCCCACGGATTAGATCGGGTTGAATAACCTTGGAAATGGAGAGAGAAATGGGCTCAATTCCTTAAAAAAAAAAATCCTCAACTTTTAGGTCCAATCTCAATTCTATCCCAAATATTTTTTTCATCTCAGAAAAAACCATCCAAGTTTAGATCTAATCCCAAATCTACCTGAACTTTTTTTGTCTAAAAAGAAAAACTCCAAACTTAGGTCTAGTCCCAAAACAGCCCCCAATTTTGTTTTGTCTAAAAAAATCACAAACTTTCAATTTATTTCCAAATCTACCCTGTGATCCAATCCCAACTTGACATGTTATTTTCACATTGATAAGAATTCACAGGTACGGACCGACATGGCATTTTCATTGGATAACAGACACATCCTAATAAAAATTATTGAAACACTCCAACTATGAAAATTAGGACACTAAGGTTACGTTTGGTGGACCGGATAAAATTCAGGATATGAGAACTTTTATCTTATCCGGTATTTTGGAGTGACGCGAAATCCGGACATGACCGGATATAGTCTGGATATAACCCGGATAAAAAAATCCCACCTAAGGGGTGGGATAGATCCGGATAGGATATGTGAAATTGGAAAAAGCAACAAAAAAAATCACGCCTTCTTTCGTTCTACGATCAGTGACCGCTCTTTCCTTTGGCCAAGCGCTACCATCATCTTTCTCTCTAGTTCTAATTACTCTCACTAAAATGGCCACCAAAGAACCAGAGCGCCAGATACCATGAGGTGAGATCTACACCCAACGGCCTGAGGAAACTCCAACGGCCACCGCTCCTCCCACCAGTGATGACCTGCTTTCACCTTCGACCGCCGGGAAAGACAGTGCCGAAGCTCATGGGCTCTGTTTCTTTCATAAGAAACAGTAACACAGTTTGTGAAGTTTTCCTTCATGAGAGTTGATTTTTTTTTTTTTTTACCTCGGTCGATGAACAGATTGGAGACAAATTTCCTGGAGACGTAGACGTCGTCGATCGGGTGGCGACGAAGGGGGAAAGGCTAAGGTTTGTGCACTTTCGGCTGTCCTGACCAGAAACTGGAGCGGAACGAGGGGAGGTTTGCTGCAGTGAAAACGGCAATGTGAAAAAGAAGCGATGAAGAAGCCTGTAGAATGAGGGAGATAAGATTAATTATGTTTAAAATGAGAGATAAAAGCATCCCCTTATGTTATCTTTAAGATGAATTCATTGTGAGCTCGATCCCCTCCTTCCTCCATGAGCGAATTCAGAAAAACAAAAGAGAGGGCGAACGGTTTGGTCGAGGCCGGCGGAAGGAATGTTGCATAAGGAGAGGGTGTTCTCGTCGGCGTCATTTTACCGAAGAGGGATGGCTCGATATGGAGGGTGATTGTAAACGGATGAACAATTTTTACGATTTTCATGATTTGATTTTAATTTTAATTCTTCAAATCTAACACTCATTTGGATAATATTTATTTAAACCATGCTATATCCGGACATCAACAAATATTGGATAGCATATTTCAAATCATGTCTTGTCATCTCATATCCTTATCCTATCCGACATTATCATATCCAGCAAAAATATCCGGACAATCAAACGCAGCCTAACGGCGATTTTTGGACAAAGTGCTAATGGAGACAAGTTTGAGATTAGAGTAAAAATTAGTGATTTTTCTCTTAGATTTTATTTTTTTTATTTGGGGTGATTGCGCAACATTGGAGAATTGGGAAAGCGAGGGCAATTGCGTCAAATTGGCTCCACGTACCCTATTTCCCTTCGGTTTCTTCTAGTGTTTGGGAGGATAGCAACTTTGCGGGGCCCTACATCGAAACTTACACCTCCAATTTTCACCTATGCCCTCCACGTACCCTATTTCACCTATGCCAATCGATTTAAAATGGTGAAATCCATTGGGTAGCATGTTCAATTTGTAATGATAGCCCTTGAATTGGAAGTAATTTCAATTATGCTCAAATTCAAGGACTAAAATGCAATTATGTTTGCAATTGAACAATTTGTCCGAACAATTAGGTAAAATTGAAATAGGGGAAAATTAGATTGAATGTCAAGATCCTAGAAAATGCTAAAATTACAAATTAAAAGACTCAATTGGTATTTTTTTCTCAAATTCAATAGTACGGGTTACAAAGGAACACCTATAATTGAATATGATTTTGGATTTTTTGTGAGGTCAAAAATGCAAGAGATTAAAAAGGAAAATATTGGCTATTTTTCCATATTTTTGTGACCTCATATGCTATTTTTGTTGATTTTTCTAGTATTTTCATATTTTCTAAAAATACTAAAAAATGTGAAAAATATGAAAAATTATTTTTTGGTCAAGAATGGTTCCTTGGGCTTGGCCAAGGCCAAAAAAGTTGATTTTGTAATTTTTTGACTTTTTATGAATTTTTTGTGATTTTTCGAAATATAATTGCAAAAAACTTGGTCAAAAATCAGGTGTCAACACTAGCCGATGCAGTCGCGTTTCCTATGAGTTTCTGCCGTTTCATTGTCTTCTTCCTCTTCTCAACAACCGATCGGCACCCGACACGTGGGCAAGCTCGCGCGAGCCTGCTCAGATCTGGGCAGGGGTCTGGCTTGTGCTTGCCTGGCGCAACAGAGCCCCACCTAGATTTGGGCAGGGCTCGCCTGCGCGGGCTCGCACGATTTGAACCCCACCATTGCTGATCGAGCTTTGCCTCAGCCAGCAATGGAAAGGGTCGATCTCGCGCTCGTCGCATGAACTCGAGCCCCGCCCAGGGCAGGGCTCGCTTGGGCGGGTTCGCGCGAGTTGAGCCCCACCATTATCGGCCGAGCTTCGACCTCAAAAACGACGGTCTCAGCGATTATGTTCGTCGCGTGTAGGCGTTTGCCTCACTTTCAATTTATCATTCTCATGTATAGTCTATGTAGAATTTTTTTGTTGATCTGAGCCTCAAAATTGGATTTTTTTTTTCTTCTGACTTTTTTGAGTTCTTGAATCGTCAGTTGCAGAGCTCGAGCTTATTCTCTGCGTTCAAAAAGGCTGCAAAATTACCGCTCAAAGGAGTTCACAGTCTTTGCTCAATACTCACAGGCGTATAATCTTTTTCAGTTACCAAATGCGTTTTTGTTCCCAGTAATCATTGCCGGGAACAGAAACAGAAAAAAAGTATTTTTGTTCCAAAAGTTGTTCCGGGAACAGAAATGTTACCATACGCAGCATAATCCGATAGACAGTTTCCAACTTGTAACAAGTTTTTGTACTTTTCTTAGTATATGTCTTTGCACGATCATGCGGTATTCTATAGTGTCCAAAGATGAGTGTGTAATTTGAAGCCACTAGTCTAAGGGTGCGTACGGTAACGCTCCAGAAACGCGTATGGTAAAAAAAATGTTCTCAAAATGTTTCGGGAACACTTTTCAGAAAAAGAACATTTTTTTAGCAGAAAGCAACAAATACTTGTTTTTGTGTTCCGGAACACTTTTTAGAAAACATTTTGGAACACTTTTTACAAAGCCTTCTGCTCCCTCACCCTCTCTTTAGAAGACACGTCTCTGTTCCAAAACTTGCCCTCACACTCTCTTCTAAAGACACCAGTGCTCCTCCTTGTTCGGCGAAAGCCGACGTCGTTCGTCGACCAGCTGAAGCCCCTGCTCCTCCGGTGAGTCTCCGTCGCTTCATCATCTTCTTCTTCATCTTCTTGGCAACGCGGCACTGGGCGAGCTCGCACGAGCCTGCTTAGATCTGGGCGGGGCTCCGCCTCGCGTAGCGAGCGTGAGGCTGACCCGTACCATCTCCAGCCGGACTTCGACCTCGAGCGGAGATAGCACGCGTCGGCCTCTAGCGGACCTCGCGCTCCCCGCGCGTGGTCGGCTAAGCGCCTACCTAAGGGTCGGCCTCGCGCTTGCCACACAAGTTCGAGCTTGCTTAGATCTGAGCATCACCTTAGTGTTTGTTTCGTGAAATGAGTTTCCCCTTTTTGTTGGATTTGCTGGTAGTGTATCAATTGCCTCACTGTTTCTTCGTTTCCTTTTGCAAATTCAAATGCAACTCAGGCGTTTGATAAACAGCATGCTTAAAGGTGTGTCACAGCTGGTTTCTTCTGTTTATAGTGTAAAATAATGTCGACGAATCATATGAATAAACTGAGATCTGTTGGTGCACTCAGTTATTTATTTTTTGGTGAACTTTTCAAGTTGCAAGTTTCCCATTTGATGAATATGGATCCTTGAGCTGTCCTTGTTTTTGTTCTTTCCAAATGCTTTACCGAGGCATATTGAAGTAGCACTCCAAGGGCGCGCATGACTTCTGGAAGAGAATTTCTGCTTCAAAAGTGCTTCTGAAGCAGAAATCCGTTTGGTAAAGACACTTCAGAAGTGCTTCTGAAGCTAAAATTCGTTTGGTAAAAATATTGAGATTTTATACTTCTAGAAGAGATTTCTACTTTTGGTTGGATTTTTGACCAACTTTGAGAAGTTAAAAATTATAGCTTCTCAGCTTCAGAAATCACTTCTTCAACTAGTTGGGAACATTTATGTATGTCTCATAATTGTAATTTTATATATCTATGGAAAACAAATCTATATTGTATGTTCTCATTGTTTAATTTCATATTCGTCTTCTGTTTTAGTTTTTTTTTTATAGCTGATCTCGTCCATATTATAATTTGATATACCGTGGAACAAATTTGATTTAGTAAATTGAACAAATTAGAGGTAATTTAATTTTAATATATATATTAAAAATATGATTACATAATTGAAAAATACAGGGAGTACAGGAGCTGGAGGTGTCATAGGCTCAGAGGGCGCAACAAAAGCTCAAAAGCATCATCGGGAAACGGACCTACTAATTGGTCACCAACACGAACATAGAGAGAATACCAACTATACATGACAATACCATGAGGTTCTCCCTCATCGATCCAAACACTATAAATATGCTTCAAGAGTCTAAGATGGGGTACATCCATATGAACATAATCACGATAAACAGATACATAATCAAGTGGAACTCCAAACCGTCTGGCAACGGGAGGCATGGTGCTAATCTGAAAATGTTCCACAAACGTGGGTTAGCACGACGGCTAGCAAGAAAATCACTCAATCCCACCATAGGGGTCCTAAGACTCCCTAGGGACAACTATGAAACAGTAAGAAATCGAGACGTAATAATTCAATCAAGAGCATGAGGCAGTAATATCATCAGAAAATAATTATGTCAATGTAGTATGAAATGACATGCTCTTCGCTCATTTACACCATTGCAAGGCGTTCCACCTTGCAATCCCACTCTCCGGGGCTCCGCGACGCAAGGTACGACTCTACCCAGCACACAGCACAGGGTTGTCAAGTGCGTACAAATCCCCGCACACAGCCCAGGGGCGTCAACTCGATTCAGTGCACTGAAGAGCAAGTACTCCGTATACTTCATCGGATATCAAACATGAATCTTGTACCAATGCATGCTCGGCAGTGAGACATAATTTCTCAATAACAAATCTGCCAGTATATTACAATGCCAGGCGAATAGACAAGCTTGCATGTTCACGAAGTTAGATACATGAAATTCATCAAGATGGTTTCTCGAACAAGCATCTTAAAAGCATTTCATCGGTCAAGAAGAACCATAAGTTACCGCCTTGATGATACTCGGATCGGTCATGCTAATAGACTACCAAGGTACCACTTCGGCATGTACTTCCATCAAGGTTCGGCCTATAGTCATTAAGGGACGATCCCTAATTCCCTCATTTCAATCCTTCACGGTTTCACAACAAATTACCTATTTTATCGTCCATTCAACTCTGAAGTTCTGATCTGATTTATTCCCGAACAAAAGCTTTTATTATTATTTTTTATCACTAACAAATCTTAAACTCCTTCTTTTGACTAACCGTTCGACCCTTAAAGTAATGCTAACCTAATCCTTCTTCCCCAAGAGCAAATGAGCGAAGCGTGGTTCAATTTTAACATCAAAACAGAATTAAACGACAACAATGGCAGAACAGTTCTGTCCTCAATCCAAGCCAAATTTCTGCCCGAAACAGTCCCAAGTTTACCTTGCTCTAATAATAAATCGAACCCCGACTTAAGACAAACATAGCTCAGCAGTATCCAAGACAAAAAGACATAATTTTACACATCAACATCCACATAAAACCAGGACTGTTCTTGCACTAAAAACCGAACATCAATTCTGTCATAACCCGCAAAACAGACCCGATTCACCTCATTTTGTCTAACCATTTGATCTTTCATCAAGTTCTAGTTTAGCCACTTAAAATCCAACGTGAAATCATGCACTACTACTCGAACCCAACCATATATCCTTGCTACTAAGAACCGAACAGCAGCTCATTCTTCTCAGATCATAGAACAAGTTTTCAGTCCTAATCATTTAAGTCGTGCTTCTCATCTAAACAACTACACGGCATCATCTAGCCTATGACAGAATTGAGTAAGTTCCTTGCCTTTTAGAAGCTTGAATGTGCTCGGATACCTTGATTCCTTCGGCTCCTCAGTGAAGTACACGACCGGCTCTCCTTTTCTTCCTCTACCTTCTCGGTCGAACAAAGGATGGAGAAGATGAGCAGAAAATCCTTCTTGCTCACCAAGTTTTCATATATAAACTAGGACAAGGGAGTGTGATGTGAAGTTTTCTCATGACAAATGGCGTTATTGCTCTAAACTCCTATTGATTTTCGGCCAAGTGGCGCCTTGCATGCTTCCCCAAAATTCTGGTTGCTGCCATTTGTTCTAAATCCCTTAACATAGGGATTTCTTCTTTGCATTCTCGCCACTTCTCACCACCCTCATTTGCCGGTTATCTATGGCAAGATCTTGAGATGACATCAAGCCAATGATTTGTTCATTCCTTTGTTGCCAATTCCCTAGGCTCAATCGGCCACTCCTTCTTCTTCTTGCACATGAGAGAATCGCCAAGTGTCTTTACCCTAAGTGGTCTTCTACTATTGACAAGATCTTGCAATGACAATGAGCCAATGAGATTTAATCATTCCTTTTGCTATTTTCCCAAGCTAATCGGCCACTAAGGTTTCATGCACAAGAATTCAACTTGATAAGTGTCATTACTCCAAATGGCTAAAGAATATCTTGTCTTCCAAGTATAATCCCACGGTGGCCACGGTCTTTTCATTCTTCAGCCAAGATCCAATTTGGAATTGTTATCCGTTAATTCCTCATCAAGTCCTTATGCTAAAAAAAAATCCGATCATGAAATATAATATTCGACCAAAGCACCATGATCTTTAAATCTAAATTTCTTCCATTGATCCTTCTAAAATTCTCACTCATTCCACTTTAATAAGAATCAATCTTGGTGCTATAATATTCAATTAATGTACCCTGACATTCTCTCACATTCTCGACTATTTCCTATATAATCATTGGAACCTTGATGCATCCGAATTCACACATCCTTTGGTAAGTCCTTAGCTTATATTCACGTATGTCGTCTTGTTATATATTGGTCTCGTAATTACTCCCGTATCATGAGGTCTCTAATTTATGCCCTTAAAATCAGCTTCAAAACCCATTTCGAGTTCCCTTGACCATTAGAAATCTACTAAACGGGGATGCCACACTTTTATCTTTGGGAGGAAGCTACTTCGTGATCACAACAGAGAGGGGCAGCACCTGGGACATCCCACACGAGAATCTGGTAGATAGTCTTGAGCCGGTCACTCAGTCAGAAGAAGAATTCGAAAAGGACGAACTGGAAGCCAAAAAGCGAAGTCAAGCGGACCACAAATTTATGACCAAAGCGCTTGAAAAGGGCGAAATTGTAGACAACATTGGTCAAGATTCTGGGGGGTACAACTTCAAAGTGAAATATTCAGCCCCTCCCAGCTTTTATCAGAAAATTGAGGACATCATACCAGACGGATGGGGAGGTATGGATGATCTCTATCAACCAGAGACCTCGAAGGACGTAGAAAAACTTCTTTCAAAAGGGCTTGACGACACCGTATCAATGGTAGAAGTCGCTACGACAGTGGTAATCAGATTGGAAGAACTTGATAGCATGAGCGGGGTGAAAGACTACCTAGTCAAGCCTGTTGTGATTCAACTGCCGCAAGAAGAAGCAGACAACACGACTGAACCGGAGACGTCTTATCAGGCAACTGTAACTATAGAAGTCCCCCCAGTAGAAGAATACGATCCTAAAGCAGTCCATTGGGACTATGGGACTAAAGAAGTAGACGCAGTAATGAGGTCTGGACGGTTTTATGCCCCTAGGGAGGGCGAATCCGAAAAAAAGGAAGTCTCAAAGGAAGACGCCGAAAAGCTCATATCAATCATCAAAACCAGCGAGTTCGAAGTAATAGAGCAGCTGAGGAAGATGCCGGCTCAAATATCCTTGCTAGATTTATTCATCAACTCAGAGAAGTACAAGAACGCACTGTTGAAAATACTCAACGAAGTACATGTCCCTGAGTCAATTAACGAGGTACAATTGGGGGACTTTGTGGGGGCAATCCTTTTAAAATACCAGTTGAGCTTCTCTGACGAGGACTTCCCCATGGAAGGAAGAGGGCACAACAAGGCCTTATATGTCTCCGCGCAATGTAACGGGAAGAGAGTGGCACATGTATTAATCGACAATGGATCAGCCTTCAATATTTACCCTTTGGCTACCCTAAGAAGTTTGGGAATCAATGAGGAAACGATTAAGGCATCCAAAACGGCCGTGAGGGCTTTCGACGGAATGAAGAAGACTGTGGTGGGTGAGATTGAGCTGGACGTATTCATTGGCCCGACAAAATTCTCTATAAGCTTCCAAGTAATGGATCTGTCCAGTGCATTCAGATTCTTGCTGGAAAGGCCTTGGATCCATACAGCGGGGCTGTTCCTTCAAGCTTGCATCAAAAAGTACGCTTTGTAGTGGATGGGAAGGTGATTACCATACATGGAGAAGTCGACCTCCAGACATACCAGAGCAGTGCCATTCCCTATATTGAACCCGAAGTGAAAACAGAAGCAAGCTATCATTCCCTAGAACTGGTAGCAACAGTTCATACCCCGACAGGAACAAGATTGAGAACCCCCTACATCTCAGAAGCCAATCTTTTACCAGCCAAGATGCTACTGACATATGGGTTTAACCCTGGAAAAGGTCTGGGTAAGCACAGTCAATGGATAAATGTCCTCCTGCAGTTAAAAGCTAACCCGCATAGAATGGGTTTGGGGTACCAGAAATATCGCGTGAATGAATCTGTCCCGGAAGCAGCAGGCCGAGGCCGAGGCAAAAGCCTGGGACGTCGGGGAGGCCGAAACAACTTGAATGACTCGTTCATCGGTTCTCCAACTTGGAAAGGTAGATCGAAGATATTTCCTCTGAACACCTACTTCAACCAGAACTCTAAATGGTTATCTGAAGAAAATGTCACTTCATCGATAGAACCAGATCTAACAAATCCTTTTCTTGAAGACAACTCTGTGAATGCCGTCATAGAGTGGCTAAGTGATGAAGCCACTTCCTCTGAGTAACGAGACTCTTCCCTTGTCTTTAAATACTGCATTTAGAACTTTTTGCATTTTGTCGCATTTTCTTTCCTTATTGTACGTATAGGAAAATGCCTTTGGATCTCCGGCCGTTGGTCCAAATAGCACATCTTGTAATGCGGCCCATCTTGCATTCAATAAAACCATACATATTTTGTTAAGGACATATGGAATCACGAATCAGCCCAATGATGATACTAGTCTTCTGCACAGAAGCTTGAGGCCTGATTTGCCGTATGACTCCTGATTTTCAAAGAGATTTCCTTGGGGCCAGGATATCCAATGACATGAGGATTAGTCCCGTTTATACCTGTACCTATTTCGAAAACTCTTTCGAAAAGACTTTCCATGATCATACATGTCGTTCTTATGGAATACAAACTAACTATACTCATGACATTTCAGGCATATCATCTCAAACATGCATACCAGGTTGTTACGAGATTCGGATTTCTCCAGTAACCATTCTTATAGCATTAAGGAAGATGAAGACGAGGGTTATGCGTCTATCCGCAGAGATTGGAATGCCTTTGAGGAATCGACGCCTCCTACTTCAGAAGAATCAATCATTGTTAATCTGGGAGACTCCGTGAATATCAAAGAGGTCAAGATCGGCGGGCATTTATCCCGAAATGAAATGCTCGAGTTCACAAAGTTATTGAAAGAATATCAAGACATTTTTGCATGGTCCTACGCTGATATGCCAGGCCTAGATCCTAAGATCGTGGATCATGCCTTACCCACAGATCCTAGTATCAAACCTGTCAAGCAAGGCAGCAGGCGGATGAAGGCTGAGTTGGAAGACAAAATTAAGGAAGAAGTCATGAAACTTCTTAGGGTAGGCTTTATTGAAGCTATCACATACTCAGACTGGATTGCAAATATAGTCCCCGTCATGAAGAAAGATGGTAGAGTTCGGATCTGCGTGGATTACCGAGATCTGAATAGAGCAAGCCCAAAAGATGATTTTCCACTTCCTCACATTGATGTGTTGGTAGATAGCACAGCAGGTTATGAATTGTTCTCGTTTATGGAGGATTCTCGGGATACAACCAAATCTTCATGAAACAAGAAGACAAACCGAAGACTGCTTTTACCACACCCTGGGGGAACTTTTGCTACAAAGTCATGCCCTTTGGATTAAAAAACGCCGGGGCTACCTACCAGAAGGCCATGGTCACATTATTCCATGATATGATCCACAAAGAAATTGAAGTATACGTCGATGACATGATCGCCAAATCCAAGAAAGGACAGGATCACGTACAGGTGTTAAGAAAATTATTTGAGCGCTTGCGCAAATAAAGTTGAGGTTGAACCCTAACAAATGTGTGTTTGGGGCAAAATCTGGGAAACTTCTTGGGTTCGTAGTCAGTAACAGGGGCATTGAGATTGATCCTTCAAAGATTCAAGCTATCCACGATCTGTCAACTCCCTCCACAGTAAAAGAAGTGAGAAGCCTTCTGGGGAGACTAAACTATATTGCCAGATTTATCAATCAACTGTCTGATGTGGCCAAGCCAATCTTCAAATTGCTTAAGAAAGGCGCGAAAGTAACATGGGATGCTGAATGCAGCAGGGCATTCCAAATGATCAAGAACTATCTGATCACACCGACAGTACTTGTGCCACCAATTCCTGGTCACCCATTGACCTTATATCTGACTATACAGCAGGAATCCCTAAGAGCCTTACTTGCCCAAACAAGCCCGATAGATGGTAAAGAAAGAGCCATATATTACTTGAGTAAGAAATTCACACCATCTGAAGCAAAATATGTACCAGTTGAAAGGGCCTGTGTAGCAGCGGTATGGGTACTTCGCAGACTGAGACAGTATACCCTACACCACCACATTCAGCTCGTAACAGAGAACAATCTGTCAAATACCTCCTGGAGAAACCCGCTTTGATTGGGAAATTAGCAAAATGGCAAGTGATGCTGTCTGAATTTGACATCAAGTGTTCTCCACAAAAGTCAGTTAAAGGAAGAGCTATAGCTGACATGCTAGCAGAAAATCCGTCAAACGGTGAGTCTCCTGAAGTAACAAGCACAGAAGGTCAAATTCTCAACTTAGCAGGAGACAAGTGGGTCATGTACTTCGATGGTGCTATTAATCTATCAGGGGCAGGCACTGGGGCAGTACTGATATCCCTTGATGATCAACATTACCCTCTAGCAGCAAAAATAACTTTTCCTTGCACCAACAACATCTCAGAATATGAGGCGTGCATTCTAGGCCTACGATTGGCCATTTCTATGAAGATACCTAGGTTGCAAGTTTTTGGAAATTCCACGCTCATCATTCTACAGACACAGGGAGAGTGGAAGACGAAAGATGCAAAGCTCATCCCTTATCATGAATACCTTGAAAAATTAATACTCGAATTTGAAGAAGTGTCATTCGAATACCTATCGAGATCCCACAATCAAATTGCAGATGCGTTAGCCACCCTTGCCTCAATGTTACCAAGTCTTTTTGCAATTATATTTCGAAAAATCACAAAAAATTCATAAAAATTCAAAAAAAAAATACAAAATCAACTTTGGTGGCCTTGGCCAAGCCCAAGGAACCATTCTTGACCAAAAAATAATTTTTCATATTTTTCACATTTTTTAGTATTTTTAGAAAATATGAAAATACTAGAAACATCAACAAAAATAGCATATGAGGTCACAAAAATATGAAAAAATAGCCAATATTTTCCTTTTTAATCCCTTGCATTTTTGACCTCACAAAAAATCCAAAATCATATTCAATTATAGGTGTTCCTTTGTAACCCGTACTATTGAATTTGAGAAAAAAATACCAATTGAGTCTTTTAATTTGCAATTTTAGCATTTTCTAGGATCTTGACATTCAATCTAATTTTCCCCTATTTCAATTTTACCTAATTGTTCGGACAAATTGTTCAATTGCAAACATAATTGCATTTTAGTCCTTGAATTTGAGCATAATTGAAATTACTTCCAATTCAAGGGCTATCATTACAAATTGAACATGCTACCCAATGGATTTCACCATTTTAAATCGATTGGCATAGGTGATTTGACCCAATTTGATCATTTGAACCTTCAATTACATAGTTCCCCAATTTCCAATTAAATGAAAATTTGGGGTTTTTATAGAAATTGATGTAAACTTTTGGGCAAAACCACATTTCTAGATAAAAATCCATGCTCTAGATTCGATTTTGAGGTTCAATTGCAAAATTTTCCCATTAATTTGGGTTTAATTTGGAAAATGGTAAGTCGGAACCGGTTCTGACCGGTCAGACCGCCGGTCAGACTGGTCGAACCGGTTTGCTACAGTGTCATCGTCTTCCCTCAGAACCTGCGCAGATGAATAGTTCCAAGGGTGATTTCGATCCTCAAATTGAAGGCCAATTCGTGGATAATCGAGCACGCAATGGTGGGTGTATTGTTGCCTATACTCCTACCTATCAATTAACACCGGTGGCGCCGCTCGACGTCGTCGGAGTAAAAGGCAATTGGCCGGTCAAGTTCTGAAGCTGCAAAAAGTCAACAAAAGCAAACACAGCTCAAATTCGTGCCAAATTCGCGTGAAATGAAGCCCGCCGGAGAACCAAACGGAGTTAGACGATTCACCCATCTTCCCCGACGCCGTTTGGACCTAAAATCACGTGATGGCACGTGCTATTCGAATCAGTTGACCATCCCCGATTCGGCGCCAAAACTCAAAGGGCTATATAAGCCTGTGGAGACTTTCAGTTGAGGAGGTTGGTCGATTCAGTTGGTGGAGGACGAACAGAATCAAGAGAAATGGAGAGAACGAGAGAGAGAAAGCTCCCCTCCATCGCCATTGTCGAGGGTAGAGCTCGGATTTGCAGAGCGCTGGTCAGGCCTTCTCAGGCCAAACCGAAGCTCTTCAAGGTTGACAAAAAGACGCTCAAGCCCCCAGGAAGCGATCGCCATCGACCGCGCAGCCCAAGACTGCCAGAACAGGTAATCCCGAACTTCGAGCTCAAGCTCTGGTCTTCAATGGCGAACCCTGATTTCGGTTTCAATCTTTGCGATTCCCGTGTGCGTTTCATCCCTTAGACATCACTGACCATCGTCGCATATCTACTTTGCATTGATTTTGTCTGAAAACATCGAATCGAGTCTCCCAACTCAACCTCCATGGCCGTCTACTGTTCATCTTCGCCTAGCCAAATCTAGACCGAGCGAGCTCAATCGGAGCTCGAGGTAAGCCTTCTGAACACTGAATGATGCTTCTGTGTTAATGAATTAGCCTAATATGCTATGAATCGCCTGATTAGAATACATGGGTGTGTACTGGTTCATGTTCGATCGCGTTTGATTCTGTGAATGGACTTGTGTGATATTGCGATATGTTACGCGTGAAGCCTAGACGAGTCGATTGCTGCCGACCTCACTCAAATCTGTTAAGGTCTCACCGTCGGATCATCGCCGGAGAGTCGTGGCCGTTCGTTCAGCAATGGTCGTGAGGTTGAAGACGAAGCTGACGTGGCGCGGTCAACGAGTCAAAAGCTTAGGTGGCAATCGGCCATTGGTCCACGTGTCAGTCCAGTTAGCTCGGCCGTTGGAGGTTGTTATTCGAATAGGTAGATCCAACGGCTGAGATTAATTGAGTCTAATAAATGGTGGCCGTCGGATTAGAATTTAGGATAATTCGAAAATGATTTTAATTTGAAAATAAAAATTGGTTGAAACGGCGCCGTATGGGTTAGTTAGTGGACGGCGTCGTTTAGGTTAATATGAATAGACGGTCTAAATCGAGTCTTGGGATCTAATCGTGGCCGTAGGTTTAAGTAGTCTGATCAGACGGCCCTGATCGAGTCTTCTCCTAATCTGAACCGTAGGTTCCTTGCCTTAGATCCGGTCGTCCGTGCGTCAACACGTGGCAAAATCATAGCCATCGGTCTCCTTCGCTAGATCAAGCCTTTCGTAGCGTGACATGTGGCACAATCTAGGCCGTAGGTTCGAATTTGAGCGGGAATTGAAATTCGAACGGGAGGAGGCCGAAGCGACGTCGTTTTGGGCGCGGGTCGCGCGGGCCCAGATCCGGGCCGGGCCGGTCGCCCGCGGGTCGTGGGCCGGGTCACCCGACCCAGCCCGAATAACATTTTTTTTAATAAAAAAATTGAAAAATGATTTTTAAAAAAATAAAAAAATCAGAAAAATCCTAGAAAATCAAAAAATGCTAGAAAATTCCAGAAAATTCCAAAAAATTGTGGAAAAATCCTAGACACTCTAGAAATCCCCAAAAATCGAGGATTGACCACAGACAGCTGGTCAACCCTATTTTTGGGGTTTCTTATCCGTTCTTCCGAGACTTGACGATATTACCCTTTAGGGGTAAGTCGCCTCTGCTGTATATGCGAGATAAGGCCGATAATGTCAATGTAAGAATTAGGGTCAAGTAGGCGATCAATTCTTAGGCTTGGGTTTTCGAGTCTCGCCTCTTTTCTCAAAATGAAGATTTTGCCCTTTAATGGGAAAATCGTCTTTCTTGTTCCAATAGAGTCCTGAAAATTTCTTAAAGTTAGGGTTTGGGTCAGGTGGATGACCGGCCCTAATATTTAAGATTTTCAGTTCTCATCTTTATCCAAAATGACGACTTTACCCATCCGAGGGTAAAATCACTTTTAAATTCCAAAAAAAATCCTGGAAATTCCCAAAAAATAGGAAATGGATTGGATTGATGGCCAATCCTATTTCCCCTGTATTTTGACTTCTCAATTCATCTAAAATGATAGATTTACCCTTTCGAGGTGAATTTTCCCCGAATTGCTCAAAATTACGATTTTGCCCCTCATGGGCAAATCATGCCAAAATCATTCCTAAGCCTTGATTGATATTTCTCTAGGCTAATAGGGCCTCATTAGGGATGCCATGCTAATTTCATGTGTTTTATCCGCATATATTGGATCCTTGATTTGCGCATTTACCTTTAATGATTGTGAGTGATAGGGTAGCCATTCCCATCTGCATGAACTCTTAGATTTAGGATCTGTACCCCACTCATCTGTATGAAATCATAGGATCAGATAAACCATTCAGCTTCGGTACCGAAAGGGCGTCAACTCTGACAGTTGGCGTAACTAAGTCCCCGAACCCACTTCTCTGGTTTCCGCAGAATCGAATAGACCACTCCCAACTATTCGATAGGGTTTCCGATCGTACCCTCCACGAAACGATTGGTGGCGACTCCTTGGCATGTACACTTATCACATGTCACTAGACCACACTAAAGGTCGACCACGTATATCCAGCAGTCGCGATTTGGGTAATGGACCTTGGGAGAGGCCCGCGTCCGATCAGGTCAGCGATCGGGCGGCCCATTAACACTCCGCCGCGAGGGAGGGTCGCGACAGCTAGTTGAGGAACAGAGGGAGAAAATGTTCCAATTTTTTTCCTAAAAAGTGTTTTGGGAGCACATAAATAAGTTTTTTTTTGTTTCTGCTTCAAAAGTGTTTTTGTTTCTCAAATTTGTTCTCGAAACACTTTGAGAACATTTTTTTACCATACACATTTCCATTCCTAAAGTGTTCCGGGAATACTTTGAAAAGAGAAACACTTTTTTCTAGAACGTTACCATACGCAGCCTTATATTCCTTAATTTTTGGAGCCTGAAAGCTACCATACTTACCTTGAAATTTGAAATCAGACAGATTTCTCACTAGTCTGATTTCAGGTTCTATGTTCTATCCACAAATTATGCTCACCTTTACTTAGCTCACTAAAAAAAAAGCAAAAGTCTGGGATGTGGAAATGGGCCTCCTCAAAATAGAGCAGGGGCTTGTCTTGGGACAAAAGCCCAAGCAAGACGTGCAGTGGGCTAACTTCAGGGGTATATGCGTCCTTTCGCAATATCGGTTTTCCTCCAAGTCGGAGAAACAATTTCACCATTGTCTCCATTCCACAAAAGGAAGACGGAGCGCGTGCACCGCACCACTCGTTGCAGCCATGGCCGCGTCCGAGCAGCCCCTGAAGAAGCGGAAGCTCTACGAGCCCCAACCAGAACCGCCCACGACGCCGCCGCCTCCGCCCCACCAGCCGCCGCAGCCTCCGCCCCAAGCCCTAGCTCACCCCGACCTCGCTCCGCCGCCTCCTGCTCCGCCTGCACTCCCGGGACCGCCGTCTCAGGAGGAAATCATCGTGAGGAGGAGGAACAGGGAAGAAATCCGAGGCGTGTACGAGGCCTACAAGCGGATTAGGTTTTGCATTGGTCAGAAGGAGCCGCGCCTCATGCCCGACTTGGAACAGGCTTATCTGTCCCTTATTACTGCTGCGCAAGGTGAGAGTGATTTCATTTTCTCAATTGTCTTCGCTTGTTACGATTTATTCTAGTTTGTGTAGTGACTAGTTGGAGTGAGATGATTGTATTATGCGTTTGATTGTCGAGGTAGGTAGTGATGATCCTATCTAATGTGTATATGCTCTTTTGTCCTTTCTCCTAGATAAAATTTGATCTTATTGATCGAGCAAAAATGGTTCTTCTAAGCTGTCTCTGATCCATGCTGTACTGTTTTCTCACTTTATGTTGAATGATCAGCGTTACTCTCCATGGGTTGAAAATTCTCTAGGGCAGAAGTCGTTTGATTTTCAAAATTCAAGACATTTGTATTGACTTCTCTGTTGGAACTAGCTGCTGCCTTCGGAAGATCAATTGGCAAGAAAAACGATTCCTTTTGTAAAATAGACATAGATATGGGAGCTTTCTCCAAGTGCGTTCATTTGGAAAGGGTCCAGAAAATCTTTCTCGAAGGAAAGTAACACGGCAATCGTCATAACCCAAAAAGAGAAGCCATAAACAGGAACTTGGTTCACTGCAGACAGATGTTGCCATTGTGAAGATGTGGAAACACGTTTTTGGCTGATAGATGTGCTGGAAATTCACAAGTTGGATTCGTTTAAAGATCTCAATCGGGTCCTTTGTTACCTTTCTTATTTAATCGTGATAGAATCTGAAGTTTCAATATTCAGACCAAATTGACCGGCTTTAGGTGAGTATCACTTGAAATTTAGTACTGGTAGTGGTTTACTGGGTTTGTAATTTGTATTAACTATAGATGGGGTTAATTTAAATGTAGTTTGGTCTATGTGGATGACTTTAACCATTTAAAGCAAGGTTATTTATTTGTGTTTCTTGCAAGTTTTTGTTGAACATCCCCACTATTCTGGATCCAAATTAAATATGATGACGTAGACATCATTCTTGGTAAATTTTTTATATATGTAGCTTCTTACATGATGAAAAATTTCCCAAAAGTCGTTTGTCTGGATCCCTTATGAACTTATTTCTTAGAAAAATGTTTCTCTTAATAGGCTGGAAGTTTAGTCGTGGTTTCTTATCTGGTGACCACAACTTTCGTTTCATTTCAACCTTTGTTTGAGGATTGTATTTTTCTTTGCTAGAACTCAAACTTGCGCAAGTTTGCATTTTCTGAGTTGCTATGGTTTTTGCGCTCTGAGTGATCCATCTTGTGGATCTAGTATGGGTGCATTAAATCTATGTGTGTATCCTGGAAGATGCAGTTACCTTGTCATGTGTAGTTATCATTCCTTTTCGTTTTCATCTATCCTGCCACTCTATCTAAAGGCAGATGAGTTGAGGGGAATGCTTTACTCCTTTTTCTCTACACAGGTTGTTCGAGTGTGCAACGGATTGTGGTTGATCTTATTCCACGATACGCATCATACTGTCCGACTGCTCTTGAAGCCGCAGCAAAAGTCTTAGTCAACATGTACAATTGGAACCTTACAATTATAACCAAGGGAGAGGACGCTGATGGAATTGCATTTCAGACTACTAAAGCCTGCATTCTTGGTCTAGTTGATGTTTGCTGCGCAGCTTCTTCATCGGCATCAACATCATCTGTTATCGGAGGCATATGCACAGCCGTTTTCAACAATGTGCTCAACTTTTTCATATCCTCTTTTGAGGGAAGTAGTATTATCCAGATCATCGGTAAACAAAATCTGAAGATGCCAGATTCCGATGAAATCTTTTCTGAGCTCAAGCTAACATGTTTAGAAGGAGATGATTCTCCACTTATTAGATTGTCTAAGCTTCGTGCACTGAGTACTCTTCGGATCTTCTTTGCTTGTACTAAGAACTTGCTTGAGGCTTGTTTCAAGCTCCTTAACTCCTCTATAATGGAAGGAACACAAAATGGAGGATTTTATTTCCTAAATCAGGTAACGAGCAGGATTGATGCTGATGATGTGGCTTGCCTTATGGATAACTCAAGTGATGAAGCTAAGTCATGTACAGGTTCTGTTAGAACCAGCAGAGACAGGAATGAGGTTGTGAGTGCGAACCTACCATTAGATGGCAAAAGTTTTTCTATGAATGGATCTTTAGTTCCGAAGAATTGCTTGTTAGAACTGGTAATACTTGGATCTTTTATCTTCATCCTGTCATTATCTTTTGTATCAACATTTGTTCTTGCTCTTTACTGTATTTTACTGGTGGCCGCTTTTTGTTCGAACTGTTTATAGGCAATGCTTTGCCTTGTCTGGAGTGTGCTACTTGCTTGCAAGTTACAACTTTCAAATGTCCCATAATTACGTTTGATGGTAATAAAGATGATTGTCTTGCCCCTTCAGAACTATCAATTTCTGGATTCTGCTACTTACTGTAATGAAAAGTTGTTTACACCATGCAGTTGGTGTTCTATGTTGCGGTTCTTTTATGATGTCACGTTAATGTCATTCTGCAGCTAACTAATGGATATTTTGCTCAAATCATTTATATCTGTTAAGGCCTTGCTGGTCTATGTTCACAGCATCTCACAATTGCCTTTGAAGGATGGATGATCTCGTTAGTATCATGCATTAGCTTGGTTTAGCAATGTGATTTGATCAAATAGGTGAATGGGCATGTGTTCAAACTGAAGTCGACAATAAGTTAGGAGGGATTAGGTCAATAAATGTCGTCAAGGTAATTCAATGTTCCAGTAGCGAGGGCTTGTAGCTACGTGCTAGACAGGGACTAGAGAGTCCTTGAACAGCCAAAAAATCTTAAACTGTTTTTTTTTTAAATTTATTTTATTTAAAACTGACTGTAGTAAGGTATCCTGGTTGAAATCATGTAAGTAGGGACCTGTGAGGTTGGGCTGGCCTGCTTACTACTCAGTTGGCTGTCCAATATGGTCCAACCCATATTTTTTATGAAGATGCAAACTGTATATCCAGACCGAATTTCAAATTGAACTTCTCCATATTAAGATATTGGAGAAAAGGGTAACTTTTTGTTGAACAGGCCAAATGTTTAATGAAGTTGTGATCTTTTGCACATGAGTTGATGATGTGCCTGCTGATTATCTTTTTATGGCTTCTCAATGGTAGCGTCTCTTGACTAGCTTCTTAATACAGGCTATTGCCAAAGATTCATCCTTGAGGAGTTGGATTGTCAGGAAGTGCAAGAAATTAAAAAGATTGGCATCTTCTAAAGCTATGTCAGAAAGATTATCTGCCTTTGAAGCCTGCTTAGAATCTCTGAGCGAACTGGTCAACTTAGAAGAGAGTCTAGCAGAGAGTGATGAAGATGATTCTGATCCATCCACATCGTTTAATGGACATTATTCGAGGCGCAGGGTTTCTAATCAGTGTGCTATCCCCAGCAAATCATCTTGGGAAGATGATAATGTAAAATCTCATAATGGATTGTGCGGTGAAGATATTACCAATAAATTCCCTAATCGACATTTAGAGCCTCAGGCTTGCGTAGTTCCTCTTCAGACGGATCATCATTTTAAGATTGGTGATCGTGGTCGCTCAGAATCCCGATCCTTGGGCATTGAGATTGTAGAAAATGGTGAATTTTCGGGTAGTATATCTTCTTGCACACCTAGAGATGTGCCCGAGCGCCACTTGCTTTCACCTGGCAACAGAACCCCGTTATACTTCAGGACTAATTCATTTAAAGGCAGGAATGACTTCTCTAATATTGACTCTAATCACGTCCCTAAAGCAGAGGCAGCCTCACCTCACATGAGACCATCTGCAGGAAGTGCACCAAATAGTTTGACATCCCCTAAAGGTAATTATGCAGTACCAAGTGGCTTTGCGAGTCAAATAGTTTGGTTCTCAGATGGTGAACCGGCAGCTATGGATGTATACTCTGCTTCTAAGCAGCTGTGGGTGGGTGCTTTGGGTCATGATGTATCTGAAGCTCACGTGAAATTTGAGGCAGATAAGTTTGGTCCTGTCGAACATTTATTTTTCTATCCAAGAAAACGGTTTGCACTTGTTGAGTACAGAAATATCATGGATTCTATTAGGGCTCGGAATCATATGCGAAGACATCTTCCATGGTGCGTTAAATTTTTGGACATAGGACTAGGAACTCGTGGATCTGTAAATGGTGTGGCAGTTGGTTATAGCAATTTTGTTTATATTGGGAATGTTTTGGGGCAGTGGATGAAGGACGAGTTATTGAATGAATCAAGGAAAGCACTTTACAAAGGCCCTTATTCGGTTACAGATTTAGGCAATGAAGGTGCGATGCTACTGGAGTTTGAAACTCCCGAGGAAGCTTCTGCTGTTATGACTCATCTAAGACAATATCGAATGGAAATGATCAAACGCCTCCCACCAGGCCCAAGTAATTTTAGAATATCTCCCGTGGATACTCCTGGATCTTCAAGAAGCAATAAGTATGCAAGCTTTTCTAACAATAATGGTGGCTCACCTCAGTCTCAGACAGTGCCTCAGAGCCCTGCTGGCAGCTCTAGGATGTCTCAGCTACTTTCTTTACTCTCTTCATTGCGTTCGAAATATAATGTTGGGAACTGGCAATCTGCAACATTGAGAGGAGAAAATAAAATGCCATCAAGCACTCTTTGGATACAGCATCCTCCAAATGCCAACTCATACATCATGGATGACGACATATTGGCTATTTGCAAACTTGCTATTGGCAATGCAGGCTCCATCATTCAGGTAACCCGCAATAATACGCGTGTGGGATGTGGCTGGGTGGTTGAGTGCAGCAGCGTTGATGCTGCTATTTCTGTTTTGAGAAATCTTCAGGCCTGTCCTCAGATGTTCCTTCAGATTGAATTCAGGTTTGAGCTGTTTTATTGGATTCTTCTGATTAAATCTACTTTCCTTCTTCTTTATCATTGTTGTTTTCGCTGTTGTTTTTAATTCTCTCTCCATCTGTCACTTGATGAAAATGAAAGAAATAGCCCAAATGTGGTGGCTTTTGTTTCAAAAGCTATCCATACTTTTGCATCTGTTGAGGATAAATCTGTTACAAGTGCTCGCAAGTTGAGTATGCTATCTGCAAATCTGTTTCTGAGGTAGTATATTATCTGCTAGTGCTTTTGGGATGAGAATATCTTCTTTTAATTCTTCCATATCAGCTTTTTGGGAAATTCCCTACCTTTTGAACTTATTTTTTTGGATTTCTGAACAGTCAATTGGAAAAGCAACAAGTCCCTCCTGTCTCATTAAATCCAGAGAGTAGTTCAATGGGTTTAGTCTCCCCGAGGTTGAGACCTGAAAACAATGGAACCGCTGTACAAGCTGCGAACTGGGATGCTTCTGGTGGTGCTGAGCAGAACATGGTGGTCGATTCTTCCCAGTGTGGTACTTATTTATGTGCACTAGCTCATCTCCCATTTAGAAGTAGGAGCTGTGTATTGACTCACAATCTTGCAGGTCGCCCTATGGTTTCTTGTACCAATGAAGGAGCATGGATGTACAAGAAGCCTGAAGCAGAACAGCAGCCAGCTCCCGGGAGTATATCATGCATGCCAATCGCAGTGCAAGGACCTGTTCCCCCACCTCAGCAAATTCCGGCATCTCCATACATGAGACCCATGTATTTTACCCCGCCCAATCCATGGGATGTACGAGGTTCTAGTCATCACATGCCTTTGAATCCAATAACAGGATCAGTGCAAAGTAATTTTCAAACCAATGCTGTTGCTGCCCCTTATCTTCCTCCTTCTGTGACCCCTCTGGCGCAGATACAGGGAAACTTGGTTAGGAATGACCAAGCTTTTATCCCTCCCGTGCCTTTGACATCCCAGCCACCTCAGCCTGATATGCCACCCCCGTTACCTCCATCTCCCCCTCCTTTACCTCAATCGCAACCGCCGTTAGCCCCCCCTCCACCAAATTCTCCTCCCCCTCCTCCACCTCCTCCACCTGTTGGAGAATCCTCCAATGAGAAAAGGTCAGGACATGATCCTCATTACAAGTGGCGGGGAAAATTATCTAAAAGTGGGGTTCACTACTGCACAATTCATGCATTCAGAGTGGATTCAAATACGTGCAAATATTCAAATGGCATCTCTGAACCTACTGAGTAAGAATGTCATCATCATTTTACATCAACTTCTGGGGTGAACTTATCACTAAGGCTGTTTTCTTGCTGATATTTCATGCAGGTGGCCTGTCAAACTAGACATGACAAAACGTACTGATTTTCGGCATGTAAGGACAACATTTACCAGTACTCCACCACATAGGGTGAGTGTTCTTTCATTTGCTATCTTACATCTGATCTTATTATCTAGCCTACCTTGGAAATCCTTTCTTTTCATGGTTCCACCCTCCCTAAATACCTTGAAGTTCAAAGAGTTTTAATTCACCCTTGACTTTGCCGTCAGTTTCAATTGTATCCCTTTTTTAAATAATTGGCTCAATCTGACAATATGGCCTCTAATAAGTAGTTATTGTGGCATTAAAATACATAACAATGAAATGCCTCGTCAACTAGAAAAAAGAAAAAAAGGCTAGAGATAATTGCTAGTCATATTGTTCATCCCTGTCCAGTTTTAGTTAGTGGTTCCTGATCTGTGTACATCTATTTGTATATGTGGCAAATGTTAAAATTGTAGATGTAAAAGCTAAGGGTAGATTTGAAAGTGTGGAACAAAGTAAAGTAAAAAAAAAAAAAATCTTTAAAGATTGGATTTACTAGTTATTTGGGGGTACTTTTTTAGTGCTTTAATGTTGAGGAATAGAAATTGTGTGTATACAATTGCACCTGTGTGGTTCAAACTCGATTTCTTTGTTTGTTAAACCGCTACTTCTGGATTTTGATTGTAGACTGTAGAGAGCTTTCAGAGTTTGGGATGGAGCCGAAAAAATCCTTGAAGTTTGGGAGATTTTTAGTCAGTGTCGTTTTTCTAACGATGCTTACAAGAGAAGAAAAACTGTATGCGAGTATATAATTGGGCCTGGGTAGTATAGACTGTGTAGCTTAAGTTTGACAAAGTGCCACTTCAGGATCGGAATTGTAAACTGATCTTATGATAGGAGAAATTATAGTTTGTTGCCAGAAAGTCTGGATCCAAGCCTGGGAGATATTGTTCTAGATAACTCTGTCTGTTGCTGATGTTCCTTGAACAGCCAGGTTAAGTAGGATATATACAGCATCAACTTTTGCTTCTTCTTCTTTTTCCATAAAACCGTAGCGCTTCAGTTTTCCACTTTGCAGCTTAATCAGTGAATTTGGTTTGTCACAAATGGGTAATGCTCGGAGATTTGATGTTTTAACCTGCTGCTGGTTAAGATTGTTGATGTGTTTGTATTGAAGTGCCCTATTAACCTCTCCTTTGGGCAGTTAATCATTGCATTGGTACCTTATATTGGATTTTTTGTGATATGATCTAAACAATACTTAGAGATGCATTTGCTCAAGACTTGGTCATATAATTATCAGGGTTAAGTATTTGAGTTCCTTAAGTGCTCTGGTTAAGTATACTTATTAAGGTAGGTTTCAATTTCCAGAGCATTGACTATAGATATCATGGTAAAAAGCAATATCTTATAAACTGCAAGCTTTCCTCATAACTAGTGTACAATATTGTTACCAAAATCCTTCATATTATAAGGTTCGAGAGAAGAGAAATTTCTTTCTACACCTGTAATAGTTGTTTCAGAACTCTTAATGGTCGTTTTCGTTGGTTTCCCTGTGATGCAGAGAGAAGTGTGCCAGCTGATTCCCTCTTCTGCAGCTGACTATAAAGGCGTAAGTCGATAGCTTGTCTTTATCATATTCTCATTAGTGGTGTAGCTAACAACTGATCAAAATATGAAAACCAACTGAACTTTTTATGCATACCCTCTTTTTATGGTGGAAATTTGTTGGCTTGTATATTCGGCATAGTTTTACCGGTTCACTGAAGATCAACTGCTTCCCTGATTAGAATCACCAGATGTGAATATGTGATATTGACAAAAGATGGCATGGACCTGGCCTAAGAATCTATTTGTTTATGACAAATCAGCAAGGGACAATTAAATAATGATTGACAGCTTTTTTGCTAACAGTGACATGTTCAGGTTGTTCTAGGCTATTCTGAAAAATGAAAATTTAATCCTTTGTACTGGTCAAAAGAGAAATTAAATGTGCTCTAGACAAAACCTGATTTGAAGTGTCGAAAAACAGTGGTTTGGACAATTATAGGCGAGTTCTCGCAAATCCTTAACATTTCATTTGTGTCTCTCAGCTTTCATCGCCTTTCATTGATTACAAGCCTTCATTTTATTTGTGTCTCCTTACATAGTGTTCTAAACCCATATTGATCATGGATGTGCCCCCTTTGTGAAACATTTGCTTGAGGTCTTACAATGTGTTTTTCAGTTTCAGGATTTTATATCATACTTGAAGCAGAGAGAATGTGCCGGAGTTATTAAAATTCCTGCTGTAAATTCTATATGGGCAAGGCTCCTGTTTATTCTTCCTTATACACAGGACATTTGTTCTCTGCTCTCAATCGCTCCTAATCCAGCCGACTGCCTTCTTGTGTTGGTTTTGCCGAAAGAAACGAACTTTGAGTGGGTGTGATCTTATTAAGTTAATGGCAGTTTGAGAGCATGTACATTAATGCCTTGCAGATGGTTGCTTCACATTGTTGTGTGACATGTAATGAGGAAAGGCGCTACCCAGAAAAAGTAAATTCTGTTGGATTGGCAATCGTCTGTGCCATTGTGAATGGGGGATAAGATTCGGCTCCAATGATGCTCGACAGCATGTGGGGGAATTAGTTTAACCAGTTCTGTGTACATTGTACCTTGTACAGCAACCATCATGAAAAAAATTTTGCTTCCTGAAATCAGCAGGTACTCCTGGAACTTAAAGATTGCTTACTGTTTAAGTTTATGGGGAGCTTTCAGGTCCTCAGGATCTGATGGCACACTTTTGAACTTTTCTAGTTGATTAAAGTAAAATATAGTTCAGGCTTGCAAACCGTCTTGCATTACTGTGGCTGGAGGTAAGAGTTAGTGTTTGACTTAATGGGGCGATATTTGCAATCTGCTTTTGCGTGTAGAACCATCTGCTTTCTTTTGAAATAGTAGTTTCAAATCTTCCTTTAAGACTTAGATATATATGGCTTCTTATCTAGCTACCGGGGCGGGGCTGATAGTTGCCCTTTGAGGTTTGTTTTGTGATATCCCAATTGGATCTCTGACTAAGAAGGATTAGTGCCTACTGACAAATGGCAGAAGAGATTTAGAATTGTGGCCGTGTCGTGCAGCAGAGACTATCAATGACCAATCTTTTTGTGCTATATGCCACATTCTTAACAGTCTGGTACATGCACATAGTAATGTAGTGGACTTCGTTGGCTCTTTTCTTCCTGAGTACAATGTTTTTTTTCTTTGGCAAAATGATTGTGATGGATGAACAGATTTTCATTGATGCGTGTTTGCATTTTGATTGTTAACACTGTGATATGAGTTGATTTACATTATTCTTGAGGAAATGTTGCAAAGAAAACTTGGATCTTTCCCTTGAGGAATAGGAAAATAGAAGGAAGCGACAGTGTACCCAGCATGAATGGATTTAAGGTCATAAAATGGGTTCTTTTCGTCTAGCTACCTCCGAGCACTATGGTTCCCTCTTGCGTGGAATGACTTCTCGTGTCAGGTTTCCTTAACAAATAAGTAGAAGTGTTTCAGATTCTCTATCCTTGTAGTTACGTTGTATTTCCTTCCTTCTGTACTTACTTGTAAATGTTGTGAAGATTGAGAACTGAAAAGGCCCTGATATAGCAGTCTCCGGTGTGGCCTGGCATGTTTGGGAGAATGGAAGGCTGCCCATGGTCGTAGAAGAGTCTTTTAACTGATCCTTCCCTGTTCTTTTGACCCGGCGAAATCACAATCGCATTCGTTCTGGCTCCTAGATGTTTTGCTCGTGTGACGCCGATGGGAAAGAGAAGTTCCTTATGGAGGGAATTGTTTGTACTTTATCTAGATCAAGTTCGAGTTCTTATAGAAGGTGTCTCAAAACTCGATCTTTGCTCACTTTAGTATTATCTCTGTATTGCCATTGTTCATATCTTTAGCATGGAAATCAATCTGACCCTTTCTGTTTCTTTTAAGTTGGAGACCGTGCTCGATGGATGAGATGAGAACATGCGATTCGATGAAGCAGAAATGCTTTCACTCGCCTCCTCCCTGTAAATATACGAAGTCGTGACATCACTTGCTTGTCCTAGAAGTTATATGATGCTGAATCGGTAAGCGAGATATGCCTATAATTGCTTCCTGATGTGGTTCTGTCACAGTTTGTATCGCCGTTCAATTCATGGCTTTAAGCTAGCCGTCAAAAGACTTGCGTATCAGGCTATTAATCCATGAGAATTGTTATATTCAATGACGTTGCGTTCGATCTCTTGTGGCACGAGCTCAATTCTAATATTTCACAAGTTTATGCAATATAACATGTCTTTTAATATTGATCTTCATCGTTTCTCGTAGTCTTTGAAATCTTTCTTTCTTTCTTTGGTTGTCAAACACTAGAGACACGTTTGTGCATGCAGATTACTATTTCTTACCCCCAAAAAGAAAATTACTATGTCAAGGCAAACGTCTAATTTTGCCAGCAACCGGCGGAGGAATAATTAAAAAAAATCATTAAGAATACGACCTTTTTTGGGTAAATTTCTTCAGCTAGATTTTTCATATCAAATAGTGAAAAATATTTATTATTCATTTTTAAGTTTTAGCTAAATGTCAGGAAACATTGTCATTTTCGTGGAAAATGGCTTTCATGGAACATACTTTCCAGATATATCTCATATTCACGATAGTTCGCTCGTTATATTTTTGGAAAATGTTTTTTAAGGGCCTATTTTTCAAGAAAGTTATAATACTTTTCGGTGTTCGGTTGAAACCTAAAAATGAACTGAAAAGTATTTGGTATGAATTTTCATTTGTGCATCCAGTTGACTATATTTTCATTTATTTTTATTTTTTATAAAAAAAAAATTATTTTTTTATTTTTTTTTCTCTTTCTTTTCTTTCTTTTTTTTTTCCTTTTTCTTTGACCGGGGACAAGCGAGTGACGAGCTTGCTAGCCCAACCTAGGGTGAGACTGAACCTCGCTCTAGGTCAATAAGGCTTAGATCGATAACCTTCAAGCTCACTTGAGGTCGTCGAGCTTGTTTATCGCCTATGGCCACGATGACCGACAGGGAAAAAGAAAAGAAAAAAGAAAAAATAATTATAATGCAAATTTTTTAAGAAGAAAATCAAAGGGTAAAAAGAAAAGGAAGAAAACAAAAATAGAAATAATTAAAAGGAGTGCACAAAGGGGAACATGCTTTGTTTGAGTGAAAGATAGATGAGGAAAAATGATTTCCTCTCTTCAAAAAAGAGAAAATTATTTTCAATACTCTTTAAGGTGCTTTTTTTCGTTAGTGCAAAATATTTTTCTTGACTAGTTTATTTTCTGTGAGTTAAACACTAAAAATTAAAAAAATCAAAAAGTTATTTTTCGTGAAATGAACAAAGCCTAACTAAAAGAACTTTCTCTCTTTTAAGTAGAAAAAGGAAGATTTTTGGATGGCGCAAAATAATAAAGTAAAACCATATCGATTGACTTGTAAAACATGGATGATTTTAATAAATATTTTCTAAAATAATTACTTAAACTAATTAGTCAATACACTAAAAAGTGATTCTGATTAAAATAAACATATTATAAATAAAAAGCCGAAAAAGAAAATTATAAAAAAGAATAGTCTACCACCGAGGGCTTGTTTGGCATTGTTTATGTTCTCAAAAAGCGATTTTGGTTAAAATCGTTTTTTTATTATGTTCTTGGATATTTTTTAGAATCAGAACTCGTTTAGTAAGCACAAAAAATTTATGTTCTGAAAAATAATTTCTCTTCCTAATTTGTAATTTAAATCAAATAATTATATAATCACATTTGATCACTTTTCTCAGACCCAACAAGTGCGATCTTCTTGTACCTTGACATCTTTTTGGTTAAAATAGGGATGCTTCATATTTGTTTCTTGGAAGGACATTACACTAAAATTATTATTTTCTCATGCTTATCTTGATTCTATGCATATGCCAATGATGAAAGAGATAACTTTGATTAATTTTTATTGCTCAGAATGAATAAAATTCGACAACAAATCAGGCAAGGATTAGGAAAAATCGAAAGGTAAAATCACCAAAATAGGATTGGCCAATTAAATAGATCTGTTTCTACTTTTTGAGATTTTTCTTGACATTTTTCGGGATTTTTTAGAACGATTTGCTCATGAGGAGCAAAATCGTCACTTAGGAGAAATCAAAAGACAAAATCATCAAAAATAGGATTGGCTAGTTGAAATGACCAATCTCCCAATTTTTTATTTTTTTTTTGGAAATTTTCTATTGTTTCCAATTTTTTAGATTTTTTTTATGAAATTTCCTTTTTTGGATTTTTAATTATTTTCTAATTTTTTATTTTTATTAATTTCTTTGAAATTTTTATTAAAAAAAATTATGTGGAGCGGGTCGGGTTGACACGCTCAAGTCTCATGAGCGCTCGATAACGAGATTCTCAAAAGTGTTTCTTTTTTTGAGAATCTATATTTTTTTGTTTCTGAAAAATGATCTCCAAAAAGTAGAATTATAATTATAATTATTTATATTATCAAATATGTTTCTGATATTTTTTGTTCTCGAGAACAAAAAACAGAGGACAGAAACAAGTAGGCCCAAACATATCTCCTTGCGACTCACGCACACACTCAAAGTCAAGTGGACCCGCGGCTAAATTACTCGCAGACTCTCTCCTCTCCGTCTCTGCAACTTCTCCGAGCGTACGATCACCTTCTTCCTTCACCGAGTCCCATCTCCTCCTTCGCCAACAAATCCTCCTCATTGAAGCCCACAAAACCCATGTCGAATCGTCACTCGCACGCTCAAAACAGGCACGAAACTGGCACCAGACCTCCCGCCAAGTCGCCGAAGCGGTTTGTCCCCAAATCGTCGCAGGAAGATACCTCCATGGCCGCGAGCTCCGTCGCCACGCTCTCGAACTCGCTACGGGACCGAACGGCTTCGGATCAATCGGAGGATGCTTCCGGCGGCGGCAGGGTACGGCCCGGCGAGGGCGGAGGGTGGGTTCCGTCCGGGGCTCGGGGTGGCAGTTTCGTGAATTACTTGCCTCAGGATGAGGCCGTGGCGAGCGGGCTCGGTGCCGAGGAGGGAGGGTTGGATCCGGTGGAGTCGCAGCGGGTGGTGGATCTTCTGAACAGAGAGTTGTCTCGGTTGCTCAAGCTCAAGCCCAGAGAGTTCTGGAGAGAAGGTATCGGTGGTTGCAATTGAATTCCCACACTCGTTTTCTCTGATGATGAACTTGGTAACTGCGTGTGAATTTCCGATATTCTAGTGACGGTAGTGTCTCGAGTCTTGACAGTGTTACCGGGCCTTGATGTTATTCTATGGAGTTTTATTGGCGTGGGGGGGTGCCTTCAGAACTTGATAGGACTAGAGTGGAGAAAAGGAGAGAAGATAGATCAAGACACAGTTTTTAGAGGCGGAAGATCAGCAGAGAAGTTATAAGTAGAGTAAGGTGTAAGAGGAAGTAGAAGAGAAAACACCAGAGAGAAGAAAGACTAGGAAGAAGTCGTCGTGTTGAGTTTCCGATCGCTGCTACTACAGCATATAAGCTCCTACATGAAATAATGATCAAATAACCAGAGAAATAATAAGCTCCTACTTTGATGTTATTCTATGGAGTTTTATTGGCGTGGGGGGGTGCCTTCAGAACTTGATAGGACTAGAGTGGAGAAAAGGAGAGAAGATAGATCAAGACACAGTTTTTAGAGGCGGAAGATCAGCAGAGAAGTTATAAGTAGAGTAAGGTGTAAGAGGAAGTAGAAGAGAAAACACTAGAGAGAAGAAAGACTAGGAATAAGTCGTCGTGTTGAGTTTCCAATCGCTGCTACTACAGCATATAAGCTCCTACATGAAATAATGATCAAATAACCAGAGAAATATTAAGTAAAAATGCTAGAATGTTGCTTTGCAACATGTGATTTTCTGATAGCAGAGAGATTCTTCATCATTGACTGTCTGATAGCAGAGAGATTCCTCATCATTGGCTGTCGCCATTTGGTCATCAAAACACAACACCTCATTCATAAATGGGCCCTTTTAACGTGCAGTCTAACTAATCATACCACACGTAAAATCTCTTGATCTTAGTAAATGTGAATTTGTCTGTAGGAAAGGATGTCGTTTCGTGGTAATTATGAATTGCAGATGGATAAGATAACATTAATCAGCCCAAAAAAGAAAAATCTTTCTCCCGTAGTGGCTACAATGAGAAAATCTTATGCCATAGTATTGAATCATCAATTACTCTCTAATTTCAACATCTCTTTTACTCGAGTTTTCGTGGTGAACTGTCTTTATTTGTTGCTTTTTTTAATGTCAAAGGACCCATCATGTTGTTTAAGCTCTGCTGTAATCAAGGAACTTTTCAGGAAGTAAATGTGGAAGATCTTGAGAATTTCCCTCATAGGCTTATATATCCTTATAAAAGTTGGATGAAGTGGATGGGAACGAGAAATATCAAGGACGAAGCATTCATTACTGACTCTTCCTGTTCTTGGTTAATGTTGGCTTTCTCTAATTCTTTTTTTATGCAAAAGGAACTGAACATTTTTTTGTCAGATGTACCATTATTGAGAAGTGGATGCACGATATAAATGCAAGAGAACAAAAAGATTTTTCGCATTGCAGGGCTTGTGTGTCATTTTAAAGGGGGAGAACAGCAGCTGATAAAAACTATTAACACCACTTGCAACGAACTACCAACTCTGTGAACACAGTATTAACAAATTTCAATGCTATTTCGTTACTTTCTCTTCATTTTTTATTACATCTAATTGGCAAAAGAGATTGAAATTTTTCTTCCCATTTCTCTTCTTCCCCGCCCCTGGAATCAATTCCTGCACTACCCTTCATTTCCTTTCTCTTAACTTACAACTAAGTAGCTAATGGCAGACAGATATATTCTCCCAATGGTTTTCTTTTCTTGTCTCCTTTCTCTTACTTTTCCTTTGCAATTATTTGAAGTTAGTGCTCAACGGTTTTTGTTCTATAAGTTTAAGCAGTTAGAGAACAGTGTGGAATGCATTTTATTTTTTGACCCTCCCCCTCACACGAAACTATATGATGAATGAAGTGTTAAGTGTAGAAACCGTATAAATGTAGGGTGTGCACGCTAATTTTATAGATGTCCAAGATGCATGAAGAAGAAAAGTCTTCAAATGGAGGAAAGAGGTTGTGATTCAAGATCTTTTTGCCTTTCATACAATTTTTTTAGTAGTTACTAGAAGATTTGATGTAAGTTATAAGTCTAGTACATCAGAAATATACTAGTATATAAAGAAAGAAAATGAAAAATAGAGAAAGGGAAAAATTGAAGATAAATCACAAGTCTATACGGAGTCAGAACAGGATGTCCAAAGCTGAATAAAAGAGCACTACACAGAAGCAACTGAAAATTTTAAACAATGCATTTGCCCAAATGAATAAGTTGTTTGGAAAAGGTTTAACATGGTATATATACCAAATTCTTAGCACTTGTCCTCTCACGAAGCACAAGATGTGAACATAATTACTCAATGAGATAATTGGGGATAGGATTACATGCGTAATATCTGGAATAATTGACAGAATCAAGAGGATAGAGAATGCTGGCATTCGAAATAGTATCTTGTACTTCACGTGGAAGTGAGAGTGCAACTTTTTTTTTCTAAGAGGTTGAGCTTTTAGAGAACCATGCAGAAGATATATCTTAATAGCCACTAAAGTTCGTAAATATAGTTTTAGTATCTCCATGTAAATATTACTTGAGATGTACTGTTCTTATAAGCTTATGTAAGCTATATAAAGGGACTTTTTTAGTATATTCAGCCAAATTTCGCTGTATTGCTGCTTTTATAATGGATTTTGTTAACAAGTGTACTAGGGGCACTTGTTAAGCAACCAATTAAGGAAACTGTACATTTTCCGATGCGTTTATTGCTCTCGTGTTATATACAATCAGTGTCTTGAAAATTGAAATATTTGAAATAAAGTATATTGAGCACTTGTTAACAAGATCTTCTTGTAATTGCAAAATTAGAACATGTTAAAGGAAAAGATTAATGATATTATTCAGTAAAGTAGTATTTATACATTGGTAACCCCATAAACATAAACGACCACTTTACTCTTAATACTTCTAACACTCTCTCTCAAGCTGGAGCATAGATATCAATCATGTCCAGCTTGTTACAATATATTCTATCCTCCCGCAACCCAAAGGTTTAGTAAAAATATTTGCAAGTTGTTCACTAGTTCTAACATGACTGAGAAGAATCATCCCGCTTTGCAACTTCTCTCGAATAAAATGACAATCAACCTCAATATGTTTTGTTCTCTCATGAAATACGGGGTTAGAAGCTATATGCACTGCAGCCTTACTATCACACCACAAAGACATAGGAACTGAGGCTCTCAAGCCTAGCTCAGTCAATAACTGCTGAATCCACATTAATTCACATGTAGTTTGTGCCATGGCTCTATATTCTGACTCAGCACTAGAACGGGCAACAACACTTTGTTTCTTACTCTTCCAAGACACCAGGTTTCCTCCAACCAATGTGCAATAGCCTGTAATGGATCTCATGTCATCTGGAGACCCTGCCCAATCAGCATCAGAAAATCCTTCAACTCTGCTATGACCATGATTTTGGTAAACAATTCTTTTTCCTGGAGTCTTCTTCAAGTACCTTAAAATTCGAATTACAGCATCCCAGTGAGAAGTACGAGGAGAAGACAGAAACTGGCTTACCACACTAACTGGAAAGGCAATATCTGGTCGAGTAACGGTCTGATAATTCAGTTTGCCTACCAATATTCTATATCTCTCGGGATTATCGAAAAGCTCTCCTTCCTCAGCAACCAGCTTAACTCCTAATTCCATGGGTGAATCAAGAGGCTTTGAACCTAGCATACCAGTCTCAGTGAGTAAATCAAGGACATATTTTCGTTGTGACAGAACAATACCTTTCTGCGATTGTGCCACTTCAATTCCTAAGAAGTACTTCAATTTTCTTAGGTCCTTGGTCTGAAACTGTTTCTAAAGATAGACCTTTAGCTCAGCTATACCAACTGAGTCATCTCCCGTAATGATAATATCATCCACATATACAATCAAGAATAATTTTCCTTCCTTTGACTGTCTATAAAAGAAAGAGTGATCATTGCTACATCTAGACAATCCAAAAGAAAGTACATCAGAAAATCTTCCAAACCATGCCCGTGGAGACTGCTTCAAACCATACAAAGATCTTTTCAGTTTGCAAACCATTTCTCCAGACTCCCCCTGAGCAACAAATCCTAGAGGTTGCTCCATATAAACCTCTTCATTTAGAGTACCATGCAAAAAGGCATTTTTGACATCAAGTTGAAGCAAGGGTCAATTATGGGTGGCAGCAAGAGATATCAAAATACGGTCAGAAGTAAGTTTGGCAACAGGAGAGAAAGTATCCAGATAATCAACCCCATACACCTGAGCATATCCTTTCGCAACAAGTCTCGCTTTTAAGCGAGCAAGAGAACCATCAGGATTAACTTTCATAGCATACACCCATCTACAACCAATAGCAGTTTTACTTGAAGGAAGAGGTATCAAGTCCCAAGTTTGATTAACTTGCAAAGCCTGTAATTCTTCTTCCATAGCTGTCCTCCAGCCAGAAATTTGTAATGCCTCAGATATAGACTTGGGAATAGTATCCTGATCAACAATAGATAAAAAGGCTCGAAAAGAAGGCGACACAGAAGAGTATGAAAGAAAATTCGCAATAGAATGCTGAGTACAAGCACGTGTACCTTTGCGATAAGCTATAGGGAGATCAAGACCAGAGGACGTAGTTGTGATAGGAGGATCAACTAACAGTGGATTTGGAACGGAAGAGGACGCTGTTGTAACAGGAGGAAGGGGAGGAGTATGAACCCGAGGACGTCGAGTATAAACCTGTAGAGGACGTGATTCCTGTGTAGATGCAGGTGGAACTGGAACAGTTGACCGAATGATGGTCACATGTAATTCTTCATCTAACTCAGACACAGGAACTGGAACATCGTTATAGGGAGTGGTGTGGTCGGCTGTAAGTGGTTGAAGTGGTGATCGACAGTGAATAGTTCACGGCGGTGACTGGTGGTGGACGTGAGAAGCAGCTATCTTAGGGTTTAGAGTTTTTGTGGCTCTGATACCATGTTAGAAGAAAAGATTAATGATATTATTTAGTAAAGTAGTATTTATACATTGGTAACCCCATAAACATAAGAGACCACTTTACCCTTAATACTTCTAACAGAACAAATTGCAAAATTAGTGTTCTATTATATACTTAAGATTATTTTTTGGACAAAGCATTATCTAATGGGTTAATTATCTTTCTATTTTCATCCCTTCCATTATTTTCAGTGGCTATTGACACTTCATTGCACGAATTCCTGGATAGCTTCCTAAAATATAGAAGCAGATGGTATGACTTCCCTCATCGTGGCACCAAAGGAATAGTTGCAGGGGTTATTGTTGGAGAGCTTGAGTTGAGTCATCGTGTTTTCATGGTTCTATATCGAATGTAAGGATCTCTTCTAAGGTTGCAGGTTTCATTCCATTATCTTCTTTTGATTTGTCGTGATCATGATCCTTTTGGTCATTTCTTGGACCTTTATTTCCCCTGGTGTAGATCCTCCAATAAAGATCCTGGTGCACGAGCTGCTGATGCCCTGAGTGCAAATGATCATGAAGGTTGGTTGTTCTACACCCTCCATGAGTTTGATTGTACCTGGCCTGATATTGTATAAATGGGATTCTAAAGTTGGGTTGTGTATCTGCTAATTGAGTTTACCTTGCAGCATGAAAAAGAAGCACTTTCTTTCATAAGCTTTTAAATGTGACCAAGTTCATTAATGTATTTGTGTCTGCGATAAGTCAAATTTGTTGCAATTCCCTGTGGATAATGGTGTTCGAGTATATTTAGGTAGTTATACAGGGATATGATCTTCATAATATCCGCAATTGAATAACTGGGAATTGGAACTGCTTGTGAAAACTTTCTTGTTTTTGTCCTTGTATCCATCTTTAGTTTCCTCAGGATATCTGGGCAGTTTTTGATGCTACTGACAATAGGCTGCCTTAAAGCTCCAGCCCTTTATAAGGGCTTATTCTCATGTAATAAAGATCCTTGACTAGGAAAGCATTACTCATTAATCGAGGATTCATTGATTGATTTGTAATATTCTATGTTTCATTCTTGAGGGTACATAATAGGACTTCCTTAATGGCCACAACACGCTAATAAGGTCTCGTTTGGGCTTTGTCACTCCTTTAATGAGGATTTCCTTATTTCATGAGATCAAATGCTATTCAACTATTTTATTTGTTCATGCGTCATTAAGTAATTCGACCTGTAGTTCTTTTGCAGGAAAAGAAGTTGCTTGACTTGCCTAAATTGTTAGATATATGTGCCATATATGGTCATGAAAATGAAGATCTGACAAGATTGCTGGTGAGCATTTTGAGGACATAAGGGTTACTCGATGACCTCTATATTATTGTGTAATACGAAAGACTTTTCCTTTGGAGGTCTTACTAACTGAAATCTGAATTCCCATCTGAAATTCATCTCCTCCTTTCGCTTTGTTTTGTCCCCCTTTTGTGCTTTCCTCGGGCAGGTGGTTTGAGGTGCTTCTGTCACGCATGCTCATCGAGTTAGAGCATTTGGCAATTGTTATAACCAAGAATTTTCTTTTCCGTTATGAAGTGGTGTCCCATTAAAGAAAAAAAAAAGGCGAGAGCTATCAAAATTTAAGAAAAAGAATTAGAAGTTAGTGATTTGTTGGAACAGAACATGTTAAATCGCAAGAAAGTGATGGTCATACTTAGAAGCAATATGCTTGCTCCCCCAGGGATCCTCAGTGGTGGGTAATCAGATGATCAATTAATTCTACATATAGGTTTCACCATTATTTGCCAACAATTAGATATTAAGGTTCAGGTTTCTTCACTAGATTATTGAAGGCTTGAAGGTATTCTATTGGATCCATTTGTTGCTCCCAATGTCATTTCAGTTTATCAGCTATTAGCACTTATTGCTTATTAACATTTCTCTACAAGTGCATGTAATAAACCATTTACATGATTATCTTTCTAGGTTTGCAATGCTTTGAAGGTGCAACCTTGGATCCATGATAATTTGATAAATATGGTGTCACATTTCCTGAGTATAGTCCAAACAATGTATGATCGATGCAGCGCATCTTTGGAGGTACTATTCTGATCAGCTAAGTACGGTTAAGAGTTTGTATGGTAGTTCGTCATTAAAAAGTATGTTCTTCTTTGTTGAAATTATTGTTGTTGTCCCACATGGTTGTGAATGGGTTATATATACTCTTTATATTTATGTGTCTCCCTCCACCTATTGGCTTAAGCTTTTGGCTTGGACTTTCTAACATGGTATTAGAATCAATGTTGTTCCTTTCCGGGTATGTGGGCCCACCCCCCATTAGTCAATTTTCACGTGCCGCTCGTAATCCGGCTTGCACGTGAAAGGGGGTGTTGAAGTTATTATTGTTGTCCCACATGGTTGCGCATGGGTTATGTATGCTCTTTATATTCATGTGTCTCCCTTCACCTATTAGTTTAAGCTTTTGGGTTGGACTTTCTAACATTCTTCTAGCATAGTTCAATAAAAAATTGCTCTCTTTCTAGCGGTTAGTATGTTCACTTCCTCTAACCATCCTCATGTACTTTAAGTACTTTTGAGGTTTTTTATTATAGTCTTATGCTACATTAGTTGCTCTTAGGCCAGAAATCTTGATGTAGGTCATCTGTGTCTGCAATTGCTGTATTGACATTTTATTATGAGTTCCCCCAACATATAACCTCTATGCACACTCACTTTCTTTTTACAGTTTCCATTTACATACTCAATTTGAAGTGAATAATTATACACATTAAATCTTGCTTTTGACGTAATTATATGCTTTACACCTTGTTTTTGACATTATGTTCTTATAACTTCTTGATAAAAGTTTCCCAAGACATGGATGCATTTTCTGCTTGCAGTTCATACTTATCTCATTCAACTTCCGGGTTGAAATTTTACGCAGTTGCTGTTTTCTTCTGGAAGCCATGAAGATCATGTAGTCAATCAGCGTTACTCAGACTTTCTGGAGGTGACGGTTTCTTTTATACTAGGAAGATAGATTGGAATCCATGACCCTAATGTGTCTTGTCTGATATTTTTAAATTTTTCGTTTCTTTTGTGGCTTTACGTATCTCCTGAAAGGATGAAACTGAAATTGGTGAAACTGTGACTTTGTTGTAATTTGCTTATTTGTTGCAAAAGGAGTTATATCACGTTTGCCTTTTACTTTGAGTATACTTGAGTAACTTACATCATGCAAGGTGAGAAAGTTGAAATGAAATGCTTTTCCTGACTAGGAGCAGGCCTAAATTGTGAATGAATTCTAGCAATTTAATCACATCAAGAAATAATTTGCCTGCATTACTTTCTCGCAATGGATGGACACTGTATTTTTGTTCTCTTTGTGATTGAGTGTACGTGCTGTTTCATTGATAGGTCATGGACTTTATGAATGACGCAATTTCATCTATGGATGCTTTTGTGAATGCATACAAACTTGCAGGCGTGCTTTTCTCATGCCCTGTTGAAACAAGGTACTCTGTGTTTATTTTTTAAGAAAGAGAATGTGGGTACAACTAGAAGCAATTAAAGATTAAATTTTGGTTCCACTCGAGATGTTGTGTCTTTCAACTTTTTTACCCAATCCTGCTCCATTTACTTAGCCTCAGTGGGAGAATTAGTCATGTGAATCCTGTTAGGTGGTTAACCTATTTGGCTTTTAGAATCTCTGTCCATGTGCTTAGCTGCGTTCTTAAGGAGTGAAGAAAGAACACAGCTAAGCACAGAAAGAACACAGCTAAGCACATGGGCAGAGATTCTAAGAGCCAAATAGGTTAACCACCTAACAGGATTCACATAACCTATTCTCCCTTAGCTGTGTCCTTTCTTCACTCCTTTCTTAAGTTAGAATCAGGTCCCTTTCTGTAAAATGGATCAGGGACTGTTTGATATCTTTCATGTACTTCAACCTCAGCTAATTTTGGTTTCCTATCCAATGATTCAAGGGATGATTTTGCAGTTGGTTTCAACTTTATTCATTCCAATTGAAACTTTAGGAGAGTTCACTTTGCCTCTTACACCGACCAATCAATTCATGCAGTTATGGGAATGAAGAATTGCTCCCTATCCTTGTGAAACTACATGATTCTTTTCTTCCATCATTAAGGAAGGGTTTCAGAGTCATCTTTTCATCGAGAGAAGATAGCGCAAAGTCCCCCATCTCTATTAGTTTGAAAATGTTATCAAAGAGAATTGTTGCGTTTGGTTGGAAATTACTCGACGCTTGTTATCTTAGTGATGACTTGTTTGAAGATGGCCATTACATGCCTGCTGCCACTAAGATATTTCCAGCAAAAGTTGAAGATCCTGTCATAAGGGCAGATATCGTGATTCAAACTTTTAGGGAGCTGAACAGTTTCTCTCTCCAAGAACAGGGGAGTCAGAATGTTGAGACGTTTCTTCAAAGTGTCGAGAAGAATTGCCAAGTAATGAGCAGACTTAGGAGCTTGCAAGATGGAGGTATGTTGTCCAATTACTTTGAATGCTGTGATTCTCCTTCGTTGAATTGATCATTGTATAAGGTTTTGCCCTAGCATAAGCATATTGGCATTCTCTTGATGAAATCAGTGTATGGGGATTAGTTACACCATATCTATGTAAGAAGCACGAATTAGTGTCTTGTACACTGGATGACATACAGTTTGGCTGCATCTTTCAGCAGTATTCATCTGTATTATTTCCGTAAATATTCCGGGACATCTCGTTATGTTTTCCTGGCGTGATAACTTCAGAATAGACCAAATATTCACATGGGCAATGTTGATGATTCCTATTAAAGTAGTTGAGTTAGAGCCACTGTAGGAAGAAATTAGATGCATCTAAAGTTTGGATTTGCCAGGTTAACCTCGGTGTGGCAGGGTCAATCCTTCTTGTTTATTCAAATGGAATGGTTGCCTCTACTCAAGGAAAAGACAGTCTACTTTAGGAAGGATTAAAGTTGTGAGATGTGGTGGATGATTTTGCTGTAACCTGAAATTTTGATGCTGTGTTAGTTTCTTGACTACCATTACATTAATGTTTTGTGTGTTCCAAAACAGAAAAAGTGAATAACCCTCCAAAGATTCCTCTATCACTAATACCTCTGTAGAGAAGCTTCTTTAATGTGCAATAGAAACGTGCCATGCCATCGACGCAATTAGTATTCTTGCTTCTTCTTTTTTCCTTCCAGTAACTTGACATTTTCCTTTTGGTAAAAAAGAAGGTAATTGAAGTGGAGTTTCATTGGAAATATCTCCATTTTAGATTAACAGGCCACTTGGTTTGTGTTTGCCTTATTGTATGAAAAACATATTTCTTAAAAGCATACAATAGCTCTCTTTAATAGCCTTCATTTATGAAACTCAAATGCAGGATGGATATATATGGATGAGGAACAATTTCAATATTTATCTGGGATATTGATGTCTTATCTACACACTAGTAGCAAGGAATCACATCATGCACCCGCCAGTAAGACCAGCGAAGAGGTCCAGCTGGATGAAAACTCTGCAATTATGGAGTCCAAGGTTAGTCAAATTAGGGACCTCTTTCCTGATTATGGTAAAGGATACCTAGCTGCTTGCCTGGAAGTGTATGATGAGAATCCAGAAGAGGTGATTCAGAGAATTCTAGAAGGAACTCTTCACGAAGATCTTCAGTCTTTGGACCCTTCGCTAGATACCATTCCAATCCAAAAGACTACATCATCTTTAGAGACTAATAATAAAGGGAAGGGGAAGGTTAATGACAAAGGGAAAGGAAAGTTATCAGAATCTGTATTTGCCCCGTCTTCACATGCTGTGCCTGTAGTTCAGGAGCAACGCGATGGGGGCTCGTCATTATCATCCTCATATTCAGCTGGAAGGTATGTAAGGAAATCTCAAGCTGATACACCTGATTCCAAAATTTTGGATCACAGAAATGAAAAGGAATCAGCTAGGACATCTGCCTTGATTTCACAGTACGAGTACGAAGACGAGTATGATGATTCTTTCGATGATCTTGGTCTGGGAGGGGTTGAGTCAGGATTTGAGGAAAATGAAATACTTGGTGACAAAATCGGCTCAAGCCTGGGGAAGTCAAGTGGGGCAGATTCTGGGCGCCCCATCCAAGACACACACAACCAAAAATGGGGTTCTAGGAAGAAACCTCAATACTATGTCAAGGATGGGAAGAATTACAGCTACAAGGTTGAGGGCTCTATTGCTGTGGCGAATGCTGGTGAAGCATCATTGGTCACTCAGGCACAAAGTGAATTAATCTTTGGTCTTGGACGAGGTGGAAACCTTCCCTTGGGTGCAGTTAAGAAACTGGTGGAGTCTCAAAATGAACGAGAAAGTCATCCTGATTTCCCTTCGACGGAAGGACGAGGCGGGAGTTCAAACTCAAGGGGTAGGGGAAGAAGAGGTGGCGGAAGGTACAGAGAGTCGAATGAGCAGGAAGACAGTGAACAGTCTGATGCTTCTGAGGCAAAGACAAGAGGAGGTTCTGGAAACCAGAGGGGAAGAGGAAGAGGAGGAGGGGGAAGAAGTCATTATAGGAAGGACAGAGCCATGAATAAGCACTTCTCGGGCCTGGGTGGCTATTGATTAGTGACATTCGCACCTTGCTTGGCTATCTTTTTTGGGGCAAGCATTCTTGTTTCTTGATCTTCCATCTACAAGCACTGTTAGACTAGAGGCTGAGCCTGTTGATATTTTGATGCATGAATGTTTTGAAATGATACATTCTCATGGCTGCAGATGAAACACATACTTTGAAGGGATGTCATGCGTATGGCTCGATGAAAACATGGGGTTATTTGAAGTACTTAGAAGGGGTATATTCTACATAGGTACAATGAAGAAGCACCTTTGTTTCCTTCCCAAGTTTTCACACAAGCTCAACGACAAGCTCAACGATCTTCCTTTTATTTTTTTGTCTGCCAGGGTTTTGGAGGACAGTAAGATGCAGCTATTCGAGTGTACATTTGATGGCTGAGAGGTAGGGACTATGAAGCATATTTTTGTGATGAGTGGAGGAAAATTTTGGCTTAACCTTATATTCTCTCTGTCTGTGAAGTACGCTTTCCATACATATGAAAGAAAACATCATTCACGTCAGACACTATACAATGTTTTTCCGAAGTTCAAATGAAGCATTTGAGGTATGAGAGATTATTTCAGTGATGATGGATGTATCGTATTTGATATCTATCTCCCTCCTCCCCATCTAAGCCTTAACTAAAGAAAAAGAGAAGAGTATCGTGTTCCTCACATAATCATGTGGTCAAGCATCTTTTAACATCAGGCAATTCGTAAGGTGCAAGCTTGGCAACCCTTTTGCATTCTCTCTCAAGATACAGCAACCTGCTGTATTTCATTCATTGACTTGACGGTGTAGTTCAAACGATTATAGAATACGTCAAAAGGTCAAAAGGTGGTGAGAGAAATAAGAAATTCTAGGCTTGTTTTCTTTGTAGTCATTTCCTCGAGATAAATACAAACGGAGAAGTGGAAGTTAAGCGAAAGGTACGCATGTGTTGTGTACGTTTCTTATGGGGACTTGTTCCCTGAAGGAACTGTGAATGAAGGGTACAAGCAAACTAATAGAATCCACTTTGACCCACGTAATTTAATCCTCGTTTGACTCCGCAAATTATTTCAGTGCACCGCCGAAAAGTACTCTCATTCGCAGAAATCGTCATTGCTCGAGTCTGTTGGAATGCGGTCATTACCTACAGCAAACTTCGATATACATCGGTTCCAGACCTTCGTTGCTAGAACTGATTGATAATGTCAAACTTAGGTTGATCGTAACAACTGAGGTTGTTGGCCGTAGGAGATAATAACAGTAGTCACGCACATGTAGAATTCACAATAAGCACTCCTTTTTTCTCATGATTCTGTGCTCTCTAAGATTTGGATGCTTGCATTTACTGTATAAACGGGGTTGAGCAGCTATTTGAAATCGTCTAGTAGAATTTACAGAGTTAGCCTTTACAGGGTTCAGAGACGAGACGACAGCGGCAGTCCTTATCCCTATCTTCAACAAGCCTGTAACAAGCTCTGGATCACGGATTTCTTACTGAGAGTCCGTCTCCTAAAGCCCTATCAGACTTCTGATCCATCCATCTCCTTTGCCAACGGAAGAAAAGCCCTTTCTATTTTCTTAATCAAAGCCTAAACCACAATCAAAGCTTAGGATGCTAACCAGGATGACCTTGCCAGGTCCGTTCAATCAAACACTAAATATTCCCACTCCATCAAGATGGTCATTCCATAATGCTACAAGAGCGTTATGTCCCCCCAATTTCCTGGACGCATAATATTTCGTTCCTTCGCCTTCAGGTAAGCGCTCATCTCACTCTAGGTTTTCCTGTTATTTCTTTCCAATTCCAACATCATGAACTAAAAAGGTTTGATCGAATTCAATTTGTTCATCCTTTTCGCTCCCATTTCAACGGGGAAGCAGGTGGGAGTAAGAGACAATAAAGAATAACATATACCTTTACTAACTAATAGTGTGTACTTAAACATGGGCAGTTGGCAATCAGTGTGCCCAAATCACGTATATGGAAGCAAATGTAAAATGGGGGACCTACGAAGTTCATTGAACATTAGCCTAAAACCGCCAAGTGAAATTACAGCGGCAAAGTACATGTTGGTAGTGAGCGCTACCTGATTCAGAGTTCATCATCGGCCACACCCACCGCAAATCGCCCAACGTTCCTACCCTGCATTCCCAGCAGAAGGGAGGAGGGATGAGCTAAATGCTGGTCCTTGAAGCAATTTGAAAAAACACACATTCTCGCACAGAATGGGAGAAAGTAAAGGAATGGAAGAGAATGCTAGTGTTTATCATGTGTAAGACAGTTCGATATGTTTCCATCAGTACCTGATTACACAGCGCTAAAACATCATAAATGCATGAGAAGAAAACCAGTGACAGAGACATGATTTCATGCCGATATTCTGCTATAAGCCCCATGCATTCATTAGATATGTAGTCTACCTATAAGTACGCCTACCCAGACCATGCAGTACTTTGGCACCCTAAGAATGAATCGATATCGAGTAAGATTAGTTACCTTGGACAGCATGTGCCCCACACATTGGATAGATGTATCAGTCTACCTATAAGTGCGCCTACCTAGACTATGCAGCTACTTCAGCACCCCTAAGTAAGAACCAAGATCAAGAGTAAGAGTTACCTCAGACAGCATGCGCTGCTTGTTCAAGTATTGGGTCCTTGCCTTGTTAATGACCGAGTTTGGGGACTTATACAGCCTCTGTAACAGCAAGTGAATGGTCATTAGACTAATTAGGCAAGAAGAAAGCCGAGTGGGCAAAAAAAGATAGAGAAGGAATGTGCATAGGTCCATGACAAATGAAGAAAGATTCAAGCTACTACAAAACCAGACTAAACTTTCCTTAGATGTACACTGATTGCAAAAGATAAGTGACTTTACCAGTCATCCCATTATATTTCAAGGTGATAAGATAAACCAAAGCCAACAGCCTAATTGATAAGCCAAGCCATTGTAGTCTCCAAATTAATCACCATCGTGATGAAAACAAACAATCCTCCAGAAGGAGACTTCGAGTTCCACAATGGCCCGACAAAACAATTGACCAAGACAATTACAAGGGACCTCTGACAAACAAAACTCATATGAAGCTTATATATACCCCTCATTGACCATTTTTTGGGGAAAAGAAAGAGGAGGTTGCAGTGACATCGTCAAGTCACTTCATGATCAAGTTAACAAAGCATTAACTTTTTGGTTCCAGATGCAAAAGCAATGGCAAACGCATAAGAGGCAGCATGTCATGGAGAATTGCATTGCCACTCCATTAGTCAACCATCATTCCAACTCTGATATGGAAAAAATCAATTCAGAAAACCATGTGGACAAGCAACTCTGTCAGATGGGCCATACAAACCTTTTCACCACTAGACATTTGGTGTTCAACTCCTAAATTATACTTTTTCTTCGGAGCAAAGCCAAAAATATCATGGAGGAGCTCGTTCTCCTGAGCAGGAGAAAAAATTTATCAGAAGGTGCCAAATGCAAGCAAAACTAGGAATTCAACCTAAAGTAGACATCTCATACCTGCATGTGCTTCACAAAACCACCACCGAGAAAGTGCTTTAGAAAGTTCAACTGTTCAAAAAATTTGAATTACACCACTTGGAAATAATTCAAGAAATTCTTCAGTAAATGAGAAACCAGTTAAAACAAAGATAAGAAAGTTTAAGAACCTGTATCAATTCACACCATGTTGATGTCTGTAGAACATCTCCACCTATTTTTATTGAGGCCTCGGGGGAGTTTCCATACTATCATAAGTAAAAATGGCATAAGAAAACTCTGAACCAGAGCGCCCACAATAAAATCTCAAGACAATAGAATCACCTCAAGAAATTCCAGGATATCCTTAAACAAGTTGCGCTGGCTATTGAGATCTTTCTTGGCAGAACCTTTACCGCCTGCTTCCACTGAGAGGTTCCTGACTTGGTTCAGAACTTTTCCTCTCAAACCGTGCACATGCGCCAACTCCTTTCCATCTCGAGTAGAGCCGTCACTGGCGTCTTTAGCTTGAGAACAGAACTTTTCAAGGCTTCCCATGTCGAAAATCACAGCCAATGCCTCCCCAGCAGCAATGCGAACTGATCGGTCATCCTTATCCAGTAATCCAGAAAAATATGAAATAGACCTGCATATCAAGAGGGAAACCATTGCTTCACGAAAATATCCATAATCCAGAGTCTCAACCGATTTCCCCAAGCACAAGTAATGGATTTCACTCTCCATTGGTGATCTTTAGCCAATCGAGGCTAAATTTTAACAATGACAAAGAAGAAAGTATGTCAAGATCTTCACATACTCTTGCCAACTTTTTGGATCAAGACTCCACCCATCTATAGATGTTAGGAGGAAAGCCCAAGCAGAAACCATAGCTGTTATTATTGCCGACGAAGGTTTAACAGCAGCCACCTTAATTGGAATGCAAACTAGTCATTAGTTGTTGGAAGAAGACCAAGAATGAAGTAAAAACAAACTACTTTACCAAAAAAGAAAAATTAAAAACAAACTATGAAAAACATGACATGCAAAACAACTTAGGAGCAGTAAACTTCTCAGAATATTATCCCATACAAATGTTCAACACTCCCATGCTGATTTGAAAAGCATGAAGTTCAGGCAATTATGTGCGCTGTGCAACTCAGACACAAAAGAGGTAAAATAGTACTCACATTGGAACCAAGTTTTGGGTGAACCAGTTGCCACATTACTTGCATCGACTTCTCTGTGTCAGCAGGATCATTTCCTCCAACAAAGGTGACAATAGCCAAACATTCCAGTAGCTAGAATTTAAGAGGCACACAGACGCCAAATTTAGCTAGGTAAGGAGTAACATAACTAAATAATTCTAGTGCCCAAAAATTATGTATACCGCTGATATTTTTGAGGAATCAGCTCCTGTTTTGAGAGCCTGTGCAAGTGTCGGAAAAGTTTCTTCCAGAATCTCTCGTGCGTTATCACCACAACCGACAGTCAAAGCCAACAACCCTAAGACGAGGAAGTCCACATAAATTAAAACAAATTTCACACGAAAGATCATATGTGAAACATGAGATTCATTACATACTCACCAATAGCGTGAGATGCCAATGATACCTCTTTGGCAGAACCCTTCTTTATTGAAGCTATGCACTGATGCAGCAAGGTAGCGAATCTGGACGCCAAACAAATATTTCTCAACTTCAGTTATCACAAAACAGACATAGAAAAAAGAAGGATTTACATCTCCCATATCAAGTACAACCAATGAATAAAACGATAAGCTGAAAATAGATAGCATCTTATCAGAAAGTTTAATTGCGATCTGCACAAAGTGATTCAAGAGCTTCTCCAAGATGATTACCTCTTAATGCACAGAGAAAAAATTATAAATGTATTTCATGTGACTTATCAAATCCAAACTCTGAAAAGTAATTTACATCTATGCAGATATTCCAATCATCCTCCCAGTTCTATACAGGCAACTTTGACCCAACAGAATGGTTGGAATAGAAGGATTAAGACGCTCACTTCTTTTCCACAAACTCATGCTGCAGGCCACTATTGAAAGCCTCAATTATTGTTGACAATGCTTTCTCCCGCGTAGAACCCCTTCATCAGAAAGATAATATCAGAAACACGCAGATATTAGTCCTCGGTTAGCATAGCAACAGATCGTTGTTCAGGCAAAGTAAAACAAAACCAGAAGGAAACATTAGTTTCTCAAACTGAAATATAAAGGTACCTCCTTATTAAACACGCACAGTGAGACAAGAATGCAAGTCAGACACATTTAAAACAGCAGTAACCAACGGAAACTGACTATATATGGTTCGAAAATGCACGTTTAGATTACCTCCTTTCATACAAAGCATCAAGAGCTTGATCAAGCAAACTATCTTTCTCAAGCTGTACTTCCTCATTCGCACTGACTGACATGCGGTCCGAACGGGTAGTCGACGAAGAACTTACACTACTATCATCATCATCGCTATCCAACATTGCAGCATGTTTACGCTGCGAGCTACCTGTTTTGCAAGAACCCAATTCATCAACACCACGATTCTTACAAAATAAAAATAGAAAAAAGAATCAGAAGAAAGATCCTTATGAAACCCAGGGCATCATAACAACAGGAATCAATCTACCCAAAATCATGCTAATTCGCAAAACATTAACTGCGGCCATATAAAGAATATTGCAAAAAAAAATTCAAACAATAGAAATATCTAATCCCAAAATCACCAATTATACATCTACCAAAACCCAAAAGCAACCATGATTACAAACCTAACCCCCGTGAAAAAACCAAACTTTAACCGAGAAACAGAACAAAGAGCCAAAAAAGAAAGATGGGTTCAGCAACTCACGCTTCCCCATTGCTGATTCTGCAATGACGGCAGCTCCTCCAACAATACACGCACAATTCCTATTGATTCCTTCTGCTTTTCCTATGGTCAGAAAGAGAGGATACAAGGTTGACTAAAAATCTGAGGATGAGAAGACTTGGAGAGCAAGAGGTCGATGGAATCAAACTGGACGAAGACGAGGCCGCACAACAACAACAGGCTCAGATCGAGGGATGAAGTATCCATTAATCGTTGCAAAAGAGATGGGATTTCTAGATTGCGAGAGAGAGAGATAGAGAGAGAGAGAGAGAGAGGATTTAGGGGTCCTTGTTTGACACAAATAGAGAGTAAACAGACGCAAGCGGCGAAAGATTTACGTAAAAGAAGCGGACTCCTTAATTTGCAACGAGAGACGCACAAAAAAAAAAAAAAAACCTGGGCGTAATAAAGTGAAAAAAAAAAACCGAAAAAGAATTGTGGGGTAGAAGGGATTATTCGAAGTCCCGATAATCAGGTGGATCAGAATATTCGGTGGCGAGCGAGAACGAGCGGCGTCTGGAGCGACCCGCGAGGGATAAATACGTGGCGTCGTTTCGGCGCGGCGTTGGGAGACAAAAGAAACGCGTGCGTTTTGGCGGCGGTCGAGAAACATGCGACCGACGTGCGTTCTTGTTAAAAGAAAGGCGTGTGGTGGTTTCTCGGAGGGTTTTACTTGTCGGAATGGAGTTTCCAGGAGAGTCTAGTGGCTGTAAAAAAGGTAAATTGCACTCTCTCTCTCTCTCTCTCTCAATTAAGTAACTGCTCAATTTACACTTACATATAATAATTATTCATCGTATCTACACTATTAAATAAAAGCATCACATTTATTCGGAAATTGTTGCAAAGTTAACGTTTGTCAGATTGGTATTATATTAAGTAAAACCATGTTTACACCGCTCTTTGTTAAATGGGTGAAATACGTACTTGAAAGTAGAGGTGAGCAGAAAAACCACGATCCAACTAAATCAGACTAAACCGTGCCCAACCGGTTGATTTTGGATGATTTTTTGCGGGTACGGTTCGGTTCTCGGTTTCAATTTTCCAGAATCGGTTTTATCGGTTCGGTTTACGGATTTGAATGCGAACCATCCAACCAGCCCATGAACCGACCCCCTTATATAATCTGAATATATATTATTTTATCGGTTCGATTCTCATTATTCTGCAGGTGCTACGTACTATGTTTTACTGAGTTCCTTTATTTTGTTTTTTTATTTTGTCCTTATGCTTCATTGGAGCATAATCCTATGGCTACTTGCGATGGAACAAGGCGAATTCGTTTCCTTGCCTATTTTCTTTTTTTTCATTTTTTGCTTGGTAGAAACGTAACCGAAATCCAACCAAAAATCGGACCGGACCGATGGTTCGGTTGGTTCACGGTTCATAGAAGAAGCGGTTGGTTCACAGTTCGTATTTTGCAGAACCGGTTCCTAGCGGATGGTTCTCGATTTTAGGGTAAAATCACACATCCTGTGAACCGATCACCTCTACTTGAAAGTAATTATGTAACTAGTTTTCTCTTCAACTTTCCATGTACAGCGGGTGTTTTATACAAAATCATTTAAGATAATGTTTATGTTCATTAAAACTGTCTCTCTACTCTTACACATTCCACTTGTCTAAAAATAGTCTTTTAATTTTAGGTTAATACCGCGAAAAATTCCAAACTGGTACACTTGTGACAAATTTACCATAAACTATTTTTTTTACCACCAAAAATCTCAAACTTGTACACTTATGATAAATTTGCTCCAAACTATTTTTTTGACCACCAAAAATCATAAACTGGTACAACTGTGATAAATTTACCTCAAATTAATTTTTTTACCATAAAAAAATACCAGATTGGTACACATATGACAAATTTATCCTCTGTTAGTTTCCGTCAAATTGAGTTAATACCACAAAAAAATTTAAACTGACGCATCAGTAGCAAATATAGGGTAACGTGTACGCCCGATAATTGTCAGGTGTCATCCAATTCAGCAATTCAACGGCAAAATTTAAAGAAAACTAACGAAAGATAAATTTGTTACATTTGTACCAGTTTGAGATAAATTTGTCACATGTATACTAGTTTGGAGTTTTTCATGATCAAAAAAATAATTTGAGGTAAAATTGTCATATGTATACCAGTTTGGAATTTTTGATGGTATTAACCCTTTAATTTTATTCAATACTATTTTTTGTAGATTTGAAAAGGGGTATGCTATTAGTCTTTGAGCCGTTTCTCGTGATGTTTCTCTATTAGGGTTTCTCTCTGCAACCCGTGCGCCTAGGCCTCCCTGCTTTCTGAAGTAGACTTCTGATCTCTCCCTCCCCCCTTCTTACTCTCATCTGCTATTCCCCTCTCTCTCCCTCCCTCTTGCCTTTGAGTAGCATCTAGAGGACGGGGAGACTTTCTCAAGCTTACCGGGAAGATTTTTTTCGGCTCGCTCTCACCATCCATCAACCTCGCAACAACATGCTCCAGTTCTGCCCACTATTGCTTCTCTTGCTCGTGGTTTTCCTCCCGATGTAACTTGTTGTAGACCTGACTCCAGCCTCGACGGTCCCTTTTTTCCACCGATGCTGCCTACAGCTGCTCTATTCGGTTCTGGTTTAAACGTTGCTCTTTCTTTTCTTTGCTTCTGTTGTTTCCTTGTATTTTGGATTCTCTATCGATTTTGTGGACTGCTTATCTGATTTCGTGATCAACTACTATTTAGTTTGTAGCTTTTCTCTCCTGATCTAGATCTAGATTTGGGTGCTCTTTTATCCCGTTCTAGAGATAGTTCTAGAAATTTCAAGACATTCTATGTACTCCTACAATCCATTGGTGGGATTGTGTTCTTTACACGGTAATGGTGCTGGGATGCCGAACTTTAGTACACACTACCTTTTGGAAAAAATCGTTGTTACTAGAGAGGAATTTCTCGGGTGTGCTCATCATTGATGATGTGAAATTTGGTGATCGGCCGCCGTAGGAGCTTTGATGCCACAACAGAACTGTCTTCGAGGAATGAGTAGTCTTTGCAAGCAATAGCAAGTTGATTCATGTTTCAGATTTATTTTACTTGCTTTGTAGGATTTGCATCTATCTAGTTATGTACTACTTTCTCTATATGAAATGAAAATGCTCATTTCGATATAAAAAAAAAAGAGTTAGCAATGATAACAATTATGAAAATTGAAATGAAATATTGCTCGGAAATGATATACAAAATTTGGAAGACAATTAAATGTTAAGGGCTCATTTGGCTTGTATATAAATTCACTTATCAAACATCTCTAACGTCATATTTAAGAAAAATGAATTTATCATAAATTATTTTATTTAGTTTGACTTGATTGTTTGGTCATTTCTTTTTGAGTAACTATTATCCTTTAAGTAACTAACTCCACTTTTGTATTTTACTACATGTTGTATCTAGTAGAATCCAAGTAATTTTTACTCATAATAGTAAAATATATCGCAAGCATGTGAGTAAATTTTTATGACGCCCTGAAAATTCGTCTTTTGTAATATGACTAAATTCAAAAAGAGAGATGAAATTGAATTTCAGTCAATGCGAAATTTTGGATAACAAGGTATTAAGGGCGCGAATTTTGGACAATCATCGAAATTGTCAGTCAATTAAATTAGGCTCCGTAATTCTTAGTCGCCGCGATTTAGGATTCAAATCCTCACGCTCGAGCCTAATCCTGATCGAGCCTAGCCTGTGAAAAGATCAAATTATCCCTCCGTCAGTCGAGCCAAAAATTCCTTCAATCTTGAATTATCAAATGACCAATTTGTTCTTGAATATTATTCATTACGGGACGAAAATATTCAATTTTGACTTGACTTGTGGGACCCCTATCAAATCTCACCTACCAATCAAACATCACCTACCATTGTCTCTCATCCCTTCTCTCTTTCCCCTCTTCCCGTCGGGTCCCCCTCCCTTCGCTGTCTTCTTTTTGTGCGAGAACATCCCCCCCCCCCCCCCCCCCTCACACTGAACGCTCCTCCTCCATTCCTCCTCTCCTCGTAGGTTGTTATCGCGCGGCCACCACCACCACCGGACCTCCCCCGCCACCCAGTCGCCGCTGTCCCGACCGCTACGCGCCGCCGGTGAGCCAAGAAAACAGCCCCGGCGTCCCCTGCCCTGTTTTCGGGTTCGGTGGGCATTCTGAGCCCCGCCAGCTCTTGCACCGCTTCCGACCGCCACCCGTCGTTGCATCGCCATCCTCCGCCTCCACCATGGCCCTCTCGACCACCTCTCGTCGGCCGTTACTCCCCAGACCCGCCGCTGAGGGCAGCTGAAACCGAGAACTGACTCAGTGCCCTGTTTCGAGCCCAGGATTGTCCCGCCGCCCTTCGCCCTCCTCCGACACCTTCCGTCGCTCACCGTCGACCCTAACTGACCCCATTTGATCCCTTCGACGTCCCTTGAAGCTTCCCGGAGCTGTTGCCGTCAGTAGAGCCCAAAACAACCCCGGCCCGAACCTCTCCTGTTTCCGTCCGAGAACCTGCTCGGTTCTGTTCGCGGCTGTCATCGCCGCCTCAGGCCACCTCCAGCCACCATCGCCGCCTCTCACAGTCACTCCGAGGATCCTCAAACCCCAGCCAACCCTTCCCCAGCCGAGAGCCGCCGTGAAACAGCCCCGGACCACCGTATCCCCTGTTCTGGCCGAGCTACCACCCCGAGTCCCCGACGCCATGGGCCGCCTCACTCCGCCTCTGGCCACTGTAGTCACCTCCCTCAGCTCCCCTGACGTCCTTCCGACCTAAACCGAGCCTTTCCCCAGCTCGTGAGCCACCCGAAGCCCTCGTAACGACGCGACTCAGCTTGCGTCCCTTGCTCCCCGCACCCCCCGGCCGCTGTTCTGTTCTGGCTGTGGCTGTTCCGGCCACCAGACGTCGCCGGTCACCACCTCCGAACTTGTGCCTCTATCTCGGAGTGTCGTGGTCTTGCTGGAGCACTTTGGGTCGAGTTGGAGCCTTGGGATTCGAGTTAGCCACAAGTCTCGTGGATCGCCGCCATCGTGGCCAAGGATCGTCATCGAGCCGAGCCGCCGTTGCTGAGACGACCCGAGCTAGATTAAGGATGAGTCGACCTCTAATCTTGGTTAGGGCGTTAATTGCGTCTAGGATTAATTATTTAGTTGTTAGGGTGGTTAATTAGATTACTTGTGGGTTTTAAGGTAAATGGCCGCAATTGTTTAAGCTAGTCATATTAACTTGGTCGTCTGTGGTTAGTTGACTGCTAAAATTGGCTGATTGATTGATTGGGCAATTGATTGCCATTGTTTGATCGCGAGCGAGCGATAATTTAGAGCCGAGCGATCGATCAATAATTTAATAAAACTGGAATTAATTATTGTCGTTTGATTAATTGAACTGGTTAATCGACCTGTAATTGACTACTTGATTGACTGCAGTGGAATAATTGTCATATGATATGATCATGATTTGATGAGTTCATCGTTCGTGTCAGGCGCAAGCCTAGTTGTGAAATTGTGCATTCATATGGCCTGTGTGGGATTGAATTGCATGATTTAGCATGAAAATGGCCTTGGACCAAGTCTTTGAGCACGTCTGTATGAGTATCCGACTTAAATTAAAGATGATAAAATTGATTGATTGTCGAATGAGATGTGTGGTCATATGATGGGATGATGAAATTCCTGCCAAGGTCTTGACAAGATTGTACCGTGACAATCGGAAGAATGTAACTTGTCGGAAGCACGTCATTCTGGGACACCAGTTTGATGGATGCCGGTCCCAGCTTGTGAGGAACCGAAGCCCGGAAGGGATTCCTGGTAGTTTTGTGCCGTGACAGCCGGATATCGCATGAACTACTGGATGCAGTCGCCGGAAGTAAGGGACGATGCCCGGTGCCGCCAGAAGAGTACCAATTGATTAGTGTACTAGGCACCATTGACTAGTGTGCCGGGGTGACAGACCTCATCTCTTAATAAACGGCTTCGCATGGTGTCCTGCATGTGTAAGCTTGTGATGTTTTGCCTTGATTGGGCTATTTGACTGTCATGTCGTGACTGTGTGATGCTTTGTCTTGATTGGGCTATTTGACTGTCATGTCGTGTCTGCATCGCATTGTGTGTGGCTTCCTGGCGGGTAAGTTGCATGTGACTGGATATTCATGCTAGTTGATATGCCATGATATCCTGAGTGAATCAACTTCGTAACCGAGCTTAGGCGTTGACTTCATTGAGATTTATTGCTCACCCCGTCGTGGGATAACATTTTCAGGTCACAAGTGACGAAGCCTCGAGGGTGCTGAGGCATGACTTATTAGAGTAGCCTCGGAGATCGTGTTAGATTGAACCTGATAGATTTGGAGTTGTAGACCAGGAGCGGAAGAATGGCTTGTGATTTGGTTGATATGACTGGCTGCTCAATTATCCTTGTTGTTTGATTTAATGTTTGGGAGTTGCAAGTTTTCACATGTGTATAATCAAAGATAAAAATAAATTGGTCGATAACGTGCCTGAAACGTTATCTCTTATAACTTGAGACGATATGGTAAGGATGGCGCGTGCTCGAGGACTGGGGCATGACAATTTTTCTCTCCAATTCTCCATATTATTCAATTAATACATGAGTAGGTTTTTCTAATAGATACATCGTATGACAAATCATGTAAATTAGTCAATTTTATGTAAAACTATAGACATAATTATTTTTTGTTGAGTCAATTTTACGACTTTTAGTCTTAGTATTATTAAATAGATGTAATATCTACAACTATAAAAATTTGTCAATTTTGTTTTTATGAAAATATTTTCTTATTCCTACAGGTCAATTGCACGTTAACGGTTTATGGCCAAAATATTTCCGATGAATTATATTAACAAAGCATGAAATGTCTAATATTAAATTGGCACAATTATAATATATTTATGACTCTTTTTTTTTTTTTTTAATTTTCTCCTCCCATCTTGAAAGTAAACTTTGACTAACGGCAACATGCGGGAGCAAAGGGTCGAGGTCACAAACGATTCACCCGTACAGTCCACCGGGCAAGCCTTTCCCAACGGTCCATTCAGAAAAATGCAGACATTGTCTTCGATCCGGATGTAACTCACGGTTCATTTGTCTAGCATGAGATTGAGAGCGATTCATGAGACTGCAAAGTTGGAAAATGACTTTCACTTTTCAAATGAGAAATGTTTTATTAATCATTAAATTCAATTTTCTGATTGACTCGAGTCTCGAAGTCATTTTCATTTAATTGGCTTACTTCCCACAAAACTGGAAAAAGGCAAAAAAGATATTTTCCTATAAAACATTTTCTTTCAAACAAACAGTCCATAAAGAAAATGCTTCATCTTCTGCATTATAAATCTGATCAACGGTTTGGAAAAAACCTAAGTGTTATTACTTCGTCTACTGATCAGATTTTTTCTCACATGGAAATCTCTAGAAGCGAGACAGGACCGTATTTCACCATGCAGTGAATGCGTTCAAATATGAAGATCCCATGCAAATGGGTAGAATTTACAATCTATTCAACTCCCCTTCGTCTGTCCAGAATATCCAGGGCTTGGCTAATCTCTTGGGCCACTGGAAAAACATTCGACTATACACAGAAAAGCAAACAGTCACTTGCCGCGGATCCGCCCTGCAACTGTTACCCTTTTCACCTTTCTTTTGGCCAACTTGTGATTACTGCTCTGCCTAATCCACCCAAGAACCATTTCTTGAAGAAAAGCTTCCAGCTTTCCTGAGCTTAGAGCCGCCTTCAACTCCATGCGGCATGAACTGACTGGTTAGTTAGAGTTGCCTTCTCCAAGGCACGCCATCAAGTCATTGAGCTGCCGGCGAAATCGGATGCTGAATAAGTCATGGTTTGGATAGCAAATCATTAGATAATAATAGAAGCACTGAGATCCTACCTCTTCTTCCAATTGCTGCATCTTGTCATCTTTTGCTCTCAAAGCACTTCTTTCCCTGTCCAAACAAAAGCCGTCACAAACTAGAATACATAGATACTTAAGTATGCCATTTTATGCCGATTAATCAGGAGCAAGAGTCTGAGAGAAAATCCACGCTTCTCAAAAGGAATATGCATGCAGCTAAGCTTTCTCACTTCTGTATCAACTAGCATATTGGGCGCGCATCACAACACTTCTGGAGTAGAATTTCTCTTCCAAAAGTGCTTTCTGAGCAAAAATCTATTTGGTAACACAACTTCTAGAACAGAAATCTGTCTTGTTAGGCAACTTCATTTTTCTACTTCTGACGTACTTTTTTGCTCTATAAGTAGTTTTGGAGCCACTTGAAGAAGTAAAAAATTTTACTTTTCTCCAAAAGCACAAAAAATCAACTTCTTCTTAGAAAAATCAACTTTGGTTACAAGCCCAGAAGTTGATTTCTAGAGCACAAGTGTTGCCATGCGTGCCGTTGAGAACAGCATCCTCAATACCATCTGAGCACTTAGTCAAAGGATTTGCAATTGCAATTGCAATGCTGGATTTGCAATTGCAATTGCAATGCTTACATAAAAGCTAGAGGAAAGAATAATCTTCAAGCAAAACGAGAGAATTCTTCTGGTAGAAGATGAAGCTATTTCTTTCAGTGCTGGATTTTTCTTTTGTTAAACAAAACTTAGAGCCCGTGTCTATTACCCATGGCCAAGGCATTCTACCGGTCATTTAACATGGCATCGAGTCACCATAAACAAACCATGAGAAAGTTACAATAGAAGAGAAGGCAATTAACACCCTAGTGGTGAAAAAGATCTGCACCCCACCGTCATCCTTGAAACCCGAGTGAATGCTTAACTTTCATCTAGCTAACATGTTTCCTATTGTGCTTAATGCTAAACTACGAATAAAACATACCTCTCTTCAGCCTCTAAAAGCTTCGCTTTCCATATCTCCTGATTTGCTATAAGATTCTCATTGAGCTACATGAAAAATCAAATCCAATGTCAGTGGAAAAAATGAAATAGATACATGACAAGTTATCTATCAACATCTCCTTAAATCATAACTTACTTCGTCAAGAAATTTCTTCTCTCTGCCACATTCGTCCAACTTAGTCTGTTTTTTCTGCACTTTACTATTAGCAGTCAAAGCCATCTCAATGGCTTCAGAAATTTCCCTTTCAGTCTCTTCTTCAAATTCTTGAAGCAAAGTCTCATAATACTACAAGCATATAAGAAGAATAACTTAAGAACTGCTTTCGTAATAATTGAGCCAATATACTCAGAACCCAGTTGATAAATCTGTCAGAAGAAAAAGTTTTAAAACGAATACTCACTAGTTTTTGGTTCTCAAGTTGAGTGGCAAGCAAATCATTATACTCCTTAATAATCTGCAAACAAAGTTGAAATAAGATGCATTCAATTGCCTGAGACACAACAAATGAAACATTGAAAGGAAAAACTGGCGTAGAGTTTGGAGATCATTACAACGTCCACTTTACTATTAAGAAGAGCTTCACTGAGTCCAGAATTGGCACAATTACAGCTTCCACAACCATCTCTAGAGTGCATACAGTGGGAATTCAACTCAACTAATTTCCCATCAGTTTTGGATTGGATGAGCCGATGTACATAGTTGTCACCAGCATAATCCCAAACACGTTGAGTTTCCAGCTCAAGAGAATAACAGTGTTGTGTTTCTTTCCAGTGCACTGTTGCATGTCCTCCCTTATACCTGATCGATGGTCATGTCAGGCCTTCATGCTTTATGGAGAAAGAATACGGAATTGACCCAATGTAAAATGAGAAATACAATATTTAATTAAATGGTTCATTACCTTCCACATCCAACAAAACCACATATAACACACATCCAAAGATTTTCTGATGTTTGACACACAAAACATATTGACTTCTCTGGTTGTTGCTGGCAATAGCGACAGACCTAAAACAGATGAAATCCATTAATTGTTTTCTTCTGAGGAATGCCCCAAATATGATTCAGAACTAAAACATTCAATCTGTTGTAATAACCTCCCCAACAACTCTAAACAAGATTACCAAGCTAACAGTTTAACAGAAAAACAACTAAATAACTTACTGGACAAGAAGAATCACTCCATTTCGAAATACAAGAAATATGGAAAGAATGGTTGCAGATGGTCGTCAGAATGCCACTCGTGTCCTGGTCTAACCTCTCTGCAAAATTACCCATGTAATAGCATGTCATGTTTAAAGATGACAAAACAACTAGATCTTAAATGAGAAACATTCCATAGTGACCTGACAAGAAAAGATGTGGTGGAAAGACTGAAAGGGGGTAAAAATAACAGCATAAGCACTAAATTCTTGAAGTCACATCAGGATTGCTAAGTGAAGAATCTCCAAAATATGGGAGTCAGTACTTCACAAGACAGGGTCCCGAGACAGTACTAAAAATAATAATAATAAAAAAAGAGGAGGAATTAAAAAGGATAGGCGAGGCTAAACTACTTAAATTACTTTCAGTGAAAAGCCTCGAAGAGAAAAGTGTAGCTAATCGAAATAATAAAAATCAAGCAATGTGATACAGCTTAGAGTTTGCAACTTTCCAGGCACAGGCACCAGATCTACCTTGAAGAACTTTAATTCTTACTCTAAAGCCAATCACTCGTATCATTAATGCATGGAAATTTCATGCAAGCAAAAGGCATCACTCATGAGAAGTGACAAACATACCTAAACAGACTGGACATGATGGCTGCTCACTTGTGGCCATTGGAGAAGTATGTGGGTGCTCAACTGAACCTTTATAACCAGTGTACTGTACATCGACGGTGTAAAGAATGCGGCAAACCTCTACCTACATAAATCATGTTGCATAAAAGTCTTACGGAAATGTTAAATGGAATGATTTAACATAAAGAGGGAAAAAAAGAGTACTTCAAGAGAACAACATACTTCCAGAGAATTAAAACGCCTCCCATTAAAGTACCGGTAGAAGTTATCAGTAGTATCCTGACCATCCATTCGTATCAAAATACTATATCGGTCTTCCATCCCGTCAGTCCTAAGCACCAACAAGACATTAGAACTATATATTCTATTAACAAGCACAAGCAAGGTCAATCAACAGAAAATGGAGCAAAAGAGTCTACGATCGAACCTGACTATTCGCATCTCCAGTATATGATGAATAAATGAAGCACAGAACTGGCAAAAGTCGGCATATGTCATGTGATCAGGCACCCCGAAGACACAAACAAGAGGCTTTCTTCCAACCTAGACAAAAAGAACAAAAATTGATGCCAACACATCTCGCCAACAAGACACTATCAATCCTTGTTCAATTGACCGAAGGAAAAAACAGAGCAAAAATGCGCTGAACAAAAGAAACACCCACAAAAGCCGGAATTGCACTAAATACGCTAACAACACCAATCCACCATCTCAAGTGGAAACTGCAATCATCGAGTGCAAGCTCAATCCTGCAGTTTCTACATCAGCACAATTTCTCCAACAGAATCATCGAACTAAACAAACGAAGACCCATTCGGAATTATTCCACGCAACAGTTATTAGAATATCAAAGGATCCGAGCTCGTAGAGAATGCCAGGTTTACCGGGAGATCGGGAGACGAGGAGGAGACGGCGTCGTCGGAGAAGAGGTGCATGACGCCGCGAGTCTCCTCGATCCTAGGGTTGCCGGAGGAGAAACAGAAGACCTGAGTCATGCCGCCACCGCGGAAGGAGGAGGAAGTTGAGGCAGGTTCGCCGGCGGGGACAGGGACGGAAGGCGAAGGGAAGCTTTCCTCCTGTGAAGTACCGGCGGCAGCTGAGGTCGTCGATGATGACATGGTCGGTTACTTGGGTGGGAAAACAGGTTGCGGGCTTTTACATCTTCTTATTATTTCGACTCGGTAGTTTGTAGTATTTATAATCTTTAATAGTACAAACTTTTTTTAAATAAAAAAAAAATTCGTAAATACTACATATGAAATAGTTTCATGGCAAATGAAGTATCGTTTCACATAAATGCTAACTATGTAGCACCAATACTTCATATGGATATGCGTATCGATATCGGATACGTATCGGATATCGATACTCGTCTGATACGTGTATCGACGCGTTGACCAAGTATCGGGATTTCGATACTCGGTCAACGCAACTGATACTCGTCCGATACGCGTGTCCGACGTCGGACACGCGTATCGTTGATTTTCGACGGGCGGAGGGAGAGTTAAAGGAGAGGAGAGGGAGGGAGGGAGCAAGTGGGAGGGCGATAATTACGTGGGGAGAGAAAACAGGGGGATGAAAGGAGAGTCGTCGGATTTGGGGAGGCTGGAGTTTGTTTCGTTCGGCAGGTGGGAGATAATACTGAGCTGGCGAGCACGTGGATGTGACCAGAAAAACGAAGAGAGAGAGAGAGAGAGAGCGCGACACAACCTCAATCGACATTAGTGCATTGTCTGTTTTGGCTTTATTTATTTTTTATATTTAAAAATATATATTTAATACAACGTATCCCCGACGTATCGAATTTTTCAAATTTTTGAGAAATGACGTATCGCCGTATCGTGTCGTATCGTATCCGCGTATCAGTATCGGTATCGGTGCTACTTAGAATGCTAACAAAACATATTCTAATAACATTAAATTCACATTTGGAGGATCTCTTTATTACACGACATTTCTGATTCAAGTTATATGTCTTCTCTTTTTTCTTTTTCTTTTTCTTTTTTGTAAATCATATGTGGTTGGGAGAGTCGTCAATTTCTCTGTTTTGATTTGATGTAGTATAAAGTTTTTTGAATTACATTAATAAATGAAAAAAGATAATTAATTCAATATTAAAATATCATACACAAAAAGAACAAGTGTTTCGTGATATTTTTTTATGAGATTTTTGAATAGATAGATTAGATTCAAGGGAAAAAAATCACTAAAAACCTTAAACTATACCTATTACAACATGTTTATCTCTAACTTTTGCTGATGACACCAAAAACTCCAAACTTACACATGTGTGACACGTTTATTTCAGCTTTTCTTTTTATACCAAAAAGGTCAAGCTTTTATACGTGTGACACGTTTACTTCAAAATTATTTGTTTGTGATGTCAAAAATCTCAAATTAGTGTGTGACACATTTATCACATCTTTTATCTTGTTGGGCTTAGTAGGAGTGAGCATGGTTTCAAGATAGAGTCAGAAATGGCAGAAGGACAGCATGAGTGCCAATATTTGTGTACGGCGCTCACTTTAGTGTCAATATTTTTTTTTGGATCATTTCAGTGCCAATTTTTGTCAAAAAAGATAATTTGAGTGCCAAATTCGACGTGGCTTACAGAAAATCATGACACGTGTCCCAATGTGATCTGACGTGGCTTGCCGGAAATCATGACACATGTATTGTTGGCACTGAAATGATCGTTTTTGACAAAAATTGACACTGAAGTGATCCAAAAAAATATTGGCACTAAAGTGAGCGCCGTACACAAATATTGACACTTCTAGTGTTCTTCTGCCAACCAAAAATCGAAGAACCGGACCGTCGATTCGCAATCCAATTCTAGGTTCTGATGAGTCAGAGTCCGATTTCTAGTTCTAATTTTTTAATTGGAATCGAGGGCTTCAGATCTGCGAGAGAAGAACATGTATTGATGGGAAAAATCGAGAAAAGTACATATGGAGTGCATTAATTTTCATACGGTGTACACTTAAGTGCATCAACTTTCAAAGTGTTCACTTGAGTGCCTAAATTTTGAAAAATTGAGTGCCTAGTGCTGACGTGGCTATCGGAAAGGTGATGGCCGCCGGAAATGGTAACATGGCGCCGACAAACAGTATTTTTATTCATATTTAATGTACACGTGGATTTTCTTTGCATTTTTTATTAGTTTTTGAAATTTTAGGCAAAAATAAAGAAAAAAATTAATGATTGTTTTTTTAAAGAGGAGAGAAACCTAGGTTTCTCGGTAGTGGCCGGCGAGGGTCGTCACCGGCCACCACCGGCTGGCCCTAGGCCAGTGAGGCCGCGACGACACTCTCCGACAGCCGTCGCGGCCTTGAGTGCGGCGGGGGAGGGCACGAGTGTCACGCTCCGAACCCAGCGAGCACGTGAGCATCCTTCCATGGTCGTTCTTCTTATTTATATTACTCAGGATCCAACGGCCTTCAACTATGACCTTCTAAATGGTACATGCATGCGGAAGCGAGAAAGACATCCCATACATAAAAATACAAGATGACTTAGGACAAAAGGGCACACCTTTCATAAAGGTCAATCATACTTCAGAGGTTACAATTCTAAATCTCAAAATTCATCATTACAACCCTAAGGTCACAAAAGGATTCATAACCATTTCTTCCAATGACTTCATCGAAGCTCGGGTTTCCTTCGTCTGAGATCTGAAAATATTGTCCCACGACGGAGTGAGATATAAAATCTCAGTAAACTAAACCTAACCCTAAACTAGGCTGCCAGTACCTCCAGATACGTTTGAAAATGAGCATTTTCGGATCAAAAGCTTTGGCATGATAAAACAAGGTACTTGTCAAAACATGGCATTTCAATACTTTCAAATCGACTCGACTCAGTCAAGAAAATCATGATAAGTCTAAGCTTCATACAAAGGCAGGGTTTTCAATCAAAAGCAAGCACTCGACGCCATCTCAAAAACATGAGGCAACTTTCAATTCATTTCTCAAAAGTACCATTCCTTGAATTTCCAGAAAACACATTCTTTTCTCACACGCCCTTTTTGGGCCATTTTCAATTCATGAGACAAATTCAGTTTCTCAAAAATCATTCTTTGATTTTTCCAGAAAACGAATCCTTCCATATCCGCCCATCATGGGCTACCCACGTTGGGGCTGCGAGATAATTCGGTCACCATATGACCCGTCGGTCCATATGAGACTCTCGCGTCCAGACCTAGAGATGATTCGGTCACCATACGACTCTCGACGCCCATTTTCAATCGAGATGAATCGTGTCAGTATGGGACTCTCTAGCCGCACGACCTCGTCAAGTCCAATTGGAGTAACTCCCTCCCAATACGTTGGCCAAAATCATAAATCCTTGGCGATCTCACACGCCATTGGCGATCCCACACGCCAGTGCACATATAAGTTTTCCTGGAGATCCCACACGCCCGTGCACTTAAGATTTCCTCGGCGATCCCACACGCCATTTACTCATAAAAATTGAGTTATAAAAAGCCTCAGTTTTCATTCGAAAACAAATTCACGCCTCAATTTTCATTTAAAGAAAACAGTTCATGCCTCAAAATTCTTCATTCAAGAATAACTCATGAAATCAAGCAATTCATCGCCTACTCGAGGCATTTCAATTCAAGTTTCAATTTTCGATGCTCACAATAACACAAGCAGGACACAGCCATATCACATATTCAACTTAGCTTTTCAACTCAAGGTTCAATTGGCCATTTAAAACACCTATTCACATCAAATGGGACTCCTCAATCACACGATTTTCAAACAAGAACAAGCCAAGCAATACCAATTCTCAAATCGGAACAGATTTGGGTTTCCTCGCGCCTCTCACAAAATCAGTCCATAAAACCATTCAATCCAACTCAAAACCCTGTCCTTTAGTAACCTAACATTCTAATAAAGGTTTAAGCATAACTTACCTCAAACTTAGGCCAAGCAATTTCATAGAATGATCGACGAAACATCGCGGCACCAAGCTGTCCATTTTTGGCCTCCACGACCAGATTCATTCCCGAATAAACTGACATTGTTCTGCTAACCTTATGAGAAATCTACTTTCATAATCTTGTCCCCCATGGTCTTACGGATATGTGAGAGAAAACGGAGCTCAATTTGGACACCGGACAATCTAGAACGAGTCGTTTTAAAATTAGTGCGCGTCGAAGACAATTTAGGCGGCACCTTGAGTATCCAACGTGTTTCACCTCAAAACAGCTTTTCAATTCAACTAGAATTCACTCATTAGTAACCCAACATCCTAACGAAGGGTTAGAAACTTCTTACCTCACAATCCAAGCTAGCTAACTCCTCCAAGAGATCGCACAAGCCTCGGTTCTAATCTGACCGGTGTAGGGCAGTGTAGTGTCCTAGGAAAATTACACAAAACAACCCTCAATTCCCTTCCAAACTCAATTTCATCAAGCAACCACTTCATTAACTCATCATATAATGTTCCAAGATGCATTACCGAGGATTTTATGGCAAGGCGACACTTCCACGAACCACCAAAGTGCTCGGTTTGCTCGGTCCTCAAGCAGGGCAGAACCGGTCCTAAACCATTCACACCAAACAGCCCTTAAATTACCTCTAAACTTCAATTCCTCACATAATTTCCTTGCCAACATGTCAAAATATGTCATTAGGGGTCTTACCGAAAATTTTGAAGCAAAATAACACTTCCAAGAGCCTTAATCAACTTCGGTTTCACACGGCCATCAACGAAACAGAATCTGTCTTTGGAAAACCACACAAAACACTCTTCAAAATCCATTCTTACTTCAACCAATCCTAAATCTCAACTTTATAAACTCCTATACTATGAGCTGAGAGTATCTCACCGAAAGTTTGAAGCTCAACAAGCTCTTGAAGTCAAAGAAAATCGGCCCTCTCTCAAACCGAGCTTGAATCTGACCCATCTTGACCTTTGCCCCTTCAAGCAGACCTACAGGAAAAATGGCTGGGCCAAATCGAGCTTATAATATGTCCCTAAAACCATAAGACAATAAGCTTGCTAATGGCAGTGGTCTCACCTCAATCCGATGTCGAAAGACAAAGTTATGGCCAGAACAGTGAGGCGATCGAAACAGGGCAGAAAGCTGGCGAGGGTCTTCTACGCGAGGGAGAGAGAGAGAGAGAAGAGCTCGGCCGAATCAATTGAAGGGGAGGGAGAGAGAGATCAAGCTTCATCCAATCTTGGTCAAAGAGGGTTGAATGGTTAGTAAAAAGTGATTAATAAATGCTAATCACCCAACACTTGACACTGGTCTTCATACAAACTAATATCTTAGGCCCAAATGACTCTTATGCCCTCAAATTTTCGGCACATGGGAGATATGACAAGCGACTAAAACGCCCTTAATCACTTCTTAAGGCAAGGTTAATCTTCCAAGGGCAAAATGGTAATTTCACACTCTCCATTCGAAATTTCACTTTTCCAATTTAAATTTCCCTCTATGAGTCGCGTCCATTCCTTTTCATATGTTGGAATTCCTTATTGTCTGATACCCACTCCGAGGTCCAATTTCATGTCGAGCTCTCGTCGACTGTAATTCCAATTTATCTCAAACTGACGGGCGACTCTTGCAGGCGCTACGAGTATCGACCTTAGGATTTCTCAAACCGTGGCGACTTTGGTTGTCATGTGATTGTGAGGGTTTATCGCTAGTTTCTGCGGTCCTAATCATTGGAATCTGATTTAGAAAATTCTCGCAAATTACACATTGGTTAGGCGAAATCACTCGCGTCCCAACGTATAACGCTAGCAAGGCATTCCACAATCATCCCTAGATCGATCTCTGCTGGCCCAAAATATTCCCTCGACAATCCTTATGGTCAAAATGCCATTTCTTATTCGAATTTCCCAAGTCCACATACCTGATTCCGCGTTAGCCTTTCCCTTTCGGTCAGTCAACTCGAGAGTGGCCAACTCCGAGCGAGTTATAACTGAAAAACACCAAACGATATCCTTTCATTCCATAGCCTCGAGAGGGGTCAAAATTCGGAATGTCACAACGAGGCCATCGCCCAGATCTAGCGAGGGCTTCAATCGATATCCTTATATTCCATAGCCTCGAGATGGGTCGAAATTCGGAATGTCACAACGAGGCCCTCGCCCAGATCTAGCGAGGGCTTCAAGCCCTCGCCTACACCATCTGAGGCCACAACGACCGTCGTTTGGGGCCGTCACGGCCTCGCCGGCCTTGGGTTGGCTCGCCATGGGCCGGCGAGGCCGCAACGGCCCCAAGAGAGATCTCGCGGCCTCGACAACTGCGATTGATGGCGCGAAGCCCTTGTTCAAATCTGGCGAGGGCTTCGAGCCCTCGATTGCCTCAGCTGAGGCTGCGACGGCCATCGCGACCTCAGTGGCCCAGGGCGAGCCGACCCTGACCCTTGGGCCGGCCATTGGTGGCCGGCAGCGACCCTCGCCGGCCACCACCGAGAAACCTAGGTTTCTCTCTTTTAAAAAAAATCATTAATTTTTTTTTTACTTTTGCCTAAAATTTCGAAAACTATTAAAAAATACAAAAAAAATTCACGTGTATATTAAATATTAATAAAAATACTGTTCGTCGGAATTAGCACTCAACTGCACACTTTTAATCTGATTAAGCACTCAAGTGCACACTTTGAAAGTAGATGCACTTAAGTGCACGCCGTACGAAAGTTAAAGCACTCCAGGTGTACTTTTTCCGAAAAAATCTGTCATTTTTCGTTGTGTCCTTAGAAACTACAATCTGGGGATGGTTTGAGGTCACATTAGGACAAGACCCATGTAGCCATTGTTGAAGAAGAGAGAGAGAGAGAGAGAGAGAGAGAGAGAGAGAGAGAGTGAGTGAGAGAGAGAGGTGTCGTCTTTGGACCATTTTAAGGTATGCCCAATAAAATCGTGCATTTAGTTCTTTTCTTCATTTCTTTGTCTTGGGAATGTTAGAGAAAATTTGGGCAATGTATGTTTGCCAAAATTTTGATGAATATGAGTACATATTTGCCGCGACCCATTTTTCTTCGGCCGACAAACAGGCTAATGGATTGCCGATCGGGCCGCCACTCTGCAATGTGGATCACGGGCCTTCTCGGCGCGGGCCCTCCCAAGCCCATACCAAATCGGGACGGGAGTAAATTTAAGGATTTTTCGACGCTAAAAGTCAATCGCTTTCGACCTTAGTGTGGTCATGGTAGCATGTGCTATGTGTGCATGCATTTGGAATATCCACCGGTCCTTCTTGGAAGGTGGACCGGAAACCTCACTAATCGATTGGGAGAGATCAATCAGTTCCAGGGAACTAGAGATTTTGGGTTCGAAGACTTGGTTAGGTTAGTGTAATTACCAACGCCCTTTCGATACCTAACGTGAGTGATTTTCCTTACTAAGATTTCATCCAGGCGCAATTGTGGGTGAGGTAAGTCTGGTTCAGGGTTTCATGCAAATTGGAATACGAGTCCTATCAATCACAATCAATATAATGAAAGCGCAATCAAATGCATAAATGAATCACGTCAATGCACACTAATTCAAATGAAGGGCCTCCTAGTATAGCCTTAAGGGCTTAGAGAAAGTGTGATTTAGAGCCAGAGGTAAAATGAGAAGATTTGGGGACGATTCGCCCGAAGGAAGAAATTGTCATCATCTTTTTAGGGTTCGGATGTCGAATCACCCAAAATAGTCCATGGCCAGTTGATTGTGGCCATTTTCTATTTTTGGGAATGTTTTGGAATTTTTTTATTTTCTTCAATTTGGGAGACGATTCGTCAAAAGGGAGAAATCGTCGTTTTTGAAGGATCAGAGATGAAAACACTCAAAATAGGTCTTGGCCAATTGATTGTGGCCATTTCTTATTTTTCGAGAATTTTCTGAAATTTTCTGATTTTCTTCAAATTTTGGGATACGATTTGCCAAAAGGGAAAATCGTCATTTTTAGAAGGATCGGGGATCAAAACACTCAAAATAGGTTCTGGCCAGTTAATTGTGGTGATTTCCTATTTTTCGGGATTTTTTTGATTTTCTTCAATTTTTGGGAGACGATTTACCAAAAGGGCGAAATAATCATTTTTGAAAAGATCGGGGTTCAAAATACCCAAAATAGGTCTTGTCCAGTTGATTGTGGTCATTTCCTATTTTCTGGAATTTCTGGAAATTTTCTGAAATTTTCTGAATTTTATGAATTTTTAATGCTTTTTCTATTTTTATTGAATTTTTGAATTATTATTATTATTATTTAATCTGAAAATAGTGATCTGAATTGGGCTTCTAAGCCCAACCCTTCGAAAGCCGAAAGCCTAGGAGGGAACCGAAAGCCCAAATAGAATCTAGAACAAGAAAGACCCATTTTTTGTGTTTTTTAATGACTTAAAGAAAAAGCCCACTTTTATTCTAAAGCCCACTTCGAATTAAGAATAGACCTGACTCAACCTTTTCAATGACCAATGGCCCTCTCGAAAGGCCCATCTCTCTTCCTTTTCCCTTCACCTAATTTTCGGACCACACCAAGCCCAGCCCACTCTCTCCTCAAATAAAACAAACAGACCCAAGTTTCAACTACATCAAATTAAGGGGATAAGTACACTACAAGTGCCATAACTTTCGTACGGCGTTCATTTAAGTGTTATAACTTTTAAAACGTTCACTTAAGTGCCACATCGGAGTAAAAACGTTCAGATGAGTGCCAATTCCGGCCAAAAGTGTTCACTTGAGTGCTATTTTCGCCGGAAAATATGACGTGGAATTTTCACTATTATTTAATGAATTTCTGAGTGCCATGTGGAAATTCCACATCATTTTTAAATATTTTTTATTTTTTATTTTTTATTTTTTATTTTTTATACATACCAAGCCCAGCCCACACTCTCCTCAAACAAAACAAACAAACCCAAGTTTCAACTACATCAAATTAAGCACGCTTTTTCCTTCTGGGTTGATCTTTTCTTTTCTTTTCTTTTCTTTTGTTTTATTTGCATCGTCTTATTCATGGGCGTTTTTTCTCATGAGCCAACACTGAAAGCCGAGCACAGAACTCACCATGGCCAAGCTCTTTCATCGTTTTTGCCTAATTGAACTAAATCACCTAAAATAACATTCCCAATGAAAACTGGATCGAAGTGACATCGCCGGAACTCTTAAACAACCTAGAACAAAACCGGTTCCGGCGAACAAAATTTTACGAGTTTTTTTTTTAACACTGGACTTCGACTCCGGCTATTCATTAAGCATCCGTAGGGCATTGAAATACTTACCCGAGCTCCGTCATGGTCCGACGGAGGCCTGCTAAGCAACTCTGAGCTCGAGGTTCGGGTCATGCTCCACGGAGGTCGGGTCACCGTTTCCTGTACAACGCGATGCAAAAGCGATACCACGGAGAGCTTAGCATTGGTTCTAGTGTTGGAACCAAAACAAAATGGGTGACCTTTCGGATATAAGAAACGAGGCACGAAATGGATGGAGAAAATCTGTATATTGGAGAACACTTGATTTGGCTTCTCTCTTACTTCTTACAATACAACACTCAAGTATTTATAGTAAAAATTCTAATACACTTATGAAGACAACATTTAAATTGCTTCAACACAACAGCACTTAATTAAATACACAAGACAACACCTAGTAAGCATAACACCTAGTTAATTACTCCTCCAAGTTCTAAGTTTGCATTTTACTCTTCCATGATGGCTTACCAAGATCCAAGGCATTTACTCCTCCAACTCCATGTTACAAGCTCCAAGTTGCATTTACTTCTCCATGATGCAAGCTAATCAATTTTATTAGTATTTTAATAGCCTCCCTTAAAATTGATTTCCATACCAAGCATCTTCTTCAATTTTTCGAACGAATCCGCCTTCAATGGTTTTGTCAAAATATATGCAAGTTGATCTTCTGATCTGCAGAAATTAAGTTCGATTTCACCATCTTTGACTCGCTCACGAATATAATGATACTTGATGTCAATGTGCTTGCTCTTGCCATGAAATACAGGATTCTTGGCTAATGCAATAGCCGACTTATTATCACACATAATTTTAGTATGACCTGTTTGTTCATGCATCAATTCATGTAGCATCCTAGGAAGCCGTATCGCCTGACAAGCTGCTGAAGCTAATGTCATGTATTCTGCTTCAGCTGTCGAGAGAGCAAAAACTTGTTGCTTTTTGGAAGACCAAGAGAATATTCTCGATCCAATAAAGAAGGCATACCCTGATGTACTCTTCCGAGTCTCGGTATCACCTGCCCAATCACTGTCTGTGTACCCCACTAGACCAAAGTTGTCAGTATAATAATATAAAATTCCATGATCACGAGTTCCACTGACATACCGTAAAATTCTCTTTGCTGCTTGCAAATGTAATTGGTAGGGTTTTTCCATGAACCTGCTAATAACACTTATTCCATAGGTAATATCTGGCCTCGTAGAAACCAAATATCTCAGGCTGCCAACAATGCTTTTAAAATAAGTGGGATTTACCAGCTCACCGGTTCCTTCTTTATTCAGCTCCAATCGTTTTACTATAGGAGTTCGGATTGACTTCAATGATTCCATTTTAAATCGCTTCAAAATATCATTGGCATATTTCTGCTGCGAAACAAATATGACATCATGTGTCTGCTTCACTTCAAGACCAAGAAAATAGGACATGAGTCCCAAATCAGTCATTTCGAACTGGCTAGTCATAGCCCCCCTGAATTCAGGAAATATTTTTTTACAGCTCCTTGTAAATATCAAGTCATCAACATAGAGGCACACAATTAAGATGTCATCGTTAGTATTTGACTTGATATACAATGTATGCTCATAAGGGCACTTTTGAAAATCATGCTCCAACAAGTATTTGTCGATACGCGTGTACCAAGCACGTGGTGCCTGTTTTAGCCCATACAGAGCCTTCTTCAGTTTGTAGACTTTATTTTTATGCCATTTCTCATAACCTTGTGATTGCTCCACATAGACTTCCTCTTCAAGAACACCATTAAGGAATGTTGATTTCACATTCATTTGATGGATCCTCCAACGGTTTTGAGCTGCAAATGCTAAGACCATCCGAATGGTATCCATCCGGGCCACTAGTGCAAATACTTCAAAATAATCGATACCTGGCTTTTGTTTATAGCCCTTTACAACCAGCCTAGCCTTGTAACGGTCCACCTGACCGTCGGGTTTGTACTTCATCTTGTACACCCACTTGACATCAATAAGCTTCTTACCAGGTGGTAAAGAAGTCAACACTCATGTGTCATTCTTCTCAATGGAGTGAATTTCTTCATCCATTGCTTTAATCCACTTTTCATCTACAACTGCTTCATCATAGGTTACAGGTCACAATCAGCAAATAAATAAAAATTTACCAGTGTTTCATCAGTGATTTCGCTATCACTGTCACAATTTCTTGTGACCACATAATCTCTGAATCTTACTAGCGTCTCCTTCAGTCGTTGTGAACGACGTAGTTGTGGTTCTGAAGCTGCTGTTGGTGAAGATGTACCTCCAGTCGAAGATGGTGATGAAGATGGATCACTCATTGAAGATGATGGAGGTGCTTCTGTCTCACCCGCCAGTGGCTCATCTTTGATGGTGATGTTTTTCTGGTCACCCTTCTAATTCCAGTCCTAGGCTTCATCTTCTAAAAACTGGACATCCCTGCTGATGATGATTTTCTCAGTGACCGGGTTATTCATCTTATAACCTTTAGTTATGTCACTGTAGCCGATGAAGATGCATTTCTCGCTTTTGTCATCCAGCTTCTTTTTCGTTTGTCTGGTATATGGGGATATGCCACGCACCCAAATACTCGTAGGAACAAAACACTCATTGTTGGACACCTGTTTAGTACAAATAAAGCACAAGCAATAGCTTCTGCCCAAAATTTCTTGGGCAAATTCTTAGCTTTCAGCATACTTCTTGCCATTTCAAAAATTGTCATATTTTTTTCTTTCTGCTATACCATTTTGCTTAGGAGTATAGCTGGCAGTCAACTGACGTTTGATTCCATGAATTTTACAATATTTGTGAAATTCATTTGAGGTAAATTCTCTACCTCTATTCTATCTCAACGTCTTCAATTTAAAGCCACTTTATTTTTCAACATAGACTTTAAATTTTTTAAACTTGCCAAAAGCTTCAGATTTTTCCCTCAAGAAGTGTACCCATATTTTTTTGCTAAAATCGTCGATAAAAATTAGCATGTACCTTTTTGTCCGAATGATTCCACCTCAACAGGGCCACATATGTCGGTATGTACCAACTCCAGCGGTTGGTTTGCTCTTCTGGCTTTTCCAACTAGAAAAGAGTCTCGGTGTTGTTTTCCAACGAGACATCCTTCGCAAGGATGTCTTGGATCGTTAATCAACGGCATGCCGGTCATCATCCTTTTTTGGACTAATTGCTTCATTCCACGAAAATTAGATGCCCAACTCAAAGATGCCACAGCCAGCTGCTGTCTTTCGTCATTGCTTGAAAACTCAAGAGATTCTTCGTCTGAAGAGTCAAGGGAAACATTCGGTTCTTTGTCATCTGTACCGTCGTGATCAACTTATTGTTTACACCTTTGATGGTGCAAACTCCATTTTCAATGTGAACTTTGTGGCCTCTTTTGGAAAGTTGCCTAACACTTAGCAAATTCCAAAAAATATTGGCACAAAATAAACATCTGCAATAGTAACATTAGTACCGTCTTTGAACTTGTTATTAATGTTACATTTGCCCATCACGGGAATTTTTTATTTATTCCCGAAGTTGACTTCGCCACGGCTTGTCTCATCCAGTTGTGAAAATAACTCCTTTCTGCCGGTCATATGGTTGCTACATCCAGTATCTAGATACCATGTGTTGGTATCCACGATAGTTGAATTATCCTTTACACATACTAGTACCATGTACTCTTCAGCATCTATGGCATGTGTATGTTCCGCCGGTTCGTACGTCGCCTTTGCATGACACTCGGATTTGTAATGTCCGAATTTGTTGCATTTAAAACACTTGACTTTTGATTTGTCACGAGTTTTAAAATTTCTGGTGAAATTTGAATTCTCACCTCTACCTCGAGCTCCTCCACGACCTCGACTGCCTTGATAGCCTCCTTGGTTTGGTTGAGCGACCCGACTTTGTAATGCATGCTCGGGAACGGAACCCGTAGACTTCTGGTTCATTCTTTGCTCATGGGAGCATAATGAACCCATCAACTGCTCCAACGTGAGAGTTGACACGTCTTGTCCTTCCTCGATCGCTGCGACGACATAGTCAAATCTTTCAGTCAAAGACCTCAAGATTTTTTCTACAACACGAACATCTTGAAGTTCTTCACCATTAACTCTCAATTGGTTAACGATGGCCTGCACACGATCAAAATATGCCGATATTGATTCTGAGTCGTTCATGCATAAAGACTCGAAATCACCTCGAAGAGTCTGAAGCTGCACCCGTCGGACATGATCATCGCCTTTGTAGGATTTCTGCAAGATATCCCAGGCAGTTTTCGCGGTCTCGGCACTTGATATTTTTTCAAATATCGTTTCCTCCACGGCTTGAAAAATCGCATAAATGCTTTCTGATCTTTCTTCCGGGACTCCACCAGAGATTCTTTCTCATCCTTTCTTAAGGCCTCGAATGCTTCGGCATCGGCTACTTCGTTGTAGCCACTTTCAACCAGATTCCACAAATCTTGCGATTTGAACAGAACCTTCATCTGGACGGCCCAGTTGTTGAAATTCTTTTCGTTCAATTTTGGAAGTTGCATTTGAACGGAACTGGTAGATGCCATTCTAGCTCGGATACCAAATGTTGGAACCAAAACAAAATGGGTGACCTTTCGGATATAAGAAACGAGGCACGAAATGGATGGAGAAAATCTGTATATTGGAGAACACTTGCTTTGGCTTCTCTCTTACTTCTTACAATACAACACTCAAGTATTTATAGTAAAAATTCCAACATACTTATGAAGACAACATTTAAATTTCTTTAACACAACAACAGTTAATTAAATACACAAGACAACACCCAAGACAACACCTAATAGGCATAACACCTAGTTAATTACTCCTCCAAGCTCCAAGTTTACATTTACTCTTCCATGATGGCTTTCCAAGATCCAAGGCATTTACTCCTCCAACTCCATGTTGCAAGCTCCAAGTTGCATTTACTTCTCCATGATGCAAGCTAATCAATTTTATTAATATTTTAATAACTAGGACAGACTTAGTACAAAACGAACGCGAATAAAGATAGAGAACAACATATCCCAGAGCTTGAGTGAGTAAAGAGTTTCGGCAGTTATTTTGTCGAGCGGGTGGTTCGCATGCTCAAATCGTCGCTCAAACAAAAAAAAAATGAGACTTGAACGAAAGAAATCATCGATAAGGTGTTCCAGTGTGAGTATGTAGGAGTATATCGAGGCCGTGGTAAGCTTGGTTTGGCTCGGTTTGATGAAAGATCAAACCGAGCCGAACCTCGAGTATAACCGAAAACAGAGCTTGATAAAATAGGGAGGAGGCAGACTTGTTCCGATCGCGTGGATGAACAAGCGAGCTTATGAAGGTCGTTCGAGTTGCGTCGAAGGCCGCGAATGCTTGAATAAACACTGGCTATGTTCCGTTCCCTCTCTTTCTTCTCATGTTCTCTCTCGGCCTCTCTCCCCTGCTTTTTTAAGATGCCATGGTTGAGAGTTCTCTCCTCTCTCAGTCTCTCTTCTTCTCACTCTCCTTCATTCTCTATCTCGTGGAACCCCCCACCAAGAGCAGCCCTTTTATTCTCACTTGTCTCTCTGTCTCCCCCTTTTCTCTTGCTCGCTTTCAATTTTCTATCTCGCTCTTCCCTCTATGTGTCTGTGCGTGTGAGAATGGAAGACTCGTTCCCCTCTCTCGCTCCCCCCTCTCCCTCTCGGATAACCTCTCTCTCTCTTTTGGCCCTCGACATTCCCTTCAACCATTGTCCTTTTTTTCCCATCCCCATGCGCCAGCTCGCTCGGTCGTACATTCTTCGTGCAGTAGGCGACAAAACGAAGGGGAGGACGTGGTGTCCTCATGAGCGGAAAAAAGAAGAAGAAGAAGAAGAAGAAGAAGAAGAAGAAGAAGAAGAAGAAGAGAGACGTGCGTGAGTATTGGTATGTGCGTGAGTTGCAGACCCGGATCCGCTGGGTCGGGTCGGACCCGACCTGACGGATTCGGTCTTGCACTTTTGATCCAATTGGGGTCCAATTCGACCATTTTTTTTTTATGAAATTGAGGCTGGAATTGGGCTTCCCAGTATTCTCCACACTCAAAATAAGCATTTTCAGAAATTTCTAGCTCGAAATTGAGTGAAAACCCCAAATTTGGTTTAGGATCCGAAAATGATTTTTCTGTTAATTGAAGGCCTAAACGATTGAATTAGTTGAAATTGAGACCATCATCGAATCCAGGATGATGACGACCATAGGGGAGAGGCATTTGATTTTCATGGGTGTGGTCCGAGAGAATTTAATTTCAAGATTCGGGGAACCAAGGACTAAATTGCAAAGAAATTGTGCAATTGAACCCATTTGGTTAAAATTGAATCAATTGAAGGGAAAATTGACCCTATTACACTTCAAGGCTCTAGATTCAAATGTCATAGCTTATTAGAAGTGAAAATTAAAAATTAAAGGACTCAAAAAGGAATTTTTATGCTCGATTTGGGTTAGTGTTTGTTAAGGAACATAGTTACCTAAGTCGAATTTTCAAGATTTAAAGTGACCATTCTGAAAAGAGAATTAAAATAAAATTTTTGACTATTTTTGTGTATTTTTCTGACCACGAATGGTATTTTTCTAATTTTTTGGGTATTTTTGTAATTAAATAAATTAGAAAAAAAATATTAAAATTTTGAAAAAAAATTATTCAAAATTGACTCCTAAGGCTAGGCCAAGGCATCCAGAGTTGATTTTCAAATTTTATAATTTTTTTGGCTATTTTTAATTAATTTTGAAAATAAAATTGAAATAAAAGATGATCAAAAATCAGGTGTCAACAATATTGAGACTTTTTTTAAGCAACTTATGAAACTTTAGATCGTGTATTGTTCAATCCATGGCAAATTGATTCATGATTCTCAAGCTCATTCCTTTTCTGAGATTTAGAGATAGATATTGAAAGATCAAATGTTTTCATTTTTGTTGTTGCGTTCGCTCTCATTTTGCTTAACTAATAATTTTGTCTTCTCTTTTTGTTATTTTATTTTATTTTTATTTTTATTATTTTATTATTTTATTATTATTATATTTTTTTCTCTCTCTCTCCCCCACTCCCTCTCTCCTTCCCACTGCCTATTTATCTCCTCCCCCTCATCATCTCCGGACTCTTCTTCTCCCTCAACTCTCTCTCTTTCATTTTCGTTTTTTTTTCTCTCGCTCGGCTCGTCGCCCAGATAAAAAACCGTCCGGTTTTTCGGCCATAACTCTTTCGTTAGACATCGTATGCGAACGATCCATATACCATTGGAAAGCTTATTCTCTTGCCGTTATAATGACATATCATGAGCCCAATTTGGACCAGCCGTTTGTCCCGTAGAGCTGTTTGAAGGAGCAAAAGTCAGACTGATCAGACTTGAGTCCGCGGGTGCCAAATTGGATTTTCGGGTTTGTTTTGGGTTCAATCTTGGTAAGACCACCTCTCACTCCTTGTTAAGACATATATTATTGTGTTCTATGGTTTGAAGATGGATTATATTTGGATTTAAGGGCTGATCCCTTATTGTTTTATTCGAAAAATCTGAACCAATTCTGTCAAGGTGGTGCCGTGAACATTGTGAGTGATTCAAGGGCTTGCCTTGCTTCCAAAATTCGATAAGATGTCTCTAGCACCTAAATTAGGAATCTAGCAAGCTGAGATTGTAGTCTAGTTGAGTTTTGGATGGGTTTTAATGGTTGAATTGAAGGAGTTTTCTGGGACAGATTCTGGTCATTGGGCGATTGAAAACCGTCCGGTTTTTCGGCCATAACTCTTTCGTTAGGAATCGTATTAGAACGAGCCATATACTGTTAGAAAGCTTATTCTCTTGCCGTTCTAATGACATATCGTGAGTCCAATTTGGCCGAGCCATTTGTCCCGTAGAGTTGTTTGAAGGAGCAAAGGTCAGACTGATCAGACTTGAGTCCGCGAGTGCCAAATTGGATTTCCGAGCTTGTTTTGGGTTCAATCTTGGTAAGACCACCTTTCACTCCTTACATTTTACCTATTAGACCCAGAATCGGAAGGCCGAGCCTCCTGTTGGTGTCTAAATATTTGCTGTGTATTTACTTTATGTCATAGCATTTCTATATTTCGCATAAAAGACCCAGAATCGGAAGGCCGAGCCTCCTGTTGGTGTCTAAATATTTGCTGTGTATTTACTTTATGTCATAGCATTTCTATATTTCGCATAAAAGACCCAGAATCGGAAGGCCGAGCCTCCTGTTGGTGTCTAAATGTTTGCTGTGTATTTACTTTATGTCATAGCATTTCTATATTTCGCATAAAAGACCCAGAATCGGAAGGCTAAGCCTCCTATTGGTGTCCAAGGTGTTTTATTTATTTATTTTCTGTAAATTATATTGTGCTACCCCAGAATCGGAAGGCCGAGCCTCCTGCTGGTGGTATATACCCCCCACACATTGTTGCACGAGCACCGACGGACTCCGACGTCGTAAAATTCACCGGATCCAATCTCCTTTGCTTATGTTTATGTTGTATAATGACTTAATATCTTCTTTATTTTTTTGCATTGTGTCGCGTCCTATAAAAACAAAAACAAAAAAATGCTAGATTGGATGGTTGCAGATGAGCCACGTGTCGTGATCCGATGATTTTCAAAATAAAAAATATTTTTAACATTAAAAGAAATGAATTTCAAATTTTACAAAAATTAAAATGATTCGATTGTCACCGAGACGCCACGTGGCGAGTTAGGGACCGTTCAGTTGGGACTTATTTTCAGGAAATTTTAAAAAAAAATCAAATAAAAAAAAGTGAATTATTAAGGAAAAATTCAAAAAAAATTGAGAAAAATTGCAGAAAATTCAATCAACTTAGGTACCGAAAGGGCGTCAACTCTGACAGTTGACGTAACTAAGTCCCCGAACCCATTTCTCTGGTTATCGTAGAATTGAATAGAAACTCCCGACTATTCAATAGGGTGGTCCAATCATACCCTCCAAAAAATGATTGGTGGCGACTCCATGGCATGCACACTTAGCACATGTCACTAGACCACACTGAAGGTCGACTACGTATACCTCCGTTGCGATTTGGGTAACGGGCCTTGGGAGAGGCCCGCGTCCGACCAGACTGGACAGCCCATTAGCCCTCGAGAGCCCATGGCGAATCTCGATAGGGTCGCGACAGACTGGCGACTCCGCTGGGGACTGGTTCTTAACCATTTAGTGGACTTGAGCCGATTAAAAAGTTGATTGATTTTTCTGACATGTTTTATGCAGACGCTCTTCAAATTGAAGTATGTACTTTAACCCTTGAGGTGTTAAACGTTTTTGCAGATTGGAGAAATAAGGGGTGTAGTCCGTGATTAACATTATTTTATGCAGGTTGGCGTAGGAATGTATGTTGTGTGGGTGATTTGAAGCGCTGATTGATAAACTGTTATGCATGACTTGCATTGTGATGATCACGACACCTGAACACACACAACCGCCCCTAAAACCCCGGGCGCCCCTATAAGCAAACAATAGAAGGAATTGAAAATGGAACCTCCGTGAGGAAAAACACGGGGTAATCCATTTTTAATTTCGCTCACTTCGAACTATGGATTGGGTCCCAATGCAACGATAGTTGTGCAATGGAATCTACCCTTTCTAGAACTCGAGGTGGGAGCCTTTAAGCCTCAGGAACCCCACCATTTAGGTGTCAAAACTTCACAAGTTTACATGCGCATGATCGATGTGTTTGACATGTCTTACCCCCTTCAAAAGGTTTGTAAGTATCATTCCTTTCACCCCTTGAACTCAGTATAACTTTTTTCCATATGCTAACACGTCTTTCTACCTACCACAGGGCAGGTAGCTTTAATCACGGAACCAAGAATAACTCGTATTATAACTCGTCTCCGAGCCAGAATGGAGCAAGAGGAGTTGGGATCTCGCGTGAATAGTTTGGAAGGTCAGATGGCGTCAATGGCCACCATGCTAGCAGAAATGAAAGCCATGATGGTGGCTGCACAAGAAAGAAATCATGACCTCAGCCAGGATGCTCCGCCCGCACCCCCCAATGCTTCGAATGTGGCGCGAACTCGGGAAGAGAATGTGGCCGAGAATGTTAATCGAGTGTTAGCAGCTGATACACTACCGAAGGCCGTGTCTGCAGTCATCGACCTAGAAAAAGACAAAAAGGAGAAACCCCCGGGCAAAATCGAAGAAGGCGCAAAGAGGCTAGCGAAGATAGAGGAATGCCTAAGCAGCCAAGGGTATGAGCTGGCTCGATTTGACAAGATATCATCATTTGCAAAAATTGAAGCGCCGTTAGACTATAAAGAACCTGATTTCGTCAGAAAATACAACGGGACGAGCTGCCCCCGAGCCCACTTAAAATATTACCTACGCAAAATGGCACTTTTTTCTGACTACGTTCCCTTGCTGATGAACACGTTTCAAGAGAGTCTGGCGGGTGCTGCTCTGGCTTGGTTCATCGAATTAGATTTGGAGGACTATGATGGATGGGAAGACCTGGCGGAGGACTTTTTACATCAATATAAGTTCAATACTGCTACAGCCCCTTCCAGAGAAGAATTGCTGAGGACCACTAAAGGGAAGAATGAGGCAATCCGTGCCTACGCTCAAAGATGGCGGGCCTTAGCAACACAAGTCAAACCGTCCATTCCAGAGGACGAGCTGGTCGACCTTTTCTTGAGAGCGTTGCCTTACGAGTATTTCGATAGGCTGAACACATCTGGTTGTCAAACATTTGTACACCTCATAAAAATCGCAGAAAGGCTGGAATGGGCGATGAGGGAAAGGAAAGCACCAGAAATCGCAACAAGACGCCAATATCCGGCCCGAAGGGAGAAGGAGGCTGAAGTTGATGTGGCCTTCGTACCAAACCCACCCAACCCTAAGCAGTTCTCCAATTCAAGTACGGTGCAAGGAAACTCGTCGATGTCGGTACAGAAACCATATGAACTAAGGAGGAAGTTGCCTCCCAAGCAGTTCACCCCCCTGCCAAGGCCGTTATCGAAATTACTTCCTATGTTACTAGAGGAGCACTTAGTGGCTAAGGAGCCTCCAAGGCCGAATCCGGTGAAATTTAACGGGTACGATGAAAGCCAGTCATGTGTCTATCACATGGGAGAGAAGGGCCATAACGTAGACAATTGCATTGTTTTGAAGCACAAGGTGCAAGCCCTTATCGATAATTGCATCCTTGAATTCGACAAAACAGAGCCGAACGTGCAAAATAATCCACTTCCTGATCACCAAACCGTGGGGGTGATCTTCGACAACAAGTTCGACCGGTTCTTCTCCGAGGATTCCAAACGGTCGAAGGACGAGGGGATAGAAACGACATCGGAGGAACTTGATTTGACCAGCTTGTCTTTGGGAGATTTTGTCAAATCACTCGACGGCGACGCTCCTACCATGGAGTAAAGAGATATATGTCTCTCTTCGACGCATCTAAATCCACATTAGGTGCCTCAGGCTTTTTCTTACGTGTTGTATTGTAATAGAAGTATACTAAAAAAACCAAAAAAAAAAACCAAAAAAATCATCAAAAATCAAAAAAAGGGGACGTGTGGGAGCCACAAATCGATCAATGACGAAAAAAAAAAAAACTGAGACCTGATTTCCCACATGTCTCCTGGTTTGCAAAGTTTTGGGATGCGAGGATGCCCAATGATATGAGGGCTAGCTCCCATCCTACCCTTTCAATTTTTCTTAAGACGTCTCCCAAAGAAGTTTATCATTACATGAACTTTCTCTATTTTATAACCGTCTTTGTGACACTTCAAGCATGCCATTCCAAGCATACATAGCAGTTGTTAAATAACTCAGGTTCCCGAGGAGGAGATTCCCTCCTAAATGGGGAATAAAACGATGCGGAGCCATCCATTCCAGCGACGATCAAAAGCAGGGGAATCAGATGGCAGTGCTTCCAAATGACGAAACAAGGAGTACCCCTTTTCATAACATAAGTCTGACTCAATGTTTTCAAGAGCGTTCTAATGGCTCAATTTGTGAACAAAATCTTTGAGAAAACCTGAAAAAGTTTCTCATCACCTGAAAACCTCTGTGAAAAGAATGCTTGAAAAGAAAATCTTAAGTTTTATCAATACCTTCTTTGAATAGAATGAAAAGCACGAATTCATAGATGACCAGGATTGGCAAAACCCGTGGGAGCAAGTCTCTCCCTTTTCTCCGAGAAGCCCAGCCAGGGGCAAACTCTTATGATCCCCCCTAAAAGTGTAACAGACCAGGGTCATCAAATCCAGAGAGGACAAACAGCGAAACCGGCCTCACCGGGGCAAATTGCTCGAAAAGCACGAAAGGACGAAACTTCGGAAGGAGTACCTCTTTTTAGAAATTCCAAATGAAGTCAGATAAAAACCCACGTCTATTTCTTCACATGCAGGTGCGTGGACTCCTTCAGATGGGATTAGAAATCTCCAACAAAAGCGGAAAGCGTTAAGGCATGACTGGGGCATGCGAATCAATTTTGCCCTGGGCAAAGAAAGACGTTTCTTCTCTGGCAAAATCCGTAGACGCAATGATAGAGTTATCTACATCAGAAATAAACCCCAGGATACAAACCTAGAGGCGGTAACTTTGTATCGTTCCAATTTGATCTCCATAAATCCCATGCTTAACATGAGTTTTCCTCATTTAACAGGAAGTCGTTGGCGCCAAAAGCCACAAAAGAAAAGAACTCGCCAATGAGGAGGCGAATAAAATTATTAACCTTGGGAGTCAGCACTCCAAGGAAGGGTCTTTGATCAAGTGGAGGAACTATGAAGAGTGACGCTGGAATGCGCCCAAAAACACAAATGGATTTCCTCTGGGGCAAATCCTCGAGAATGATTCATCGCCAACCAAACGGAGGAATCGTGGCCACAATATAGATGGCCAATTTCTGCAAGCCGCGCGTTTGTGTTCAAATGAAAACACCAAGCAAGAACAAGGCGGTATCGTTCCAATTTGTCTTGAATTTTGGAACGCAAACTGACACTTATTGTTTGTTTTTGACAGGGGAGTCGCCTTGGAGACGAACAAGTTTTTACATCCCACGTACTACTTGTTAGGGTACATGACCGAGGGTAGGATGTATCGTTTCGATTTTCAAAAAAATTCGTGAATATACAATGATATGCTTCTCTTACATTTTCAGGGGTCTGCAGCCGCGACAGGTAGGTAAGTATCCCTTTCCCAGTTAGCTGGAGATAAAGAATGTTAAAATCCTTTCCGTCGTCATGAAAATTATCCAATGCATCGATGTTCATGATTTAAATCGGGAGGTTGCCCAAAGCATGAATAAAACATGCACGATACATCACAAGATCCCCTCAATGGATAAATTTTGGGAAAGAAGGGAGTGAATTTTTCCAAATATCATTATTTGTCAAATCATTCAAAATGAAGTTTACTCAAAAGAGAGGCGAGCCTAATCCAAACATGTCCAACACACACTTGAGAGATGAGTGGAGTGGGCAGATAGCAAAATCTGGGTCTACGATGGTAGGGACCATTTGCAGCGATTACATGGGTTGGGACGACAGAGGCATTCGTTTCATATCCCCAAACACTACAGGTGACCATTGATAAACCCCTTTGAACGGCGTTTTTCATTCTTAACCCTATCAAGAACCACCCCACATCGGGGCAAAATGGAGGTGAGTCCAGTAGCATCAGGAGAAAATGGTTAGAAATTTTCTTGCTCGGACTAACATTAATCTTTGTGTGTTGTTTATATGGTAATCCAAGTGCCATAGGATGATGAGAAGCATTCATTTCTCTATCCCACACACCATATCCTTTGCATAGCCAAGTTGAGCCTGCGAATTCATTTCATAAACCCATTGGTGATCATTGCAAGTTCCAAAACAAAGGCAAATCACTTCAGGAACAGAGAAGTTCAAGACTTAGGGTTTACGAAGAAACTACTAAGTTGATACTCAAGCGTGCTAAGAGCCAAGTCATATATCTAGCACAATTGACAAGCATCCCACTTGCGACGAGGGATTAAAGAAATCCCCAGCATCAAGAAAAAGCAAAGTGCCTGGTAAAAGCGAGGCCGATGCTCGGGTGAACAATTTGATCGATCCCTAAAGAAACCTGGTAGGGAAAAGAAGAGGGAAAAACCCCTAATGGAGTCAGATCAAGAAGACTGCTCCCCAAATGATGTCAGCCGTAGAGCAAAAATACAGAAAGAGTTGTCAACCTCTTAATACCACAAGAGACGCTCTCTAAAGAGTTTGTACACACCTCAAAAACGGTTGCACGTCTCAAAAATTGAAGATACATAATGGAAATGACAGGTGACAAGTTTGCAATGATCACCAAGGTCAATCCCCTCATAAATTATGGGCCAAAAACAAGCTTTTTTCGGTCACCAATCCTACCAACATCATAACCCTGAAACAGCCTTCTCTGACTAAGACACTTGGGTTAACATATAGCTTAGCTCGAAGAGGTACGAGCAAGACTATTTCTTTCTCATTTTGCAGGGTTCTTGACTTGTAAACCCGAAGCAGATGGTGAAAACTTTCGTTCAATGGCTTTGACTCAAAAATGAGTCCCCCTTGAAAACCAATACCAAGCCCAACATTACGGTCCCGTGGAAGACCTCCCGACCGATCAAAATGTATGCGCTGCGAATGAGCCTAAAACCTAGGCACAGGTTAATAGGGAATTGAGTGCATCCCCTATAAAAATCATTACCTCAAAACAGGTGAGATAGCCTCCTTGTCGAGAAATATTCCAATTGATGTTTTGAACAATCTCTTTTTGGAATTTTTCAAACTGTTGATCCAGATTTTCCATGCAAGGAATTTGTGATCACATCTGCATGTTGTAAGAATGCTTTGGACAGCCTCCGGCATCAAAATGCACATTTCATGATTAAAACTTAAATCATACGGTTTTGTCAGATGGACAACCGTCGTCTTCCCAAAGATTGCTAACGTTTTCTTGGTGAAGAAAAATTTTTCAGGCTCGAACTTCTGCAGGATCCATTGGAGACGCCAATCTCCCAGAAGAAGGCCTCGCTCTGAAGAGAAGAACGTACAAATCTATTTTTCTGCAGGATACCTGGAGAACCCAGCTCCCAGAAAAGTCACTTCCCGCATCATCAGCGTACCAGTGAAATTTTCGCCAAAATAAAATCTTTCACTGCTTCAAAACTGAATTCCCGACAAACTTCGGGATCTCTAAAAAAAGGGGGGAAGAAAAACCCTTTCAAAAGAAACAGTCTCATCGGACGTGGAGAACCCTCGTCATGAGTTCCCTTTTCAAAAATATCAAACAGTCTCATCAGACGTGGAGAACCCTCGTCATGAGACCCCTTTTCAAAATTTAGGCAGTCTCATCGGACGTGGAGAACCCTCGTCATGAGACCCCTGTTCAAAAATCAAGCAGTCTCATCGAACGTGGAGAACCCTCGTCAAGAGACCCCTTTTCAAAAATCAGGCAGTCTCATCGGACGTGGAGAACCCTCGTCATGAGACCCCTTTTCAAAGAAACACAAGGTAGAAACCGCCTGAAGGGTCAAAACAATGGTAGAAACCGCCTGAAGGGTCAATGTATGGTAGATACCGCCTGAAGGGTCAAACCCATGGTAGAAACCGCCTGAAGGGTCAACACAAGGTAGATACCGCCTGAAGGGTCAAAATAATGGTAGATACCGCCTGAAGGGTCAACACAAGGTAGAAACCGCCTAAAGGGTCAAAATAATGGTAGAAACCGCCTGAAGGGTCAATCAAAGGTAGAAACCGCCTGAAGGGTCAATCCAATAGTGAAAATCACTTAAATGGTCAACTCAATGGTCCAATCCACCATACGGATCAAAATCATTGGCAAATCTCAAATGGGACGCGTCTTCCTTAGATTCCTATCAGTTAGGAATCCCATTATGGTTTGACCTACCATACGGGTCAGAGCTTAACCTCTCTAGGATACTCTAGTAACGAGTTCCTAGAAATTCTCTTGAATCCATCAAACACCGCGAAAATCGCACAAACAACGAACAGGTAAGTGGCAGGTATGTCTCTCTATTATCTCACTCTCTCATGTCAAAATGTTTCCCCCTTCAAGAAAGAGCATACATGGACAAGCATGAAAATTGGATGTCATGACTCCTTTTCCTTTAGTTTCCCGAGTCGAGTCGATCAGGACTCAGGTGTCACCTTATCTTTGAGAGAAACCTCTAACGAGATTCCTCTCAAAGAGGGGCAGCTGTTGACACCTAAATTTTGATCAACTTTTTTTTATTTTTATTTTTATTTTGAAAATTCATAGAAAATCCATAAAAAGTTGAAAAAATTGAAAAATCAATTTTGGTGACCTTAGCCAAGCTAAATGAACCATTTTGACCAATAAAATAATTTTCATAATTTTCATTTTTTTATATATATTTTCGAAAAATACAAAAAAAAGAAAAAAAGAAAAAGAAAATCAAGAAAATCAAGAAAAATAATATTTGAGGTCACAAAGATATATAAAAATAGTCGATATTTTTATTTTTATTTTATCTATTTTCTAACCTCATAAATAGTAAAATTCAGGTTCGATTTTAGGTGTTCTCTGATCACCATAAAATTGAATTTGACAAAAATATTAGTAATGATTAAAAGGAAAAGGAGGGAAACATCATCATTTAAAAGGAAAAGGGGACTAATGATTTTGTCTTCTCTTTTTGTTATTTTATTTTATTTTTACTTTTATTATTTTATTATTTTATTATTATTATATTTTTTTTTCTATCTCTCTCTCCCCCACTCCCTCTCTCCTTCCCGCTGCCTATTTATCTCCTCCCCCTCATCATCTCCGGACTCTTCTTCTCCCTCAACTCTCTCTCTTTCATTTTCGTTTTTTTTTCTCTCGCTCGGCTCGTCGCCCAGATCAAAAATCGTCCGGTTTTCGGCCATAACTCTTTCGTTAGACATCGTATGCGAACGATCCATATACCATTGGAAAGCTTATTCTCTTGCCGTTATAATGACATATCGTGAGCCCAATTTGGACCAGCTGTTTGTCCCGTAGAGCTGTTTGAAGGAGCAAAGGTCAGACTGATCAGACTTGAGTCCGCGGGTGCCAAATTGGATTTTCGGGTTTGTTTTGGGTTCAATCTTGGTAAGACCACCTCTCACTCCTTGTTAAGACATATATTATTGTGTTCTATGGTTTGAAGATGGATTATATTTGGATTTAAGGGCTGATCCCTTATTGTTTTGTTCGAAAAATCTGAACCGATTCTGTCAAGGTGGTGCCGTGAACATTGTGAGTGATTCAAGGGCTTGCCTTGCTTCCAAAATTCGATAAGATGTCTCTAGCACCTAAATTAGGAATCTAGCAAGCTGAGATTGTAGTCTAGTTGAGTTTTGGATGGGTTTTAATGGTTGAATTGAAGGAGTTTTCTGGGACAGATTCTGGTCATTGGGCGATTGAAAACCGTCCGGTTTTTCGGCCATAACTCTTTCGTTAGGAATCGTATTGGAACGAGCCATATACTGTTAGAAAGCTTATTCTCTTGCCGTTCTAATGACATATCGTGAGTCCAATTTGGCCGAGCCATTTGTCCCGTAGAGTTGTTTGAAGGAGCAAAGGTCAGACTGATCAGACTTGAGTCCGCGAGTGCCAAATTGGATTTCCGAGCTTGTTTTGGGTTCAATCTTGGTAAGACCACCTTTCACTTCTTACATTTTACCTATTAGACCCAGAATCGGAAGGCCGAGCCTCCTGTTGGTGTCTAAATATTTGCTGTGTATTTACTTTATGTCATAGCATTTCTATATTTCGCATAAAAGACCCAGAATCGGAAGGCCGAGCCTCCTGTTGGTGTCTAAATGTTTGCTGTGTATTTACTTTATGTCATAGCATTTCTATATTTCGCATAAAAGACCCAGAATCGGAAGGCTAAGCCTCCTATTGGTGTCCAAGGTGTTTTATTTATTTATTTTCTGTAAATTATATTGTGCTACCCCAGAATCGGAAGGCCGAGCCTCCTGCTGGTGGTATATACCCCCCACACATTGTTGCACGAGCACCGACGGACTCCGACGTCGTAAAATTCACCGGATCCCATCTCCTTTGCTTATGTTTATGTTGTATAATGACTTAATATCTTCTTTATTTTTTGCATTGTGTCGCGTCCTATAAAAACAAAAACAAAAAAATGCTAGATTGGATGGTTGCAGATGAGCCACGTGTCGTGATCCGATGATTTTCAAAATAAAAAATATTTTTAACATTAAAAGAAATGAATTTCAAATTTTACAAAAATTAAAATGATTCGATTGTCACCGAGACGCCACGTGGCGAGTTAGGGACCGTTCAGTTGGGACTTATTTTCAGGAAATTTTAAAAAAAATCAAATAAAAAAAAGTGAATTATTAAGGAAAAATTCAAAAAAAATTGAGAAAAATTGCAGAAAATTCAATCAACTTAGGTACCGAAAGGGCGTCAACTCTGACAGTTGACGTAACTAAGTCCCCGAACCCATTTCTCTGGTTATCGTAGAATTGAATAGAAACTCCCGACTATTCAATAGGGTGGTCCAATCATACCCTCCAAAAAATGATTGGTGGCGACTCCATGGCATGCACACTTAGCACATGTCACTAGACCACACTGAAGGTCGACTACGTATACCTCCGTTGCGATTTGGGTAACGGGCCTTGGGAGAGGCCCGCGTCCGACCAGACTGGACGGCCCATTAGCCCTCGAGAGCCCATGGCGAATCTCGAGAGGGTCGCGACAAGGATGAGTCTCTGTAGGCAACTTCAACTTTTCGATCATAGTGGCTGAGGCAACATTAGCACAACTATCACTATCAACAATGACATGGCATACCTTCTCTTTGATAGTACACCTTGTTTGGAAGATGTTCTCTCTTTGCTCTTCCATAGGAATCACAGTTGAATTTAGGGCCTTGCGAATCACAAGCAATTCGCCTTCGTCAGGTTGCTCGACATATTCTTCTTCTTCTTCAGGATCCCAAACCGGTTCATCTTCTTCAGCTTCGGTCTCTTCAACTTCTTTGAGGGTGAAAGTACGCCGATTAGGACATTCGGATGCAAAATGCCCATAACCTTGGCATTTGAAGCATCTTTTCTCCTTGGCGGTCAACACGGATTGAGCATCAACCTTCGCCTTGTCCTTCTTCATCGTGGCCTTCTCACTTTGAAAAGATGAGCTCCCTTTGCTAGAAGAAGCTCCCTTAGTGAATGGTTTGAAGGACGACTTCCTCGAGGTGTCATGTTGCTTCTTGACCTTGCAGGCAAACTTACAAACATCGGCAAAACTCCAAAAAGGTTGTAAGTCCACCGAATCAGCAATATGCTTCTTTAAACCTCTCAAATAACGAGCGATCGTTTGTTCTTGGGACTCAGATACATCACACTTCATCATGAGTTGTTCAAATTCACGAGTATATTCTTCGACACTCAAATCATTTTGTTTCAAAGAATGGAGCTTTAAAAATAAATCTTGCCTGTAGTTCTCGGGCAAGAAACGCTTCTTCATTTCTGTTTTCATCTTATCCAACGTACGAATCTTGCTCTTTCCTTCACGAACTCGCTAAGCCTTAAGATTTTCCCACCATAGGCTTGCATATTTTCGCAATTTTAAGGCTGCAATTTTAACTTTCTTTTCCTCCGAATACTCCTGATAATCAAACACTCTTTTGATCGTATGGAGCCAATCAAAGAAATCATCAGGTGAGAGTTTACCTTCAAACTCTGGTATGTCAACCTTAATGTCAGAATCTTTCTTTCGAGGACGAACTCTAGGCTTTCTCCTTTCTCGAGTCTCGTCTTCACTGTGTTGCACGTGAAAAGGATTTTCGTCCTCCTCACTTGAATAAGCATTGGCAGATGTTGTTCCTTGATCTCTCAAGAGCTGGTTCAACTGACGTCAAAGATCCGCGATTTCTCGTTCCATTCGCAGAGAACGAGCTTGATCCAAAGTCAATCCACGTCGAAATTCATCGGCCATTTCAATGATCAGAAGTTTAAAGTGTTTAAGGGTTGGAATGAGTGTTTAAGGGTGAAAAAAATTCGAACAAATGGAACCTTTTCCCGCAGACGGCGCCAAATGATGCGAAACGGTGAGGATCGCAAGGATGAAATAAAGATAGGTTTGATTGTTCGAACAATAAAGTAAAGATAGGACGAGGTCACCACCAGGTTTGGATACAGGACAAACCACCACCAAACGAGGATACAGGGCTCACGAGCTCACCACCAAGTTGGATACAGGACGCACCACCACCAACAAGGATACAGGGCTCAAGGAAGGCTCACCACACTTAGAATCCACTAAGTGACACAGAAACCTCAAGATATGCAATAGAATTGCAAGAGAATAATTCTCAATCATCATTCAAAGTTGGCAGGTTACAAATGATGCCCGAAAGGGTTTAAATAGGATTACAACCAGCCTCCAACAACCTTATTTAATGCCTAGGAACTTCGCAAGACATTAATTCTAACTTAGGAACTTGCATTCATTTAAAACAAAACAAACTAGCAACAACCTAGCAATTAATGCTCTTGACCAGATTGCTTCATCTTCCAAAATTTGCTAGTTTCAAGCTTAATCAGATTTCTTGAATGCTTCCCCTCCAAATGGCGTGATACGAGACAAGCTAGATCCAAGTAAGTATCATGGTAAGCGGCGAACAAGGAGAAACAATGGCTGGACTTGTCGAAGGAATGCTTGTTGAAGCAAACAAGCTTGGGTGAAATGCATCAGGTCCCCGGTCCCAATAAATGGGACCGGTAACTGGGCGGTCCAGTCCCCGGTTCCATGGTTTGGGACCAGACAGGCCCGGCCCGAACCGGACCGCCAATATTTAAAAAAATAATATTTTATATCTAGAGTTAACCTAATTTTAACATTTTGAGAAGCCCCGTGAATCACATCTCACATCTCTTGAGTTTAGTGGTGTCATTGTACGTATTATTTAGCAATTTGGGTTTTTGTATTACTTTGGGACAAAATCAGGTCTTAATTGATGATAAGATATGTTCCTTATGATGAGCACGTGCACGAAGAATAAGCACGCATGTGCATGAGGACAAAAACTCGAGTCATTATACAGATTTGAGAAATCTATTTTTTTTTTCACAACCAAAAATAAAAAAGAAATAAATAAAATCCAAGTTTGGTTCCATCGTCCACCTGAGTTCAGCGGGCCACATGTGAGCGTCGATCACGAGGAGAAAAGATCACGTGAAGCCTTCAAGGCCTGATCGAACACACGTTGGGTGGCCCTAGCATTTACGTGGTTCTCTTGCCGTCGTAGGTTGACAATCATTGTATTGTAATTTCTAATGGCTAGATTTTTATAAGCAGTTAGAGTTAACGATCCTATTGGGCCCGGATCGGGACTGGCCCGGACCGCCGATCCTGATCCGGTCCGTGGTCCCGAAAATATGAGGACTGAGACTACTGGTCCGGTCCCCGGTTCCATGCCAGGACCGGACCGGACCGGCCCGGACCATGCACACTCCTAGTTGTGATAGAAAGTGGCGAAAAAAAAAGGCCCAATAAAGATCCCATTGGGCCCAAAACTGTGGTAACCACTTGGACTTTAACAATGGATTGGGCCAACACAGATCCATCGGGCGCCAAACAAAAAGGGCTGAAATCTTTCCTGTTGGAAAGCAAGTTTTGAAAATTCCACCTTAACATAAGAAATTTTTGCACAGCGTTTTTCTAATACTCTCATTGTTTCTGAAGAGATTTCTTCATTCTTCTTGTCCATTTCTTTTCTTTCATCCTAACCAAGGAAAGTGAAAACTTTCATCTTATAAGAAATGAGGGCCCTCGTAGTGAATGCTAAACCACACGGAAGCTTTAATTGCGAAGGAAACCGTTTATCTCATAAATTGAACTGCACTGATAAAAATTTCGAGGATATCAATAATATTCACTATGATACATATCAAGAATATACACGCAAATAAAGGTAAAAGGACATCTCAAGTGTCAATTTTTGTGTACGGCGCTCACTTTAGTATTAATATTTTTTTGAACACTTAAGTGCCAATTTTTTTTTTGAAAAACAGTTATTTCAGTACCAACTCCGGTGCCGGAACGCATAAGTAGCATCTACGTGGCTCGCCGGAGGAACCTAGTTAGCCAAAAAAATCAACAATAAAAAATCCACTTAATATTAAAAAAGTAAAAATAAACTAAAAAAACTAAAAATAAGCAAAAAAAAATTAAAGAAATTAAGGATGTAGTGATGATGAAGGGCTGTGAGCCCTCGCCACCAGTGTTGGGTGGGTGAGTTCTCATGAGGATCGCCGAGGCCTTGCCAAGCGTCAACGAGGCCTAGCCATCCCTGGCAGACGCCTCGCAAACCCACGGCGAGGTCAGAATCACTCAGCGGCGACCAAGCCAAGTCGTTGTTAGGCGATTCCGACCTCGCCCAGCCACGACGAGGCTTGGCCTCGCTGTGGGTCTGCGAGGCCTCGGCCAGCGACGACTAGGCCTCGTCGAACCCTGGCGAGCCACTCCCCCCAACTTATTCGAGAGTTGCACTTGCACCTAATCCGCTAGCCGGTACCGCGTGCAAAGGTTGGTTTCTGTGGACCAACTCATCTCGTTCGGGCACGATCACAATCAATTACGAAGTACTCACACCGATATATGGCTCACTTTGACGATTTTTATTTTGCGAGAAGATAGCAAAATTGACTCTTTAAGTGATTAAGCAATACGAATTCACTAGTTGCCAACCCCAAGATTTCATCATCCAGTATCAGGAAAAAAAAATGAAAACCAAGAGGAGTCTAATATTCCGAGAGGGAGTGTTAAAGTATTGCCCCACATCGCTCGATAATGAATGGGTTTTAAATGATATTTTATATAGAGTGAAAGGAACCACAATCACCTTGGATTCTTGAACCGCAGCGAAAACGTCATGCACAACCAAAGATTCACACTGTTAATAGTAGTGAAGCCAGAGACATCTACTCAACGGCGTCAACGCAACTCACTAAACGCTCCTTCCCACGAAGATAGAAAGCTCTTCCAGAGTTAGCAGCTTTCTTCTTCTTCTTCTTCTTTATTATTGGTTTTTGGCAGCCCGACATTTTTACGCGATTTACAAAAAGAAGTCGGCGGATGGGTATCGGTCGGTACCGTATGTGGTGGTGCTTTCGAGCGCATCATTGTTCTTGTACCATGGAGCGAGAGTCCTCAAGGCTAATGCCACTATGAATTGATCATCAAGCATCAATGCCATTGGCATCGTTTATTGAGCTCGCCTATCTTCTTCTCTTCTTGATCTTATGCCTCCACCAAAGAGAAGGTCCCTATCCCTCTCTTGCTGCGCTTTAAACTGTAGCAAACTATAGTCCTTTTGTGATCTTATCCCGGTTTTGTTCATTAGCTTGCGCATATGAGTGTATGAGCAAATTAATGACAGGCTCTCAAAGCTGGATTTAGAGGGGAAAACTAGTGTCTCAATTTGTTATCTCTATTGTTTTTTTACATGCAAGATCGAGATTGTCTTTACGGTTATTCACATGTTTTTGCCGCGAAGTTTGTCTTTTCACTTATTTGCTGAACCTCACATGTTCTTTAGCTTGTACGCTTTTTCTTGTTGATTGGATGCCTGATTCATGAGCATGAATTGTTAACTAAGTCTCAAGTTATGTAAAATCAAATTTTAAGTAATACACAATATTTGATTGTTAAATCTTAAATTGTGATTGGATCTATTCATTACAAATAAAAAAAAAAATCGATTCCATACATTTCTTATGACTCATAGGTGCTATATTTGTTTTGAATCGAATCTCGAATCCATCTATATTGATTTATGTCGTTACTAGCAAGTACTACTATTTTTGGTTTTGAATCTTCCAAATTATTTATGCAGGAGATCCGGACGCCTTTTTTTTTTCTTGATCTTTCGATAAGATGATTCATTCTCATGCTAGAATTCAATCAAAGTTTAGTTAACCAAATACAGATGCCTACAATCATGTCTAGGTTTTTGTTGAATATTTTTAGTTTTATATTATTTATTTCATTGATTGAATCATGTAGGAAAAATATTAGATATATTCAAATGACAGAAGCAGAAACACTAAAATAGCATAGGCATAAATGCTGAAATGGCAGAAACGTTTATGTATAACACGTCTCGAGCGATGTCATTCACCATTTATGTCTCATAATCATTCTTCTTTGGAAATATGCAATCCACAAATCTATGACTCATCTTGCCACAGTTGAAGCATTTTCTTTGAAACTTGTTCTTAGAAACTCCTCCTTTTAGTCCCAACTTTGGCTTCGCAATCTTCTTGTCCTATTTTAATATTGTTGGCAAAACAGTCTTAAATATCGACTTTGTTTTAAGATTGTTGGAGGAATTCAAAATGATATTAGTATAAACACTATGAACAGAGCCACAACAGTATTGAAAGGAAATGGAATTGCGATAACGGAACCACAATTAGAACAGAACCAAAAAGGAAATAGAATCGATAGAAATAACACCGAGGCATGTGTTTGACATAATTTCCTTAAAACAGATTCGTTCACTCCCATATGTGTTTTGAGATTTCGTAGACGTCCGTCACCTAGGATACAACGGTTGATAGCGATAGAGGCAAGCACAGCACTCCAAAGCTTTCGACGAACTTGAACTTGAACACTATAAAAAAAAAAAAAAAAAACAATGCGCATGCAGAGAGTAAAAGAGAGGGAGAAGAGTTTTTCAGTGCTCTCTAGCTTGTTCTATCTCTCATTCTAGTTCTAGTTCTTGTTTTTATGAAAATAGAATGAGAGGCCACCTATTTATAAGGTAAGTGGGGGTATTGTGGAAATACAAAAAGTAACGGCTGATTAAATCTACCGTTATAGCATTAATTTTGCAACGACAAAATAGTAGTGGCTCTGCCGTTACAGTAGTAATGGCTCTGCCGCTACAGTATTAATGGCTCTGTCATTACAGTATTAATTCTGTAACAGCTAATTTTAATGTCATTAACAGAATAATTTGTAACGGTTTGAAAGTGTTTTTTGAGCAACAATTTCTCATTCACTCACCCATCAAAATATCCACATTTTCCAACAAATCATGCCTACAATCATGTCTAGGGTTTCCCTTTCAGAATTATTTAGACAAATTTTGTTGACTATGATTGTCTTATTGAAATTAAGCTCGTGAGTTTTACTACTCTTATCACTGCCGTATCTATGAATGATTAAGTAATAACAAATGACACTTCGATTCTATAGAATGACATTTAAATTAACTTTTTACTGTTGAATTTGAGATTGAAGAAACAGAACTTAGTTTTCCGTCGATTTTTGTCTTATTTTCAATTAATAATCATAATTAAGATAGATTCTCATTAGACAACAAATACGCTCTGTGTTTTTCCCCCCTCGATCATAGTCCAAATTATTGTTAATCGGTAAAAAGTTCAGTTTTTCAGCGATTTGAAACCACCGACGACAAGATTAGGACTCGATTACACGGATTTTTAATAATATTTGGGCCTTAATTTTAATTTCCCTTTTTGAAGCATTTGGACTCAATATTACACTCGGTAAAACGTTTAATATTTTCAGTGTGAATTTTGGACACACCACTTGATTGAATCCATCGAGAGCTGACTAAAGGCTCGACCCTCACTTCGACCCGCCCAGGCCCTGTTAAAATAGTTTTTCACGTACAAATAATTAAGAGACTAGATTGAATTGGGCGTGAAAAGGATTTATTGTTGAAATCAAGAGAAGTGGTGATCGATCATGAAAAGTAATGATGGCCACTCGATAAGGTATTTATTCCTTGGATATGTGTCGATTGGATTGGTTATTTATAAATACGACCAAATCACAAATTATTGTTAACGATTTTGTCTTTTTTTTTCTTCTTCTTCTCTTTTTTCTCGCATAAATTTGACTGCGAATTCAAGGTGAAATTCGAAGAAAGAAATCCAGCAATTGATGAACTCATTTCTTCGTGACTTCTGTGTATATCTTGGAAGTATATTCGTTTTAAACCTGGCAACAACAATAGTGGGGATAAATAATACTTAAAGATTGCGTTTGGTCATCCAGATAATATTGAAAAATATGGATATTTTGATGGGTGAGTGAATGAGAAATTATTGCTCAAAGAACACCCTTGAGTTGGAAATGGGAAGTGACAAAATAATAGTCCCACATTGAAAAGAAAGAAGGTCTTGGAGTGCTTTATATGTAGTTACACTCCTTTGAAATTGTAACTATCATAGCACAAACACTATGCCTCGCGCGCGCGCGCGCGCGCGGTGTGCAAATCTAAAGCCTCGATAAGGCCCGACGAACTGAAACATGGGCGCAAGTGCACGATCCGCATACACAAATGCATGACCGAAAAGTGGGCCTCGCAACAAGCCCGTTTTTACCTTCTATGTTATTCGTTTTCAACTCAAACTGTTGCGAATTATTTTTTGTACAGTTACTGGACTAATTGAGTAAAACATGTTAATGGCATTAAAATCGACAATTACAGAATTAATACTGTAACGACATAGCCATTACTACTATAACGGGAGAGCCACTATTATTTTACTGTTACAAAATTAATAATATAACTGCAAAATTAGTTAGCCATTATTATTTCCCAAATACCCCCACTTACCCTGTAAATAGGTGGCCTCCCATTCTATTTTTAGTAAGAAGGAAAATAAGCTACAAGCGAAAAAGCTTTGAGAAAACTCTTCTCCATCTCTTTCAATTCTTTGCATTTGCATTGTGTTTTCGATAGTGTTCAAGTTCGCCGAAAGCTTTGGAGTGTTGTGCTTGCCTCTTTAGCTGCCAACCATTGTATCTTGAGAGATAGACGTTCGCGAAACCTCAAAGCACATTCGGGTGGGGACGAATATGTTTTAAGGAAATTGTGTCAAACACAGGCCTCGGTGTTATTTGTATCGGTTCTATATAATTATGGTTATGTTTTAATGGTCGTTCTGTTATAATTGTGGTTCTGTTATCGTAATTTCATTTTCTTTCAATATTATCATGGTTCTGTTCATAGTGTTTATACTAATGCTATTTTGAATTCCTCCAACAATCTTAAAACAGAGTTGATATTTAAGGCTGTTTTGCTAACAATCTTAAAACAGAATAAGAAGATTGCCAAGCCAAAATTGGGACCAAAAGAAGGAGTTTCCAAGAACAAATTTCAAGAAAAATGCTTCAACTATGGCAAGATAGGTCACAGATATGTGGATTGCAGATTTCCGAAGAAGAAGAATTATGAGACATTTATAGTGAATGACATCGCCCGAGATGTGCTAGACATAAACCTCTCTGCTATTTCAATGTTTATGCATCTATCATTTTAGCATTTCTGCCTCTGCCATTTAAATATTTTATATTTTCATAACAATCTTAAAATAGATTAGATACTTATAATTCAAATGGCTACTGGAAACGAAGTTGTTGATGTGTCTTCTGACGACATCACCAAAGGCTTTGTCTCTATTGTCCAAATGCCACTACCCGAATCTGCCTGCATCTGTCTCTGCCTCTGTTGTCCAACTGCCTCTGCCTAGATCATCCTCTACCTCTACCGTTGTTTCTGTCCACCATGGAGAGAAACCCGAAAAATTTAACATATCAAACTTTAAAAGGTGGCAGCAAAAAAATGTTTTTAACAACTTTGAATCTTGCGAGATTCTTGAGTGAGGAACCTCCTAAGGTATCCGATGGGAAAACGGATAAGCAAGCTTTCAACGCTGTTAAGGCCTGGAAGCATTCTGACTTCCTATGTAGGAATTATGCCATGAATGGCTTACATGACTCATTGTACAATGTTCATTGTGCAATAAAGACAGCAAATGAATTATGGAAATCCTTAGACCGGAAACATAAAACAGAGGATGCCAGAGTAAAGAAATTTGTTGTCATTCTAAGACTGTGATCAGTGAAATGCAAGGAATTCAAGTGATATTATATGAGATTCAGGCTGAAGGAATGAACTTGAGTGAAACCTTCCAAGTGGCTGCGATTATTGAGAAGCTACCTCCTGGATGGAAGGATTTCAAGAACTACCTCAAGCACAAGCAAAAGGAAATGAACCTTGAGTAGCTGATTGTTAGACTTCGAATCGAAAAAGTCAATAGAGGCTCTAAACACAAAGGGTTCAACAGAGGCTCTGAACGTAAAGAGGTCAACAGAGGCTCTGAGGGCAAAAAATTCTACAGAAACTCTTAGCGCAAAGCGTTCAACAGAGGCTCTGAGCTCAAAGGTTTCAATAGAGGCTCTAAGCGCAAAGGGTTTAATAGAGGCTCTGAACGCAAAAGGTTCAATAAAGGCTCTGCGTGCAAAAGGAATGAGTCAACAGAGACTCTGCACGTAAAAAAAATGAGTCAAGGAGACTCTGCTCGCTAAAGGAATAAGTCTACAGAAGCTCTGCGCGCGAAAGGAATAAGTCAACAGAGGCTCTGCACGTGAAAGAAACACTGAACCCCTTGAATTAATTCATAGTGACATTTGTGATTTGAAATTTACAAATAAGAGGTGGTAATAAATATTTTATTTCCTTTATCGATGATAGCACTAAATATTGCTATGTGTATTTGCTTAAAAACAAATATGAAGCCTTAGAGAAATTTGTTCACTATAAGAATGAAGTTGAAAATCAACTTGATAAGTAAATCAATAGATTGAGAAGTGAATAGAGGTGGTGAGTATGAAATACCAATTGGTGTATTCTATGCACAATAAAGAATTATACATGAAGTAACTGCGCCTTATTTACCTCAATCAAATGGTGTTGCTGAACGTAAAAATCACATATTGAAGAAATTATGGAAGCGATGTTACTAAGTTCGGGTTTACCTCAAAATATATGGAGTGAAACTATTTTGCCAAGCAATTACCTTTTTAAATAAGATATCTTGAAAGAAAGAGGATAATACCCTTTATGAGTTATGAAAAGGTAGGAAACCATCCTACAAATACTTACGAGTATGAGGGTGACCTGCAAAAGTGGATATGTATTCATACTAGCAGGTGCAGCTGTATCTTGAAAATCCTGTAAACAAACTGTTATAACCAAGTCTACAATGGAATCTGAATTTATAGCCTTGGATAAATGTGGCGAAGAGGCTGAATGGCTACGCCATTTCTTAGAGGATATTTCAAAATGGCAAAAATCTGTGCCACCAATCTGTATACATTGTGCTATTGGAAGAGCATAGAGTAACATGTATAATGGTAAGTCTAGACATATACATCGTAAACATAATACCATTATACAACTACTCTCAACTGGAATTATCTCTATTAATTACGTAAAGTCAAAGGATAATATTGTGGATCCGCTAACCAAAGGGTTAAATAGAGAGTTAGTTGAAAAGTCGACAAGAGGAATGGGACTGAAGCCCATGAAAGAACAAGTTGATATAAAGGCAACCCAACCTAGTTGACTGGAGATCTCAAGATCTAGGTTCAAATGGACAACATAATTATTAAACTTAGTGATGTCACTATGGAAGTTTATCCCTAAAACCATTCCTATAAAATATCAGTGATAACGTAAGGAAAATGATAGCAACTTTTTGCTTTAATGATTCTTAAGTGGAGTAAACAAATTACTCAAAATTAAGTAATCACCTATGTGTGAGAGAAGTGAGGCCGCTTCAAAGGAGAATTATTGGGCCTGAATTCTTTAGAAACTCTCGCAGAACGAGGTTGATGTTCATGGCCAAAACGAACATAATCATGAAAACTGAACAAACGTTTAGATGATTTATGTGTGAAGTGTATGGATCATTTACATTTAAAAAAAAAATGATAGTTCAAGGACATCATGTCTACTTGACAGCTAGTAAAATAAATATACTTTCACAAGGGAAGGTTCAAAGGGTGACACCTACCTATTTTATGCATATTTCATTTGTTGAACACTATCACATAGTCAAAATTAAAATAATTTCCATTCATGTGGAGGATTGTTGGAAAATATGAATATCTCGATGGGTGGATGAATGAGAAATTATTGCTCAAAGAATACCTTGAGTTGGAAATGAGAAGTGACGAAACACTAGTTCTACATTGGAAAAAAAGAAGGCCTTGGAATGCTTTATATGTAGTTACACTCCTTTGGAGTGGTAACTATCATAGCACAAATACTATGGCTTGCGCGCACGCGCAGAATGGTGCAAATCCTAAACCTCGACGGAGGCCCAATGAACTAAAACTTGGGCACAAGCGCAAGACCCGCATACACGAATGTAAAATCGAAAAGTATGCCTCGCGACAAGCCCATTTTTGCCTTCTATATTATTCGTTTTCAACTCATACTGTTACGAATTATTTTTTGTGACAACTACTGGATTAATTGAGTAACAGCAGGTTAATGGCATTAAAATCGGCTGTTATAGAATTAATATTGTAACGGTAGAGCCATTAATACTGTAACGGCAGAGCCATTATTACTGTAACGGCAGAACCACTATTATTTTGTTGTTACAAAATTAATACTATAACGACATAATTAATCAGCCGTTATTATTTCCCAAATATCCTCACTGACCTTATAAATAGGTGGCCTCCCATTCTATTTTTAGTAGGAAGTAAAATAATCTACAAGCGAAAAAGCTCCGAGAAAACTCTTCTCCCTCTCTTTCAATTCTCTACATTTGCATTGTGTTTTCGATAGTGTTCAAGTTTGTTCAAGTTCGTCGAAAGTTTTAGAGAGCTGTGCTTGCCTCTTTAGCTGCCAACCGTTGTATCTTGAGAGACAGACATTCACGAAACCTTAAAGCACATATGAGAGGGAACGAATCTGTTTTAAAGAAACTATGTCAAACACAGGTCTCGGTGTTATTTGTATCGGTTCTATATAATTATAGTTTTTTTCTAATGGTGGTTCTGTTATCGTAATTTCATTTCCTTTCAATACTGTTGTGGTTGTTAGATATATTGTATATATTAGGAGTAAGTCTTGTGTATTTACTTTATTGCCATTCTTTGTGTGTGTATTTATATTGGCCTTGTGCCTAATTATAATTAAGAGGATTCCATTATTCAATTCTAAAATCTATCGTGGTATCAGAGTTAGGGTTTCTCGCTCTTTCCCCATACGCGACGTGGTGAACGTGCCTTGTGTTGAATTTTTCTTTCCACCGATCGGATTGGTGCTTGTGTGGACTGCGGTTGGATTTTTCTGTTGGTATTCAATTCGGTGTGTTTTGCCCAGCTTTCGGTTTTTCTCTTCCCAGCCGATCGGATTTCTTGTGTTGCGTATTGGTGGAATTGTTCGTGCGTATTGGGTTTCTTGTGTTGCATATTGGTGGAATTGTTCGTGCGTATTGGATTTCTTGTGTTTCGGTTTAATTGGTGCTCTAATTGGTGGAATTGTTCGTGCATATGGATAGAATTGTTCGTGCGTATTTGATTTCTTAATTGGTGCAGGTTTTCGTTCCCAATTGGTGCTCTAGTTGGTGGAATTGTTCGTGTTGGTGGTCTTCTGCTAATTGGTGGCCAAGGCATGATCGTTCCTAATTGGTGCTGGTTTTCTGCTGGAATTGTTCGTGTTCTGCTTCTTTCGAACACACACAGCCCATAGTTTCAGACGAGGCAGAAGCAGGAGCCTTAATGAGTTCCAACTTCGATGCACACAAGGATTCACCTTTCTTCTGGTTCTGGCCTGACACTTCTCCTTGAGCAGCACTTTTAGAATCTTTCTTCGAAGGATCATGTGTTTGTTCTTTGCTTTTTTTGCTCCGTGCAAGATCTCTTCTCCCTTTGCTCTTATGCTGTTTAGCACCACTAGCAAGTGATGACACAGAGATATGAACCCAAATTTACTTCTTTTGCTGTATCAGCAATTTTTTCTTGGACTTCTACGGAGATATCCTCCTTTGAAGATTCTGATATAATGGACGAAGAAGCAGCAGACTTTTTACTTTGAGCAGCCCACAGCTTTGCCTTCTCCCAACTTTTTTTTTTTTTTGGTGTTATTGACCCTCTGGGTGCGAAATCCCTTGGCCAATCGGTCCTAACTTGGAGTGCAATTTTAGCTTCGAGTTGCACCTGTCTCTTCTCCATCCATGGATCGTGTCACTTCATCCTCGTCTTTAGATGATCGTCTTGCTAATATTGAGGCTCAGCTTTCTCATTTAGTTCAGCTTCATCTTGGTTTTTCGAGCGCATACTCAACTGTTGCTACAGCAGCTACCGCACAATCTTCAGATGAAAGCTCTAATACCATGATAGATTTTAGAATTGAATAATGGAATCCTTTTAATTATAATTAGGCACAATGCCAATATAAATATACATACAAAGAAGGGCAAGAAAGTAAATACACAAGACTTACTCCTAATATATACAATATATCTAACAGTGGCTTTGTTCATAGTGTTTATACTAATGCCATTTTGAATTCCTCCAACAATCTTGAAACAGAATTGATATTTAAGACTGTTTTGCCAACAATCTTAAAACAGAACAAGAAAATTGTCAAACCAAAATTGGGACCAAAATGATGAGTTTCCAAGAATAAGTTTCAAGGAAAATGCTTCAACTGTGGCAAGATGGATCATAGATCTGTGGATTGCAGATTCCGAAGAAGAAAAATTATGAGACATATATAGTGAATGACATTGCCCGAGACGTGTCAGACATAAATCTCTCTGCCATTTTTTGCGTTTCTGCCTCTGCCAATTGAACATATTATATTTTCCTAACAGATAAAACTCAAGATATGATATATTTTATCATATCCTATGTTTGGTAGCTGTCCAGGATAGGATAAAGGGGATACATAGGAGATAAAATAATCATATGGATAAAGCAGGATATGATTTCTCTCAAGCCACCCTTTTCCGCCATGCCCCACCCGCCTCTGCGCTATGCCTAGCCACCTCTCCGGCTGTGGTGGGTCGCCTCTCCAGCGACGGTGGGGGCAGTGAGAAGCTTCTTCGGCGGAGGCAAAGCTGGCGGTTTGTGATCTGGATTTGGTTTGTCTTCCCTTTCTTCGGCCTCACCAACTCCACCGTCGAATCCCTCCTCGTCAGCTTCACATTCGATATTTCTTTTATATGTGGAGAACCGTCTTAATCGGTTCTTGGATGTTTTACAATCTCAAACTGAATCTTTTCAAAGCCCTCGTGGCCAGCTTTTCCTTTTGAAATCATTCCTTCATCGTCTCCGAATGGCTTGATCTTATGCTTGTGGAACAGCATAGTCTCCACGAAGTAGTTGTTCTTTCAACTGGAGCATAAGATTCTAGTTCAGGGTTTGTTCTCAAACAAAAGCATCTAATTTCCGATGAGCTTTCACTACCTTGATACGTACACTTGTGGTGTTTGTTTGTGTACCTGCGGATTCTCATCAGTAGTCTCCACGAGCTTCCACAATCGCAAGAAATTTGTGTGAAGGGGGTCTTGTCAGATTTTGTCATGGAGGATAATCGGTTGGATATCGACTGGGAAGATGAGGTCTGTCCCATATGTTTGGATTATCCTCACAATTGCGTTCTTCTCCGGTGCTCGCTCTTAGAACGAAGGCTGTGGTCCCCTTTGTATGCTATACAGAGCACTTTGCGCTTCAACTGTTTGGACCGGTTTAGAAGTGCATATGACGTGATATCCAATTTTTTCATCTCTTTGGGCTTCTCTTTTCACAGATCACTTCCATGGAGAATTTCCGACGTTTGAGCTCCGACCCCAGCAATTCAAGTGCATGACGAGTTCCTCAGCGACTCATTCGCCTGTCGCTGCCTCTCGTCCCTGTCGCGACAGCTCCTGGCGGCCATCCTCTCGTGCTTCGACCAAACCGGGCGAGCGCTGGAGATCTGCTTACGTCAGCTCCGCCGACTGATACAAGTGAACAATCATTATAGTGATACCCAACTTCTACCAAACAATGGATAGGATAAGATACAAGTATATTCAACTTTAAATCCGCAGTCCACCAAACGGGGAGATAAGATATGATCAAATCCCTGAATTTCTTATCACATCATATCCGATCTTATTCTGACCAGAGACAATGATTGTCATGACGTGACAAAGAAACTATAAACTACTGCTCTATATTCGTCTGCAGTCAAATTTTCCAACAGGCCCGCCTATATATATATATAAGAAGTTTAATTTCAAATGCAATCAATTAGTCTCAAATCTGAGTCGGGGAATCCACTCGTCAGCGAAAAGGGCCATGGCAACCATGCGCGTGCCCTAAAAAGTAGAATGGAAGACTCCAAAAGAGTCCTCCACTCTCAATGTCGTCCAAATCAAATCAAGTGAGAGATTAACTTTCGAAGATCATTGATTGATTAATGGTGTCTTGAGTCCTGACTTTGGAACAAATTTCCCAACTCAAGCTCCCGCCTTTTTTATTATAGAAAAAAGCAGACTCCCCCACTTTTCGTAGTGACGCGTGACTTCCACCATTCTCCTCCGTCATAATGTTGCACCAAAAGTTAATCGAATCTGAAATTCTTAATGATTCAATTAAAAAAAGTCTTAGTGAATTCACTTTAGCTAGCCTTCTTGTATTATCACGTTTGAGAGAATTACCAAGCAAATCCTAAACCTATTGCAACTATACCGATTTAATCCTAAACCTTCTTCTTTTTTTTGTTATTTGTCAATTCAATCGTAAACCTTTTGCAGAGAAAATTTGTCAAAAACTTCCTAAACCTATTATAATTTTGGGCAGAAGAACACCTTGAGTGCCAATATTTGTGTACGGCTCTCACTTTAGTGTCAATATTTTCACTTAAGTGTCAATTTTTTTGAAAAACGGTAATTTTAGTGTCGAGTCCGACGTGGCTTGCCGAAAATCATGCAGGGCGCACACGTGGCTTGCCAGATATCCCAATCAGCAATAAGAAAAAGCCAAAAAATTAAAAAAAAAATCCACCTAATAAAATCGAGATTTCAGCAATAGTATTTTTTGCAAAATTAACTAAATAACACAAAAAGTAAAAAAAAAAAAAAAAAAAGATAAATTGCAGCGACGAGGGCTGTGCACCATTGCCGCCGCCGCCCCACCATTGTCAACAATGGCCAGCGACGGGTGGGGCCGATCGGCTAGGGTCTGCGACCCCCGACCACTGGACGGCGGGGCGGGGGTCGCCTCGCTGAGGGCTGGCGAGCGCCAGCAACCTTCGCCCAGATCGGCGAGGGTAGCCGCCCTTGCCCAGGCCTAGCCACGGGCCACTGATGGCGGCAGACCTCGCCGATGGAGGCCAGCGGCAAGGGCTGGCGACCCTCGCCTGACCCTCGCCCGATCTGGGTGAGGGCCGCGACCCTCGCTAGCGCTCGGCGGGGCAACCCCTGCCCTACCGTCTCCCCGCCGGCCAGTAGTCGAGGGTCGCCGACCCCAGCCGACCAGTCCCCCCCTTCCCAAACCACTGTCGTTGGGCAGCAGCGGCCGACCAGTCCCCACCCTTCCCAAACCATCGTCAAGTGTCGCTACAACAGGTAACCTTTTTTTTAGTTATTTAGCTATTTTTGGATTTAATTTATTTTTAAAAAATATTTAGCTTATTTTGTAAAAAAAATTACACGTGGCAGCCACGTGGACTGAATTTTAAAAGAAAAATTGCCATGTGGATGCCATGAGTACTAACTTTTTTTAAAAACAAAATCACATAATATTAAAAAATTAATAATAATAAAATACCACGTGTACTGTTTGGCCGGAATTGACACTTAAATAATCATTTTTTGGTCAGGATTGGCACTTGACAGATCGTTCGTTCTCCGATTTGGCACTTAAGTGATCCAAAAAAAATATTGGCACTAAAATGAGCGCCGTACACAAATATTGGCACTCCAGGTGTTCTTCTACCTATAATTTTGTCGATTTAGTTATACACTTTTTGCATTTGTGCCAATTTAATCTTAAACGTTTTTTTGTGATAATTCAATCTCAAACCTCTTGCGTTTGTGTCATTTTAGTCTATTCGGCCAACTTTAGTTGATCGGCAATGAAATGAACAATTTTTAATGATATTTTAAAAAAATTGCATTATTTTTTTCCTCTTTCCTTTTGTCATTCTTTCTTCCACTTCTAGTGGCGACTGGCCACAAGCTAAGGATTGTCTGGCCGAGGTTGCTCCTGGCCATGGCTGACCCACCCAGCACCAGTGGCAACGGCTGGAGGTAGCAGAAAGAAGAAAAAGAACAATTCAATTTTTTTAAAAAAATATTATTAAAGATTATACTCATTAGTGCCGGTGTCTATGTCTGCGTCGGCCGGCCAAAGTTGGTTGGATGGATTGAATTGGCACAAATGCAAAAGACTTAAGATTGAATTAGCATACAAAAAAGGTTTAGAACTGAATTGGCACAAATGCAAAAAGTTTTTGACTGAATTGGTAAAAGTGCAATAGGTTTATGGCTTTTTTGACAAATTCATCACCTTTTGGATTTGTGCCAATTCAGTCCATCTGGTTAACTTTGATCGGTCGGCACTGACATGGTAGGGAAAAAAAACTATAGAAAAGAAAAAAATATATATAATTCAAAATATTCTTAAACTATTATTTAAAAAAAAAAAAAAAAGACATGTTAGCGCCGGCCACGCCACTTTAGCGATTTCCTACTAAAATTGATCGGATGGACTGAATTGGCAAAAATACAAAAAATGATTAGGATTGAATTGGCAAAAAAAAAAAAGTTTAGGACTAAATTGGCATAATTAAAATAGCTACAATTAACTCGTTGGTTCATCGCTCGCTAACAAAGAGATTAGTTTTGTGAATAACTCGCCAAAAATATATGGGCAGATATATAATCGACACGAAAGTCTTTTCACATTGGTTTTAAAAAGATTACGACATGCCCATTACCTCGGTCCCAAGAGGTCCTACAGACTTATCCGAGATCTCGTGTCGCTTGAAACATGGTCATGCAGATTCTCTTCTTCTCACGAACCGCATAAAGTGGGGAACTTTACATGTTACTTGCAAGGATGAGAGAAATTGAGAAGAAAGGTATGGATAAGATGATGGCTTCCATGAACAATGAAACCGGCCAGTAGATCCCCATTAAATATTCCTCCACAGTCAAAGCTCTCTCTGTCTCTCTCTCTCTCTCTCTCTCTCTCTCTCTCTCTCTCTCTTTTGCAGGTGTCATTGTTTCAAGTAGTAGACAATGTTGGAGATCGGGGGCCCCGGCCCTTCCATGATGGCTTCATCTTCAAGGACTTCTTTAGGGAGAGGGGGCCAAAGTGCAAAAACGAAAGAGAAAAAGGTTGAAGTGCCATTCACACGTCTTGCAACACATGTTGCTAATCATTTTGCTTCTTTCCAAGTTTTGAGCATCCAAGAGGAGAAGGGAAGCGCGAAGGGGTGTGGACAGATTAGGGTTTGTGGCGAGTCGTGGGGACGTGAACCTGACAAAAAGGATGTCGAATTTTTAAAGTGTTAAAGATGGGAGATATTGCTTTGCTCTCCCTTTTGTTGCGAGAAGGGCGAGAGTCTTCAATCACTGGCCAATTTCCTTTATGGATCTCTACATGAACGGGAAAAAATTTCGCTGCAGATAATCACGTAACCCATCATCCTATCTATTTGGGTAGTATTGATGGATTATACTTCGCAAAGCCGGAAAAGAAAAAGGGAGAGCGAGATTGACTAAAGAAGTTACTTGAGGGAAAAAAAAAAAAGGATCGGTTAAAATAGGATTTTATGGTTAAAACAAGTGTGTAATAATCTATTACATCAAACCGATCGAGCATATTTTACTAAATATCGTGGACCTCGCATTGGACTCCGTTAAATGTACATTTTTTTTTTCAAATGGGATCTTCCGACACCCCAAGTAATTACCGTCAATGCTATCTTGTTGACAATAGAATGAGGATATACAAAGCTAGGAAGCGTTAAAGGAAAAAAGTTGACTTTTGATCAGTTCCACTGCGACGGAAAAGCTAGTGCCAAATGAAAAGGACCTAGGACATTTGGACTAGTAAAGATTATTTGGAGGAAGACTACATCCACTGAATCAGATTCCCCCCTCATGTAGCGCCACTAACTAAAGATTGTCCAGAGATTTTGGCACTGTATGCTCTCCGGCCGTACGTTTTGATGAGCTTTTTGCAGCAAAGATAGATTGCTCATCATGGCTAAACATTAGATTTAAGATGGTATCGGAGTCATAAGTGTTGTGTTGGGATCCTCGGAATCGTTCTCTTGCCATTCGTTTGTAAGGTCTCGCTCAATACATTGAGGTCGGCAAACATTTTTTTGCCTTACGCGAGATGAATTCACGAGCTTCGTGATGTTCGTCGTTTCAACATCCAGAGAAAAACTTAAACTTATGGAAGGATTAATCGTGCACTCATTAATTATATCTCTCTATGTAATAGGGGAAACTCAAAAAGTAATTTATATCTCAAACTGTCAATAAGATAATGGGCAATACTCACTAAGAGGAAAATTACACTAAAAATCTTAAACGTTTTACTGAGTGCAGTTGACTCCAAATGTTTCAAAAAAAAAAAGGAAATTAAGTCCTAAATATCACAAAATCCGTGCAATCTAGTCCTAATCGTGTCGTCGGTAGTGTCAAGTCACTGGAAAATTGGACTTTTTACCAATTAAGAATAATTTGGACCATGATCCCAAAAAACTTACGAAAAACTGAGTTCTGTTTCTTGAATCTCGAATTCAACAATAAAAAGTTCATTTAAATGTCAGTCATATAATCAAAGTGTCATTTTTATTACTTAATCCATTGATAGACACGGAAGTAATAAGAGTAATAAAAACTCATGAGCTTAATTTCAATAAGACAATCAAAATCAACAAAATTTGTCTAAATTCGAATATCTCTTTCCTCAAGAATAGTTTAAGATTATCTTTGTCCACATAGACAAGCCCGACTGCATTGTCATTTTCTTTATCCAAATGTTGTGGTGCACATATTTTGACTTTCCTTCCATTTGAAACGTTAGAAATTTCTTAACTTTTTTTCAAAATTTCCAATAATACTTTTTAAGTTTTGGTGAGAAAGTAAAAGTGGTACTTTTTGCTTATATTTAAATTTAAACAAACAAGCTCGCAAACTGAACTTTTCATTTCAATTCTATTTCGACATTTGGGCATGCTTTCTCTGCCTAGTCAGTCCTCTAAACCAATCAAATGGCAACATTTGCGAACTTCCCATCACATTAAACGTATGTGTTTATAGTATAGTGTGGTCCTTCGTCGACCAAATTGACAACCCTTGTTTTGCCTGGCATTATCACCCTATTTGCACGGCTAGTGAGGGAAAATTTGTCCAGAAAATCTTCAGTTTATTGTACGACAGTTATTCAATCATAAACCTTTTAATTGTGTTGTAATCAATATGTTAATGGATCGACGGGAGTGAGCAAAACGAGATACGTCTCTTTGATTCGTGTACCTCTTAAATATGTTTCTCTTGAATTCATGAACTCATTTAGTGGATGTATTTCTTGACTTAACGTATCTCTTGAGGACATGAACTTTCAAACTCTATAAATTGAGTTGATCTATTCTTCATTTCATACGTTCAAACAAGATTCAAAGAAGAAAAAATGGCTATAATATTTTCACTTCAATTTCTTCTAAGTGCCCCGGTTTCAAGAAGTGTTTGACAGAGTCCTATTTGCATAGTGCTAATTCAAATGGATTTGAGGTGTTGTATCTTGAGAGGCATAATTCGTGTAACTGCTTAGCACCGTTGACGGGAACTAATCGCCTTAAGGAGATTCAGTTAGCCGTACCTCACCTCCCGCGTAATTCCGTTACAATTGTATAGCAATTTGATTTGTCATTGTATCATGATATCATCGATTGAAGTTGTTATTGCCTTCTCGGTGTTATAATTTTTCTGATTAAAACAAGCATCGTTACGTATTTCCCCCAACACCTTAACCGTGTGCGCAATATTTCAATAAATTGTGTCAATTTAATTTTAAATATTTTGATGATTTGTCAATTTAGTCCTAAATCTTTTGATAATTAATCAATATAGTCCTTCCGACTAATTATCCAAAGAATAAGACTAAATTGAAACAAATTAGATATTTAGGACTGAATTAATATATTATCGAAAAATTTATAATTAAATTAGCATAATTAAAAGGATTTAGATTGGGTTGGATTTATAATTTGGTCAATTAGGCTGCGTATGGTAGCGTTTCTGTTTCTGGAAGCATTTTTTGAACAGAAACATTTTTTTGTGTTTCTATTCCCGACTACGATTTTTGGGAACAAAAACGTGTTTGGAAAGTAAAAAATAATAATTTTTCTGCCGCCGTCAGTCAGCGACGGGCGGCGGTGGGCGGCCGGTGACCGGCGGCGGTGGCGGGCGGCGGCCAACGAGTGGTGGCCGCGTCGGCGGCGATGGATGGTGATTCCAAAAATATTCCAAAAAGTGTTCCAAAATCCAGAAGCAAGTTTTTTTATTTTTTGAAAAGTGTTCATCCCGTGGAACACTTTTGGAATATTTTTAAACCATACACGTTTCTGTTTCAAAAGTGTTTTTGAAATATTTTTGGAACAGAAACACTTTTCTTGGTTACGATTCATGCGCAACCTTATCCTCCCGCATGATAGGAGCGCCAGGAAAGAGAGATGGCGCGGGCCCCGGGGTGTGTTGTCGCATCAAGTTATCCATTCATGGACGGTTGGGGCTACAGGCTGTGTTTGCTTTTTTAGGACAGACGATCAGTCCCTTTCGGCCTCTCGACTTCCAACGAGGGAGAGACTTTCAGGCAGCGGACTTTTGGAAGTGTACAAAAATTTCAAGTTGTTTCGATACGATCCGTCGTTTCTTGGTAGGATTCTTGTTCCTTCAATTTTGTCGAAACTCAAAAAACCTTTTTCCGCATGCGATGAAGTCAATAAGAACGTTAATAAGAGTTGAGTTGGATTGGCTCCTTCTCTAATCCCATTTTCTATTTCCGTCCGTAGAAACACGACGCTCGTTTAAGTGTGTCAAAACCAAATAATAACACCCGAATTGAAGCATGAACCGACCCGAATTTTTGAGTTTTTGCAATTCGGGACGGGTGATGGCTTCAATTCTGAGCTTGATAAAGATTTCGGGTTGTGTCGTGCAATTTACTCTATCACATAATGAACACAATACCAATAAATTGTAAAAATCACATATATATATATATATATATATATATATATGTGTACTTCTATTTGTATAGAAAGAGAATAATTATTTTAGGCAAGGTTTGTTCTGCGAAAAAACGAATGGTTTACCCAAAATTGATCAGTTATATCGCTTGAACTAATTAGTCAATAGAAAATATTTTTTAGTCCAAAAGAATAGAAAATGATTTCATATTGACAAAAATTTCATGTCTAAACATTTTTGTGGATGATCAAAATATTTTTCGTCAATTCATTTTTTAACCGATATAGGCTTTCATTGAAAAAAATCGTGAAACAAAACAGAGCTTTTATAATTTAAGTGTAAAAGAGAAACATGAAACCCGACCCGACTCGATCGCTTTGGGTTACATCTTTAGTGCTTCAGGTCGGATCGGGTTAGGCACATTTCTCTATTGTTTCGAGTTGGGTATCACGAAAACCCGACACAACCCATTGGCACAAGTACACTCGTCCATTGCAATCCTAATTCTCACTTCCGATTTGCATCTCCACCAAACCCTAACAATTATCCCCTTCCCTCTTATCGTACGGAAGTGAATTTAGTTCTAAATCTTTCAATTATGCTAATTTAATCCTAAATTTTTTGACGATTTACCAATGTAGTTTTTTTGGCTAAATATTTAAATTTGGAGGGACATCCTTCTTGGTTGGGTTGGGTCGGGTCGGGTCGGGTCGGGCACATTCTTGTACTGTCTCGAGTGGCTTTCATGGAAACCCGTGCCGACCCATTGACACCCGAACACGCCATTGCAATTCTAATTTTCACATTTGACTTACATTTCCACCAAATACTAACAATTAATCTCTCTCTCTCTCTCTCTCTCTCTCTCTCTCTCTCTCTCTCTCTCTCTCTCTCTCTCTCTCTCTCTCTCTCTCACACAGCCATGCCTCCCTTCGTGTCTTGACTCAAGATCAAGCCATCGTCATATGTGGAGGTCACACCATCATCCAAAAAAATTATCCAAAAAGTCATAAACTTATTGTACAAAATCAATTTATTCCTAAATTTTTTAATCGTGTCAATTTAGTCTTAATTTTTTTTTATGATACGTCAGTATCATTCTTCCGACCAAATATCCAAATCCGGAGGGACGTCCTTCCTGACCTAGGAGGAGCTCGGCACGAAAATTGAGCCGAGAGCGAGAAGGGGAGGGGACAAAAAAGGGCTTTGCGAGTACCGACCGACGCTATATTTTAGGGAAATTTTCATATTGTTAATGTGCCATTATTCTTTGGGCTCTCGCTAGCAGGACAGTATCGTCATTATTTCTGACCTCATAATTTTTTAATGAACGAGTGCTTTATGTAAAACGCGCGATAATGACTGTGGATTTACATGTAGAAATAATTGAGAGTACTGTCGCGTCAACTTTTTCCTATTCCTTGGGAGACGAATCTAGCATGGTTTTGAACAGTTGAGAGGCATCATATCTAAATGACGTCAACTTTACGAAAAGGAAATTGTCCTTCCCCAAGCATTTTTCATCTCTCTTTTTCTCCATCTATGGACACAACCAGCCCAAGCAATTATTAATTTATTAGCATACACAGCAGGAAAAATCCCCTCAACTTACCACTATAAATGTCACTCTCTACACCTTCCAAAACACTTTGCCCACCTCTTTATCCTCCCCACTCGATGAACCACAGCCTCTTGGACGCCCTCAACGTCCGTGTCGTCGGCGACGGCGACCGGGTCCTCGTCCTCGCTCACGGCTTCGGGACCGACCAGTCCGCGTGGCAGCGCCATCCTGCCCTCCTTCCTCCCCCGCTACCGCGTCGTCCTCTACGACCTCGTGTGCGCCGGCAGCGTCGATCCGGGCTGCTTCGATTTCCGGCGCTACTCCACGCTCGACGGCTACGTCGATGACCTGCTCTACATTCTCGACGCCCTGGGCATCGACCGTTGCGCGTACGTCGGCCACTCGGTGTCGGCCATGATTGGAATCCTGGCCGCCATCCGACGCCCGCGCCTCTTCACCAAGCTCATCCTCATCGGAGCCTCGCCAAGGTACGCACATTCCGGACTCGAGCAGACTCTGAATTTTTATCCATAATTTTCAAGTTTTCGCCCCCGACATTAAGAGCATTTGCACATTAGGTTCTTGAACGATGAAGATTACCATTGCGGGTTCGAGCAAGAGCAGATCGAGCAAGTTTTCACGGCGATGCAGTCGAATTACGAGGCGTGGGTGAACGGTTACGCGCCCTTAGCCGTGGGGTCCGATGTCCCGGCCGCGGTCCGCGAGTTCAGCCGGACCTTGTTCAACATGAGGCCTGACATATCGCTCTTCGTGCTGCGCACAGTGTTCAACAGCGACTTAAGGGGTGTGCTGGGCCTCGTGACGGTGCCTTGTTGCATAGTTCAGACCGCTCACGACGTCGCGATACCGGCGTCGGCCGCGACGTACTTGTCGAGCCACTTGGGCTGTCCGAACACGATGGAGGTGGTGGATACGGAGGGCCACTTGCCGCATATCACTGCACCAAGACAGTTGGCTGAGATGCTCCGGCGAGTGCTTTCGCGGTGATCGGTGTGGGCGTCAGACCCGTAGCGTATGTCATTGTCGGGCACGCGTAGAATTACTCTCTCTCTTTTTTTTTCCCCTTTTTTGTGCGGCGGAAACAAGCCTACCGTGCGGCGCCGTTTAAGGGGTCAACTATGTGGTCAACCATGGATTTGATTCGCTCCCACGGTCAAACTTGGATAATTGATTTTTTTTTTTCCTTGTGGGTCTGTCTACTTGGATAATTGATTTGCATTACGGCAAAGTTCAACTCGGTCTTTCCTCGAAAGCCTCATCCCATACCGACCGGTCTACATTCTCCGATCGGGCCGAGCATCGTACACAGGCCCAAACTTGACAGATTACTTGACGCATACCATGTATCATTCGGATCTTAATAAATAGGAGTGTCAAAATCAAATTGAAAAATCAAACCGAACCGAACCGAACCGCAAATCGAATCGAATTAAATTGAAAATTTATGCATTTAAGTTCGGTTCAATTTTTTGTTCGTGTAATTGAAAAATAACAATTTTTTTCCGGTTCAGTTAACCAAAATACATTAAAAATATTCCAAATAACCATTCTTATTTATTTTTTATTTTTTAGAGTAAAGGGCTGGCAAGGCTGCTGGCTACTGGCTGAGGGTGAGGGGTTGCAGCCCCTTGCTGAGGACGGCGAGGGTGGGATTCAAACAAAAAAAAAGAAAAATCGAAATTTGAATTTGATTTTTGGTTCAGTTCATATTCAATTCATGGCGAGATTCTATTCAGTTCATATTTACATCCTAGCGGTTTAGGTCGGTTCGATTTTCTTGAAAAACCAAACTGAACTAAATCATTGACATATCGAGCGTTACTTTACTCAATCAAACAAAAAAAATACGTATCAGCATTAAGTCACCGATATCACGTCGAGCGGATCATCGACGCTATTGAATTAATATGATTGTCTATCATCCCGTATTTGCCAAGGTGTCGTTGTACGTATAACTTGTCAGTCAAGATGACAAAAAGGGTATATTGGTGGTTAGTTTATCCAATTAGTAGGTCGATCATTGATCAAGTACCTAAAAAGTAGATTGATTATCGATTAAGTTCCTATTGGGCATCTTATTTCATTCATGTGAGTCTTTTTTTTTTTTTTTGTTAATTTCGAATGAAGTATCCCTTCTTTTTTTTTACATTTAGCAAATTAAATAACTAAATAAATGAATAGAAATTAGAAACCTGCGACGGCAAAAATATCATTTTTTTGCCTCGATTTTCGTGCTCCGCTCGCTTGCCCCGGGGGAAACAGTTGGAAATTTTTCAAAGGGTTTTAGATAAACCCTACACTCCCGTCGTCCTCTCTCTCTCTTTCTGTCTCATTTCTTCAACCTCCGTATCTCCGATCGCTGAGAAGATCTCTCCAGATTCTCCATTCTTCTCTGATCGGAAACATGAACAAAGGACCCTCTCTCTTCTCCGATTTCGGAAAGAAGGCGAAAGGTACCTCCTTCTCTCTCTCTGCGCTTTTGGTTTTCTTGAGGTTCGAGTCGATTTTGGTTTGCAGACTTGCTCACGAAGAACTACAGCTCCGATCAGAAGTTTACTCTCGCCAGCGATAGCGAGACTCGGACTGGTAATCCATGCTTCGTCTTCTGATTCTATATGCGCTTCTGTTTTTGTGCTCGGCTGCCTGATGTTTGCTTCGCGTTCTAGTTCTGTTTCGATGCTCCTTTGTCTTCGCGTTTTCTGATTCCCGTTTGTGTGTGTTTGTGATTGACTGCGAGACCGGCCCTTGGCGCTTGCGTCAAAACGTGCAGTGACCGATTTTTTTGTTGCGAGTCGCCCTGAACACTCTCAGCGCTTCTGGTAGATGTTCTTTTGACGTGTTTTCTCTGCTCATTTGCTGTAATCTCAATCGGGAGCGAGCGGCCGAAGCTAATCATTGAGGATTTAGTGGTGCTCTTCTTGTTGCTGGAGTTGAGCTCGTGTCTATTACGGCAAACTGAGGATGTCTGTGGTTTTGTCTCGATCAGCAAGATATACTATTGGGGTCTACAAAAAAGCTTGTCGAGTGTGCCATTTGCATCAAAGTCTTAATTATATACTGGAAGAACGTGATGGCTTTGGATTCGATTTTTCCTGCAAATTCCAATGGCTCTTTATTATACTCTTTCGGGAGAAAAATGGCGTGGGAAAAGAAAGTAGGACTAATTAAGACAAAAGAGGGCAAAACTTCTGTACAGAGGGAAAGGGCTACAGAATATGTTGCTGATGAAGTTTGCTGAGATGTTTCATTGTTGGTATGAAGAAATGGTGTCAACCGAATGCTTCGCTATCTTCCCAAAATGAGATAGATGGAATAGCTAAAATATTTATTCATGAAGATGTTTGCCTATTTTGCATCCAAATCCATGCCTAGGCAAGTAAAAAAATTGATGCATTCTTTTCGTGATAGGATATTATACATGCTTCTTCACGTCAGCTGCATGCCATAGACAATTACTCAAGTCGAATGTAAGAAGATGAGTGACTTATTAAGATCGCACTTATTTCAAGGCCGCGAGTGGTTGAGCTATTGTTCCATATGTTAGGTGTCTGCCTTTTGCTTTACTGATCAGCTCTGTCTTTTGATATGTTGCTTTCTCTTTTTACTATGGCTTTCTTTGTGAAATTATACAGTTGGGCGGTTCATTTTTTTTTTTTTTACCCCCGAGCTAAGAGGGTAGTATGAATTATAACTTCATTTCTTTAGGCCCTAAGCTCGACTGTGGGGAAGAATGGAGCTCTGTCCTCTGGGAATGTCACAGCACAATACAAGCGGGATAATACCATCCTTGATGTCAAAATTGACACAGAATCAAATGTAACTCCTCATCTTTGGCTTCTCAAGTTGGGTCAAATGTTGTCTTTCTTCCTAATAAGAAATTTACTAGTGCAGCAGATCTTAACCACCCTCACTGTCATAGACATCTTGCCATCAACAAAAACTATTGCTTCCTTAAAGCTACCTGATTACGGACTCTGGCAAGGTACCAACTCTGCTAAACATGAGTTTCCCAGTTATTGCTACAAATAGAGAATTTCTGACAATCTATGTTTTTTCTTTAGTTGGAGACACAATATTTTCATGAACAATGCAACTTTCAGTTATGGCTATCACAGCATCCCAGGCCCCAGTTGTTGATGTATCTGCGACAATTGGCACGCCAAGTAGTGCTTTTGGTGCAGAGACAAGTTACACAACTGATTCTCGTAAATTTATGAAGTATAATGCTGGGGTCAGCATGACAAAGCCTACTTCCAATGCGTCTATTATCCTGTGAGTATGTCAAGCATCGGTCAGCTTAACTGAAGTTTGATTGCAAAAACTTTGTGTGCTTGAGATTGTTATTTTAGCTAAGATAAGATTGAAGAATGATTTATTAATATGTTGATATATATCGAAGTCAACTTGCCTTGATATCGGCCGGACAGAAATAAAGTTATTAGAGAGATCATTTTATCGGCTTTTTGGACACCCTCCAAAGGGGACAAGAAGTTTTATCACAATATAGATTAATTTTCTTTAGAAATATTATCGATGGTTATGCCAGATACCTTTGATGACGAATGACATACTCTCTTCTTTATATAGGGCTGATAAAGGTGACTCGCTGAGGTTTTCTTACATGCACCACCTAGATCAGCTGAACAGGGGAGCTGTTGTGGGTGAAATCAGTAGGAAGTTCTCCACGAATGAGAACACACTCACAGTTGGATGTTCCTGCGTGGTTGACCCCCACACAATTGTGAAGGCGAAACTCAACAATCATGGCAATCTTGGGGCTCTTCTACAGCATGAGCTCAAACCTAAGTCCTACTTAACTATTTCCGGAGCTTTCGACACCAACGCCTTGGAGAAATTTCCCAAGTTTGGGTTGGCACTTTCTCTTAAGCCTTGACAAGTCCTCCATGAATGATGACGATACTGATGATGCAGCAGATAGATGACATAAAAGATCTATTGATATTTGCTGTTGGTGATACCAGACCGTAAATTTTTGCAATGGGTTCTTTCCCCTTTATGTTGGCAGCTTAGGTCAAGTGGATTTGATTTTCGCCGGTGATTTTTCCGGCCTGTGGTAATGTAGCTCCATTGACATATGAAACTTCTCTTCCCTGAAAGTATAACAGGGTTCTGATTGAAAAAGCCAGAGGTTCAGGTTTTTGTATGGGAAAAACATGCTCCGCTCTTCATTGTTGATTGCATGCTCTTGATACATTAAAGTCAGAGAAAGGCACGGTTGTTCAAAGGATTACACGATATAGCATAATTCATCCGCAAGCCATTTTATATCTGACAAGGAATACATGTAAACAGTTCCGTGCACCAAGTTCTGCACCAGTCCTAGGTATCATCTTCTACTGGTCTCGTACAGATATATCAATGCTCTGATGGGAAATGAGGCCGAACTTATGTTTTGGCTTATGTCCGGCAAAAAGAGTTCCTGTGTCAATAGAAATTCTCGGACTCTCGGAACCCTGCTTGCTGATGTGATGATGCATGAGCCTGCACTTCAATCTGCTCGCGACCATATGCAGCCGACATAGGACGCAGGTGATTGATGTTGAAGGCTGTCATTTTGGAAGTCGATTTATCCTTGGAACTTCCCACTTGGATTTCAACATCGTTGACCAACTGGTGCGACTGCGATGTGCTTGAACATTACACCTTCTACTTCTAGCCCGTTAATTTTGAATGCAGTAGCCGTCAGCAACTTTTGATTGGTGAAAAGAACAGCCCGGTGACAAGTATTTGCGGGCAAAAGCTAGACCTAATCATAAGCAAGGCGGCTTGCTTTCGCAGGCAAAGCATCCCATCTAGGCGGATCTGGCATAATAGGATTTAGTTGTGAAGTACGAGCCGAATCCTAGAAATAGTGCACAATCTTTTCGTTTTATGAGTGTCGAACATGGATAGCAAGTAAGGCTCGACCTTTACGACCCGGAGGGAGCTCGAGTCGGTCCAACGATCACCACTAGGAGAAGAAACACCCTAGAGGATCGGGGTCCTACTTTGCACTGTAATGCCATATCTCAAGTTTTAAATCTTTACAAAGCCGATCGTCAATGCGACAGAGATATCCTCCGTTAATCTTACGCTCCGAGCTTCTTTTTGGCTCAGGATATTTCCCTGGAGCATAGAGTGCAGAGCACAAACTTCCTATGCTTTTCAGCTTAAGTACCATTTGATGCCGTCACCTCAAAAGACACCATAGTCTGTTCAACTTTTTTTAATGAACAACCTAAGATTCGTTTGTTAGTGATCCAATGACAATTAATTCTCCGGACAATGGTTCTTCGATAATTGTCGAGGGCTCGAAGCCCCTTTAATTGTGCACGTTTTTGTTGAGGGATTCATAAGCGCCCTTCGAGCTCAAGACCTTCCCATCTAACTCCTTCCTCTTCTTTGAATTGACCAATCAACGAGCGTTCCATAAATCAAACTAAGATCGATAAATTGTTTAGTTGCCTAAACCCGCATCCTAACAAAATGGGGTCAATCATATTCGTTGATCACGTGAGTCTAAATCAATGGGCGCAGTTGCATGTGGTTCGTACTATGGTCCTCGACCGAGCTGTGCAGAACTGATCAGAATACATCATGGAGCAGCAGCTCTTGTTATACTTATATCAGCTCAACAACCGCAATGAAAGCACTGGTGGAAAACAAATTTCTTCACCGTGAATGGCTGGACAGGTGACTTGTAGTTGATTGGGAGTAATCATTCTTGTTGAAAAAGCACGCCGTGATTCCAACTATGCACTCCACAAATACCTTTGAAACTTTCGAAAAAGAAGAAAAAATCAGCAAAGAAAAGGGTACGCATGAGGAATTGGATATATTTATCGAGAGAAAACACTTTTCCAACGCGAAGATAAATTAAGAAATTAAGCCCAAAAAGCTTGTTGGCGAGAGGCCTCGTGAAAAATGACTCTGACATATGTGATAATTTTCTCTGAAATTTGCCAGAAAGAACCTCGGTGGATCGGGACGCGAAGAGTTTCCAGCCCAGACACTCACCCCTTCAAATTTCAGCAATTACGTGCAGACGGTCAGCTAATTTTCGGCCTCTGCTCCGCACGATTCTCTCGATTATCCTCGCCCTCCACAAAAAAAATAAAAAATAAAAGTGTCTCGAAATTCGCCAGGAAAACCAGTGCGCTGATGCTGCGTGTCCCCGACTCAGAGTTATCCTCTTTCGGCTTGTTCCTCATGTTCTCAAGTTCAATTAACTGAGAAGTGATACTCGAATTCATATTGAATTTAAAGTTAAAGAACTTCTCCGCTATGAGAGTTTTAGAGAGCCCCTCTTGTTTTTGGAACTGAGCGTTCAAGTGATCCCATATCTCTTTCGCCGTCTAGCTAGACGGGGATTTAGAGAAGTCAACAAGTAATCTCCACAAAAATCTTTATCTTTGTTCCATTGATATTCATCTACATCTTCAGTGGTAGATGCAAAATCACTTAATACAGTATAGAATATTTCACGTTCTTTTCATACCAAATTGAACGTGCAATTTCTAACCATGAAATTCAGTCACATCAAATGATTGCAGCTTTATAATATCATAGGAACTATGTTTTGCCATTCCAATCAGAGCAAAGGGTTAGAAAGAATGCACCTTGAAGTCCTCGGAGCTCACAAAGTCGAATAACGCCTCTAACCTTGGTCAAAATGCTCTGTAGAGATGGAATTTGCCAAAATAGACCCCAAAAATGAGTCCGGAGAGCCCAAAAATCTTAATATGGGCTGCCATTGTCGCTGAAAATACGCCAGAAATATGCGAAAATCCGCAACAAATACGCCAAAAATACAATGCTATAGTAACCGCGCTTGCTATAGTACCACGAGTGCTACAGTACTGCGAAACTTCCGCCGGCCGTATCTCCTTCGTCCGACCTTCGTTTGACGCGAGTGACCACTCAAAACGTTCGTATCGACGAGTAGAACGAAATCCAAGTGATCTCAGCCTCTGAAATTGGCTATATTTTCTGGGTTCTTGATTCAAAGATTTCGGCCATCCGAATTTCAAACTCAGATCCCGACCAAACCAACCGTCGAAATCGAAAGTAACTTATACCTGCGAGTTAGTCTCGACGATATCTTCGAGTAGACACCTTGTTCGCTCAAATCCGACACACGAACATAATACTTCAAGATTGTTGGAGGTTAGGGTTTGAGAGAGTAGAAAGGGTTTTGTCTGCTTGAAATATTACACCAAAAGACGTCAAATTTGGAACGCTCAATAGTGTTACCTCCATCGTAGGAAACTCTAGAGTTATATGCAAGCTACTGGGTTCCAGCCCATATGGACTCAAATAACCATGATGTCACCTATTGAACTTGTATGTGAACATATTATCTGGACTATATTAATAATATATCCAACATCGTTGATGAATGTGACTCCCGTTTCAAGTAAAGAAAAAGTTGGCCAAAGTAATTGCACTGGACCATCTATGACTTACCCCACTCAGGGTCTTAATTTCGTGTAAAGCATTCCAAAAGTCAATTTATGACGTAACCTAATAAACAATTGACTAGGATTATTTGGCACAAAATTGAATAAAAGTACTTTTTTATGTTCGCTCCCAATTTTCTTCTTTCTTTTTTTCTTCATAAAATTAGACTTCAAAAATTGACGGGCAATTCTAAATGACTTTTTGGAGGTTAATGTTTGTATAAAGATTTACATGCCGTGAAAGGTCCGGAGATCTCGATTAAAAAAGTCAAAGTGCGCGAGTTGCCACATATTGATTAAGCAAAAAGAAAAATATAAGTCTTTCCAATAGAATCAAAATTTAATTGCTACAACCTACAAAGACAAAAAGCTAAAAAATAAGAAATAAAGAGGCAAAAACCAATTTAAATTATATATGTTTTTTTAGGTTTGTTTGCTTGAAAAAGAGTGCCTTGGCAACAAAGTCCAAAAAGTAACGTCTTTTGAACTCGAACAGGCGCCAACAAGCATTCCCGCTCGCAATTTAACAGTGCAACGGCAAGTTGAAGACACGTGTTTCAAATCACAAGATCACGTGCTTCCTCGTAATCCTTTTTTTTTTTTTGGTGGGGTCTCGTTGCTCGCCTGTCGTCGATCTCTGCAATTCATCCGAGTAAAGAAATAGCACGTGGCCATGACATACAGCTAAAGTTGACTATATACATTATTCAATGCCTATCGTTTTAGAAACAAATTTTATTTTTGGGCACGCCCATGAATCCCTCGAAAAAAAATTCATTCTTAAACGGAAAAAAAGAAGAAGAAAATAAATGGTTATTGAACGTTGACCCAATGTGTAATTTAATCCCTGAATTTTTAGTTTACTCAATGTTGGCTATGAACCTCATCTCAGTCCGTGGACTAAATAAAGATACTTAATGTTGCCGTTCCATTAGTTTTGCTTTAGGGATAATATTGAACATTTTCGTATGATTCATGTACTAGATTGAAGATGTACCAAAAGTTCATGGAACCATGTAAAACACAATGAAAGTTCTTGGACTAAATTGCACGTTGGGCTAAGTTTTACGTAACACATTGAACAAGTTAAACGTTTAGGAATTACATTACATATTAAAGCGAGCATTTAGAGACCATTTGCGTAAAAATCCTTTCTTAAGAAAAAAAAAAAAGGTGACTGTCGAATAATAAAAGATAGACCCCAACTTGCTCATGGAAAACCCTTGAAGTATTTGTCGAGTACAGTATTCTGGGTCGAAGACACGGCAAAATGTATTAAGATACGACGTCGTTACGACAGTGAATCGATCTCTCTCGAGTTACATAGAAGCTCTCGTTTTTCTTTTCAATATGTCGACTTGGATTTTGAACAATTTTTTTTTCCTTCTCAATCTAGGGTTAATAATATTGACGTCACCATGGCTCCTTTATTAAACTTTAGTTCTTGAGCACCGTGCGGGTGATCAAAGGTGGGATTAGTGTTAAAAAGAGTCAAATTCCCATTAAAGGGTTGAACTAGAAGCGACGGAATTAGTCAAAAAGTAGAGTCCATAAGCAATGATTTGTCGTAACCATCGATCTAATCTCACCTTTAATTATGTGAAAAAAGAGAAAGAAAGAAAGCCGACTTTAGCTTTTTGGTACGCCATCAATTTCGCCTCATCATTAGGAGAATGTCTTCACAAGATATAATTAGGGCAAGAACTATCAAAGATGATGCTATTTCCTTCTGCCCAAGTCAATGATTGGTGAGTGTGCCCAAGTACTTATCTTATAGCCGAAGGTTGTCATTTGGAAATTGGGTATTTGTTCTACTTTTCGTTAGGGATGTCGGAACTAAATCAAGAATCGAACTAGATAAAATACAGATCGAAAAGTTTTCATATTTTCGCTTTCCCTTTTCGAATTTCATGGCTCGTGCATTTCGGCCTTGGCATACCCGCATTATAGTTAGTATCTCTCGTCTTTTTGTTACAGCTCTTAATTATCAAAACTGCACCAATAGAATGCAGGCTGAAGCTATAAAAAAAAAGCTCATGGCGTCTCGGAGGGCCGAGGTGCTGACCGTGTAAACACCTTTGGGGCGGCCCTTGGACTCTCGCTTACTCGGCGGGAACGAAGATTCTTGCATTCGTGTTGACAAGACTATGAATCAAACTACGATAAAAAATAAAATTTGCGTAGGGACCCAGGAAGCATCGACACTCTACCGAGGTCTCCGTGTCGTATCTGACACTCTCTCGATACTTTCCGACATACGATCGACACATGATCAACGCTTTTAATATGCCAGCGACACGTGAGTCTAACGTTGACAAGTGCGAAGTCAATTTTAAGCATTTTCATTAAATTAAGGATCAGAATGTAAATTTATCAAACATATATATTTAATTCATATATCCAGCCACTCCAACATACTTAACCAGAACAAGAAAATCTAATGGTAATTCCTAATGGAAGAAAAATAAGAAGAAACTCACCGCTAATATAATAAGAACATGTCTTAACGTATCGATTTTTTTTTTATCTTTTTATAAATGATATGTCGATATATCGTGTCGTGTAAAGTCTTGATAAGTAGAGACCAAGTTAAACCAAAGATATTCAAAAACGGCAAGAGAGAGAATCTGTTTCTCTCTCCTCCTCCAATTTCAAAGCTGCACCCTGCCAACCTCTCTGCAAGGACCAGCTCATGCCTTCCCCCGTCACCATCATCCACCCATCACACTTTCACCTCTCCCTTCCTCTCCCTCCCTCGTGAAATCCAGTCCCACTTTTGTCTTCCTCCCTCCTCGCATTCGCCTTCGACTCTCCCCTCCCAAATTCGATCGCGACGTCCCGAAACCCAGGTACAATCCCCGCGGGACCCCGTCGCCATTGTATAGTTGCTTTCCACGTCTCCGAGGACGGGGACGGCGACGGCGACGGTTGCTGCGAGTCGCCGCTTAGGGATCCGCGGCTCCTCTGCGAGTCCTTCGATGGCCTCGTCCTCTCCGCTCGTTTGTACGTTTTCATGCTCGGCATTTCGTTTTCTTTGCGTTCGTCTTGCTATGACCGCGCGGTTCTCCAGTTGGCTTTCGTTCTTGCAGCTCTCGTTCTCGCCGAGGCTATTCGAATATGGAAATAAGCTGGTGTCGCGTTATCTTTGATTTGCCTTTTCAGTTCAGCTCCGAATTGTGCGCTTTTCTTTTTCCTTTTGGTCTTTGAATCCTTCCGGTCTGCTTCGGGGATCTGTGTTTTGCTTTTCCTGATAGAATGTGCGTGAGTTTCGATCTTGCGTAAGTTCTGCTCAGCTGCAAAAGGATCTTTCCCATCTTTCTGGTGACATTGTACAGCTGTTGCTATTACTTTTGCGGTCGTTATGATAAACTGTCGGCAAATGCGATACCATGAAATGTATTTGGCTAATTCTGAAGAAATTAGTACTTACAAATTGCATGTTGACTGTGTTCTGTTCTGCTTCCGCAGAAGGTTTCGACCATGAAAGAGCGTTTGGAGAAGTGACACTATCCCCTCGTTTCCCCCCTCGTACTATTTGAATTTCGCTTGTTTTCTCTTCTCCGAGGCAAAATTATGTTGTGCGCTTGTTCTGGAGAGCAGTTCAAATTTGAGGATCCGCCCCAGTCGCCGCAGTCCTTAGCTACAAGGGATTTCTCAGCCAGTGGTCTTTCGTCGAGGACCGGCGACTGGGAATCTAAATTTGAGGATACCCAAGTTGATGAAGTTGAATCTACTCTTAAAGAAGCTCTCTCCTTAAATTATGAGGTGAATTTGATATTCTCGACCACTTTAATCCAATGACTGGTCATGGTAATTTCCAATGATTGAATTGGGTTTTCCTTCATCTTTTTTGCTTTAGGAAGCGAGGGCTTTGTTGGGGAGACTAGAATATCAAAGAGGAAATTATGATGCTGCCCTTCAGGTATTTCAGGGCATTGATATCAAAGGCTTAACCCCACGGATGAAAAAGGCTATTCAAGAGAGAACCCGCCAAAGAAAACCCCGTTCGAGAGGTGATAATGTTCCTGTAAATGTTTTGTCCATGCATTCTGTGAGCCTGCTTCTTGAAGCAATCTTGCTCAAGGCTAGATCTCTGGAAGGTCTCCGGCGCTACATAGGTATTGCATTTTCCTTTTCCTTTTCCTTTTTGATGTTGTTAATGTATCTTCCAAGTCTATCCAAGAAGCTGTATCTATTTCCAGCTCAGACTACAAAATTCTTGGATGCACTAAGCATTGATAGTCCCAGACCTTCTCAAATCTCTTCCTTATTATTATTATTATTTTTGCATGATTAGGTAAGTTGTGCAGTTTAAGTAATTAACAGGATGTTTCGTTTCATGTAGTAGAATTTGTGTTAGCTACAATAGCCTCTGTAATTATATGATGCCACTGCATATAAGTGGAGATAGACTTTTATCTGTTTCTATGATTGTCAAGATTAACCATATATTTCCCCTTCCACCAGAGGCTGCAAAGGAGTGCAAGATAATTTTGGATATAGTTGAGTCAGCACTGCCTAATGGAATGCCTGAAGGGATTGCTGATGATTGCAAATTGCAGGAGATGTTTCACAAAGCTCTAGAGTTGCAGCCTGATCTTTGGATAAGGGCAGGCTTACTTGATGAAGCCATTGCTGCTTACCGCAGAGCTCTAATGAGACCGTGGAATCTGGATCCTCAGAAATTGGCCGCTGTGCAGAAGGACTTAGCTTCCATATTACTTTATGGTGGCTTTGAAGCTAGCCTTCCCCTTCAATTGCCATCATGGGCCCCAACTGCCCCAAAAAGCAACATGGAAGAAGCCATCCTCTTGCTGCTGATACTCATGAGAAAGGTTACATATGGGGAGATGGGTTGGGATGCTGACATCATTAATCATCTATCCTATGCTCTCTCAGTCGCCGGACAGTATGAATTATTAGCAACTCATTTTGAGCAGATCCTTCCTGGGGTATACAGTCGAGTAGAAAGATGGTACTTTTTGGCCCTATGCTATGCTGCTGCTGGACATAATGATACAGCATTGAACCTTTTAAAGAAGGTTTCTGCTTCTTCAGAAGCAAAGCACAAGCCCCACATTCCTTCCCTTTTGTTGGGTGCAAAACTTTGTTCCCAAGGCTTGAAGCATGCAAATGATGGGGTAAAATTTGCACGTGAAGTCATTGAGCTCGGTACTACTTGTGCAAAGCAGTTCTCGAGTCAAGCCCATAAATTTGTTGGAATCTGCTATGGTAATGCTGCGCGACTATCTGTTTCTGATTCAGAAAGAATTCTACTGCAGAGAGAGTCTTTGAAATATTTAAATCATGCTGCTCTTTCTGGAAAGGACGATCCAGAAATAATGTACAACCTTGCACTAGAAAATGCTGTACAAAGAAATCTGGAGGCAGCTTTGGAGAGTGCATTGATGTACTCAGACATGGAAGCTGGAAACTCCGGAAGATATTGCAAGCTATTAGCACTCATACTTTCTTCAGAGCAGCGATATATTGATGCTGAAAGTGTAGTTGATTTTGCTTTGGATGAAGCTGGGAGGTTGGACCAACTAGAACTTCTTCGGTTGAAAGCTGTGCTTAAGATAACTCGGGAACAGCCCCAGCAGGCAATAGAAACCTACAGAATCTTGCTAACTCTGATTCAAGCTCAAAGGGAAATTGAAGCAAAGACTTCAGATCAAGTGAAACATGTTGCCTCTGAGGTATGTATTCTATACAGTATTTTGGTATAATCAATGCACCTCCAAAAAGAGAGAATCTTCTCTTCCCCCCGATCAATTTCTGATCTTGGTTTTAGATAGATAACTGGACTAATCAGGTATAAAATTGTGTAGTTGTTACATCATAAAACAAGCAGTGTTTGCCTTGATTGATAGCAATTCAACTCAGTTACATAAGTCGTCTTGGCTTTTCTTCCATTGAGATTTATGCATCTTCCTGAAAAGTTATTTTCCTGGAGTTGCTATAGACGATGTCCATAAAGAATCTTGCTTGACTTACATTTGTAAACTACCACTGTTCAAGCTGTTACTCTGTAGGCTTCCTTTTCTCTTTAATGTGAATGGTTTTCTCGGCATGAATGTACTGAGAGATAATCGAACTGAGAGGAATGCCATTGTGTACTGAAATCTGCTTTGTCTTACTCTTCAGGCACAAAAAGAAAGAAATCTGGAAGTTTCGGTTTGGCAGGATTTGGCCCTTCTTTATACTAAACTTGGTTCATGGGCCGATGCTGAAACTTGTTTGGACAAAGCCAAGTCAATCCACTTCTATTCTCCTAGAAGCTGGCACGCGACAGGTGAGTTTCTGTTTGATGTGGCATAAAGGGTTAAAAAAGAGTGTTGCCCATAAATCTGACTCTGTCTTTGCCTTCCATGAAAAATTTCAGGTTTGGTATTTGAAGCACAATCATTGTTCAAGGAAGCTCTTGTGTCCTTTTCGCTCTCCCTGTCGTTGGAACCAGATTATGTCCCTAGCATTGTTTCAACTGCAGAGGTGCTGATAAAACTTGGTTCCCATTCCCTCCCCATCGCAAGAAGCTTCTTGATGAATGCATTGCACGTAGAACCCACAAATCATGAAGCATGGTTCAATCTTGGGAAGCTCTCCAAAATGGAAGGCTCACTACATCAAGCAGCAGATTTTTTCCAAGCTGCATATGAGCTCAAGCTTTCAGCTCCTGTAGAGAACTTTGTATAGAGACCTTTCCAATTGTCGAGGGCACATCACCAAAAGCAGTACGCCGAGAGCTGACTACATGGCATTGAAACTGTTGGCCGTTTGGTTTACTGCTCTTTACTGGCCTGCCAGATGAAATGGCATCGCAAGCCCATCTTAGCTGGAGTTCATAGTTCATTATGCTAAATTTATGCTTATCTAGGGCTGGGGTTTGAAATCGGAATTCCTGTTGTCCCAACATGAAAGATTTTTCTGACCCCTGCCATTTATCCCTACTTACATTGTAAAATAATATTCATTGTAGGTGATGATAGAATTGCTGGGGATGAGTTGATCTAGAAAACCTTTTTTGACTTGATCATGATCGTGTTCATTCTCTCAGTTCTTGTTTCCATGCCTCGGTTAATTAAAGGTAACAACTTGCGAGCTCATTAAAAAAAAAAAACCCCTGCAGTGTCCCTAGCAAACTTCCATAAATTCATCTGAAAGCGGCCCCTTTTGGGTGTTCTGGCTTCAGATCAGAAAGCATGGTCGGTCACAGAGCGCCGAGCTGCAGCCATTCAACAAACCAGTGGTTGAGATGCATCTAGCTCTGATGGACTGGATCGTTTCCAATTTTCGTGATAGTCTGAAACAATGCAAGATAACCAATTCCTATACTACAGGCTTTGCAAACTGTCGATCATGATGGAACTCTTTTTTATTTTCCTAACTTGATTACATATTTACATGCGATGGCAGCCCATGTTTTCTCTGAAAGTGACTAGTTTTTCGATGAAGAAGAGCCAGTGCATTACCAAGGCTTTGTAAACCGTCGGCCTGTTGTGACTTTCTAGCGAGCCCATAACCAGGATTCAGGAGAGCACTCGTGCACAACAATCAAACATACCAGCCGCTGGCCCCCGCCAGCGTATCTGGAGTTTTCTTGAACTTTTTGTTCCATTGCACAAAAATCGTTGCCGACGTTCAAACTTCAAAGTCTCCAGTCAAAGCGTTCATCAATTGAGGGACAGAAGTTCAAATGCTGCCCCTCTGCGATGGACCTAAATCTGCCTTTCAACTCGGGAGGACGTGATGAATAGAATACAGAGAGCTCTAAGTGCCATACACCATTTTCTTACAGCTTTTCATCAGAAGAGAGATCTTTAGGATTATGTCATTCGACAGGCCGGCCGAGAGGCGCATTGCCGGAGCAAAGAATATTGACAATTTCTTTTTCATCCAGCATCTTCCAAACAGATTCAGAATTTACAGATAAAACCATTCCAACCAACCCAAAGCTGGAGGAAAAAGATCAGAACTGGATAGCGAAAATCACGCCTCAGCCCATCGACCACTGCACGAAAGGATGCACCAAGACAGGAGTCAGAAGCACATTCTACAGTTTTATGTTATGCTAAGGAAAACAAACTATATCTACAGAAACCACACAATGTAAAATGTAATTGAGGTAAAACTTTTCAAAAGAAAGGTGGAAAGGATATAATCATGAGAGAGAGGGGACCAAGGGCCCCTTAGTTCAGTAATAATTTGGTGCGGTTGACAAGCACATCGTAAACAATTATTGCAAGCAGCAAAGAGTCACCACAACCTTTAGAACCGGTTCGCCTTTATCAGGACCTGCAGATTGTTTATTCATCGCCTGTAACTGCGCACGTGCAGCTCTTCCCGCGGCCGACTTCTCGAATTCTTCTTGCCTGAAAGTCAGAACAATCCATTCACCCAAGAGGAATGAAAATTGGGAGGGGAGGACAGAACAGAACCATTAAGTGGTTTCGCCATTCTTTATCGCACTACATATACCGATGCTTGAGTAAGGGCAATCTTAAGCCCTGTCATGGTACTCCCCTAGAATGCAATTATGCAACCCATGTTGAAATAATCGATTTCTTTTTACAGTCTAACCATGATCACCGGGACATGTTTAAGAATAAAGCTCCATTTCATGACCTAAAATTGCTCCCACTTCACATGCTTAAACAGAAAGTTAAACAATCACACCTTGGCAGGTTTGTTCAAGCAGAGTTGTCAGCAAATGAACTCAAGATTACTCATCAACTAGGAACAGGGCAAGCTGGCTTCGACAACCCAAAAGCATATGCGGCGAAAATTAAAGATTCTTGAATACAGGAAAGAGAGAGACTCAAGACTACTCATCAACAAGGAACAGGGCAATCTCGCTTCGACAATTCAAAAGCATATGCAGCGAAAACTAAAAACTCTTGGACGCAGGAAAGAGAGAGAGTAAATAGGCACTTGAGGTTCTCGTGTGTCTAGTGTTTCTTCGCGATCTAGCGAAACAAGACCCTACTTTTTGAGGTTGTTACTTGGTAAAGGCATAGGAACCGGGGCCATAAGGCAGGGGCTCGACTCGAGAAGGCAATGTGCACCAATTGCAGAAGAGCTAAAAAAAAAAATGCAAACATCAAATGATCGAACACCCCTCTGAGGATAACAGGAGATAGCTCAAATGGCAGGATATAACTAGGGTTTCCAGTTGCGCAAGGCGAAGACTAATTTCTACCCCACAAGTCGATCAAACAAGGAATGGTGATCATCTCTAGAGAAGCTGATGAATCCCAAGATCCAATATGCACGCAATAAAACCAAGTCAAATTTACTCAATTCAAGTGCCAACAGATAAGACATCAAACCTGAGAAATGATCCTTAATTCGAACAATAAAACCGGGTACGACGAGAGCAGTCATTCGCAGAGACAAAGCAAAACGGATTGAAGAAACCAAAAAGGGAAAAGAAGAGAAAAAGACAGAGAGACGAATCCGATTGCGATGCCTCCATGAGAATGAATCGATCAATAAAGAAGATGTAAAAACGAGGAGCGGTTCTTGCAGACCCGTAGAGAAAATGAGACGAGAGAGACTCGCCTTTTCTGGGCGGCTTCGGCAGCTCTAGCGCGGGCTTCGGCGGAGGCCAACCGGTCTTCCTCTCTCCGCCGCTGCTTGTTCCCTCCGTCGAAGCACGCGCACCAACCCATCTCTCCCCCTCTCTCTCTGTCTCTCCGCTTCCGACTCTTGCCGTTGTAGACGATGATCTACCTGTGCTGTGATACGGGTACGAACCTTCGTCTCCTTCTTTTTGACTTCTACCTCAGCGCACGCGTCTTCCAATGCTCAAAGGCTTCGTGCCTATCGCAGACCGCCACGTCTTCCTTAAAAAAAAAAAAAAAAGCTTCGTAGGAAACATCCTCGAATTACATGTCTCGCCACCGCGTCATTCTTATGCCATCTTCGCGATCAGCTGTCTGATCTTAACCCCCCCAAAATTACTGCAACTTTTCCAAAAATCCGGTCTTTTCCCTCATATGGGAATATTCCTACCGACATCCATTTCACTTGAAATCTCTCTTTCCTTCTTCCCACGGCCAAGTTCGAATCAGAATGTATGCATTTCGAATATCTCTGCGAATCTCATGAATCAAGTTATATGTAAAAACCAATAGGTACGAGGCTCCGTTAGTAAAGTGACTGAATGTGAGGCCGAAGAGCACGGGGTTCGTTGTTTGATCTCCGTGAGCATCGTATACACATATTGATGTGGAAGAGAAAAGTGTGACAAAAAAAAAAGTGAGTAATGATTAAACGAAACAACTAACTAATCAGACAAAACGCCATTAAAATTGCAGATGTATGACCTAAAACAGGACAGGTTTCGTGTTCCTTGAGCTTGTATTTTCTTCTCGATCTACATCTTTTGTGTTCTTCACATTATCTCAACATCGGTCCCAACAATCTTTATTGTTTTTTTTTAATTTTCTTTCGTTATTTATTTATGCGCTACTTGCTTTCACCCTGATTACGTGTGTAAATTGAGAAAAGCTCGTTTTTCTTTCTTGGAACTCAAACCACCGTCTCACTCAGAAGTCGGAGGTGCTTTTTGGAGTTTATCAGAAAGGTGCGGTAACAGTTGTATCTGAATGATTCCCCTCGCTAGGGGATGAACATATTGAGAAGAATTCCTGAGGAGACTAGGAGAAACTCGCTAGAAAAGGGTATTTTTCCTGATAAGGTTATATAATTTGATTTTGTTTAATTTTCATTCTCGTGTACTTTTCTTAAAGGAAAAATGAGACAAATAATTCATAAACTTCGCTCTATATGCAATTTTTGAACTTTTACTTTATTTAATGTAGCTCATGTAACTTTATTTCGATGTTGTAATGTCGCCCCTGCACATTTAATTTCCACAATGTGATCTCTAAACCTTTAGTTCATGTTCGATTTAGTCCATAAACTATACGAAAATATATAATGTTGCCCTAAAACTCTAATTAATGGAATGACAGTATTGAACATTTTCAAATAGGTTAAAGACTAAATTGAAATTCGATAAAAAAGACTAAATTGACAAGTACCAAAATTCTATGACTATATTATTTCAGAGATAAACATTGTACATTAAGCTAGACTTCAATGATCATACTAAACAAATTAAAAGTACATGGATAATATTGTGCGTTGGGCCAAATTTCAAATATCACTTACACAAAATGGTCCCTAAACTTTATCTAATGTGCAACGTGATCTTTGAACTTTTAATTTGTTCAATGTGATTCTTAATTAATGTGATTCTTGAACTTTCAATTTGCAATGTCATCTATAAATATTTAATATATTCAATATAGCTCCTTGATATCTTGTACACATCTAATTTAATTTATGGATTATAGTCCCTCAACTTGAATTAATGTAAGAATATATATTGAATATTGTTATACAGTCTAAAGATAAATTGAACATATACTAAAAGTTCATGAATCGCATTAAATTAATTAAAGATTTTAGATGATATTATATATTGAGTTAAAATTCATGAATTATATTAAATAAATTTTTTTGTTCACATATTATTAAACAAATTTAAAGTATATGATAATCGTCGTCGAATCATTTGTCCTCTTTCTTAAATTACAGGAGGAGGAGTGAAACGAGTCGTTTTGTGCCGGGACGTCCCCTTCTTCGCCTCCTTCTTCGTCACTTTCGCCGCGAGCAGAGAGCGAATTGCTACCGCCAGACCACCTTCATCGGCTCGGAGGTTGCTCAGACTCGAGAGCGGGATAACAATGAGCTCGAAGAGCTTCGACTCGGCGTCTCCACTAGAGCCTATCGCGATAGACGCCTCCCTCACGCTTGTCCCGCGCGTGAGGCTCACTCTCACCGTGTACCCGACGAACCCCTCCCACACCAAGCCCGTCGACGACTGGCAGCTCAAGAAGGCCTTGCTCGATTTCCTCAAGAGCTCGCTCGCGGTCTCGCTCTCCGTTCCCGACGGCGACCTCGAAATCAGGCGGGTGAAGGACGTCAGGAAGCGGAGGCGCGACGATCCGGTCGCGCACGGCTCGCTCGTGATTCGCGACCTGGGCTTCCTGAAGAGCTCGAGGAGCTCGTACGCTGAGGAGAGTGGGGAGGATGCGGCTAGGGCTTTGGAGGAGAAGTACGCGGATTGGAAGAGGTATCTGGTTGAGAAGATGAATGGCATGGATTTGGTACTTGGAGGTGTGAAGTTCATGCTGGGTGTCGAAATGCCGGTCTCGGATAGCTTCGAAGCGATGAGAAAGGAGTGGGAGGAGTTTTACGCTTTCGGAAATCGAGGTGGCTATTTCTCTTTCTGGTGTTTATGTGTTTGTGTGTTTTTGGATGGAGAATCGTTAAAATGGTTGTGCAATCCTTTTGCTTTTTTGGGTATGAGAGTCGTGTAATCGAAGCAACAAATGTTTTGCAGAGCATTCGAGAGGAAGAAGGCAAGAGCCGGATACAATCGTGTTGCGAGGAGTGCCGTCGAGGTGGTTCGCCGAGCCTAGAGTGTCGTCGAAGCCATCGATGTTGGTCACACATACGATCTTTTCTACATTTGGAAGTATAAGGTAGTGTTGAAGTTATTTTCAGAGTTATTCAAGTTGATGTCGAGATGGATATTTGTGCACTTGCGTAGAGATGTTCAAGTAAGAATACAAAAGTTTCACCCTTTGCATGAATGGTGCTTTTAGTACCCTTTTAATGTTGACATCCTTTATTTGAATGGCTGAGGGTATGAGCTGAAGTATCATTATGTGTATCTCTCTTGTGGTTTTCCGCTCGCTTTTTAGCATTTTTCTAAAGTGCAGTCAAAGATGAGTATTTTCCTTGAATTTGATAGGAATATCAGTGTGGCTGACGATGACGACTTTGGTCGGGGGAGCGACGCGGATACAGATGGCTTAGTTTCAGGTCTGCATTGCAAGATTGTGGTCCAATTTGAAAAACATGGGGATTTCCACAATGCTATGAAAGCTTTATGCGGCCGATCATTGGAAAAGGTTTGAACAGAGTCTTTTATATGTCCTTTAAATTTGAGCTAGACCCTTGTCATTATGCTCCCATATGAATCACTTTGTTGAGCATCTCATGCATCTCATATTCTGTTACCCCATGATCTTGTTGCATTCTAGCTTTTGGCATGAGATCTGGGCATTTATTAGTAGATTGAGGTGATCATAGATTGAACTGTGTACTTCGTCTGCACATACCTTGAGGTTTTTGTCATTACCAAAAGTAGGGGGCATATCCTTGGACAAATTTACTTGCGTTGGATAAATTTACCAAAAGTAGGCGTCTCTTTTGAATGTGTGCTATATAATAGGGTAAACTTCTTTTGGGCCTGAGTTGAAAAAAGACAAGATTGGTTAGTTCCATTGATGTTTGTCTAGATATTATAATGGACATCCTTCAAGCCTTGGCCTAACAGCCGCACATCTCTCTTGAGATGTGGGAGGTTCAACTTTTACCTTCGAGAGTTGGGGGAAAGAACAGAACTTGTTGAGAATGGAAAAAAAAAGGGACCCCTAATATAGGCATAAAACACAGGTAGCATATGGCAAAGTAATATTTGTTATGTTACAATATAATTCCTGATACATGAAGTAACGTACACATTATCAATTTTTAAAGTACCATTATTTGTATCATAACATTGGGACTACCAATATTAATGTCCCAAATTGCTAGTGTGCTGTAAAAAAGAACCAGCATTCAAAGTCGTAGATCTTTGACTGAGAAGATAATGTATTCTGTATTCCGTCATGGACATAGCATATGTCCTCACGAAGGAAGATGTCTCGCTTAGCAAGTGCATGGAAAGCGCCTTTATTTATGTTTGATGTGAATGCCTTGATATTGCTCAGCGTTATATTTGTTCATAAATATAGTTAGATCCTCCTGTTATCTAGCTCAGTTGCTTTGTGCATTTTTTGAATTTTCGCCTTTAGGGGGTTATTTCTACTGGTTGAGTGTAGTGTGATGAGGATGTAATTTGCGAAATGTATTTCTGTCAGCATGCTAGATAGCTTCTTAGGAAGTAAAAGGCCCTGGTTTGTACGAGATACTGCTGCCAACTGGCGGATATATGTTTCGATTAACTTCTTTTAATTTGTTACGTGCTCAGCAGTGACTAACATTGTGTGCTCGAGCAGCAAGGTTCAAGATTGAGAGCTGACTATGAGGTTTCCTGGGACAAGGATGGCTTTTTCCGGAACTCGAGAAGTGAAACTCAGGAGAAAAGCAGCTGGATGACTTCGTTGGCATCGGGACCATACAGGAGCGAATTTCCGAAATACATTCCTCACTGCAGCCCTGAGAAAACTCGTCCAAAGAGATTCAGGGTGAGTTCTACTTCTCTTACTCTGATGTCTATATTCTTTCAAATTGAGTATTGCTTGACTTTTTCCTTTTAAACAAATTTAATGGTCAACATGATTATTTGTAAATTAATTGATTTTCCTTTCACCAAATGCAGGAATAAAATGAAGGCTTTGTGTAATCTTATCATTCTCTCGATTCCCCATCTCTGCGTGAAGTTGTGAATTATTGGGATTTTGACGAAGGTTATCCATCTTTTCTTGTTCTGAATGTGACGTGTAACAATAGCCTTCAGTACTAGACGAAACATCATGTGGTAATGAATGCTCATGTTTACCATATTTATAGTGCAGTAACTTTTTATGACCAATTTACCCAGAACATGTATAGTGGCAACACTTTCTTCTGGTCCTCAGTAAACACTCATCATGAATTTCTCCTTTCTTAGTCTGCTTCTGCTATTAATAGTAGTGAGGCGCATTTTCTTAGGGTATTTCTGAGGCAAGATTACCCTATTCAAATCCAGTGTATAAAGGCCGTCAGATCATGTGGTGCCTGCACTATCGACAGCTAGATGAGGCAAGATTACCCTATTCAAATCCAGTGTATAAAGGCCGTCAGATCATGTGGTGCTTGCACTATCGACAGCTAGATAGAGTTAGGAATCCTATCACTTGCATACCAAAGTCTACCCAAGAATTAGTAAGTGCGAAGTCTTTATCTGAGAAGAAGATGGTGCAAACCAGACAGCAGTCAATTTGGGATTTGAAAATGCCGGCCTTTCCTTTGTTTTGTACCTTCTAGATGGTAGCAACGTTCTGCAACTGGCCAATTGTTGGAAGCTAGGGACAAGGTTCTCCCTACCCGACGGCAATAGATTTGAGTTTTGGATTTCTTGGAATTGGATGGCGGAAATAATGTGATATCCGCATTCAATTTTTTGTTTGCTTGTCAAGGATATCTGATGCTTGCAGTATTCGATAAACTCGGGGCACTGGTTTCTGGATAAAAAAGTAGTATCGCGGGGAGAATGTTCTCGATATATATGACAGGAGTTCAATTTAATCTGATAACCATGGGGGGACAAGGACTGGATGTGCTGTGTCACTTGTAAAACAAGTTGAAGTGAAAAGAACAGCAGGAACTTATAGAAGGGCCAATAGGGTAAAGCCAGAAATACCAAGGCAAAACATCTCATCCTTGGGGATGGATGCGGACCTTGTCCTGCCATGTTGTAGCCTGTACAACGATGAATTCCTACAGGTGCAATACTACCTTTGGCTACAACACCAACCCTGTAGTCAAGTTTAAGGATGACTGATTCATGCTAGTGTGGCTTGAAGGCTACTTCCAATGATGCCCGCATGTGGATCTTTCTCAGCTGCCACAACGCGGATGAGTATTTTGTTGCTGCGTACGATGAGAAGCGCATGTTTTCGGTTGCTTCGTGGATAGCTTCAGACCGATAGACCCAATTGATTGCATCACCGAAGTGTATACAACTCTGCAACAGCTTTCAAATGCAAGCTTTCACGGATGTCTTTTGTCTGCTTCTTTCCTTTTTGGGAGTGGTATTTAGATGATTAAACTCAAAAAGGGTTAGGGAGAAGTCCGTTCATATAACAAGCAACAAACGTGTACATCTCAAAATCTTAGCACGGGAAAAAAGAAAAAGAAAATCTTAGCCTGAACAGACGCTGTCATAATCCTCCCTCGCTCGCTTTTACAAAGCAATCTGCTTGGTGGAACTATAGGAGTCGCTCTGTGTCCACGCCCAAGACAACCAAAATGGTCATGAATCTAATTTACATTGGATAGGCATTTTATGAGGACATGTCCAAGAAAGAAGAGAAGGATCTCCCAACAGCCAAGACATAATAGATAAACCCTAACCCTACACGTGATTAAGAGAGTAAATTCACCATTTTTTCTCTGCAAAATGAACAAAAATGTCGTCTCTGCGACCCAAAAAAAGGACTGGACTAAAATGTTAGATCAAATTAAGAGTACATCAAGGAAGTTTGGGCATCTTCACCAGCTTTTACAGTGCCCATGTCGTTGCGTCCTGCCATTTTCTTCACTGTTAATGCTCTCGGGAGGAGAAGATTTTTCCATCTTCTTCTTGCTCACTACAGCTGAGCTCCTTTCTCTCAGTGCAGGAACCATGTACCACCCGATGGAAGTGCACACGATTGCGAATGACCTCCCGAACAAAGCCAGCAACAGCAAGATCATGATCATAGCCAGAGGCACACAGCATGATGATCTCCTCCATGAGAAGCTCTTCTTCCTCTTTGCCTCCTCATTCGATTCCACCTTGGGTTCGTCCATGGCTTTCACCTCCTCTGGACACTCGGCCATGGTTTCCGAATCACGGGTCGCACTCGCAATCTCCTTCCTCGCCTCACTCCTCTCCGACTTCTTCTTCTCCTTGTTCTGATGATGATGACGATCCTTTGACTTCACAACGACCGGCACGAACCCGTCCGAGCTCGACGAGACGAACCGGACAAAGGCTATGTCCCGCGACCCGCTCTGCAGGTATATCTCCTTCCTCTTCTCCTCGAGGTCGGCGACGAGGGCCGAGAACTTGTCGAGCCCCCGGTTCGCATACGGGTTCTTGCTCTCCTTGCCAATATAGCTGCTGTTGTTGCTCCTCCTGAGCAAGCTGTGCCTCCTGGATTTCCCCGGGGATCTAGGGAAGTTGTTCCAGTGGGGCTCATCATCTTCTCCTTCTTCAGGGTGAAAAGTGCCACAGATGAATGAACTGAGCATCTGATATCGATTTCCGGTGGGAGGACTGAGCTGAACTGAAATGATGTGGTTTTTGATAGGATGAATTTGGAGTTTGGCTGGGAAGATGGGGGGGAGAGAGACAGGTATTTATCAAGAGGGTGTAAATTACTAGGACCAGGCAAGAGCCAACCAAGTCAAATAAAATGGTTTGAAAAGAATAACATTAAACTTCAGAAGCTTCTCACATGGTTTCTGCGTGGGTTGGGGGGCTTTTCCTTCCTTCTTGGGATGGGAAGAAAATCAAAACCGTGCCAAATTTAAATTGTTTACGGATAAGAATTTTGCATGTCATTAATGTTATCACATGACAACTAAAGTGATCAAACCAGCTATGTTTATCATCTAGAAGAAATCTTGTGTGCAATCCGGACCATATGAGCCATGAACAACATGAATCGTTGAGTGATGAGAATTCTACATAACACCGACATGTTCTAACAACTGAAATCAATAAGAGAATTTCCAAAAAAAAAAAAAAAAAATCCTAAACGTATTGCAATTATTCGAATTCAATCTATCTGGTCAATTTTGACTGGATATCGCTAAAATGGTGCGATTGGCGCCGACATGGTCGTCGGACTTTGGCAATTGGCCAAAGGCAAGGGCCAGCGATAACAGGATCACGACTCGCTAGGGGTGGTTGAGGCTCGCCCTTACCATTGGCCGGTGGGGGTGAGCTTCGCCAAAGGCCAGCGAGGTCGATCTCGTCAGCCCTCGCCCCTGGCCGGACCTCAACGACTGGCTAGAGGAAGAAGAAAGAGAAGGAAAAAAAAGGAAAAAAAATTAGTTGTTATAAAAATTATCTACGTTAGCGCCAAATGTGTCAGTCAGCACTGACCGCATCACGCCAATGATTTCCAGTCAAGACTGGCCGAAAAGGACTGAATCGACACAAATAAAAAAAAGTTTATAAATGCATTGGCAAAAAAGAAAAAAAAAACAGAGTTTATTACTGAATTGATAATTTTCCCCAATCAATTGAGGTTCACCTGAATCGGGTGCATGTAAGAATCTTTATGTTTTAACCGTAACATCTTTGAAGTAAGGAGGGGGATTTACTTCAATGTCTAAGGGGGTCGGCCACGTGGACAGCTTTACTGCTTATTTTCATTCTACATAAACACATCCCATTCAAACAACGTCACATCTTTATCAGGTCATCTGGTTAGCTGGGACGAGCAATTATTTCGTCAAGAGACCTACCAGCTTTGACCCTCAATGCCTTTTATATGAATTTCCAATTTTTCTATTTTTTTTTTCGCGTTTAATAAAAATCGACGGCTCATATTATGAAATAATACCTTATCGAGACCTTAAACTCGATGTAAATGGCCCGCCCCCCCGTTGTACGCTCGATTCGTTTTCGACCGCACGAAAGAGGTGAAATTAGTATGATACATCGAAAATTCCGCGAGAGACTGCGAGCCATGGTTCCAATAAATTTTACAGCACGTCACTTCCTTTTGACGGGAATAATCTTTTTTGAAAATTATTCCCTAACAAGAGACGCGTGAATTAATTTCAATTTTCTTTAGAGGAATGTAAATAACGCGTGAATTTTACTGCATCTGTTTTTTTTTCCCCCTCTGTGAATAGAAAAAAACAAGAGAGTTTGACGAGTCTTCACGCTAATAAGCAGAGAAGCGTGACTTGCACAGCGGGATGGAGGGTTGACTGCGTTTTGCTTTGGTCCAGTCAACCTGTGAGTGCAGAATCTGAAGAACTAGGAATATGAACAGATGAAACAATGACAAGAACAAATAAAAGAAGGGGAGATAGACCCAAAAAAAAGAGTTCCAAAATTCTGATTCATATTCCAAAAGAATAACGTGTTTAGATAAATTAAGTACTGCGATTGTCTAAGCACAACTCTACAGCCAAATCGATGGCTACCAATCACGGAAGAAATCACTATAAAAGTTACATTGTCCAGCCGATAATCGTTCTCCGTCAGGATTTCACGGTTCAAGGCTTTTCTCCCTGATTAAATCGCAATTCGACATAAATCTTTTCGATTGATTAAGTTTGGCTCGTCAGCTAAGTAGCACCGACATTGACACGCGACTCTCGACATGACACGCCGATAAGTCATTTCTTAAAAATTAGAGAATTCCAACACATTGGGATAAGTTGTGTATTAAAATGTAAATTTTTATACAATAACATGATTATATTAAAATATCGGGAGTTTTTTTTTTCTTCTTCTTATGTTAGGAATTCATGATTACGTGTTTTTTTTGGGGGGGGGTGATTGAGTATATTAATTTTGACGTGGTAAGATATATGACTTAATTTTCTATATATATTTAATATTTTGACTCATAATTTATTGAAAATACTTAAAATTGATCCCGTGGGTGTCGAAATGGCGTGTCGGGATGCTGGATGCCGGTGTGTCTGGAGCACTGACCAATGTGTGGATCGCATGTCGAAGAGTGTTGGGAGATTTTCGGATAGCGTCGTAGAGTGTCGGACACGATACAGAGGCCTCTGGGGAATGTCGATGCTTCCCAGCCCGTCAGAGGTGAACGTAATTTGATACGCAGAAATTCTTACATAATTTCATCCTGTGATATTAATGAATAAAGTATCAATACAAAGACATCTTTTGGGGGAAATTCTCATTCAAATAGAGCGTGTGCTTTTTCAGCTCCCGCACGTAAATTGAGGCAATTGTGTGACGGTGGGTCATTGACCCCGCATGCATGCTTGCTTTCGTGAATCTAGAAGGTCACCCGTGACGGTGAGGCGAGTAATTACTCGTCCAAATAAATTAACAGACACGTCTTAATAATCAGATCCAATAAATGAGGTCGATGATGTGGTGTGAGCCTAGTCTATAGGGCACATATAGAGTCTGTATGGTAATATTTTTATTCCTAGGAATACTTTTATAACAGAAATACTTTTTTCTATTTTTGTTTCCGGCAACGATTTTTAGGAACAGAAACGCGTTGGTAATTACAAAAAAATTCTATTTCCGGAACAAAAAAAAAGAGAAACGTGCTTGATAACTACAAAAAAATTATTTTTAACTTTTTAATTTAACTAAGGAGACTATATATATTAAAATTAAGATGTCTTCATTCTTTTAACTTATTAATTAAATTAAATCTCATTTATTAAATTTATTAAATCAAATTAGACCGATATATGTATAAGTAATTTATGCACGATTATCAAATTACAATATGGACGAGATCCAACTATAAAAAAAAAAACTCAAAGAGAAGCGAATTGGAATTAGACAACGAGAGCACCAAATATATTTTCTATAGATAGGAAAAATTACAATTACGAGTCACACATAAATTTTTTCAAGTAGCTAAAAATATGATCCAACTTTTACTGTTTAATTTTGCTTTTTAACGGATAGAAACATCCGACCCAAAAAAAAAAGGATAGAAACATAGTTTATTCAATTTTGAGCATCTCAAATCTGTTGTGGAAATACTCAGATATTTTGATTCTGACAAAACCTTCAAAAGATATTGTCTAATGTAATGTGATGCAGGAAGAATGTGTAAGCAGCAGATTAAGTGTTTCCAATTCTATCGCACTGACGAAGGGTCAGATGGAAGCGCTTCTGACGAAGGGTCAGATGGAAGCGCTTCTGACGAAGGGTCAGATGACGAAGGGTCAGATGGAAGTGCTTCTGACGTAGGGTCAGATGGAAGTGCTTCTGACGTAGAGTCAGATGGAAGTACTCTTGACGATCCAAACAGTGACGGATGGATCATATCAAATCTCCGTATTACCATTCCATGCCAACTGATCAAACTTCTCCTAGACGAATCTGAAGAAAGATCAGTTCCTGCATTTTACAAAACACGAAGACCCACGTATGGCAGGTTTCCGATCAAGGCAAGTGATATTCAATTATCCTGATATCCCCTCTTGTCAATCAAGGGACTTTCTATAATAGGATATCATCTTCTAAGGAAAATATCCTCAGGAATCAACTCAAACTTATCACACTTATGGAAGCTGGATGTGACATCCCCTCCCTGGTCCCACATTGCCTAGGGGGGAGGTCTTGGGTGGCTTTATAAGCCTTGGGGGTGCCCTTGACTTGCATGAGGCCTTTTCCCGGCTGAGTGCTCGGAAAGCAAAACCGTGCGGGTTGCAAAGCCCAAAGCGGACAATATCGTGCAAGTGGGACCCCGGCCATTACACTGGAGATTCAGTTGTATGGGCGACTGAATCAGAAGGGTTCAATATCTTACCCAACGGTCTACATATCTTCTGAAGATACAGTCTCGTTCAATTACGATTGATGACGTCCAATCAAGGATTGAAGAGCGATCCCTTGGCTGGAATCCAACGGCTAGTTCGGAGGCAGGGGAGTATAAAAGAAGAATAATGTTCGACCAGAGTGTAAGAGAGCGAACATCAATCCAAAGTGCAAGAATAACTTGAGTTTCATCTGAGAGAGTATTCTGAGTATTCAAAATCCTTCACTGTGAAAATCTGTGAGAAGGAATCAAAACACTTGAGTGATTGTAATCTTCTTGATTCTTCATAGTGAAATCCAGCCGATCGGCTGTCATCGTGGGAGAGTGCACGTAGGCTTGATTTAAGCCGAACCACTATAAATTTCGTGTGCAATATTCTCTTCTCTAAACTCTTATCTTTGTGTTTAGATTTTCTGCACACCGTTATACTGTTTTTGTTCCTAATCGTACACTGAACTTTATTCATTCCGCAAGAAATTTCAATTGTGATCAGAATCTCCTATTCACCCCCCTCTAGGAGATATTGCTAGATACATCAATTGGTATCAGAGCAGGTTGCTCATTTTACGAAGTGTCTATTGACTTCAGAGTTAACGATCTACTATGTCTAGCAATCACTCTTCAGGAACAAGCGATTCGCACTTTGCCAACAAGCCTCCATACTTTGATGGAAAGGATTACAACATGTAGAGTAACAAGATGAAGTGGTTCTTCAAAGCCTATGATGATCTGATGTGGGATGTTGTTACAAATGGAATAGTTCCTGCAAATACCACAAATCCAACCTCTGCTGACGGAGTAAACATTGTCACAACAATGACTGATGCTGAAAAGGCTAAAAGAAAAGGCCTTGATTCTAAAGCTGTCAATGCTCTCTTTTGTGCCTTATCTACTCATCTTTATAATCGTGTCTCAGAGGAAGAATCATCTAAGGCAATATGGGATAGACTTCATGTTACCTTTCAAGGAACAAATCGTGTGAAAGAAACAAAGCTCAATATTTTACTGAGTGACTATGAAGCTTTTGAAATGAAGCCTGATGAATCTATTGCAGATATGATAGACAGGTTTCTAACTTTGGCAAGTGGACTGGCAAGACAAGGTGCACCTATTGCTGAACCAATGCAAGTCAGGAAGATACTACGTGGACTCACAGATGATTGGAATTACATCAAGCCATCAATTCAAGAATGCCAAACAATTAGACCTCTCTCGGTGGATGAGCTAGTCGGCACTTTGTAATCCTATGAAACAGAACGAGCAAACAAAAAGGGAGAACAGAAAGGTAAAAAATCTATTGCATTGAAAAGTCAAATTAATCAATGTTTTTCTGACACAGATGATGAAGATGAAGAATTAGCCCTCATGGTCAAGAAATTTAGAAAGATGGCTCGGAAAGGCAGAAATATCAAAGGAAAGAAACCTTGGAAAAAGAGTGAGGTAAAAATATCAAGCAACGACTCACAAGATAGCAAAGACGTGATTTGCTTCCACTGTAAGAAAGCGGGTCATATCAAACCAAACTGCCCAATTTTGAAGAAGGACAAACTCAAGTATGAGAAGTATAAGAAGGCTCTAAAGGCAGAAACTTTGAGTGATTCTGATGAAAGCGAGAATGATTATGCAAATATCTGTCTCATGGCCGAATCAGACTCAAGTTCAGACTCTGAAACTGAGGTATGTTCATCTGAACTCCCTGATGAAGTCATTGAATATATTGATGAATTATGTAGAAACTACAAAGAAGCCCTTGAGAAGGTTTCTTGTTTGAAAAAGGAAAATACTTCTTTAAAACAACAGAATTTGTCCCAAGAAGAAAAAATTAATTTTCTACAACAAGAGTTTCACCAGATGAAAGAAAATCATGATTCTGTTTCAAGAGAAAATGCTTCCTTGAAAGAAAAAATTTCTACTATATCAAAAAGGTTTTCACAAAGCTCAGAAACTCTGAATAGCATTATATCAAAACAGATACCCTTCAATGATCGATCTGGGTTAGGTTTTAAAAAGGAAAGTAGCCAAAGAAATGTCTTTAAAACTGAATTTCGAAAACCAACGTTTTCCAATTACAAGCATCATTTTTATAAGCATTTTACTAGATCCTACATTCGACAACCTTGTGTGAACTGTGGTGATCCTAGCCATACTAAGGATTACTGCAAGAAAATCTGGAGACCTATTAAAAGGTCAAAATATACTAACACAGAAGAACCCAAGAAAACATGGGTACCAAAGAAACAGTAAGTTGGTTATCTATTGCAGGTACCAAAGAGAAGGAAGAACAAATGGTTTCTGGATAGTGGTTGTTCAAGTCACATGACTGGAAATCCAGATGTGTTTATATCCCTCTCAGATTGTGATGGAAGAAGTGTGTCGTTTGGAGGAAGGAACATGGGTAAAGTGATCGGGAAAGGAAATGTAAAGATTGAAAATCTGACCGTTAAAGATGTCTCTCTAGTCAAAGGATTGAACTACAACTTGATTTCTGTAAGTCAACTCTGTCACTCTGGATATGATATTCGGTTCCAAGATCTAAAATGCACAGGTATGAGCAAGGATAAGAAGCAATCCTTCACGGGACGAAGGCATGGGAATATTTATCTTTTAGATATTAATGCTGACTGTGAACATGCTAAATGTCTTATTTCTGTCAAGGATGAATCTGATCTTTGGCACAGAAAGTTAGGTCATATTAGTATGAAACATATTTCAAAACTTTCCAAGAAGGGACTTGTTCGAGGATTACCTCAAACAAAATTTGAGAAAAATGGAATATGTCATGCATGCACACTAGGTAAGCAGGTAAGAAGTTCTTTTAAGTCTTTAAATCAAGTTTCCACTAAGCATTGTCTGCAGCTACTTCATATGGACATCTTCGGACCAAATAGAACTCTAAGCATTGGAGGTAAGAAATATTGCCTTGTCATAGTTGATGACTTCTCTAGATTTACATGGGTTTCATTTCTTGCTCACAAAAACGAAGCTTTCATAACCTTTTCAAAACTTGCTAAAAGAATTCAAAATGAAAAGGGTTACACTATTTCCAGTTTGAGAACGGATCATGGGGGAGAATTTGAAAATAAAAATTTCTCAGATTTTTGCACTAATTTCGAAATTCAGCATAACTTCTCTGCTCCTTATACTCCACAACAAAATGGGGTAGTAGAAAGGAAAAACAGATCGTTGCAAGAAATGGCCAGAACTCTTCTTATTGAAAGTAAAATTGCCTCTAACTTTTGGGCTGAGGCTGTTTCAACAGCTTGTTATATCTTAAATCGAATTTCCCTCAGACCTTTTTCTGAGAAAACTCCCTATGAATTTTTCAAAGAAAGAAAGCCTGATATTGCATACTTTCATGTATTCGGTTGCAAATGCTTTATTCTAAAGAATGCTAATGATCGAGTTGGAAAGTTTGATGAAAGATCAGATGAAGGAACTTTCTTGGGATATTCAACAACAAGCAAAGCCTACAGAGTCTACAACAAGAATACTCGTACTGTAGAGGAATCAGTAAACATCAAGTTCGATGAGAGCAACCAGGATGATGAACCTGAATCCATTCAAATGCATACACTTCATCAAGTCACGAACTCACCAGCAGAATCAGATGTGAATACGGAGAATGTTCAGAAGGAAACTTCCGCAGCTGAAGAAAGACCAGAAGATGATCAGAATGAATCCAAAATATCCTCAAATGATGGACTTGACAAAAACTGGAAGCATAAGTCAAGTCATCCAAAGAAACTTATCATAGGCAGCATAAATGATGGTGTAAGAACAAGATCCAAGTTCAAGCAAGCAATGAGCAACATCGCCTTGGTATCTGAATTGGAGCCAAAAAGGATTGAAGATGCATTAGCAGATGAAAACTGGATAAATGCAATGCAGGAAGAGCTACATCAGTTCAAAGTCAACAATGTTTGGGAACTAGTCAATCGTCCCAAAAATCGTCCAGTAATTGGAACAAAATGGGTATTCAGAAACAAACTTGATGACAAAGGAAAGGTTGTGAGAAACAAAGCAAGACTTGTAGCAAAAGGATATTCTCAGGAAGAAGGAATAGACTATGATGAAACTTATGCACCGGTTGCCAGGTTAGAAGCCATTAGGCTACTTCTTGCTTATGCGTGTTACAATGACTTCAAACTTTTTCAGATGGACGTGAAAAGTGCCTTCCTAAACGGCTACATCAAAGAAGAGGTATATGTAGAACAACCTCCTGGCTTCGAAGAACCTAGAGAAAAGGATATGGTATTTGTCTTAAAAAAGGCTTTCTATGGATTGAAACAAGCACCTCACGCTTGGTATGAAATGTTAAGTAACTTTTTATCTCGACACAGCTTCACTAAAGGTAATGTAGACACCACTCTTTTTATTCAAAGAAAAGGTAAAGATATCCTTTTAGTTCAAATATATGTTGATGATATTATATTCGGCTCCTCTAATGAACTTCTCTGCAAGAAATTCTCTAAAACAATGCAGGATGAATTTGAGATGAGTATGATGAGAGAATTACGGTTCTTTCTTGGTCTTCAAATTCATCAATCCCAGAAAGGAACCTTCATATTTCAAGAGAAGTATGCATTGGAAATAGTGAAGAAGTTTGGTATGGAAAATGGCAAGAAGACAGAAACTCCTATGTCTCACTCTTCAAAATTAGATAAGGATGAAGATGGAAAAGAAGTCAATCCCAAACTATATCGAAGCATGATCGGATCATTACTTTATCTCATAGCTTCAAGACCCGACATACTATATAGTGTCTGCTTATGTGCAAGATTTCAGTCAAGTCCAAGAGAATCACACCTATCAGCAGTCAAGAGAATAATCAAATACATAGGGACTTATCCCAACTATGGTTTGTGGTATTCTAAATCTTCTGATTTTACACTAAAATGTTATTCAGATGCTTGCAGGTTGCAAAATTGATAGAAAAAGTACATCAGGAACCTGTCAACTCATGGGAAACATGCTTGTCTCATGGTACTCAAAGAAGCAAAATACAGTGGCACTCAGTACAGCTGAAGCAGAATACGTATCTCTTGGAAGCTGCTGCACTCAAATACTTTGGCTAAAACAGCAGCTCAAGGACTATGGTGTTGAAGAATCAACTGTAGAAATCCTATGTGACAACACAAGTGCCATAAATCTCACAAAGAATCCTGTACTTCACTCAAGAACAAAGCATATTGAGATCAAGCATCATTTCATACGTGATCATGTTCAAAACCATGATGTTAACATTTCATATATTGACACGAAAAATCAACTTGCAGATATTTTTACTAAACCACTTGATAAACAGAGTTTCAATTTTATCAGAAATGAATTATCTATTATTAACCTTCCTTCTTAAGTATACCTTAGAACATGGTACGTCAGAAGGAGAGTCAGAAGGAGAGTCAGAAGGAACGTCAGAAGGAGAGTCAGAAGGAGCGTCAGAAGGAGAATCAGAAGGAGAGTCAGAAGGAACGTCAGAAGGAGAGTCAGAAGGAGCGTCAGAAGGAGAATCAGAAGGAGAGTCAGAAGGAAAATTAGAAGAAGCATAAGAAGGAGAGTCAGAAGAAGCATCAGAAGGAGAGTCAGAAGAAGCATCAGAAGGAGCATCAGAAGGGACAACACAAGTGCCATAAATCTCACAAAGAATCCTGTACTTCACTCAAGAACAAAGCATATTGAGATCAAGCATCATTTCATACGTGATCATGTTCAAAACCATGATGTTAACATTTCATATATTGACACGAAAAATCAACTTGCAGATATTTTTACTAAACCACTTGATAAACAGAGTTTCAATTTTATCAGAAATGAATTATCTATTATTAACCTTCCTTCTTAAGTATACCTTAGAACATGGTACGTCAGAAGGAGAGTCAGAAGGAGAGTCAGAAGGAACGTCAGAAGGAGAGTCAGAAGGAGCGTCAGAAGGAGAATCAGAAGGAGAGTCAGAAGGAACGTCAGAAGGAGAGTCAGAAGGAGCGTCAGAAGGAGAATCAGAAGGAGAGTCAGAAGGAAAATTAGAAGAAGCATAAGAAGGAGAGTCAGAAGAAGCATCAGAAGGAGCATCAGAAGGGACAACACAAGTGCCATAAATCTCACAAAGAATCCTGTACTTCACTCAAGAACAAAGCATATTGAGATCAAGCATCATTTCATACGTGATCATGTTCAAAACCATGATGTTAACATTTCATATATTGACACGAAAAATCAACTTGCAGATATTTTTACTAAACCACTTGATAAACAGAGTTTCAATTTTATCAGAAATGAATTATCTATTATTAACCTTCCTTCTTAAGTATACCTTAGAACATGGTACGTCAGAAGGAGAGTCAGAAGGAGAGTCAGAAGGAACGTCAGAAGGAGAGTCAGAAGGAGCGTCAGAAGGAGAATCAGAAGGAGAGTCAGAAGGAACGTCAGAAGGAGAGTCAGAAGGAGCGTCAGAAGGAGAATCAGAAGGAGAGTCAGAAGGAGAGTCAGAAGAAGCATCAGAAGGAGAGTCAGAAGAAGCATCAGAAGGAGCATCAGAAGGAGCATCAGAAGGGACGCCAAAAAGGCGCGTAAGAGAAAATTCATACTTTTCTTAAATCAAAAGGTCAGTTATCTCTAAAAGTTATCTTTTAGGTAAGTTACTTATATGAATAGATATTGCTTAATATCTGATTGACCGTGAATATTCTTTTTAAGAATTCTTTTTTTTTTAAAATCAAAATTCTCTTTTGTGTTTCCAAAAATAACTGCCTCTTTTATAAAAAAAAAAAACGCTGAACCGTCACCTCTGTTCTCTCACTTTCAAAATTCTCTCAAATCAAAACCCTAAAACCGTGTTGAAAACCTCTCGCTCTCGATTTCCTCCTCAAAGCAACACTCTTTCACTCAAAGTTTCAAACTTTCTACGCATCAATGGCTCCAAAACCAGTCTCTAACTCGAAGAAGACGCCTCAGACTAAGAGGAAGTTCTCCGCATCAACTGCAAGCAGCGCGGAACTCACAGATACCCAAATCAACGAACAACGAGAAGCACTCCGCCTGACAAAAGGTCTATCTCTATCTGCTTTTGAAATAAAGGAACTATGGCCCATTCTATTAAGCCAATGTATGATAGAATCAAGGACGCTGGAGATTTTGGAAACGAACTTAGAAAACTGCTGAAAACTCATCACTTTGATAGTGAGGGCGATTTTTTGGAGTTTCTTAGTCTGCCTGGAAAAATCGTTGAACCACTTGCTGTAGAAAAACCTACGTCTGTCTCTAGCAAAGGAAAGGAGAAAGTGGCAGAGACAAGTTCGAAACGTAGACGATCCCCAATTAGACCTGGCGGTACAAAGGCGAAGGTGGAAGATGATGATGACATTCTGTTCAATGAATTTGTGAAAAATATATGCTTTAATTTGGATAAAAGCTTTCCTGATCCATTGTTCCAGAATCAGGCTCACAAAGAACGGTTTGAAGCAATGAAACAGAGAGGTGTTATACCTCAAAGGGTATTTGAGTTAAAGTACTTTGACAGCAATGGCATCTATCTGAGGAAGCATCTAGAAAAGATGAAGCTAGATCAGTTTATAACTAGGAGAGGCTACACTTTTCCTGATATGGTAGCTTACTTCTATTCAAATCTTCAGTTTGTCAACTTCAACTCTCTGGCTTTCACAATCAAAAGAAAGCAGTATTTTCTAACTGTTGATGAACTGGCTTCAATCATGGGAACAAGAAAGGGAGATTTCAAACCCTTAGATATCACTGCAAGTGAAGCTTTCTGCTTCCTGACTGGCAAATCAAGTTTCTCAAGGGAATCAAAGTCACATCTTGCATACACAGACTTTCCCCTGAAACATATCATGATGCACAAAGTGATCATTGAATGTCTCAGACCCAAGGCAGCATCAAAGACAGATATCTCCAAGTATGAGGCAAAGTTGTTATGGGGAATCTTGATAGGACAAAGGATTTCTTTTGCTCACACTGTTCTACTGCATATGTACAGATCAGCTCTCAAGCCAAAGGGGCAACTTCCTTATGCGGCGTTGATCTTCAAAATAATCAATCATTTCAAGATTGATAGCCTAGGTGCCTTTGTCGAGCAAGAAATTCCTTTAATGACTGCTGGAGAGACTATGGTAACAAAGATGGGATTCAAGATGACTCCTGCTGGATGGAGAACGAAGAACAATGAACCAGTCATTGTGGACTTTGAGGAAGAGTCACGGCAGAGATCTCCCAAGAAGAGAAAAGTCATGGCAGTTAAAGGTCAACAAACAGAAAGTCCTGCTGGTACGGACTCAAACGCAAGTGAGGAAGAAACATGGGAATATGATTCTGAGGCTACCCCATCTCGAGAAGGATCAGATGCAGCTGGTCAGTCCGAAAATCAGAATGCTGAAGGAGTCGAGGAAGAAGTAGATGACACAGGACTACAACAATAAGAAAAAGTTGTGTATCCCTGTGATCTGACTGAGGCAGAATTCCTTACAATGTGGAATGAGGAGCAACCTGCACGATTTGCAGATGACACAGAGTATGACATCCAAATCGTCAACTGTGATCATGAGGAATTGCTAGCTCAAGTTCTAGTAACATTGGCGTCACAAACACAGGAGAACGAACAAGATGACTTTGACGCCTACTCTGTCTCCTCCACCAGACACACTATTCAGAAAGGTGCTACAAGTCTGGCCTCAGCAATAGCACGAGAAGATCAATTGTCCAGTGCACTGTCCATTCCAATGGACATTGATGAAGAAATAGTCTCCGTGCCACCATCAAAGGAAAAAGGAAAAAGAGCTATACTTCAGGGGGAGAAAGAGCCTGAGCCTGTCACATCAGATGTCTTTCTCACTGAAGTCCTAGCTTCTCAAGCCTTCACTAAGGCTCAAACTGAGGGGGAGACTTCAGAACCTACACCTCCAAACCCACATATGGACCTTCAAGCGCATTTTGACAATCTTCAAAATACTGTCATTCAGACAATGGCTGCAATGGAAACAAGATTTGTTCAGCAACTGCAGGCTTTTGAACAGAAGACAGATAGGCAGCTGCAGGGTCTGACTAGTCAGGTGACTAGGCTAGAAAAATCCATTGATGTCTATGGGAAAACGTTTCGTGATGAGATAGCCAACCTGCCTACATACACACTAGTCAGAACGGACAGAACAGCTTCACACATGCCCTCTCCTCAAGCTGTCAGAGACCATGCTCAGATGCTGAGAAGCAGTTTTGCAGGACCTTCCCGAGAGGAGACTGATGTTGAGCCTGAAGATCATCCCTCTTCTTAAAAACTTTTTCTTTTCCTCTTCATAAACGCATTATCATTTCAAGAACTTTTTCGATGTTGACAAAAAAGGGGGAGAAGTTAGATTATTTTTATGCAGTCTAAATAGATTATCTCTTACTATTTCTCTAATCATATCTCAATTTAGAGGAAAGGAGGAGAAGACCTAACCTACCGTTTTGCAGGACAATTCGTGCAGGATTATTGCAGGATAATCTTACTATGATCATGCTCTCCTATGAGCACACTTTCATTATATTTCACTCTAAAGATGATTACCTGCAGGAGCAAATATGATGGCTACTCACTTTTATTAAATTATCACTGGTTTAATTTTCCTTTAAATTTGAAACTGGACAAGTTTTTGTCACCATCAAAAAGGGGGAGATTGTTGTGGAAATACTCCTATATTTTGATTCTGACAAAACCTTCAAAAGATATTGTCTAATGTAATGTGATGCAGGAAGAATGTGTAAGCAGCAGATTAAGTGTTTCCAATTCTATCGCACTGACGAAGGGTCAGATGGAAGCGCTTCTGACGAAGGGTCAGATGGAAGTGCTTCTGACGTAGAGTCAGATGGAAGTACTCTTGACGATCCAAACAGTGACGGATGGATCACATCAAATCTCCGTATTACCATTCCATGCCAACTGATCAAACTTCTCCTAGACGAATCTGAAGAAAGATCAGTTCTTGCATTTTACAAAACACGAAGACCCACGTATGGCAGGTTTCCGATCAAGGCAAGTGATATTCAATTATCCTGATATCCCCTCTTGTCAATCAAGGGACTTTCTATAATAGGATATCATCTTCTAAGGAAAATATCCTCGGGAATCAACTCAAACTTATCACACTTATGGAAGCTGGAGATTCAGTTGTATGGGCGACTGAATCAGAAGGGTTCAATATCTTACCCAACGGTCTACATATCTTCTGACGATACAGTCTCGTTCAATTACGATTGATGACGTCCAATCAAGGATTGAAGAGCGATCCCTTGGCTGGAATCCAACGGCTAGTTCGGAGGCAGGGGAGTATAAAAGAAGAATAATGTTCGACCAGAGTGTAAGAGAGCGAACATCAATCCAAAGTGCAAGAATAACTTGAGTTTCATCTGAGAGAGTATTCTGAGTATTCAAAATCCTTCACTGTGAAAATCTGTGAGAAGGAATCAAAACACTTGAGTGATTGTAATCTTCTTGATTCTTCATAGTGAAATCCAGCCGATCGGCTGTCATCGTGGGAGAGTGGACGTAGGCTTGATCTAAGCCGAACCACTATAAATTTCGTGTGCAATATTCTCTTCTCTAAACTCTTATATTTGTGTTTAGATTTTCTGCACACCGTTATACTGTTTTTGTTCCTAATCGTACACTGAACTTTATTCATTCCGCAAGAAATTTCAATTGTGATCAGAATCTCCTATTCACCCCCTCTAGGAGATATTGCTAGATACATCAAAATCAGTTTTCTCCTTCGACCAAAAATATTAAATCAGTTATCTTTTATCTCTTTAAGGTTCACCGTTCTACCTGTCTTTTTTATGAGCAGTTCATCCATTAAGCATGGAAATGACATTTCAATAATCACAGAAAAACTAATTAAATTAAATCCTCGGAAATTAATCAATAATGTGAATGTCGGAAGCTGCTTGTTCTGAAGTCGACGCAAAAATCAGTATAAATTTTTAAAGCTCTAGTATCTAACAGGCGTGTAACTTGATAGACTCCAATAAAACCCAAGATTTGCATCTGAATATAATTATTAGGGAAAATTTCGTTTAAGGGCCCGAAGTCTTCACCTTTTTTCAAAAAGGCCCCCAACTTAATACTGTTTCAAATAAAGGCTTGGAATGCCTTTTTTTTTTTTATATTTCAAACAAGGGCCTAATGAAGGTCATTTTAGTCATTTTATTTTTGTGACTTTTTCCCCAAACCTAACATTCCTCCTCTTCCTCCTGTTGTGTCTTGCGCCTGAAACGAAAAAGGGAAGTTCTGAGTTGGAAAAGATTTAGCAGATTTTGTTCCAAGATGGAAGACCACTCCTCGCTCTTAGAAACATTTGAGTCCGATGTTTCTAAGAGCGAAGTCTGCACATCTCAAGGAAATCACAAGCCCTCTATCGCACGATTCTCAAGCAAACCAGAAACATCAGGTGCAACAATCAATCACATGAGGAACCGATTAGAACTGGTCTGAAGGAGAAGGCATTGTCGACCGAGGAACCGAAACCCACGAGAGAGAGAGAGAGAGAGAGAGAGAGAGAGAGAGAGAGAGAGAGAGAGAGAGAGAGAGTGTGTGTGTGTGTGTGTTCACTCTTTGAGTCCAGAGCCGTGATGGTCGGAGCGACAGAGACGGCAATTCGAGTGCCGATGGTGAGGCCAAGATCTAGGCCAGTGAAGCTTGACCTTGCTGTCGCGAGGCGAGGCGGGCTGAGACACCCCTCTCCTCCTTCGCCTCCGTCGTCGTGGTTCTCCCACCTTTCGCTTGCGGCTGCTCCTTCATCCTCGGGCATCTGGTAGAGGGACTATTGTTGTGGCTGCGCGAGGCTGTGCCTCACCAGCCCAGATCTGGCAAGGCGCAACCTCACTATTACTGGGCAAGGCCGGCCGGGCGATGGCGAGGCACGGCCTCATGCAGCCAAGGTGAGGTCGAGCCTCGACAAACTCACCCTCGCCAGCGGCCGCGGAGGCGACCTTCGCCGAAAGCCCGTTCCCTCTGGATCAACTTTCGTTCATGGGCATCGTCAACTTCAACATGTCATGCACGAAGCAAAATAGTATTGGGATTGGGAGGAAGAAAGAACAGTAAACTTGGCCGCCTGTGTAAAGGTTTTTTTTTTTTTAAAATTAAATTTTTAAAAGCAGAAAAAGGATAAAAATGATGAAGATAAATAAATCAAAACGAAAACGACAAAAGTGCCCTTTGGGCCAGACCCTTTTTTGAAACTCAATGACCACTTTAGGCCTTTATTTGAAATACACTATGCCACTTTAGGCCCTCAATTGAAACAATGTTAAGTTGAGGCCCTTCTTTGAAAAAAGGAGAAGACTTTGAGCTCTTAAACGAAATTTTCTCTAATTATTAGGACAATTGTTGGAAGCAAGAGTTAACAAGTGCTAATGAGTCATCCATGATTGACTTGACACATGCCATAAGCTCAAAGAAATCCAAGTTAACATCTCCACAGAACTTTGCCGGATAACGAGTGTAGGTAACACCACCTAACAAGTGTCTCCAAGTCGTTCGCGGTTGACTTAAAATGCCATGTAATTCGAGAAAGATCCAACATTTACATCTGCATTTGAACATTGCCATGACAAGTGTGGGTGACAACACCTAACAAGTTTCTTTCAAGTCACTCCTGGCTTTCAAATTCTACAGCTTCCCCAGCAAAGTCATGGTCGAACATTTTTAAAATTAAGAAATCTCACCTAATTCATATTAAACTCTACATGGATGCCTAAATCTGCGAGCAGGTCAGTTCCCTGATTTTTGAAGGGTACGTTGTGCTCATATGAAGACATTGGTTGGAGGAAGATTTGAAGCAGCAATCTTTTTCACCTGCATACTCACAGTTTCCACTTAATGCACGTCACAAAGCAACTTCAAGCCGCAAAGTTGACCCGAAAATCTTTCAACTGCATGAGAACTAACAATAACTGCATAAGCATATGCAGAAAACATGACATTCGAAGGGGACATACAAGCTCAACAGCAGAAGTTTGCAAAGAGATTGACGGCTCAGCTTCACCTTCTTCCTGTTAATTATCATCATTGTCATCATCCTTCATGTACTTCTCCTGCACTGCTGCGACTGTAAGACCGGTTTGTCAAGGAAATCTCACCATATTTATGACATTATGAAAGGATAATAATGTGATCACGAGACTGGTTCATCATGACAGTCACACACCATACAATGTGAGTAAAACAATGGATGAGAACTAAAATCTGAACTCGGATGCTCCTGGAGCAGCACATAAAATTAACGCCCACCAATATTTCTTACGTGGTTACATAAGAAATGCAGTAGCAAGACTCCGAGCCAAGTGGAAGTTGCATGCCACTCTCCATTCTAATTAGCAGATAGTCAATTGTCACATGGTTTTCAATGATGTTTTTAACAACGAATGATCTAACATCATCCCAGAACAAGCCGATTTCTTTCTCCATGCATAGACCCATGATTTCAATATCGTCTATATTTCATAATTTTAATGATTAAATCGATTTACGTAAATAGTAATAATATATTATTAAGAATGCAACAAAATTGTCCAATATCTGCATCATGTCACAGCAAAAGAATGACCTTTTTCTATGACATGAATATAAGAGAAACATCAAACAGGAACCATGATATCTGGTGGAGCTCCCAAATAAAAGGATATCTGTAGTAGTCCCAATCAACCGGAGCAATGGCTATCTTGCTGAATTCAACAGCACTAGGTTCCATAGCGGCAAATATATAGCCATTGCTCTTGTCTATCAGCTTCACGAGGTTCCCAACACTTTCTTTATCCTGGAAGGCGCCCTTTTGATGTTAGAAGATGAAAGCAAAGAGGCTTTTAATGGAAATTTTCAATCAGATATTGCTTTTCTCAACACTCTCGAAATTGTTCCAATTTCCAAAGATAAATACCATTGCTCCTAACATGGAGGGCCAGGAAGTGTACCTATACCTGGATATCCAGAGTTGTAAAATTGACGAGACTATAATCTTCTATTACATCGCAAAGTTCCTTTGTAAGCTTCCTAGAAGAACAATCAAACAGCTTCAACAAATCAGCAAATTTGAGATCAGTTGTACCAACTACAGTAGATACAAGATACAGTAATCAATGTGTACCACTAAAAAGATCCGCTAATCCTACTTAGACTTGGTAATTCTTTTTTTTCCTACTTGGACATGCAGGATTTTCCAAACATATCAAAGAAGGTGTTCAAGAGGTTGTGGGATACCCTTTGAATAAACATGATAAAAAAGGATGCAAAACATTCCTTAAAAAGGATGCAAAACATTCCTTTCTCAATAAAAACTTTAACGCAGAAGGAAAATCATCATCACTACATTGATAAACAAAATTGGGCAGGCACATCACAGAATCTGATCACTATTTGCCAATGCAAGAATATACTTAGCTACATAGTATGATTTCGATGATACAGATAAGGGCAATAATGATCAGATGCCAAAAGAAAGTTAACTGCATAACTCCAAATTCAAGGTTACTGCAAGAATGTATGAAAGAAAAGAGAATATGAACTAGGAAGTTCATATTTACGCACAACATAATAAGACCATGGTACTTGCCATTGAACTCTACAAAATCACACCTGTACTTCGCAGAGCGAGGATCCTGGTCTAGATGGTGCTGTAGATAGGATAAATCTTGCACATCCGTGTAAAAATCAAGATTAAAAGCTGCACAATGTCTGCAAACTGTCAGCAATTGAACACTGAAATTTACCATCAGGTAAGTGAACTCAATATAGCTGCAGCACCTAGCTTCCCATAGCTTTCTATAAGATCAATCTTAGACAAGACATTGATGTGTGGGAGCTCCAAATGTAGCATGGTTGATAAAGAGAGAAGCAGAGCACTTATATATTTGCCTGGATCGCTGCATAGATGGGAATCAATTAATTGCACTGCAGTCAACTGCACGAGAGTGAAAACATGTTTCACTTAGTCAAACTGGGAGATTTTCCCCACAAGCAGATGAAACTGCTATATTAGAATGTAGTAAACCACTAAGGAAGATACATACACGAAGGTTCAACTTCTTTACAAGTTTCTCTATAACTCTCTTGGCATTTGAGTGAAGGAAAAATAACTCCACCTGGCCAGGGAAATCAAAGAGAAGATAGTGGTCTGCAGAAATATTAATTGTCAAGTATATTATTTGGTAACAAAGCATATAAAGAAAAACAAAATATATACGGAATCAAAAGAAAAGAGGAAATGATTTTCGAATTTTGTTCTATATCGATTCAAGTTTCTTATTATTTGATTATTTTAATATTACTCTACTCAAGAATTGTCCAATGAATCCCCGGATTTGAAACTACGGGATACATAGAAGTTACAAATGATCAATTGATCTTTTTTTCTACCTCCCTTACTCTATGTTTTTGTTAATCCCATCTATAATGATTGACGAATTAACAACTGTCAATTGAACTTATTTTTTTCGTTTGAATTGGTATTTTTGGTTATCTTCCTACTTGGGGAGATTTGATTCATTTGGAATTAAAGAATTCAGAATGAAAGGGTTCCTGAAAGGAATGTCTGGAAAAAACAGCATGTCATTTTAATAGAGAATTCTGAAAATTTATTATTCTTACTGGATCGGTATTGAGGAATTGTCCATATGTAAAATCATAATTATTGATACGGGCCCTTTCCACATAAAAGGGGAATTTTTTGTTACAATAGAAGCAGAAGTGATGTATCTTGAAACTTGGGGAAGCACTTTAACAAAGTATATAAAGAAAAGCAAAAATATACGGAGAAAAGCATGGAGACATCAATGGCTTAAGCTAGTAGGGAAAGAGGCGTGAAGAGACGGGTGGGGATACAAGGGATTCGAAGAACATATCTTATCAAATGGAATAAGCTATATATGTGCCTTTTATTATAGAATTTAGAAATGAAAAATATGACCACAACAGTAGTCAGAAAACTAGACTATATGGCGAATGTGACTCTCTTCAAAACATGAACCTGCAGTTGATTTACAAAGGGAAAATGACACAAATAGTCCCTGAACTATCACAGAATGTGCAATCTGGTCCCTGAACTTTTAATTTGTTCAATTTAGTCCCTGAACTTTGGCAGAATGTGCAATTTGGTCCTTAAACTTTTGACTTGTTCAATTCAGTCCCTGAACTTTTAGTAAATGTTCAATTTAGTCCCTGGACTATATGAAAATGTTCAAAGTCGTCCCTAATCTTAAATTAACAAAAGGACTATATTGAACATTTTCATATAGTCCAGGGACTAAATTGAACATTTACTAAAAGTTCAGGGACTGAATTGAACAAGTCAAAAGTTTAAGGACCAAATTGCACATTCTGCCAAAGTTCAGGGACTAAATTGAACAAATTAAAAGTTCAGGGACCAGATTGCACATTCTGTCATAGTTCAGGGACCATTTATGTAATTATCCCATTTACAAAAATGGGTTGTGAGTGTCATGCCAAACTTCATCACCCGACAAAATAGGCTGAGCTGCGCAGAAGCTATTCAACTTGTCCGTATTACTATGCTCAAGCAACCACCCCAACACAGACAGAGCCTTAATTTTGAGGATGAGAATGAAGGGCTTCATTTAGTTTACAAACTTTTTCTATAAAAGGATTATCTGCTTATAGAACTCAAAGGGATAAAGACAATAAACACCAATGTGGCGAAGTATAAGATTTTTTAAAGGACAATGATGTTTGCGATAAAGGTGTTGTTGATGTTTGAAGAACAATGGTACTCTCAATCAGCAAAGAGCTAAGTCAGAGAACTGTTGTTCCCAACAACTCTAGTTAGTAAATAAAACACGGTTTTACTTTAGTTCCTTATGATTTACCAGGGACAAAAAGTTTTCCCATCATCCCCTCTGACATGCAAGTCGCCATTTGTTCTTAATGTAAAGCGAAAAGTTGCAAATGAAGGGCCTACACACTTGAACACATGTAGTACTCTGTTTACATTGTTCTTTTCAGGGTACCAAAGCTCAAAGCAGCCGGGTTAATTGAAGTCTAGTATAATTTAATCACAAGGTACATTCCCTCTCCTGTCATTTCGCTTATTACTCCTGCCATTATGTCGCTATTCCCATTTTCAGTTCGACATGGTAACATTTACCTCATGGTTTTCCATGAAATCTCATCTTATACTGGAGTAGAGTGTGAAGGGATATGTTTAGTGTACCTTATGAGCTAACTTCTTGCTAGGTTAAGATTTTAAACGAGTTAGAGTAATCTCGCATAATTTCTATACAGCTTATCAGAAAAATCTATGCATTGGTTAGCATTGTCAACACTGTGAGTGCCAAAGCACTAGGATCTCCTCCTATAATAGACTAAGATGACAAATCAGAAGAAGGAACCTAAAAGCAAAAAGAATGCCATATCATTCGGGAGTACATTTACATATGCACAAGGCAATATTCATTATCCCAGGATACAAACCTTTTAAAAGAGGTTTCAGCTTAGATTCCAGCCAATCGATGTTCTTCTCTAGGTAATCCATACAGTACACAAGACCTGGTTCAACACAACAAATAAACGAGTGGAAGCAACAATCTAAAAATTATAAGAAAGGAATCCTTGGGGAAAATGTAAAATCTACTTCTCCACAGAGGAAGCTCTCAATTTGTTGGTTGTATTTGGAAAACAAAAACACCTAGTTGTTGAGATCTAGTTTCTAAACTCAATTGCATAACTGATAACAGCTCTAGCTGCCTTTGCTGTTAATGACTTAAAAGAGATACGTCTAAAAATAGTTAAAGGGAAAGTGCATGGTCACCTCCATTAGGCCCAAGAGAATGCTCCATCATCACATCACTTAGTTTGATAAGTTCCTCAATATTTACAGCACATTCGTACCTATCCTCATGTTAAGGTCAATACAGTGACAACAATTTCTACTTATTAGAGACAAACAAGAATTCAACAAATTGCTAATGCAGGAAAAAAAGGATACGGCAACATATCATTGGCAGGATCCAAATTGATGACAGCAACTTTCCTGCATGCCACAAAAACTCAAGAACTTCTTAACCAAATCCAAGGAAGTGAATACAATTGTCTTCCAGGAAATAATACGTTATAAGGAGCAACAAGAACAGAAATCACTAATCTCATTAAATTTCGGGTCTCCCATTCTTTTAATCTCTCCTTTTCCGCAATCTCAAAGTAGAAATCTGGACTACACAAGCAGATAGGTTTTCCACACTGATATAAAGAATCTCCATGGCCTATCAAGCACGGAGGACTAAAAGTTGGGACAATGGATCAGCATGATGAACAGTAGATTGAGTTCCGGTCTCACATCTAGTATTATGCACTTCCTTACATGCCAGTGACTTGTACTTAAAACCAATCAAAAGAACACTTCCGTACACCTCGTGCACTCTATTACTTGCCCATGAGTTGCGCTTAAAACCAGTCAAAAGAGCAGTCCTCAGAACCACAACCATGAGTTTGGTGGTGAAATAATATGGTGGCAAAAGAGCATACAAAATGATCACTACAACAACACAGATGGGTAGTTTTGAACTCACTCACTTGATTGTTGACAAATCAAAAGCCAGAACCATTATAGGCTAATATGTGACATGCACAAATAACAAGCCAACAAAAAGTTGCGCAATGAGCTAATTTCAGGGAGAGTGAACTTTACAGATATCCACATATAAAAGATCAAACACCAATAGTAAAGCTTAATATACGCACGTGCTGGCAAGCTAGGGACACTTTTAGGAAGATGGCTGTTTTAAACTCCAAAGCTTATAGAGAGCAATGTCTTATCAGGTACAAAAGAAAGCCTTTCATGATGATAAACTAGTTGGAAACAACTAAGACCGGATAAAATGAGGTCATGTGCATCATAACCCAGTTTCTCGAGATTGCTATTATCACCAAGACAGTTAAACTATTTCAACTACAAAACATTTGCATCCTAGACAGGTGTACTGCAGTCAAGTATCACAGTCACGGCCCACAACCACTCAAACCTCACAAGACTGCTGACAATCAGGTAGGAGTAGAGTAAGGTTTCTCGCTGTGAGGAAGTGTAACTTGCTCCCAAATATTGGGACACATAAGGGTGAATATTAGTCATCCCAGGTGTCGAAAGGAATATATATCCAAATTCCAAATATAGATGAGGAGAACATACTGACACAAACAAAGAGTAAGAGTACCTTCCGATCAGTTGGAGGAACTGGGACATGCCATTACAATAAGTAGTCTTTCCTGATCCTGGAGGACCAATAACCACTTGCCCAAACACCATCTTCTCTCCCCCCTCTTCCTTCCACTCAACCTCTTTCTCTGCAGGTGAAGTTATCCTTATCATAAGATGAAGTACTAAAAACACGAAATCTACAACAAAGTTCCTTAAACATAGTTGTTTCCAATGAATCAAAATATGATCCCAAATATGTTCGCTCTTCATTAATTAAGTAGACATTTGTTTCTTATCACTGAGAGAAAGCACGGGCACATTCCAATTATATTAGTGAAAGGCCCGTTTGGTTGATTACCTATGGAATAAAGAAAATGAAATCCCATTCCAAGCAATCACATTCCTTAAAGGGGGATTTCGTTTATTATTCTTTTTCTGCATCTATTATGAAAATGAAGGGAAATATCAAGGTGAATTTCGAAATGAAGTTAAAACAAGTACAAAAGGTAACAACCAAATTGTTTATCAATCCGACAGATACAAAATGGCCGACCAAAAAATTTAGAATCAGAAATCCAAGGATAGAGAATAAAGAAACGGATGTGAAGATTTCTCTACAATGTCCATGTCCGCCATCCTGTCAAAGAAGTATATTTACAACTCACACGAGCATTTTCCCGAACACTTCATTTGCAAGTCCACACGCGCTAAATATAGAGCAAGTCAAGCCTCTCGCACCTGCTGTGCCCAATAAACCAACCCATCTAGAAATAAGCAACAAATGAATTCTCTTTGCATTCCCCATCACAACATTAACCAAACAAGGGGTACTACAACTCATATCGCCTCAGAAAATTGAAATCTCGAAATCAACGAAACAACCATCAAACATCAGGAAAAGGAAAGCTACGAAAGGAAAAAGAAAAAGAAAAAACTACTGAAAGCACCTTCGCGAGCCGCTGCGGCTGCAAGAAGAGACGGCGAGCAAATAAGCAGCGAACAGGACCTGGAGTCTTAGGAGAGTGCAAAGCTAGTGTGATGGCGGTTTCGAGTGGTGCAGTCGGAGAGATGGAGAGAGATTTAGGGTTTTAGAGAGTGGACAGTCTTGGTTCAGTGGCGTCCGCGTCCTGCAGCTGAAGAAAGAAGCGAAAGAACTGGACTACTCGAGAGCTGTGCTATGTAGCACTCAGGGACACGAGAGGGACGCGACGGTCGCTCGTCTCCTCCGAGGCTCCGACTCTGAGTCTCTCTCTCGAATCTATCTCTCACTCCCTCGCTTCGCTGCTCTCGCTCCGTCGCGCCGCGTTGCCTCCCCTCAACGCCGATCTGCACCTCGCGGCCGCCGGTCTCGCGTCAGGCCCTCAGCTCGCCTCGTCGCTCGCCTCGTCGTGCCTCGCGGCTCGCCTCGCCTCCTGTAAGCTCTCTCGCAGGGGAAAGGCGCACAGAGTGAGGGAAATAGAGAGATAGAGAAAGGTGTGGTATCGTTGCTTGATAGAGAGAGAAAGGGGGGAGGGGAGTAGAAGCGGCCGAGATTGAGGTGAAGAAAATCGGGGAAGAGAAAGAGGCGTTGGTGGAAAGTGAGACTAAAAAGGGGGAAAATTTATTTTTATTCTGGTAAGAAGATAACTATTAGATATTTTCTCTTATTAAACGTGCAGTGCAATTTTAAAATCAAAATAATCTGACCTAAAAAGATCAAAATAATAATTTTGGAAAATATATTAGGACCAATCTCGGCGTAAAAAATAATCATTTTTATTATGTATATATAAAAATATTTCTTTAATGGACAACGTGTCGAAATTTTATATATTTTTTTAAAAAAGGGTGTCCACGTGTCGTGTCGTGTCTCATGTCCCGTGTAGTGTCCGTGCTACATAGGAGCTGTGGTCAGTGGGTCGGTAGAACTCGTCTCGTGGGCGTAACCCGACTCTGACTCTGAGTTGGCTGGTGGGTTTTTTCTTCGGAAAATTTCAATTAAGGGCGCAAAGTGCACTCAATTTTTCAAATAAGGACTTAAAATGAGTACTGTTTCAAATAAGAGCTTGAAGTGCCATCCTTATTTCCAAAAAAAAGTCTGACAAAGGATATTTTCGTCATTTTACATTTCTTGATTTTTTTTCCCTTTTTCCTTTTCCTTTTTTGTCCCTCCTTTTCACTCCTCACTCTTACGTCCTCTCTCTCTCAAATCCGCGAGAGTTCAGTGAGAGTTCAGGGCGAGTTCTGAGAGTAACAAAGGAGGATCGGTTCTTGCTAGAGTTGGCTAGGAAGGGGAAAAGCTAGAAACAAAAGCGGGTGTTCGTGCCATGCGTTAGTCGTCGTCGTCGCAGCCTGAGGATCCGGCCTCGTGGTAGGTGCGGCGGCGGCTCAATCATCTTGAAGGACCAGGAAGCTTGGGAGATGGGGAAGCTTGGTTCCGAGGAAAAACTCAAGAAGAAGGCTCGAGCTTGAAGGAAGCATCGGTCCGGAGCCGGCTAGCACCTTTGTTCTACGGCCGCTAGTTTCCCCTTTTCTCATTGTCGTGACTCATCTATTCCGGTGTGCCGGTCGACGGTGGTTAGGGCATGACTAGTGACGATGGCCAATCCGACAGCGCCGGCGCAGCTGGAGCCGTGGTCTGGTGAAGGCTCATGCGTGTGACGGAATGAACAGAGGAGATGGCGTCCGAGCAGCGGCTTGGAGCGGAACCTGGTGGCTGGTGTTTGGATCTGTCGGTGGTTGTCTGTCGAGGTAGAGTCGGTGTCTGTCGTCATTGTTGTGCTCGGGCGAAGAAAACGCACACGAACTTTCACGCTTCTCTTCTTCTTCCTCCTCTCTCAGTTCTTTTTCTTCTTCCTTTTCTGATATCTTCCCAAATGGCAACAATGGCCAAGACTCGCTCTTGCCCAAACCCTCTGACTCACTTCGTTACCAAGACCAACAAGTCCACCCTCTTCTACCTCATCGCCACCTCCTTCCTCTACACTCTCTCCTGCCTCGCCGCCTTCTGACGCCGCCCAGGCGACTCCTCCCCCGCCTCTCAGCCCACGATCTTCCAATGCACAACTCCAATCTCCGTGGCCGCCACTGCCCATCCCGCTCCTCCGCTCTACTTCTCCGCCCACCACTCGGGGGATTTCCGCGCCTCGCCCTTCGCAACGGAGTGTGACCTCGCTTCTCTCGTATAGTGCCAACTTCAGCGAGTACACCCTACGAGGAGGTGGCCTAGTCGCCGCGGTTTGAGCCAGAGATGCTCGTGCACTGGCAGCGGCAATGCCCCGAGGGGGCCGACGAGCGGCTCTGCTACTGTTTGCCGTACGTGTACAGGAGGCCGTTCCGCTAGCTTGAGAGCCACAGGACGGTGTTTTGCGAATGTGCCGTGTAAGGAGCTGATGGTGGAGAAGAAGAATCAGATTTGGGTAAGTCCGAAGAAGACAGGTTCATATTTCCCGAGTCCCGTTCTTGAAGGGAAAAGAGGAAAAAAAAGTCAAAAAAGAAAGAAACAAAAAGATAAAAAAAAGAAAAGAATTCAACAAATGTAAAATGACACAAATATCCTTCATCAGGCCTTTTTTTGAAACAACGATGGCACTTAGGCCCTTATTTGAAACTATATCCACTTTAGGCCCTTATTTGAGAAATTAAAGCCACTTCAGGCCTTTTTTTGGAGTTTTCACTTTTTTCTTTTGTCGACTCGACTCGTATTTTAGAAGAAAACCACCGGGGGTGGCGGGGGTGCAGCAGGAGCCAAGGCAGCTGATAGATTGAGATGGAAAGATCCCGGCGGTTGAATTTGAGCGAAGTTCTTTTGTTTTTGAGATACATTCATTAAAAGTCGGGAAAATTTCGTTTAAGGCTTGAAGTGCCATTGATTTCTCAAATAAGGGTCCGAAGTAGACGTTGTTTCAAATTATGGTCTGAAGTGCCATTTTTGTTTCAAAGAAGGGCTTTAGTATGGGTATTTTAGTCATTTCGCTTTACTTCTTTTTTTTTTCAACTTTTTTCCTTTTTTTTTTCTGCCCTAGCTTCACCAGTGGCCGGCCACCTGCGAAGGCGGCAGCGGCCCTGCTCGGGCGAGCCGAGGGTGGCTCTCGCCGGGGCAAGCAAAGGACGACCCTCGCCGGCCAGATCTGGCGACGCGCTGGAGCTCCAAACGAACATGTGTTCCCTGGCATCGTAGTTAGCTTTCCCTTGCTGCTTTGGCTGCTGCTGCTACGCCTTCTTGCTGTTTTTGTGAAAAGTGGATGCGATCTCTGGATTCGGAGCTCAGGCTGTAAATCTCGGGGCAAATCCCATCATGGAGTAGAAGTCTGACTGGTTGAAGTTGGACCCTCGGGTTACGGGAGGAGCTCTGGCTGTACTACAGCTTTCTGTCACGCTACAAAGAAACCACGCCTCTCTATCAAAGCCCAAAAACAAAGGATTAAACGAACCACATCACCCCCATAATCGCCCAAACATGTAGGAAAAACAAAAGCAAAGTACCAGAAAATCGCTGGAACGGTACCCGCTTTCTATTGGCGGAACCCAATTTACCATCACGAAATGGAATGACCCCCATATACAATCGTTCCGAAGGCAAGAACGTAAGAACCTAACTGGTCCCAGGCAAGGACCGGCGAGGCTCGCCCAGATCTTATTTCCTCAACAACTCCCGAGATTTACGATAAGTTGAGTGAGGGAATTTCTCGCGTAGGCCGATGACCTCTGCCAGCCCATCATGCGATGGGCGGGCAACCTCGCTAGGTCAGAAAATGACGGAAATGCTATTCCTTTGGAGAAAGGAATCTACTAACTGAAGACAGAAAGGCAAGCCTAGAACAACCCATGAGTGGATAGATTAGAGAAGAATCGAAGCTGCGAGGGGCCAGCGAGGCCTCGCCTGGGGCTAGTGAGGGCTGGCGACCCCTATCTACCCCTTCGGCCATGGGCGGCGCGGTGGTCGAGCCTCACCGGTAAGGCGTTGCCCGCTTTTTTTTTTTTTTTGAATTCAATATTTTTGTCTTCTTTTGTTTTTTTTTTTAAATTTGATTCACATAGAATTAAAAATAAAATAATAAAAAATTCCACGCAGGATAGATAAAATAATTTTCAAATTCCACGTTAGTATTTTCTGTTAGATAAATTGACGGTGTTAATATAAAGACTCAATTGCATCAATTTGACAAATTTTAGGATTTGATTGTACTTTTTGAATATTTTAGGACTCAATTACCCCTTGGTGACAAGTTTTAGGACTTCTAGTAAATATGTACATTTATTTTTTTTTGTCATATAACTGACTTTTTTTCGTCGAAACATGAGCCAAGTTTTCTCTATTTTCTCCCTAGATCGGATGTCAGAACCACGACGTGGTAACAACGAAACATAAAAGAAAAACCTAATTCCCTGCCAAAGTCATAACTTTAGGTCCATCCTCAATTTCGGTAACTTTCTTTTGAACATTTTAGTGGACGATGGAATATTTTATGTTGATTCATTTTTGCAAGCGGTATGAGCAATTATTTCTGGAGAAAATATTTTTCAAATTATTCATTTTTCGCGAAACAAATGGAGTCTTAAGCTTTGTCCAAATCTATCACGAATTGTTTTTTTTTTGTATAAAAGAAAAACCCCAATTCACCCCAATTTTTTAATCTAAAAAAGTACCAGTCTAGATTTGGAATTGGGACAAAAATTTTAAAGGTTTTTTTCATAAAAAAGTTCAGGATAGAATTGGGATTGTGTTATGAACTACATGAATGAATATTCATTATATTCATGTATCTACTATGGTACATTTGTATCTTACATTCTATGTACATCTCCCTATCCAATATATGTTCGTCTCCCTATCCAACGTATGTATTAATGATAAGTGTATCATTGTTCTCCTATAAATATGAACTTAGTTTTGGTCATTTGATAAGTTGAAATAAGAAATCTCTCCACGTACTTTCTCTCTCTGTTCTCTCTATTATATACTTTTTTTTGTCGAACTCTATTATATACTTGTAATGCGATATTTTATAACACGTTATCAGCACGAGGATCTACCAACTAAGTAAATATTTTTTGCAAGCCAATTTCAAATCTAAAAGTATTCTTTTGCTCCTGAAGTGGCGGTGAATATTTGAGAATCCTTCTAATTAATTCAAGGATTCATTCTGGTACATAATTATGGCAAATATTGAAAAGCCCAAATTCCGCATCCTGGAAGTAAGTGGAAATAATTATCTGTCCTGGTGCCTTGACATGAAAATGCACCTCCAAGGGCAAGGTCTTGCTAATGCAATTACAGAAGACGGAACTTCAAATGCAAAAAATAAAGCAAATGCATTGATTTTTATTCGTCGTCATTTGCATGAGAGCCTACATAATATTTATCCGTTCGAGACCCTCAGACCCTGTGGAAGAGGTTGAAGGATAGGTATGACCATATCAAGACTGTTATCCTCCCTCAAGCAAATATGACTCGCAGAATCTCAGACTGCAAGATTTTAAATCAATCTCTGACTATAACACCGCTTTATTTGATATTGTTTCTTAGCTTGAGTTATGCGGTGTTAGGCTTACTGATGCAGAACTGTTAGAGAAAACTTTCTCCACCTTCCATGCTTCGAATATTGTATTGCAACAGCAATATCGGCAACGCAATTTGCCACATAATCTGAATTAATTTCTGTGTTTCTCATTACTGAGCAAACTAATGAATTGCTGCTAAAAAATCATGATCTTAGACCTGCTGGCACAAAAGCATTGCCTGAAGCACATGTTAACATTGAGAAAAATACTAGCCATTTTAAGTGTTATACGCGCAGGCAAGGATAGTCCTCGAAGGGATGTCATGAAATTTAACCACCCTAGGAAATCTAACTTTGGGCCGAATCATGACAAAGAAAAGAAGCCAAAGAAGGTGACTAATGAAAGTATTTGCCATCGTTGTGGCATGACTGGGCACTGGTCACGTACTTGCCGTATGCCAAAGCATTTTGTTGATCTATACCAGGCATCTTTAAAAAATACGGGCAAGCATGGTGAATCTCACGCCATAGAAATTAATCCTACTGCCATAAAACCACTGTTGAGGTCAACAATATTTTTGTTGGTGTGACTCCTTTTGCTCCTGAAGTAGCAAACGCATCCCTGGACATTTTTGATTTCTTTGAGCACTTCTGATTGCTTTGATGAGGCATCAAATTGGTGGATGACAATTTAGCCTTCGAATTTTATGATTCTAAGAATTTCTTTTCTAGTTGCTTTTCTTTAAACGTATTACCTTTTATTGTTCTATGACATGATTATGTAATGAAATGCTTATCAAGCTTATATAATATTTATTATTTTGAAATTTTATTTGATCTTATAATTAATATGCAAATTTTATGATACTTGACACCTGAAGTTGTCAATACAAGTGCAAATGAAAAATACAAAGAAAAATGAAGATGTTTGTTTGCTTGATAGTGCATCAGCACATAACATATTCCGTAGTGGACACTTTTTCTCGAGTATGACATTGCGTAAGACACATGTCCATACAATATTAGGTCCTGTTCAAATTATTGATGGTTTTGGGAATGCTACAATTGTTTTGCCAAATGGCACCGTCATGCATATCGAGGACGCGTTTCTAAATCAAAAAGGAATATGCTCAGTTTCAAATATGTACGCTGTAATGGGTACCATATTGAGACTATTCATGAGCAAAAAAAGGAATGTATTGGCATTATCTCTTATAAGATGGGCCTGAAGACCATCCACAAGAAGCTAGAAGCTTCTCCTATGGGTTTGTATTGTGTCATGATTAAGGCCGTTGAAACCTACGCTACCATGTCCTGAAAATTGGTAAACCCTGATCAATTTGGACTGTGGCATGATCGCCTTGGTCATCCTGGTGCTTCAATGATGCGTAGAATAATTCAGAATATAAAAAGACACCTTTTAAAGGACACAAAGGTATTGTTGTCCAAAGATTATAATTGTGAAGCTTGTTCACAAGAAAAACTCATTACTAAATCTTCTATAACAAAGGTTAATCTTGAATTCCCTTTATTCCTGCAAAGAATTCAGGGTGATATATGTGGACTAATACAACCACAAAGTGGACCGTTTCGATATTTTATAGTACTAATGGACACATCTTGTAGATGGTCTCATGTTTGCCTTTTATCTACGCGCAATGTCGCCTTTGCATGTTGTTCCCGAAGGATATGCTAAAATGGATCAAAATCCCTGCACTTGAAGCGAGGTGGACTGATAGGATCAAAAGATACTGTTCCTCGAAAACGAAGGGGGAAAGAATCAGGAATCTACTCTAGAAGAGCCTAGTATTCTGCTTGCTCTCCAAGAGCTTATTGCCCCTGAAGAGGCACAAACCCATGAAAAGATCACCAATCCTGGGAATACTGAGAATTTCATTACTTATTGTAATGAGATTTGAGATCGGAATGAAATCATCATTGATGATGTTTTTGCATTCTCAGTTGCTCATAAAATTATGGATGATGATTATGAGTCACAATTTATTATTGAATGCCGTCAAAGGCAAGATTGGCCTAAGTAGGAGGAAGCAATTAAGGTTGAATTAGCTTCCCTAGCTAAACGAGACGTTTTCGGATCCGTAACTCGAATCCCTGATAATGTAAAGCCCGTTGGATATAAATGGGTATTTGTCCGGAAACGAAATGAGAAAAATGAGGTTGTTAGGTATAAAGCCCGACTCGTTGCCCAAGGATTCTCCTAGTTGTTGACACCATAGTTATCAAGGCGTCGCCTAGGCGACCTCAGATGCCTAAGGCGTCTGTCGCCTTGCCGGGTCTCCTCAAGACGGACGCCTTGGTTGTCTAGGCGTTGCCTTGTGGACGCCTTGGGCGCTTTGAATGCCTAGGCGACGCTTTGGACATTTCTGACAAGTGATCACGCTGGTCGAGGCTGCAGGTGGCCGAGTGGCGCGACAACATGCCGCAACGCTGCTAGGAAGAGGAGTTTCGGGGCTGAGAGCTTCGGATATGGATTTGCCGAGTCTGTGGAACACGGTTGGGTGGTCTTGGGTTTGGGTCTGTAGAGCATCGGGGCTTGTGGCGGGTCGCGAAAACCCTTGGTGACGAGGCGTCGAGGCTCAACGGCAATGGACAGAGGGTGAGTGTAGTGACTGATGGCTGGCCGGCGACCATCGCGACTTCGGCGGCTGCTAAACAACGGCAACGGAGCTGGACAGCGACAACTCGCGGGGTCGATGGAGCTTGACAGCGGAGGATGAGGCGCGACCAGTGCTGGATCTCGGGTCGCGACTGAACGAGGAGCGAAGGAAAGAAAGGGAGAGATGTGGTGGCCGAAGGTCTGGTGTTCGTCGGAAGAGGCTAGTTCGCTCGCGCAGAACAAAAGTAAAAGTTGCAGAATATACAAGGAAGAAGAAGAAGGTCTTCACCTGGTCTACGGCAACGGCAGAGAGAGAACTTGGGGAGCAAGTTGGGGTGATGCAAGCAATGACCTCACATGAGGGGCGGCTGATTTGATGGGAAGAAGCTGTGGGTCCACAAATAATTTTTTTTTATCAAAGGGTCCACAAATAATTTAAACTTCACTATTCTTGTTTTAAGCTAATAAAATCTAGGATATTTTGGTAAATTGGCAATCAACCTAGTAGTTCGGGAGGGGGGAACAATGAAGATGAAGTGTTGCTTGATGGCACTATTTGAGTTAGCATTGAGACCTTTCTTTATATTTGAAACTTATTTAGTAGAGCATGTTAGACTATTTTGAAATTATTGAACTTATAGTTACTTAATCTCGATTACCTACTCCATTTATGATTATTATGTCTTAAATATATTTGATAGTTGTTTATTTTTAATAATTTTTCATGCATATATTTGCTCTGTTGAATCATGAATGTAAATTTTGAAGTACAAATGTAAAATATATAATTATATATTTAAAAATTTAGCTATATTGTCGCCTTATTGCCTTGCGGTCGCCTAGTCACCTAGGCGTTTTAGAGGCATCTGCCCGCCTTGTTGCCTTAACAACTATGGTTGACACCTAAATTTTGAATTCTTTTTTTATTTTAATTATTCGTTGCATAAAATTGGGACTAATGTTAGTCCCTAGCAAAAATATTTTCATATATTTTCCATTTTAATTTTCTATATGCACAAATCAAGGAAAATCTTCACAAATCAAAACAACCCCACGGTTTCATCTTTTCCACATATACGTAGGGGACTTTTTTCTATAAAAGAGGGGTTCACGTTCACAGTAGAGGGGAAGCCAATCAATCGTCACACACATCAGATTTTGAGAGATTTACGGGATCATTTTGTTGGCATAATCACGTGAAGGGAAGGAAATGAAAAGGAAAAAGGGGATATCACCAGATTTCGCTTGGACAGATCGGCAACATGAAATAAAACATGATCTGTTCGTGCAAGGAAAATAGAAAATAGATACGCCCATGGTGGAAATGATCCTGGTCATTAAGGAAGGAGATGTTCATGGAGACCTGCATGGAAGGAAGTTTTCATAAACCCGACGATCAATTCTCGACGATAATTCGGTCCCTTAATTCAGCAAATGACTACATCAATCCAGACTTGCCTAGTGAACGTGAGGAAGCGCTTACTTCAAAGGGAGAGGAGGCGTTTTTCCCCAAAAAAAAGCGGGGGGGGGGGGGGGGGGGTGACTCTGAGAATATGCGGAGAGGTTTCGTCCAGATAGCAAAAAAAATTGAGAAGCCTAAGAGAAAGTGTTAAAGAGGTTTTCACGTAAAATTTTTGAGAGTCGAACGTGAGAACGAAGGGAAAAAAAAAGAACACTCTTCGGCATGCATACGGCACTTTTGAAGTAAAGCAATGAGAGGAAGAGAGAGGAGAAGCTGAGAGCTTTTCGTCGAGTCCAACCACCCGTGCCATCCTTTCTTTCTCCGGGCAGCATCTATACCTCTGGTGGTCCTTGTTCTTTGCTCCAAAGCTAGCCATCAATGGAGGAGCCGTCCGACGCATGTCCTGATCCGTCCGTGCCTTTGAAGTACCTCCCTTGTGCTGCTTTGTTCTAGATCGAGGTTGCTGTCCAGTAGTGGTTTCCTTGCGCTTTGGCGCCAAAATCAAACAGCCGACACTGTGGCACGAAATTGCTGCCTAGGCTGAATTTTGATTGCTGTCCAGTGGAGTTTTATTGTTATTTTAAGTCCAAAACAGCCTGTTTTTGAACGTTTCTTATTCACTGATCAGTGCAGGTTTTTTTCTTGCGTTTGGACTCATTCACCATATCTTTTGGTGTAAAACACTCATTGTTCGGGGGCTTCGAAAAACTCGATAAATGTGAGAGGAGAGAAAGGTACAGGGGAAGAGCGAGAGAAGAGTAAGCTTCATCCAGTGAGAGAACGGGAGGTGGATAATGGGAGAGCACGTACAGTGAAAGAAGAAGAAGAAGAAGAAGAAGAAGAAGAAGAAGAAGAAGAAGAAGAAGAAGGAGAGGACAAAAAAAAAATAGAAAGGAATTCTTACTGAGGAAAATACGTGAGAAGTTGAAAAAGCTTTCATATTCATTGTTAGAGGAGAGAAAGAGAGAAGTGACAAAAAGCGCAAACATTGAGTCTTTTTCTTATTCCTGGTGGTTACACACGTCCCGACTGTAACTTGCCTTGCCGAACTACCAAACCACGTCTATTCTTCTTGCAGCATCGTGGATGGCTAGATGGAGCTTGAGTCAATGACGTCTGCTCCTGCACTATTGTGATCTTCGATAGCGACCAACAACGAAGCTGTTTATTTCTCTGATTTGCCGCGACGTTTTCAATTTTGATCCAATTCTCTCTGCTGGATAGTTTGTTGCAATTATGAGGTGTAATGACTGAATGTCAGTCAACAATTGATGTCATCAGTTTTCTGCAGCAAATGAGAAGACAATTGACTCCACGTGGATGCGTCATTGATGAGTTAATAGGAGCCATCCCTTAGCTTTCATGTGACAGTTTGTGGACGCATCAACGGAAGCGTTTTTCACAATCATATTACAAAGACGTCGGGGGAGCTCTCCAGTATATATATAGGATGTTTCATTGGTCTTTAAAAAAATAGGATCTCAATAGGTATCTCTAGAATTCCTAGTAATCGTGCTCTAATTGTGCCGGTGTCGAGGAGTGTTCGATTGAGTCCCGCTTTGTATAGTGCTAATACGAACGGGTTCGAGATGTTGTATCTTGGGAGGCATAGTTTGTGAAGCTGCAGAGCACCGTTGGCAGGAACTCGTTGCAATTTTATGGCTATACTTATTAGTCTAAATTTGATTGTAACATTGACGTCCTCTTCACTTGTCCCAAAGATTCATTAAAAAGGTTCTCTGATTTACATTATCAATTTTTAAAGCAATCTCCATTATTATTTTATTTTTAATACAACAAAATTGTCACGTATTTTTCCAATACATTTACGTGTACGTGTATTTCAAATAATATTGCATGTTTATATATTACGTGAATTTCCCAACAATTTTAAGGCAATTATTGCTTACTCTTGCTGTTTGTTGGTGTATCAGAAAAACGAGATGGCTGATAATGATCAACTACTCAATAATGTCCAAAATGCTTCTGGAGACGTTCCTATGGTTGATCCAACCATGGTTGGTGGAGAGGTTAATACCTCGAGGCCTGGTGTTGTGGCAGCGAATGCTGCGAGCCTTCGGGCTGCGACCACCTATGGTGGTACGGGTATGCATCAACAAGCTATGCCTTCCTTGATGATACCGTCTCATACACCAAATGAGAAACCAGAAAAATTTACCGGTGTAGGCTTTAAGCAGTGGCAGAAAAAGATGTTCTTTTTATCTAACCACTTTGAATCTGGTCAAATATTTATCGGAGGTGTGCCCGATAATTAGTCCAGATGAGCAGGATATCACGATGCTTGGGGCGTTGGAGGCTTGGAAGCACGGAGATTTCCTATGCCGGAACTACATCCTTAAATTCACTATATAATGTTTATTGTAACATTGAAAATGCCAAACAATTATGGGAGTCCTTAGAAAAGAAATATAAGATTGAGGACGCGGGCACCAAGAAATTTGTGGTTGCCAAATTCCTAGACTTTAAGATGGTGGATTCTAAATCTGTCATGAATCAAGTTCAAGAATTGCAGATAATTCTGAATGATATCTTTGCAGAGGGAATGACACTTAGTGAATCATTCCAAGTTGCAGCTTTGGTTGTAAAGCTACCTTCGGGCTGGTCAGACTTCAAAAATTATTTGAAACACAAACGGAAAGAAATGAGCCTTGAAGATCTCATTTTGCGCCTCAGAATCGAGGAGGACAATAGGAGGAGTGAGCCAAAGGCCAACATTGTTGAATTTTCCAACTCCAAACAAGATAGGAAAAGAAAGACGTCTTTTCAAGGAAAAGGCAAGCAGAAGGAACAGTCCCAGAAATTTCAAGGGACATGTTTTATTTGCAATAAGCCTGGCCATCATGCTAAGGATTACAAAAAGCACCCAAACAAAGGCAAAAGCGGTGGTGCAACCAAACAGTTGAATCTGACAGCACAGGAAGATGATGAGAGATTGATTGCTGTAGTGGTGTCTGAGGTATCCTTAGTGTCAAATAATACCGATTGGTGGTTGGATACAGGTGCCACAAATCATATTTGTGTGGACAAACACCTATTCTCATCTTATGAGAAGGCTGAAGAAGATGAGAAAATTTGCATGGTCAACTCTGTTTCAGCAAAAATTGCAAGGAGAGGAACAATGATCCTGAAGTTCACCTCCGGCAAGGAGATTGCCCTGCTAAACGTGTTGCATGTATCGGAGATTAGAAAGAATCTCATTTCTGGCCTCATACTTGTCAAGAAGGGAGTCAAAATTGTATTTGAATCCGACAAGTTTATAATTTTTAAAGGGGGAATGTATGTAGGAAAAGGGTACTTAAGCAATGACCTGTTCAAAGCCAATGTGGCTGTTATTGATGTGAAATCAAAATTTTTGTACCCAAAGACTATTAATAAAGATAAATCTTCCGTTCACATGATTGCGTCTCGTTATCTATGGCAAGGTAGATTAGGACATGTAAACTATGGTACAATGAAAAAGATAGCAAATTTGGGGCTAATTCCAAGGTTTGAGCTGCAAGCTGGATGCCCGTTATAAATGTGAAACTTGTGTTGACGCTAAGTTTTCTAAGAAATCTTTCAAATCTATTGAAAGAACGAGTGAACCTCTACAACTAATCCATAGTGATCTATGTGATTTAAAGTTCGTAGAAAGTAGAGGTGGAAAGAAGAACTTCATTACTTTTATTGATGATTGTACTCGATTTTGCTATGTTTATTTATTAAGTAGCAAAGATGAGGCTATGAGCATGTTTATCAATTACAAAAATGAGGTCGAGAACCAGCTTGATAGACGAATCAAAGTGCTTAGGTCTGACAGAGGGGGGGGGAATATAGTTCTTCCAATTTGAAGGAGTTATGTGCCAGTTTGGGAGTAATTCTTCAAACAACTGCACCTTATACTCCTCAGCAAAATGGGATTGCCGAACGAAAGAATAGAACTCTGAAAGAAATGGCTAATGCCATGCTCATAAGTTCTGGTTTACCTCAAAACTTGTGGGGGGAGGCAGTACTGACTGCGAATTATTTTCTTAATAAAATACCCCACAAGAAAACATGTAAGACTCCATATGAGTTATGAAATGGAAGGCTGCCATCCTACAATTATTTAAAAGTGTGGGGGTGCTTAGCCAAGTTGGCGATTCCTCCTCCTAAACAAACTCGATTGGGACCTAAAACGGTGGATTGCATATTCATTGGTTATGCTCAAAATAGCAGTGCATACAGATTTTTGGTTCACAAATCTGAAAATGCGGAAATCCATGCCAATACTATCCTCGAAACAAGGGATGCTGAATTCTTTGAGGATGTATATCCTACAAAAGGAAATCGAGGTGAACCATTTCGGAAGAGACTCAGAAATTCAGAAACTGAGAATGATAAAGTTGAGGCTGAGGACGCCGAGCTTCGAAGGAGCAAGAGGTCACGGATTGCAAAATCTTTCGGACCTGATTTTCTAACATACATGTTAGAAGGCGAACCTCAAACTTTCAAAGAGGTGACGTCATTTCCAGATGCTCCTTTTTGGAAAGAAGCTGTTGACAATGAAATTGATTATATCCTAAGTAATCATACTTGGGAATTGGTTGGTCTTCCGCCTGGAAACAAACCAATTGGACGTAAATGGATATTCAAGAAGAAACGTAAAGATGATGGTTCCATTGATAAGTATAAAGCACGTCTGTTGCCAAAGGGTTTAGACAAAAAGAGGGTTTAGACTACTTTGATACTTATTCACCTATAACAAGACTACCATCAGTGAGGGTGTTGATTGCTATAGCTTCGCTATACAATTTGCAGGTACATCAGATGGATGTGAAAACTGCATTCTTGAATGGTGATCTCGATGAGGAGATTTATATGGAACAACCTGAAGGATTCAAGGTCAAAGGACAAGAACACAAAGTGTGTAGACTTGTCAAATCATTGTATAGACGTAAACAAGCTCCTAAACAATGGCATGAGAAGTTTGACCATGTGATAATCCAAAATGGGTATAGAATCAATTAATGTGACAAATGTGTGTACACCAAATCAACGTCCATTGGATGTGTACTTATTTGTCTTTATGTTGATGACTTGCTTATTCTTGGAGATAACGTTGATGCTATCAAAATTACCAAGAATATTCTCAAGAATAACTTTGAGATAAAAGACTTAGGTGTTGCAGATGTTATACTCGGTATCACAATTCTAAGGAATTCTGATGGTCTTGGTCTGACACAATCTCATTACATTGAAAAAGTAATTGAGAGGTTTAAAGGATTCGGCATTAAAGATGTGAATAATTCTTTTCTACCGCACCTAACTTTAAGAAAGAACATTGAAAACAGTGTCAGACAGTTGGAATACTCTCAAGTGATTGGCAGTCTCATGTACATCATGAATTGCACTAGACTAGATATTGCATATTATGTAGGAAAACTGGGCAGATATACAAGCAATCTTGGTTACGAGCATTGGAATGTATTGTTGAGAGTGTTAGGATATTTGAAAAATATCAAAGACTATATTCTCCAATATGGTCAATATCTAGCTGTGTTGGAAGGCTATAGCGATGCCAATTGGATTTCCGATTCTGATGAATCGAAATCAACTAGCGGATATATGTTCATGCTAGGAGGGGCTGCGGTATCATGGAAATCTTCAAAGCAAGCTCTAATAGTGCGCTCCACGATGGAATATGAATTTATTGCTTTAGATAAAGCTGCTGAAGAAGCAGAATGGCTTCGACAATTTTTAGAGGATATTCCTCTGTGGCCAAAACCTGTGCCTGCGATATGCATTCATTGTGACAATCAAGCAACAATTACAAGGGCACAGAATGTGATATATAACGGTAAGTCTAGACACATTCATCGTAGACATAATACCGTAAGACAGTTGCTCTCAAATAGAATAATTTCTTTAGACTTTATAAAGTCAAAGGAGAATATTGTGGATCCGCCGACAAAAGGCTTGTCAAAAGAGCAAGTAAACAGCTCATCGAAGGGAATGTGGTTAAAAGCCTTAACCCAATAAAGAGCTTTCAAGGTGGAAACCTAACCTATATGATTGGAGATCCCATGGAATAGGTTCAATAAGACAACGTAAATTTCAAAATCTCTAGAGTGAGCACTGTCTCCCATTCCTATGATGCAACAGTGCTTCCTACAACGTTTTAAGGGTACGCTATGAGTTTAATGATTCCTGTAACTTGAATTTTTACATCCCAGTAAGGTATGGTAGGATACCTTTATTAGGAATGCACGTATATGCGTGGAGCTGGCCGACTCTATGAAAATCTTTAAGGCTAGATTTTCTAAAGCACGCATGAATCCCGAGAGGTTCAGGGTCGAAAAAATGAACACAACCGAGAACCAATCTTGACTCGGAGGTACTCTGTGTGAGGTCTATCGTCTGGGCTTACACCAACAATTGGCGGTTCAAGACTAAGTTCACCGACTGGTTAAGTAAGTCCGGTATGCTTTCACTAAAGAAGGTTCAAAGCGTAAGTCCGATGCAGTGTATTTCCACAGGCACATTTAGAATTCATCGAGTCTTAGTTCTGTTGAGTCATTATGTGGGGGATTGTTGCAATTATGAGGTGTAATGACTCAATGTCAGTTGAAGATTCAACAATTGATGTCATCAGTTTTCTGCAACAAATGAGAAGACAATTGACTCCACTTGGATGTGTTATTGATGAGTTAATGGGAACCATCCCTCAGCTTTCATGCGACAGTTTGTGGACGCATCAACGGAAGCGTTTTTCACAATCATATTGCATAGACGTCGGGGGAGCTCTCCAGTATATATATAGGATGTGTCATTGGTCTTTAAAAAAATAGGATCTCAATAGGTATATCTAGAATTCCTAGTAATCGTGCTCTAATTGTGCCGATGTCGAGAAGTGTTCGATTGAGTCCCGTTTTGTATAGTGCTAATACGAACGGGTTCGAGGTATTGTATCTTGGGAGGCATAGTTTGTGAAGTTGCAGAGCACCGTTGGTAGGAACTAATTGCAGTAAGAAGATTCGGTTAGCCGTACCTCACCTCCTATAATTCGTTGCAATTTTATGGCTATACTCATTAGTCTAAATTTGATTGTAACATTGACGTCCTCTTCACTTGTCCCGAAGATTCATTAAAAAGGTTCTCTGATTTACATTATCAATTTTTAAAGCAATCTCCACGTGCTATTATTATTATTTTATTTTTAATACAACAAAATTCTCATGTATTTTTCCAATACATTTACGTGTACGTGTATTTCAAATAATAGTGCATGTTTATATATTACGTGAATTTTCCAACACAGTTTTCTGGTTCTTGTCCGTAACAACGAAGCTGGACTGAGACGACGACCTGCTGTGATCTTTCTTGGCAGATTTCAAGTTGCTGATTTCCTGTGGACTTTTTTTTTCTCCTTTCCGCAGTTTGGAGAATTCTTTATTTGTTTTTGCAGATTTTCTCGACATTCCAAATCCGCAATTGACAAAAGACCTACCGGCTATTCCCCTCGTTGTCAACCACTGTGACTAAGAGCATCGTTTTTGGGAGTCCGGATCATCGGCAATTGTTCTGGTAAGTCCGGATTGGAAATCAGATCGTTCCGAATTAGGTGGTTACTCGATCTAATTTTACATTTCATTTTTTTATTCAGGCTAATATGATCTTTTGTGATTTTAGGCATTATCCAATTTGGAGTTACCGCAAGAAAATCAAATTTGATTATTAACTTGGGCCGCGAGGTGACGGGTCATCTTTCTAATCAAATTTGAACTTATTATGCTTTTTTTAAGATTCTGATATCCATTAATTTATGACGCGAGACAATGGATGATTATTATTATTATTATTTTGGATATCGTAATCTTGTGTCCGAACTTTTGATTTATATCTTGGTGTGGATCATATTGGATTCGATTATGGAAAATTGAAGGTCGCACAAACGCACAGAGAGAACAAGATCTTTTTCTTTTGATTGTCAATTTCTCTCTGCAAGAGCTTTCTGCCTTCATTTTTAGAGAGGCGATTTATGTTTTCGTTTTCGTTTTTTATGCGTTGTTAAATTATTCGTTGTGTTTCTTTACTAAAAGAAAAAATTTTCTTCATTGTGCAACTGCATGAACCTTTCTTTTGTGGCTAAGCTAAAAAGAAACAATTGAAGATTGCCTTCAAATTTTTTATTTAAAAAAATGATAGAGAGGTACTGAAAGGACGTTAGGTTAAGTTAGCGTAATCAAGTCCCCGGGCTCGTAATCTTTGGTTAGCAGAAATACGGCATCTCTCCCAATGTTTTATTCAGGTGTCTAATCGACCTGCCGTAAATAGATTAGTGGCGACTCCCAATTAAAAAATTGCGCGAAATGATTGAAAGTCGTGAATTGGTATGGATATGGGAGAGTCCGAGCTAGGTTTAACAACTTAGCAATTCATTAACCTGAAAATCTCAATTTTTTAGGGCGCGACACCAGTGACCTGGGATTGATTATGATGAGGCATATTCATTTGTGATGGATATGATTACATTTCGTTTTCTTATTAGTCTAGTAGTCTCTGAAAGATTGGAAATACGTCTTATGGACGTTGTGACAGCATATCTATATGCTCATTAGCCTCTGATATTTATATGAAAATTCTCGAGGGATTCAAAATGCCTAATGCATGCACTCCCGCAACTTATTCTCAATAAAGTTGCAAAGATATTTGTACGGGTTAAAGCAATTCGATCGCATGTGGTATCAACGCCTAAGAGAATACCTAATTAAGGAATGATACAAGAATGATCCTATCTGCCCATGCGTGTTTATTAAAAAATTAGAAATCGGATTTGCTATCATAGCAGTTTATGTCGATGATATGAATTTAATTGGAACTCCAGAAGAGTTATCTAAAACTGCTGAGTATTTGAAAAGGGAGTTTGAAGTTAAAGATCTGGGTAAAACCAAACTTTGTCTTGGTCTAGAGCTTGAGCGCAAAGCAAATGGAATAATTGTCCATCAATCATCATACATTGAAAGATTACTTAAACGCTTTAACATGGACAAGGCTCACCCATTGAGCACCCTTATGGTTGTAAGGTCTCAGATCCCCAAAAGGATCAGTTTCGTCCTAGAGAATCTGATGAAGGGAGGACCAAGTATCTCAATGCAATTGGGGCTTTGATGTACTTGGCACAATGTACAAGACCGGATATGGCTTTCGCGGTAAATTTATTGGCACGTTTTAGTTCTGAGCCAATTCGGAGACACTGGAATGGAGTTAAACATATTTTTCGTTATCTCCGAGGAACCATAGATTTGGGATTATTTTTTTCCAAAGATTCCACTACCTCTGGTTTAGTTGGATATGCTGATGCTGGTATAGATCTAATCCATATATGGCTCGCTCTCAAAACCGGTTATTTATTTTGTTATAACGGCACCGCCATTTCTTGGCGTTCTACGAAGCAAACACTAGTAGCTACATCTTCTAACCACTATGAGATTATTGCTTTATATGAAACTAGAATAGAGTGTGTTTGGTTAAAATCCGTTATAACGCATATTCACAATTCTTGTTGTTTAACACCTGTTACAAAATCTCCCACTATAATTTATGAAGATAATGCTGCTTGTGTTGCACAAATTAGAGGAGGATACATCAAAAGAGATAGGACCAAGCATATCTCGCCGAAATTTTTCTATATTCATGAACTTTAAGAAAGTCGACAAATCGATGTTAAACAAATTCAATTCATAAATAATCTTGCAGATCTTTTTACCAAATCATTGCCAATGTCAACTTTTGAGAAATTAGTATATGGCATTGGTATGTGGCGAATTCACAAGATGCAAGATTGAATGGCCTCAGCAGTGGCTACATGGCTCAATTGAGGGGGAGATATTATGAACTATGCATTGCACTCTTTTTTTTTTCTTATCGATTTTTTCCCATAGGGTTTTTCCGGCTTAAGGTTTTTAACGAGGCAATTAATGCACCCATAAAAGGGAGAGATCATAAGATTTGTGCTCTGTACTCTTTTTCCCTTTTGTCCGGTTTTTGTCCTACTGAGTTTTTTCGGATTAAGGTTTTTAATGAGGCAATATCATTCAATTTACATTCGTAATATAATGAATACAATGAATATTCATGGGGGAGTGTTATGAAATACAATAATGAATATTAATTATATTTATGTATCTATTATGATATATTTGTATCTTACATTCTATGTAGTATGTACATCTCCCTATCCAATGTATGAACATCTTCTTATCCAATGTATGTTCGTCTCCTTATCCAACGTATGTATTAATGATAAGTGCATCCTTGTTCTCCTATAAATAGGAACTTAGTTTTGGTTATTTGATAAGTTGAAATAAGAAATCTCTCCACGTAGTTTCTCTCTATGTTCTCTCTATTATATACTTGCAACGCGATATTTTATAACAGATTGAACTAAAGTTGATGACTTTTAGGGAACTAGGGCTAAAATTTAAAAGTCGAATTGAAAGAAGTTTTAGGATGCTACCTTTCTTGTTACAATCATATAGTTGCATTTTTTTTAACCATCATAATTTGAATACTTAAAAAACTTCAAATTTGCGACGTCAATTTTTTTTCCTGTTTCCATGGGATGTCGTATACCTTTTGGAAATCAACAAATTGAAAAAAGATTCAAGATTTTCCATATCTGTTCTTGATTACGACGGGTTATTTTAAGCCTTCACAATCTTTTTTTCTTTCAAGGAGTTATCGAGTTCTTAGAGGTTTCTCATTCCTTCAAAGTTTCGAATCCGTCTTGCAATAATTTCGTCACACCTCAAATCCATACCCAGAGTCTAGGAAATAACGGGCCATCTTTTTGTGGAATAAAAGACGAAAATAGTCAAAATTAATAATTTTGCATATCGGTTAAACAAAGCCTATCATTGAGTGGAAATCATTACAAAGCCCAATATATCATGAATTAATTAACAGCTTAAAAATTCATCCAAATCAATAAAGTTCATTCAAAAAGTATAAAGTCCTATGTCGGTCCGAGTAACTCTCCACAAATTTCCTCGCGTTCGAAAACCCGTATGACAAATGTCGGGAGGTTGGTTGGATAAATTACCTCTATGTGCTTAGGCGCACTCAGTTGAAACTCAAATGGACAACACCTCTAATTTCGGTTGGGTTTGCCGGCGAGCCACCTCCGGGTTTTCCGCTCCCGAGCTGATTCATGGCGGGTTGGTTTGGTTCGACATTTTCAATGGGTTTTGGGGGAATGCAAATATATTTTGCTTAAGGGGCTTTGGGAAAATGCTAATGGCATTTGGTAAAATCTCCTTTGAAAAACAGCTTTGAGCCTATCTAGTGTTTGGAAAAATAAATTTGCAAGTAGCTTTTACCACATTTATTTAAATAAAAAATTTGAAACCTTTCCTTACAAAAAAAAAAAAAAATTGAAACCTAGGGCTAGACATGGCCAAATTGGACCCGGACCGGAACCGGCCCGTTGACCGGGTCCGCGGTTCCGGTTCCTATTTTTTCGGAATTGGCCCGGAACCGCCGGTTCAGTGCCTGTTCCAACCCGTAAAAAAAAAAAAAAACAAACCCCACCGGGCCCACCCCCTGAAAATTTCAGGGGGCGGGGCCCCCCCCTCCCGCGGGGAAGAGCCAACGGCTCTTCCCCAACGGCCTTCGACCGTTGCAATTGCAACGGCCCGAAGGCCAAAAATTTTAAAAAAAAATTAAAAAAAAATTTAAAAAAATCTATAAATACCTCTCAATCCCTATTTATTTTTCTCACAATTTCTCTCAATTCTCTCTAATACTCTCAAGTCTCACAATTTCTCAAATTCTCTCAATCTGCTATTCTCTCTAAATTTCGTCTCAATTTTTCGATCAATTTTCTCAAAAAATGGCAAGTGGAAGCAGAAAACTAGAAAGGGAAAGAACCCGATGCCGATCGAGATGGGAGAATCCGATTATCCCGTTCATGAATATGATCCTCGTGAATATGCATGTTGGGAAGACGACGATGCTTCCAATCCCAACGTTGAGCACGTCCCAACGCAAGAAAGTCTTCGTCCTCGTGGTGTCGAAGAATCGTCGATAGCGAATGAGCCGGGACGAAAGAGCCGAGAATCCGATTTATGGCTACACTTTAACAAAGTATGGAATGAAAATGAAGGCAAGTTTGATATAAGCTGTAAATATTGTCCGTAGACATACAAACTTGGTAAAGGAGATGGCTATGGAACATTTCGTCGGCATGTGACGAAAAAACATTCAACGCAAGCGGGGATCGACACTAGCCAACAACAAATTCCCGGGTTCGCCAATCCTAACGCTCATCCTTTATTTCGTTTCACTAATGCACTTTACAAAGAAACATTAGCTGAATATGTTGCCCTTGAGCATGCTCCGTTTAATACTGGTAAAAATCCTAATTTTAGATATTTGGTAAACACTGCGTTAGCTCCGCAAGCACCATCTGTTTCGAGAAATACTCTTAAATGCGAACTTGCACATGCTTATATAAAACAAAAAAAAGAAATTGTTAAGATTTTTTAAAGAATTCAATAGACGTGTACATATAGGTAGTGATATTTGGACTGATTCTTGGAATATTAATTCTTATATGGGTATCACGTGCCATTGGATATGTAATGATTGTGTTATTCAAAAAAGACTTCTTGCATTTCAAGTTTTTCCTGAAAGGTATACGGCCCATAATATTTATAGACTAATTAGGCAAGTTTTAGAAGAATTTAATTTTATTGATAAAATTTTTTCAGTTGGTTTTGATAATGCCGCCGCAAATACTGCTTCCATTCCCGAGTTAGAACAACTTTGTAAACCCTCTTTTGGCGGATAATTGTTTCACATTAGATGTGCTTGCCATGTTTTGAATTTATGTATTCAAGATGGTTTACGAGTTCTTGCAACATCTCTTCAGCTAATAAATAATGCAATTAGATATTTGTGGAGCCGTCCTCAACTTATGAAAGAGTGGGGAAAATATTGTAAAAAAAATGGGAGAAGGGCAAGAAGGTTTCCAAAAGATATTCCGACTCGTTGGAATTCCACCTACGAGATGCTTCTACAAATTTTTTATTACAAAGATTTATTATGTTCCTTTATTTAGAATAATGTTCCCGATATTGCTTTGCTCCCGCAACATTGGGAAGTTTGCAAATTTTTTTTAGATTTTTTGAAAGTTTTTAATGATGCTACTAATATTTTATCTGGTGTTTATTATCCTACTATGCATTTATTTTTAATAGAGTGTGTTAACATTGCTGGTATTTTTAATGAATGTGAAAAAGATACTGAATTGGCTTAGAGTATTTTAGTAATGCGAGAAAAATGATTGCATTATTACTTGAACATTCCTCTTGTCTATTTAGTTGGTATTATTTTCGATCCACGTACTAAATTAGATGGTTTATTAGATTATTTGAATGCTTATTATTATGAATGTTTACATTTGAATAAAGTAATAGATATTCATAGTATACAAGTAGATGTTAAAAAAGTTATAGTAGAATTATATAATGAATTTTGTAGTAAATATGGTTTAAGTGATAGTGGATGTGAATCTATCCAGCATAGTGTCTCACGAAGCAATACATGTATTTCACTTGGTAGAGGGTATAAAATGCTCATGAGTAGGCAAAAAAAAAAAAACAAAAATGGACAACAGGTAGTATTTCCGAATTAGAAAACTATTTAACAATTTATTTTGAGTTTAGTGATTCCGAACACAGCGTAGATTTCAAGATTCTTGAGTGGTGAAAGAACCATTTAATTTAATATCCAGTTCTCTCCCTCATCGCAAGACAAATATCAGCGACACATTCTTCTACAGTGGCAGTTGAACAAGCATTTAGTGCTGGAGGATTAATTTTAGACTCCAACCATTCAAGATTAAATCCGGAAAGTGTGGAGTTTCAAGCTTGCGTCGATGATTGGACAAGAGCTAGGCTTCGACAACAAGAGCTGGATCGAGAACACGAATTCTTCAGTGATGATTGTGGAGATACCACCGCCACCACAACAACAGGTAGCGACGATTGAGGATGGGGTAAGTTTGGGTTACTAAAGGTAAGAGAACTATATGGGCTTTGATTCTTCTATCCCCAAGAAGATATGTAGGCGCTTAATGATAATTCATTAAGTTCAAGCCCATTCCTCATCTTTTTTTTTTTCAAATTTTTTTACAATGTACAATTTGATTATAAATTTTAATTAATAATTTATTAAAATATTTTAAAAATAAAATTAAAGGTTCCGGAACCGTCCGGTTCCGAACCAGAACTGGAACCGGCCTAGAATCGGATGGTTCCGAACCGGAACCGGAATCGCCGGTTCCTGAACCGGAACCAGCGGTTCGACGGAACCATGCATGTCTACCTAGGGCTACGGTCGCCAGCGAGCCAGATCTGGCTCGCCGACGCTGTGGACCGAGACTTCCGAGGGTTGCGTGAACCCCAGCGAAGGCTGCCAAGGGTCGTGCGACCACCAGAAGGATCGCGACTGTGTCGCTTCTGCATTCCTTCATCCCCACGCACTAGCTTCCTTTCTCCATCGGGCCGTGCCCAGAAGTGGAACCTCTCCTGCACTCTCCTCGTCAGCATGTCTTACCTCCTCTCTCCGTGTCTTCATTTTCGTTTGTGAGTCCTTTGCTCACGCGTTGCTCGCGGATTTGCATTCCTAATTCCAATTCATGTCGCGTGCGGTTAAGTTCGCGTTCCTTGCTGCCGTTGGCAAATTTCGTCGAGTGGGATGAATAATGGAATCAGACTTTGAGGCGTGTAATTACTCTCTTTAAGGATTTATTTGCCCCACAACGTTGCTAATGATTTTCGGCAAATATCCTCCAGAATACAACAAAGTTTCAATGAGAACAGTAGATAGCAATTCTGATATTTCTCCAGGATCTCTCTAGAAAACAATTGGAAACAAAGGCTGTATTTCTCTTGTGTTCAAATAACGAAAATTGAGAGAAGAAGTGAAGATGATTCTGAAAATAAACATAACACTTGAATATATAATGAGAATGAATACACATTTCCGCGTCTGAAAAGTAGTTAATTTTCATGCAACTCTCCATGTCCAAACAGTTTATTCAATCATACCTTTTCATATATGAATCGGTAGTTATTTCCGAAGAGACACAAACATTCGAAAAATTGTAAGAGTGCCTTAGAAAATAACCGATAATTGAATAGACGCAACCTTTCAAAGGTTGTAAGAATTCTTTGTGAACAGTCGTAGTGTTTCACTAGAAAATAATGGTAATTGTTGATTTGTGCCAAATTTAGTCCACATGCGTTCTCACATCTTTTCGATGTGGGACAAGACACCTTTTAGTTTGTTTTTACAAACAAACCACCAACAATCCCCCACTTTGTTTGTGAAAACAAAATTATAGAATAAAAATTTTCAGAAAAATACAGCCAAAATTTCCATGGGATTAATATACATAAGTGAAGGTCTCTTTCGAGTTAAACCTCCATTTAGTGCAAATATCTCAAGATTCTATCAAAGTGACAAATAGCTGCTGGCTTTAAATTTGCTACTTTATATAATAGAATCGGACATACCGCACATATACTATCCTCTTGTTTCAGCGAGAAGTTCATATTTACTTAGCACTGTTATGGCCTTATGCTTGTATCTGTTTCATGGGCTCTCTAGAAATCAACCCTAACTTTCGTAAGAAGCGGCACCACTTCTAAGCTCATAGAGGTGAAGTATTATCATGTGTTTCTGTTAATAAACACGTTACTAAATTATATTATACTTCATTAAGAGTAACTCAACCTCTAAACGTAACAGACGATACTGACTTCTCATGTCCGGGCTAGCATCATCATCAAATAATCACTTTCAGTAGCTTGTTTTTACCAATTAAATCTCATAACTATTGATGTGCTAGTATCAGATCGGGTTACCATTACTGGTGATTTTAATAAAAGGATTTCAGCCCATTTCTTTTGAAGTCACCTTTACCACATCTCTTGATAGAGCCTTTGTAAAGTGATCGGCTAGATTCTTGCTTGACCTCATGTAGATAATTGTTATGGTACCTCTTGAATAAATTATCTCATGTACTCATGTCTTAGGCTAATATGTCTAGACTTTCTATTATACGTGCTACTATGAGCTCTTGTCAAAATAGCCTGATTGTCACAATAAAAAAAAAATATGAGGCATAGGACTTGGCCAAAATTTAATGTCCAACAGCAAATTTCTAATCCACTCAGTCTCTTTTTCAATTGCCGCTAAATCAATAAATTCTGATTCTATCGTTGAGTGAATTATGCATGTTTGTTTCTTGCTCGCCTAAGATACAACACATCCACCCAATTCTTGTAATCCAACTAGCATGGTGTATCCTTTTAATACACCCAAGCAATTATTATAGAACAATCCCAGAATTTTTAGCTCTCTTATGATAACCAAAAAATTTGGTGGCAACATTCCAATATTTTATTTTTGGATTGCTAATATATCTACTCACATATTCAATTTGTGCTACTACTTTACTATCATGTCTAATACAATGCATCGCATACATTGAAGACCCCATAACACTCACATATTCAATTTGTGCTACTACTTTACTAGTAATATACTTTAATTTCATATTGGTATGAAACAAAGTACCATTTCTTTGAAACCAAGATATTTAAATCCATTTAACATCTTTTCAACCTTAATCACTTTGGTTCAATGAGTGACGCCCACTATTTTTTAACTTTAGGTCCCAAGATAGTATCTACTCCACTCAAATATTTTAAAAGTTTGAAGTTAGAAACTTCCGAGTCTCAATGACTCCTGTCACGCCCCAAACCCGGCGGACCCGCAAACATCCCACCATGACCGTCTTGTTTCGATGATACCCATGATCCGTCGGCCAACAATTTAAAGCTTCTAAGTGATACAAGTATACGAAAGTGATAATACTTCTCTATACAATTGTAATATAAGATGACTCAGGACAAAGGGTACGTCTTCTCATAAACACCAATTACAGGTTCAGAGGTTACAATTCTAACTTCAAGGTAATATGAAATCCCCAAAGTCACAAAAGCGTAAATCCATTTCCTACAATTACTTCCTCGAATACTCATCCTCATCAAGCTTGTGTTTCCATCATCAAGGACCTGAAAATGTTAATCCCACGACGGGGTGAGATATAAATCTCAGTAGGCTAACTCTAAATCTATACTAGGCTATTAGTACCTCCAGACATCTATTGAAAACAGCACATAATAGCTCATCAAGAAGAAGGGCACATGGCACACAATGCATCATCACAAGTCATAATAATTGGCGTAAAACAGTCACAATTCAAAGGCATTCATATCCATAAGACCAAGCTTCCAGTACTAGCACGATATTAATTTCATATGCCAGGAATTAGTTCTCAATTTCATCACAACTTCTCATCTCAATGGCTAGGCCCGCGTCAACACGCATCAGGCTCATCATGATTTCAATTCCAATGGCTAAGCCAGTATAAATACGCATCAGGCTAAGAATCAGTTGACAACCCGCGTTCTGACGCATCAGGTTACACATGCCATTTTAGTACTCGTGTCAACACACTTCAAGGCTTATCACTTTCATCATGGTTCTCTTTTCAATGGCTGTGCTCACGTCATTACGCCTCAGGCTAAGAACAATTGGCAATCCGCGTTCTGTCGCATCAGGTTTCAAAGCCATTTCGATACTTGTGTCGACACGTAACAAGACTATCCCGCATTCTGACGCATCAGGATACCAATCGACCTCGCGTTCTGACACATCAAGGTTTGATTTGCCATTGGTTCATAGTTTCATCAATCAAAATTAGCCATTATATGCCATGCTTCTCTTTGATCATGCTTTTCATCAATCAAAGCTCACAAGTCAAATTCTCATTTTTAAACAATCTCATGATCAAGCATAATTCATCTCAACGAGCAACTAGCTTTCTAACGTGAGAAGCAACCATATCCGAATCCACACATTTCATGGCACAAATTGTATGGCAAGGCACTCAATTACATGAATCATTCTCTTGCCAATTCAAGCATATTTTCCACACAATTGCCACTCAAGGACCAAATGCCACACGGCCATGCAAGAGTACAAGTCAACCAATTGTCCACATGACAATTTCAGCCATGAATATCACCCATTCACATCAAGGCAAACAAGCATCATTCGATTTCCACAATTCTCAACCAGCATTGGTTCATTTAGGCACATGTGACTCACAATTCATTCGATTGAACCACAAACTCGTCTCTCAGTACCCTAACATCCTAATAAAGGTTTAGAGGTCCCTTAACAATCCAATTGAGCTAGCAATTCCCACCAATGAAAGCCACTATGCTTGGTCCTCAACCGGCCAAAACAGGGCAGCGTACACCTTAAAGAAAATCCAACAATTGAACCATTATAACTCTTCCCAAACTCAATTCTATCGCACAACCACTTTGCCAACACATCATACTACATTCTAAGACACCTTACCGAAGATTTTGAAACAAAGCAACACCTCGACAATCCTCCAAATGGCTTGGTTCACTCGGTCCAGTACAAGGCAGATTCAGTATCAATCCTCTTCTAAACTTAATTCTCTCATGCAACCACCTTGGTAACATATCAATCCATGTCCCTAGATGTCTTACCGAGAGTTTCGAAGCAAGGCGACACTCCCTCGAGCCTCCAATGGTCTTGGTTCTAACCGATCTGCAAGGGGACAGATTCTGTTTGATTTTTGTTCCAACAAAATCACAAGGGATCAGCCCTTAAATCCCATAATAATTCATTTTCCAATCCATAAACACAATTCTACATGTCTTAGTAAGGCTTGAAAGGTGGTCTTACCAAGATTGAAGCCAAAATAAGCCCGAAAATCCCATTTGAAGCTCATCGGGTCCGTATTAGTCCGGCCAGCGACCTTTGCTCACTAAAATGGCTCTACGGGAAAAACGGCTGGGCCAAATGAGGCTTATAATATGTCCTTAGAATGGAAAGAGAAAGAGCTTTCTAATGGTGGGTGGATCGTTTCCATCAGATAATAGATGAAGAAGTTATGGCCAGAAAAGTGAAGGGTATGGGTGTCGTGGCTGGGTGGCAAGAGAGAAATCCGAGAGAGAGTTTTTGAGAGAAATGGCAAGAGAGAAGGGGTGGCCGGCCAAAATGGAGAGAGAGAGAGAGAGAGAGAGAGAGAGAGAGAGAGAGAGAGAGAGAGAGAGAGAGAGAGAGAGAGAGAGAGAGTCTTCCACAAATTTTCTTTGGTCAAATGGTGGAATGGTTGGTGAAATAGTAATCCAATTAATACTAATTACTTTTGTCTTGACACTTGTCTTAAGCCAATGAATATCTAGAAGCCAGTTGACCCTTATACCCTCATATTTTCGGCCACCAAGGGGATTACCAAATGACTAAAATACACTTCTTCAATTCTTAAGGCAATGGTATCCTTCTAGGGGCAAACTGGTAATTTCACACTTACCGTCCGAAATTTCACTTTTCCAATATAAATTGCCCTCGATGAGGCGACGTCTAATTCCTTTAAAATGTTATAATTCTTCATTGTCCGATGTCCAATTTCGAGATTTCATTCCATGTCATTAGCCTCGAAGAGGGTCGGAATTCAGAATGTCACAACTCCAGTCATAGTCGTTCCAAAGATAAGCATATATAATCAATTAGAAGACCATTAACCTTCTACGGAGGCTTATCTCTCTTTGTTTTGGAGACTTTCCACCATGCAAAGTAGTCACTTTGTAGCCTGCCCTGTCCAGATTTGTAGCAAATGTATCCATATTCTTCTGTAGCCCATGGTATTCACTATAGGATTTCTCATATCCTTCCTCGCCAGTTGCTTCATAGTAGTGACATCGTTGCATTAAACATATATTTAGTGTGATGAATCTTCTTCTCATCGAGTCTGTCTCAAAGGACATTTTTTTAGGATCGACATTGATGCGAGGCTCTACATTGGGTGTTTCCTAAGTTTTCATCCACAGACACATGAACTATTCTTCATGGCCATGCATTCAGAATCCATAACACAACGTTTCCTATGTAAACTCGAGAGTCCAGGCCACGTTCACTACCCCCACATATGATGGAGAGGTCATGTGGATATACTGATTCTGAACAACAAATATCAATTACATCATCTCATTTATAATGGTGATTGATTTTGTCTCTCATTTACCCTTGGCCTTTCCAAGAGATAATTCGCGAGAGACAAGCGAAATCCAGTCCATCACTTTGCATGCCACATATTTTGCATACAAGGTTTTTGCACATGAAAAATTATAACAAAGATAATGTCATAAAATAAAATAAAAAAAATCTCTTGATGCTATATGAAAGAATTCTTGTCCACATGAATTTCCCTCAAAACCCACCATTCTCCTTTTTTTGTTAATCTTAGACAGCGAAAAATACGAAGATGCCATGGAATAACCCATGTATATAATTAAGTAAACAAAGCTGTCTTATTTTCATGTAATAGTCAAACAGTCAAAAAAGATACATGTTGGCACAAAAGAAAAAGGGCGGCGCTATTTCCACTCCTTGCATAGCTTAAACACTCCATTTCACAATGTATTGACTATGTTACCCTTCAATGTGGGACCCATTTTGTTTTTTCTTTTCTTTTTTTCTTCCACTTTCCTTTTTCTTGTTCTCACTTGCATTGAAGTGTATCGCAGATTTCTTTATCTTCCTCGTCTGAGATCTCTATGCACACCAACGAATAGGTTTCAAGTGGAACGCCTTTGAAATTAGAATATCTCGATGACTTCCATAATTACTCAGTTGGAGTGATATGAAAAATCCATTCGTGATTTTTAGAATGTGAATGAGAAGTCACTTTTGCTACGAATGTTTATGAATTCAGTTGAATATCTCATTGCTCTAATTTACCAGAATTAATAGCTCTTTGAGATTACTCATCTAGATAAAAAAAAAAACAATCAGATCACGAAAGCATAAAAAACTATATGAACAAAATCATCCTAGAAATAGTCTCATTCACGTTAAGAATACGACTTCTCATCTCTAGTAATGATTGAATAATTCAAAAATAATATGTTTGGAGTTGATACAATTATTTTACCACATTGGTTGATTTTTTTTCTTGTCGTTCATCCTCAGATTAGGGGAGGCGATGTCATCCTCAGAGTCGGGAGTCCATAATCAACAAAACCACAAAAAAAGGGAAGTGGAAGAAAAATAAGAAACAAATAAAATAGAACCTAAATGGTCCCCACATTTGAGTCTTTGCTAATATATAATTCTAAATGAGGAAAAAGCAAGGGGTAATATGGTCAGTACATTATGAAAGGGTGTGTTTAAGCCAAATTGGGAGTGGAAAAAGCGCGATCCAAGAAAAATAACTCATAAGTGCTCAGTGGACCAGTTCGGACATTCTTCTGCTACATTAGATCCGGTGCGTCTTCATAGATGTTAGTTCGTCGTTATAACTCGCACCCCTTCAATCTTATGCTTCTTTTATAGTTAAGAAGATAATACACCAATCTTTCGAAGAAGGCACCTCTTCGTGAGGACCTCTCAAATAGTGTCTCATAAATGCACCCATTTATGCGACAGACCCCTAATAAAAGGTTTTACTTCTTGCACCAAACATATGCACTTGTTTCGTCTCACAACTAACGGTAGCATCAACTAGATAACCATTCCAAAAGACGCCATTGTCGAACACCATATTGAACGGAGAGACGAAAGGACCCTTAAAGCCTCCATTCACGGTCTTGAGATTAGTAAATCTCAACTTAATAACAGTATGCGAATTCCACAGTGCTTCTAACAAACAACACAATAGAGAGATAATTTAGAAGAGTCAAAGCCGAACTTACTCCAATTCTACAGGCCCCACTGTATGCAATAAGAGAATTCGATAAAAAATTCCTGTAACGATGCAAATTTTTTTTCTTCTTCGAGAATGTTGCGCGGAACAAGCGATCGATCGAAGAAAATAGACAGAGCGAGTAAAGAAAATTGAACACCAGATGTACGTGGTTCGGTCGTAAAGACCTACGTTCATGGGGAGAGCAGCAATGAATTCCACTATAGAACGAGCGATACACGGAGATTATAATCCACTCGAGTTACACAAACACACTCTTGGTGTTTTCCAACTCCAATTACATCCAAGAACGCATACAGTGCTTAGCCCCCAATTCCTAGCGAAATAATCTCTCAATTCACAAAGGAATTAAAACACAAATCTAACCTCAAGATTTAATCGGCGTCGACACTTGAATTCTTGATGTAATTCCACGGAATAAACCCTATGAGCAAGCACTCGATGAACGGCGCTTCATGAAGTCCCTCGCGTCACCGACAGGCTCCCTCAAGCACTCATGCAAAGTGGTGCTTCAATAACTGGAGTCCTCTAAAATACGTAAGCTGCCCCATCCTCCGTATATATATGGAGCCAAGAGAAGGGAGCATGAAGAAGAAACCCACGCAGGAGATATCTTCAAGATTTTGCCAAGTCAAAGCATGCAGACGCCGACCCCACCACCGAATTCCTTTATGATTCGGTCAAAATTAAAAAAGGAAGATACACTTTCCTTTTTCGTCGTTTTCTGCATATCCTTTTAACAAATAATTCAACCGTGGGACTTTCCTTCTTTGATTTGTTGATTCTCCAACGTGTGCAGCAAGGGAACAAATTTCCACGCGTGATATTTTCTCGACGCAGGATTACCGAATTTCATCAAGGATAGATTTCATCTAATAAGCTTAAACTCGAGACACAATTTAACAATCTCCACCTTGGCTCGACGTTTAAGCCAAATCACAATCGCTTCGCTAGAATCTGAACACCATCATTACTACACTCCCACAGCCCCAATGGGCTCAACCGACACAGATATCATCCAAGTCCAAGCCACGCTCGAACTTCGCCATAATCGAGGACCTCATCAGAACACCAACTGAACATGCACCTTTAACTGCTCCACAAGGACTATCTGACACAAGCTCCTCAACCACAGATAAAACAAAACCACTGTTGCATCCATATCTGTCAGGAGATCGAATACGTACCTTATCAATTTTAGCAGTTACAGCAACCGTTGGCTCTATAGGCTCCACCTCGCTACAAGCACCATCTGTGTCGATTACCACGCTAGTACCCGCTACCTCAGGAATTTCTGGTTACAACTCCACCTCAAGCTAAACACCATTCAGATCCGTATTAACATTGCCACAATCACTCCTAGCCAGAAGTACTGGAGACTCGTCAAAGGTAACTTCTCTGTTGCAAATAGGTGAATTTATACACGGGCACCACAACTGATCGCCCCGCTCACCTCATGCATAGCCATGGAATATGAACATTGCCCTCACATCGAGCTTACCATCACTTACTCGATAATAATACGGGCAATCAAACATTCTAAAAATAGAATCATTAGCAACATTACCTGACCACACATCTTCGGGAGTCCGATATCCAATCGCAATCGATGTGGATCTATTCATCAGGTAGCTCGTCATACTAAGCGCATCCGCTGGAATTCTCCCAGCCATACCAACACTAGAGATCTTTTCACGGGCCGTCTCTAGTAACTCTCTGCTCATCAATTCTGCACACTGTTGTGGTTTACTGGCACTAGTACGGTGTTTCACCATGCCCTTTTTCATGCAGAATTTATTTACCAGCTTCGAGCAGGACTCCATGCTGTTGTCAGTTCGCACATGCTTGATCAACTTACCGGTCTCCGTTCCGATCAAAGCTCTCAACCGCGTATTTCTGACAACAGCATCAAACTTGTGTTTTCGCACAAACACCCAGGCCTTTCTCGAGTGGCCATTAGACTATCGAACAGATGTCGACGTCTCAGGAGCGAAATTTATCAATGTCTTACTTTGAAGTTCATACAGGCCACTGTGCTTGACTCCTTTCATTATCACCAGGGCACCTCGAACAATCTTCAGGACTCCACCTCGTGAAGAATACTTGCATCCAGCTGAATCTAGGGTACCCAAGGAAATTAAGTTCTTTTTTAATTCTGGAACATGTCTTACCCGAGTCAATGTCCTCACAATACCATCATGCATTCTGATTTTAACATCACCAATACCCAAAACATCGCATTCAGCGTTGTTTCCCAATTGCACTTTACTACTATCCATGCATTGATAAGAAGTAAACCAATTCCTGATTGGTGTAGCATGAAAAGAACAACTAGAATCCATAATCCATCCGTCAAACGACGAATTCTCAGTGATAGACAAGACACAATCGACACCATCATAATTTTCAGCTATAGCTGCAACATCATCCGCAGATTCAACTTCAATTCCCTTAGCCCTTTCGTTTTTCAGCTTAAAACAATTTCTTCTAATATGCCCTCTCTTGCCATAGTTCCAACAGACATCACCGCCAGTACTAGACTGACTGCATCTATTCATGTTCATACTACTTCTGCTAACACGAGCACTAGCTCTTCCTCTTTCACCTACTAAAGCAGCAGATACAGATTCGCTAGATTCTCTTCTACGGATATCCTCACTCAGAATTAAATCTCGAATCCCATCAAACGACAAACTTGTCGACCCAGAAGAATTGCTAACAACAGTAACAGTAGTATTCCAACTATCAGGTAATGAGGATAATAGAATCAAAGCACGTACCTCATCTTCAAAGTCAATCTCAACTGAACTCAATTGACTAACTATCACATTGAATTAATTGATATGATTAGTAACTGATGTACCTTCGCTCATCTTCAAGTTAAACAGACGTCGCATCAAATAGACCTTGTTGATCGCAGAGGGCTTCTCGTACATGTCCGATATGGCTTTCATCAAACCCGCAGTGGTCTTCTCCTTGACAATATTAAACGCGACGTTACGAGCCAACGTCAACCGAATAACACCCATCACTCGTCTATCCAGCAATTCCCAATCGGGTTGCTTCATCGTTTCTGGTTTCTTCCCAGACAGAGGCTCGTGCAGCTTTATCTGATATAAATAATCTTCTATCTGCATCTTCTAGAAACCAAAGTCCTTCCCCTCAAATTTGTCGATTTTCCCTTTAACTTCTTCTGTCGCCATCGATTCGCTTCAACTCAAGCAAGCCTAGCTCTGATACCAATTGTTGCGCGGAACAAGTGATCGATCGAAGAAAATAGACAGAACGAGTAAAGAAAATTGTATACCAGATGTACGTGGTTCGGTCGTAAAGACCTACGTCCACGGGGAGAGCAGCAATGAATTCCACTATAGAACGAGCGATACACGGAGATTTCAATCCACTCGAGTTACACAAACACACTCTTGGTGTTTCCCAACCCCAATTACATCCAAGAACGCACACAGTGCTTAGCCCCCAATTCCTGGCGAAATAATCTCTCAATTCACAAAGGAATTAAAACACAAATCTAACCTCAAGATTTAATCGGCGTCGACACTTGAATTCTTGATGTAATTCCACGGAATAAACCCTATGAGCAAGCACTCGACGAACGACGCTTCATGAAGTCCCTCGCATCACGGATAGGCTCCCTCAAGCACTCATGCAAAGTGGTGCTTCAATAACTGGAGTCCTCTAAAATACGTAATGTGACGCCCTAGAAATCCGACCCCGGTGAAGTCCCTGAATTCGATAAAAGGAATTAAGATCGAAATTTCAGTCGTTAAATTATATTGGATCAAAAGGACTGAAGAGACGATGTTTGGACGAATTCTGAAATTCAGTCAGTTTAGATTAGGTTCGAAATTCCTAGTCGCCGTAAATTAGGATTTCAATCCTCGCGACTCAAGCCTAATCCCGACCGAGCCTAGCCTGTGAAATTACCAAATTACTCTTCGTCTAGTTTACCAAATTTCGTTCAGTCCCGATTTGTCGAAGGACCGTTTTTCCCTCGGATATTTGCAATAGGATAAAAATGCCCAAAAGTCTTCCTAGGGCCCCCCAACCCCATCAGCCGTTCTCTCTCTCTCTCTCTCTCTCTCTCTCTCTCTCTTTTCCCCCTGTTCGCACGACGCTTCCCCCTCCCCTGCTCTTTTTCTTCTTCTTCTTCTTGGGTCATTTTTGGCCGACCACCACCTCAGCCGGCACCACCACGCCCAGCTACGACCTCCAGCAGACCGCCACCACCATCGTCGACCTCCTTAGCACCGTCGTTGGCCACCGGACGGCCGCGAAACCGCCGCCTAAGCCCCGGCCCGTAGCCCCTGTTCTGACCCGTGAGCTGCCGCCTCCTCCTCCGGCCGTTCGCGGCGTCGCCGCCGCCACCCACCACCTCGGCCAAGTCCCTTAGCTTCTCCTCGACCAAGCCGAAGCCACCCCACCGCCGATTAGCCACCGGAGTCGCCGCAATCAGCCCCGAAGTCGCCGATACCCTGTTTTAGACCCGGTTCGTGTTTTCTTCAGATCCGGCCGTTCCGCCGCCCACCGCCGTGCACCGCCGCCACCAACAGACTCCCCAACCTCCCTTCTACCTTCCCCCAGCTCGGCCGAGCTCGCCGCCGCGCGTGGTGGCCGGAAAGCCGCCCGAACCGCCGCCCCTGTCTCGGCCGCGCGAAGACCCTATTTCGCGGCCGGTTCTGCTCGTCGTCGATCCGCCGCTCCCGGCCGCCGTCCGCCGCCTCTGGCCGGTCCCGAAGGTTGCCCTCGACCCCTAGGTGAGATCCCCGGCCTTGGCCGGCCTCGTCCCGGCCCGTGGGGCCGTGTTTCGCCGGAAATTCGCCCGGTTCCCCTATTTAACCCTGTTGGCCGGTTCTGTTTTAGGCCGCCGCCGCTTGCCGGAGCGTCGCCGTCGTCGGCCACCTGTCCCGTTGACCTCGCGAGGCTTCCTTGAGGCATTCCCGAGATTTTAGGTTTTTGGGCCGCCGCCGCCGCCGCCGCCGCCGTTCGCCGTCGTCGGCCGTTGAGACCGCCCGAGCTCAATTTGATAGTGAGTTGAGCCTAATCCTTGGTTAGGGCGCTAATTGCGCCTAGGATTAGTCGTTTAGTCAATTGTAGTATTTAGGTACACGATCGGGGCCGGTCTAAATAGAAATTGAGATTAGGATAAATGGCCGATCGATTTGGTTAACCGGACTGATTAAATTGTCTGTGGCTAGTTGTTGTTAGAAAATTATTGATTGATTGATTGGGCAATGGATTGCCGCTGTTTGATCGCGAGCGAGCGATATGCTAGAGACGAGCGAGCGATCGACGACGTTTAAGTCGGATTGACTAATAAATAATTATCGCATGAACTCGAGTCTTTATGTGGCCTAATCGGACTGATTGTTCGTGTTTGTGTTGATTGCCTCGTTGAATGGTGTGATTGATTGGCTGGAATGATTGTTTGGCGTCGATCGCTGATTGGGGGTTAATCGCCCTGTGATTGTGGTGACTAGTGGTTAGTCTGCATTTGCATATGACCGTGTGCGAAGTCAAAATACATATTTTGGCACGAAATTGGCATTTGGCCAAAGTTTTTACATGCCTGAGTGAGCATCCGGCCTTAACCAAGATAATGAAATGGGTTGATTGCTGGATGTGGATTGTATGGTCACATGACGAAAAACGATGATGTTCCTGGCAAGCTCGTGTTCTATGATTTGGACGGAACCATACGACTTGCCAGAAGCACGACAACTCTGATTCGGTGTTAACTAGTACGGATGCAGAGTTGGTCGGATGCCGGTCGCAATGGATGTTGGACCGACGCCCCGTATAGGGATGCCTACTTTCTGGTGCCGTGCCAGACGCACTGGATACACCGCTTGTAGTAGCCGTTGCCGAGAGTAAAGGAACGTAGCCCGGTTTTGCCGGTAGAACGCTGGATCACACTGAGGTGTTGGATCGCGTTATGTGTGAGAGTCGAATCACGCCCTCTTTCGCGTAGATCCTCTCATGTGCCGGTGGCACGATCATCGTTAATAAAAGAATTGAGTGCAATGTAACTTCGTACATGAGTAAGTGTGAACGTATCCCGACTACGACATTTGGAATGGGACGAATGGAGTAGGAAGACGGAAGTTCATACTCATTTGTGTTTGAGTTATTATTGTGTCGTGTGCATTGTCCTGGTGAATATCCTGTGCATACTGGTGGATGTAATGCTGTGATTGAGTGACTGATTGACGTTGACTGCTGAGTCATGTCGAGCATTGCATTATGTATGGCTGAAGCTAGTAAGTGTGCATGTGGATGATGGTTATATTGTTAACTGTGGATAGTGCTATATGTGCATGTGTGATTTGTGGGCTTCGGTTAGGATGCCCTGGGCGAATCAGTTTCCTAACCGAGCTTAGGCTTGATTCACTGAGATTTATTCTCACCCCGTCGTGGGATAACATTTTCAGGTCCCACGTGACGGAGCCTTGTGGATGCCAAGAGTTGGCTGTTGGAGTAGTCTATTGAAGAAAGTGAGTAGTTGACCTCACCTGACCAAGTGACCTGATTGAGGTTTTGTCTAGTCGCCTGAAGTATGGGATTGTGTACATTCGTTAGTATGAATAAGGTATTGATTGGTTTGCTGATATGTTTGAATTGGGATTTTCATTTTGTGAATGTCGATTGTGACTGCCTACTTTGCTATCCCTGTTTGTTTATGCTGTCAGGGAGTTAGAACGTTTCCGCATGCGTAGTTAAGTGATAGGTCGATAGCGTGCCTGGGAAGCTATCTCTATGATATCGTGGCGATTTGGCAAGGGATGTCGCGGGCTCGAGAGTCGGGGTGTGACACGTAAGCTGCCCCGTCCTCCGTATATATATGGAGCCAAGAGAAGGGAGCATGAAGAAGAAACCCACGCAGGAGATATCTTCAAGATTTTGCCAAGTCAAAGCATGCAGACGCCGACCCCACCACCGAATTCCTTTATGATTCGGTCAAAATTAAAAAAGGAAGATACACTTTCCTTTTTCGTCGTTTTCTGCATATCCTTTTAACAAATAATTCAACCGTGGGACTTTCCTTCTTTGATTTGCTGATTCTCCAACGTGTGCAGCAAGGGAACAAATTTCCACGCGTGACATTTTCTCGACGCAGGATTACTGAATTTCATCAAGGATAGATTTCATCTAATAAGCTTAAACTCGAGACACAATTTAACAATAGAACATCTCTAGTGAACAGCCACAACATGGATTGCCACCGTTTCATATTAATTGAATCACCAACAAATACTAACTTCTTCCCTCTGATTAATACCCAGCATGTTGACCTCACTGACCTTGGAAATTCATAATCATGCGGCTGCCACCTCCACTTCACATAGCCTATACCTGGTCTTCCATTTCCCTCGCATTCGGAACCTTTGTATATGAAAAGGTACGACCATCTTCTTATACTTCATCTACTTTTGCAGTTATCGTTTCCCATGGGCGCGAATGTAGGGAGCAATTTCTTGCTCTAATACCTGGTTGATTTGAAACTACGCTTCGCTTCGCGCGATCAACAATGGCTTAGCCATTGTTACAATAGTTCTTAACTATTGCCATCTCCACAAATCGCCATGGAATGCGATTGCGTAATCAAAGTCCAACTCCATCATTGTAGAACCTCAAAATTGTTAGGAAATTTCGTCTAATGGGATGAACAATGGAATCAGACTTTGAGGCGTGTAATCACTCTTTTTAAGTATTTATTTGCCCCACAACGTTGCTAATGGTTTCTGGCAAATATCCTCCAGGATATAACAAAGTTTCAACGAGAATAGCAGATAGCAATTCTGATATTTCTCCAGGATCTCTCTAGGAAACAATTAGAAATAAAGGCTGTATTTCTTGTGTTTAAAGAACGAAAATTGAGAGAATAAGTGAAGATGATTCTGAAAATGAACAGAACACATGAATATATAATGAGAACGAACATATCTTTTCGCGTCTGAAAAGTAGTTAATTCTCATGCAACTCTTTGTGTCCAAACAGTTTATTCAATCGTACCTTTTCATGTATGAATCGGTAGTTATTTCCGAAGAGACACAAACATTTGAAAGGTTGTAAGAGTGCCTTAGAAAATAACCGATAATTGAATATACGCAACCTTTCAAAGGTTATCAGTATCCTTCGTGAATAGTCGCACTGTTTTACTAGAAAATAATGGTAATTGTTGATTTGTGCCAAATTTAGTCCACGTGCGCACTCACATCTTTTCGATGTGGGACAAGGCACGTCTTAATTTGTTTTTACAAACAAACCACCAACAGCTGCTAGATGCATAAGCATTAAGAGGACAAAAACGTTTTGGGAGTCTTCTTTAGCTCTTGCCCAGTTTGCTGTTTTCCAGCTTTCGGTCACTATTGGTGTTCCGATGGCACTTACTTGATAGTGACTTGCTGCTTCAGATCATCTGCTTTGCCAAGCAAGTGGCAGGGGTTGAGCCCTCACCAACGGCCGCACAGCCCATGACCACCAGCCGCGCAGCCCTCGACCCCGTCCTTGGCGGCCTCAGCCGGTAGATTTGGTCGGTCGGCGACCACAACCTAGTGTTTTGAATTTTTATTTAGAAATAAAATAACAAAAAAATCATGACTTAGCATTTGGCCAAATGCTGAAAGCTCAATACTGGTCTCTATCAGCATTGAGCTTTCAACATTTTCAAGGCTAACTTTCACCCTAAAGCTCCTTGAAAATGATTGCCAAACGCCTAGCATCTTTCCCAAGGGACTTTCGTGCCCCAAGGAGCTTTGGAAATGCTGAACCAAACCCACACGAGTGATTGAAGCTCAAGCAGTTTTTCCAGAGAAAGGCAGTTTCCCTGAATTTCTGTTGCTTACAAGTTCTAGTGACTCTTGCTTTGCGCGATTCGGTATCTTCTGTGGAACCTGTCTCTCATATTTGGTTGGCTCCTATGTTAAAAGTCAGTTAGAGAAGAGATATTGAGTATCTGGGATTGCACCAGACAATTGGTCAATTGGTAGGCAGCCAGGAACTTTTATTTTTTTATTTTTTTTTGGGGGGTAGTTGGTTCTATACAAGGACGAGGTTGACAAGGTCAGGCAAGCTAACATGTTTTTCAGAACTTTACCGACCAATGAATTGTATCCTAATCACGAGAAATGCAGGCAGCGCAACCGCCTGACATGTTTGGGATTGAGGAGAGATCGACCCAGAGAGTCTTTGTCCTCCCAAGTTCAGCACCGGGACAGAGAGTCTTTGGGCTTCCAATTTCAGAACCAGGACCATTTGGTGCATGTGACTGTGTAGTGTATGTGCCTCCAAATCACCGGCAAAAACCAAATCCCTTTGAACGATCTCCAGTTATTCCAGCCTTAAATGCCCTGTCAATTTGGTTGTGGAAGAGTAGGCTTGGTTAAAGCACAGTGCATGTGCAAAACAACCGCGAAGCAAGTTGCATATTAGTGACTCTGCGATTGCAAGTTTCACGGCTCAAAGGGGAAGTGGGTATATATGGAATGAAAGCAAGAAAAGACAGATATATCCTAGGTTATGATACATGCTGATTCGAGTTATAAAGAGAATTAGGTGGGCGGCAACAGCCAATGGTGAAAGGGAATTGCAAAATGCGGCCGCAAGTCCGAGCGCACTGACAACCTTGGTGGTGAAATTACATTCTGCAATGCGAGTCCAGCCAGTTAATATATATGAATAGCAGACTCAATACTCTTCGGCTGCTTTTCAGAACGGTGCGCTACTTTTCAATCGCCACATTGCAGCCCTTTTCCACAAATGTGCCGGCTTGCTCCTAAGAGATTACACAAAATTTCAGTTTAACATTCTGTTTACCCACCTTAAGGTTCCCCTCACGTGATCAACACTACATTCAGCCGTTCTTTTCTTTGTTTTTTTTTGTGGTCCTTTTTCATTTTCTTTCAGGATAATCGCGAGTTGAAGGTGGAGAAAAGCTGCATCCAAAAGGACGTCTCCATTCGGAACAAAGAGAAACGGTATTTGCTATTGATGATTATGAAACATCGGCTGTGATCACCTACTAACGGTGAATGACAATAGGGGGAAGACATGTAAACTGTTGATAATTTCTCCACGTGATTAATAACTTCCGTATGGACAGATTACTCAAGTGTTTTTACAGTACTCAATGGTGAACTTAAAAAGTTGCTCTGGCAAAAAAAGTAAGTTTACTTCCAAGCTCTTCAAATTCAGTGACTTCTCCATGCGAATAATCACTGTGTATTTTGAGGAAGTAAGTTTAAGCATATGGTGATTAGTTATTTCTTGATATAATTAGTAATTTCTACCTTTAAATATTGCTTATTCATGTGATTAATGAATTCCTAGCGTTATATCTATTACGAGTTTTATGCACATGCCATTAAGTGTTCTTCCATAAAAAAAGCTATTTAGCAACTTTACCGAATGTGAAAATAAAAGCAAAGACAGTAGTAAACTTCAGAAATACCAGTGCTGAATAATTTGCAGATGCACCCCTTGGAAAAATCCAATACGCTGAAGTTGCACTGTTCTACTATAGCATTCCTGGATGATTCGTACTGCGAACATCCACGGTTAATGCATCTTCTCAAGCTACCGCATGCTAGAAGGCTGAATACAGATGCTATACATCTTCATTAACCCACCATAGCGACCGCATTATCTATAGCTGACTAAACAATGGTTCAAGGAAAAAAGATCGATTCCTGGACATTGGATTAGTTGGAAATAAAACATTTCGGAAGACCCCTTTATCTCTAAGCCTGGCATCTTCCCAAAGACATTTCTCCAAAGCCAAACCAAATGCACCCAAAGCAACGGCGAGCCATTCTCAGCCAATCTGCAGAAATCAAGCCTTCTTTTGAATATGATTTAGAACAAATAAAGGGGCATCATACCAATCAAAAGAACAAAAGAAAGAAGCGAGGCAATTTAAGTTGGATTCAATTTATGAAGCAACAGTACTCAAGAATGGGCGTGCGCAATAGGCCTTATGCTAGTATGATTATGTATAGATACAGATGGAGAATCATGATCAAAAATCATTTTGAGGAAAAAATAATGATTGATCCTCTTCAGTTGTAGATTTTACCTGTCCACTTCCGTTTGCTCAAACAACCCCAAAGGAATAACAGCTAAAAATAAGCTGGTGGTAGTTCATCTTCTCCATGTAAACCCAATGCAAACAGTTTCTCCCTAATCTGTTGCAGCTGATTTGCAATTCCGCTGATGTTCATCCGTCTTCCAGGCGCACTGTACGAACAAGCAACTCCAATATTGTACACCATAACCAAACACTCTTGAAATATACCATTGCTTTCCAAAAACCAATGCTGAGGGCTACAAGGGCCTAAATGTCTTTCTCTTTCTTGAAGCAGAATGTCGTCCGTAATTTCGAGTACTCTTTCAGGCAAAGATTTTGCAACAAAACTATGAAGAGTCAAATCGTCTCTGAATGTGTCATCGGTTGGACTTAACCCTGTAAACATCTCCAATAAGAGAATGCCGTAACTATAGACATCCCCTTCTCTTGAAACGTCGCGTCCTTGTGCATATTCTGCCACACATTCATATCATAGTGCATGTTAAATTGGATGTGGATCTTCAAATAAGAATGTAATGTGCCCAAAGACCATAAGAGTTATTGTTGCATATCAAACTTCACGCAGAAACATGAGGGGGGGGGGGGGGGTGTGGGGAGAGGGGAGAGAGAGAGAGTACCTGGAGGAGCATAACCAATCGTCCCTCTAAGACCCACTGAGCTCATCTGATTAGCTACAGTATCAAAGGATGATCCAAGTAGGAATTTTGCCAATCCAAAGTCGCCAACATGTGCGACCATCTCCGTGTCTAAGAGGATATTACTTGGTTTTAGGTCACAATGAACAATGGGGATGTGACATTGATGATGAAGATAATCCAATGCAGAAGCAACATTAATAGCTACATCTATTCTCCGAATGAAATTCAACTTTTTCGGGAGCTCATTTCCATCAAATGTTGCGTTTGGGTGTAGCCATCTTTCCAAGCTTCCATTGTCCATGAATTGATAGACTAAGGCCTTAAAATCATTTCCTTGATAATCACTACCTGAGCAAACTGTCAGTATCTTCAAGAGATTTCTATGTTTGATGTTCTTTAATGCCTCGCACTCCACTATGAAGCTCTTCCGAGCACCATAACGGGCTAAATGAAGCACCTTCACGGCAATACCAGTTCCATTGTCATCGAGTATCCCCTTATAAACAGAACCAAAGCTTCCAACACCAATCAAATTCGTTGAAGAAAAACCATTTGTTGCTTTGAGCAGTGCTCCATATGACAGGTTTGGACGTGAATCTTTTATCGAACTTGAAGCTGGTTCATTTACTTTCTGCTTTAATCGATAGAGATATATCAAAGCTAGAATAAGAGCTACTCCAAGAACTCCGAAAATAATGGAAGCAGACAATATTACTATGTTTTTCTTTCTGCTGCTTTTGGAGCTTTTGGAAATGCAGGTGGGGAGGAGAAATTCTGGAAGTCCACCACAGAGCTCACTGTTCCCAGTAATAGAAGTACGGGTAACATTCTTAAAGACTCCTTCATGAGGCAGCATGCCTCCAAAATTATTGTACGATAAATTCAGAAGTTTCAAGGAGCGAAATGCCGCTAAAAATTCTGGAATTTGACCTGACAAATTATTGCGTGAAAGATCTAGCTCTTCGATGCCTCCTAACGACTTGATTGATTGAGGAATGGACCCGTGGAAGAAGTTTCCTCCCATCCTGAATGATATCAATGAAGTGCAACGACCTAAACTATTGGGGATTTCACCAACCAACCAATTGTTTGAGATGTCCAAAGCAGTCAAAGCTCTCAAGTTGCCAACATCTGTGGGTAGAACCCCATTCAGATGATTATGAGACAAGTTTAGAATGATAGCTAATGATGAGAGACCAATAAGTTGCGGGGGTATGGCACCATAGAAATTGTTATGGGACAGATCAAGCATATCAAGAGACGAGCAGTTTGATAGATGTGGAGGAATTTGACCATGAAAACTGTTCCACCCAAGAGATAGTTGAACTAACTTGGTCAGATTTCCCAAAGAAGACGGGATATTACCTCCGAGGTTGTTGTCATTTAAATACAACATCACTAAATCTTGCACAACCCCCAAATTTGAGGGTATAATACCCGAAATTTGGTTGGAACTCATATCCAAATATTTCAGATTGATACAATTTCCTATTTCCTCTGGAATCTCACCGGATACTTGATTGTCGTCTATAGAAAACATTGTGAGAGCAATTGATAAATTACCTATGCATTTAGGTAAGATCCCACCGAACTTGTTTCCCCCAGCATACACCATCCTTAATTTGGTGCTGTTTGTTAACGAGCAAAGAAATCTCAGGTCCTCAGGTTTTCCAAATCCAAGCTGATTAAGACCAACTCGAAACATACTAAGCTCATACAAATTTTCCAAAGAAGGTACTTTTCCAGAAAATCTGTTAACATTAAGTTGAAGCACGCCTAGCTTTGTGCAATTCGATATCCATAGAGGAATCGACCCCTCAAGTTGGTTCGAAAAAATGCTAAAGAATTCAAAATTTGGGGGTTTGATGCCTATGCCTGCAGGAAGAGTCCCTTGTATCCAGTTGTTTCCAGCGTCAAACACAACGAGCGAAGAGAGATTTAGTAATGAAGGCGGAATCGTACCTGACAATCTGTTTGTTTCAACGCCAATCGCTTGTAAGTTTGTCACGTGGCCTAGAACTTCGGGTATGCTCCCACCCAAGTTGTTTCTGCTTAAAAATAGAATCTCCAGTGAAGATAAGTTCCCAATGGAGGAGGGCACATTCCCGATTAGATTGTTCCAACCCAAAGCGATGTGCTGTAGCTTGGGCATTGAACCGAGCTCTCCAGGGATTTCTCCGGTTAGTTCGTTGTTTGAAAGTCTGAGGGTGACCAGGTTTGAGCAACCCGAGATGTTTTTGGGAATTTCGCCTACCAGTGAATTGTTGTCCAATTGTAGGATACGCAGGTGACGCAACCGGCCGAGTTGTGGAGGGATTTCTTGATTGAAACTATTGTTTTGCAGCCACATCTCCCTTAAGAAACTGAGGTTTCCAATATGAGGAGAAATTGATCCGGAGAGTCCTTGTGATTGCAAGTCCAAGATGGTGACCCTCGAGTGCCTCCGACCACATGTAACGCCATGCCACTGGCAAAATCCAATGCTATTGTTCCATGAGTTGAGCGTACCAAAAGGATCTACCAGTATGCTGGCCTTAAATGCGAGCAGCGCAAACTTGTCTGTTTCATTGGTGGTGGTGGAGACTTCATTAAAGCACAGTACAAGAACAACAGCAAGAAGAAAATGGCATGATTGAAACTCTGCAAAACTCATGTTTACGAGCTTCATGAATCAAGGAGCAAGAAAACAGGTAGATATGAAAGCAAGGCAAGAAGAAAAACGAGGCAGGATCAATGCTAGTGGAAACTGTGATGAGATCTAAAAGAAGGTGCCGATTTTTGTAGGACAGCTTGTGCTTTTCGTCTTTCTATTTGTGTTCTTGTTTTTATGGGTCAATCATAGGGGTGAGCAAATTGGACCGATTAGACGGAGACCGCCCGGACCAGACTGGAACCGGTGGTTCGATTCCCATTTCTAAAGGATGGCGGTTGGGTTCGCGATTCTTAATATTGGAACAGTAGGACGGTTCGGTTCCCGATTCCACGAGCATAAAATCGGGCTGGACCGGTTGTTTTTTTTTAATTTTTTTTAAAGTAACCCTAAACAGATTTAGGGTTGCTTCTTTGTTTCACACTCGCAGCTGTAGCCCTTTTTTCCCCTGCACCTCTCTCTGCGTCAACACTCCTGCTTCTATTGATGCCGTAAACAAAAGAAATGATGCAAGAAGTAAAGCACCACCAATGAGGAAGAATAATATAAAATGAAAATGGAAGAATTAAGGTTTTGCATTACAGGAGAAGCATTCTTTTTTAAGGGGAACGGACCGCATCGAGAATCAATTATCCCTAGTTATTCAGTGCTCTATGGAATGAAAAAGAGGAACAAGCAATAGGGGTGTGCAACCGGATCGGGTTGACCTGGAACCTGGATCATCCCACCCAAAAAATAGGGTCGGGAATCGGATGTTGCTCAAACCGGTCCGTGTACTGGTTCCAAATTTTGGGAACCGGTTGAAATAGGTTCGGTTTTCGGTTCTAGGTGTAGGCCCACTCAGACCGATTTTTAGAACCGATTTTTAGTTGCTATTAAAAAAAGAAACCCTAGATCCCGACTCCCCCAATGATTCATTAATTGAGGTGGAGATGACATAATAGGTCAAAGGAAAGCATCACAGCCAGAAAGAGATGTCACATGATTCATTCATGGAATTGTAATTTTTATTTGTTGAATTGTTGCTTTCAGTGGACTGTAATTTTTATTGCTCATTTTATCGATACTCATATTATTTTGATGCAAAAAGGGAAAATAGATTTTCGGGTAGATCCTAGAACCGGACCGAAAAACAGGGTCGGTTCCAAAACAGGTTTCAACACAAACAGGGTCGGTTCTCGGTTCCAAAAATTAGGAATCGGTTATAACGGAGTCGGTTTCAGGGTTTAGGTTTGGAGCCGGCCCACTCGATCCATGCTCACCCCTAATAAGCAAGCTCTTCAATAATCTTCATAATGAAGACACTTTTCATTCACACACACACATATACATAGTCGGATTTAAAACAAGAAGCCTACTCAAACCAGCTAACAACTTAAATAGGAAATTGACTCCAATAAGGAAAACTATTCCAATTAGAAAAATTTTCTTCCAGGCTTAAAATTGAGATATATTTCAACAAATTTTCTTTTCAGAAAGAACATGAGTTGAGCATCCCTTCACTATTATTTTGAGTATATCTCAATCTATATAGAGCATCATCCGACATCCAGTGCTCTAAAGACAAAAAGAGAGATCATCTTCCCATAAAAGTTACTAGTGATTCTCTTTCTCTATTAGGAAAAGTAGTTTCTACAGTCAATGAATTTTGTCCATTTAATAATTTTGGACCATAATTGATTTCTGTAGAATTGTTTGAAAGGAAATTTTTTTATAGTCCTTGGATTTTGGTTATTACAGCAAAATTTTGTGTACCATTGGCATTCTCTGGGCAATGTATGATTGCATCCATATAGTTTTCTCATTGCTCCTACCATGGAATTTAGTATTCCTCATATTATAAAAGCAAATGCAAAAAAAAATTATTTACTTGTGAGATTATTGTTTGTATATTATATTTAATGAGTCAAAAATAAAGTTTCACCAATAATATTCTGCCTTGTGTTGCCGTATCACGTAACATAGAACACGAGCTGCGCCACATGACTCAACTGCACGAATTCATGCGCAACTACCGAGACGTAATTAAGAAATTACACATCTTTTAATTAAAGATTTCACGATTCTTATTCTTGGATGAGTTAATTACTTATTACTCAGCATATACAATATTAATGGGAAAATTACTAGAAAAGCCCTAAACATATTGCATTTTGGCAATTCAATCCTAAACCTGTTGCATTTGTGTCAATTTAGTTCTAAACCTATTTTTTTTATGTCAATCCAGTCTTAAACCTCCCGTGATCTTCAAGTTAGCACTTGGATTGCTGGAGATCTTAGTTTGTGTTTGTGGATACCGGTAGAGGCGCAACATTTGGGGCGCTAATCCAGGCACAACTGATCGCCGGTTCATCTTCGATCTGAAAAGGTACGTCTTGAACTCCTATTTTGATTTCAATATACGCATGAATCATGTCTAGGGTTTTGTTTCGCTGCGTTTTAACATCAAAGAAACCCTACACTCTTTTCTTCCCCCCCTTTTTCCGTAGACAATTTGAGACAATGAGTGCCATTCGGTGAATAAGAAACGAATCAACCGTCCATCGTTGACCTTGACTGCACCTCCTCCTTCGTTAAGTTGCACTACTGTTCATTTACTCTGGAAGATACCTTTTCTCTGGTCATATGCTGCGGGAAAGCCGCGCGGTGATGTCGCTGGGCGTTTTTCCAGGTAAAATTCTTGCCTCGGCCACGGTCCGATCACAATCCGCGTGGATCGGGGCCAATCGCAGCTGTCGGTCACATGGCATCACCGAGATTCCGCAAATTTCAACGGATGTGATCACGTAGATCACGGTCCGAACACACATTTCCCCATATGTCGGGGCTGGAAATTTTATGAGAAAGCGGCTGTCGGGTTATTACTTTTAGAGTCAATCGGTGCAATGCCCACACCCTCTACTTCATAGGAAGCTCAAATGGTTTTTACTTCAAAACTTCCGGTCAATGCTAAGAAAGGCTTTGCTAGCATAATAATATTTAATTGAAAAAAATATCCGAGCCATAAATTCATATAAAAAGTGTACCCACAACAATTTTTGTAATTGTTATTTACGCAAATATTCAATTCCACATGAGATACTAAAACTCTTGCTCCATTGACAGAGCACAAAAGAAATAAAAGAAAACTGGAGAACGAGAGGCAGAAGGAGAATCCTTGCATTGAGAAGTTGTATGTCATCAATTTAAGCAACAATCTTTACGACGGATCCAAAGTGCCTCCCGTATATGAAAAATCTGCTTTAGATGATGATGCAAAGCACTTGTTACGCAACAACCCCTTACAGGAAGGGTAGAGCTAGATCTAACATTGGCTAGGTAAGCGTCCTGTGGCAAGAGGGGTGGTTATCAATCCTATGGACCATCTTTATGGGGCGATTAAGAAAGAGCAATCCAGAAGGCCCGGCCAGAATTAGCTCCCATAAAAAAAAAAAAAAGATATGAAGATTAATGTTCACCAATTGCTGTATAATAGAGTTGTAATTGACTAGTCATTCCATATGCTCATCCAATTTGAAAAAAAAAATCAAACTATGTTGACATTACTTCGATATTTTATTGTCGATATAGATAGAGTAGTTACCAATTTAGAGTGCCCTTACACAAAACAAATAAAACTTTATTGCTTTCATCTGCCCTCAAATGCATTTTTTCTAACGAAGAAAAAGGAACTCAAAAAATAAAATAAAATTCGCATTAATTTATTTCCTCTGATTGAAAATTTCAATATTAACAAAAAATCAAAATTTTAATTTTTGAATAACATTGTTGGCTGGCGATTACTAGTGCTTCCAGCTTCAATGCATATGTCAAATCAAAAGTGGAATTTGACCGTTGCATCAAAAGCTAAAGCATGGATAGTTTGTATCCATTCAACATTTATGATGTGGATGTGAATGAGTTGAATTACTTAACACCCTCATCTCTACATGAAGTTTTCGGGGCACCGTAATTTCCCTAGTGTTTGCATTACTCAAGCCGACAATCGGGATGCTTCTAATAAGTAATGAATGACAAGTGCTCAAACATAATTCAAAATGTATATCTCAACTAGGGGAATAAATCAACTCCAGAGTAGTTCTTACTACGTATAATATCATTGTATGAGAATCATGAAGAAACAAACAGCGGCGGTGATCACCTTCAAATGTTGAATGAAGATAAGAGGAAGACAAGTCAAGGGACGAGAATGGTGTGGTAACACATACTTGGTGTTCCTATTATTATAACTCAGTCTTTGTCTCCATTGCTATAAGCTTGATTAGCACAAAGATATTGGAATACATAGCACAGCTTCTTTGACTTGTGGCTAACCAAGTGCAGGTATCAACTATCAAGGGGTTGAATGGATGATGGATCCATCTATCTAGATGGCTTTCCAGATGTTGACTTAAATCACCAATGGCCACAAAATATTAGACTCCCCTACTTTGAAAAATAATCCGAACACTGATGATCAAGCGTGATTACAGCTTAATCAGTCAAAATCATTTAATAAGTAATTAATAAACCCGTTTATCAGTCAAAGTCAACATTGTGAGGCATGATGATGTGGGTATGGATTAAATACGGGTTATATTTCAACGCGAGTAGGAACTCAACAGTAAATTTATCTTCTTAATAACTTTTGACCATTAATATAGGTGGGTGAATGTCAATGACCAGAACATTTTGTCGAGATGAATAGTAAATTTACTTTCAAAAATTTTAAATTCAGTAACTTCCCCACATTAGTGGTTTCGCTTGCGATCGAATAATAAAATAGCTAAAACAAGAAAAAAAATCGAACATCAAATTTATGTGGTTCAGTTGGTGTGACCAATAGTTTTGGAGAGGCAACACATGATCCTCCTATAGATCAACCGATATAATAGAGAATTAATTCACACTCGACTCAGTTATGCACTCAGTCTTTAGTTCTCATAATTTCCGTTGGGCCACCTCTAAATCCCCAAGTAAACTCACAAATTTGAATGGGCTTCAACACTTTTCGATTGCTTTTGGATGTAATTCATGAAAAACCCGCCTCTTGGATGTTGTGAAAGAAAAAAACTTTGCATTCAAAATAGTACTAAACCAACTCAAACTAGCTAACCACTTAATAGGAAACCAATTCCAATTAGAAAAACATTCAAATTAGAGAAGCTTTCTTTGTGGATTCAAATTCGAGACTATATTTCAAGAAATAGTCAATATTATTTAGAGAAGCAAGTTTGAGCATATTGCGAGCCAGTAATTTGTCAATATGGTTAGTAATTTATGCAAATGAAAGTTGTTTATTTATTTGATTGAAGAATCCCCATTAATCAAGGGCCCAATACCTAAAAAAACCTTCAAATTTAGCATTTGTGACAATTATATCCAACACTTTTTTTATCTCACAAAAAACCTCCAAGCTTTACATTTGTCCTAATTGGATCCAAAACCTTCACTTTTGTCCCAATTCTACCGTTCAATACAAAAAAAAAAAAAACACACTCGACTTTAGCATATGTCCCAATTATATCCAATTTTTTTTTGTCTCATAAAATATCTGCAACTATTACTTTTGTCCCAATTTTACGACCATTAGTCTTCCGTCCATAATTACCATTAGTTAATCCTACGTGATATTTTTACTTTGTTAATAAATTACACTTCAGCAAAGGCGACATGAAAAAATCCTTGAACTTTCTCTTCTGTTATTTGCTTCCTCCATATATTATTAGGAGATATACAGTCATTCTCGACGGCATGTTTCATATTCTCTTTGGTATTCAGTAGCCTAAAAAACTACTAGACATGGAGATATTTGGACTAACGATCAAATATCTCGTCGTCCTTAAAACCTATTGTTTCTAAATTTTGAAAATTCATCAGTAAGTTCAATGAGAAAGCCCGAGCCATATAGGATTCATTAACGGTGATTATGGACGGAAGATTAATGGTGGTAAAATTGGGATAAAAGTAAAAATTGAGAATTTTTTATGAAACAAAAAATTTTGGATATAATTGGGACAAATATCAATGTTAATGTGTTTTTTAGGGTATTAAACTGGTAGAACAGGGACAAAAGTAAAAGTTAAAATTTTTTTATGAGACAAAAAATATTTTAGATATAATTTTAGAAATGCCAAATTGGATGTTTTTTGGGTATTAGGCCATTGTGACTATTGATAGATACATATACGCATATAATAAGTATTCTGCATATGTCATTAAATGCTTTCCCAAAAAAAATGTGATTGAATAACTCCATCAAAATGCATGGCGGTAGTAAATTACATAAATAGCGATGCTAAAGAATTTGAGATAATAGCACAACTGATCCATGAACGTTGGTCCAATGCCCACTGTCATTCCTACACTTTTAATTTGTACATAATTGTCCCTTGAATTTTGAATCAATATGCCATGTTGTCTCTAGAGCTTTAACTATTGGTAAATATTCAATATAGTCCATGGACTCTATGAAAATATTAAAAAGTAAGGACCACATTAAATATTAGATCAAAGTTCAAAGACGACGTAGAACAATGGACAAAGAAATACCAAAAAATTTCAAAACCTATTGCACTTCTGCTAATTCAATCCTAAACCTTTTTCAAATTGGCTAATATAGTTATAAACATTTTGATTATTTGCCAGTTTAGAAGTAAACCTTTTAATTCGTGCTAATTTAGTTCTAAACTTTTTGATAATTTTCCAATTTAGTTTTTTCAATTAGTTTTAACAGGAAATTGCTGACATGATGATTAGTCAATGCCGATTTATGATTAAATGAGCAAAGTGTCTCAATTGGCACAGTTTCTGGGTTCCTAACTAATTTGGCATAAGTTCAATAGATTTAAGATTAAATTGGTTAAATTGAAAGATTTATGATTGAATTGGTAGAAGTGTAATAAGTTTTGGATTTTTTTTGGTAATTTCCTCATATTGAATCAAAGTTCAGGGACCATATTGAACAAATTAAAAGTTTAGGGATGACACTGGACATTGGATAAAGTTGAAGGATCATTTGTGTCATTTTTTCTAATAATTTCCACTTGCACCCCAAGAAAGATTTAGTAAACACTAGTTACATTATTTATCAGCTTTGATAAAAATGTGAAAAAAGATTACAGATACATGTGAAAGGGTCCTCTCACCTTGTGACTTTGATGTTGCGGTTGACCAAGGCAAATTCTACGTCTCCCAAAAAAAAAAAATATTGAGGGAAAGGAAAGCCGAAAGTGTGTCAATAACACTTTTTGAGGCAACTCAGTAACGTAGACATGGCTTTCATTTTTCGGTGTTCATATTTGACCCAAGTTATCCAGCAAGGAACATAATTTGAATTTGCGTTTTTGTCTGGGAAATGGCTGCCGATCATGACGCAGCATTTAATCGAAGCTATAAGCCACAATTAAAACCTTAAGCGACACCTTAAAATCACCATAGACAGTATCGCGGATGACTATATCGGAGTAGAGAAATTTACATACCTTGTTTTGAATCCATCGTTTTATACGGAATACTAGTGAGCCAACACTCAAGAGCTTCTAGTCTATCAAACTCTAAATCAATGGCTGTAATGAAATTGGCCCTCATGTATCACGTTGACGACTTCTTAGGTAACGCTATTGTGCATTAAGGGTTAGATGAGGAACTTATGCTTTTAGCCAAGCCCTCTCATCATAAATTGTGCTCAACTCGATCCATGCTTTATCAGCACCATATTAAACCAATTAAGACACTTTATTTCTTTTCTTTATTAGGTCAATTTATTAATTACAACAGGAATTAATATAGCCCACGAGAAGAAATTCTTAAATTATCTCACTTGAGTTATATTAATTAAAATTTTATAGGGATCTAGTGTTCCGACATAAAAAAATTTAGGCTAATAGATTTTTAGGTTAATTAAATTAACTAACCTAATTCGGACTCCTCTAAGCACTACAAATTCGCAACTTCAGTTCAAATTCTTGCCAAAATTATCTTGGAATCGCCACTAATCATTATTGGTCGATCAATTAGAAACTTAGATAAAATAGCAAGAGAAACTATTTATTCGTACGAACCAGATTAAGTGTTCGGGGATTTGGTTACATTAATTTTTTCTTTCATGAAGAAATTCTTGATTTGGGTTTTCTCTTATTAGATGAAATGCCAATGCAAATAACATGGCAAAAATATGCATAAATGATGTACATGATATGGCAAATATGATTCTAAACTATATGCTATGCATGATAATTTGGTTTATTTATTTATTTATTTATGAATTTTCGAATTTATGAAAAATGATGGCAAAAACTTTGTTAAAGTTACAATAACATCAATTATAACCTAAGAAATTGGCTTCTCAAAATCTCAATTTATATTAAATGTTATTTTCATGTAAAAATGATTAAAAAAAAATATAATTTGCCTTAAGAAAGAGGTGTCATCTTTTCAGCATTTTTTTAGGAATTTAATTTAAAATGAAAAATACAAAAGTTTGAACAAAACAAACAATTTTCGAATAATTTATCTTAAATTCTGAAAATTCTGGTTTTATTCGTAACTTGCACTTGAATTAGGGCCGGAAAAATGAATTGAATATAGAATTACCGTCACTCGTATATACATAGGGCAAACCATGAAATACTTTGGAATTATCAATCCAATTTTGAGGGTTTGATGTACAAATCTCTTGTATAAATGAGCACAATCATACTTTAAAATAGAAGTCGATTGCATGCATTGATATACATATTCGACAAGACGCAAGGAAGCATGAAATATTGGGCATGATTGTTTATTTAAGTGCAAATTTTAACAAACAAATAATCACAAGAATAAATATATATGCATGATAACATGATAATAACATGCAAAACTATCAATTACTAGACAAGATGTAAAGGGGTCAACCAAACGTCAAAGTAAAGTCGACAAGCCATCACAAATTCAATCAAGCATGATTCACATGCAGAGATTATGAATTACACATGAGCGTGTATAATTTTCAATCAATTGTCACAAATATTGCGATCAAAAGAAGTTGAAAGAAATTACTGTTTTTTAAAGCGAAAATTCCAGCACTTGCAATTCGATCTAAAAGCCTCCTTTGATCCAAGTTCACTACTGATTGAGCTCAAATTCAACCGAGGTTCTTACACAAAGGGAGTAGCCTCGTTAGATCTCGAATAAGAAAAGAAAAAACGAGCCGTTTTACCAATGAACAGGTACATAAGGGAGAGCTAGGTCTTTTTCAGAGAATATGATCTCCTTTTTTTTCACCTTCAGCTGCACGTATAATATTATTGGCTCGACATTGCGCCCATTTCCACGTGATCTGAATTTCTTCAGGCCATGTTTCCTTTTTGCTTGCCCAATAATATATTTGTCTCATCTTAACTTTTTTTGGCCGAATGTATGTTCTTTGCATACGATTTAGTGAAGATTTGGTAAATCTTGCAATATAAACTTCAGCCATTAAAAAAACAAGGGTCCAACCACGTTTCCAATCCATGCGGGCTAAGTCCACTCAATTAAATTCAGAACATATAACGAATTCACTTGCCATCGCAAATGCTCCCTGTTGTTAGCCGAAAATTTAAGTCCAATTTCTTCGTCGGTTCAAATTAATGCTGATGTAATGCATGCATGCTAAAAATGGAAAATTGTCTTGGTTACTTTTGTTTAGAACTAAAATAGTCATAATAAAGATTAGTTAAAATTTAGGTGTCAATATCTAGAGATTACGTTGGAGGATATTCACAATGGCATTGGCTAGAAGAACTTACAATCAAATGACAAAGGCACAAAATTAAATTTTGCAGAAGCACCAACTCTAAGTCAGCAGAAGCACAACACTGGATCGGCAGAAGCACTAGCTCGATGAACAGTACATGAGCTAATATTAAATCAGAACTAAACATATTGAAATTACAATGACAAGTCTAAAAATTGAAACTGACACAAATACCGAGGCCTGTCTACACAGTTTCCTTAAGACAGCTTCGTCCCCTCCCGTATGTGCTTTCAGGTTTTGTGAACGTCTGTCTCCCAAGATACAACGGTATAACAGCTACAGAGGCAAGCACGGCACTCCAGAGCTTTCAGCGAACTTGACCAAACGCGAACACTATCAAAACCGATGCAGATGCAGAGAATAAAAAGAGATGGAAGTTTTTCTTTTCGGAATGTCTCAGATCTCTTTTTTGTTTGAATGTGAGGTCATACATATACATATATATATAAGGTCAGTGGGGGCATTTCGGAGACAAGAAGTAACGGCTAAATAAATCTGCCGTTATAACTTTAATTATGTAACAGCAGAACCATAACGGGTAGAACCATAATAGTAGAGCCGTTATGCTTCCGTTAACGGCAAAGCCATAATCACAGAACTGTTATGCTTTCAATTCTGTAACGGCAGAGTCACGAAAGTTACGCATTTAATCATAATAGCCGTTACTAGTTAATGCTATTAACATGTTGTTAATTAGCTTAACATCTGTTACATAAATTGAGTTGGAAAAAATGAAAACATAATGCAAAAATAGGCTTGTTGCGGGGCCCATTATTGGTTCTGAATTCGCGTACGCAGGTCGTGCGCTCGCGCCCAAGTTTCAACTTGTCGAGCATTCGTTGGGGTCTAGGATTTGCACATTTCTGCGCGTGCGCGCGAGGCATAGCGCATGTAATATGAAAGTCACCACTCTAAAGGAGTGTAACTGTATATAAAGCATTCCAAGACCTTCCTCCTTTCCAATGTGGGACTAGTGCACTTCACTTCCCACTTCCAACTCAAGAGTGTTCTTTGAGAAAATAATTTCTCATTCACTTTCCTATCAAAATATCTCAATTTTTCCAACAATCCCCCACATAAATGAAAATTGTTTTGGTTTTGACTCTATGATAGTGTTCACAAATGAAACCTGCATAGGATAGGTAGATGTCACCCTTTGAACCTTCCCTTGTGAAAGTGCACTTAATTTACCAGCTGTCCAGTAGACTAGATGTCCTTGAACTGTCCTGCTTTTTTAGTAAATAACCCACACACTTCACACAGGAATCATCTGAACGTTTGTTCAGTTCTCACTGGTATGTTCGTTTTGGCCCTAAACATCGTCCTGGTTCTGTGAGAGTTTCTAGAGAATTCAGCCTTCAATAATTCTCCTTTGAAGCGGCCTCTCTTATCTCTCACATAGGTGATCACACTTAAGGATCATTAAAGCAAAAATTGCTAACATTTTCTTAATAAGCCCCCACAGTAATTGATTTTCTCTACATATCTGGGGGATATCACATCACTGTTTCTCTTATAGGAATGGTTGAGGGATGTACCCCCATAGTGATATCATTCAGTTCATATAATTTGGCTGTCCCTTAGAACCTAGATCTTGGGATCTCCAGTCAACTAGGTTGGGTTTTCCTTTATACAAACTTGTCTGTAATGGGCTTTAGTCCCATTCCTATTGTCAATTTTTCAACTAACTCTCTGTTTAACGCTTTGGTTAGTGGATCTGCAATATTATCCTTTGACTTTACGTAGTCAATAGAGATAATTCCAGTTGAGAGTAGTTGTCTAATGATATTATGTTTACGACGTATATGTCTAGACTTACCATTATACATGTTACTTTGTGCTCTTCCAATCGTAGATTAACTATCACAATGTATACAGATTGGTGGCACAAGTTTTTACCATTTTGGAATATCCTCTAAGAAATGGCGTAACCATTCAGCCTCGTCACCACATTTATCCAAAGCTATAAGTTCATATTCCATTGTGGATCTGGCTATAACAGTTTGTTTACAGGATTTTCAAGATGCAGCTCCTCCTGCTAGTGTAAATACATATCCACTAGTATATTTTGAGTCTTTTATATCAGATATCCAATTCGCATCATTGTATCCTTCTAGAACAGATGGATACCTGGTATAGTGCATACCATGACTCTGAGTATACCGTAGGTACCGAGTACTCTCACTATTGTTTTCCAATGGTCAGCACTCGGATTGCTCGTATATCTACTCAATCTACACACCATATATGCAATGTCTTGTCTAGTACAACTCATTAAGTCCATTAAACTTCCAATAACTCTAAAGTATTCTACTTGAGAAATATCCTCTCCTTTGTTCTTGGATAGACACAAATCATTGTCTAACGGTGTTCTAGCTATACCAGAATCATTCATGTTGAATTTTTTAAGAATCTTGTCCACAAAGTGTGATTGACTTAATATAAGGCCTTTTGACGTTCTTGTGATTTTAATTTCTAAAATCACATCATCAAGTCCCAAGTCTTTCATGTCAAAACTTGAATTCAATATATTCTTGGTAGATTTGATTATTTTATCATCACTACCAACAATGAGCATGTCATCTACATAGAGACACAACATGACATAGCCTATTTTTGTCTCTTTAATATAGACACATTTATCACATTCATTAATTTTGAATCCATTGGTAATCATTGCATTATCAAACTTTTCATGCCACTGCTTTGGCGCTTGTTTTAGACCATACAATGATTTTATCAATTTACAGACTTTCCTTTCTTGTCCTGGAACTATAAAACCTTCAAGTTGTTCCATATAGATTTCTTCATCCAAATCCCCATCTAGGAAAGCTGGTTTTATATCCATTTGATGTACTTCTAGATTTCGCAATGCTGCAATTGCAAGTATCATTCTGATGGAGTTTATTCTCGTCACAGGAGAATAAGTATCAAAGTAATCTAAGCCTTCTCGTTATTTGTATCCTTTGATTACAAGTCTGGCTTTATACTTATCAATGGAGCCATATGCTTTCATCTTCTTTTTAAAGATCCATTTGGACCCTAAAGTTTTACAACCAGGAGGAAGATCCATTAGCTCCTAAGTATGGTTCTGCAAAATAGAATCAACTTCACTTTATTGCCTCCTTCCATAAAGGTCCCTAAAAAGAATTCATAGCTTCTGCAAAATTTAGTGGTTCCTTTTCTAACAAATAAGTTAGAAAATCATTTCCAAATGATTTTTCCACTCTTGCTCTTTTGCTACGTCTCAGTTCATGATCTGAATCGTGACTTTCATCATTTATAGTTTCATTCGTTCGTTTAGACGAACTTGATCAATCATTGGATTTATAAGGAAATACATCTTCAAAGAATGAAGCATTCCTAGATTCCATGATCGTATTTTTGTGTATAACTGGAATCTTAGATTCATGCACAAGAAATCGATATGCATTACTGTTATGTGCATAGCCTATAAAGATACAGTCCACCGTTTTAGGACCTATCTTTGTTTTCTTTGGTGTTGGAACAAACACCTTTGCAAGGCACCCCCACACTCGTAAGTATTTGTAAGATGGTCTCTTACCTTTCCACAACTCATAATGGGTTTTATCCTCTTTCTTTAAAGGCACCTTATTCAAAAGGTAATTGCTAGACAAAATAGCTTCACCCCACATATTTTGAGGTAAACCTGAGCTTAGTTACATCGCATTCATAATTTCTTTCAATGTGCGATTTTTACGTTCAGCAACACCATTTGATTGAGGTGAATAAGGCGCAGTTACCTCATGTATAATTCCGTGTTGAGCACAGAATTCACCAATTCGTACTTCATACTCACCGCCTCTATCACTTCTTAATCTTTTGATTTTCTTATCAAGTTGATTTTCAACTTCATTTTTATAGAGAACAAATTTCTCTAAAGCTTCATCTTTTCTTTTAAGCAAATACACATAGCAATATTTAGTACTTTCATCGATAAAAGTAATAAAATATTTATTACCACCTTTTGTTTGTATGAATTTCAAATCACAAACATCACTATGAATCGATGCAAGGGGTTCGGTGCTTCTGTCAATCGAACGAAACGATGATTTCGTTAATTTTGCCTAGACACAAATATCACATTTATGTCTTGAATCAATTTGGAATGAGGGTATATGTTCCAAGTTAATTAATCTACGCAATGTATCATAATTAACATGTCCGAGTCTGCCATGCCACAAATTGGAAGACTCAACAATATAGACGAAAGATTTATTATCTTTATTGATAATTGTCATTACATTGAACTCAAAAAGTCCATCAGATACATATTCCTTCCCCACATACATTCCATATTTAGACAAAATAACTTTGTCTAACTCGAACACCATGCGAAATCCATGCTTGTTCAATAGAGACCCAGATACCAGGTTCTTTCGGATTTTTGGCACGTATAGAACATTGTTCAGAGTCAGTTCTTTTCCAGAAGTTATTTTCAGCAGCACCTTCCCTTGCTCTTCAACAGCAGAAGAGGCAGAGTTTCCCATGAAAACTTTCTCTCCATTAATTGGTTCGAAAGTTGTGAACATGTCCTTATTAGAACATACGTGCCTAGTAACACCGGTGTCAATCCACCACTCATTTGGATTGGACCCAACTAGGTTCACTTCAGAAACCATTGCAGAGAGGTTTATGTTTGATACTTTTGCGATGTCATTTACCATATTTGTCTCATAACTTTTCCTTTTCGGAAGTTTGCAATCCACAGATTTGTGACTCGTCTTGCCACAATTGAAGCATTTCCCTAGAAACTTGTTCTTGGAAACTTTCTTGGAAACTCCTCCTTTTGGGCCAAATTTTGGCTTGGCAAACTTCTTGTTCTTGTGGCATTGCCTCTGCTCCACAATATTTGCCTTAGCTTCGGTAGGATTGGACCATTTGCGTTCAGAGCCTCTGTTGTCTTCTTCAATACGAAGTCTAACAATCAGCTCTTCCTAGTTCATTTCTTTTCGTTTGTGCTTGAGATAGTTCTTGAAATCTTTCCAGCCAAGAGGTAGCTTCTCAATAATAGCAGCCACTTGGAAGGTTTCACTCAAGTTCATTCCTTCAGCTTGAATCTCATGCAAGATCACCTGAATTTCTTGCACTTGACTGATCACAGTCTTGGAATCCATCATCTTATAATCAAGGAATCGACCTACAACAAATTTCTTTGCTCCGGCATCCTCTGTTTTATATTTTCGGTCCAAGGATTCCCATAATTCTTTTGACGTCCTTATTGCACAATACATATTGTACAAGGAGTCATGTAAGCCATTCATGACATAATTCATACATAGGAAGTCAGAATGCTTCCAAGCCTCAACAACATTGAATGCTTGCTTATTCGTTTCTCCATCGGATACCTTAGGAGGTTCCTCAGTGAAGAATCTCGCAAGATTCAAAGTTGTTAAATAAAACAACATCTTTTACTGCCATCTTTTAAAGTTTGATCCATTGAACTTCTCAAGTTTCTCACCATGGTGAATAGAAACGGCGACAGAGGCAGCAGATGATCCAAGAAGAGGCATCTGGACAGTAGAGGCAGAGATAGTTTCGAGCAGAGGCAGTTGCACAGCAGTTGCAAAGCCATTGGTAGTCTCGTCAGCAGACACATCAAGAACTTCTTTTCCAATAGTCATCGAATTCAAGATACGATTCTGTCTTAAAATTGTTGGAGGGTATTCACAATGGCACTGGTTAGAAGAACTTACAATCAAATGGCAAATACACAAAATTAAATTTGGCAAAAACACCAACTCTGAGTCAGCAGAAGCACAACACTGGATCGACAGAAGCACTAGCTCGATGAACAGTACATGAGCTGTTATTAAATCAGAACTAAACACACTGAAATTATAATGACAAGTCTAAAAATTGAAACTGACACAAATACCGAGGCCTGTCTACACAGTTTCCTTAGGATAGATTCGTCCTCTCTCGTATGTGCTTTGAGGTTTCGTGAACGTCTGTCTCCCAAGATACAACGGTAAAATAGCTACAGAGGCAAGAAAAACACTCCGGAGCTTTCGGCGAACTTGACCAAACGCGAACACTATCGAAATCGATGCAGATATAGAGAATAAAAAGAGATGGAAGTTTTTTCTTTTCGGAATGTCTCAGATCTCTTTTTTCTTTGAACGGGAGGTTATATATATATAAGAGGTCAGTGGTGGCATTTCGGAGACAAGAAATAACGGCTAAATAAATCTGTCGTTATAACTTTAATTATGTAACAGCAGAACCATAACGGGTAGAACTATAATAACAGAGCCGTTATGCTTCCGTTAACGGCAAAGCCATAATCACAAAACCGTTATGCTTTCAATTCTATAACGACAGAGTCACGACAGTTACGCATTTAATCATAGTAGCCGTTACTAGTTAATGCTATTAACATGCTGTTAATTAGCTCAACATCTGTTACATAAATTGAGTTGGAAAAAATGAAAACATAATGCAAAAATAGGCTTGTTGCGGGGCCCATTATCGGTTCTGAATTCGCGTATGCAGGTCGTGCGCTCGCGCCCAAGTTTTAACTTATCGAGCCTTCGTTGGGGTCTAGGATTTGCACCCCTTGCGCGCACGCGCGAGGCATAGCTCATGTAATATGAAAGTTACAACTCTAAAGGAGTATAACTCTATATAATGCATTCCAAGACCATCCTTCCAACTCAAGAGTATTTTTTGAGAAAACAATTTCTCATTCACTTTCCTATCAAAATATCTCAATTTTTCCAACAGATTATTCTTAGTAGTCAATCCTATCCTACAAAATCTCATACTTCGAATCATGTTAGTAACTGCAACAAAAGGCTTAGAGCCACTATAGTCACGATTGTTTTCAACTTTGTTGACGTGGATTCAATATGGTAATGCGGCAAATGGATAATATTGTATAGCTAGATCTAACACCTAGAGGGGGTAAATACGTGTTTGTAATTATTTGATAAAATAATGCAGAATTAAAAAAATTCAAGTTTGAAAGGGGCAAATAAAGTTAACAGAACCATGTAGTGCTTCTACGATATCATAAATAAAGGCAAATACAAAGCATAAGACAATGTACAAGTGATTATTATGGTTCAACTTTTGGTAAGTCTATGTCTATTCTCCCACACTAATAGTATGCTTACTGAATTTCATTAAGAAATTAGGTAAGAGATTATATAAAGATGCGATTGCCGCAACCAATTCCGCAAAAGCGAATGCTGCATCTATTAAGGCTATCTCACTCTACACACTTGATTATGTATACACCTCTCACAAAATTTCAAGTACACGCTTGAATAGACAATTTGAATAGTTAAAGCCCTCTTGAAAATAAGGATGAGGAACTCTCAATCTATCTCACTATTCTTCGAACTTGGTGCTCTTTATACTCCTTGTCTTCCAAGCTTCTAGCTGGACAGGACCACTCCGTAGTCAATCTCCAAGAACTACCCACTGATTGATTGATGAATAAAGATCACGAGCTATTGAGGTGAGAATGGTCGGAAGTTTTGAGAGGATTTGACGCCCATACAATCAAATCCTAGAATCCTTAAGCATCTAACAAAGGTAAATTTTGTTGAAATAAAAATATTACTATTTTTATAAATTTTTTCTTCAAAAGCAATATGAATTATTTTTTTCCTTTCTGGTTTATCTTTTATCTTATTTCCATCCCAGTCAATAACCTCAGCGATAACTACCAAAAGTCGTTAGTCGTCGACAAGCTTAGACAAAAAAAAAAAATTTCGACAAGCAGTAGGGCCATATCTGAACAACAATGTTAGTGATATTCGGTTAAAATTAATTGAAAAGATTAAATCGACATATCATTGAAAGATTTATGATTATATTAGCAAAGTGTTTCAATTGGCACAATTTCTAAATTTGTGACAAAATTGGCACGAGTTCAACAAATTTAGGGCTAAATTAGCCAAATTGAAAGCGTGCTAGGTTTATGACTTTTCGATAAATTTTCCACATTAGAATGATGTTTATGGACCATATTGAACAAATTAAAATTTAAGGACGACATTGCACGTTGGACCAAAGTTGAGTGATCATTTTTGTCATTTTTCGTAAGGATTTCCATTCATCCCTAGAAAGATTTAATAAACACTGATTACATTAATTATCTTGATAAAAATGCCAAAAAAAGATTACAGAAACGTGTTAAAAGGATCTTCTGGCCCTGAGACTTTGATGTTGCAGTGGGTGAAGGCAGATTCTACGTCTCCCAAACAAAACCTGAAACCGTGGATTGAAAGGCAAGTGGGTCATTAACACTTTTTGAGGCAACTCAGAAACATGGACATGGCTTTCATTTTTCAGTATTCATATTTGACCCATGTTATCTTGAAAGGAACATAATTTGAACTTCCATTTTTGTCTGGGAGAAGTGGCTGCAGATCCTGATGCAGTATTTAATAAAAGCTGTGTTTATTGTCCTCAAAGCTGTACCAAGAAGTATTTCTTCATCAACGATGCTCGAGATGCCTCGCGGGATGGATTTTCTTGACTGACGAATACTAGTGTTTCCAGCTTCAATGCATATGTCAAACTAAAAATAGATTATGACCATTGCATCAAATGCTAAAGCGTGTTTTTTTAATCCATTGAACATTCTGTTGTCAAACAATCTTAAATATCGACTATGGTTAGCAGAATTCACATTCAAATAGCAGAAGCATAAATGCTGAACTGGCAGATGCACAAACGCTATGAACAATACATGAACTGATATTAAATCAGAACTAAAAACACTGGAATTACAATAACAAAGTCGAAAAGAATGGAATTGACACATATACCGAGGCCTGTGTATCACACAGTTTCTTGAGATAGATTCGTCCCCTCTCCTACGTGCTTTGAAGTTTCGTGAATGTGTGTCTCCCAGGATATAATGGTTAGCAGCTACAGAGGCAAGCACAAAACTTCAAAGCTTTCGGCGAATTTGAACAAATGCGAACACTATCGAAAACAATGCAAATGTAGAGAATAGAAAGAGAGGGGAGTTTCGTAGTTTTTCTTCTCGTTTAAAAAGAATGGGAAGCCATATATATAAGGGCGTTTCGGAATAAACGAATAACGACTGAATAAAGCTGCCTCTATAACTTCAATTCTGCAATGATAGAATTTTGATGCCATTAATCGACTGTTACTCAATTAATTCAGCAACTGTTACATAAAATTTGTAACGGTTTGAGGTGAAAAAATTAAAACAAAAGACAAAAAATCCATAAACAGATGAGCAAAGAAGAGGAAAAAAAAATCAATCAACCGTTCAAGAGACAGGAATCTCTTCAGGAAAATGAAATTATTATGCAATGTAATTAATTCTTTCCATGAATGGGTCTCCTGCTTTGTGCATAAGAGGAATCGTTTATTCATGTGGAAAGGGGGCTAAGAAAGAAAAGCTGGAAAAGTGAGAAATTCAGAGTTGTCGAGAAAGTTCTCTTTTCGAAACTGTTCCAGGCCGAGCGACCTCTTCTCGTCGCCGTCCATCACTGAGACATCTAAGGGGGCTTCATGATTCATGGATCTGGAGGTATAGAAGACTGGCGAAGAAAACAAGAGTATGGAGATAGAGAGGAACAGAAGAGGAAAGAGATAATTGAGGGATAAGTACACTACAAGTGCCATAACTTTCGTACGGCGTTCACTTAAGTGCCATAACTTTCAAAACGTTCACTTGAGTGCCAAAAATTTTAAAAATCGTTCACGTAGGTGCAAGTCGCTGATTTGGCAGCCGGAAATCTGACGTGGCGCCGGTGAAGCAATTTTCTTGACTTTTTTTAATGCACATGTGGCTTTTTTTTTTTTTTAATTTTTCCTACTTTCTTCTTCTTCTTCTTCGTCGTGCCTTCGTTTGCGGTCACTACACCATGCTTCCAGGAACAGATCCAGCCGCCACACTCCTTCTTCCTCACATCGCTACCATCACCTCTGCCACCTCCTCCACCGCTCCAGCTCGCAGCAGCCGCCACAGGAATCATAAGAAGCCCCGAAACCAACTCCCTCACCGCTCTCTTTGTTTTCCTCGAGCAACACCGTCACTCCTCCTCCTCCTCGGCTTGTCTTCGTGCTCCACCAACACCATCGCACCACACCTTCGCCATCTACGACCAACATCATCCTGCACGTTACCTTTGGCTGGCCGCCGTGGAGCAAGGACGGTCGCGAACCAGTCCCCTTCTCTGCTCTGTTTTTCCTTTCATTTGTCTACCGTTGCTGTTCCTCCTCCTCCGCAAGTCTTCAGCCACCATCACCGCCTCCTTCGACCACCACACATCATAACCACCCTCCTCTGCCCGGTTGACAGCTCCAGAGCAGAGAGAGAAAGCCCAGCAAGCCATACTTTGTTACGTCCCCTGCTTCTGCTATGTTACCCTTTTTTACCATCGCCACTTCTATTCTAGTGGCTGCGACACCCTCTGACCGTCGCACGACCTTCGTTGTGATTTCTCTGACTCTCTCTCTCTCTCTCTCTCTCTTGCGATCACGACCCTGATTCGTGGGGTACGAGCTCATGCTTTCCGGTTGCATCAATTCCATCAATGTCCTGCTCGATTTTTCTCCTCTCTCTTTTGGGATTGAACGGCCGATGATGGAGCATCTTGTGATCGGGTGTTTCAGGTGGTGAATCCCAACATCTTTTCGCTGAGTTGAGGTGAAAGATCGAGGAATCATGGGGTCAGGCAAGCTCTGAAGAGCCTCGATGCGTTTTCGCGTGCTGAGGAGCATTTGTTGCGGAAGATGCAATCCGGAGCTCTCGGTAAGTCGTTGCCCTTGGGTTCTCTCTCGTTTTGCTCGTGCTTCGTATTGTTCTCGGCTTGTGATGGTTTTGTGAATGCTTTTTCTTTTTTGTTTCGTGGTTCGTCTATGGCAGGCGGAAGAGTTAAAAAATATGAGCTCTTTCTGATTGCGATGTAGTGGTATTTGTGATTGTGTTGGAGGGTGGTTTGCCTGGGGCCCATCTTTCAATGCCGGCTTCTCGCTTGGGAGAGTCTTGGAGGGTGTTGCTTGAATAGGGCGTGAGAGTAATCTGCTCCCACTCTGGGTTTCGGATAAAAAATGACGTGGAATTTCCACATGGCACTCAAAAATCCATTAAATAATAGTAAAATTCCACGTCATGTTTTCCAGTGAAAATAGCACTCAAGTGAACACTTTTGGCCGAAATTGGCACTTATCTGAACGTTTTTGCTCTGTATGACACTCAAGTGAGCGTTTTGAAAGTTATGACACTTAAGTAAACGCCGTACGAAAGTTATGGCACTTGTAGTAGGGGTGTCAATGGGCCGGGCCGGGCCGGGTCTCGGCCCGGCCCGAGCCTGCCCGAATTGAGCAGTACCATGCTCGGGCCTGCCCGAACCGGGCCGGGCCGGGCCAGATTTGGGCCGAAAATATTTTTTTCTTTCTTTTTTTTTTTTAAATTTTTTTGAATTAAAATTAATTAACAAACCATCAAATGAAAAAATATAAAAAGAAAATATAAAAATAAATTAAATTTAAAAAGAAAAAAATAGGTATTTACAAAAGTTTGGCGTCGGGCCGGCCCGGCCCAAGTACTAGACCCGGCCCGAAAAGGCCCGAAAAGGCAGAAAAATTTCGGGCCGGGCCGGCCCATCCGGCGCGGGCCAAATTGGCAGCCCTAACTTGTAGTGTACTTATCCCGACAATTGAAGATCTCGTGAAGTTAGGCAATTATATGAAGAGAAAAGAAAAGAAGCGCATCCATCATGGATCAAAAGGGGGCACCTTGTTCTCTTTCCTATTAATATACTTTTGTGATTGTTAAATCTCCACTAAGAGCCACGATTTTTCATCTGGCTCATCCTCACATATTCATCCAAAATATACAGGATCACAGGAGACAAAAGATCGTTCATGTTTTTCCTTTGCAGGAGAAGATAACTTCGCGGTTCATTATTCCTGGAAGCCAAAGGTGGAAAGAACGTCCAGCTGAAGGAGAAAAGATAGCCATAATAAAGAGCGAAAGAGAAGCTAAACCGATCTGGGCGACGCCGTCGAATCCTCATCTTTAAACCCAAGGCTGATGCTGATCCACTGCTCCATGGCTCGCTGTTCTCATGACGCCATCCCGGAGCCAGATGATGTTGACGTACGACACCTTCCACAGCTTATTGCCTCTTCCTCGACTTCACTCAAGCCGTTGCACCAAAATTAGCTGAGCAGCTGCCCTCCATAAACGACCCAATCATTGCCCACGATGTTGAGGCCATCATCGTTCCTGTGCAAACGCTGGTGTCTCGAAGTTGCAGACTCTCCTCCCGACACCAAGCGCGGCCAATGCAGCATAATATCAGTAATTGATGAAACTAACCCGTGCAGAGTTGGAAAGGGTCCATGCGGTGGTCAAAGGAGCACCACTGCCTACTGGAGCCATCCAGAGTAGAACAAGGAAGGAAAAGTCTTCATTTGGTCCTCATGCACAACTGACAAAAAGGATATGTCCCAAGGCATCTCATGCAGAAAGGAGATTCATTTAATTTTCCTTTTAAATTCCTTGACATGCAGCTCGTCCATACATGGGATATTGAATAGCAATTTCAATATTAACAATCTCGATGGTGCTTCTTGATTAATGCTTCGCAGGTTTCTTGATCTCCTCGTGGCGTTGTTGTCTCGAGTGACTTCCAATTAGGGAAGCAATCCTCACTCTCAAAAAATTATCCATCGCCATTGCGCTTGCAAGGTTTCCAGCGATTTCAGCGAGATCATGTTACTAGTGCGGTTCGTGGACGTTCTCCGCATCATCATTGAACTGCCCAAATCCAAACGAGTGTCCGGCAACTTTGCGTGCCATTGTTCAGCATCATTCGAGGTTGATGCATCCCAGTGTTCGATCAATATTTGGAGACTAACTTGTGTGTTGTTCGGTGCTAGAATCTCATGCGTTTTGGAGCTTGAATCAAGCTCAAAGGAGTGCAATTTTGGGCGAATTTACAGCTTGCGCCTGTGCTGGAATTTAGCTGGAAAAATGTAAGATTTCTTAACTTTTGTTTGCAAATCGATGCTTATTTGATTGGAAATTGGCATTGATGTTTTGCACCTTCTTGAACATACTAGATTTGCAATAAAAGATCATAAAAGTTCAAGTCTTTTTGTGACATTCTGAATTTCCGCTCCCTCGAGGCTTAAGATATGGAATGTAATCTCAAAATTGGAAGAATGTAAATGATGAATTCCAACTTTGGAAAAAAATTTGACGCCGCCTCGCCAATGATCATTCAAAATAGGAAAACTGAAATTTCGATCGACGGATGGTTCAACCACGAATTAGGGTCTTGGAATTTGAAAATGGAAATGAGGGATTACAACATTTGACATGGATTGGACGCCATTTTATCGAGGACGAAAATATCGAAAAAACTGAAATTTTGGACGAAAGGTGTGAAAATACTATTTTGCCCTTGGAGAGTTAACCTTGTCTTAATAATTTGAGAAGGGCATTTTAGTCATTTGACATTTACTTCTTCCCCAAGGAGGCTGCAGAAAATTGGAGGGGCAAATGAGTCATTGGAGCTTTGATATTATTGATTAAGGGACAAGTGTCAAGCATGGGATGAAGTAATTAATTATCCACTAAGCCTAATCTTCTAGATCTTTAACCAAGCTTGACCGAACTTCATCTTCATCAGCTGATCACCTCAAAATTTCGTGGCCTAGCCCTTCATTCCCTTCATTTTGTGCATTTTCACCAAGAACAGAAAACTACTCTGCTCGCCCAGTTCTGCCCATCCCGTTCGGTCCATACGAGCGCCACTTCTGGTGACCTTTTGGCCTGTCTCCGACTACCACAGGTTATTGCAAGATGTCCTTGACATTTTCCCATTGGTTTCATGATTTTTGGACGTCTGGTTAATTTATGGTGATTTTTGGAAGAAAAGTGGACAGATTCTGAGCTAGCTGAGGATAAGTGGTGATTCTAGCTCATAGAAATTCCAAGTAACCTCAAATTTTCGAGGGTAGCTTCATAACATATAGTACTACATGTGGTTGAGAATAAATAAATTTTTCATTTGAGATTTGGAGGTGTTCCATGGCTGTGTTTGGGTGGACATATTTGGGCAAAATTCTGACCGGTGGATAATCTGTGGAGGTCGAACCATTTGGACATCCTAGGAGTGTTATTTTGTTTCCAAATCATTAGGGGATGTCCTAGACATGTAAATCTAGGTCTTTACAAGTGGAATTTGTGATAAATGGGAGCTTAAGGCTGATTAGTGGGCTGTTAGAGCATGAGGAAGCAGAACCGGTCTTTGCCCTGTTTTGATTCTGAGTAGTCCGGTTTTGTTGGGGGCTGTTCGTGGTGTCGTCGTGTTCTAAATGCGTTGTTAGGACTTATTAGAATGTCAATTGAGGTGTTAACGAGGGGTATGATTGGGGAAAGTGAAGTTAGGAGTGTTAAATTGATTAAATTGACGGATTGTTCCTAATTAAGTTGCTGCCCTATTTTGGACAGCGGTGTAGTGAGTTTGATCGAGCTTGACGAGGTGTTTTCGGTGGATTTTTGGCTAGCTCGGATGAAGGTGAGTGACCCCTAAACCTTTGCTAGGACGTTTGGACGCGACTGGATGTTTTTCATCGAGAAATCGTTGAATTGAATGGCTTTTATTGGTTGATTGGTTGAAAGCCGAAGGGCTTTGATGAGGAAGGGGCCGTGAGGGCTAATTGGCCATGGAATTGTGTTCTCGAAATTGAATTGATGATGTGCTTGTTAATGTACCTTGCTTGTCTATGTGGTGCCATGATTGTCAGTTGCTTTTAAATTATTTTACGACAAAGCACATTTGTTTCCTTTTGACAAGCAATTGAATTGTGTTCTAATGCCTAAGAATTCCTTGATGTGGAAATGTGACTGATTGTTCATTGTGATGATATGTGACTGGAATTATTGAGGAAATGAGCTGTTGAGCCGTGAGAACACCTGAATGGAAATGCCCTGAAGCGCCTAGATGACGCGGGGTTGCGTGATGAGAAATGCCTGATGTGCCTAAGATGACGCGGGTTTATTGTTTGAGATAGCCTGAGACGTCTGAACGCGGGCTAGTCTCTAGAAGTCTGAAAGTGGAATTCTTTTAATTCTTGTGATGATATGAGACACACCCTAAGGCGATTTAATCGCGGGATTGAGATGTGAAACACACCCTGAGGCGACTTGATCACGGGGCTGAGAAATGAGACACACCCTGAGGCGAGGTGATCGTGGGGTTGTGGTTGAAAGTACATCCTTCTCTGGAGTATGAAGTGAAGTTAAAGTACCTTCTAATTCTTGTGATGATATGAATTTTGTATGAGCAAGTACGGAAGCTTGATCACTTGATGCCCTGTTTGCCTTTAATTGAAATTCTCGTCTTAGCATGACTTGATGCTTTGAGAAATGCCATGTCTTGTTTTATCAATTGCTTGCATGTTACTATGATTGTTTTGGTTCGGTGGGACGGATGGCCTAGTTTAGGGTTAGGATAGCTCGCTGAGACGTTAGTCTCACCCCGTCGTGGGACCCGTTTTTCTTTCAGACCCAAAGCTTGGATGGAGATCCCTGAAGAAAGATGAAGATAAAGAGGTGTAAGAAGAGCTTAACCGTTTGAGAGGTCTATCTCCTCTTTTGCTGCAAGATTAGACAATTTTCTTAATGCTTCAAGATTAGAAGTGTAACTTGAATCCATGCTTTATCTTGAGAGTAATTCGCCGTTAATGTGGAAATGCCCTAAGTCATCTTTTGTATCAAAGAGGAGGAGTTGTAGCCTCATTTCCGTTGGTACGTTCTATTGTATGGTTGTTGTTAGGTTGTGGGCCGAAAGTTCCTAGGTGTCGATCCTTAATTGAATGGCCTGGAGGGATGTGCACGAGCTCGTCGGGTTCGGGGGCGTGACACTTTTTCTATCAAATTTCAATATTAACAATCTCCATGGTGCATCTTGATTAATGCTTCGCAGGTTTCTTGATCTCCTCGTGGCGTTGTTGTCTCGAGTGACTTCCAATTAGGGAAGCAATCCTCACTCTCAAAAAATTCTCCATCGCCATTGCGCTTGCAAGGTTTCCAGTGAATTCAGCGAGATCATGTTACTAGTGCGGTTCGTGGACGTTCTCCGCATCATCATTGAACCACCCAAATCCAAACGAGTGTCTGGCAACTTTTCGTGCCATTGTTCAGCATCATTCGAGGTTGATTCATCCCAGTGTTCGATCAATATTTGGAGACTAACTTGTGTGTTGTTTGGTGCTAGAATCTCATGCGTTTTGGAGCTTGAATCAAGCTCAAAGGAGTGCAATTTTGGGCGAATTTACAGCTTGCGCCCGTGCTGGAATTTAGCTGGAAAAATATAAGATTTCTTAACTTTTGTTTGCAAATCGATGCTTTTTTGATTGGAAATTGGCATTGATGTTCCTGCACCTTCTTGAACATACTAGATTTGCAATAAAAGAGAAGCAAAGTTCAAGTCTTTTTCTATCAAATTATGACTGAACCAAAAATTGCCAGTTAATTTGTGGGATGAAAATCTGACTTCATACTGAATATTTGCATCGCCTAAGGTTGCGATAATCTCTATTGTAATCCGTGAGACGATGGGTTATTAGATAATCGCAATATTTGATTTTGAAATTTTTATGCATTAAAAAATAAAAAGTATATAAAAAAAATCATGCATGAATAGCCTACGTTTCAAATTGCACACTTGCCATGTCATCACCTTTTGCCATTTTATAGAACGTCATTTATGCATGTCATAAGTTCATCCATTAGAAAATGCATGTAATAATGTAGCTGCATTATTTTTACCAGCCACTGAAATGAGATGACGTAATTAGTACATATCATTTAGTCCTGTTGTTCATTAAATTTGCGCGCTCATAAGCTAGTACACTTTCCACGTCATTTTCATATCATATTCTTTCATATTAGAACAAACTGCATGTCATTACATTTAGTTTAGTTTATGTTAGCATTGCATATAGCTAGTCTGCATTAGACAAGTAAAATAAACATTGTTCGCATTTCATTCATCCATTCAATTTGTTTAAAATTTTGATTACTTGGTGTCTATTTCATGATTATGTATCTGCATGGACATTTTCACATGTTGGAAATAAATTTTAAAATTAATCCAAACTGTCTGCCAAATATTCTTTTTTAAAAGGTACCGAAAGGACGTTAGGTTAAACTAGTGTAACCAAGTCCCCGGGCTCGTAATTTCTGGTTCGCAAAAATAAAGCATTTTTCTCCTAATGTTTTATTCAGGTGTCTAATCGGCCTGCCATAAACTGATTAGTGACGACTCCTAATAATGATAAAAAAAAAACTTTTGCGCGAAATAATTGAAAGTAGTGAATTGGTATGGATATGTGAGAGTCCGAGCAAGGTTCCATAACTTAGTAATCCATTAACCTAGAAATTTGATTTTTAGGTCGCGACAGGCGACATCAATAAAGTGCATTGACCTATACTACTGGGGGTTTCACCTACCATCAAATTGTCTAAGATGTCCAAAGCAGTCAAAACTCTCAAGTTGCCAACATATGTGGGTAGAACCCCATTTAGATGATTACGAGGCAAGTTCAGCATGATCGCTAATGATGAAAGACTTATAAGCTGTGGAGGAATGGTACCACTTAGATTGTTGTTAGACAGATCAAGCATATCAAGAGACCGGCAGTTTGATAGATGTGAAGGAATTTGCCCATGAAAGTTGTTGCCCCCAAGAGATAGCTTAATCAACTCGGTTAGATTTCCCAAAGAAGACGGGATAGTCCCTCCCAGGTTGTTATAATTTAAATACAACATCGCTAAACCTTGTAGATCCCCCCAAATTTGAGAGAATAACATCTGAAAGCCGGTTGGAATCTATACCCAAATAACTCAGATTGATAAAATTCCCTATTTCTTCTGGAATCTCACCAGATAATTGATTCTTACCTAAAGAAAATTGTGCGAGAGTGGTGGATAAATTACCTATGAATTTAGGTAACACCCCACCAAACTCGTTCCCCCCAACACCCATCTTTTCTAATTTGGTGCTGTTGGTTAACGAGCAGAGAAATCTCAAATCTTCAGATTTTCCACGTCCAAGCGGATTACTATCGATTTCAAACTTACTAAGCTTGAAATTTTTTTCCAAAGCAGGAACTTTTCCGGAAAATCTGTGAACATTAAGTTGAAGCAAACCTAGCTTTGTGCAATTCGATATTAATGGGGAATCGGCCCCTCAAGTTGGTTCCCGAGAACGCTAAAAAATTCAAGATTTGGGAGTTTGAGGCCTTCTGCCTGCAGGTAGAGTCCCCTGTATCCGGTTGTATGTGATATCAAACACAACAAGCGAAGAGAGATTGAGCAACGAAGGTGGAATTGTACCTGACAATCTGTTTGATCCAAAAGCATTTGAGGTCACAAAAAATATGGAAAAATAGGAAAATACTCAACAAATAATTGTACCTGACAATCCCAAGGAACCATTTTTGACCAAAAAATAATTTTTCATATTTTTCATATTTTTTAGTATTTTTAGAAAATAGGAGAATACTCAAAAAAATCAAGAAAAAAAGCATTTGAGGTCACAAAAATATGGAAAAATAGCCAATATTTTTCTTTTTAATCCCTTGTATTTTTGACCTCACAAAAAGTTCAAAATCAGATTCAATTATGGGTGTTCCATTGTAACCCATACTATTGAATTTGAGAAAAAAATATCCATTGAGTCTTTTAATTTGCAATTTTGGTATTTTCTAGGATCTTGACATCCATTCTAACTGTCCCTTATTGCAATTTAGCCCAATTGTTTGTACAAATTGTTCAATTGCACGAATTTGGCAAAATTGCATACTAAAATTGCATTTTTAGTCCTTGAAAATGAGCATAATTGAAATTACTTTCAATTCAAGGGCTATCATTGCAAATTAAACGTACTGCCCAATGAGTTTCACCATTTTGAATCGATTGGCACAGGTAATTTAACCCAATTTGATCATTTGGACCTTCAATTGCATAATTCCCCAATTTGTAATTAAAAGGAAATTTGGGGTTTTTATTGAAATTGATATGAACTTTTGGGCAAAATCACATTTTTTGATCGAATCCATGCCCTAGATTCGATTATGAGGTTCAATTGTAAAAATTTCCTACTAATTTGGGTTTAATTTTGAAAAATCCAATTCGGAACCGGTTCAGACCGGTCAGACCGCCGGTCCGACCGGCCGAACCGGTCCAGAACAGTGTCATCTTCTTCCCCGGGAGTCTGCGCAAATGAACAGTAAAATGCCGAGCTTTGATAGCCAAATTGACGGACCAATCGGCGATGATTCAAGACACACTTGTGGGCGTTTGATTCCTTAGATCGTTCCCCGTCGATTGACACTAAGATCACGACCAATGGTCGCCCAAGGAAGAAGCAATCGGCTGGTCAATCTCAGAGACCTGCGAATGTCAACCAAAGTGAGCTCAGACCAAATTCGTGCCAAATAGAGCTTGCCGGAGCTCCTAACGGGGATTAAACGGTTTCCCAACCAATTCCGTCACCGTCGACGTACCATTTGGCACGTGACAGCACGTGAAGCCAAGTGGACTAACGTCCACTGTTCGAGCGGGAAACCGAACGGAGGTATATAAGCCAATCGACCTTCGCGAAGCAAAAAAACGGTGGATTCAGTTAGAGAGGGAGGAACTGAATCAAAGAGAGAAAAAGAAGGAGAGAGAAAGAGTTCCCCTCTATCGCCATTGTCGAGGGTGGAGCTCGAATTGACAGAGCACTGGTTGAGCCTCCTGAGGCTGAACCAAAGCTTGACGAAGTCATGAGGTGGTCGTCCAAGCTCCGGGGAAGCAATCGCCGTCGGCCGCACGGCCTGAGATCGCCTGAACAGGTGAGGCAGAGCTTCAACTCTTATACTGAGCTTCAATGGCGGATTTGATTTTCGACTATGATTCTTGCATTTAGTGTGTGCGTCTTGTTCTCTGAACATCACTGACCATATTCGTACCTTCATTTTGCATCAACCTTGCATGAATACCTCGAATTGAGTCGTCGATAACCGCCCCCATAACCGGCCCCTGCTCATTCTTGCCCAGCCAAATCTGGGCCGAGCGAGCTCAATCGGAGCTCGAGGTAAGTCTCCTGAACATCGATTGATGCTATCCCGTGCTAAAATTGCAATGATTTTGTGTTAATCAAGGAATCGAACTCCCATGGCTGTACTCGGCACTAAGCTTGATACTCGTGATTTAGCGAATAAGATGTTGTGATCTCTAGATATATTAGAATAGAGGCGATTTTGAGTCGATTGGCGTTGGTTTCACACGATTCCATCAAAGTTTCACCGTTAGATCGACGTCGGAGTTCTTCAGCCGTCCATTTTGCCGGGATCGAGAGGTTGAAGACGATGCTGACTTGGCGGGTCAACGAGTCAAAGCGCTTAGGTGGCGGTGGGTCATTGGTCCACGTGTCAGTACAGTCAGCTCGGCCGATGGAGGTTGTTGTTCGAACAGGGAGATCCAACGGTCGAGGTTAATCGAGTCCAACAAATAGTGGTCGTCCGATTAGAAATTAGGATAATTCGAAAATGATTTTAAATCGGAAATAAAAAAATGATGGAAACGGCGCCGTATGGGTTAGTCAGGAGGCGACGTCGTTCAGGTTAGTAGGATTGGACGGTTCAGATTAAGACTTAGGTTCTAATCGTGGCCGTAGATTTAAGTAGTCCGATGAGACGGCGATGATCAAGTCTTCGTCCAATCTGGACCGTAGGTTCTAGTAATCAGATCCAATGGGCGCAGATTAGCCACGCAGTGCATTAGGGACCCTTGGATCAGATCCAAATAATTCGAAAAATAAAAAAGACTGGGACGACGTCGTTTTGAGGAAGCTAGTTTCGCGGATTCGGGTCTGGGCCGGGTTCCGACCTCAGTGGGTCGAGTTGACCCGGTCCGAATCATATTTTTTAATAAAAAATTTCGAAAATGATTTTTTAAAAATTAAAAAAATCAGAAAAATCTTAGAAAATCCAAAAAAATGCTAGAAAATTCCAGAAAATTCAAAACAAATGTGGAAAAATTGTGAAAAATCCTAGGCATTCCAGAAATCCCCAAAAAATCGAGGGTTGACCACATACAACTGGTCAACCCTATTTTTGGGGTTTCTTATCCGATCTTCCGAGACTCGACGACATTACCCTTTAAGGGTAAGTCGCCTGTGCTGTGTACGTATGACAAAATCGATAATGCCAAAGTAAGAATTAGGGTCGAGTAAGCGATCAATTCTTAGGTTTGGGTTTTCGAGTCCCGCCCCTTTTCTCAAAATGACGATTTTGTCCCTCAATGGGAAAATCATCTTTCTTGTCTCAATCGAGTTCTAAAAATTGCTTAAAGTTAGGGTTCGGGTCAGGTGGACGACCAGCCTTAATATTTATGATTTTCAGTTCTCATATTTGTCCAAAATGACGATTTTACCCTTCCGAGGGTAAAATCACTTTTAAATTCCAAAAAAATCCTGAAAATTCCCTAAAAATAGGAAATGGATTGGATTGATAGCCAATCCTATTTCCCCTGTCCTTTCACTTCCCAATTCATCTAAAATGACAGATTTACCCTTTCAAGGGTAAATTTTCCCCGAATTATTCAAAATCACGATTCTGCCACTCATGGGCGAATCATGTCCAAATCACTCTTAGGTTTGGGTTTTCGAGTCCCGCCCCTTTTCTTAAAATGACGATTTTGTCCCTCAATGGGAAAATCATCTTTCTTGTCTCAATTGAGTTCTGAAAATTGCTTAAAGTTAGGGTTCGGGTCAGGTGGACGACCAGCCCTAATATTTAAGATTTTCAGTTCTCATATTTGTCCAAAATGACGATTTTACCGTTCCGAGGGTAAAATCACTTTTAAATTCCAAAAAAATCCTGGAAATTCCCTAAAAATAGGAAATGGATTGGATTGATAGCCAATCCTATTTCCCCTGTCCTTTCACTTCCCAATTCATCTAAAATGACAGATTTACCCTTTCAAGGGTAAATTTTTCCTGAATTATTCAAAATCACGATTCTACCCCTCATGGGCGAATCATGTCCAAATCACTTTTAACCCTTGATTGATATTTCTCTAGGATAATAGGGCCTCATTAGGGATGCCATGCTGCTTTCATGTGTTTTATCCACATGTACTGGATCCTTGATTTGCGCACTTATTTCTATTGACTGTGAATGATAGGGAAGCATTTTCCCATATGCATGAACTCATAGATTTAGGATCTGTACCCCACTCGTCCGTATGAAATCCTAGGATCAGATAAACCATTCATCTTAGGTACCGAAAGGGCGTCAACTCTGACAGTTGGCGTAACTAAGTCCCCGAACCCACTTCTCTGGTTTCCGCAGAATCGAATAGACCACTCCCAACTATTTGATAGGGTGTTTCGATCGTACCCTCCACGAAACGATTGGTTGCAACTCCTTGGCAAGCACACTCATCACATGTCACTAGACCGTACTGAAGGTCGATCACGTATATCCAGCAGTTGCGATTTGGGTAATGGACCTTGGGAGAGGCCCGTGTCCGATCATACAACATCGGACGGCCCATTAACCCTCTTTAGAGCCATAGATGGCGTTCGAGGGAGGGTCGCGATAGACTGGCGACTCTACTGGGGACTTATTCTAAACCAGAATCTCTGGTTACGAATTCCAGAGGACTTGAGCCGATTAAAAAGTTGTTTGGTTTATCTGACCTTATTTTCTGCAGATGCTCTCGAAGGTGAGGTACGTACATTAACCATTGTGTTAGATGTTTTTGCAGATTTGAGAAATAAGGGATGGAGTGATTGTTGACATTTTTTCCTGCAGGTTGGAGTTGGGAATGTATGTTTATTTTTATGCACATACTGAAGCGGTGTTTTGATACAAACTGCTGTGCATGACTTTGCATTGTGATGATCACGACACGTTGCACACACTGGCGGTCAAATCCCGACTGCAACCACCCCTAGGTTACCTTAGATAGGGAAAGGGTGCGAAAAGGATCTCGTGTTTGATGGCACTTGAGACTTTCGTACTCGTTCCCGCTCACCATCTGCATTGGCGATATCTAGCCCTCTTGGGTAGGTACCCTTGGGGAGGAATCTGCCTCGTGTGGATCGTGGGAGCCTGAGCCATAGGTTCCTCACCTGATTTTTGATTTCTTAGAGTATACCCACTTGTCTCATGCGCATGTCTATGGATGGTTGGTATACCTAAAACCGCCCATTGATAAGAGGGGGACATTCCACATTCCCCCAGGTTTGGTTGGTAAGGCATTTATTTCCGATGTACTTTACTACTTCCTGCTCCATAATATGACTCATACATTACATATATTCATATGCATTCACATCATGCAAATCGCTCAAGTGACTAATTGAAACAGCAATGGTAATAGGTTAGAATGTCGCTATTCCCTAAGTGCTCGACAGAATTGGTGACCTTCGAATATCTGAGGAAAGTCACTCGCCCCGGACCAAACACAAGGCTACACTTCACTAGATTCGTGCATGGTCGGGAGCTGACTTGACGTAAGTTGGGATACGCCGAAGATTGCCAAACCCGTTACTATGTCGATAACCTCAGATTCAAGCGACAAGCGGATGAGATGTTTAAGGACTATCTGGAGATGAAGAGGCAGCGTCGCAACCAGTTGGCCAGAGAGGCATATGCCCGTCGGAAGGCTGAACTACTGGCCAGAGAAAGTGTGCCCATAGTCACTTTCTGGGGAAGAAAAAGGCGCCCCGCGACCAAGACAAAACCGAAGCGTATCACGCTCAAGAAGGCGAAACCCGAGAAAGCTCCTGAAGTCGTCGTACCGTGGACCAGAGAATGGCCAGAGGAACTACGACCTTTCGACCCGAACATAGAAGATTAGATGAGAGTTCCCGACTGATTGTCAAGAGTGACTTAGATCCTCACATCCCATTGGCCTTTTATGGCTTTCTTGTTTGAAGAATCTTTCTCTACCTTTCTTTCATTAGGCATCCCGATTGTAATAAAAGTTCATTCCACCTTGTGCATTTGATGTATTGACCAATGGAATGTGACATTACTGTTTCCTTTAGTCACTGAGTGAACTTGACTAAATTGCATAATTCACTTCCCTGAAATTCAAGTTAGGCTTTAAGTCAAGCCTTCGAGACCTGAAAAAGGTCCTAATTTCCATTTCTTCAAAATGAACTATGCAATTAAGTTAGCCCATGCATATCTCATGGCATCTGCATAATCATGTTTTTAAAGTAATTTCTGACGATTGACTTTTAAAAAAAAAATCATTTGCATATTTTAGACTTGATGGGAAAAAGTGATATTCAAGTGTTCAAAGTTTCCCGAGCCGAACTCCAATCTTGGTGGGATAGCATGGGCGAAGCCAGCCAGAAGTATGCTGAATCACGACTAGGATACCTACTGGACCTGCTGAAGATTGAGTGTCCACCTGCCTTTATTCAAGCCATGGCGCTCTACTGGGATCCTACCATCGCTACGTTTTGCATGGAAGGACTAGAGATTACTCCCACTATCGAGGAATACAGCGCCGTCATCGGAGTTGAGTTCACTCCTACGCTCGTCCGACCCCCTATAGGATTTGAACCCCTGAGTCAGGTGGCTGAATTCCTTGACACAGGCCTGAATGAAGTCAAAGCAGAGGCAAAAAGCAAATCTGGACGAGTCTCCTTATCTTTCCTTATAGACCGATTTTCCCGCCTCCCTGCTGCTAAAGGAACCAAATCTGGTAGAGCCTTTGTCTTGGCATTCTTTAGCTTTGTACTATTCTCGATCTCATCTGTCACCTTTGACCATATCATGGCTGTAGTAGCTAGACAAGTCTGTTGTGGGTGGGATTACTCAAACATTCTCCTTGCCGAGACCTTCATTTCCTTAAATCGCTTCAGGAAAAATAAAAAGGGAATCTTTAGAGCCTCTAGTGATCTTCTGTATCTATGGTTCACTTCCCATATCAGACAATTTCACATTCGCATGGGTTTCACTGAAATTAGCCTCGATGCGCACTCTCTTAAAACCTTTGTCAGAACCCATACACGTGTTCCTAAGTTCAACTTCATAGAGTGGAAAAACTTCCTTAAAATCCTAAAACCCGAACAACTCCGATGGCGGCTAAGGTTGCCAACGCTGAGCAAAGTCAGATTGACCTGCGATGACGAGAGTCCAGTCCCTTTGCTAGGATTCACGGGCGCTACCGCAAACTATTCAAGGAGGGTGATTCGACAGTTTGGAGCCCTACAGGAGATCCCTTCTCAAACTCAACCTGGTATCTTTTCCTTTGACTTACTAAGCCAGACCCTCACAGAGGAGGAGAAGAGACAGTTTGAAGCCAAGGTGGCATCCATCACACGCTCTTTGAAGAATTCTCAGGCTGAAGAAATAAGTTGGCCAGAAAACATGACTCGTGAAGAAAACATTCATAGAGCCACCACAGAATACATTCAGCACTTTAAAACAACCAAACGGAGCCTTGTCGAGCCATACGTACCCGAATACATAGTACCCTATGTACCTGGGATAGAGCCGTACGTACCCGAAGACATGGGATCGCTGCCATATTCAGAAGATGAGGAGCCCCAGACTGAAGAGGGGAATCCATACTGGGATGATGAGGATACCTTAGACCTTAAGCGTCCTAGACTTGAATAGGCTATTCTGTCAAGTGTAAAATAAGCAAACATTGTGACACCTTCTCATACATTCTCATTTCTATGTGATGCTATTTTAGAACACATGAGCATAAATGTGAACATGTTTCGCGAATACATAAAAACTAACGTCAGAAATTACGCTTCTTTTAATTTCATGAATTCTTGTCAGAAAATGGTTAAAAGAACTACTTACATGAGGCTAAGGCTCACGAGGTAGCCCTTTTTCTCATCTACTGACAAGAAGCATGCAACTGAAAGAATTAGCTGCTCCTCCTTAGTCAAAGACAAAAGAAATACTTACTGGGAATCTTTCTAAAATAGGTACCCTCTCAACACGAAACTACCAACACATCGTTTCCGTACCCGCTTTAAGACAAGAATGGAGCAACAAGAATTGACTCCGCGTGTGGGCATGTTGGAATCTCAGATGACCGCCTTAGCAACTATGATGGCCGACATCAAGGCCATGCTGGAGGCCACCCAAGCTAAACAAGCCACAGCCCATAACCAGAACAACTCAGGCCCTTCTTCGATACCTGATGTAGCAGATAGAGAGGTAACAAGGGATACCCAACATACAGATGAGGATGTCCATGAACCAAACAGCCGATCACAACCAAAGGCCTCGCCTGTTGTTATCAACCTCGAGAAGGAGGAGAAAGGGAAGCATACAATGAAAACTGAAGCGGAGGCTAAAAGGTTGGCCAAAATCGAGGAGTGCTTGAGCAGTCAAGGTTACAAGTTAGCCCGCTTCGACAAGATATCTCCTTTCGCTAAAGTAGAGACTCCTTCTGACTATAAGGAGCCAGAGTTTGTAAGAAAGTATAACGGGACAGGCTGTCCCCGTGCCCACCTCAAGTATTACCTGCGCAAGATGGCACACTATTCAGACTATATTCCGCTACTAATGAACACGTTCCAAGAGAGTTTGGCTGGCGCCGCTCTGGCCTGGTTCATTGAGCTAGACCTAGAAGATTACGATGAGTGGGAGGATCTTGCAGAGGACTTCCTCAGACAGTACAAATTCAACACGGCTACGGCCCCTACAAGAGAAGACCTTCTGCGAACTTCAAAGGCAAGAGGTGAACTAATCAGGACATATGCCCAGAGGTGGCGAGCCTTGGCCACCCAAGTAAAGCCATCAATCCTAGAAGAGGAGCTGATTGACTTATTCCTGAAAGCACTCCCCTACGAGTACTTTGACAGGCTAAACACTTCCGGGTGTCAAACATTCGCACACTTGATTAAGGTTGCCGAAAGACTAGAATGGGCCTTAAGGGAAAGAAAGCCTCATGAAGCTTCTAGAAGGCAATACCCCTTTAAAAAGGAGAGAGAATCCGAACTCGACATAGCATTTATACCAGATCCTCACAAGCCCAAGACGTTCGGCAATTCCAACCAAGCCAAAGGAGGATCGTCCTGGTCGACACCTAGAGTGCAAGAGCCTAGAAGAAAACAACCCCAGAAGCAATTCTCTTAGCTCCCGAGGCCTTTATCCAAGTTGCTCCCGATGCTGCTAGAGCAACACCTGGTGGCGAAAGAACCGCCTAGGGCAAACCCTGCAAGGTATCTTGGCTTTGATGAGAGCCAGACCTGTGCCTACCATATGGGCGAGAGAGGGCATAATGTGGATAACTGTTATATCCTTAAGCTGAAAGTACAAGCCCTGATTGATAGTCAGATTCTAAAATTTGACAATGCGGCCCCAAATGTACAAGAAAATCCACTGCTAGATCATCAAGCAGTAGGGGCAATATTCTCTGAAGGGGAAGAAGACTACCTTAAGCTGAAGATAGATGTGCTTAAGCTGACCAACCTGCTAATAACCGCTTCATCATACCCAAAAGCAGGAGCAATCTCGACTGACCAAAAGAGATTATGAATTGCTAAGATGATGAGCTTGGGGATAATGTCTAGTATCACCAATGAAGAGTTCGAAGGAGTCAAAGCTTCTTTATCTTTGGCAGGTAGCCACTTCGTGATCAAGACTGAGCGGGGTAATACCTGGGGTACCTCACATGAGAATCTGGTAAACAGTCTTGGGCTAGTCACTCAGTCAGAGGAAGAGTTCGAAGAAGACGAACCGGAAGCCAAGAGACGAAGTCTAGCAGACCTCAAATTTATGGCCGACGCACTTGAGAAGGGCGAAATTATAAACAACCTTGGTCAAGATTCTGGAGGGTACAACTCCAAAGTGAAATATTCGGCCCCTCCCAACTTTTACCAGAAAATTGAAGACATCATACCGGACGGATGTGGAGGTATGGATGATCTCTCTCAACCAGAGACCTCGAAGGGCATAGAAGAACTTGACAACACCGTATCGATGGTCGAAGTCGCTACGACAGTGGTAATCAGATTGGAAGAACTTGATAGCATGAGCGGGGTGAAAGACTACCTAGTCGAGCCTGTTGTGATTCAACTGCCGCAAGAAGAAGTAGACGGCACGACTAAACCGGAGATATCTCATCAGACAACTGTAACTATAAAAGTCCCCCAGTAGAAGAATACGATCCTAAAGCAGTCCATTGGGACTATGGGACAACACAGGTAGATGCGGTAATGAGGTCCGGACGATTCTATGCCCCCAGGGAGGGCGAATCCGAAAAAAGGGAGGTCTCAAAGGAAGACGCGAAAAAGCTCATATCGATCATCAAAACCAGCGAGTTTGAGGTGATAGAACAGTTAAGGAAGTTACCCGCTCAGATATCCCTATTAGATTTATTCATCAATTCTGAAAAACACAAGAACACACTGTTGAGGATACTTAATGAAGTACATGTCCCCAAAACAATTAATGAGGTACAATTAGGGGACTTTGTGGGGACGGTCCTTTTAAAAGACCAATTGAGCTTCTCTGACGAGGACTTCCCCATGGAAGGAAAAGGGCATAACAAGGCCTTGTATATTTCCGCACAATGTAACGGAAAAAGAGTGGCGCACGTATTGATCGACAATGGACCAGCCTTCAACATTTGCCCTTTGGCTACCCTGAGAAGATTGGGAATCAATGAAGAAACGGTTAAAACATCCAAAACGGCTGTGAGAGCTTTCGACGGGACGAAGAAGACTGTGGTGGGTGAGATTGAGCTTGACGTGTCCATCGGCCCAACAAAGTTCTCTATAAACTTCCAAGTGATGTATCTGCCCAGTGCATTTGGGTTCTTGTTGGGAAGGCCTTGGATCCATACAGCAGGAGCTATCCCTTCAAGCTTGCATCAAAAGGTACGCTTCGCAGTAGATGGGAAGGTGATTACTGTGCATGGAGAAGTCGACCTCCAAACCTACCAGAACAGTGCCATACCTTATGTTGAACCTGAAGTAAAAACAGAGGCGAGCTATCATTCCCTAGAACTGGTAGCAATAGTTCATACCCCGGCAGGGACAAGGCTAAGAACCCCCTACATCTTAGAAGCCAGTCTTCTACCAGCTAAGATGCTACTGGCATACGGATTCAACCCCGAAAAAGGTCTAGGCAGACACAATCAAGGAATAAATACCCTACTGCGGTTAAAAGCTAACCCACATAGAATGGGCTTGGGGTATCAGAAATATCACATGGATGGATTTGGCCCAAAGACAACAGGCCGAGGTCGAGGCAGAAGCCTGGGAGGCCGAAACAGCCCGAATGACTCATTCATCGGTTCTCCAACTTGGAAAGGCAGGTCTCAAATGTTCAATAACCCTTTGAATGCCCACTTCAACCAGAACTCTAAATGGTTGTCTGAAGAAGATGTCACTTCACCAATAGAACCAGATCTGACAAATCTTTTTCTCAAAGATGACTCTGTGAATGTCATCATGGAGTGGTTGGACAATGGAGCCACTTCCTCTGAGTAAAGAGCCTCTTCCTTTGTCTTTAAATACTGCATTTAGAACTTTTTGCATTTTGTTGTATTTTCTTTCCTTATTGTACGTATAGGGAAACGCCATTGGATCTCTGGCCGTTGGTCCAAATAGCACATCTTGTAACGCGGCCCATCTTGCATTCAATAAAACCACACATATTTTGTTAAGGACATATGGAGCCACGAATCAGCCCAATGATGATACCAGTCTTCCACACAGAAGCTTGAGGCCTGATTTACCATATGATTCCTGATTTCCAAAAAGATTTCCTTGGGGCCAGGATATCCAATGAGATGAGGATTAGTCCCGTTTATACCTGCACCTATTTCGAAAACTCTTTCGAAAAGACTTTCCATGATCATACATGCCGTTCTTATGGAATACAAACTAACCATACTCATGACATTTTAGGCATATCATCTCAAACATGCATACCAAGTTTTTACGAGATTCGGATTTCTCCAATAACCATTCTTATAGCATTGAGGAAGATGAAGACGAGGGTTATGCGTCTATCCGTAGAGATTGGAATGCCTTTGAGGAATCGACACCTCCTACTTCAGAAGAACCAATCATTGTTAATCTGGGAGACTCCGTGAATATCAGAGAGGTCAAGATCGGCGGGCATTTATCCCGAAATGAAAGGCTCGAGTTCACAGAGTTACTGAGAGAATATCAAGACATCTTCGCATGGTCTTACGCTGATATGCCAGGCCTTGATCCTCAGATTGTGGAGCATGCATTACCCACGGATCCCAGTGTCAAACCTGTCAAGCAAGGCAGCAGACGGATGAAGGCTAAGTTAGAGGACAAAATTAAGGAAGAAGTCATGAAGCTTCTTAGGGTAGGCTTTATTGAAGCTATCCCATACTCAGACTGGATTGCAAATATAGTCCTCGTCATGAAAAAGGATGGTAAAGTTCGGATCTGCGTGGATTACCGAGATCTGAATAGAGCAAGCCCAAAAGATGATTTTCCACTTCCTCACATTGATGTGTTAGTGGATAGCACAGCAGGTTATGAATTGTTCTCGTTTATGGATGGATTTTCGGGATATAACCAAATCTTCATGAAATAAAAAGACAAACCAAAGACTGCTTTTACCACACCCTGGGGGACCTTTTGCTACAAAGTCATGCCCTTTGGATTAAAAAACGCCGGGGCTACCTATCAGGAGGCCATGGTCACATTATTCCATGATATGATCCACAAAGAAATTGAAGTATACGTCGACGACATGATCGCCAAATCCAAGAAAGGACAGGATTACATACAGGTGTTAAGAAAATTATTTGAGCGTCTGTGCAAATATAAGTTGAGGCTGAACCCTAACAAATGTGTGTTTGGTGTGAGATCTGTGAAACTTCTTGGGTTCATAGTCAGTAACAGGGGCATTGAGATTGATCCTTCAAAGATTCAAGCTATCCATAATCTGTCAACTCCCTCCACAATAAAAGAAGTGAGAAGCCTTCTGGGGAGACTGAACTATATTGCCCGATTTATCAATCAACTGTCTGATGTGGCTAAGCCAATCTTCAAATTGCTTAAGAAAGGCGCGAAAGTAACATGGGATGCTGAATGCAGCAGGGCTTTCCAAATGATCAAGAACTATCTGATCACACCGCCGGTACTTGTGCCACCAATTTCTGGTCACCCATTAACCTTATATCTGACTATACAACAGGAATCCTTGGGAGCCTTACTCGCCCAAACAAGCCCGATAGATGGTAAAGAAAGAGCCATCTATTACCTGAGTAAGAAATTCACACCATCTGAAGCAAAATATGCGCCAGTCGAAAGGGCCTGTGTAGCAGCGGTATGGTTACTTCGCAGACTGAGACAGTATACCTTACACCACCACATTCAGCTCATAACAGATAACGATGCTGTCAAATACCTCCTGGAGAAACCCGCTTTAATCGAGAAATTAGCAAAATGGCAAGTAATGCTATCTGAATTTGACATCAAGTGTTCTCCACAGAAGTCAGTTAAAGGAAGAGCTATAGCTGACATGCTAGCAGAAAACCCGTCAAATGGTGAATCTCCTGAAGTAACAAGCACAGAAGGTCAAATTCTCAACTTAGCAGAAGACAAGTGGGTCATGTACTTCGATGGTGCTGTTAATTTATCAAGGGCAGGCACTGGGGCAGTACTGATATCCCCTGATGATCAAAATTACCCTGTGGCGGCAAAAATAACTTTCCCTTGCACCAACAACATCTCAGATTATGAGACGTGCATTTTAGGCATACGATTGGCCATTTCCATGAAGATACCTAAGTTGCAAGTTTTTGGAGATTCCATGCTCATCATCCTACAGACACAGGGAGAGTGGAAGACGAAAGATGCAAAGCTCATCCCTTATCATGAATACCTTGAAGAATTGATACTTAAGTTCGAAGAAGTGTCATTCGAGTACCTATCAAGATCTCACAATCAATTTGCAGATGCGTTAGCCACCCTGGCCTCGATATTGCAAACAACTGGAGGATTGGATATAGAACCCCTTAGGATCGGCATAGTTGAAAAACCAGCTTATTGTATGCTAATCGAAGAAGAATTTGATGGAGAGCCATGGTATAATGACATCAAGAATTACCTCTCAAAAGGGGAATTCCCTGAAGAAAGCCAGCCAGGAGACCGAAGATACATAACCAAGATGGCCAGCAAGTTCTTTCTCAATGGATAAATTCTGTACAAAAGATCCTTTGATTCTACTCTATTGAGATGTGTAGATGCCAAAGAAGCAAATATCCTCTTGAAAGAGATCCACGAAGGAATATGTGGGCCTCACATGAACGGCCACCTCATCGCCAGGAAGATCATGCGGCTTGGCTATTATTGGATGACCATCGAATCAGATTGCTGTCAGCACGTCCGGTCATGCCACCAGTGCCAAATATACGGTGATAAGATCAGTGCACCCCCAAACGTACTACACCAAATGTCTGAAGTTTGGCATTTCTCTATGTGGGGCATAGACATGATAGGGCCTATTAATCCTGTGGCTTCAAATGGTCATCGCTTCATCTTGGTAGCGATTGATTACTTCACAAAATGGGTAGAAGCCAATTCTTACAAGAATGTCACTGCAAGAAATGTGGCAAGATTCATCAAAAGAGATATCATATCCCGGTATGGTACCTCTTAAGCGATCATCACAGATAACGGGTCTAACCTAAACAACAAGATTGTCGATGATCTACTGGATCACTTTAGCATTCGACATCTGAATTCATCTCCTTACCGCCCACAGATGAATGGTTCAGTAGAAGCAGCCAACAAAAACATCAAGAGAATCTTGGTTAAAACAGTAGAAAACTACAAGGATTGGCACGAAAGGCTGCCCTTCGCCTTGATGGCCTACCGAACGTCGATCAGGACTTCTACAGGGGCAACTCCCTACAGTCTGTTGTATGGGACAGAAGCAGTTCTACCCGTAGAAGTCAAGATTCCCTCTTTGAGAATCTTATCAGAAGACAAACTCTCTGAGTTAGAATATTTTAAACACAGATATGAACAGCTGAATTTAATAGACGAGAAACGTCTTAAAGCCATTTTCCATGGACAAACTTACCAGAGAAAGGTAGCCAGGGCGTTCAATCGAAAGGTCAAGACTAGAAACTTCGAAGTAAATGACTTGGTAATTAGGAATGTTTTACCGAGTACTACCCATCCAAGGGGAAAATTCACTCCAAATTACGAAGGCCCTTACATTATCAAGAAGATCCTCACGGGAGGAGCATTAATTCTTGTAAACTCCGAGGGAGAAGAACTGGGGCACCCTGTAAACTCAGATGTTGCGAAGAAATATTACCCTTGAAATAAAATCAGATTCCGGTCATATGCCCTACCTCGAATTGAGCCTACTCTTCATGATAGTCATTGCATAAGCATGTCATGCATCCATGCAAACATTAGCATGTGTTCAATATTGCAGGACTCAAGGAAGCAAGGTCCTCGAGGGCAAATACCAAGAATGTCCGATGAAGACAGCATACATCAAAACGAAGAGCAGGAAACTTCAAAAGAAGGGCACATGAGCACGTTCCAAAATGAATGAAGCCAATTAGAATGCATGATCAAGAGGACTTACTGTCATGGTGACCAGGTACATGTCCTATTTCTCCAAAGACTGAGAATTTCAAGAAATTTTAGAACAACTTAATCATCTTGTGTTGTTAAGAGACGATGCAGATTTTCATGAATCTATCCATTTCCATTGGAGCGCATGATCAAGGGTAAGGTGTATCGTTCTAATTTTCTGAAATTCGACAGCATATACCGACAGATTCCTTTTATATTTTTCAGGGATCCCTGGCCACGCTGGACAGGTAAGTATTCATTTCCCTATCTCTCAGGATTTGAGACTGTCAGAACCTTTTTTGCTAGAATTTGAAGGCTTCTTGGAATATAGCATGCATTCAAATCTCATGTCTAGAAAGACGCAAAATTCTCACGGTCATGTCATTGGCATTCATGTTTAAACTTGGAGGATATCTGAACATGATTGAAATATGCATTGTGCCACATAAATCCCCTTGGAGGGTAAGTTTTGAATAAAACAAAATGAACTTTTTCAACAAGAGTTGTTTAAACTGTTTAAAAGGATGTTTCCTCAAACAAGAGGCAAGCTGGATCCAAACACGTCCCATACACACTTAAGAGATGAGTGGAGTGGTAAGGACAACGAGACCTTGTCCTTGACCTACGGAAGTAGGGTTTATTCGCAGTGATTACATGGATCGAGACGACGGAGGCATTCGTTTCTCTATCATAAATACTACAGGTGACCATTGATAACCCTTTGAACGGCGGTTTCATTCTTTACCTCTGTCAAGAACCACCCCACAGTGGGGCAAACTGGAGGTACGTCCAACAGTATCAGGAGATAAATGGTTAGAAGTTCTCTTGCTCAGACTTGCATCAATCTTCATGTGTTGCTTGTCATTTTAACTTCTAAGGTAGTTCAAGTGCTTTAAGATGACGAAAAGCATTCGTTTCTCTATCCTATACACTTTGACCCTTTGCACAGCCCAGTTGAGCCTATACGTTCGTTCCATAAACCCGTTGGTGATCATTGCATATTCCAAGACGGAAGCAACATCACTTCCCGAGCAGAAGAGTTCAAAATATTGGATTTATGGAAAATTCATGAATTAATGTTGGGGTGCTGAGATTCAAGCTGTACATCTAGCACACTCATTTGAAAATTCTGATTCCCAAAAGAAAAGAAAAGGTGAGATTTCGACAAAGGATGAGAAAAAGAAAAAAGAGAAAAAGATCCGATCCTGGGCATCAAGAAAAAGCAAAGTGCCTGGTAAAAGCAAGGCCAATGCCCGTCCAAATACTTGTACATTTGTGAATCATGTGTTTGATCTTGTAAATGCCAAAAGATGGCATGATACCTTTGTATAGGTCACTGGTGAGATCTGGTTGTAAAAGATGCTCCCAATCATGTCACACTCAGATGGTGAAAGCATAGACAAGATGTTGACACCGTCTCAACATGAAAGAGATATTCTCTAAAGATAAATGTGCACTTCGGAGACTGACAGTGCTCTTCAAAGACTATCAATGCACTTCAAAGACTGAAGACGCTCTTTGAATTGGAAGGGGCAAGATGACGGCAAACTTGCAGTGATCACCAATGTTAAACCCTTCACGTATTCTGAGCCAAAAACAATCATTTTTTGGTCCCCAATCCTACCTACGTTACAACCCTGAAAAGCCTTTTCTGATTAAGGCACTTGGATTGACATAGGGTTTAATGTCTAAGCTTAGCTCGAAGAAGTTCGAGCAAGATTATTTCTTCCTCATTTTTGCAGGTTTCTTGACTTGTAAACCCGGAGCAGACATCGGAGACTTCTCTTCGAAAGCCTTGACTTGTACGCAAGTCCCCCTTTGAAAACCGTTGACCAAGCCCAACATTACGGTCCCTTGGAAGTCCTCCTGATCGATAGAGGTGTATTCACTGCGAATGATCCTGAACCCTAGGCGCAGGTTTGATAGGAAATTCGAGTGCATTCTTGGTAAAAGACCATTATCTCAAATCGGTGAGAAGTCCTTTTTGATGAGAATACTCCAACAGACGTTTTAACCAAATTCTTTTGAGTAATTTCAGATTGTTTGATTCAAACTTTCCTCACAAGGTATTTTTTATCACTTCCGTATATTACAAGGTGTTTCGGATAACCTCCAGCATCATAATGCATTCATTGAAATTTCTCATGACTATAATATAAGTCATAAAGTGCTGTCAGTTTGACATTAGAGACCATTGATGCGCTTTGGTAAGAAAATTCTCAGATTGGAGCTTCTGCAAGATTCTTGATGACTTCGGCTCCTAAAACGGCTTGTATCACTCTTGGTGAGAAACGTTTAACATGTCTAAACTTCTGCAGAATTCCTGGCAAGCCCAGACCTCAGAAGAACACAACCTCTCTTGGTAAGAAAGAGTTTACATGTTCAAGCTTCTATAGGACCCCTGGTATCCCCAGACCACGGAATGCTACTTCTTTTGTGAAGAATAACTTTCAAGTTTAAGCTTCTGCAGAATTCCTGGCAAGCCTAGATCTCAGAAGAACACAACCTCTCTTGGTAAGAAAGAGTTTACATGTTCAAGCTTCTGTAGGACCCCTGGTATCTCCAGACCTCAGAATGCTACTTCTTTTGTGAAGAATATATTTCAAGTTTAAACTTCTGCAGGACTCGTGGTAGCCCCAAGTCCCAGAATGACACATTTCTCTAAGAAGAAGAGTTTATATGCCTGAGCTTCTGACAGATTCTTGGTTGAGCTTTCTGTAGGATACCTGGAGTACCCAGATCTCAGAATGCCACCTCGCATGTCAAAAGGACAATCTTTGAAATCACCTCTCTGTGAGATTTCAAATTTACAGGTTTGAGCTTTCTGCAGAATACCTGGAGTTCCCAGATCCCAGAATGTCACCTCTAATGTCAAAAGGACAATCTCCGAAATCATCCCTCTGTGAGATTTCAAATTTACAGGTTTGAGCTTTCTGCAGAATACCTGGAGCTCCCAGATCCCAGAATGTCACCTCTAATGTCAAAAGGACAATCTCCAAAATCATCCCTCTGTGAGATTTCAAATTTATAGGTTTGATCTTTCTACAGGATACCTGGAATACCCAGATCCCAGAATGTCACCTCCCATGTCAAGAAGACAATCTTTAGAAATCATCTCTCCATGAGATCCTAGTGTTACAGGTTAGAACTTTATGCAGGATACCTGGAGCTCCCCAAATCCCAGAATAGCGCATTGCATGTCGAAAGGACAATTTTCAAGATCAGCTTTCTATGAGGTTCTAGGTAATCCCTAAACCCAGAATAGCCCATTTGGTGAAGCCTAAAGGTTAGGCACACCTCACTTATATGAATCCTAGTTAATTCCTTAGAATATAGGATCAAAAACTTCTGACAAAATCTGCTTTCTGTGAGGTTCTAGGTAACCCCTAAACCCAGAATAGCTCATGTGGTGAAGCCTCAAGGTTAGGCACACCTCATTTGTATAAATCCTAGTTAATTCCTTAGAATATAGGATCAAAATGTTCGACAATCCCTAAGAGACCAGGTGCATCATCCATAGGTTCCTAGCAAAAAGGAGTCCTATTCGTGGTCTGATCCACTACACGGATCAAAATGTTCGACAAACCCTAAGAGACTGGGTGCGTCATCCATAGGTTCCTAGTAGAAAGGAGTCCTATTCTCGGCCTGATCCCCCTGAAGGATCAAAATGTCCGACAATCCGTAAGAGACCGGGTGCGTCATCCATAGGTTCCTAGCAGATAGGAGCCCTATTCATGGTCTGATCCACCATACGGGTCAAAACTTCTGACAATCCCTAAGAGACTGGGTGCGTCATTCACAGGTTCCTATCAAGTATAGGAATCCCATTCTGGTACGGCCTACCATACAGGCTAGAGTTTAACCGCCCTAGGATACTCAAAAGACGAATCCCTAGGTATTCACTTGAACCCGCTATACACTGCGCATACCGCACGAGCATCAGGCAGGTGATCAAACAGGTAAAAAGCAGGTGGGTCCCTCTACTTTCTCTCTCACAGATGTATGGATACTCAGATTTTGTTGCTTATGCTCTTTCTGCTGTAGAGTCGATAGAATATGCTGAGCCTAAAACGTACACGGAAGCTATTTCCTCCAAAGATTCAGCAAAGTGGTTAGTTGCTATGAATGAAGAGATGAAATCTCTTGAAAAGAATCAAACTTGGGAGCTTGTCAAACCACCAAAAGGAAAGAAGATTGTGGGTTGCAAGTGGATTTTCAAAAGAAAGGAAGGTATTCCTGGAGTTGAAGACATTGGATTTAAAGTACGTCTAGTCGCTAAGGGCTATAGTCAGATTGAGGGAGTTGATTTTAATGATGTGTTTTTACCCGTCATTAAACACAGCTCTATTCGGGTCTTTCTTGCGTTAGTTGCTATGCATGATTTAGAGTTGGAACAACTCGATGTGAAAACAGCTTTCTTGCATGGTGAACTTGAAGAGCAAATCTATATGGGTCAACCTGAGGGTTTTCAGTTTGAAGGTAAGGAAGATCATGCATGTTTATTGAAAAGATCTATTTATGATTTGAAGCAATCACCTAGACAGTGGTATAAAAGATTTGATTCTTTTATGGTTCAACTTGGCTATTGTAGAAGCAACTTTGATAGTTGTGTATATCTGTGCAAATTTCCAAATGGATCTTATATTTATCTGCTGTTATACGTTGATGACATGTTGATTGCAGCAAAATATAAATTTGACATACAGAATTTGAAGGCATAGTTGAGCGCTGAATTTGATATGAATGATTTAGGTTCTGCGAAGAAAATTCTTGGCATGGAAATTCAGCGAGATCGGAAAAAGAGGAAAATTGTATCTTTCCCAGAAAAGTTACATTGAGAAGGTGTTAGATCGTTTTGGCATGAAAGAGGCCAAACCAGTGAGTACTCCTCTTGCTGCTCACTTTCGATTATTAGCTGATTTATGTCCACATACAGATGATGAAATAAAATATATGTCACATATTCCATATTCTAGTGCAGTTGGTAGCATTATGTATGCTATGGTTTGCACTCGACTTGACATATCACATGCTGTTAGTGTGGTAAGAAGATATTTATCATGCCCAGGCAAAATTCATTGGCAAGCAGTGGAGTGGATTTTGAGATATCTTAAGGGTACTTCATATTATGGTTTAGAGTTTGGGAAAACTTGTGAAACTCTTACTGGATATGTTGACTCTGATTATGCTGGTGACCTTGATAAAAGGAGGTCTTTGACAGGATACATCTTTACTATTGGGGATTGTGCAGTCAGTTGGAAAGCTTCTTTGCAGCATACAGTTGCTTTGTCTACTACAGAGGCAGAATATATGGCTATTACAGAGGCAATTAAAGAAGGTATATGGTTAAGAGGCTTATTTGGAGAGCTCAGTGTGGATGATGATGTGACTGTTGTGCATTGCGATAGTCAGAGTGCTATACATTTTACTAAAGATCAGATGTATCATGAGAGAACAAAGCACATTGATGTGTGATATCATTATATTCGAGACATTCTTGCTGATGGATATATAAAGGTCTTGAAGATTGGTACAGAAAACAAACCAGCTGATATGTTGGCAAAGTCATTGCCCTTTACTAAATTCAAGCACTTCTTGGATTTGGTTAATGTTTGTAGCAGCTGAGTTTCATGCTGGTGGGAGGAGAAGATTGTCTTAATATTTATGTCTACTTGGAAATTCAAGTCAAGGTGGAGATTTGTTAATATGCCTTGAATAGTTAATGGCTTAAGTTAAGGGTTTTGGGCAAACATTAGGATTTGAGGGGCAATACTATAAATATTGCTCTTTTCTCAAACTGTCAGATAGAGAATCTTACGTTGCCTCTTTTGTAATCCCTGATTCTCATAGTGGATTTTGCTTCTCCTCTATCCCGTGGTTTTTCCCGCAAGGGTTTCCACGTAAATCTTGATGTTCCGTTTTTCTCCTCTGTCTCAATTTCGTTTTAGTTTCCGCATTGTCGTAACACTCACATATTCATCCAAAATATACAGGATCACAGGAGACAAAAGTTCGCTCATGTTTTTCTTTTGCAGGAGAAGATAACTTCGCGGTTCATTATTCCTGGAAGCCAAAGGTGGAAAGAACGTCCAGCCGAAGGAGAAAAGTTAGCCACAATAAAGAGCGAAAGAGAAGCCAAACCGATCTGGGCGACGCAGCCGAATCTTCATCTTTAAACCCAAGGCTGATGCTGATCTACTGCTCCATGACTCGCTGTTCTCATGACGCCATCCCGGAGCCAGACGATGTTGACGTACGACACCTCCCAGAGCTTATTGCCTCTTCCTCGACTTCACCCGAGTCGTTGCACCAAAATTAGCTGAGCGGCTGCCCTCCATAAACGACCCAATCATTGCCCACGATGTTGAGGCCATCATCGTTCCTGTGCATACGCTGGTGTCTCGAAGTTGCAGACTCTCCTCCCGACACCAAGCGCGGCCAATGCAGCATATGATCAGTAATTGATGAAACTAACCCGTGCAGAGTTGGAAAGGGTCCAGGGGGTGGTCAAAGGAGCACTACTGCCTACTGGAGCCATCCAGAGTAGAACAAGGAAGGAAAAGTCTTCATTTGGTCCTCATGCACAACTGACAAAAAGGATATGTCCCAAGGCATCTCATGCAGAAAGGAGATTCATTTAATTTTCCTTTTAAACTCCTTGACATGCAGCTCGTCCATACATGGGGATATTGAATAGCAATTTCAATATTAACAATCTCCATGGTGCATCTTGATTAATGCTTCGCAGGTTTCTTGATCTCCTCGTGGCGTTGTTGTCTCGAGTGACTTCCAATTAGGGAAGCAATCCTCACTCTCAAAAAATTCTCCATCGCCATTGCGCTTGCAAGGTTTCCAGTGAATTCAGCGAGATCATGTTACTAGTGCGGTTCGTGGACGTTCTCCGCATCATCATTGAACCACCCAAATCCAAACGAGTGTCTGGCAACTTTTCGTGCCATTGTTCAGCATCATTCGAGGTTGATTCATCCCAGTGTTCGATCAATATTTGGAGACTAACTTGTGTGTTGTTTGGTGCTAGAATCTCATGCGTTTTGGAGCTTGAATCAAGCTCAAAGGAGTGCAATTTTGGGCGAATTTACAGCTTGCGCCCGTGCTGGAATTTAGCTGGAAAAATATAAGATTTCTTAACTTTTGTTTGCAAATCGATGCTTTTTTGATTGGAAATTGGCATTGATGTTCCTGCACCTTCTTGAACATACTAGATTTGCAATAAAAGAGAAGCAAAGTTCAAGTCTTTTTCTATCAAATTATGACTGAACCAAAAATTGCCAGTTAATTTGTGGGATGAAAATCTGACTTCATACTGAATATTTGCATCGCCTAAGGTTGCGATAATCTCTATTGTAATCCGTGAGACGATGGGTTATTAGATAATCGCAATATTTGATTTTGAAATTTTTATGCATTAAAAAATAAAAAGTATATAAAAAAAATCATGCATGAATAGCCTACGTTTCAAATTGCACACTTGCCATGTCATCACCTTTTGCCATTTTATAGAACGTCATTTATGCATGTCATAAGTTCATCCATTAGAAAATGCATGTAATAATGTAGCTGCATTATTTTTACCAGCCACTGAAATGAGATGACGTAATTAGTACATATCATTTAGTCCTGTTGTTCATTAAATTTGCGCGCTCATAAGCTAGTACACTTTCCACGTCATTTTCATATCATATTCTTTCATATTAGAACAAACTGCATGTCATTACATTTAGTTTAGTTTATGTTAGCATTGCATATAGCTAGTCTGCATTAGACAAGTAAAATAAACATTGTTCGCATTTCATTCATCCATTCAATTTGTTTAAAATTTTGATTACTTGGTGTCTATTTCATGATTATGTATCTGCATGGACATTTTCACATGTTGGAAATAAATTTTAAAATTAATCCAAACTGTCTGCCAAATATTCTTTTTTAAAAGGTACCGAAAGGACGTTAGGTTAAACTAGTGTAACCAAGTCCCCGGGCTCGTAATTTCTGGTTCGCAAAAATAAAGCATTTTTCTCCTAATGTTTTATTCAGGTGTCTAATCGGCCTGCCATAAACTGATTAGTGACGACTCCTAATAATGATAAAAAAAAAACTTTTGCGCGAAATAATTGAAAGTAGTGAATTGGTATGGATATGTGAGAGTCCGAGCAAGGTTCCATAACTTAGTAATCCATTAACCTAGAAATTTGATTTTTAGGTCGCGACAGGCGACATCAATAAAGTGCATTGACCTATACTACTGGGGGTTTCACCTACCATCAAATTGTCTAAGATGTCCAAAGCAGTCAAAACTCTCAAGTTGCCAACATATGTGGGTAGAACCCCATTTAGATGATTACGAGGCAAGTTCAGCATGATCGCTAATGATGAAAGACTTATAAGCTGTGGAGGAATGGTACCACTTAGATTGTTGTTAGACAGATCAAGCATATCAAGAGACCGGCAGTTTGATAGATGTGAAGGAATTTGCCCATGAAAGTTGTTGCCCCCAAGAGATAGCTTAATCAACTCGGTTAGATTTCCCAAAGAAGACGGGATAGTCCCTCCCAGGTTGTTATAATTTAAATACAACATCGCTAAACCTTGTAGATCCCCCCAAATTTGAGAGAATAACATCTGAAAGCCGGTTGGAATCTATACCCAAATAACTCAGATTGATAAAATTCCCTATTTCTTCTGGAATCTCACCAGATAATTGATTCTTACCTAAAGAAAATTGTGCGAGAGTGGTGGATAAATTACCTATGAATTTAGGTAACACCCCACCAAACTCGTTCCCCCCAACACCCATCTTTTCTAATTTGGTGCTGTTGGTTAACGAGCAGAGAAATCTCAAATCTTCAGATTTTCCACGTCCAAGCGGATTACTATCGATTTCAAACTTACTAAGCTTGAAATTTTTTTCCAAAGCAGGAACTTTTCCGGAAAATCTGTGAACATTAAGTTGAAGCAAACCTAGCTTTGTGCAATTCGATATTAATGGGGAATCGGCCCCTCAAGTTGGTTCCCGAGAACGCTAAAAAATTCAAGATTTGGGAGTTTGAGGCCTTCTGCCTGCAGGTAGAGTCCCCTGTATCCGGTTGTATGTGATATCAAACACAACAAGCGAAGAGAGATTGAGCAACGAAGGTGGAATTGTACCTGACAATCTGTTTGATCCAAAAGCAAGGACTTGCAAATTTGTCAGGTGGCCTAGAACTTAGGGAATGCTCCCACCCAAGTTGTTTCCGGCTAAATAAAGGTTATCCAATGAAGATGAGTTCCCAAAGGAGGATGGCACACACCCGATTAGATTGTTCCAACCCAAATTGAACACTTGTAGTTTCAGCATTGAACCAAGTGTTGGAAATATGAGGTATTTTGATGGGTGAGTGAATGAGAAATTGTTTCTCAAAGAACTCTCTTGAGTTGGAAGTGGGAAATGACAAAGCACTAGTCCCACATAGGAAAGGAAGAAGGCCTTGAAGTGCTTTATATATGGATACACTCTCTTTGAGTGATAACTATCATAACACAAGCACTATACCTCGCGCGCACGCGCATGAGGTGCAAATTCCGGACCCCGACGGAGGCCCGACAAGTTGAGACTTATGCGCGAGCGCACGATCTGCGTACGCGAATGCAAGATTGGAAAGTGGGCCTCGCGACAAGTCCAATTTTGCCTTTTGTTTTAATTTTTTCCAACTCAAGCCGTTAACCGTTCTTAAGTTATTTACCGGTGTGTTAATGGTATTAACTAAGTAATGGCTGTTATAATTATGTGGTTACAGAATTAAATACATAACGGCTTTAAACGGCAGAATTATTTAGCCGTTATTCTTTATTTCTGCAATGCCCCGCTTAGCCTATAAATGGGTGGCTTCCCGTTCTGTTTCAAAGAGACGAAAATCACTTCTCCTTCTTTGAATTGTCTGCATTTGCATTGTTTTCGATAGTGTTTTCGTGTTGTTCAAGTTCGCCGAAAGCTTTGGAGTGTTGTGCTTGCCTCTATCGCTGCTAATCGTTGTATTCTGAGAGACAGACGTGTTAACACCTGGTTTTTGACCAAGTCTTTTTCAGTTTTATTTTTGAAAAATCACAAAAAGTCATAAAAAGTCAAAAAATTACAAAATCAACTCTGGTGGCCTTGGCCAAGCCCAAGGAACCATTTTTGACCAAAAAATAATTTTTCATATTTTTCTTATTTTTTAGTATTTTTAGAAAATAGGAAAATACTCAAAAAAATCAAGAAAAATAGCATTTGAGGTCACAAAAATATGGACAAATAGCCAATATTTTTATTTTTAATCCCTTGTATTTTTGACCTCACAAAAAGTTCAAAATCAGATTCAATTATGGGTGTTCCATTGTAACCCATACTATTGAATTTGAGAAAAAAATATCCATTGAGTCTTTTAATTTGCAATTTTGGTATTTTCTAGGATCTTGACATCCATTCTAACTGTCCCTTATTGCAATTTAGCCCAATGTTTTGTACAAATTGTTCAATTGCACGAATTTGGCAAAATTGCATACGAAAATTGCATTTTTAGTCCTTGAAAATGAGCATAATTGAAATTACTTTCAATTCAAGGGCTATCATTGCAAATTAAACGTACTGCCCAATGAGTTTCACCATTTTGAATCGATTGGCACAGGTAATTTAACCCAATTTGATCATTTGGACCTTCAATTGCATAATTCCCCAATTTGTAATTAAAAGGAAATTTCGGGTTTTTGTTGAAATTGATATGAACTTTTGGGCAAAATCACATTTTTTGATCGAATCCATGCCCTAGATTCAATTATGAGGTTCAATTGTAAAAATTTCCTACTAATTTGGGTTTAATTTTGAAAAATCCAATTCGGAACCGGTTCAGACCGGTCAGACCGCCGGTCCGACCGGTCCAGAACAGTGTCATCTTCTTCCCCGGGAGTCTGCGCAAATGAACAGTAAAATGCCGAGCTTTGATAGCCAAATTGACGGACCAATCGGCGATGATTCAAGACACACTTGAGGGCGTTTGATTCCTTAGATCGTTCCCCGTCGATTGACACTAAGATCACGACCAATGGTCGCCCAAGGAAGAAGCAATCGGCTGGTCAATCTCAGAGACCTGCGAAAGTCAACCAAAGTGAGCTCAGACCAAATTCGTGCCAAATAGAGCTTGCCGGAGCTCCTAACGGGGATTAAACGGTTTCCCAACCAATTCCGTCGCCGTCGACGTACCATTTGGCACGTGACAGCACGTGAAGCCAAGTGGGCTAACGTCCACTGTTCGAGCGGGAAACCGAACGGAGGTATATAAGCCAATCGACCTTCGCGAAGCAAAAAAAATGGTGGATTCAGTTAGAGAGGGAGGAACTGAATCAAAGAGAGAGAAAGAAGGAGAGAGAAAGAGTTCCCCTCCATCGCCATTGTCGAGGGTGGAGCTCGAATTGACAGAGCACTGGTTGGGCCTCCTGAGGCTGAACCAAAGCTTGACGAAGTCGTGAGGTGGTCGTCCAAGCTCCGGGGAAGCAATCGCCGTCGGCCGCACGGCCTGAGATCGCCTGAACAGGTGAGGCAGAGCTTCAACTCTTATACTGAGCTTCAATGGCGGATTTGATTTTCGACTGTGATTCTTGCATTTAGTGTGTGCGTCTTGTTCTCTGAACATCACTGACCATATTCGTACCTTCATTTTGCATCAACCTTGCATGAATACCTCGAATTGAGTCTTCGAAAACCGCCCCCATAACCGGCCCCTGTTCATTCTTGCCCAGCCAAATCTGGGCCAAGCGAGCTCAATCGGAGCTCGAGGTAAATCTCCTGAACATCGATTGATGCTATCCCGTGATAAAATTGCAATGATTTTGTGTTAATCAAGGAATCGAACTCCCATGGCTGTACTCGGCACTAAGCTTGATACTCGTGATTTAGCGAACAAGATGCTGTGATCTCTAGATATATGAGAATAGAGGCGATTTCAAGTCGATTGGCGTTGGTTTCACACGATTCCATCAAAGTTTCACCGTTAGATCGACGTCGGAGTTCTTCAGCCGTCCATTTTGCCGGGATCGAGAGGTTGAAGACGATGCTGACTTGGCATGTCAACGAGTCAAAGCGCTTAGGTGGCGGTGGGTCATTGGTCCACATGTCAGTACAGTCAGCTCGGCCGTTGGAGGTTGCTGTTCGAACAGGGAGATCCAACAGTCGAGGTTAATCGAGTCCAACAAATAGTGGCCGTCTGATTAGAAATTAGGATAATTCGAAAATGATTTTAAATCGGAAATAAAAAATGATGGAAACGGCGCCGTATGGGTTAGTCAGGAGGCGACGTCGTTCAGGTTAGTAGGATTGGACGGTTCAGATTAAGACTTAGGTTCTAATCGTGGCCATAGATTTAAGTAGTCCGATCAGACGGCGATGATCAAGTCTTCGTCCAATCTGGACCGTAGGTTCTAGTAATCAGATCCAATGGGCGCAGATTAGCCACGCGGTGTATTAGGGACCCTTGGATCAGATCCAAATAATTCGAAAAATAAAAAAGACTGGGACGACGTCGTTTTGAGGAAGCTGGTTTCGCGGATTCGGGTCTGGGTCGGGTTTCGACCTGAGTGGGTCGAGTCGACCCGGTCCGAGTCATATTTTTTAATAAAAAATTTCGAAAATGATTTTTCAAAAATTAAAAAAATCAGAAAAATCTTAGAAAATCCAAAAAAAAATGCTAGAAAATTCCAGAAAATTCAAAAAAAAATGTGGAAAATTGTGAAAAATCCTAGGCATTCCAGAAATCCCCAAAAATCGAGGGTTGACCACAGACAACTGGTCAACCCTATTTTTGGGGTTTCTTATCCGATCTTCAAAGACTCGACGACATTACCCTTTAAGGGTAAGTCGCCTTTGCTGTGTACGTATGACAAAATCGATAATGCCAAAGTAAGAATTAGGGTCGAGTAAGCGATCAATTCTTAGGTTTGGGTTTTCGAGTCCCGCCCCTTTTCTCAAAATGACGATTTTGTCCCTCAATGGGAAAATCATCTTTCTTGTCTCAATCGAGTTCTGAAAATTGCTTAAAGTTAGGGTTCGGGTCAGGTGGACGACCAGCCCTAATATTTAAGATTTTCAGTTCTCATATTTGTCCAAAATGACGATTTTACCCTTCCGAGGGTAAAATCACTTTTAAATTCCAAAAAAATCCTGGAAATTCCCTAAAAATAGGAAATGGATTGGATTGATAGCCAATCCTATTTCCCCTGTCCTTTCACTTCCCAATTCATCTAAAATGACAAATTTACCCTTTCAAAGGTAAATTTTCCCCGAATTATTCAAAATCACGATTCTGCCCCTCATGGGCGAATCATGTCCAAATCACTCTTAGGTTTGGGTTTTCGAGTCCCGCTCCTTTTCTTAAAATGACGATTTTGTCCCTCAATGGGAAAATCATCTTTCTTGTCTCAATTGAGTTCTGAAAATTGCTTAAAGTTAGGGTTCGGGTCAGGTGGACGACCAGCCCTAATATTTAAGATTTTCAGTTCTCATATATGTCCAAAATGACGATTTTACACTTCCGAGGGTAAAATCACTTTTAAATTCCAAAACAATCCTGGAAATTCCCTAAAAATAGGAAATGGATTGGATTGATAGCCAATCCTATTTCCCCTGTCCTTTCACTTCCCAATTCATCTAAAATGACAGATTTACCCTTTCAAGGGTAAATTTTTCCCGAATTATTCAAAATCACGATTCTACCCCTCATGGGCGAATCATGTCCAAATCACTCTTAACCCTTGATTGATATTTCTCTAGGCTAATAGGGCCTCATTAGGGATGCCATGCTTCTTTCATGTGTTTTATCCACATGTACTGGATCCTTGATTTGCGCACTTATTTCTATTGACTGTGATTGATAGGGTAGCATTTCCCATATGCATGAACTCCTAGATTTAGGATCTGTACCCCACTCGTCCGTATGAAATCCTAGGATCAGATAAACCATTCAGCTTAGGTACCGAAAGGGCGTCAACTCTGACAGTTGGCATAACTAAGTCCCCGAACCCACTTCTCTGGTTTCCGCAGAATCGAATAGACCACTCCCAACTATTCGATAGGGTTTTTCGATCGTACCCTCCACGAAACGATTGGTTGCGACTCCTTGGCATGCACACTCATCACATGTCACTAGACCGTACTGAAGGTCGATCACGTATATCCAACAGTTGCGATTTGAGTAATGGACCTTAGGAGAGGCCCGTGTCCGATCATACAACATCGGACGGCCCATTAACCCTCTTTAGAGCCATATATGGCGTTCGAGGGAGGGTCGCGATAGACTGGCGACTCCACTGGGGACTTATTCTAAACCAGAATCTCTGGTTACGAATTCCAGAGGACTTGAGCCGATTAAAAAGTTGTTTGGTTTATCTGACCTTATTTTCTGCAGATGCTCTCGAAGATGAGGTACGTACATTAACCATTGTGTTAGATGTTTTTGCAAATTTGAGAAATAAGGGGTGGAGTGATTGTTGACATTTTTTCCTGCAGGTTGGAGTTAGGAATGTATGTTTATTTTTATGCACATACTGAAGCGGTGTTTTGATACAAACTGCTGTGCATGACTTTGCATTGTGATGATCACGACACGTTGCACACACTGGCGGTCAAATCCCGACTGCAACCACCCCTAGGTTACCTTAGATAGGGAAAGGGTGCGAAAAGGATCTCGTGTTTGATGGCACTTGAGACTTTCGTACTCGTTCCCGCTCACCATCTGCATTGGCGATATCTAGCCCTCTTGGGTAGGTACCCTTGGAGAGGAATCTGCCTCGTGTGGATCGTGGGAGCCTGAGCCATAGGTTCCTCACCTGATTTTTGATTTCTTAGAGTATACCCACTTGTCTCATGCGCATGTCTATGGATGGTTGGTATACCTAAAACCGCCCATTGATAAAATGGGGACATTCCACATTCCCCCAGGTATGGTTGGTAAGGCATTTATTTCCGATGTACTTTACTACTTCCTGCTCCATAATATGACTCATACATTACATACATTCATATGCATTCACATCATGCAAATCGCTCAAGTGACTAATTGAAACAGCAATGGTAATAGGTTAGAATGTCGCTATTCCCTAAGAGCTCGACAGAATTGGTGACCTTCGAATATCTGAGGAAAGTCACTCGCCCCGGACCAAACACAAGGCAACACTTCACTAGATTCGTGCATGGTCGGGAGCTGACTGGACGTAAGTTGGGATACGTCGAAGATTGCCAAACCCGTTACTATGTCGATAACCTCAGATTCAAGCGACAAGCGGATGAGATGTTTAAGGACTATCTGGAGATGAAGAGGCAGCGTCGCAACCAGTTGGCCAGAGAGGCATATGCCCGTTGGAAGGCTGAACTACTGGCCAGAGAAAGTGTGCCCATAGTCACTTTCTGGGGAAGAAAAAGGCGCCCCGCGACCAAGACAAAATCGAAGCATATCACGCTCAAGAAGGCGAAACCCGAGAAAGCTCCTGAAGTCGTCGTACCGTGGACCAGAGAATGGCCAGAGGAACTACGATCTTTCGACCCGAACATAGAAGATTAGAGGAGAGTTCCCGACTGACTGTCAAGAGTGACTTAGATCCTCACATCCCATTAGCCTTTTATGGCTTTCTTGTTTGAAGAATCTTTCTCTACCTTTCTTTCATTATGCTTCCCGATTGTAATAAAAGTTCATTCCACCTTGTGCATTTGATGTATTGACCAATGGAATGTGACATTACTGTTTCCTTTAGTCACTGAGTGAACCTGACTAAATTGCATAATTCACTTCCTTGAAATTCAAGTTAGGCTTTAAGTCAGGCCTTCGAGACCTGAAAAAGGTCCTAATTTCCATTTCTTCAAAATGAACTATGCAATTAAGTTAGCCCATGCATATCTCATGGCATCTGCATAATCATGTTTTTAAAGTAATTTCTGACGATTGACTTTTAAAAAAAAAATCATTTGCATATTTTAGACTTGATGGGAAAAAGTGATATTCAAGTGTTCGAAGTTCCCCGGGCCGAACTCCAATCTTGGTGGGATAGCATGGGCGAAGCCAGCCAGAAGTATGCTGAATCTCGACTAGGATACCTACTGGACCTGCTGAAGATTGAATGTCCACCTGCCTTTATTCAAGCCAAGGCGCTCTACTGGGATCCTACCACCGCTATGTTTTGCATGGAAGGACTAGAGATTACTCCCACTATCGAGGAATATAGCGTCGTCATCGGAGTTGAGTTCACTCCTACGCTCGTCCGACCCCCTATAGGATTTGAACCCCTGAGTCAGGTGGCTGAATTCCTTGACACATGCCTGAATGAAGTCAAAGCAGATGCAAAAAGTAATTATGGACGAGTCTCATTATCTTTCCTTATAGACCGATTTTCCCGCCTCCCTGCTGCTAAAGGAACCAAATCTGGTAGAGCCTTTGTCTTGGCATTCTTTAGTTTTGTACTATTCCCGATCTCATCTTTCACCTTTGATCCTATCATGGCCGTAGTAGCTAGACAAGTCTGTTGTGGGTGGGATTACTCAAACATCCTCCTTGCCGAGACCTTCTTTTCCTTAAATCGCTTCAGGAAAAATAAAAAGGGAATCTTTAGAGCCTCTAGTGATCTTCTGTATCTGTGGTTCACTTCCCATATAAGACAATTTCACATTCGCATGGGTTTCACTGAAATTAGCCCCGATGCACACCCTCTTAAAACCTTTGTCAGAATCCATACAAGTGTTCCTAAGTTCAACTTCATAGAGTGGAAAAACTTCCTTAAAATCCTAAAACCCGAACAACTTCGATGGCGACTAAGGTTGCCAACGCTGAGCAAAGTCAGATTGACCTGCGATGACGGGAGTCTAGTCCCTTTGCTAGGATTCACGGGCGCTACTGCATACTATCCAAGGAGGGTGATTCGACAGTTTGGAGCCCTACAGGAGATCCCTTCACTAACGCAACCTGGTATCTTTTCCTTTGACTTACTAAGCCAGACCCTCACAGAGGAGGAGAAGAGACAGTTTGAAGCCAAGGTGGCATCCATCACATGCTCTTTGAAGAATTCTCAGGCTGAAGAAATAAGTTGGCCAGAAAACATGACTCGTGAAGAAAACATTCATAGAGCCACCACAGAATACATTCAGCACTTTAAAACAACCAGACGGAGCCTTGTCGAGCCATACGTACCCGAATACGTAGTACCCTATATACTTGGGATAGAGCCGTACGTACCCGAAGACATGGGACCGCTGCCATATTCAGAAGATGAGGAGCCCCAGACTAAAGAGGGGAATCCATACTGGGATGATGAGGATACCTTAGACCTCAAGCGTCCTAGACTTAAATAGGCTATTCTGTCAAGTGTAAAATAAGCAAACATTGTGACACCTTCTCATACATTCTCATTTCTATGTGATGCTATTTTAGAACACATGAGCATAAATGTGAACATGTTTCGCGAATACATAAAAACTATCGTCAGAAATTGCGCTTCTTTTAATTTCATGAATTCTTATCAGAAAATGGTTAAAAGAACTACTTACATAAGGCTAAGGCTCACGAGGTAGCCCTTTTTCTCATCTACTGAAAAGAAGCATGCAACTGAAAGAATTAGCTGCTCCTCCTTGGTCAAAGACAAAAGAATTAGCTGCTCCTCCGTACCCGCTTTAAGACAAGAATGGAGCAACAAGAATTGACTCCGCGTGTGGGCATGTTGGAATCTCAAATGACCGCCTTAGCAACTATGATGGACGACATCAAGGCCATGCTGGAGGCCACCCAAGCTAAACAAGCCACAGCCAATAACCAGAACAACTCAGGCCCTTCTTCGGTACCTGATGTAGCAGATAGAGAGGTAACAAGGGATACCCAACATACATATGAGGATGTCCATGAACCAAACAGCCGATCACAACCAAAGGCCTCGCCTGTTGTTATCAACCTCGAGAAGGAGGAGAAGGGGAAGCAGACCATGAAAACTGAAGCGAAGGCTAAAAGGTTGGCCAAAATCGAGGAGTGCTTGAGCAGTCAAGGTTACGAGTTAGCCCGCTTCGACAAGATATCTCCTTTCGCTAAAGTAGAGACTCCTTTTGACTATAAGGAGCTAGAGTTTGTAAGAAAGTATAACGGGACAGGCTGTCCCCGTGCGCACCTCAAGTATTACCTGCGCAAGATGGCACACTATTTAGATTATATTCCGCTACTAATGAACACGTTCCAAGAGAGTTTGGCTGGCGCCGCTCTGGCCTGGTTCATTGAGCTAGACCTAGAAGATTACGATGGGTGGGAGGATCTTGCAGAGGACTTCCTCAGACAGTATAAATTCAACACGGCTACGGCCCCTACAAGAGAAGACCTTCTGCGAACTTCAAAGGCAAGAGGTGAACTAATCAGGACATATGCCCAGAGGTGGCGAGCCTTGGCCACCCAAGTAAAGCCATCAATCCCAGAAGAGGAGCTGATTGACTTATTCCTGAAAGCACTCCCCTACGAGTACTTTGACAGGCTAAACACTTCCGGGTGTCAAACATTCACACACTTGATTAAGGTTGCCGAAAGACTAGAATGGGCCTTAAGGGAAAGAAAGCCTCATGAAGCTTCTAGAAGGCAATACCCCTTAAAAAAGGAGAGAGAATCTAGACTCGACATAGCATTTATACCAGATCCTCACAAGCCCAAGACGTTCGGCAATTCCAACCAAGCCAAAGGAGGATCGTCCTGGTCGACACCTAAAGTGCATGAGCCTAGAAGAAAACAACCCCAGAAGCAATTCTCTCAGCTCCCGAGGCATTTATCCAAGTTGCTCCCGATGCTGCTAGAGCAACACCTGGTGGCGAAAGAACCGCCTAGGGCAAACCCTGCAAGGTATCTTGGCTTTGATGAGAGCCAGACCTGTGCCTACCATATGGGCGAGAGAGGGCATAATGTGGATAACTGTTATATCCTTAAGCTGAAAGTTCAAGCCCTGATTGATAGTCAGATTCTAAAATTTGACAATGCGGCCCTCAATGTACAAGAAAATCCACTGCCAGATCATCAAGCAGTAGGGGCAATATTCTCTGAAGGGGAAGAAGACTACCTTAAGCTGAAGATAGATGTGCTTAAGCTGACCAACCTGCTAATAACCGCTTCATCATACCCAAAAGCAGGAGCAATCTCGACTGACCAAAAGAGATTATGCATCGCTAAGATGATGAGCTTGGGGATAATGTCTAGTATCACCAATGAAGAGTTCGAAGGAGTCAAAGCTTCTTTATCTTTGGAAGGTAGCCACTTCGTGATCAAGACTGAGCGGGGTAATACCTGGGGTACCTCACATGAGAATCTGGTAAACAATCTTGGGCTAGTCACTCAGTCAGAGGAAGAGTTCGAAGAAGACGAACCGGAAGCCAAGAGACGAAGTCTAGCAGACCTCAAATTTATGGCCGACGCACTTGAGAAGGGCGAAATTATAAACAACCTTGGTCAAGATTCTGGAGGGTACAACTTCAAAGTGAAATATTCGGCCCCTCCCAGCTTTTACCAGAAAATTGAAGACATCACACCGGACGGATGTGGAGGTATGGATGATCTCTTTCAACCAGAGACCTCGAAGGGCATAGAAGAACTTGACAACACCGTATCGATGGTCGAAGTCGCTACGACAGTGGTAATCAGATTGGAAGAACTTGATAGCATGAGCGGGGTGAAAGACGACCTAGTCGAGCCTGTTGTGATTCAACTGCCGCAAGAAGAAGCAGACGACACGACTAAACCGGAGATATCTCATCAGACAACTGTAACTATAAAAATCCCCCAATAGAAGAATACGATCCTAAAGCAGTCCAGTGGCGCACGTATTGATCGACAATGGATCAGCCTTCAACATTTGCCCTTTGGCTACCCTGAGAAGATTGGGAATCAATGAAGAAACGGTTAAAACATCCAAAACGGCTGTGAGAGCTTTCGACGGGACGAAGAAGACTGTGGTGGGTGAGATTGAGCTTGACATGTCCATCGGCCCAACAAAGTTCTCTATAAACTTCCAAGTGATGGATCTGCCCAATGCATTTGGGTTCTTGTTGGGAAGGCCTTGGATCCATACAGCAGGAGCTGTCCCTTCAAGCTTGCATCAAAAGGTACGCTTCGCAGTAGATGGGAAGGTGATTACTGTGCACGGAGAAGTCGACCTCCAAACCTACCAGAACAGTGCCATACCTTATGTTGAACCCGAAGTAAAAACAGAGGCGAGCTATCATTCCCTAGAACTGGTAGCAACAGTTCATACCCCGGCAGGGACAAGGCTAAGAACCCCCTACATCTCAGAAGCCAGTCTTCTACCAGCTAAGATGCTACTGGCATACGGATTCAACCCCGAAAAAGGTCTAGGCAGACACAATCAAGGAATAAATGCCCCACTGCAGTTAAAAGCTAACCCACATAGAATGGGCTTGGGGTATCAGAAATATCACATGGATGGATCTGGCCCAAAGACAACAGGCCGAGGTCGAGGCAGAAGCCTGGGACGCTTGGGAGGCCGAAATAGCCCGAATGACTCATTCATCGGTTCTCCAACTTGGAAAGGCAGGTCTCAAATGTTCAATAACCCTTTGAATGCCCACTTCAACCAGAACTCTAAATGGTTGTCTGAAGAAGATGTCACTTCACCAATAGAACCAGATCTGACAAATCTTTTTCTCAAAGATGACTCTGTGAATGTCATCATGAAGTGGTTGGACAATGGAGCCACTTCCTCTGAGTAAAGAGCCTCTTCCTTTGTCTTTAAATACTGCATTTAGAACTTTCTGCATTTTGTTGTATTTTCTTTTCTTATTGTACGTATAAGGAAACGCCTTTGGATCTCTGGCCGTTGGTCCAAATAGCACATCTTGTAACGCGGCCCATCTTGCATTCAATAAAACCACGCATATTTTGTTATGGACATATGGAGCCACGAATCAGCCCAATGATGATACCAGTCTTCCACACAGAAGCTTGAGGCCTGATTTGCCATATGATTCCTGATTTCCAAAAAGATTTCCTTGGGGCCAGGATATCCAATGACATGAGGATTAGTCCCGTTTATACCTGTACCTATTTCGAAAACTCTTTCGAAAAGACTTTCCATGATCATACATGCCGTTCTTATGGAATACAAACTGACCATACTCATGACATTTCAGGCATATCATCTCAAACATGCATACCAAGTTGTTACGAGATTCAGATTTCTCCAATTACCATTCTTATAGCATTGAGGAAGTTGAAGACGAGGGTTATGCGTCTATCCGTAGAGATTGGAATGCTTTTGAGGAATCGACACCTCCTACTTCAGAAGAACCAATCATTGTTAATCTGGGAGACTCCGTGAATATCAGAGAGGTCAAGATCGGCGGGCATTTATCCCGAAATGAAAGGCTCGAGTTCACAGAGTTACTGAGAGAATATCAAGACATCTTCGCATGGTCTTACGCTGGTATGCCAGGCCTTGATCCTCAGATTGTGGAGCATGCATTACCCATGGATCCCGGTGTCAAACCTATCAAGCAAGGCAGCTGACGGATGAAGGCTGAGTTGGAGGACAAAATTAAGGAAGAAGTCATGAAGCTTCTTAGGGTAGGCTTTATTGAAGCTATCCCATACTCAGACTGGATTGCAAATATAGTCCCCGTCATGAAAAAGGATGGTAAAGTTCGGATCTGCGTGGATTACCGAGACCTGAATAGAGCAAGCCCAAAAGATGATTTTCCACTTCCTCACATTGATGTGTTAGTGGATAGCACAACAGGTTATGAATTGTTCTCGTTTATGGATGGATTTTCGGGATATAAACAAATCTTCATGAAACAAAAAGACAAACCAAAGACTGCTTTTACCACACCCTGGGGGAACTTTTGCTACAAAGTCATGCCCTTTGGATTAAAAAACGCCGGGGCTATCTATCAGGAGGCCATGGTCACATTATTCCATGATATGATCCACAAAGAAATTGAAGTATACGTCGACGACATGATCGCCAAATCCAAGAAAGGACAGGATCACATACAGGTCTTAAGAAAATTATTTGAGCGTCGGCGCAAATATAAGTTGAGGCTGAACCCTAACAAATGTGTGTTTGGGGCGAGATCTGGGAAACTTCTTGGGTTCATAGTCAGTAACAGGGGCATTGAGATTGATCCTTCAAAGATTCAAGCTATCCATAATCTGTCAACTCCCACCACAGTAAAAGAAGTGAGAAGCCTTCTGGGGAGACTGAACTATATTGCCCGATTTATCAATCAACTGTCTGATGTGGCTAAGCCAATCTTCAAATTGCTTAAGAAAGGCGCGAAAGTAACATGGGATGCTGAATGTAGCAGGGCTTTCCAAATGATCAAGAACTATCTGATCACACCGCCGGTACTTGTGCCACCAATTTCTGGTCACCCATTAACCTTATATCTGACTATACAGCAGGAATCCTTGGGAGCCTTACTCGCCCAAACAAGCCCGATAGATGGTAAAGAAAGAGCCATCTATTACCTGAGTAAGAAATTCACACCATCTGAAGCAAAATATGCGCCAGTCGAAAGGGCCTGTGTAGCAGCGGTATGGGTACTTCGCAGACTAAGACAGTATACCTTACACCACCACATTCAGCTCATAACAGAGAACGATCCTGTCCAATACCTCCTGGAGAAACCCGCTTTAATCGAGAAATTAGCAAAATGGCAAGTAATGCTATCTGAATTTGACATCAAGTGTTCTCCACAGAAGTCAGTTAAAGGAAGAGCTATAGCTGACATGCTAGCAGAAAACCCGTCAAACGCTGAATCTCCTGAAGTAACAAGCACAAAAGGTCAAATTCTCAACTTAGCAGAAGACAAGTGGGTCATGTACTTCGATGGTGCTGTTAATCTATCAAGGGCAGGCACTGGGGCAGTACTGATATCCCCTGATGATCAACATTACCCTGTGGCGGCAAAAATAACTTTCCCTTGCACCAACAACATCTCAGAATATGAGGCGTGCATTTTAGGCCTACGATTGGCCATTTCCATGAAGATACCTAAGTTGCAAGTTTTTGGAGATTCCATGCTCATCATCCTACAGACACAGGGAGAGTGGAAGACGAAAGATGCAAAGCTCATCCCTTATCATGAATACCTTGAAGAATTGATACTTAAGTTCGAAGAAGTATCATTCGAGTACCTATCAAGATCTCACAATCAATTTGCAGATGCGTTAGCCACCCTGGCCTCGATGTTGCAAACAAAAGGAGGATTGGATATAGAACCCCTAAGGATCGGCATAGTTAAAAAACCAGCTTATTGTATGCTAATCAAAGAAGAATTTGATGGAGAGCCATGGTATAATGACATCAAGAATTACCTCTCTAAAGGGGAATTCCCTGAAGAAACCCAGCCAGGAGACCGAAGATACATAACCAAGATGGCCAGCAAGTTCTTTCTCAATGGATAAATTCTGTACAAAAGATCCTTTGATTCTACTCTATTGAGATGTGTAGATGCCAATGAAGCAAATATCCTCTTGAAAGAGATCTACGAAGGAATATGTGGGCCTCACATGAACGGCCACCTCATCGCCAGGAAGATCATGCGGCTTGGCTATTATTGGATGACCATCGAATCAGATTGCTGTCAGCACGTCCGGTCATGCCACCAGTGCCAAATATACGGTGATAAGATCAGTGCACCCCCAAACGTACTACACCAAATGTCTGAAGTTTGGCCTTTCTCTATGTGGGGCACAGACATGATAGGGCCATTAATCATGTGGCTTCAAATGGTCATCGCTTCATCTTGGTAGCGATTGATTACTTCACAAAATGGGTAGAAGTCAGTTCTTACAAGAATGTCACTACAAGAAATGTGGCAAGATTCATCAAAAGAGACATCATATCCCGGTATGGTACCCCTTAAGCGATCATCACAGATAACGGGTCTAACCTAAACAACAAGATTGTCGATGATCTACTAGATCACTTTAGCATTCGACATCTGAATTCATCTCCTTACCGCCCACAGATGAATGGGGCAGTAGAAGCAGCCAACAAAAACATCAAGAGAATTTTGGCTAAAACAGTAGAAAACTACAGGGATTGGCACGAAAGGCTGCCCTTCGCCTTGATGGCCTACCGAACGTCGATCAGGACTTCTACGGGGGCAACTCCCTACAGTCTTGTGTATGGGACAGAAGCAGTTCTACCCGTAGAAGTCAAGATTCCCTCTTTGAGAATCTTATCAGAAGATAAACTCTCTGAGTCAGAATATTTCAAACACAGATATGAAAAGCAGAATTTAATAGACGAGAAACGTCTTAAAGCCATTTGCCATGGACAAACTTACTAGAGAAGGGTAGTCAGGACGTTCAATCGAAAGGTCAAGACCAGAAACTTCGAAGTAAATGACTTGGTAATTAGGAAAGTTTTGCCGAGTACTACCCATCCAAGGGGAAAATTCACTCCAAATTACGAAGGCCCTTACATTATCAAGAAGATCCTCACGGGAGGAGCATTAATTCTTGTAAACTCCGAGGGAGAAGAACTGGGGCACCCTGTAAACTCAGATGCTGTGAAGAAATATTACCCTTGAAATAAAATCAGATTCCGGTCATATGCCCTACCTCGAATTGAGCCTACTCTTCATGATAGTCATTGCTTAAGCATGTCATGCATCCATGCATACATTAGCATGTGTTCAATATTGCAGGACTCAAGGAAGCAAGGTCCTCGAGGGCAAATACCAAGAATGTCCGATGAAGACAGCAGACATCAAAACGAAGGGCATGAAACTTCAAAAGAAGGGCACATGAGCACGTTCCAAAATGAATGAAGCCAATTAGAATGCATGATCAAGAGGACTTACTGTCATGATGACCAGGTACATGTCCTATTTCTCCAAAGACTGAGAATTTCAAGAAATTTTAGAACAACTTAATCATCTTGTGTTGTTAAGAGACGATGCAGATTTTCATGAATCTATCCATTTTCATTGGAGCGCATGATCAAGGGTAAGGTGTATCGTTCTAATTTTCTGAAATTCGACAGCATATACCGACAGATTCCTTTTATATTTTTCAGGGATCCCTGGCCACGCTGGACAGGTAAGTATTCATTTCCCTATCTCTCAGGATTTAAGACTGTCAGAACCTTTTTTGCTAGAATTTGAAGGCTTCTTGGAATATAGCATGCATTCAAATCTCATGTCTAGAAAGACGCAAAATGCTCACGGTCATGTCATTGGCATTCATGTTTAAACTTGGAGGATATCTGAACATGATTGAAATATGCATTGTGCCTCATAAATCCCCTTGGATGGTAAGTTTTGAAGAAAACAAAATGAACTTTTTCAACAAGAGTTGTTTAAACTGTTTAAAAGGATGTTTCCTCAGACAAGAGGCAAGCTGGATTCAAACACATCCCATACACACTTAAGAGATGAGTGGAGTGGTAAGGACAACGAGACCTTGACCTTGACCTACGGAAGTAGGGGTTATTCGCAGTGATTACATGGATCGAGACGACGGAGGCATTCGTTTCTCTATCATAAATACTACAGGTGACCATTGATAACCCTTTGAACGGCGGTTTCATTCTTTACCCCTGTCAAGAACCACCCCACAGTGGGGCAAACTGGAGGTACGTCCAGCAGTATCAGGAGATAAATGGTTAGAAGTTCTCTTGCTCAGACTTGCATCAATCTTCATGTGTTGCTTGTCATTTTAACTTCTATGGTAGTTCAAGTGCTTTAAGATGATGAAAAGCATTTGTTTCTATATCCTATACACTTTGACCCTTTGCACAGCCCAGTTGAGCCTATACGTTCGTTCCATAAACCCGTTGGTGATCATTGCATATTCCAAGACGGAAGCGACATCACTTCCCGAGCAGAAGAGTTCAAAATATTGGATTTATGGAAAATTCCTGAATTAATGTTGGGGTGCTGAGATTCAAGCTGTACATCTAGCACACTCATTTGAAAATTCTAATTCCCAAAAGAAAAGAAAATGTGAGATTTCGACAAAGGATGAGAAAAAGAAAAAAGAGAAAAAGATCCGATCCTGGGCATCAAGAAAAAGCAAAGTGTCTGGTAAAAGCAAGGCCAATGCCCGTCCAAATACTTGTACATTTGTGAATCATGTGTTTGATCTTGTAAATGCCAAAAGATGGCATGATACCTTTGTATAGGTCACTGGTGAGATCTGGTTGTAAAAGATGCTCCCAATCATGTCACACTCAGATGGTGAAAGCATAGACAAGATGTTGACACCGTCTCAACATGAAAGAGATATTCTCTAAAGATAAATGTGCACTTCGGAGACTGACAGTGCTCTTCAAAGACTATCAATGCACTTCAAAGACTGAAGACGCTCTTTGAATTGGAAGGGGCAAGATGACGGCAAACTTGCAGTGATCACCAATGTTAAACCCTTCACGTATTCTGAGCCAAAAACAAGCCTTTTTTTGTCCCCAATCCTACCTACGTTACAACCCTGAAAAGCCTTTTCTGATTAAGGCACTTGGATTGACATAAGGTTTAATGTCTAAGCTTAGCTCGAAGAAGTTCGAGCAAGATTATTTCTTCCTCATTTTTGCAGGTTTCTTGACTTGTAAACCCGGAGCAGACATCGGAGACTTCTCTTCGAAAGCCTTGACTTGCACGCAAGTCCCCCTTTGAAAACCGTTGACCAAGCCCAACATTACGGTCCCTTAGAAGTCCTCCTGAACGATAGAGGTGTATTCACTGCGAATGATCCTGAACCCTAGGTGTAGGTTTGATAGGAAATTCGAGTACATTCTTGGGAAAAAACCATTATCTCAAATCGGTGAGAAGTCCTTTTTGATGAGAATACTCCAACAGACGTTTTAACCAAATTCTTTTGGGTAATTTTAGATTGTTTGATTCAAACTTTCCTCACAAGGTATTTTTGATCACTTCCGTATATAACAAGGTGTTTCGGATAACCTCCAACATCATAATGCATTCATTGAAATTTCTCATGACTATAATATAAGTCATAAAGTGCTGTCAGTTTGACATTAGAGACCATTGATGCGCTTTGGTAAGAAAATTCTCAGATTGGAGCTTCTGCAAGATTCTTGATGACTTCGGCTCCTAAAACGGCTTGTATCACTCTTGGTGAGAAAAGTTTAACATGTCTAAACTTAAGCAGAATTCCTGGCAAGCCCAGACCTCAGAAGAACACAACCTCTCTTGGTAAGAAAGAGTTTACATGTTCAAGCTTTTGTAGGACCCCTGGTATCCCCAGACCTCAGAATGCTACTTCTTTTGTGAAGAATAACTTTCAAGTTTAAGCTTCTGCAGAATTCCTGGCAAGCCCAGATCTCAAAAGAACACAACCTCTCTTGGTAAGAAAGAGTTTACATGTTCAAGCTTCTGTAGGACCCCTGGTATCTCCAAACCTCAGAATGCTACTTCTTTTGTGAAGAATATATTTCAAGTTTAAACTTCTGCAGGACTCGTGATAGCCCCAAGTCCCAGAATGACACATTTCTCTAAGAAGGAGAGTTTATATGCCTGAGCTTCTGACAGATTCTTGGTTGAACTTTCTGTAGGATACCTGGAGTACCCAGATCTCAGAATGCCACCTCGCATGTCAAAAGGACAATCTTCGAAATCACCCCTCTGTGAGATTTCAAATTTACAGGTTTGAGCTTTCTGTAGAATACCTGGAGCTCCCAGATCCCAGAATATCACCTCCAATGTCAAAAGGACAATCTCCGAAATCATCCCTCTGTGAGATTTCAAATTTATAGGTTTGATCTTTCTACAGGATACCTGGAATACCCAGATCCCAAAATGTCACCTCCCATGTCAAGAAGACAATCTTTAGAAATCATCTCTCCATGAGATCCTAGTGTTACAGGTTAGAACTTTCTGCAGGATACCTGGAGCTCCCCAAATCCCAGAATAACGCATTGCATGTCGAAAGGACAATTTTCAAGATCAGCTTTCTGTGAGGTTCTAGGTAATCCCTAAACCCAGAATAGCCCATTTAGTGAAGCCTAAAGGTTAGGCACACCTCACTTATATGAATCCTAGTTAATTCCTTAGAATATAGGATCAAAAACTTCTGACAAAATCTGCTTTCTGTGATGTTCTAGGTAACCCCTAAACCCAGAATAGCTCATGTGGTGAAGCCTCAAGGTTAGGCACACCTCATTTGTATAAATCATAGTTAATTCCTTAGAATATAGGATCAAAATGTTCGACAATCCCTAGGAGACCGGGTGCGTCATCCATAGGTTCATAGCAAAAAGGAGTCCTATTCGTGGTCTGATCCACCACACGGATCAAAATGTTCGACAATCCCTAAGAGACTGGGTGCGTCATCCATAGGTTCCTAGTAGAAATGAGTCATATTCTCGGCCTGATGTTGACACCTGATTTTTGACCATCCATTATTATAGTTTGTATTTCTAAAATTAATTAAAAATAGCAAAAAAGGTCAAAAAATCGCAAAATCAACTTTGGAAGCCTTAGCCTAGCCTTGGGAACCAATTTTGAACAAAAAATATTTTTTGTATTTTTTAATATTTTTTGTTATTTATTTAATTATTAAAATACCCAAAAAATCAAAAAAATACCATTCGTGGTCAGAACATTACAAAAAATATTCCTAAATTTTATTTTAATTCTCTCTTTAATATTTTCACTTTTTATTAGGGAAATTCGGCTTGGTTCATGGGGTTCCTTCACAAACCTAATCCCGAACCGGGCCTAAAAAATCCTTTTCGAGTCTTTTAATTTTCAATCCTCGGTTTTTATAAGTTATGACATTGGACTCTAAAGTATTGAAATGCAATTGGGTCAATTGGCCCTCCAATTTGATCAATTTTAGCCAAAATGGCTTAATTGCATAAAAATCTTTCAATTTAGTCCCCGGTTTTACAATTTGTGAAATTAAATTTCACACGGGCACACCCATTAAAATTAAACACCTCTACCCAATAGTTTTCATCATTCTGAATACATTGGTGGCCTCAATTTTGAATAATTTGATCGTTTAGGCCCTCGATTTGGCGAAATTAACTTTCGGATCCTAGGGACGATTTGGGGTTTTCACAAAATTTTAGTCAATTGAATCGCGAAAATACCCTTATTTGATATAAAATATGTCAAGGAGTCCGATTATGCCATCAATTTCATAAAAAGAGGTCAATTTGGGGCCCAATTTGGGCGTTTTGGTCGAACCGGGCCGGTCGGGTCAAACCCGACCCGACCCGATCCGACCGGGTCTGCAACATTGTTGCAGACCCAGGCGCACCGAACAGAGCAGAACAGGGGAGCATGGGGGCGCGCGATTTTGGGAAGAAAAAAAGGAGAGCGGGCGTGGGGGACACTTCCAGCAGAGCCCCATGTTCGTTCTGGCAAGGGCATGGGTGTCGAGGCGGGCGGTCGGCCACGCGAAACAAGCGGGGAGTCTCGGTTTTATACCGAGTTCGAAGAGAGAGAGAGGGGGGATTTTTTTCGAGAGAGCCGGAGCAAGACAACCTGGCCTGCACCTCTTGGAGCCTGAGGGTAGCTCTGGTCGCCGTCGAAGGTTGCGAACCAGGTCGGTTTCCCTTCCCCGACCTTCGTTTTTCATAGACACGCTACCCGTTCGATGAAATGCCAAAATGAGAGTTAAGTTTTCGGGGTCTCGGCCGAGCTGTCCCGGGTCTTCCCGGTCACGAATTTTGCCATAAAGCTTCATTATCTATGTCACTGCTATCGGCTTACTCCTTTTCTTGCATCGAAACCGAGTCGAAAGCGACGGCCGGAGCTCGACGTGCTCGGATCGAGCCGAGAGCTCTCACCGGCGCAAGTGGCGGTCGCCGAGCCCCAAGGGAGTCCAGGTAAGCTCCCAAACCTTGCCTTGATGGTGCTCGAGTGATTAGAATAGGCTTTGGTCAGAAAATTTTTCTCCAAAATTTTTGGCCGGAATCGGCTCGGTCGGGGCTCCGTCCGGCCACTCTCCGACGACAAATCCCTCATGTTTTTGTTGTATGTTGATGTTGAAATGTTAGGGAGTCTAGTGGTGCGAAATCCCCAAAAAATTCTGAGTTTTGGTCAATTTTGGGCATTTTCCGGCGAACTCGCCGGAACAATCACTGTTCCGGCGAGTCGCCGGTCGTCTTCTCCGACGGCCGAAGACCGGTCAACCGGTCAACGGCTGATGTGGCAGGCCACATAGGAGCCACGTCAGCCGGGTGGGGCCGGTCCAAGTCTTTTTTAAATAAAATGAAATGAACGGCCCGGATCGCGACACGTGTCGCGATCCTGTAATTTTGGGAAATAATAATTGATTTTCGGATTATTAATTAGAAATCCATCCGGCGGACGACATCGCGCCACGTGGCACTCTGAGAGACGTCCAATCTAGTGCTAGATCGGACGCACCGAAGGTGGCCACGTGGCTCAGTGTGGAGCGTCCGATTCATTGGTTTTCTTAAAAAAGGGAAAATAATTGATTTTTGATCCGATGGCCACGATTTGGCCACGTGGCCCACTGAGGGACGTCCGATCTAGTATTTGATCGGACGCACGAGACGAAGCCACGTGGCACGACGTGGACCGTCCGATCCGGGGAATTTTCGGATAAATAAATAAAATAGATAAAAAATCAAAAAAAATGTTAAAAAATAGGAAAAAATATTTAAAAATATAAAACGGTGTCGTTTTAGGCCGGTGTCGACTCCTAGGGTCGGGCCGGGCGCCCGAGAGGCGCGGGCCGGGTTTGACCCGGCCCGGAAAATATTTTTAAATATTAAAAAATCCAAAAATAATAATAAATTAATCAAAAAATCAATAAAAAATAAAAAAATCATGAAAAATTCAAAAAATTCAGAAAATTCAGAAAAACTCTAAAAAATTCCAGAAAATAGGAAATGGCCACATTCAACTGGCCACGACCTATTCCGGGTCATTTAACCCCCGATCTTTCCAAAAATGACGGTCTTGCCCTTTCGGCAAATCATCTTCCAAAAAAAATTCTAAAAAATCCAGGAAAATCTCAAAAAATAGGAAATGGCCACAAACAACTGGCCAAGGCTCATCTCGGGTGTTTTGAACCCCGAACCTTTTTGAAAATGACGATTTCGCCCTTTGGGCGAGTCGTCTTCCAAAAATTGAAAAAAATCAAGAAATTCCAAAAAAATTCTCAAAAATGGGAAATGGCCACAATCAACTGGCCATGGAATATTTTGGGGTAATTAGGTATCCAAACCTTCCAAAAATGACGATTTTACCCTTCGGGCTAATCGTCCCCAAATCTTCCCATTTTATCCCTAGTCCTAAATCGCATTTTCGCTAAGCCCTTATGGCTATACTAGGAGGCCCATGATTGAAATTGATGTGCATTGACATGATTTATTTATGCATTTGACTTGCGCTTTCATTATATTGACTGTGATTTGATAAGACTAGTCTTCCAATTTGCATGAAACCCTGACTCATACATATCTCACCCAAAATTGCGCCTGCATGAACTCTTAGTCAGGAAAATCACTCGCGTTAGGTACCGTAAGGGCGTTGGTAATGACACCGACGTAACCAAGTCCCCGAACCCAAAATCTCTGGTTCCGCAGAACTGATCGATCTCTCCCAATCGGTCAGTAAGGTTTCCGGTCTACCCTCCAAGAAAGACCGGTGGCGACTCCAAATGCATGCACAAGTTGCACATGCCACCACGACCACACTAAGGTCGAAAGCGATCGACTCTTATCGTCGAATCCCTCAAAAGACACTATCGCCGCGACTTGGTATGGGCCTGGGAGGGCCCGCGCCGATCCAAGACCCGCGATCGGTAATCCATTAGCCGCGTCCGTTTTTTCGGACGGGTCGCGACAGCTGGCGACTCCACTGGGGACGTTGTTCTAGAACACTTGGTCCTGGACCTCAAGTGGACTTAGGCCGTAATTAAAACGTTGAATGATTTTTACTAACCCTGCAGGCGCTCTTGAAGGTGAGGTAAGTCCGCTCACGATAGGTGTTATATGTTTTTGCAGATTGGAGTGATAAGGGGTGTAGTCTGTGATTAACATTGTCTTGTGCAGGTGGGCGTAGGAATGTATGATATATGGATGATTTGAAGCGCTGATTGATATATAAATTGTTGCGCATGATTCATTGCATATTTGAGGATCACGACACTTTGCACAAAGCGCCCAAACCCAGGCCGCGAAATCACCTTTTCAGGTAGCCATAGATCAGGGATCGATATGCAACGGTCTAGCGTGGATTGCGCTGGGGTCGACCATATTCGATCCCACTCACTATCCAAGTCGAGACTTTTATCTATTTGTTGTGGATTGCGCTCATGGACGAATTTATCGACTCGGATAGAGGGAAGCCTCTAGGTTCCTCACCTAAGCCTTTGATTTTTAGTGTCAAGCCTCACTTGTCTCATGCGCATGTATATGGATGGTTGGTATACCTAAAACCAAAAAATCATTGGGTACCTCTCATGGTAAGGTCCTGCCGTTTCTATTTAAATTCACTTGCAGCCTTTCATTTTGCACAACATTTGCATTCATCAAGTCCGATGGTTGAGTCCAATTCCATTTTAAAGTATAGATAAAGGAGATGATCTCTCCAAGTCGGTCCCACATCCCGGACGTATTCAAGTATGAGCGACGCGTCATCCGCCATCAGACTGCCCGGACATTCAACGGAGTCTACCCTTTTCGAGCTGTCCGAGGAATGATCAGTAACCTTACCGGAAATTGAAGGATAGGCGATAACAGCAAATCCAAGACACCCGCCGGACGCTGTCAAGATGTTATCTGATAAAAACGAAGACCCGAAGGGCCGAACCGAAGACATCAAGCGTCGTCCCCCGAAGACCCGACTTGGGGCATCTCTTTAGGTTATTAAGGGTCACGTTCCAGTCGTCCCTTTCCTTTTATCAGGATCATCGAGTCTGTAAGGAGCACCCGTCTGTGGGTCTCCCATCTATCTTCTGCACCTCGATTTCTAATTCTTGTCTAAGTGTCTTGACATTGGAGCGCGACACTGGAATTTCTCTCAACCATTCGAATTGTTCGATTCAATTGCGTGTCTTACCCAGATGAAATTTTCGTTAGAACTCACACTTGGCATGTTTAACCCAAGTACGAGAATCTAACATTCATTTCATGGTGCGCCGGACATGGAATTGAACCGGTCTATAGCATGCATCATTGGTAATCCTTGGTAATTAACTAAAGTCGTCCATGTTTCCTGAATTCAAGAGGAGACCTGATATCCAAATTACCTTCGGGAAATCATTTCAATTTGGATGTCCTATCTCTCACCGAATTTAGGACACATTGGAATTGCATTTTTATCTTCTTGGAAATTCCACATATTTTCTGGGGATTTGCCAAAAGTGATAACCATGGATTACGCTCCTTTTAGTTTTATGTTTTCTCTTGAAAAACATCGGTAAAAACTTTTCACATGAGGTTAAGGCTTGTGTAAAAGTCCTTATCTTTGTTATTCACAAGAAAGCATAAAATTGAAAGGATTTATGCTTTACTTCCCTTTTTGACATATTCCTGTCATTCGAACAGGTGATTTCCAGAATCAAAATCCGAGGACTTGTGCGAAGAATCAGTCGCAAGTTAAAATGGACCAGGATGGCATAGAAAAGCGCTTGACCACCCTGGAAAGTCAGTTTGCTTAGGTGTTCGCAATGATGACAGAGATGAAGACACTCATCCTCACCACACAGGGGGGTACCCCGACAGCCTTAAATTCTAACCTGACTACCCGGCCAGGGAATCATCAAGGAAAATCGTCAACTGATGAGGGCATTTTGCCGTCTTTCAAGACGTGGAACAGCATGCAATCAAAGAAGCCACATGCGGAAGAGAATTAGCTGTAATCTAATCTCTTTAAATTTGAAAATTTGTTGATTGTGTTTTATTGATCCTCAGGAGTGGTCCTTCAAGAATATCGAAGCTAGTCGACAACTCGAGCCACTAGGATGGATGTTTAAAGACAGACAAATGAGTCAACTCCTCACTAAGACGACATACTGGGGCAAAGCCCGCCAAGATGAAAAGAGACAATAAACTCCGAACGGCAGATATCCCCTAATTGAAAAGGGAACCGTAAAAATTGTGAAAGGATCAAAGCAGTCGACTGGGGCATATCCCACTCAACTAGGGCAGATGCCACCTGACCGGGGCAGCCGGATCAAGTGTAAAGACGTGTCGTTCCTAATTGATTTTCAATCAGATATCGGCATGATATTTCCTATATTTTCCTCTCAGGTGAAAAACAGGATAAGATGGTCGAAGACCAACGAAGGGGAACTTGCCTTCCCTACAAGATGAAAAGGAATGTGCCTCCATCAGATGTCACCCATTGTGATTGCAAAGACAAGATGGATCAATTTTGATAAAGCCTAAGCAGACAGCATAAAGAAGGAGCAACCTAATTAGGATTTGCTCTCCCTAAGTCGAAAAAGTTGTATCCGTTCCAAATCGGATTGACTGGTTCACGAGTTGATATGGTTTCTCATTCTTGCAGGCGATGACGAGAATGAACGGGCCCATTGAAAAATTTCCAGCATCTTGGATACTAGAAGTGACCAGAGCGGGGATAGTAAATCCGTAGTCGTTTCAATTAAAGCTCCTTATGCAGCAATCGAGTCACTCATTCATTTCATCGTACAGGTGGAATAAAATATTGTTAAAGCGTAAGGTGAATGCGACAAGACACAATGAAGAAAATTGTTGCTTGTGAAGTAACACTCCAGGATGTTGAAGTACTCAGCCATAAGTAAACCCGTGCTTGCTGATGTCAAACAACAGAATGATCGAGGGACGTCATGAAATGACGACAAGGCAAAATATGCATGAAGAATTTGGAATGCATGGATGAGACCAAGAAGTGTCAAACATTGCAGAACATCAAATGCTGAGATCTTCGGAAGATTGAATACACCAACACGACATGATCAAACTACCTGCAACTAAATTAGCCAGCCCAGGCGAATCACTCAGTGGCTGGGGGCAAATCGCTCCTCTACCCGGAAAGGGTACCGAATGTCGGATATGCCGAATTCACCATAGGGATGTGCAGGGAAAGTTTTCGAAGCAATAGCTATCACCCACGAAGCATGATGAAGTGGAGTAATCCACCAAAGACAAAACACATCAAACCCTTCTAAATGAGAAGGAGAACGATACGGAGCCATCGATTCGGGTAAAAGGACGTATCGTTCCAAAATGATTGTTTTCTTGATATGAGAATAATGTTTCATTTCTTTCTCCTTTCAGGTTGGGAACAGAAGCAAAGGGCTCACGAGGCAGTGCTTTCAAATGGCAAAATAGGAAGTACCATTTTTCATGACATCTCAGACATGCACTTTGACTAAACATTTTTAAGAGCATTCTAATGGCTCAATTTGTGAACAAAACCTTTAAGAAAACCTGAAGAAGTTTATCATCATTTAGAAATTTCTGTGAAAAGAACACTTGAAAAGAAAATTTCAAGTTTTGCAGATTGACATATCTGATAAAAATGCCTTCTTTGAATAGAGCGAAAACCACGAATTCATTTTTCATCGTTAGCATACATAACATGCATATCATGCACATACCCTGCGTACAGAGAACCCAAAGGAAGAAATGCCGGTTCCCGCAGGATAATTTTCAAGGGTAAATTGTATCGACTCCAATAGTCAATTGTACATGCCCTTTACTTATGAGGTTTTTTTTCTCTTCAATAGGGAAACATCAAATACCTCAAAGGGCAACTATGATCGGGAGAATCACCAGCCCGCCACATGACAAATCCCAAGAATGTCAAGCTGTCTAGAGACAAAAAAAAAATAATCAAAGACTCTGGCAATTGAGATAGATGACCAGAATCGACAAAATTCGTGGGAGCGGGCTCCCCATTTGCTTCGAGGAGCCAAGCCGGGGGCAAATTCTCATGAACCCCCAGGAGAGTGCATCGGACCAGGGTTATCAAACCTAGAGATGACAAACATCAAGACAAGCCTCACTGGGGCAAAATATTTAAAAAGCACAGTTCCTTCAAACTTTGGAAAGGCGAAACCTCTAAGGGAGTATCTCTTTCCTAAAACTCCAAATGAAGTCCGACGCCTGTCTCTTCATGTGCAGGTGCATGGGCGTCTTCAGATTGGATTGAAAATCGCCAACAAACGCGGGAAGTTCTAAGGCATGTTGCCAAGACGAATACCGCCCAATTGAGGCAAAGTAGTTGTTGACGTGATTAAGGATCATTTCACGAACAACACCCACAAATACAAACGAGAGGAAGCAACATCCATCATCTACACCAAATGAGAAGCGTCAATAATCGACGAAGGAAAGGGATACGTCAGTAATACGTCATCATGAATCCCAAGAGAGAAGACATACCCAAGAAGGACGAGGATTATAGCAAAATACAGGAATGAATTTAGCCGGGGAAGGCGTCACCTAGCTATGATAAACCACGTCTAACTGGGGCAAGTGAATCATTCGTGCGCCGGACAAAGAAGGACGTTTCTCCTCTGGCAAAATCCATAGACGCAATGACAAAGTCGTCCACATCAGAAGCAAACCCCATGATACAAACCTGGGTGGATGGTAACTTTGTATCGTTCCAATTTGATCTCCCAAAGATTCAATACTTAACATGAGTTTGCTCTCATTCGGCAGAAAATTGGTGGCACCAAAAAGCCACAAAAGAAAGGATCTCGCCCGACGCGGAGGCGAAAAGGAATATCCGTTGCAAGAGAGAAGGATTTCGTTGCCAAACAGATGGATAGATCATGGCCACGAGCTAGATGGCCGACTTCAACAAGCCTTACATTTGCGTTCAAATGGAGGCGCGAAGCGAGAGTAAAGCAGTATCATTTCGATTTGTCTTGAATTTCGAAACACCAACTTACACTTAATGTTTATTGTTGACAGGGATTCACTGTCAAGAAGGACAGAAAATTGTTGGCACCAGAAAGCCACAAAATAAAAGAACTCGCCGACAAGGAGGCAAATAGAATTATCGACCTTAGAAGTCAGGACTCCAAGAAATGGTCTTTGATTATAAGACTGAGTGGAGGGTAAAAAGTATCGCTCCCACATTACATGCTTTGACATGCATTCTGATAAAAATTTCCTTTCTCTTTGAATAAAAGGAACTCTGAAGAGTGGCGCTGGAATGCGTCCAAAAACACAAATGGATCTCCTCTGGGGCAAATCCTTGAGAATGATTCATCGCCAACCAAACGGAAGGATCAAGGCCACAAGATAGATGGCCAAATTCTGCAAGCCGCGCGTTTGTGTTCAAATGAAAACACAAAGCAAGAACAAGACTGTATCGTTCCAATTTGCCCTGAATTTTGGAACGCAAACTGACACCTAATTCCCGTCTTTGACAGGGGCTCGCCATCAAGGCGAAACAGGTTTTCACATCCCATGCATTATCCGTTGGAGTGCATGACCAAGGGTAAGATGTATCGTTCCAATTTTTTGAAAAATTTGTGAACATACAATGATATGATTCTTTTGCATTTTCAGGGATCTCCAGCCACGGTGGACAGGTAAGTATCCCTTTCCCCAATCCATTGAAGATGTTGAATAAAAAAGAAAAAAGAAAAGAAAAGAAAAACTTTCAGAATCTGATGTCTAGAAAAGATATAGAATTCTAATTTCATTGGCATTCATGTTTTGAAACATGAGGTTGTCTGAAAATGAATAAGAATATGCATTGTGCATCATAAAATCCCCTTGACGGGTAAAATTTTTGGAGAAAACGAAAGAGATTTTTCCAATCAAAAGTTGTTCAAAACTTTCAAAAGGACGTTTTCTCAAAAGACGAGAGGCAAAGCCTAATCCAAACACGTCCTATATACACTTGAGAGAAAAGTGGAGCAGATCAGATAGTAAAATCTGGACCTACGAAAGTAGGGATCATTCGCAGCGATTACATGGGTCGGGACGACGGAGGCATTCGTTTCATACCCCCTAACACTACAGGTGACTATTGACAACCCCTTTGAACGGCGGTTTTCATTCTCAACCCTGTCAAGAACCACCTCACATCGGGGCAAAATGGAGGTGAGTCCAGCGGCATCAGGAGAAAATGGTTATAAATTTTCTTGCTCGGACTAACATTAATCTTTGTGTGTTGTTTATATGATAATCCAAGGGCCATAGGATGACGAGAAGCATTCATTTCTCTATCCCACACACCATATCCTTTGCATAACCAAGTTGAGCCTGCAAATTCATTTCATAAACCCGTTGGTGATCATTGCACATTCCAAGACGGATGCATCATCACTTCAGAAACGGAGGAGTTCGAGACTTAGGGATTACAAAGAAATTCCTAGGCTAATGCTTAAAGCATGTCTAGACATTCGATCACATGTCTAACACGATCTCTCGAAGATGAGAAAAAGCGGGATTTCAAAAGAAAAATGAAAAGGAAAAGATGATGAGAAAAATCCCCAGCATCAAGAACAAGCAAAGTGCCTGGTAAAAGCAAGGCCGATGCTTGGGTGAACAATTTGTATCAATCCTCCAGTGAAACCTGTTTGAAAAGGGGAGAAGAAAAATTCAGAAGGAGTCAGATTCCAAAAACTACTCCTCAAACGATATCGAGCGCGGAGCAGAGACGCAGATAGAGTTGTCAGTCTCTTAATGCAGCCAGAGGCGCTTTCACAAGAATTTGTGCACACCTCAAAAGCGGTCGTGCACCTCAAAAATTGAAGATGCAAAATGGAAAAGACAGGTGGCAAATTTGCAATGATCACCAACGTCAATCCCCTCATGAATTCTGGGCCAAAAATAAGCCTTTTTCGGTCCCCAATCCTACCAACATCATAACCCTGAAACAGTCTTCTCTGATTAAGACACTTGTGTTAACATATGGCTTAGCTCGAAGAGGTACGAGCAAGACTATTTCTTTCTCATTTTGCAGGGTTCTTGACTTGTAAACCCGGAGCAGATGGTGAAAACTTTCATTCGATGGCCTCGACTCCAAAGCGGGTCCCCGTTGAAAACCAATATCCAAGCCCAACATTACGGTCCCGTGGAAGACCTCCCGACCGATCAAAATGTATGCGCTGCGAATGAGCCTAAAACCTAGGCACAGGTCAATAGGGAATTGAGTGCATCCCCTATAAAAATCATTACCTCAAAACATGTGAGATGGCCCCCTTGTCGAGAAACATTCCAATTGATGTTTTGAGCAAACTCTTTTTGGAATCTTCAAACTGTTGATCCAGATTTTCCGTGCAAGGGATTTGTGATCACATTTGCATGTTGCAAGAATGCTTTGGATAACCTCCAGCGTCAAAATGCACATTTCATGATTAAAACTTAAATCATACGGTTTTGTCAAATGGACAGCCGTGGTCTTCCCAAGGATTACTAACGTTTTCTTGGTGAAGAAAAATCTTTCAGGCTCAAACTTCTGCAGGATACCTGGAGAACCCAGCTCTCAGAATCTCGCCTCAACAGGCTCAAGTGAAGCTTTGTCAAAATAAAATCTTTCACTACTTCAAAACTGAATTCCCGACAAATTTCGGGATCTCTAAAAAAAAAGAAAAAAAAAACCCTTTTAAAAGAAGCAGTCCCAGTAGACGTGGAGAACCCTCGTCTCGGGACCCTTTTTCAAAAAATCAAGCAGTACTAGCATGACGTGGAGAACCCTCGCCCTAGGGCCCCTTTTCAAAAATATCAAACAATCCCAGTAGACGTGGAGAACCCTCGTCTCGGGACCCTTTTTCAAAAATCAAGCAGTCCTAGCATGACGTGGAGAACCCTCGTCCTAGGACCACCTTTTCAAAAATATCAAACAGTCCTAGTTTGACGTGGAGAACCCTCGTCCCAGGACCCCTTTTTCAAAAAATCGAGCAGTCTTAGTTTGACGTGGAGAACCCTCGTCCTAGGACCCCTTTCCAAAATATCAAACAGTCTCAACGGACGTGGAAAACCCTCGTCCTGAGACCCCTTTTCAAAAATTCAAAAAATCCCATCAAACGTGGAGAACCCTCTCCTGGGAACTCTTTCGAAAAATACAAAATCCCCTCTGACTTGGAGAACCCTTGTCATGGAAAACCCTTTCAAAAAACACAAAATCCCCTCTGGCCCCGCTAGTCAGCGTCATGGGATCCTCCAAATAGATGCCTAGAAGCCGACCCAAGAATGAAGCCCAAAAGGCTCGCTCGCCGCTTCAAAAGCGCGATGACCTAGATAAATCTCTCTGTAAGTGTTCATAGGTTGGTAGCCGCGGATCTGTCATCTTCCGGACAGGATCGCCAATTTTCAGCTTCAGAAGATTTCTTCCATCCCAAATCCCGCCAGACAGGGATATACGACAGAGGTGTCTCAAAGCACAGTTCGAGATCGGAGCCCATAACGCTCGCGACTTGCCGCCTAGAGATACGGTGACCGCCTTTTTCGCGAAGCACGCGCCGGATAGCCATGCCTCGAAGCTCTCACCCTTCGGAACGGATTGCAGCCGGTAGCCGCGGAAGAGACATTTATTCCACCCCAAATCCCACCAGACAAGGATATACGACAGAGGTGTCTCAAAGCACAGTTCCAGATCGGAGCCCATAACGCTCGCGACTTGCCGCCTAGAGATACGGTGACCGCCTTTTTCGCGAAGCACGCGCCGGATAGCCATGCCTCGAAGCTCTCACCCTTCGGAACGGATTGCAGCCGGTAGCCGCGGAAGAGACATTTATTCCACCCCAAATCCCACCAGACAGGGATATACGACAGAGGTGTCTCAAAGCACAGTTCGAGATCGGAGCCCATAACGCTCGCGACTTGCCGCCTAGATGTCGCGACCCTCTTGAGGTTGTCGGGCTCTCGAGGGCTAATGGGCCGTCCTGTCTGGTCGGACGCGGGCCTCTCCCAAGGCCCATTACCCAAATCGCAACGGAGGTATGCGTGATCGACTTTCAGTGTGGTCTAGTGACATGTGCTAAGTGTGCATGTCATGGAGTCGCCACCAATCATTTTTTTAGGGTATGATTGGACCACCCAATCGAATAGTTGGGAGTTTCTATTCAATTCTGCGAGAACCAGAGAAATGGTTTCGGGGACTTAGTTACACCAACTGTCAGAGTTGACGCCCTTTCGGTACCTAAGTTGACTAAATTTTCTAGCCTGAGATTCATGCGGATGAGTAAGGTATGAACCCTAAATCTAGAAATTCATGTAGATAAGAGTGATTATCCTAGCAATCACAATCAGTAATAAAATGCCCAACTCAAGGAATCTAGATATGCAAATAAATCACATGGCATTCCTAGTAATGTCCTATTTATCAATCACAGCTCAAGAATGATTTAGCTGTTCTAGCCATTCTACACACGATCTAACCTAAGAAAAGCATTAGGAAGCATCGAAGGAGTTCGAGAGTACTCACATGGGGTTCGCCGTGCCCTGGTTTGGTCTTGGACGAGCTATCGAGCTCATGCCGACCCGATTATATTTGGGGATCCACTCGGCGTTTTACACCATGAAATCATGTGAAACAAAAACGAAAATATTCAGCAAGGGGCATTTATTGTAGATGGTGGTCGATCTAATTGGACGTCAAGACTAAAAAAGATGTAGAAATTTACAAATTAAAATACTCGAATGACATTTTTTTGCCAAATTCAACTCTATGCGTCGTGAAGAAACACATGCAATTGAACTTAAATTTTGACTATTTATGAGTTCAAAATGTAAAAGAAATTAAAATAAAAATATTGACTATTTTTCTATATTTTTACGACATCGAACGCTATTTTTCTTCATTTTTCATGTATTTTTCTATTTTTGGAAAATATTAAAAAATATTAAAAAATATGAAAAATTATTTTTTTATCAAAAATGGTTCCTTTAGCTTGGTCAAGGCTACCAAAGATGATTTTTTTAATTTTTTTAACTTTTTATATATTTTTTATGAATTTTTTAAAAATAAACTATGAAAGACTGATCAAAAATCAGGTGTCAACAGCTGCCCCTCTTTGAGAGGAATTTCGTCAGAGGTTTCTCTCAAAGACAAGGTGACACCTGTGTTCCGAACAACTCGACTGGGAAAAGAAAAGAAATCATGACATCCAATTTTCATGCCCATCAATGTGTGCTTTTCCTTAAAAAGAGATGTGCTCATTCAATTCCCTGATATGATGTAAGAAAGTTAAGGAGTAGATAGACTTCCCTGCCCCTTACCTGCCGAATGCTTGCGGCATTTGCTGTGTCTGATGGGTTCAAGTAGATTCCTAAGGACTTGTCATCGAAGTGTCCTGGGGATGTTAAGCTCTGACCTGTATGGTAGGTCAAACCATAATGGGATTCCTAACTGATAGGAACCTAAGGAAGACGCATCCCACATTTGGGAATTTGCCAAGGGTTTTGATCCGTGTGGTGGACTAAACTAGAAATGGCTTGCCTAATGTAAGGCTTATTAGGGAAAACGACTCATCCCGCGTTCGGGATTCATCAAGGTTTTGATCCGTATGGTGGATCGGACCATTGGGTTGATCCTTCAGGCGGTCTCTACCAGTCCTTTGACCCTTCAGGCGGTTTCTACCATTCATTGACCCTTCATGCGGTTTCTACCATTGAGTTGACCCTTCAGGCGGTTTCTACCATTGGTTGACCCTTCAGGCGGTTTCTACCATACATTGACCCTTCAGGCGGTTTCTACCATTGTTTTGACCCTTCAGGCGGTTTCTACCATTGGTTGACCCTTCAGGCGGTTTCTACCATACATTGACCCTTCAGGCGGTTTCTACCATTGTGTTGACCCTTCAGGCGGTTTCTACCATTGATTGACCCTTCAGGCGGTTTCTACCATTGAGTTGACCCTTCAGGCGGTTTCTACCATTTATGAGATTCCAAATTGATATGAATCAAAGGATGACGTACCCGCTCTTCGGGGCTAGTACGCTCTTCGGGGCTAGTCGGAGACTCGATCATTCTGTGGATCGGTCTTAGAAAAGATTTGCCTACTAAAAGGCTTCACCTAAGGATGACGCACCCAGTCTTTGGGGTGGCCAAAAGTCCTGCAGAAAGCTTAGACCTGAAAAAATTTTCCTCGCCAAGAAGATATTAGTAATCTTTGGGAAGACAATAATTGTCTAACTGACAAAATTCTACGACTTAAGTTTTAGTCATGAAATGTGCATTTTGATTGTTGGAGGTTATCCAAAACATTCCTGCCATATACAGATGTGATCATAAATTCCTTGCACGGAAACTCTAGATCAAACAATTTGAAAATTTCAAAAAGAGTTTGCTCAAAACATCCATTGGAGTATTTCTCACCCAAGAAGGCTCCTCACTGCTCTGTGATAATGATCTTTAATAGGGAAAGTGCTCAATTTCCTACCGACCTGTGCCTGGGTTTCAGGATCATTCGCAACGCATACATTTCGACCGATCAGGAGGTCTTTCACGGGACCGTAGTGTTAGGCTTGGATATCGGTTTCCAAGGGGGACTCACTTTTGAGTCAAGGCCGTTGAACGAAATTTTTCACTATCTGATCCGGGTTTACAAGTCAAGAACCCTGCAAAATGAGAAAGAAATAGTCTTGCTCGTACTTCTTTGAGCTAAGTTATACATTAACCCAAGTGTCTTAGTCAGATAAGACTACTTCAGGGTTGTAACATTGGAAGGATTGGGGACCGAAAAAGGCTTATTTTTTGCCCAGAAATTGTGAAGGGTTTGACATTGGTGATCATTGCAAATTTGCCACATGTCCTTCGAAGAACATCTCCATTTCTTGAAGTGTACACTCCTCTTTTAGAGCGCACAAGGATGTTTAAAAGCGTCTCTTGTTACATTAAGAGACCGTCTGTTTGTGTGTTTGCAATTTGAGCACGACAACATTTGGAGAGTAGTCATCTTGATCTAACTCCTTTGCAGGGTCTTTTCATCGTCTCTCTAGACTTTACTGGGGATATTTTGAATAGACATCAGCCTTGCTTTTTACCAGGCACTTTGCTTTTTCTTGATGTCTAGGGATTTTTCTTTTCCCCCTTTTTTTAATCCCGTGTTTTTCTTTTCTTTTGGAGCTAGGATTTTCGGCAATCATGCTAGATATGCAACTTAAACTTTGGCACGCTTCCATTCCTAGAGTGATGTTGCCTTTGCTTTGGAATATGCAATGATCACCAATAGGTTGATGAAATGAATTTGCTGGCTCAACTTGGTTGTGCAAAGGATAACAGTGTGTAGGATAGAGAAATGAATCATTCTCGTCATCCTATGACACTTGGATTATCATATAAACAACACACAAAGATTTATGTTAGTCCGAGCAAGAAAATTTCTAACCGTTTACTTTCTGATACTGTTGGACTAACCTTCATTTGCCCCAATGTGGGGTGGTTCTTGACAAGGTTGAGAATGAAAATCGCCGTTCAATGGGGTTCTCAATGGGCATCTGTAGTGTTTGGAATGAAGAAATAAATGCCTCTGTCATCTCGATCCATGTAATCGTTGCGAATGACCCTTATATCCATAGGTTAAGGTTTCGCTATCATTTCCAATCTCCTCATCTCTCAAGTGTGTATGGGACGTGTTTGGATTAGGCTCGCTTCTCTTATGAGAAAATACCCTTTTGAACAGTTCAAACGACTCTTATTGGAAAAATTCATTTCATTTCATCAAGATTTATCCTTCAAAGGGATTTTATGATGCACCATACATGTGTAATTCATGTTCAGACAATCTCATGTTTTAAAACATGAATGTCAATGAAGTAAGAATTCTATGTCTTTTTAGATGTGAGAATCGAATTAATTCTGAAAGTTTTTAATCTCCAATGAATTGGGAAAAGGGATACTTACCTGCCCATCGAGGCTGGAGATCCTGGAGATATAAAAGGGATATGTCATTGTATATTCTAAAACTTTACAAAAATTGGAACGATACATCTTACCCTTGGTCATATGCTCCAACGAGTGTACAAGGGTTGTGAAAATCTACACTTCACATAGTAACACAAGATTGTTGGGTGTTCTAAAGTTCTTTCGACTTCTTGGTTTTTGGAGAAAAATGAAACTTACATGTGTGCCCTGATGGCGAGCTCCTGCCAAGGATAAATATTAAGCATTATTTTGGGTTTCCAAATTCAAAACAAATTGGGACGATACTACTTTACTCTTGATTTGAATTCCATTCTGCATGCCAATGTGCGGATTGTAGAAGCCGGCCCTCAAGCTTGTGGCCATGATTTCTTCGTCTGGTTGGGCAACGAATCCACCTCGAGGATTTACGTCGGAGGAGATTCATTCATCTTTTTGGGCGTGTTTCATGCACTGTTTTGTTATTTGAATGCATGGCTTCTTGGGTGCCTCATCTCTGTTCATCACCTGAGAGGAAAATAAGAGAACATTATCCCCGCATCTGATTGAAAATCATTTAGGAACGATACGTTCTTTTTACCAAATGGGTGGCTCCGCGGCCAAATGTGTTTTACATTGAAAGGATGGATTCCATTACGCTCTGCGGATGATAACTATTGCTTCGGGGACTTGCCCCACGGATCAAACGATGAATTTGATGTCTTCGGCTTCGACCTGCTTTCCAGATGTAGGAATGGTTTGCCCCCATTTTCAGTGGAGATGGGTTTTGTCGAGTGGGCAAGATCAAAAACTCATCCTAGATTTGGCTTTAGTCGAAGGTTGAAATCCCGACCTTGGATAAGCGAATCATGATTCATCTCCTTCTGCTTCGGATTTGTCATTTGCGTGCTTCACATTTTACAATACCAACTTCGCCGCTTGATGAAAATGAATCGATGATTTTCGAATTGCCCCAAGTTCTATAGTCATCTGCGTCGAATCTCTTTGAACTTCATCGGGTGATAGACAAACTGATAAAATGATTTTTCAATCCTGAGATCGAACTCCTGACGTTTCGTACCACTTCCAGTTCACTGACTACCAGGACAAAGCACTATTGGCGTCCCTAACTGGTTCGTTTTTTGTTATAAAATTCTTGAAGCAGTTAGCGACCCCCATCGAGAATGAAACAAGCTCAATTTAGAGTTCATAACGACTAAAGGTCCCTTAGAACGATACAGAGCTAACCGTCTTTGAGCTCGCTCGGGCTTTTGCTCGCATTTTCCTATGTGAAGCATTTAAATGTTTTTCTTCGTGGCGTTCAATTGATTCGCCTCGACTCTAATCTAACAAGGGATTGTCGTACTCAAGCATGATGATGCTCGCAGGTAGTACTGATCGCTGCCCCAGATTAACTCTAGGCATTAAGGAAGATTATCTTGCATGGAAGACTTTATGACAGAAAGATTAATGATACATCCATTCACATGTGCCTAGTTCCCTTGAGGATTCTCGGTGATCAGCCAGCTACACCATGAATCAGACATATAATCGTCATTTTGGATCATAACTTCATAAGTCCATCAGTTTTAAACTGATCGATCCAGATATGGAGCTCCTCATCAAGGAAATCTTTTGATTCTTCGAGCAACTGATATTCGGGTTGACCATCATCGCTTGGCGTTGAAGGATTCCTGTTTCTGTTGTGAGCGATCTGATTCTTCGAGCTAGAACCTTCGTCGTTGCTCGAGATTATAAGAGGATGATTGATCGGTTCACTATCAAAAGCACATTCCATTTGGGAATGGGAGAAACAAAAATCCTCAAAGCATCCGCCCGCTTGATCTTCCGAAATCATATGCCCAAGCCGGGCAGATCTTTGAACACTAGGCGCAATATGTTGATCGGGGATAGGAAGAGCACTAGCGAAAAGTTGCTGCTCAAACCAAGGAGTTCGTACCTGCTGCACTTGTGGCATATACTCTTGAGGGGTGCTGAGATGATTCGGGGGAATATTCTGATTAGCGCCCAAGTAGTCGATGGTGCTGCTACCAGCTTGGTCGGTGCCTAGATTCGGCAGGGTATTTCTTACTTCAGGGGAATTATAGTTATAGCCATGCCTAGTGTTTAGGCACAAGTTGAGTTCTTTCAGGTTCAGTGCTGTGTGGCGCTGTCTTAGCGCCCTTCTGTAGCTCTTGAGGTGACTCGCGACTCCATCTTTAGTGAGTCCTGGTATGTTCATGATCTCAAGTATGCGCGTTGGATATGCTGAGTTGATCCCTAGTTGCTGAACCGCACTAAGGAACTTGAGATGAAGCTCGGGGGACCAATTGACCCTCGTCTTCTTGCGACCCGGAACAGTGTTGACAACTTGGCTATTGCTCTCTGGCCTATTTCCAGTAGAATTTGATCGAGCCGGAAATTGTTGTGGAGGGAATTCATCAGCTTTGGATTGGTCGGTCGTGATAGTAAGCTCATCGTTAAGGAAACTCCAATCATGGTGACGCATATCACATCCTTTAGAAGGCATCGATATTGACTTCGTAGAATTGATTTGTTCATGCATATCTCCAACAAAATCCGATTGTATCGAAGATGGTTCGAGGGAGTGGGGTGGTGAATGAGCATTTTCAATCCTCATATAAGGCTTATCAAGGAACATTTCGCCGAGAGTGATAAGGCCACCGCAATTAAGGCAAGCGATAGTGCTGGGAGCTTTCTTATACCTCATGTTCTCCGCTCGAAGCTTTTCGTTTTCCTCCTTTAGAATCGCAAGTTCTTGACGTCTGTGTTGAGCCCTCAATTTGGCTCGCTTATTTTGAAACCAAAACTTGACCCTCAAAGGTTTCATCCCTAGCTTCTGGCCCAATTCATTTCTTTGTTTCATGTTCGGGAGAGGGCATTCACTAAAGAAAGCTTCAAGCTCTTGGATTTCATTCTGAGTGTGGCACTGGCGAAGTTTCCTTTTCCGAGATTGACCATCGCTGCTGCTGTTGTCGTCGCTGTTGAGATCCTGAACTTCGTTGCCGAAAGGGTTGGGTTCTGTGGTTCTGGTACCAGACGCCATCCTGGAATCTTCGAGATCTCTCAGTAGTTCATTTTCTGAGATTTTTGGATCAGTCGCCTCTAGCAACTGATGGTAACCCTCAAACATGTTGGATCGAAAAATGTTCGATCAATTTTTGCTCACTCAGGGTTCTCTACTCTCTCATGTATGCTCACTCTCTCTAAATTTTCTTTTGAGTGGTTCTGTATGCCCATGAAACGTTCTTTAAACATGGATGAAGATCGTCAAGCAAGCGTTGCTCCCAAGATTTCGTATTTCCCGCTTTGTCGTCTTCTTTCTTCTTTTCAACGTGGAGGGACACCAAATCGATTTCCTTTTCTCGATATCCATGTCTGTCTCCCACTTATTTTCAAAAAGGTGGAACAACGCTCGCCTCCTGCTCAGTTTTTTAATATGATGGGACCGCCAAATCCTTTCGCAACTTTTTTCGATAGTTGCGCTTAACTCCCGCTCAATTTTAATATGGTGACACCGACATATCTTTTTACAACTTTTTTAGGTTTATCAAGCCTGAAATCGCGGACTGGGACAGATCTGATGGTTCACCGAAAGAGCCACCACTGCTTTACCCAATTAACTTGGCTCCACGAGCATTATTGCTGTGCCTTTCTTCATTCTCGAGTTGCTATAAAAGGAGGAGTTAATGCAGAGAAGATTAACACTCTTACATAATTGCCTTTTCTTATTTTAATCACTCTACCACACTCATCTTCTTCTCCCTCACTCCAACGAAAATGACCTCCTCTCCTATTTGCGCTTTCTCGGCCGAAATTTTGGCCCAGTGGGAAAAACTCTATAACCTCCTCGGTCGAGGCTATGCTCATATAGCCGATCACCCAGAAACTGAAGATGAAATCCGCATTTTGCTCGTGGAAATAGACACCACCTCCATCGAGGGCACTAATTTAGAGAGGGAATATAGAATCTTCCCAACCCTCTTTATAAACTTTTTAGAGACTTACCGTGTCGCTCATCGAAAAGCTACCGTGGCTCACGTTTTGCGAGCTCGCTATGAGGATCGGTCCAACTGCTTGGTGTTGGCCAACCTTGTGGCCGATAGTCACAGAAAGGCTGTTGAATTCGCCAACAAGCGAGTCTCGATGTTGCTTCGCGAGAGGGGAAATTTGGTGGAGCGCTTGGCCTTATCCCTGACCACCTATGAGCACGACCGTCGTAATGTCGTGTTGAAGTTTCAATGTGAGTGGCAGGAAGAAAGGCTTGACAGCATTACCGCGGATATAGCCCATGGGAGAGGACTAGTTCGGGACCTGGAAATAGCCGCCGAAGATCACGGGACCAAGGTTGCCGAGCTTAAAGGGGAATGTAAACGCCTTCTTCTTAAGCTTGCAGATCTCGAGTCTCGAGGTGGTGAGTATAAGCAAAGCATCAATAATATGGAGGGCCAACTTGGTTCCTTTGTGATGCTAATTAGGGCTCATTGCGGTTTTATGTTTCCACCCCGATGATTTGTATGATCTGCTTTTAAGGTCCCTCGATTGAGCGAAATGAATGAAAGCTCTAATGTGTGTGTCTCAACTTCTGTATGGCTGACTTTCTCGAACACCTGACCACTCTCAACCTAGGCAAGCTGCGCTTTGACATTGATGATTCGAGCGTGTACATCTTGATTTTTTAATCTTGCTTATGATCGGATAAAGGAACCTCCCACCGCGATTATCCACAAAAAGACTTCTCTTCTCTACTTGTTTTTAACCTGTTTCAAATGAAAAGGCAGAATCAGAAGAAAGAATTTGAAAAATAAAGCATAAATCCTTTCAATTTTATGCTTACTTGTGATTAATAGGGATAAGAGCTTTTACAAGGGTTTTGGACTTGTGCAAAAGCTTTTATCAATATTCCTCAAAGGAAAGCATATCATTGAAAGGAATGTAATTCACGATAATCGCCTTTGATCAATTCCAAGAAAATCAATGGAATGTTCAAAAGTACACAATTACGATGTGTTTTAAATTCAATTGAAGATACGGTATCCAAATTAAAGCCGTTTGCTAAGAACGAGAGTAATTTGGATATCTATCTTTTCATTAAATTTGAAAAACACGAATACTCTTGATCAATTATTGTGGATTACCAATGATGCAAAACATGCATGAACCAATTCAAGTTTATAGTTCCTTCTGGCGAAATTGGGATTGTATTGCCCTATACGGCCAAAAGGTTGTATAAGACTTCCAATTTCAATTTCATCCAAAGGAATTATAAAATTGATTTTGGAGTATTCGAGTGATTAGAAGAAATGCCACTATCACATTCCAATGACAAGTCAATAGAAATACAACAAATTTCAATCTGAATGTATATAAACACAAATAGATCCCTAATACAATCAATATAAGGGATCAGATAGAGAGGATCTCAGCAAAATAAATCCTATACAAGAAGGCCAGAAATGAAAATTAAAACAAAGGAATGTGATCTTAATACTTAGAGATGCCCCAGTTTCGATCTTTGAGACGTGACTTCAGGATCACCTATTCCAAATCGTCATCTTCATTAGATGATACCTCAATGATGTCCATAGCAGGCTCTTCTTGTCCACTTGGCGCTCGTAATGGGATGACACCATCTTCATCTTCCATCAAGAACATTGGGAGGAAAACACACCTATCTATCCTCAAAATGGCATTTAATCTAATCACTGAAATTATGCAATGAATATAATGATTAAGAGCTGTAACAAGTTCGAGGGATAGAAAAGTCTTACCAACCAAACTTAAGAGAAAATCAAGCTTCTCTGTATTTTTAGCAGTGTTAGGTATACTAACCTTCCATAGACAAACGCATGAGACAAGTGAGGGAAAACTCCTAAAAATCAAAAGATAGGGCTTGGTACCTAAAGCCAAGGTTCTTACCTCGAATTCTGGGAAGAGCCGATTCCATTGCACAACTATCGTTGCATTGGGACTCAATCCATAGTTCGAAGTGAGCGGAATTGAAAAATGGATTACCCCATGTTTTTCCTCACGGAGATTCCATTTTCAATTCCTTCTATTGTGTTCCTAAAGAGGGCGCCTGGGGTTTTAGGCGCAATTGTGTGTATTCATTGTGTCGTGCTAAAGCAAAAGACATGCATTTTATTTAACAATCACCGCTTCAATATAAACATCCACACAATCATACATCCAAAACTCTTGCCTGCATAAAACAAAGTTAACAAGCACTTCACCCCTTATTTCTCCCGTCTACAAAAACATCTAACACATTCGTTAGCATATACACCTCACTTTCGAGAGCATCTGCATAAAATTAGGTTAGAAGAATCAATCAACTTTTTAATCGGCTCAAGTCCACTAAATGGTTAAGAACCAGTCCCCAGCGGAGTCGCCAGTCTGTCGCGACCCTCTTGAGGTTGTCGGGCTCTCGAGGGCTAATGGGCCGTCCTGTCTGGTCGGACGCGGGCCTCTCCCAAGGCCCATTACCCAAATCGCAACGGAGGTATGCGTGATCGACTTTCAGTGTGGTCTAGTGACATGTGCTAAGTGTGCATGTCATGGAGTCGCCACCAATCATTTTTTTAGGGTATGATTGGACCACCCAATCGAATAGTTGGGAGTTTCTATTCAATTCTGCGAGAACCAGAGAAATGGTTTCGGGGACTTAGTTACACCAACTGTCAGAGTTGACGCCCTTTCGGTACCTAAGTTGACTAAATTTTCTAGCCTGAGATTCATGCGGATGAGTAAGGTATGAACCCTAAATCTAGAAATTCATGTAGATAAGAGTGATTATCCTAGCAATCACAATCAGTAATAAAATGCCCAACTCAAGGAATCTAGATATGCAAATAAATCACATGGCATTCCTAGTAATGTCCTATTTATCAATCACAGCTCAAGAATGATTTAGCTGTTCTAGCCATTCTACACACGATCTAACCTAAGAAAAGCATTAGGAAGCATCGAAGGAGTTTGAGAGTACTCACATGGGGTTCGCCGTGCCCTGGTTTGGTCTTGGACGAGCTATCGAGCTCATGCCGACCCGATTATATTTGGGGATCCACTCGGCGTTTTACACCATGAAATCATGTGAAACAAAAACGAAAATATTCAGCAAGGGGCATTTATTGTAGATGGTGGTCGATCTAATTGGACGTCAAGACTAAAAAAGATGTAGAAATTTACAAATTAAAATACTCGAATGACATTTTTTTGCCAAATTCAACTCTATGCGTCGTGAAGAAACACATGCAATTGAACTTAAATTTTGACTATTTATGAGTTCAAAATGTAAAAGAAATTAAAATAAAAATATTGACTATTTTTCTATATTTTTACGACATCGAACGCTATTTTTCTTCATTTTTCATGTATTTTTCTATTTTTGGAAAATATTAAAAAATATTAAAAAATATGAAAAATTATTTTTTTATCAAAAATGGTTCCTTTAGCTTGGTCAAGGCTACCAAAGATGATTTTTTAATTTTTTTAACTTTTTATATATTTTTTATGAATTTTTTAAAAATAAACTATGAAAGACTGATCAAAAATCAGGTGTCAACACTAGAGATACGGTGACTGCCTTTTTCGCGAAGCACGCGCCAGATAGCCATGCCTCGAAGCTCTCACCCTTCGGAACGGATTGCAGCCGGTGGCCGCGGAAGAGACATTTATTCCACCCCAAATCCCACCAGACAGGGATATACGACAGAGGTGTCTCAAAGCACAGTTCGAGATCGGAGCCCATAACGCTCGCGACTTGCCGCCTAGAGATACGGTGACCGCCTTTTTCGCGAAGCACGCGCCGAATAGCCATGCCTCGAAGCTCTCACCCTTCGGAACGGATTGCAGCCGGTAGCCGCGGAAGAGACATTTATTCCACCCCAAATCCCACCAGACAAGGATATACGACAGAGGTGTCTCAAAGCATAGTTCGAGATCGGAGCCCATAACGCTCGCGACTTGCCGCCTAGAGATACGGTGACCGCCTTTTTCGCGAAGCACGCGCCGGATAGCCATGCCTCGAAGCTCTCACCCTTCGGAACGGATTGCAGCCGGTAGCCGCGGAAGAGACATTTATTCCACCCCAAATCCCACCAGACAGGGATATACGACAGAGGTGTCTCAAAGCACAGTTCCAGATCGGAGCCCATAACGCTCGCGACTTGCCGCCTAGAGATACGGTGACTGCCTTTTTCGCGAAGCACGCGCCAGATAGCCATGCCTCGAAGCTCTCATCCTTCGGAACGGATTACAGCCGGTAGCCGCGGAAGAGACATTTATTCCACCCCAAATCCCACCAGACAGGGATATACGACAGAGGTGTCTCAAAGCACAGTTCGAGATCGGAGCCCATAACGCTCGCGACTTGCCGCCTAGAGATACGGTGACCGCCTTTTTCGCGAAGCACGCGCCGGATAGCCATGCCTCGAAGCTCTCAGCCTTCGGAACGGATTGCAGCCGGTAGCCGCGGAAGAGACATTTATTCCACCCAAAATCCCAACAAGAAGGGATATGTCATTCCTTAGGTGAAGCCTTTTAGTAGGCAAACTTTTTTCCAAGACCGATCTACAGAACGATCGAGTCTCCGACAAACCCTACAGAACGGGCGCATCATCCTTAGATTCCTATCAGTCTGGAGTCTCAACTCCATGGTAGAAACCGCCATAAGGGTCAATTGAATGGTAGAAACCGCCATAAGGGTCAACCTCAAGGTAGATACCGCCATAAGGGTCAAAACTAAACTGAATGGTAGAAACCGCCATAAGGGTCAACTCAAGGTAGAAACCGCCTGAAGGGTCAAATCGATGGTAGAAACCGCCATAAGGGTCAACCAAAGGTAGATACCGCCTGAAGGATCAATACAAAGGTCCAATCCACCATACGGATCAAAATCCTTGACAGATCCCAAAGCATGGGATGCGCCTTCCTTAGGTTCCTACCAGTCAGGAACCCCATAATGGTATGACCTACCATACAGGTCAGAGCTAAATCTCCCTAGGATATTCTGAACGAGTTCTAGGTATCTTCTTGAAAGTCGTCACAACCGGGAGCATAACGACGAATCCTCAGATTCCGCGAGCACATCATCCGGCATGTGAACTTCAGGTAAACCTCTCTCACTCCGGCCCATATTCGAATTGCAAGAGTAAACCAGAGATTAATTTGAGCATTCATCAAAAGACTTGAGGGTCCGATGTCATAGCATTTCCTTTCCCCAGTAGAGTCGGTTAAGGTCCAGGTGTCATTTTGTCTTTGAAAGCAACCTCTGACGAACTCACTCTCAAAGAGGGGCAGCTGTTGACACCTGATTTTTTGACCATCCCTTATTATAGTTTGCATTTCTAAAATTAATTAAAAATAGCAAAAAAGGTTAAAAAATCGCAAAATCAACTTTGGAAGCCTTAGCCTAGCCTTGTGAACCAATTTTGAACAAAAAATATTTTTTGTATTTTTTAATATTTTTTGTTATTTATTTAATTATTAAAATACCCAAAAAATCAAAAAAATACCATCCGTGGTCAGAAAATTACAAAAAATATTCAGAAATTTTATTTTAATTCTCTATTTAATATTTTCACTTTTTATTAGGGAAATTCGGCTTGGTTCATGGGGTTCCTTCACAAACCTAATCCCGAACCGGGCTTAAAAAATCCTTTTCGAGTCTTTTAATTTTCAATCCTCGGTTTTTATAAGCTATGACATTGGACTCTAAAGTATTGAAATGCAATTGGGTAAATTTGCCCTCCAATTTGATCAATTTTAGCCAAAAAGGCTCAATTGCATAAAAATCTTTCAATTTAGTCCCCGGTTTTACAATTTGTGAAATTAAATTTCACACGGGCACACCCATTAAAATTAAACACCTCTACCCAATAGTTTTCATCATTCTGAATACATTGGTGGCCTCAATTTTGAATAATTTGATCGTTTAGGCCCTCGATTTGGCGAAATTAACTTTCGGATCCTAGGGACGATTTGGGGTTTTCACAAAATTTTAGTCAATTGATTCGCGAAAATACCCTTATTTGATAAAAAATATGTCAAGGAGTCCGATTATGCCATCAATTTCATAACAAGAGGTCAATTTGGGGCCCAATTTGGGCGATTTGGTCGAACCGGGCCGGTCGGGTCAAACCCGACCCGACCCGATCCGACCGGGTCTGCAACATTGTTGCAGACCCAGGCGCACCGAACAGAGCAGAACAGGGGAGCATGGGGGGCGCGCGGTTTTGGGAAGAAAAAAAGGAGAGCGGGCGTGGGGGACACTTCCAGCAGAGCCCCATGTTCGTTCTGGCAAGGGCATGGGTGTCGAGGCGGGCGGTCGGCCACGCGAAACAAGCGGGGAGTCTCGGTTTTATACCGAGTTCGAAGAGAGAGAGAGGGGGGATTTTTTTCGAGAGAGCCGGAGCAAGACAACCTGGCCTGCACCTCTTGGAGCCTGAGGGTAGCTCTGGTCGCCGTCGAAGGTTGCGAACCAGGTCGGTTTCCCTTCCCCGACCTTCGTTTTTCATAGACACGCTACCCGTTCGATGAAATGCCAAAATGAGAGTTAAGTTTTCGGGGTCTCGGCCGAGCTGTCCCGGGTCTTCCCGGTCGCGAATTTTGCCATCAAGCTTCATTATCTATGTCACTGCTCCCGGCTTACTCCTTTTCTTGCATCGAAACCGAGTCGAAAGCGACGGCCGGAGCGCGACATGCTCGGATCGAGCCGAGAGCTCTCACCGGCGCAAGTGGCGGTCGCCGAGCCCCAAGGGAGTCCAGGTAAGCTCCCAAACCTTGCCTTGATGCTGCTCGAGTGATTAGAATAGGCTTTGGTCAGAAAATTTTTCTCCAAAATTTTTGGCCGGAATCGGCTCGGTCAGGGCTCCGTCCGGCCACTCTTCAACGACAAATCCCTCATGTTTTTGTTGTATGTTGATGTTGAAATGTTAGGGAGTCTAGTGGTGCGAAAATCCCCTAAAGATTCTGAGTTTTGGTCAATTTTGGGCATTTTCCGGCGAACTCGCCGGAACAATCACTGTTCCGGCGAGTCGCCGGTCGTCTTCTCCGACGGCCGAAGACCGGTCAACCGGTCAACGGCTGACGTGGCAGGCCACGTAGGAGCCACGTCAGCCGGGTGGGGCCGGTCCAAGTCTTTTTTTAAATAAAATGAAATGAACGGCCCGGATCGCGACACGTGTCGCGATCCTGTAATTTTGGGAAATAATAATTGATTTTCGGATTATTAATTAGAAATCAATCCAGCGGACGACATCGCGCCACGTGGCACTCTGAGAGACGTCCGATCTAGTGCTAGATCGGACGCACCGAAGGTGGCCACGTGGCTCAGTGTGGAGCGTCCGATTCATTGGTTTTCTTAAAAAAGGGAAAATAATTGATTTTTGATCCGATGGCCACGATTTGGCCACGTGGCTCACTGAGGGACGTCCGATCTAGTATTTGATCGGACGCACGAGACGAAGCCACGTGGCACGACGTGGACCGTCCGATCCGGGGAATTTTCGGATAAATAAATAAAATAGATAAAAAATCAAAAAAATTGTTAAAATATAGGAAAAAATATTTAAAAATATAAAACGGTGTTGTTTTAGGCCGGTGTCGACTCCTAGGGTCGGGCCGGGCGCCCGAGAGGCGCGGGCCGGGTTTGACCCGGCCCGGAAAATTTTTTTAAATATTAAAAAATCCAAAAATAATAATAAATTAATCAAAAAATCAATAAAAAATAAAAAATCATGAAAAATTCAAAAAATTCAGAAAATTCAGAAAAACTCTAAAAAAATTCCAGAAAATAGGAAATGGCCACATTCAACTGGCCACGACCTATTCCGGGTCATTTAACCCCCGATCTTTCCAAAAATGACGGTTTTGCCCTTTCGGCAAATCATCTTCCAAAAAAATTCTAAAAAATCCAGGAAAATCCCAAAAAATTGGAAATGGCCACAAACAACTGGCCAAGGCTCATCTCGGGTGTTTTGAACCCCGAACCTTCTTGAAAATGACGATTTCGCCCTTTGGGCGAGTCGTCTTCCAAAAATTGAAAAAAATCAAGAAATTCCAAAAAAATTCTCAAAAATGGGAAATGGCCACAATCAACTGGCCATGGAATATTTTGGGGTAATTAGGTATCCAAACCTTCCAAAAATGATGATTTTACCCTTCGGGCTAATCGTCCCCAAATCTTCCCATTTTACCCCTAGTCCTAAATCGCATTTTCGCTAAGCCCTTATGGCTATACTAGGAGGCCCATGATTGAAATTGATGTGCATTGACATGATTTATTTATGCATTTGACTTGCGCTTTCATTATATTGACTGTGATTTGATAGGACTAGTCTTCTAATCTGCATGAAACCCTGACTCATACATATCTCACCCAAAATTGCGCCTGCATGAACTCTTAGTCAGAAAAATCACTCGCGTTAGGTACTGAAAGGGCGTTGGTAATGACACCGACGTAACCAAGTCCCCGAACCCAAAATCTCTAGTTCCGCAGAACTGATCGATCTCTCCCAATCGGTCAGTAAGGTTTCCGGTCTACCCTCCAAGAAAGACCGGTGGCGACTCCAAATGCATGCACAAGTTGCACATGCCACCACGACCACACTAAGGTCGAAAGCGATCGACTCTTATCGTCGAATCCCTCAAAAGACACTCCCGCCGCGACTTGGTATGGGCCTGGGAGGGCTCGCGCCGATCCAAGACCCGCGATCGGTAATCCATTAGCCGCGTCCGTTTTTTCGGACGGGTCGCGACACCTGATCCCCTTGAAGGATCAAAATGTCCGACAATCCCTAAGAGACCGGGTGTGTCATCCATAGGTTCCTAGCAGAGAGGAGCCCTATTCATGATCTGATCCACCATACGGGTCAAAACTTCTGACAATCCCTAAGAGACTGGGTGCGTCATTCACAGGTTCCTATCAAGTATAGGAATCCCATTCTGGTACGGCCTACCATACAGGCTAGAGTTTAACCGCCCTAGGATACTCAAAAGACGAATCCCTAGGTATTCACTTGAACCCGCTATACACTGCGCATACCGCACGAGCATCAGGCAGGTGATCAAACAGGTAAAAAGCAGGTGGGTCCCTCTACTTTCTCTCTCACAGATGTATGGATACTCAGATTTTGTTGCTTATGCTCTTTCTGCTGTAGAGTCGATAGAATATGCTGAGCCTAAAATGTGCAAGGAAGCTATTTCCTCCAAAGATTCAGCAAAGTGGTTAGTTGCTATGAATGAAGAGATGAAATCTCTTGAAAAGAATCAAACTTGGGAGCTTGTCAAACCACCAAAAGGAAAGAAGATTGTAGGTTGCAAGTGGATTTTCAAAAGAAAGGAAGGTATTCTTGGAGTTGAAGACATTGGATTTAAAGTACGTCTAGTCGCTAAGGGCTATAGTCAGATTGAGGGAGTTGATTTTAATGATGTGTTTTTACCCATCATTAAACACAGCTCTATTTGGGTCTTTCTTGCGTTAGTTGCTATGCATGATTTAGAGTTGGAACAACTCGATGTGAAAACAGCTTTCTTGCATGGTGAACTTGAAGAGAAAATCTATATGGGTCAACCTGAGGGTTTTCAGTTTGAAGGTAAGGAAGATCATGCATGTTTATTGAAAAGATCTATTTATGATTTGAAGCAATCACCTAGACAGTGGTATAAAAGATTTGATTCTTTTATGGTGCAACTTGGCTATTGTAGAAGCAACTTTGATAGTTGTGTATATCTGTGCAAATTTCCAAATGGATCTTATATTTATCTGCTGTTATACGTTGATGACATGTTGATTGCAGCAAAAGATAAATTTGACATACAGAATTTGAAGGCATAGTTGAGCGCTGAATTTGATATGAATGATTTAGGTTCTGCGAAGAAAATTCTTGGCATGGAAATTCAGCGAGATCGGAAAAAGAGGAAAATTGTATCTTTCCCAGAAAAGTTACATTGAGAAGGTGTTAGATCGTTTTGGCATGAAAGAGGCCAAACTAGTGAGTACTCCTCTTGCTGCTCACTTTCGATTATTAGCTGATTTATGTCCACATACAGATGATGAAATAAAATATATGTCACATATTCCATATTCTAGTGCAGTTGTTAGCATTATGTATGCTATGATTTGCACTCGACTTGACATATCACATGCTGTTAGCGTGGTAAGTAGATATTTATCATGCCCAGGCAAAATTCATTGGCAAGCAGTGGAGTGGATTTTGAGATATCTGAAGGGTACTTCCTATTATGGTTTAGAGTTTGGGAAAACTTGTGAAACTCTTACTGGATATGTTGACTCTGATTATGCTGGTGACCTTGATAAAAGGAGGTCTTTGACAGGATACATCTTTACTATTGGGGATTGTGCAGTCAGTTGGAAAGCTTCTTTGCAGCATACAGTTGCTTTGTCTACTACAGAGCCAGAATATATGGCTATTACAGAGGCAATCAAAGAAGGTATATGGTTAAGAGGCTTATTTGGAGAGCTCAATGTGGATGATGATGTGACTGTTGTGCATTGCGATAGTCAGAGTGCTATACATTTTACTAAAGATCAGATGTATCATGAGAGAACAAAGCACATTGATGTGTGATATCATTATATTCGAGACATTCTTGCTGATGGATATATAAAGGTCTTGAAGATTGGTACAGAAAACAAACCAGCTGATATGTTGGCAAAGTCATTGCCCTTTACTAAATCCAAGCACTGCTTGGATTTGGTTAATGTTTGTAGCAGCTGAGTTTCATGCTGGTGGGAGGAGAAGATTGTCTTAATATTTATGTCTACTTGGAAATTCAAGTCAATGTGGAGATTTGTTAATATGCCTTGAATAGTTAATGGCTTAAGTTAAGGGTTTTGGGCAAACATTAGGATTTGAGGGGCAATACTATAAATATTGCTCTTTTCTCAAACTGTCAGATAGAGAATCTTACGTTGCCTCTTTTGTAATCCCTAATTCTCATAGTGGATTTTGCTTCTCCTCTATCCCGTGGTTTTTCCCGCAAGGGTTTCCACGTAAATCTTGATGTTCCGTTTTTCTCCTCTGTCTCAATTTCGTTTTAGTTTCCGCATTGTCGTAACACTCACATATTCATCCAAAATATACAGGATCACAGGAGACAAAAGTTCGCTCATGTTTTTCTTTTGCAGGAGAAGATAACTTCGCGGTTCATTATTCCTGGAAGCCAAAGGTGGAAAGAACGTCCAGCCGAAGGAGAAAAGTTAGCCACAATAAAGAGCGAAAGAGAAGCCAAACCGATCTGGGCGACGCAGCCGAATCTTCATCTTTAAACCCAAGGCTGATGCTGATCTACTGCTCCATGACTCGCTGTTCTCATGACGCCATCCCGGAGCCAGACGATGTTGACGTACGACACCTCCCAGAGCTTATTGCCTCTTCCTCGACTTCACCCGAGTCGTTGCACCAAAATTAGCTGAGCGGCTGCCCTCCATAAACGACCCAATCATTGCCCACGATGTTGAGGCCATCATCGTTCCTGTGCAAACGCTGGTGTCTCGAAGTTGCAGACTCTCCTCCCGACACCAAGCGTGGCCAATGCAGCATATGATCAGTAATTGATGAAACTAACCCGTGCAGAGTTGGAAAGGGTCCAGGGGGTGGTCAAAGGAGCACTACTGCCTACTGGAGCCATCCAGAGTAGAACAAGGAAGGAAAAGTCTTCATTTGGTCCTCATGCACAACTGACAAAAAGGATATGTCCCAAGGCATCTCATGCAGAAAGGAGATTCATTTAATTTTCCTTTTAAACTCCTTGACATGCAGCTCGTCCATACATGGGGATATTGAATAGCAATTTCAATATTAACAATCTCCATGGTGCTTCTTGATTAATGCTTCGCAGGTTTCTTGATCTCCTCGTGGCGTTGTTGTCTCGAGTGACTTCCAATTAGGGAAGCAATCCTCACTCTCAAAAAATTCTCCATCGCCATTGCGCTTGCAAGGTTTCCAGTGAATTCAGCGAGATCATGTTACTAGTGCGGTTCGTGGACGTTCTCCGCATCATCATTGAACCACCCAAATCCAAACGAGTGTCTGGCAACTTTTCGTGCCATTGTTCAGCATCATTCGAGGTTGATTCATCCCAGTGTTCGATCAATATTTGGAGACTAACTTGTGTGTTGTTTGGTGCTAGAATCTCATGCGTTTTGGAGCTTGAATCAAGCTCAAAGGAGTGCAATTTTGGGCGAATTTACAGCTTGCGCCCGTGCTGGAATTTAGCTGGAAAAATATAAGATTTCTTAACTTTTGTTTGCAAATCGATGCTTTTTTTATTGGAAATTGGCATTGATGTTCCTGCACCTTCTTGAACATACTAGATTTGCAATAAAAGAGAAGCAAAGTTCAAGTCTTTTTCTATTAAATTATGACTGAACCAAAAATTGCCAGTTAATTTGTGGGATGAAAATCTGACTTCATACTGAATATTTGCATCGCCTAAGGTTGCGATAATCTCTATTGTAATCCGTGAGACGATGGGTTATTAGATAATCGCAATATTTGATTTTGAAATTTTTATGCATTAAAAAATAAAAAGTATATAAAAAAAATCATGCATGAATAGCCTACGTTTCAAATTGCACACTTGCCATGTCATCACCTTTTGCCATTTTATAGAACGTCATTTATGCATGTCATAAGTTCATCCATTAGAAAATGCATGTAATAATGTAGCTGCATTATTTTTACCAGCCACTGAAATGAGATGACGTAATTAGTACATATCATTTAGTCCTGTTGTTCATTAAATTTGCGCGCTCATAAGCTAGTACACTTTCCACGTCATTTTCATATCATATTCTTTCATATTAGAACAAACTGCATGTCATTACATTTAGTTTAGTTTATGTTAGCATTGCATATAGCTAGTCTGCATTAGACAAGTAAAATAAACATTGTTCGCATTTCATTCATCCATTCAATTTGTTTAAAATTTTGATTACTTGGTGTCTATTTCATGATTATGTATCTGCATGGACATTTTCACATGTTGGAAATAAATTTTAAAATTAATCCAAACTGTCTGCCAAATATTCTTTTTTAAAAGGTACCGAAAGGACGTTAGGTTAAACTAGTGTAACCAAGTCCCCGGGCTCGTAATTTCTGGTTCGCAAAAATAAAGCATTTTTCTCCTAATGTTTTATTCAGGTGTCTAATCGGCCTGCCATAAACTGATTAGTGACGACTCCTAATAATGATAAAAAAAAAAAACTTTTGCGCGAAATAATTGAAAGTAGTGAATTGGTATGGATATGTGAGAGTCCGAGCAAGGTTCCATAACTTAGTAATCCATTAACCTAGAAATTTGATTTTTAGGTCGCGACAGGCGACATCAATAAAGTGCATTGACCTATACTACTGGGGGTTTCACCTACCATCAAATTGTCTAAGATGTCCAAAGCAGTCAAAACTCTCAAGTTGCCAACATATGTGGGTAGAACCCCATTTAGATGATTACGAGGCAAGTTCAGCATGATCGCTAATGATGAAAGACTTATAAGCTGTGGAGGTATGGTACCACTTAGATTGTTGTTAGACAGATCAAGCATATCAAGAGACCGGCAGTTTGATAGATGTGAAGGAATTTGCCCATGAAAGTTGTTGCCCCCAAGAGATAGCTTAATCAACTCGGTTAGATTTCCCAAAGAAGACGGGATAGTCCCTCCCAGGTTGTTATAATTTAAATACAACATCGCTAAACCTTGTAGATCCCCCCAAATTTGAGAGAATAACATCTGAAAGCCGGTTGGAATCTATACCCAAATAACTCAGATTGATAAAATTCCCTATTTCTTCTGGAATCTCACCAGATAATTGATTCTTACCTAAAGAAAATTGTGCGAGAGTGGTGGATAAATTACCTATGAATTTAGGTAACACCCCACCAAACTCGTTCCCCCCAACACCCATCTTTTCTAATTTGGTGCTGTTGGTTAACGAGCAGAGAAATCTCAAATCTTCAGATTTTCCACGTCCAAGCGGATTACTATCGATTTCAAACTTACTAAGCTTGAAATTTTTTTCCAAAGCAGGAACTTTTCCGGAAAATCTGTGAACATTAAGTTGAAGCAAACCTAGCTTTGTGCAATTCGATATTAATGGGGAATCGGCCCCTCAAGTTGGTTCCCGAGAACGCTAAAAAATTCAAGATTTGGGAGTTTGAGGCCTTCTGCCTGCAGGTAGAGTCCCCTGTATCCGGTTGTATGTGATATCAAACACAACAAGCGAAGAGAGATTGAGCAACGAAGGTGGAATTGTACCTGACAATCTGTTTGATCCAAAAGCAAGGACTTGCAAATTTGTCAGGTGGCCTAGAACTTAGGGAATGCTCCCACCCAAGTTGTTTCCGGCTAAATAAAGGTTATCCAATGAAGATGAGTTCCCAATGGAGGATGGCACACACCCGATTAGATTATTCCAACCCAAATTGAACACTAGTAGTTTCAGCATTGAACCAAGTGTTGGAAATATGAGGTATTTTGATGGGTGAGTGAATGAGAAATTGTTTCTCAAAGAACACTCTTGAGTTGGAAGTGAGAAATGACAAAGCACTAGTCCCACATAGGAAAGGAAAAAGGCATTGAAGTGCTTTATATATGGATACACTCTCTTTGAGTGATAACTATCATAACACAAGCACTATACCTCGCGCGCACGCGCATGAGGTGCAAATCCCGGACCCCGACGAAGGCCCGACAAGTTGAGACTTAGGCGCGAGCGCACGACCTGCGTACGCGAATGCAAGACTGGAAAGTGGGCCTCGCGACAAGTCCAATTTTGCCTTCTGTTTTAATTTTTTCTAACTCAAGCTGTTAACCGTTCTTAAGTTATTTACCGGTGTGTTAATGGTATTAACTAAGTAATGGCTGTTATAATTATGTGGTTACAGAATTAAATACATAACGGCTTTAAACGGCAGAATTATTTAGCCGTTATTCTTTTTTTCTACAATGCCCCGCTTAGCCTATAAATAGGTGGCTTCCCGTTCTGTTTCAAAGAGACGAAAATCTCTTCTCCTTCTTTGAATTGTCTGCATTTGCATTGTTTTCGATAGTGTTTTCGTGTTGTTCAAGTTCGCCCAAAGCTTTGGAGTGTTGTGCTTGCATCTATCGCTGCTAATCGTTGTATTCTGAGAGACAGACGTGTTGACACCTGGTTTTTGACCAAGTCTTTTTCAGTTTTATTTTTGAAAAATCACAAAAAATTCATAAAAAGTCAAAAAATTACAAAATCAACTCTGGTGGCCTTGGCCAAGCCCAAGGAACCATTTTTGACCAAAAAATAATTTTTCATATTTTTCATATTTTTTAGTATTTTTAGAAAATAGGAAAATACTCAAAAAAATCAAGAAAAATAGCATTTGAAGTCAAAAAAATATTAAAAAATAGCCAATATTTTTCTTTTTAATCCCTTGTATTTTTGACCTCACAAAAAGTTCAAAATCAGATTCAATTATGGGTGTTCCATTGTAACCCATACTATTGAATTTGAGAAAAAAATATCCATTGAGTCTTTTAATTTGCAATTTTGGTATTTTCTAGGATCTTGATATCCATTCTAACTGTCCCTTATTGAAATTTAGCCCAATTTTTTGTACAAATTGTTCAATTGCACGAATTTGGCAAAATTGCATACTAAAATTGCATTTTTTGTCCTTGAAAATGAGCATAATTGAAATTACTTTCAATTCAAGGGCTATCATTGCAAATTAAACGTACTGCCCAATGAGTTTCACCATTTTGAATCGATTGGCACATGTAATTTAACCTAATTTGATCATTTGGACCTTCAATTGCATAATTCCCCAATTTGTAATTAAAAGGAAATTTGGGGTTTTTGTTGAAATTGATATGAACTTTTGGGCAAAATCACATTTTTTGATCGAATCCATGCCCTAGATTCGATTATGAGGTTCAATTGTAAAAATTTCCTACTAATTTAGGTTTAATTTTGAAAAATCCAATTCGGAACCGGTTCAGACCGGTTAGACCGCCGGTCCGACCGGTCGAACCGGTCCAGAACAGTATCATCTTCTTCCCCGGGAGTCTGCGCAAATGAACAGTAAAATGCCAAGCTTTGATAGCCAAATTGACGGACCAATCGGCGATGATTCAAGACACACTTGTGGGCGTTTGATTCCTTAGATCGTTCCCCGTCGATTGACACTAAGATCACGACCAATGGTCGCCCAAGGAAGAAGCAATCGGCTGGTCAATCTCAGAGACCTGTGAAAGTCAACCAAAGTGAGCTCAGACCAAATTCGTGCCAAATAGAGCTTGCCGGAGCTCCTAACGGGGATTAAACGGTTTCCCAACCAATTCCGTCGCCGTCGACGTACCATTTGGCACGTGACGGCACGTGACAGCACGTGAAGCCAAGTGGGCTAACGTCCACTGTTCGAGCGGGAAACCGAACGGAGGTATATAAGCCAAGTGACCTTCGCGAAGCAAAAAAACGGTGGATTCAGTTAGAGAGGGAGGAACTGAATCAAAGAGAGAGAAAGAAGGAGAGAGAAAGAGTTCCCCTCCATCGCCATTGTCGAGGGTGGAGCTCGAATTGACAGAGCACTGGTTGGGCCTCCTGAGGCTGAACCAAAGCTTGACGAAGTCGTGAGGTGGTCGTCCAAGCTCCGGGGAAGCAATCGTCGTCGGCCGCACGGCCTGAGATCGCCTGAACAGGTGAGGCAGAGCTTCAACTCTTATACTGAGCTTCAATGGCGGATTTGATTTTCGACTGTGATTCTTGCATTTAGTGTGTGCGTCTTGTTCTCTGAACATCACTGACCATATTCGTACCTTCATTTTGCATCAACCTTGCATGAATACCTCGAATTGAGTCTTCGAAAACCGCCCCCATAACCGGCCCCTGCTCATTCTTGCCCAGCCAAATCTGGGCCGAGCGAGCTCAATCGGAGCTCGAGGTAAGTCTCCTGAACATCGATTGATGCTATCCCGTGATAAAATTGCAATGATTTTGTGTTAATCAAGGAATCGAACTCCCATGGCTGTACTCGGCACTAAGCTTGATACTCGTGATTTAGCGAATAAGATGCTGTGATCTCTAGATATATTAGAATAGAGGCGATTTCGAGTCGATTGGCATTGGTTTCACACGATTCCATCAAAGTTTCACCGTTAGATCGACGTCGGAGTTCTTCAGCCGTCCATTTTGCAGGGATCGAGAGGTTGAAGACGATGCTGACTTGGCGGGTCAACGAGTCAAAGCGCTTAGGTGGCGGTGGGTCATTGGTCCACGTGTCAGTACAGTCAGCTCGACCGTTGGAGGTTGTTGTTCGAACAAGGAGATCCAACGGTCGAGGTTAATCGAGTCCAACAAATATTGGCCGTCCGATTAGAAATTATGATAATTCGAAAATGATTTTAAATCGGAAATAAAAAATGATGGAAACGGCGCCGTATGGGTTAGTCAGGAGGCGACGTCGTTCAGGTTAGTAGGATTGGACGGTTCAGATTAAGACTTAGGTTCTAATCGTGGCCGTAGATTTAAGTAGTCTGATCAGACGGCGATGATCAAGTCTTCGTCCAATTTGGACCGTAGGTTCTAGTAATCAGATCCAATGGGCGCAGATTAGCCACGCGGTGCATTAGGGACCCTTGGATCAGATCCAAATAATTCGAAAAATAAAAAAGACTGGGACGACGTCGTTTTGAGGAAGCTGGTTTCGCGGATTCGGGTCTGGGCCGGGTTCCGACCCGAATCCTAGGCATTCCAGAAAATCCTAGGCATTCCAGAAATCCTCAAAAATCGAGGGTTGACCACAGACAACTGGTCAACCCTATTTTTGGGGTTTCTTATCCGATCTTCCGAGACTCGACGACATTACCCTTTAAGGGTAAGTCGCCTTTGCTGTGTACGTATGACAAAATCGATATTGCCAAAGTAAGAATTAGGGTGGAGTAAGCGATCAATTCTTAGGTTTGGGTTTTCGAGTCCCGCCCCTTTTCTCAAAATGACGATTTTGTCCCTCAATGGGAAAATCATCTTTCTTGTCTCAATCGAGTTCTGAAAATTGCTTAAAGTTAGGGTTCGGGTCAGGTGGACGACCAGCCCTAATATTTAATATTTTCAGTTCTCATATTTGTCCAAAATGACGATTTTACCCTTCCGAGGGTAAAATCACTTTTAAATTCTAAAAAAATCCTGGAAATTCCCTAAAAATAGAAAATGGATTGGATTGATAGCCAATCCTATTTCCCCTGTCCTTTCACTTCCCAATTCATCTAAAATGACAGATTTACCCTTTCAAGGGTAAATTTTCCCTAAATTATTCAAAATCACGATTTTGCCCCTCATGGGCGAATCATGTCCAAATCACTCTTAACCCTTGATTGATATTTCTCTAGGCTAATAGGGCCTCATTAGGGATGCCATGCTGCTTTCATGTGTTTTATCCACGTGTACTGGATCCTTGATTTGCGCACTTATTTCTATTGACTGTGATTGATAGGGTAGCATTTCCCATCTGCATGAACTCCTAGATTTAGGATCTGTACCCCACTCGTCCGTATGAAATCCTAGGATCAGATAAACCATTCAGCTTAGATACCGAAAGGGCGTCAACTCTGACAGTTGGCGTAACTAAGTCCCCGAACCCACTTCTCTGGTTTCCGCATAATCGAATAGACCACTCCCAACTATTCGATAGGGTTTTTCGATCGTACTCTCCACGAAACGATTGGTGGCGACTCCTTGGCATGCACTCTCATCACATGTCACTAGACCGTACTGAAGGTCGATCACGTATATCCAGCAGTTGCGATTTGGGTAATGGACCTTGGGAGAGGCCCGTGTCCGTCATACAACATCGGACGGCCCATTAACCCTCTTTAGAGCCATAGATGGCGTTCGAGGGAGGGTCGCGACAAGACGTTTACGAAACCTCAAAGCACGTACTGGAGGGGACGAATCTGTTTTAAGGAAACTGTGTCGGACACAGGCCTCGGTATTCTTTTTAATTCAATTTCTTTTTATACTGTTGTATTTCCGTGCAAATTTTGTTCTTTTGAAGGTTGAACTTTTATCCTCATGAAGTTTCAGATTCACTGCTTCTGACGTGTTTAGATTCAGTGCTTCTGAAGTTGCTTCTGGATGTTCAGAAGGAACTGCTTCTGACGGGTTCAGAAGGAACTGCATCTGACAGGTGCATCTGAGTTGCATCTGACGAGTTCAGATGCAGTTGCATTTGATGATTTTTAAACAGTGCATCTGAAGGTTCAGGTTTTTCTGCTTCTGACCTACTTCTGACCTGCATCTGAAGGTTCAGTTTTCTGCTTCTGACCTACATCTGAAGGTCCAGATCTCTGCTTCTGACCTACTTCTGACCTGCATTTGAAGGTTCAGATTTATGCTTCTAACTTGCTTCTGACCTCCTTATGAAGGCTTAGATTTTGTGCTTATGCCAACTTAATGTTTTCATATTTGAGGCAGTTTGCTTACATTTATTATTGTCATTCGAATTGTAAGTATCCTCCATATTTATAAAACAGTATTGTTCATTTTTAACACTGTTTTATCCAGCACCAAGCTCTCCAGGAATTTCTCCGGTTAGTTTGTTCTTCCCAAGCTAGAGGACGAACAGGTCTGAGGACCCCGACATGCTTTTTTTGGAATTTTAGCCGACCAATGAATTGTTGTCCAATCCTTGGATAAGTAGGCGGCGCAACTGGCCGAGTTGTGGATGGATTTCTTGATTGAAGTTATTGTTTCGTAGGTACATCTCCCTTAAGAAGCTGAGGTTCTCGATATGAGGAGAGATTGATCTGGAGAGTCCTTGTGATTCCAAGTCTGACTGTGACCCTCTAGTGCCTACTGTCGGCACGTAACTGTCGCGACCCTCTCTCTCGGCTCAACGCCGTCGAGGGGGGCTAATGGGCCACCTAATGTTGCCTGATCGGACGCGGGCCTCTCCCAAGGTCCATTACCCAAATCGCAATGGCTGGATTACGCGGTCGACCTTCGGTACGGTTTGGTGACATGTGATATGTGTACATGCCAAGGAGTCGCCACCAATCGTTTCATGAAGGGTACGATCGGAAACCCTATCGAATAGTTGGGAGCAGTCTATTCGATTCTGCGGAAACCAGAAAAGTGGGATCGGGGACCAACTGCTAGAGTTGACGCCCTTTCGGCACCTAAGTTAAATGGTTTATCTGACCTTAAGATTCATGCAAACGAATGGGGTACGGATCCTAAATCTAGGAGTTCATGCAGATAGGAATGGCTACCCTATCACTCACAGTCAGTAAAAGTAAATGCACAAATCAAGGATCCAGTACATGCGGATAAAACACATGAAAGCAGCATGTCATCCCTAATGAGGCTCTATTAGCCTAGAGAAGTATCAATCAAGGCTTAAGAGTGATTTTGACATGATTAGCCCATGACGGCAGAATCGTAATTTTGATATAATTGGGGATAATTTGCCCTAAAAGGGCAAAATTATCATTTCAGACGGAATGTACAGTCAAAAGATGGTGGAAACGAGATTGGCGATCAAATCCTTCCATTTCCTATTTTTTCGAGAATTTCGAGAATTTTTCTGGAATTTAAAAGTAATTTTACCTCTGGAGGGGTAAAATCGTCATTTTTGACAAAAATGAGAGTTGAAAATCTCAAATATTAGGGTTGGTCACCCACCTGACCCAAATCCTAACTTTAAGCAATTTTCAAGACTCGATTGGAACAAGAAAGGCTATTTTCCCATCGAAGGGCAAATCGTCATTTTGATAAAAGGGACGGGACTCGAAAACCCAAGCTCAAGAATTGGTTGCCTAACCGACCCCAATTCTTGCCTTGGCATTATCGATTTATCTTATCTTACACAACGGAGACGACTTACCCCTAAAGGGTAACATCGTCAAGTATTGGAAGAATGGATAAGAAACCCCAAAAATAGGGTTGACTAATTGTCTATGGTCAGTCCTCAATTTTTTAGGGATTTCTGGAGTGTCTTGGATTTCCCTACAAATTTTCATATTTTTTTGGGATTTTCTAGAGTTTTCTAGCATTTTTTAGGATTTTCTAGGATTTTTCTGATTTTTTTTTGTTTTTAAAATCATTTTCTGAAAAAAAAAAAATTATTAAAAAAAATATTTTTCGGACCAGGTCGACCCGACCCAGACCCGGACCCGCGGAAACCATACGCTCAAAACGATGCCGTACTTCCTTTTTTATTTTTTGAATTATCCGACTCAGATCCGACGGTTCCTATTAAACCGCATGGCTAATCCACGTCCGTCAGATCTGATTACTAAAACCTATGGTTCAGATTGAATGAAGACTCGACTAGGGTCGTCTGATCAGACTACTTAAACCTACGGCCACGATTAAAACCCAAGACTCAATCTAGACCGTCCATCCATACTAACCTAAACGACGTCGCCTACCCACTAACCTATACGGCGCCGTTTCAACCAATTTTTATTTTTCCGATTTAAAAATATTTCCGGATAATCCTAATTACTAATTGAACGGCCACCGTTTATTAGACTCGATTAACCTCAGCCGTTGGATTTACCTATTCGAATAACAGACCCCTAACGGCCTGCTGACTGGACAACCACCTGGACCAATGGCCGAATGCCACCTAGGACTTTTGACTCGTTGACTCTGCCACGTCGACTTCATCTTCAACCTCGTGATAGTGATGGGATGAACGGCCAGGAGCTTCTGACGACGATCTGACGGTGAAAACTTGACTAAATTGTTCGAATCCAACGCCAATCGACTTGCCTTATCATCCAATCTCACATATATGGGAATTGAAGCACATCGATCACTAAATCACGAGTATCAGGCGAAGCGCCGAGTACAGCCATGGCAATCTAATAACTCGATTCATAGTAAATCAGGGCAATTCAGTCACAGATAGTACCAATGGAGGTTCAGAAGACTTACCTCGAGCTCCGATTGAGCTCGCTCGGACTAGATTTGGCTGGGTGACGTTAAACAGTGGTTCGGCAATGGAGGTTGGATTGGAAGACTCGATTGGATGTGTTAAGACAAAATCGATGCAAACAAGATATGCGACAGTGGTCAGTGATGCTAGGGGAACAAAATGCACACGCTAAATCAAAGAATCAAGACCGAACCCGAGTTCTGCCATTGATGGTCAGTAAGGAAGCTTGAAGATCGAACTCACCTTGTTTTGCGGTTTCAGGCTATGCGGTGGGCAGCGATCGCTTCCTTGAAGCTCCGGCGACCTTCCAGCAACACTCAATGGCTTCGGTTTGACCTTCCAGTACTGCCCCAGTGCCAGCTCCAGATAGGTTAACAGCGCCATCAAAGTACATGACCCATTTATCCTCTGCCAGGTTCAGAACTTGATCTTCTGTCTTTGTCTTTCCAAAAGACTTACAACTTTGCGAGTTTTACGCCAACATATCAGCTATGGCTCTCCCTTTTACTGATTTTTGTGGAGAACACTTGATGTCAAATTCAGATAACATCACTTGCTATTTTGCTAACTTCCCAATTAAAGCGGGTTTCTCTAGGAGGTATTTGACAGGGTCATTTTTCGTTACCAGTTGAATATGGTGATGCATGGTATACTGGCTTAACCTGCGAAGTACCCATACGGTTGCCACACATGCCCTTTCAACAGGTATGTACTTTGCTTCAGACGAGGTGAACTTCTTGCTCAAATAATAGATGGCTCTTTCCTTACTATTCGTCGGACTTGTTTGGGCGAGTAAGGCTCCCAAAGATTCCTGTTGTATAGTCAGATATAAGGTCAAAGGATGACCTAGGATGGGCGGTACAAGTATTGGAGGAGTGACTAGGTAGTTCTTGATCTTCTGGAATGCCTGACTGCACTCTGTATCCCATGTCACTTTTGCACCCTTCTTGAGTAGTTTGAAGATTGGTCTAGCCACATTTGATAGCTGATTGATGAATCTGGCAATATAATTCAGTCTCCCCAGAAGGCTTCTCACTTCTTTTACTATGGAGGGAGTTGCTAGATCATGGATGGCTTGAATCGTTGAAGGATCAATCTCGATGCCCTTGCTACTGACCATGAATCCGAGAAGTTTCCCAGATTTTGCCTCAAACACACATTTGTTAGGGTTTAATCTCAACTTATATTTGCGCAGCCGTTCAAATAACTTTCTCAACACTTGTATATGATCATGTCCTTTCTTGGACTTGGCGATCATGTCATCGACATATACTTCGATTTCTTTATGGATCATGTCGTGGAATAATGTGACCATAGCCTTCTGGTAGGTAGCCCCCGCGTTCTTTAATCCAAAGGGCATAACTTTATAGCAAAAGTTTCCCCATGGCGTGGTAAAAGCAGTCTTTGGCTTATCCTCCTGTTTCATGACGATTTGGTTATTTCCAGAAAATCCATCCATAAATGAGAACAATTCATACCCCGCCATACTATCTACCAACACGTCAATGTGAGATAGTGAAAAATCATCTTTTGGGCTTGCTCTATTCAGATCACGATAATCCACGCAGATCCGAACTTTGTCATCCTTTTTCATGACGGGAACTATATTTGCAATCCAGTCCGAGTAAGGGATAGCTTCAATAAAGCCTACTCTGAGAAGCTTCATGACTTCATCCTTAATTCTGTCTTCTAACTGTTGACACCTGATTTTTGACCATCCGTTATTATAGTTTTTTTATTTCTAAAATTAATTAAAAATAGCAAAAAAGGTCAAAAAATTACAAAATCAACTTTGGAAGCCTTAACCTAGCCTTAGGAACCAATTTTGAACAAAAAATATTTTTTGAATTTTTTAATATTTTTTGGAATTTATTTAATTATTAAAATACCCAAAAATTCAGGAAAAATACCATTCGTGGTCAGAAAATTACACAAAAATATTCAGAAATTTTATTTTAATTCTATCTTTAATTGCAAAAGGGCTTAATTGCACAAATTTTATTCAATTTAGTCCCCGTTTTTACAATTCTTGAAATTAAATTTCACACGGGCAAACCCATTAAAATTAAACACCTCTACCCTATAGTTTTCATCATGAGGAATCCATTGGTGGGCTCATTTTTTATTAATTCGATCGTTTGGCCCCTCAATTTGGCGAAATTCATTTTCGGATCCTAGGGACAATTTGGGGTTTTTGCAAAAATTCAATCAATTGATTCACGAAAATACCCTTATTTGATAGAAAATATGTCAAGGAGTCCGATTATGCCATCAATTTCATGAAAATAGGTCAATTTGGGGCCCAATTAGAGTGATTTGGTCGAACCGGGCCGGTCGGGTCAGAACCGACCCGGCCCGGTCCGACCGAGTCTGCAACAAAGTTGCAGACCCATGCGCACCGAACGTGGAAAAACAGAGCAACGTGGGGGGCGGCTTTTCAGGAGGGAAACGAGGCAGCCGAGCGTGGGAAGCAGCTTGGCAGAGCATATTCGGCTTTGGCAGAGGTGGTGGACGTGCCGAGGCGGGCGGTCGGCCACGAGAACCGGCGAGATTCTCGGATAAAAACTGAGTTCGGCTGAGAGAGGGGGGACTTTTTTTGGCAAAGACCGGACTGAAGAAACTTCCCCGGAGCTTCAGCGACCTTCACGGATCCTCAGGCAAGCACTCGTGGTCGTCGGCGAGCTCCAAATAGGTTGGTATCTCCCCCTCGAACTCATTTTCCTCGGTGCACACCATGTGTTCGACGTAATGCTTCAATGAGCATTTCATTTTGGGGCTCTCGGCCAAGCCCTTCACGGCTTCTTTGTGTGCAAGTCTCATCTTAAGACTCATTTAGATCCAACTCTAAGCCTTGTGTGACCTTCGTTTTGCATCGGAAACCGCCGAGAGCGGCGGTCCGAGCTTCGCCGGCCGCGGTCCAAACCGGGAGCTTGGCGAGGGGATTTCGGCGGCCGCCGAGCCTCAGGCGGCCTCAGGTAAGTCCCTAGACTTCGTTTGGATGCTGTGTGATCGATCAAAATCGGGTTTAGTTACAAAATTTTTTTGAAAAATCTTCGCCGGCGCCGGTCCGGGAAGGCTCGGTTCGCCTCTTTTCCACGTCGTCATGGCTTTGTTTTTGGCTGAATCGTGTTGCTGAAGTCCTAGAGAGTCAAATGGTGTCAAAAGGGTGAAAAAACACCGAGGTTTGCCTCGGTTTAGCGGTTCTCCGGCGAGATTCCGGCGAAGTCGCCGGAATTTATACTATTCATCATCTTCTCCGACGACTTCGCCGGCGGGTCAACGGTCAAAGGCTGACGTGGCGCGCCACGTAGGCGGCCACGTCAGCAGGCGGGGGCCACGGCCGGGTTTAATGAGGGTGGACGGTCCGAATCGCGACACGTGTCGCGATCCTATTTTTTGGAAAATATTAAAATGATTTTCGGAATTAATAAATTTATTTTCGGAATATTAATTAAATTCAATCCGACGGTCGATGTTGTGCCAAGTGGCATTCCTGGGGACGTCTGATCTGTTCCAAGATCGGATGCACCGAGAGTCGCCACGTGGCACGATCCGGAGCGTCCTTTTCAGTGGATTTTTTTAAAACGAAAATAAATTGATTTTGATCCGACGGCTATAATTGAGCCACGTGGCTCTCTGTGGGTCTTCCGATCGAGCGAGAGATCGGACGCACGAGAACAGGCCACGTGGCGCAATGAGAGCCGCCCGATCCGAGGAATTTTCGGATAATTAAATAAAATACATAAAAAATCAAAAAAATTGTTTAAAAAATAGGAAAAAATATTTAAAAAATAAAACGGTGTCGTTTTAGACCGGGAGGCGCCCGAGAGGCGCGGGCCGGGTTTGATCCGGCCCGGAAAATATTTTTAAAAATTATAAAAAATTCAATAATAATAAAAAAATCAAAAAATCAATAAAAAATGAAAAATCATAAAAAATTCAAAAAAATTCGGAAAATTCAGAAAAATTATAAAAAATTTCACAAAATAGGAAATGGCCACATTCAACTGGCCATGACCTGTTCCGGGTCTTTCGACCCCCGATCTTTCCAAAAATGACGGTTTTGCCCTTCCGGCAAACCGTCTTCCAAAAAATTCTAAACAAATCTAGGAAAATCCAAAAAAATAGGAAATGGCCACAAGCAACTGGCCAAGGCTCATCCCGGGTGTTTTGAACCCCGAACCTTCTTGAAAATGACGATTTCGCCCTTTGGGCGAATCGTCTTCCAAAAATTGAAGAAAAATCAAGAAATTCCAAAATATTCTCAAAACTGGGAAATGGCCACAATCAACTGGCCTTGGAATATTTTGGGTAATTCGGTATCCCAACCTTCCAAAAATGACAATTTTACCCTTCGGGCTAATTGTCCCCGAATCTTCCCATATTACCCCTAGCCCTAAATCACTTCTTCCCTAAGCCCTTATGGCTATACTAGGAGGCCAATGATTGAAATTGATGTGCAGTGACATGATTTATTTATGCACTTGATTGCGCTTTCATTATATTGACTGTGATTTGATAGGACCAGTCTTCCAATCTGCATGAAACCATGACTCATACATATCTCACCCAAAATTGCGTCTGCATGAACTCTTAGTCAGGAAAATCACTCGCGTTAGGTACCGAAAGGGCGTTGGTAATGACACCGACGTAACCAAGTCACCGAACCCAAAATCTCTGGTTCCGCAGAACTGATCGATCTCTCCCAATCGGTCCGTAAGGTTTCCGGTCTACCCTCCAAGAAAGACCGGTGGCGACTCCAAATGCATGCACAATTTGCACATGCCACCACGACCACACTGAAGGTCGAAAGCGATCGGCTCTTATCGTCGAATCCTTTAAAAAATACACCCGCCGCGATTTGGTATGGGCCTGGGAGGGCCCGCGCCGATCCAAAGCCCGCGATCGGTAATCCATTAGCCGCGTCCGATTTCGGACGGGTCGCGACAGCCGGCGACTCCGCTGGGGACGTTGTTCTAGAACACTTGGTTCTGGACCTCAAGTGGACTTAGGCCGTAATTAAAACGTTGAGTGATTTTTTTAACCATGCAGGCGCTCTTGAAGGTGAGGTAAGTCCGCTCACGATAGGTGTTATATGCTTTTGCAGATTGGAGTGATAAGGGGTGTAGTCTGTGATTAACATTGTCTTATGCAGGATAGGCGTAGGAATGTATGTCATATGGATGATTTGAAGCGCTGATTGATATATAAATTATTGTGCATGATTCATTGCATATTTGAGGATCACGACACTTTGCACAAAGCGCCCAAATCCAGGCCGCGAAATCACCTTTTCAGGTAGCCATAGATCAGGGATCGATATGCAACGCTCTAGCGTGGATCGCGCTGGGGTTGACCATATTCGATCACACTCTCTATCCAAGTCGAGACTTTTATCCATTTGTTGTGGATTGCGCTCATGGACGAATTTATCGACTCGGATAGGGGGAAGCCTTTAGGTTCCATACCTAAGCCCTTTTTAATTTCTAGAGTCAAGCCTCACTTGTCTCATGCGCATGTATATGGGTGGTTGGTATACCCAAAACCAAAAAATCATTAGATACCTCTTATGGTAAGGTCTTTCAATTATTGTTTAATTTACCTGCAGCCTCGTATTTGTTGCACAACATGTTGCATTCATCGAGTCCGATGGTTGGGTCTAATTCCATTCTACAATTTAGATAAAGTGGAGATGGTCTCCCCAAATCTGTCCAAGGTCCCGGAGGTATTTCAGTACGAGCGACGCGTCGTCCGTCATGAAGCCACCGAGACGTTCAACGGATTCCACGCCTTCCGATTTATCCAAGGGAGGGCACTTACTGGACGCAATCTTATCCGAGGAACAGACTGCTTCTACACCAAGTCCGCCGAGCAACTCGAACGCGAACATAAATTCGAGTACGAAAGGGAAAGGTTGTGGAACATTTATCTGAAGTTAAGGGACATATTCAGCAGGATACGAGCAAACCCAACACCCCCTCCAGAGGTTATCGAGATCTCGTCAGATGAAGAAGAGTCTCCCGAAGGACATTCGTCACCTTTCCACCCCATAGTCGTTTCATCCGATGAGGAAAGAGACCTGGACCTAGACAGAACAATGGGGGGCACCTGACATTGCCTGACGACCTGACTTGGGGCATCTCTTTAGGTTCCTTAGGGTCGCTTTCCGGAGGTGTTTTAGAATTATTCGATTTTCTGAGTCTTCTGAGTCTGTAAGGGGAATCCGTCGGTGGATCTCCCTCCTATCCCCTGCGCTTTAATTCCCGGGTCGTTCATAGGCGTCTTAATACCGGAATGCGACATTGGAATTTCACCCAACCATTCGGACTTTTCTGTTTCAATCATACGTCGCTTCCGTTTGAAATTTTTGTTAGAACTCACACTTGGTTTGTTCGACACAAGTGCGAAGATCTAATTCTCGTTTCATGGTGTATGCGACGTATGACTGAAGTGGTCCACGCCATGCATAAGCATATCATATGCATAACATCATTATTTTCGTCCAATTCATTATGCCTATTGATGGGATTAGTATGGGAACCCTAGTTTGGCATTCCCTTTATTCCAAATGTGGGAACTCAACCCTCGTCACATCACGGGTAAATAATGATTTGAACGAATCTAATGCCCGAGTAATCCATGGATAATTAATCGCATTTTCATATTCTAGACTCGATGGGAAGAGGTGATATCCAAATTCTGCCGGTCCCGCATAGAGAATTGCTAGTTTGGTGGGGACGCCTCAACAAGACCAACCAGGCGTATGTTAAGCAAAGGCTGGGGCATCTGGTTAACCTCATCGAAATCAAATACCAACCGGCACTGATACAAGCAGCAGCACGGTTCTGGGATCGCACCACACTAACATTCAACTTCGAAGGATTGTAGGTCACACCCACAGTGGAAGAATATACAACCGTCATCGGAGTCGAATTCAAGGGACAATTAGTCCGTCCCCCTTTAGGCCTTGACCCATCCAAGCTGCTCTCCAAGTTCCTTCGGCTCAAGACCACCGAGATTGAAAGAATTCTCAAATCCAATTCTGGTAGATTCCCGTTCTCATTTCTATTCGACAATTACTCGGACCTACCCATTGACACTGGCCATAGGGCCGGAGGGGTCTTCATCCTGGCCTTCTTTGGATTCGTGCTATTTCCTACATCCAGGACCACATTCAACCCTCTCATTGTCCACATAGCCCAGCAGGCATGTGACCAGTTGGATTATTCCTATATGATCCTTGCTGAGACTTTGCTGTCTCTGAACCGCTATAAGGCCGCACTGGATGATTCCAAACCCACCCGGAAAACCATTTTCCAAGCCTCCAATGGCCTTCTCTTCTTGTGGATCACTTCCCATCTTAAAAAACTCAACCTTCGCGCTGGATGCACTCGAATCGATGAAGATGTCCACCTTATCCAGTCCTTCCTCAAGTGCCAATCACTCATTGCCAACCGCTCTTTCAACGACTGGTACGAACTCCTAGAAAAATTAGAACCCGAACAACTCCGATGGCGGCTAAGGCGACCGAAGATGCATAAAGCACGCATCGCCACCAAGACCGGCGGGCCAATTCCTCTCTTGGGTTTCACAGGAGCCGTGTCATACTATCCGATCAGAGTCGTCAGACAGTTCGGCATGCTGCAGAAGATACCACCCCAAAGTCCTCCGGACGAATTCACCTTCGACATTCCCCAAGGCCCAATCACCAAGAGGACCAAGGCGCGCCTCCAGATGATGATCAATGACCTAGAACAGGCACTGAAAGACTCCCCACCTCAGGATGTGGAGTGGCCGGATCAGTTGGACCCTGAGATGAACATCCATCGGGCCTCCGAGGAATATATCCGGGCTTTCAAAAGAGTCTGGCCGACCCTATTCGAACCATATGTTCCAGAGTACATCGTCCCATATGTACCAGGAGTGGAGCCTTACATACCGGAAGACGTCGGACCGCCAGCCTATCCCGAAGGCGAAGAAATCCAGAGTTGAAGACTCGGCTCTCCCAGCAATATCGGAGGATGACAGAGGAGCCAGCCCCCCCATCGAGTTTAGAATAGTCAAGCATTTTCATTTCCCATTGTGATCAAACTCCTCCGGGAGCTCTTTTATGCATTATCCAAGCATCTTTTCAAAAAGAACTTATCCTAATTATCATGGATTACTCTTTGCATAACGACATGCTTGCCTTGACAAACTGGGGCAAGACCGCGCCAGCATGATCAGGCCGCCGTTCACTTTACGGCACATGATTTATCTCTCGTATCCATAAGCCTAACTTTTAATCTTCCGAACAGGTAATTCTCAACCACGAGGACTCGAGCCCAAACGCGTTCTCAGGCCCGTATGGAGCACGAACAAGTTGACGCCCGCCTCGGGACTCTGGAAGCACGATTGGACCAAGTGACTCAGATGCTGGCCGAAATGAAGGACATGTTCATCGCGGCTAACGCCAGGCCCACTCTGCCAGTTGATCTTAACCAAGCTGCAAACCCAAGCACGCCTGCTGGTTCCGACGCAGGTGGACCCGCTGGGACGAATGCTGCACCTGGCACTGAGCAGGCTCCAACTGTTGAAGTACCGCCAAGAGCCCCGCCTGTCATCATCAACCTAGAAGGGAAACAGAGTGAGAAGTCTGTCAAGGTCGATAAGGGAGTAAGAAGGATTGCCAAAATCGAGGAATGTCTCACCAGCCAGGGATTTGAGTTGTCAAAGTACGATAAAATCATGCCTTTCACCAAGATTGAGGTCCCTGTGGACTACAAGGAGCCGGATTTCTCAAGGAAGTATAATGGGACAGGCTGTCCCAAGACCCACCTGAAGTACTACTTGTACAAGATGGCCATATACTCAGATTACACGCCGTTGCTGATCAATACCTTTCAAGAGAGTCTGGCTGGCGCCGCTCTGTCTTGGTACGTGGAGTTAGACATACAAAGATATGACGACTGGGACGAGTTTGCAGGAGACTTTCTATCCCAGTATAAGTTCAATGCACTGACTGCTCCAACCAGAGAAGACCTACTGCGGACCGCGAAAGGGAGGACTGAAAGCGTTCGTTTATACGCCCAAAGGTGGAGGGCGCTCGCCACCCAGGTGAAGCCGCACATCCCGGAGGAAGAGTTGGTAGACATCTTTCTGAAAGCGCTGCCGTATGACTACTTCGACAAACTAAACACCTCTGGGTGTCAGACCTTCGCGCACTTAATCAAAGTGGCGGAAAGGCACGAGTGGGCTATAAGAGAAAGGCGTGTGCCGGAAGTGACTCCGAAGCGACCGTTCCCCGCAAAGAAAGAACGAGAATCTACTGCAGAGGTTGCCTTCGTTTCCAATCCACCAAGAGCCAAAAAGTTCGAAAACTCCACCCCGACCCAGGGGAACACCTCTTGGACGGCCCAGAGGATCTTAGCACCAAGAGGAATGGGTCCTCCCTCTTTTACCCCACTCCCAGTCCCGATGTCAAAGTTACTCCCTAAGCTTCTAGACGCAAGGTTGTTAGCCAAGAAGCCGCCGAGGTCAGCGCCGCCAAGGTTCATGGGTTTCGACGAGAGTCGAACTTGTGCATATCACATGGGCGAAAAAGGGCACAACATAGACAATTGTCGAACCCTACTATATGACATACATGCCCTTATCGACAGTGACTTGCTGAAGTTTAATGGAGCAGATCCAAACATCCAACAGAATCTACTACCTGACCATACCGCAAACGCGGTGTTCAATATAGACCTTGGGAGAAACCTGTACGACTCAGAGGAATCATGCCTAGGCGAATCAATCTGCATGGTGGAGGGTATAACCCCACTGATAATCAACCTTGCTGAGTTCAACCTCACACAAGAAGATCGTAGTGACAGCGAGGTAGAGGCGACAAGGGAGGCTAGCAGTTCTCACAAAGACGAGGTGACACCCTTGGTAATTACACTCCCCGCAGTAGAGACTTACAACCCCAAAGCAGTGCATTGGAATTACGGCACCAGTGAAGTAGATGCCATTAATTGCTCCGGGAGGTGCCTAGTCCAAAAGGAAGGAGAGGTTGAAAAGAAGGGAATAACGGATGAAGACGCCAAGCAGGTCCTAGCCATCATTAGAACTAGCGAATTCGAGGTGGTCGAACAACTGAGAAAGATGCCTGCACAAATCTCACTCTTGAACCTCTTCAAAACATCTGAGAAGCATCGAAATGCCCTTTTAAAGGTGCTGGATGAGGCCCACGTGCCTGAAACAATCAATGAGGCCCAGTTGGAGGACTTCGTGGGGGCGATCCTCTTGAAAGATCAAGTCTCATTTTCAGATGAAGACTTCCCACCAGAAGGGCGATGACATAATAAGGCTCTCTACGTGTCAGCAATGTGCCATGGCAAGCGGGTATCTCGAGTCCTCATAGATAATGGGTCCGCATTCGACATATGCCCTTTAAGCACGCTCAGAGGCCTCGGGGTGAAAGAAGATTTAATCAAAACCTCGAAGTCCACCATTCGAGCTTTCGATGGGGCTAAAGGCGAGGTGACTGGAGAGATAGAACTACCTGTCCTTGTGGGTCCAACAGAGTTCCTGATCAATTTCCAAGTCATGGATATCCCAGCGTCATTCGGGTTTTTGCTTGGAAGACCTTGGATTCACACGGCTGGCGCCGTGCCCTACAGCTTACACCAGAAGGTCCGGATGGTCGTTCACGACAAACTGATCACCATACACTCAGAGGCTGATCACTTAACGAGCCACATCGACACTATTCCATTGGTGGAACCTTCGTCCGGAGAAGAATCAAGCTTTCGCGCTGCGGAGAGAATGTACATTATGCATGTACCAGCCGGTACAGCCATGAGGCCGCCAAATTGCTCCAAATCCTCGATCATGGCGGGAAAAATACTGACGCGACACGGTTTTATCCCGGGCCTTGGTTTAGGCAAGCACCACCAAGGTATTCAAGAGCCAGTTAGCTTGGCAACAGTGAAGAACCGCCGAGGGCTGGGCTATAAAGGAGGACCGAATCGACATTCTCAACCAGAAGGTTATGGGAGAGGTAGGGGCCGTGGCGGCCGCGTCCTAGGGTCGAGTACATGGAAGGGCAAGGGAAAGATGTTCGAAACTCCCCTGAGTCGTTTCTTTGATGAGGCGTCTAAGTGGCTGAAGGACGAGAAGGTGGACGTTACAACGGAGGACCCCCAGTTGGCCAGCCTGTTCCTGGAAGATTCTGTCAACGTCATTATCGAGGGAATCGACGACGACGCGTCCGTCATTGAGTAAAGAAATTTCCACCCCCCCTCTGATGCATCTGAATATACATCAGATGCCTCGAACTATCACCTTTGTTTTATGTCTTTACGTCAAAATAAAAATAAAAAAAAATCAAAAAAATAAAAAAAAAATAAAAAAAAAATCAAAAAATCCCCATAAAATACAAAAATCGGGACGTGGGGGAACCACAAATCAGGTCGATGATGATCCAAATGAGAGAAAAGAAAAGATGCAAAGAAAAGAAGAGTTGAAAAGAAAAGAAAAGCCCTGAGACCTGATTTCCCACACGTCTCCCAGTTTTCAAAATCTTGGGAGGCAAGGATGTCCAATGATATGAGGACTAGCCCTCATCTCACGTTTTCAGTTTTAATCTTTGTTCTTGCATCGTCCATGAGCCGTATCTATTATATGTCAACTAACCATCTTCATGACATTTCAGGCATACCATTCCACACATACATAGCAGGTTGTTAAGTTATCCCAACTCTCAAAAGGAAGCTACCCTCCATATCGAGGGAGAGGAAGACGACCGGGTCGAGGAGGGAATCAGAGTTGATTGGAAACGCTATGAAGACTCCAAGCCACCCACTGCGAAGGGCACTACCTCGGTGAATTTAGGGACTCCAGAGAATATCAAGGAGGTGAAGATTGGAGAAAGCCTACCGCCGACAGAAGCATCCAGAATAATTGAGCTCCTGCGAGAATACCAAGATGTCTTCGCATGGTCATATGCGGATATGCCGGGTTTACACCTTAGTATCGTGGAACACGCTTTGCCAACCGACCCCAGCATCTTGCCCAAGAAGCAGAACCTCAGGCGTACAAAACTCGAATTGGCAAAGAAAATTGAAGAGGAGGTGATGAAGCTCCTCAAAGTGGGGTTCATCGAAGTGATTGCTTACCCAGAATGGGTCGCTAATATCGTCCCCGTCATGAAGAAGGACGGGAAGGTCCGGATCTGCGTAGACTACAGAGACTTGAACAGAGCTAGCCCCAAAGACGACTTCCCACTACCGCACATTGACGTCTTAGTTGACAGCACAACCGGATTTGAACGATTCTCTTTTATGGATGGTTTCTCGGGCTTGTTGACACCTGATTTTTGATCAGTCTTTCATAGTTTATTTTTAAAAAATTCATAAAAAATCTATAAAAAGTTAAAAAAATTAAAAAATCATCTTTGGTAGCCTTGACCAAGCTAAAGGAACCATTTTTGATAAAAAATAATTTTTCATATTTTTTAATATTTTTTAATATTTTCCAAAAATAGAAAAATACATGAAAAATGAAGAAAAATAGCGTTCGCTGTCGTAAAAATATAGAAAAATAGTCAATATTTTTATTTTAATTTCTTTTACATTTTGAACTCATAAATAGTCAAAATTCAAGTTCAATTGCATGTGTTTCTTCACGACGCATAGAGTTGAATTTAGCAAAAAAATGTCATTCGAGTATTTTAATTTGTAAATTTCTACATCTTTTTTAGTCTTGACGTCCAATTAGATCGACCACCATCTACAATAAATGCCCCTTGCTGAATATTTTCGTTTTTGTTTCACATGATTTCATGGTGTAAAACGCCGAGTGGATCCCCAAATATAATCGGGTCGGCATGAGCTCGATAGCTCGTCCAAGACCAAACCAGGGCACGGCAAACTCCATGTGAGTACTCTCGAACTCCTTCGATGCTTCCTAATGCTTTTCTTAGGTTAGATCGTGTGTAGAATGGCTAGGACAGCTAAATTATTCTTGAGCTGTGATTGATAAATAGGACCTTACTAGGAATGCCATGTGATTTATTTGCATATCTAGATTCCTTGAGTTGGGCATTTTATTACTGATTGTGATTGCTAGGATAATCACTCCTATCTACATGAATTTCTAGATTTATGGTTCATACCTTACTCATCCGCATGAATTTCAGGCTAGAAAATTCAGTCAACTTAGGTACCGAAAGGGCGTCAACTCTGACAGTTGGTGTAATTAAGTCCCCGAAACCATTTCTCTGGTTCTCGCAGAATTGAATAGAAACTCCCAACTATTCGATTGGGTGGTCCAATCATACCCTAAAAAATGATTGGTGGCGACTCCATGGCATGCACACTTAGCACATGTCACTAGACCACACTGAAAGTCGATCACGCATACCTCCGTTGCGATTTGGGTAATGGGCCTTGGGAGAGTCCCGCGTCCGACCAGACAGGACGGCCCATTAGCCCTCGAGAGCCCGACAACCTCAAGAGGGTCGCGACAGACTGGCGACTCCACTGGGGACTGGTTCTTAACCATTTAGTGGACTTGAGCCGATTAAAAAGTTGATTGATTCTTCTAACCTAATTTTATGCAGATGCTCTCGAAAGTGAGGTGTATATGCTAACGAATGTGTTAGATGTTTTTGTAGACGGGAGAAATAAGGGGTGAAGTGCTTGTTAACTTTGTTTTATGCAGGCAGGAGTTTTAGATGTATGATTGTGTGGATGTTTATATTGAAGCGGTGATTGTTAAATAAAATGCATGTCTATTGCTTTAGCACGACACAATGAATACACACAATTGCGCCTAAAACCCCGGGCGCCCTCTTTAGGAACACAATAGAAGGAATTGAAAATGGAATCTCCGTGAGGAAAAACATGGGGTAATCCACTTTTCAATTCCGCTCACTTCGAACTATGGATTGAGTCCCAATGCAACGATAGTTGTGCAATGGAATCGGCTCTTCCCAGAATTCGAGGTGAGAACCTTGGCTTTAGGTACCAAGCCCTATCTTTTGATTTTTAGGAGTTTTCCCTCACTTGTCTCATGCGTTTGTCTATGGAAGGTTAGTATACCTAACACTGCTAAAAATACAGAGAAGCTTGATTTTCTCTTAAGTTTGGTTGGTAAGACTTTTCTATCCCTCGAATTTGTTACAGCTCTTAATCATTATATTCATTGCATAATTTCGGTGATTGGATTAAATGCCATTTTGAGGATAGATAGGTGTGTTTTCCTCCCAATGTTCTTGATGGAAGATGAAGATGGTGTCATCCCATTACGAGCGCCAAGTGGACAAGAAGAGCCTACTATGGACATCATTAAGGTATCATCTAATGAAGATGACGATTTGGAATAGGTGATCCTGAAGTCACGTCTCAAAGATCGAAACTGGGGCATCTCTAAGTATTAAGATCACATTCCTTTGTTTTAATTTTCATTTCTAGCTTTCTTGTATAGGATTTATTTTGCTGAGATCCTCTCTATCTGATCCCTTAGATTGATTGTATTAGGGATCTATTTGTGTTTATATACATTCAGATTGAAATTTGTTGTATTTCTATTGACTTGTCATTGGAATGTGATAGTGGCATTTCTTCTAATCACTCGAATACTCCAAAATCAATTTTATAATTCCTTTGGATGAAATTGAAATTGGAAGTCTTATACAACCTTTTGGCCGTATAGGGCAATACAATCCCAATTTCGCCAGAAGGAACTATAAACTTGAATTGGTTCATGCATGTTTTGCATCATTGGTAATCCACAATAATTGATCAAGAGTATTCGTGTTTTTCAAATTTAATGAAAAGATAGATATCCAAATTACTCTCGTTCTTAGCAAACGGCTTTAATTTGGATACCGTATCTTCAATTGAATTTAAAACACATCGTAATTGTGTACTTTTGAACATTCCATTGATTTTCTTGGAATTGATCAAAGGCGATTATCGTGAATTACATTCCTTTCAATGATATGCTTTCCTTTGAGGAATATTGATAAAAGCTTTTGCACAAGGCCAAAACCCTTGTAAATGCTCTTATCCCTATTAATCACAAGTAAGCATAAAATTGAAAGGATTTATGCTTTATTTTTCAAATTCTTTCTTTTGATTCTGCCTTTTCATTTGAAACAGGTTAAAAACAAGTAGAGAAGAGAAGTCTTTTTGTGGATAATCGCGGTGGGAGGTTCCTTTATCCGATCATAAGCAAGATTAAAAAATCAAGATGTACACGCTCGAATCATCAATGTCAAAGCGCAGCTTGCCTAGGTTGAGAGTGGTCAGGTGTTCGAGAAAGTCAGCCATACAGAAGTTGAAACACACACATTAGAGCTTTCATTCATTTCGCTCAATCGAGGGACCTTAAAAGCAGATCATACAAATCATCGGGGTGGAAACATAAAACCGCAATGAGCCCTAATTAGCATCACAAAGGAACCAAGTTGGCCCTCCATATTATTGATGCTTTGCTTATACTCACCACCTCGAGACTCGAGATCTGCAAGCTTAAGAAGAAGGCGTTTACATTCCCCTTTAAGCTCGGCAACCTTGGTCCCGTGATCTTCGGCGGCTATTTCCAGGTCCCGAACTAGTCCTCTCCCATGGGCTATATCCGCGGTAATGCTGTCAAGCCTTTCTTCCTGCCACTCACATTGAAACTTCAACACGACATTACGACGGTCGTGCTCATAGGTGGTCAGGGATAAGGCCAAGCGCTCCACCAAATTTCCCCTCTCGCGAAGCAACATCGAGACTCGCTTGTTGGCGAACTCAACAGCCTTTCTGTGACTATCGGCCACAAGGTTGACCAACACCAAGCAGTTGGACCGATCCTCATAGCGAGCTCGCAAAACGTGAGCCACGGTAGCTTTTCGATGAGCGACACGGTAAGTCTCTAAAAAGTTTATAAAGAGGGTTGGGAAGATTCTATATTCCCTCTCTAAATTAGTGCCCTCGATGGAGGTGGTGTCTATTTCCACGAGCAAAATGCGGATTTCATCTTCAGTTTCTGGGTGATCGGCTATATGAGCATAGCCTCGACCGAGGAGGTTATAGAGTTTTTCCCACTGGGCCAAAATTTCGGCCGAGAAAGCGCGAATAGGAGAGGAGGTCATTTTCGTTGGAGTGAGGGAGAAGAAGATGAGTGTGGTAGAGTGATTAAAATAAGAAAAGGCAATTATGTAAGAGTGTTAATCTTCTCTGCATTAACTCCTCATTTTATAGCAACTCGAGAATGAAGAAAGGCACAGCAATAATGCTCGTGGAGCCAAGTTAATTGGGTAAAGCAGTGGTGGCTCTTTCGGTGAACCATCAGATCTGTCCCAGTCCGCGATTTCAGGCTTGATAAACCTAAAAAAGTTGTAAAAAGATATGTCGGTGTCACCATATTAAAATTGAGCGGGAGTTAAGCGCAACTATCGAAAAAAGTTGCGAAAGGATTTGGCGGTCCCATCATATTAAAAAACTGAGCAGGAGGCGAGCGTAGTTCCACCTTTTTGAAAATAAGTGGGAGACAGACATGGATATCGAGAAAAGGAAATCGATTTGGTGTCCCTCCACGTTGAAAAGAAGAAAGAAGACGACAAAGCGGGAAATACGAAATCTTGGGAGCAACGCTTGCCTGATGATCTTCATCCATGTTTAAAGAACGTTTCATGGGCATTCAGAACCACTCAAAAGAAAATTTAGAGAGAGTGAGCATACATGAGAGAGTAGAGAACCCTGAGTGAGCAAAAATTGATCGAACATTTTTCGATCCAACATGTTTGAGGGTTACCATCAGTTGCTAGAGGCGACTGATCCAAAAATCTCAGAAAATGAACTACTGAGAGATCTCGAAGATTCCAGGATGGCGTCTGGTACCAGAACCACAGAACCCAACCCTTTCGGCAACGAAGTTCAGGATCTCAGCAGCGACGACAACAGCAGCAGCGATGGTCAATCCCGGAAAAGGAAACGTCGCCAGTGCCACACTCAGAATGAAATCCAAGAGCTTGAAGCTTTCTTTAGTGAATGCCCTCTCCCGAACATGAAACAAAGAAATGAATTGGGCCAGAAGCTAGGGATGAAACCTTTGAGGGTCAAGTTTTGGTTTCAAAATAAGCGAGCCAAATTGAGGGCTCAACACAGACGTCAAGAACTTGCGATTCTAAAGGAGGAAAACGAAAAGCTTCGAGCGGAGAACATGAGGTATAAGAAAGCTCCCAGCACTATCGCTTGCCTTAATTGCGGTGGCCCTATCACTCTCGGCGAAATGTTCCTTGATAAGCCTTATATGAGGATTGAAAATGCTCATTCACCACCCCACTCCCTCGAACCATCTTCGATACAATCGGATTTTGTTGGAGATATGCATGAACAAATCAATTCTACGAAGTCAATATCGATGCCTTCTAAAGGATGTGATATGCGTCACCATGATTGGAGTTTCCTTAACGATGAGCTTACTATCACGACCGACCAATCCAAAGCTGATGAATTCCCTCCACAACAATTTTCGGCTCGATCAAATTCTACTGGAAATAGGCCAGAGAGCAATAGCCAAGTTGTCAACACTGTTCCGGGTCGCAAGAAGACGAGGGTCAATTGGTCCCCCGAGCTTCATCTCAAGTTCCTTAGTGCGGTTCAGCAACTAGGGATCAACTCAGCATATCCAACGCGCATACTTGAGATCATGAACATACCAGGACTCACTAAAGATGGAGTCGCGAGTCACCTCAAGAGCTACAGAAGGGCGCTAAGACAGCGCCACACAGCACTGAACCTGAAAGAACTCAACTTGTGCCTAAACACTAGGCATGGCTATAACTACAATGCCCCTGAAGTAAGAAATACCCTGCCGAATCTAGGCACCGACCAAGCTGGTAGCAGCACCATCGACTACTTGGGCGCTAATCAAAATATTCCCTCGAATCATCTCAGCACCCCTCAAGAGTATATGCCACAAGTGCAGCAGGTACGAACTCCTTGGTTTGAGCAGCAACTTTTCGCTAGTGCTCTTCCTATCCCCGATCAACATATTGCGCCTAGTGTTCAAAGATCTGCCCGGCTTGGGCATATGATTTCGGAAGATCAAGCGGGCGGATGCTTTGAGGATTTTTGTTTCTCCCATTCCCAAATGGAAGGTGCTTTTGATAGTGAACCGATCAATCATCCTCTTATAATCTCGAGCAACGACGAAGGTTCTAGCTCGAAGAATCAGATCGCTCACAACAGAAACAGGAATCCTTCAACGCCAAGCGATGATGGTCAACCCGAATATCAGTTGCTCGAAGAATCAAAAGATTTCCTTGATGAGGAGCTCCATATCTGGATCGATCAGTTTAAAACTGATGGACTTATGAAGTTATGATCCAAAATGACGATTATATGTCTGATTCATGGTGTAGCTGGCTGATCACCGAGAATCCTCAAGGGAACTAGGCACATGTGAATGGATGTATCATTAGTCTTTCTGTCATAAAGTCTTCCATGCAAGATAATCTTCCTTAATGCCTAGAGTTAATCTGGGGCAGCGATCAGTACTACCTGCGAGCATCATCATGCTTGAGTACGACAATCCCTTGTTAGATTAGAGTCGAGGCGAATCAATTGAACGCCACGAAGAAAAACATTTAAAGGCTTCACATAGGAAAATGCGAGCAAAAGCCCGAACGAGCTCAAAGACGGTTAGCTCTGTATCGTTCTAAGGGACCTTTAGTCGTTATGAACTCTAAATTGAGCTTGTTTCATTCTCGATGGGGGTCGCTAACTGCTTCAAGAATTTTATAACAAAAAACGAACCAGTTAGGGACGCCAATAGTGCTGTGTCCTGGTAGTCAGTGAACTGGAAGTGGTACGAAACGTCAAGAGTTCGATCTCAGGATTGAAAAATCATTTTATCAGTTTGTCTATCACCCGATGAAGTTCAAAGAGATTCGACGCAGATGACTATAGAACTTGGGGCAATTCGAAAATCATTGATTCATTTTCATCAAGCGGCGAAGTTGGTATTGTAAAATGTGAAGCATGCAAATGACAAATCCGAAGCAGAAGGAGATGAATCATGATTCGCTTATCCAAGGTCGGGATTTCAACCTTCGACTAAAGCCAAATCTAGGATGAGTTTTTGATCTTGCCCACTCGACAAAACCCATCTCCACTGAAAATGGGGGCAAACCATTCCTACATCTGGAAAGCATGTCGAAGCCGAAGACATCAAATTCATCGTTTGATCCGTGGGGCAAGTCCCCGAAGCGATATTTATCATCCGCAGAGCGTAATGGAATCCATCCTTTCAATGTAAAACACATTTGGCCGCGGAGCCACCCATTTGGTAAAAAGAACGTATCGTTCCTAAATGATTTTCAATTAGATGCGGGGATAATGTTCTCTCATTTTCCTCTCAGGTGATGAACAGAGATGAGGCACCCAAGAAGCCATGCATTCAAATAACAAAACAGTGCATGAAACACGCCCAAAAAGATGAATGAATCTCCTCCGACGTAAATCCTCGAGGTGGATTCGTTGCCCAACCAGACGAAGAAATCATGGCCACAAGCTTAAGGGCCGGCTTCTACAATCCGCACATTGGCATGCAGAATGGAATTCAAATCAAGAGTAAAGTAGTATCGTCCGAATTTGTTTTGAATTTGGAAACCCAAAATAATGCTTAATATTTATCCTTGGCAGGAGCTCGCCATCAGGGCAGACATGTAAGTTTCATTTTTCTCCAAAAACCAAGAAGTCGAAAGAACTTTAGAACACCCAACAATCTTGTGTTACTATGTGAAGTGCAGATTTTCACAACCCTTGTACACTCGTTGGAGCATATGACCAATGGTAAGATGTATCGTTCCAATTTTTGTAAAGTTTTAGAATATACAATGACATATCCCTTTTATATCTCCAGGATCTCCAGCCTCGATGGGCAGGTAAGTATCCCTTTTCCCAATTCATTGGAGATTAAAAACTTTCAGAATTAATTCGATTCTCACATCTAAAAAGACATAGAATTCTTACTTTATTGACATTCATGTTTTAAAACATGAGATTGTCTGAACATGAATTACACATGTATGGTGCATCATAAAATCCCTTTGAAGGATAAATCTTGATGAAATGAAATGAATTTTTCCAACAAGAGTCGTTTGAACTGTTCAAAAGGGTATTTTCTCATAAGAGAAGCGAGCCTAATCCAAACACGTCCCATACACACTTGAGAGATGAGGAGATTGGAAATGATAGCGAAACCTTAACCTATGGATATAAGGGTCATTCGCAACGATTACATGGATCGAGATGACAGAGGCATTTATTTCTTCATTCCAAACACTACAGATGCCCATTGAGAACCCCATTGAACGGCGATTTTCATTCTCAACCCTGTCAAGAACCACCCCACATTGGGGCAAATGAAGGTTAGTCCATCAGTATCAGAAAGTAAACGGTTAGAAATTTTCTTGCTCGGACTAACATAAATCTTTGTGTGTTGTTTATATGATAATCCAAGTGTCATAGGATGATGAGAATAATTCATTTCTCTATCCTACACACTGTTATCCTTTGCACAACCAAGTTGAGCCAGCAAATTCATTTCATCAACCTATTGGTGATCATTGCATATTCCAAAGCAAAGGCAACATCACTCTAGGAATGGAAGCGTGCCAAAGTTTAAGTTGCATATCTAGCATGATTGCCGAAAATCCTAGCTCCAAAAGAAAAGAAAAACACAGGATTAAAAAAAGGGGGAAAAGAAAAATCCCTAGACATCAAGAAAAAGCAAAGTGCCTGGTAAAAAGCAAGGCTGATGTCTATTCAAAATATCCCCAGTAAAGTCTAGAGAGACGATGAAAAGACCCTGCAAAGGAGTTAGATCAAGATGACTACTCTCCAAATGATGTCGTGCTCAAATTGCAAACACACAAACAGACGGTCTCTTAATGTAACAAGAGACGCTTTTAAACATCCTTGTGCGCTCTAAAAGAGGAGTGTACACTTCAAGAAATGGAGATGTTCTTCGAATGACATGTGGCAAATTTGCAATGATCACCAATGTCAAACCCTTCACAATTTCTGGGCAAAAAATAAGCCTTTTTCGGTCCCCAATCCTTCCAATGTTACAACCCTGAAGTAGTCTTATCTGACTAAGACACTTGGGTTAATGTATAACTTAGCTCAAAGAAGTACGAGCAAGACTATTTCTTTCTCATTTTGCAGGGTTCTTGACTTGTAAACCCGGAGCAGATAGTGAAAAATTTCGTTCAACGGCCTTGACTCAAAAGTGAGTCCCCCTTGGAAACCGATATCCAAGCCTAACACTACGGTCCCGTGAAAGACCTCCTGATCGGTCGAAATGTATGCGTTGCGAATGATCCTGAAACCCAGGCACAGGTCGGTAGGAAATTGAGCACTTTCCCTATTAAAGATCATTATCACAGAGCAGTGAGGAGCCTTCTTGGGTGAGAAATACTCCAATGGATGTTTTGAGCAAACTCTTTTTGAAATTTTCAAATTGTTTGATCTAGAGTTTCCGTGCAAGGAATTTATGATCACATCTGTATATGGCAGGAATGTTTTGGATAACCTCCAACAATCAAAATGCACATTTCATGACTAAAACTTAAGTCGTAGAATTTTGTCAGTTAGATAATTATTGTCTTCCCAAAGATTACTAATATCTTCTTGGCGAGGAAAATTTTTTCAGGTCTAAGCTTTTTGCAGGACTTTTGGCCACCCCAAAGACTGGGTGCGTCATCCTTAGGTGAAGCCTTTTAGTAGGCAAATCTTTTCTAAGACCGATCCACAGAATGATCGAGTCTCCGACTAGCCCCGAAGAGCGGGTACGTCATCCTTTGATTCATATCAATTTGGAATCTCATAAATGGTAGAAACCGCCTGAAGGGTCAACTCAATGGTAGAAACCGCCTGAAGGGTCAATCAACGGTAGAAACCGCCTGAAGGGTCAACACAATGGTAGAAACCGCCTGAAGGGTCAATGTATGGTAGAAACCGCCTGAAGGGTCAAAACAATGGTAGAAACCGCCTGAAGGGTCAATGTATGGTAGAAACCGCCTGAAGGGTCAACCAATGGTAGAAACCGCCTGAAGGGTCAACTCAATGGTAGAAACCGCATGAAGGGTCAATGAATGGTAGAAACCGCATGAAGGGTCAAAGGACTGGTAGAGACCGCCTGAAGGATCAACCCAATGGTCCGATCCACCATACGGATCAAAACCTTGATGAATCCCGAACGAGGGAGGAGTCGTTTTCCCTAATAAGCCTTACATTAGGCAAGCCATTTCTAGTTTAGTCCACCACACGGATCAAAACCCTTGGCAAATTCCCAAATGTGGGATGCGTCTTCCTTAGGTTCCTATCAGTTAGGAATCCCATTATGGTTTGACCTACCATACAGGTCAGAGCTTAACATCCCCAGGACACTCCGATGACAAGTCCTTAGGAATCTACTTGAACCCATCAGACACAGCAAATGCCGCAAGCATTCGGCAGGTAAGGGGCAGGGAAGTCTATCTACTCCTTAACTTTCTTACATCATATCAGGGAATTGAATGAACACATCTCTTTTTAAGGAAAAACACACATTGATGGGCATGAAAATTGGATGTCATGATTTCTTTTCTTTTCCCAGTCGAGTTGATCGGAACACAGGTGTCATCTTGTCTTTGAGAGAAACCTCTGACGAAATTCCTCTCAAAGAGGGGCAGCTGTTGACACCTGATTTTTTATCAGTCTTTCATAGTTTATTTTTAAAAAATTCATAAAAAATCTATAAAAAGTTAAAAAAATTAAAAAATCATCTTTGGTAGCCTTGACCAAGCTAAAGGAACCATTTTTGATAAAAAATAATTTTTCATATTTTTTAATATTTTTTAATATTTTCCAAAAATAGAAAAATACATGAAAAATGAAGAAAAATAGCGTTCGCTGTCGTAAAAATATAGAAAAATAGTCAATATTTTTATTTTAATTTCTTTTACATTTTGAACTCATAAATAGTCAAAATTCAAGTTCAATTGCATGTGTTTCTTCACGACGCATAGAGTTGAATTTAACAAAAAAATGTCATTCGAGTATTTTAATTTGTAAATTTCTACATCTTTTTTAGTCTTGACGTCCAATTAGATCGACCACCATCTACAATAAATGCCCCTTGCTGAATATTTTCGTTTTTGTTTCACATGATTTCATGGTGTAAAACGCCGAGTGGATCCCCAAATATAATCGGGTCGGCATGAGCTCGATAGCTCGTCCAAGACCAAACCAGGGCACGGCAAACCCCATGTGAGTACTCTCGAACTCCTTCGATGCTTCCTAATGCTTTTCTTAGGTTAGATCGTGTGTAGAATGGCTAGGACAGCTAAATTATTCTTGAGCTGTGATTGATAAATAGGACCTTACTAGGAATGCCATGTGATTTATTTGCATATCTAGATTCCTTGAGTTGGGCATTTTATTACTGATTGTGATTGCTAGGATAATCACTCCTATCTACATGAATTTCTAGATTTATGGTTCATACCTTACTCATCCGCATGAATTTCAGGCTAGAAAATTCAATCAACTTAGGTACCGAAAGGGCGTCAACTCTGACAGTTGGTGTAATTAAGTCCCCGAAATCATTTCTCTGGTTCTCGCAGAATTGAATAGAAACTCCCAACTATTCGATTGGGTGGTCCAATCATACCCTAAAAAAATGATTGGTGGCGACTCCATGGCATGCACACTTAGCACATGTCACTAGACCACACTGAAAGTCGATCACGCATACCTCCGTTGCGATTTGGGTAATGGGCCTTGGGAGAGTCCCGCGTCCGACCAGACAGGACGGCCCATTAGCCCTCGAGAGCCCGACAACCTCAAGAGGGTCGCGACAGGGCTACAATCAAATCCGCATGAGAGAGGAGGATAAAGCTAAAACATCGTTTATCACACCTTGGGGCACCTTTTGCTATAAAGTCATGCCATTCGGCCTGAAGAATGCAGGGGCAACTTACCAGAGGGCGATGGTTACCCTATTCCACGATATGATGCACAAGGAGATAGAGGTGTACGTGGACGATATGATAGCAAAATCCAGACATGGCAAAGACCACGCCCTGGTACTAAGGAAATTGTTTGAACGACTCAGGAAATACAAGCTGAGGCTGAATCCCGCAAAATGCATATTCGGGGCGAGATCAGGCAAGCTATTGGGGTTCATAGTTAACAATCGTGGCGTCGAGATTGACCCCACCAAGGTTCAGGCTATCCTCAACCTTGAGGCCCCTTCAACAGTTAAAGATGTAAGGAGCCTCCTGGGAAGATTAAACTACATCGCCCGCTTCATATCTCACCTTTCAGAGTCAGCTAAGCCACTCTTCAAACTTTTGAAGAAGAATGCCAAAATCAAGTGGGATCACGAGTGCCAGCAGGCTTTCGAGGAGATCAAGGGACATCTGGTCAGTCCGCCAATACTGGTGCCCCCGGTCCCAGGGATCCCCCTAACCCTTTACCTCACCATCCACGATGAGTCCCTAGGGGCCTTACTCGCTCAAACAAACCCAAAAGATAGCAAAGAGCGAGCTGTGTATTACCTAAGCAAGAAGTTCACCGCATCAGAGGCAAGGTACCAGGAGGTAGAGAAGACGTGCGTCGCGCTAATCTGGGTACTCCGCAGACTAAGGCAGTATACCCTTCACCACACCATCCAGTTAGTCACAGAGAGCGACCCAATCAAATACTTGTTAGAAAAGCCGTCATTGATAGGGAAGCTGGCCAAGTGGCAGGTGCTCCTTTCTGAGTTTGATGTCAGGAGCTCAAACCAGAAGTCAGTAAAAGGGCGAGCCATTGCTGACATGCTAGCCGAGAATTCCCAAGGCCACGATGCCCTTGAGGAGGAGGAGAATAAGGCGGAAGGCCACGTTCTGACACTCTCGGACGACAAATGGACCATGTATTTTGACGGCGCGGTCAATTTAGCTGGGGCAGGTACCGGAGCCGTCCTCATATCTCCAGATGGCCAACACTACCCCGTGGCCGCAAAGCTGACATTTCCATGCACCAATAACGTGGCTGAGTATGAAGCATGCATCCTTGGTTTGCAGCTCGCCGCTAACTTGAAAGCGCGGAAGTTACAAGTCTATGGAGATTCAATGCTAATCATCCTCCAGACCCAAGGAGAATGGAAAACTAGGGACTTCAAGCTCATCCCGTACCATAAATTCCTGGAGGAGACGATCAAAGAATTCGAAGTAATTGATTTCGAGTATCTGCCGAGGACGCAAAATCACTTCGCAGATGCGTTGGCTACTTTGGCCTCTATGCTTCAAGTAGCGAACGGCATAGACATTGAACCGTTGCGCATAGGCATTACCCGAGAACCTGCACATTGCATGGTAATTGAGGAGGGGTCGAGGACCTACCGTGGTATTATGACATAAAGAACTACCTGGCCAAAGGGGAATTCCCTCCGGATGCTCAAGCAGGAGACAGGAAATACATTGCAAAGATGGCGGGCAAGTTTTTCCTCAGTGGTCCAACTCTCTACAAGAGGTCTTATGACTCAGTCCTCCTCAGGTGCGTAGACGCGAATGAAGCTAGATCGCTTATGATCGAAATACACGAGGGGGAATGTGGCCCGCACATGAACGGCCATCTCCTCGCCAAGAAAATCATGCGACTAGGTTATTTCTGGATGACACTGGAATCAGATTGTAATCAGCACGTGAGATCGTGCCATCAGTGCCAAGTGTATGGAGACAGGATCAATGCGCCCCCAAACGAGCTTCATCAAATGTCCGAGGCCTGGCCTTTCTCAATGTGGGGCATAGACATGATAGGGCCAATCAACCCTAAGGCCTCGAATGGACACAGATTCATACTGGTGGCAATAGACTATTTCACCAAATGGATTGAGGCTGCGTCATATGCTAACGTGACTGCGAAGAACGTGGCTAAATTCATCAGGCGGGACATCATCTCAAGATATGGGACCCCTCAAGCAATCGTGACTGATAATGGTTCGAACCTGAACAACGAAACTGTGGATAACCTTCTGAGCAGTTTCAATATCCACCATCTCAATTCATCGCCTTACCGACCCCAAATGAATGGGGCAGTGGAGGCGGCAAACAAGAACATCAAGAAGATATTGGCTAAAACGGCAGAGAATTACCGTGATTGGCATGAAAGACTACCATACGCACTGATGGCGTACCGAACTTCGATCCGAACTTCTACAGGGGCAACGCCCTACTCCCTAGTATACGGTATGGAAGCGGTCCTGCCAATTGAAACAGAAATCCCATCGTTAAGAATTTTGTCTCACGTCAAGCTCAGTGAGGCGGAGTGGGTACAGCAAAGACACGAGCAGCTGAACTTGATAGACGAGAAGCGTCTGCAGGCAATTTGCCATGGCCAAACATACCAGAAAAGAGTCGCTAGAGCGTTCAACCGTAAAGTTCGACCGCGAATGTTCGAAGCTGACGAGCTCGTTGTCAAGAAGATCCTCCCGAACGTGTCGCACCCAGGGGGCAAGCCTCCTGTCACCGCTAGTCAGCGATATGGGATCCCCTTTCAAACCAAAAATATCCCATCTGTCACCGCTAGTCAGCGTCATAGGATCCCCAAAGCTTGAGGTGCTCGATAAATCTTTCTGTGAGTGTTTCCCGTCAGTAGCCGGGAAAGGTTTTCGAGGAATAAAGCCTGGGATAGTGTGTCAGAAGCTACGAGGGCCTATATATAAAAAAAAACAACAACAATAAAAAAAAACAAAAAAGAGGGGAACAAGCCCCTCCTTTTTTTCAGCACCCTGAGAGCGCAGTGATAAAACCTCAGATTCCGTAGGCAGCAACAGGCAGGTAAACATCAGGTAAGCCTCTCTCGCTCCGGCCCACGTTCTAATTGTCAGTGTAAATCGGTGATTAATTTGGGCATTCATCAAAAGACTTGAGGGTCCGATGTCATAGCATTTATTTTCCCCAGTTGAGTCGGTTAATATTCGGGTGTCATTTTGTCTTTGAAAGCAACCTCTGACGAGCTCACTCTCAAAGAGGGGCAGCTGTTGACACCTGATTTTTGACCATCCGTTATTATAGTTTTTTTATTTCTAAAATTAATTAAAAATAGCAAAAAAGGTCAAAAAATTACAAAATCAACTTTGGAAGCCTTAACCTAGCCTTAGGAACCAATTTTGAACAAAAAATAATTTTGGAATTTTTTAATATTTTTTGGAATTTATTTAATTATTAAAATACCCAAAAATTCAGGAAAAATACCATTCGTGGTCAGAAAATTACACAAAAATATTCAGAAATTTTATTTTAATTCTCTCTTTTATTAGGGAAATTTGGCCTGGTTCATGGGGTTCCTTCACAAACCTAATCCCGAACCGGGCCTAAAAAATCCTTTTCGAGTAATCTAATTTTCAATTCTCGGTTTTTATAAGCTATGACATTGGAATCTAAAGTATTGAAATGCAATTGGGTAAATTTGCCCTCCAATTTGATCAATTTTAACCAAAAGGGCTTAATTGCACAAATTTTATTCAATTTAGTCCCCGTTTTTACAATTCTTGAAATTAAATTTCACACGGGCAAACCCATTAAAATTAAACACCTCTACCCTATAGTTTTCATCATGAGGAATCCATTGGTGGGCTCATTTTTGATTAATTCGATCGTTTGGCGCCTCAATTTGGCGAAATTCATTTTCGGATCCTAGGGACAATTTGGGGTTTTCACAAAAATTCAATCAATTGATTCACGCAAATACCCTTATTTGATAGAAAATATGTCAAGGAGTCCGATTATGCCATCAATTTCATGAAAATAGGTCAATTTGGGGCCCAATTAGAGTGATTTGGTCGAACCGGGCCGGTCGGGTCGGAACCGACCCGGCCCGGTCCGACCGGGTCTGCAACAAAGTTGCAGACCCATGCGCACCGAACGTGGAAAAACAGAGCAACGTGGGGGGCGGCTTTTCGGGAGGGAAACGAGGCAGCCGAGCGTGGGAAGCAGCTTGGCAGAGCATATTCGGCTTTCGCAGAGGTGGTGGACGTGCCGAGGCGGGCGGTCGGCCACGAGAACCGGCGAGATTCTCGGATAAAAACCGAGTTCGGCCGAGAGAGGGGGGACTTTTTTTGGCAAAGACCGGACTGAAGAAACTTCCCCGGAGCTTCAGCGACCTTCACGGATCCTCAGGCAAGCACTCGTGGTCGTCGGCGAGCTCCAAATAGGTTGGTATCTCCCCCCCGAACTCATTTTCCTCGGTGCACACCATGTGTTCGACGTAATGCTTCAATGAGCATTTCATTTTGGGGCTCTCGGCCAAGCCCTTCACGGCTTCTTTGTGTGCAAGTCTCATCTTAAGACTCATTTAGATCCAACTCTAAGCCTTGTGTGACCTTCGTTTTGCATCGGAAACCGCCGAGAGCGGCGGTCCGAGCTTTGCCGGCCGCGGTCCAAACCGGGAGCTTGACGAGGGGATTTCGGCGGCCGCCGAGCCTCAGGCGGCCTCAGGTAAGTCCCTAGACTTCGTTTGGATGCTGTGTGATCGATCAAAATCGGGTTTAGTTACAAAAATTTTTTGAAAAATCTTCGCCGGCGCCGGTCGGGGAAGGCTCGGTTCGCCTTTTTTCCACCTCGTGATGGCTTTGTTTTTGGCTGAATCGTGTTGCTGAAGTCCTAGAGAGTCAAATGGTGTCAAAAGGTTGAAAAAACACCGAGGTTTGCCTCGGTTTAGCGGTTCTCCGGCGAGATTCGGGCGAAGTCGCCGGAATTTGTACTATTCATCGTCTTCTCCGGCGACTTCGCCGGCGGGTCAACTGTCAAAGGCTGACGTGGCGCGCCACGTAGGCGGCCACGTCAGCAGGCGGGGGCCACGGCTGGGTTTAATGAGGGTGGACGGTCCGGATCGCGACACGTGTCGCGATCCTATTTTTTGGAAAATATTAAAATGATTTTCGGAATTAATAAATTTATTTTCGGAATATTAATTAAATTCAATCCGACGGTCGATGTTGTGCCAAGTGGCATTCCTGGGGACGTCTGATCTGTTCCAAGATCGGACGCACCGAGAGTCGCCACGTGGCACGATCCGGAGCGTCCTTTTCAGTGGATTTTTTTAAAACGAAAATAAATTGATTTTGATCCGACGGCTATAATTGAGCCACGTGGCTCTCTGTGGGTCTTCCGATCGAGTGAGAGATCGGACGCACGAGAACAGGCCACGTGGCGCAATGAGAGCCGCCCGATCCGGGGAATTTTCGGATAATTAAATAAAATACAATAAAAATCAAAAAAATTGTTTAAAAAATAGGAAAAAATAAAACGGTGTCGTTTTAGACCGGTGCCGACCCCTAGGGTCGAGCCGGGCTCCCGAGAGGCGCGGGCCGGGTTTGATCCGGCCCGGAAAATATTTTTAAAAATTATAAAAAATTCAATAATAATAAAAAAAAATCAAAAAATCAATAAAAAAAAATAAAAAATCATAAAAAATTCAAAAAAATTCGGAAAATTCAGAAAAATTCTAAAAAATTCCACAAAATAGGAAATGGCCACATTCAACTGGCCATGACCTGTTCCGGGTCTTTCGACCCCCGATCTTTCCAAAAATGATGATTTTGCCCTTCCGGCAAACCGTCTTCCAAACAATTCTAAAAAAATCTAGGAAAATCCCAAAAAATAGGAAATGGCCACAAGCAACTGGCCAAGGCTCATCCCGGGTGTTTTGAACCCCGAACCTTCTTGAAAATGACGATTTCGCCCTTTGGGCGAATCGTCTTCCAAAAATTGAAGAAAAATCAAGAAATTCCAAAATATTCTCAAAACAGGGAAATGGCCACAATCAACTGGCCTTGGAATATTTTGGGTAATTCGGTATCCCAACCTTCCAAAAATGACAATTTTGCCCTTCGGGCTAATTGTCCCCGAATCTTCCCATATTACCCCTAGCCCTAAATCACTTCTTCCCTAAGCCCTTATGGCTATACTAGGAGGCCAATGATTGAAATTGATGTGCAGTGACATGATTTATTTATGCACTTGATTGCGCTTTCATTATATTGACTGTGATTTGATAGGACCAGTCTTCCAATCTGCATGAAACCATGACTCATACATATCTCACCCAAAATTGCGTCTGCATGAACTATTAGTCAGGAAAATCACTCTCGTTAGGTACCGAAAGGGCGTTGGTAATGACACCGACGTAACCAAGTCCCCGAACCCAAAATCTCTGGTTCCGCAGAACTGATCGATCTCTCCCAATCGGTCAGTAAGGTTTCCGGTCTACCCTCCAAGAAAGACCGGTGGCGACTCCAAATGCATGCACAATTTGCACATGCCACCACGACCACACTGAAGGTCGAAAGCGATCGGCTATTATCGTCGAATCCTTTAAAAAATACACCCGCCGCGATTTGGTATGGGCCTGGGAGGGCCCGCGCCGATCCAAAGCCCGCGATCGGTAATCCATTAGCCGCGTCCGATTTCGGATGGGTCGCGACAGCTGGCGACTCCGCTGGGGACGTTGTTCTAGAACACTTGGTTCTGGACCTCAAGTGGACTTAGGCCGTAATTAAAACGTTGAGTGATTTTTTCAACCCTGCAGGCGCTCTTGAAGGTGAGGTAAGTCCGCTCACGATAGGTGTTATATGCTTTTGCAGATTGGAGTGATAAGGGGTGTAGTCTGTGATTAACATTGTCTTATGCAGGATAGGCGTAGGAATGTATGTCATATGGATGATTTGAAGCGCTGATTGATATATAAATTATTGTGCATGATTCACTGCATATTTGAGGATCACGACACTTTGCACAAAGCGCCCAAACCCAGGCCGCGAAATCACCTTTTCAGGTAGCCATAGATCAGGGATCGATATGCAACGCTCTAGCGTGGATCGCGCTGGGGTTGACCATATTCGATCACACTCTCTATCCAAGTCGAGAATTTTATCCATTTGTTGTGGATTGCGCTCATGGACGAATTTATCGACTCGGATAGGGGGAAGCCTTTAGGTTCCATACCTAAGCCCTTTTTAATTTCTAGAGTCAAGCCTCACTTGTCTCATGCGCATGTATATGGGTGGTTGGTATACCCAAAACCAAAAAATCATTGGATAACTCTTATGGTAAGGTCTTTCCATTATTGTTTAATTTACCTGCAGCCTCGTATTTGTTGCACAACATGTTGCATTCATCGAGTCCGATGGTTGGGACTAATTCCATTCTACAATTTAGATAAAGTGGAGATGGTCTCCCCAAATCTGTCCAAGGTCCCGGAGGTATTTCAGTACGAGCGACGCGTCGTCCGTCATGAAGCCACCGAGACGTTAAACGGATTCCACGCCTTCCGATTTATCCAAGGGAGGGCACTTACTGGACTCAATCTTATCCGAGGAACAGACTGCTTCTACACCAAGTCCGCCGAGCAACTCGAACGCGAACATAAATTCGAGTACGAAAGGGAAAGGTTGTGGAACATTTATCTGAAGTTAAGGGACATATTCAGCAGGATACGAGCAAACCCAACACCCCCTCTGGAGGTTATCGAGATCTCGTCAGATGAAGAAGAGTCTCCCGAAGGACATTCGTCACCTTTCCACCCCATAGTCGTTTCATCCGATGAGGAAAGAGACCTGGACCTAGACAGAACAATGGGGGGCACCTGACATTGCCTGACGACCTGACTTGGGGCATCTCTTTAGGTTCCTTAGGGTCGCTTTCCGGAGGTGTTTTAGAATTATTCGATTTTCTGAGTCTTCTGAGTCTGTAAGGGGAATCCGTCGGTGGATCTCCCTCCTATCCCCTGCGCTTTAATTCCCGGGTCGTTCATAGGCGTCTTAATACCGGAATGCGACATTGGAATTTCACCCAACCATTCGGACTTTTCTGTTTCAATCATACGTCGCTTCCGTTTGAAATTTTTGTTAGAACTCACACTTGGTTTGTTCGACACAAGTGCGAAGATCTAATTCTCGTTTCATGGTGTATGCGACGTATGACTGAAGTGGTCCACGCCATGCATAAGCATATCATCTGCATAACATCATTATTTTCGTCCAATTCATTATGCCTATTGATGGGATTAGTATGGGAACCCTAGTTTGGCATTCCCTTTATTCCAAATGTGGGAACTCAACCCTCGTCACATCACGGGTAAATAATGATTTGAACGAATCTAATGCCCGAGTAATCCATGGATAATTAATCGCATTTTCATATTCTAGACTCGATGGGAAGAGGTGATATCCAAATTCTGTCGGTCCCGCATAGAGAATTGCTAGTTTGGTGGGGACGCCTCAACAAGACCAACCAGGCGTATGTTAAGCAAAGGCTGGGGCATCTGGTTAACCTCATCGAAATCAAATACCAACCGGCACTGATACAAGCAGCAGCACGGTTCTGGGATCGCACCACACTAACATTCAACTTCGAAGGATTGGAGGTCACACCCACAGTGGAAGAATATACAGCCGTCATCGGAGTCGAATTCAAGGGACAATTAGTCCGTCCCCCTTTAGGCCTTGACCCATCCAAGCTGCTCTCCAAGTTCCTTCGGCTCAAGACCACCGAGATTGAAAGAATTCTCAAATCCAATTCTGGCAGATTCCCGTTCTCATTCCTATTCGACAATTACTCGGACCTACCCATTGACACTGGCCATAGGGCCGTAGGGGTCTTCATCCTGGCCTTCTTTGGATTCGTGCTATTTCCTACATCCAGGACCACATTCAACCCTCTCATTGTCCACATAGCCCAGCAGGCATGTGACCAGTTGGATTATTCCTATATGATCCTTGCTGAGACTTTGCTGTCTCTGAACCGCTATAAGGCCGCACTGGATGATTCCAAATCCACCCGGAAAACCATTTTCCAAGCCTCCAATGGCCTTCTCTTCTTGTGGATCACTTCCCATCTTAAAAAACTCAACCTTCGCGCTGGATGCACTCGAATCGATGAAGATGTCCACCCTATCCAGTCCTTCCTCAAGTGCCAATCACTCATTGCCAACCGCTCTTTCAACGACTGGTACGAACTCCTAGAAAAATTAGAACCCGAACAACTCCGATGGCGGCTAAGGCGACCGAAGATGCATAAAGCACGCATCGCCACCAAGACCGGCGGGCCAATTCCTCTCTTGGGTTTCACAGGAGCCGTGTCATACTATCCGATCAGAGTCGTCAGACAGTTCGGCATGCTGCAGCAGATACCACCCCAAAGTCCTCCGGACGAATTCGCCTTCGACATTCCCCAAGGCCCAATCACCAAGAGGACCAAGGCGCGCCTCCAAATGATGATCAATGACCTAGAACAGGCACTGATCAAACATTTTCATTTCCCATTGTGATCAAACTCCTCCGGGAGCTCTTTTATGCATTATCCTAGCATCTTTTCAAAAAGAACTTATCCTAATTATCATGGATTACTCTTTGCATAACGACATGCTTGCCTTGACAAACTGGGGCAAGACCGCGCCAGCATGATCAGGCCGCCGTTCACTTTACGGCACATGATTTATCTCTCGTAGTCATAAGCCTAACTTTTAATCTTCCGAACAGGTAATTCTCAACCACGAGGACTCGAGCCCAAACGCGTTCTCAGGCCCGTATGGAGCACGAACAAGTTGACGCCCGCCTCGGGACTCTGGAAGCACGATTGGACCAAGTGACTCAGATGCTGGCCGAAATGAAGGACATGTTCATCGCGGCTAACGCCAGGCCCACTCTGCCAGTTGATCTTAACCAAGCTGCAAACCCAAGCACGCCTGCTGGTTCCGACGCAGGTGGACCCGCTGGGACGAATGCTGCACCTGGCACTGAGCAGGCTCCAACTGTTGAAGTACCGCCAAGAGCCCCGCCTGTCATCATCAACCTAGAAGGGAAACAGAGTGAGAAGTCTGTCAAGGTCGATGAGGGAGTAAGAAGGATTGCCAAAATCGAGGAATGTCTCACCAGCCAGGGATTTGAGTTGTCAAAGTATGATAAAATCATACCTTTCACCAAGATTGAGGTCCCTATGGACTACAAGGAGCCGGATTTCTCAAGGAAGTATAATGGGACAGGCTGTCCCAAGACCCACCTGAAGTACTACTTGTACAAGATGGCCAAATACTCAGATTACACGCCGTTGCTGATCAATACCTTTCAAGAGAGTCTGGTTGGCGCCGCTCTGTCTTGGTACGTGGAGTTAGACATACAAAGATATGACGACTGGGACGAGTTTGCAGGAGACTTTCTATCCCAGTATAAGTTCAATGCACTGACTGCTCCAACCAGAGAAGACCTACTGCGGACCGCGAAAGGGAGGACTGAAAGCGTTCGTTTATACGCCCAAAGGTGGAGGGCGCTCGCCACCCAGGTGAAGCCGCACATCCCGGAGGAAGAGTTGGTAGACATCTTTCTGAAAGCGCTGCCGTATGACTACTTCGACAAACTAAACACCTCTGGGTGTCAGACCTTCGCGCACTTAATCAAGGTGGCGGAAAGGCACGAGTGGGCTATAAGAGAAAGGCGTGTGCCAGAAGTGACTCCGAAGCGACCGTTCCCCGCAAAGAAAGAACGAGAATCTACTGCAGAGGTTGCCTTCGTTTCCAATCCACCAAGAGCCAAAAAGTTCGAAAACTCCACCCCGACCCAGGGGAACACCTCTTGGACGGCCCAGAGGATCTTAGCACCAAGAGGAAGGGGTCCTCCCTCTTTTACCCCACTCCCAGTCCCGATGTCAAAGTTACTCCCTAAGCTTCTAGACGCAAGGTTGTTAGCCAAGAAGCCGCCGAGGTCAGCGCTGCCAAGGTTCATGGGTTTCGACGAGAGTCGAACTTGTGCATATCACATGGGCGAAAAAGGGCACAACATAGACAATTGTCGAACCCTACTATATGACATACAGGCCCTTATCGACAGTGACTTGCTGAAGTTTAATGGAGCAGATCCAAACATCCAACAGAATCCACTACCTGACCATACCGCAAACGCGGTGTTCAATATAGACCTTGGGAGAAACCTGTACGACTCAGAGGAATCATGCCTAGGCGAATCAATCTGCATGGTGGAGGGTATAACCCCGCTGATAATCAACCTTGCTGAGTTCAACCTCACACAAGAAGATCGTACTGACAGCGAGGTAGAGGCGACAAGGGAGGCTAGCAGTTCTCACAAAGACGAGGTGACACCCTTGGTAATTATACTCCCCGCAGTAGAGACTTACAACCCCAAAGCAGTGCATTGGAATTACGGCACCAGTGAAGTAGATGCCATTAATCGCTCCGAGAGGTGCCTAGTCAAAAAGGAATGAGAGGTTGAAAAGAAGGGAATAACGGATGAAGACGCCAAGCAGGTCCTAGCCATCATTAGAACTAGCGAATTCAAGGTGGTCGAACAACTGAGAAAGATGCCTGCACAAATCTCACTCTTGAACCTCTTCAAAACATCTGAGAAGCATCGAAATGCCCTTTTAAAGGTGCTGGATGAGGCCCACGTGCCTGAAACAATCAATGAGGCCCAGTTGGAGGACTTCGTAGGGGCGATCCTCTTGAAAGATCAAGTCTCATTTTCAGATGAAGACTTCCCACCAGAAGGGCGATGACATAATAAGGCTCTCTACGTGTCAGCAATGTGCCATGGCAAGCGGGTATCTCGAGTCCTCATAGATAATGGGTCCGCATTCGACATATGCCCTTTAAGCACGCTCAGAGGCCTCGGGGTGAAAGAAGATTTAATCAAAACCTCGAAGTCCACCATTCGAGCTTTCGATGGGGCTAAAGGCGAGGTGACTGGAGAGATAGAACTACCTGTCCTTGTGGGTCCAACAGAGTTCCTGATCAATTTCCAAGTCATGGATATCCCAGCGTCATTCGGGTTTTTGCTTGGAAGACCTTGGATTCACACGGCTGGCGCCGTGCCCTCCAGCTTACACCAGAAGGTCCGGATGGTCGTTCACGACAAACTGATCACCATATACTCAGAGGCTGATCACTTAACGAGCCACATCGACACTATTCCATTGGTGGAACCTTCGTCCGGAGAAGAATCAAGCTTTCGCGCTGCGGAGAGAATGTACATTATGCATGTACCAGCCGGTACAGCCATGAGGCCGCCAAATTGCTCCAAATCCTCGATCATGGCGGGAAAAATACTGACGCGACACGGTTTTATCCCGGGCCTTGGTTTAGGCAAGCACCACCAAGGTATTCAAGAGCCAGTTAGCTTGGCAACAGTGAAGAACCGCCGAGGGCTGGGCTATAAAGGAGGACCGAATCGACATTCTCAACCAGAAGGTTATGGGAGAGGTAGGGGCCGTGGCGGCCGCGTCCTAGGGTCGAGTACATGGAAGGGCAAGGGAAAGATGTTCGAAACTCCCCTGAGTTGTTTCTTTGATGAGGCGTCTAAGTGGCTGAAGGACGAGAAGGTGGACGTTACAACGGAGGACCCCCAGTTGGCCAGCCTGTTCCTGGAAGATTCTGTCAACATCATTATCGAGGGAATCGACGACGACGCGTCCGTCATTGAGTAAAGAAATTTCCACCCCCCCTCTGATGCATCTGAATATACATCAGATGCCTCGAACTATCACCTTTGTTTTATGTCTTTACGTAAAAAAAAAATCAAAAAATCCCCATAAAATACAAAAATCGGGACGTGGGGGAACCAAAATTCAGGTCGATGATGATCCAAATGAGAGAAAAGAAAAGATGCAAAGAAAAGAAGAGTTGAAATGAAAAGAAAAGCCCTGAGACCTGATTTCCCACACGTCTCCCAGTTTTCAAAATCTTGGGAGGCAAGGATGTCCAATGATATGAGGACTAGCCCTCATCTCACGTTTTCAGTTTTAATCTTTGTTCTTGCATCGTCCATGAGCCGTATCTATTATATGTCAACTAACCATCTTCATGACATTTCAGGCATACCATTCCACACATACATAGCAGGTTGTTAAGTTATCCCAACTCTCAAAAGGAAGCTACCCTCCATATCGAGGGAGAAGAAGACGATCGGGTCGAGGAGGGAATCAGAGTTGATTGGAAACGCTATGAAGACTCCAAGCCACCCACTGCGGAGGGCACTACCTCGGTGAATTTAGGGACTCCAGAGAATATCAAGGAGGTGAAGATTGGAGAAAGCCTACCGCCGACAGAAGCATCCAGAATAATTGAGCTCCTGCGAGAATACCAAGATGTCTTCGCATGGTCATATGCGGATATGTCGGGTTTACACCTTAGTATCGTGGAACACGCTTTGCCAACCGACCCCAGCATCTTGCCCAAGAAGCAGAACCTCAGGCGTACAAAACCCGAATTGGCAAAGAAAATTGAAGAGGAGGTGATGAAGCTCCTCAAAGTGGGGTTCATCGAAGTGATTGCTTACCCAGAATGGGTCGCTAATATCGTCCCCGTCATGAAGAAGGACGGGAAGGTCCGGATCTGCGTAGACTACAGAGACTTGAACAGAGCTAGCCCCAAAGATGACTTCCCACTGCCGCACATTGACGTCTTAGTTGACAGTACAGCCGGATTTGAACGATTCTCTTTTATGGATGGTTTCTCGGGCTACAATCAAATCCGCATGAGAGAGGAGGATAAAGCTAAAACATCGTTTATCACACCTTGGGGCACCTTTTGCTATAAAGTCATGCCATTCGGCCTGAAGAATGCAGGGGCAACTTACCAGAGGGCGATGGTTACCCTATTCCACGATATGATGCACAAGGAGATAGAGGTGTACGTGGACGATATGATAGCAAAATCCAGACATGGCGAAGACCACGCCCTGGTACTAAGGAAATTGTTTGAACGACTCAGGAAATACAAGCTGAGGCTGAATCCCGCAAAATGCATATTCGGGGCGAGATCAGGCAAGCTATTGGGGTTCATAGTTAGCAATCGTGGCGTCGAGATTGACCCCACCAAGGTTCAGGCTATCCTCAACCTTGAGGCCCCTTCAACAGTTAAAGATGTAAGAAGCCTCCTGGGAAGATTAAACTACATCGCCCGCTTCATATCTCACCTTTCAGAGTCAGCTAAGCCACTCTTCAAACTTTTGAAGAAGAATGCCAAAATCAAGTGGGATCACGAGTGCCAGCAGGCTTTCGAGGAGATCAAGGGACATCTGGTCAGTCCGCCAATACTGGTGCCCCCGGTCCCAGGGATCCCCCTAACCCTTTACCTCACCATCCACGATGAGTCCCTAGGGGCCTTACTCGCTCAAACAAACCCAAAAGATAGCAAAGAGCGAGCTGTGTATTACCTAAGCAAGAAGTTCACCGCATCAGAGGCAAGGTACCAGGAGGTAGAGAAGACGTGCGTCGCGCTAATCTGGGTACTCCGCAGACTAAGGCAGTATACCCTTCACCACACCATCCAGTTAGTCACAGAGAGCGACCCAATCAAATACTTGTTAGAAAAGCCGTCATTGATAGGGAAGCTGGCCAAGTGGCAGGTGCTCCTTTCTGAGTTTGATGTCAGGAGCTCAAACCAGAAGTCAGTAAAAGGGCGAGCCATTGCTGACATGCTAGCCGAGAATTCCCAAGGCCACGATGCCCTTGAGGAGGAGGAGAATAAGGCGGAAGGCCACGTTCTGACACTCTCGGAAGACAAATGGACCATGTATTTTGACGGCGCGGTCAATTTAGCTGGGGCAGGTACCGGAGCCGTCCTCATATCTCCAGATGGCCAACACTACCCCGTGGCCGCAAAGCTGACATTTCCATGCACCAATAACGTGGCTGAGTATGAAGCATGCATCCTTGGTTTGCAGCTCGCCGCTAACTTGAAAGCGCGGAAGTTACAAGTCTATGGAGATTCAATGCTAATCATCCTCCAGACCCAAGGAGAATGGAAAACTAGGGACTTCAAGCTCATCCCGTACCATAAATTCCTGGAGGAGACGATCAAAGAATTCGAAGTAATTGATTTCGAGTATCTGCCGAGGACGCAAAATCACTTCGCAGATGTGTTGGCTACTTTGGCCTCTATGCTTCAAGTAGCGAACGGCATAGACATTGAACCGTTGCGCATAGGCATTACCCGAGAACCTGCACATTGCATGGTAATTGATGAGGGGTTCGAGGACCTACCGTGGTATTATGACATAAAGAACTACCTGGCCAAAGGGGAATTCCCTCCGGATGCTCAAGCAGGAGACAGGAAATACATTGCAAAGATGGCGGGCAAGTTTTTCCTCAGTGGTCCAACTCTCTACAAGAGGTCTTATGACTCAGTCCTCCTCAGGTGCGTAGACGCGAATGAAGCTAGATCGCTTATGATCGAAATACACGAGGGGGAATGTGGCCCGCACATGAACGGCCATCTCCTCGCCAAGAAAATCACGCGACTAGGTTATTTCTGGATGACACTGGAATCAGATTGTAATCAGCACGTGAGATCGTGCCATCAGTGCCAAGTGTATGGAGACAGGATCAATGCGCCCCCAAACGAGCTTCATCAAATGTCCGAGGCCTGGCCTTTCTCAATGTGGGGCATAGACGTGATAGGGCCAATCAACCCTAAGGCCTCGAATGGACACAGATTCATACTGGTGGCAATAGACTATTTCACCAAATGGATTGAGGCTGCGTCATATGCTAACGTGACTGCGAAGAACGTGGCTAAATTCATCAGGCGGGACATCATCTCAAGATATGGGACCCCTCAAGCAATCGTGACTGATAATGGTTCGAACCTGAACAACGAAACTGTGGATAACCTTCTGAGCAGTTTCAATATCCACCATCTCAATTCATCGCCTTACCGACCCCAAATGAATGGGGCAGTGGAGGCGGCAAACAAGAACATCAAGAAGATATTGGCTAAAACGGCAGAGAATTACCGTGATTGGCATGAAAGACTACCCTACGCACTGATGGCGTACCGAACTTCGATCCGAACTTCTACAGGGGCAACGCCCTACTCCCTAGTATACGGTATGGAAGCGGTCCTGCCAATTGAAACAGAAATCCCATCGTTAAGAATTTTGTCTCACGTCAAGCTCAGTGAGGCGGAGTGGGTACAGCAAAGACACGAGCAGCTGAACTTGATAGACGAGAAGCGTCTGCAGGCAATTTGCCATGGCCAAACATACCAAAAAAGAGTCGCTAGAGCGTTCAACCGTAAAGTTCGACCGCGAATGTTCGAAGCTGACGAGCTCGTTGTCAAGAAGATCCTCCCGAACGTGTCGCACCCAGGGGGCAAGTTCACCCCGAATTACGAAGGACCATATGTGGTTAGGAAGGTTCTACCTGGAGGGGCCTTAATTCTGGTAAACATGGATGGAGAAGAACTGGGACACCCTGTAAACGCCGATGCAGTCAAGAGGTACTATCCATAAGCAAATCAGTGAAGAGGTCGTTGACACTAAAAGTCATGAAAGAAAATAGCTCGCCGACGTAGGGGCGAAATGAAATATCAGTTGCAGGAGACAGGTTGCTAGGAAGAGAAGCCTTGGAAAAGACGTACAATGCGTCCAGGAGCATGAATGGATCTCCTCCAGTGCAAATCCTCGACAAGGATTCATTGCCAACCAGAGGGAGGAATCATGGCCACAAGATAGATGGCCAACTTCTGCAAGCCGCACGTTTGTGTTCAAACGGAAACACAAAACAGAACAAGGCGGTATCGTTCCAATCTATCTTGAATTTTGGAATACAAACTGACACCTAACTCTCGTCCTTGACAGGGGTTCGCCAACAAGGCGAAGCAGGATTTTTACAACCCTTGCATACTGGTCGGAGCACATGACCAAGGGTAGGATGTATCGTTCCGATTCTTGAAAAATCCGTGAACATACAATGACATGTTTCTTCTACATTTTCAGGGACCTCCAGCCACGGTGGATAGGTAAGTACCCCTTTCCCCAACCCAAAACAAAAAAGAGAAAAAAGAGAAAAAGAAAAGTTTTCAGAATCTAATGTCTAGAAAAGACATAGAGTTCTAACTTCATTGACATTCATGTTTTGAAAACAGGAAGTTGTCTAAACATGATTAGAACATGCATGGTGCAGCATAAAATCCCCTTGACGGGTAAAATTTTTGGAGAAGATGAAAGAGATTTTTTTCCAATCAAAAGTTGTTCAAAACTTTCAAAGGGACGTTTTCTCAAAAGACGAGAGGCAAAGCCTAATCCAAACACGTCCTATACACACTTGAGAGAGAAGTGGAGCGAATCAGATAGTGAAATCTGGACCTACGGAAGTAGGGATTATTCGCGGCAATTACATGGATTGGGACGACGGAGGCATTCGTTTCGTATCCCCAAACACTACAGGTGACCATTGACAACCCCTTTGAACGACGGTTTTCATTCTCAACCCTGTCAAGAACCACCCCACATCGGGGCAAGAACGAAAGTAAGTCCAGCGGCATCAGGAGAAAATGGTTAGAAATTTTCTTGCTCGGACTAACATCAATCTTTGTGTGTTGTTTATATGGTAATCCAAGTGCCATAGGATGACGAGAAGCGTTCATTTCTCTATCCCACACACCGAATCCTTTGCATAACCAAGTTGAGCCTGCAAAATCATTTCATAAACCCGTTGGTGATCATTGCACATTCCAAGACGGATGCATCATCACTTCAGAAACGGAAGAGTTCAAGACTTAGGGTTTGCGAAGAAATTCCTAAGTTAATGCTTAAAGTTGTTAGACCTTTGGTCACATGTCTAACACGATCTCCCGAAGATGAGAAAAGCGGGATTTCAAAAGAAAAATGAAAAGGAAAAGATGATGAGAAAAACCCCCAGCATCAAGAAAAAGCAAAGTGCCTGGTAAAAGCAAGGCCGATGCTTGGGTGAACAATTTGTATCAATCCCCCAGTGAAACCTGTTTGAAAAGGGGAGAAGAAAAATTCAGAAGGAGTCAGATTCCAAAAACCACTCGTCAAACGGTATCAAGCGCGGAGCAGAGACGCAGATAGAGTTGTTAACCTCTTAATACAGCCAGAGGCGCTTTCACAAGAATTTGTGCACACCTCAAAAGCGATCGTGCACCTCAAAATTGAAGATGCAAAATGGAAAAGACAGGTGGCAAATTTGCAATGATCACCAATGTCAATCCCCTCATAAATTCTGGGCCAAAAACAAGCCTTTTGCGGTCTCCAATCCTACCAAAGTTACGACCCTGAAACAGTCTTCTCTGATTAAGACACTTGGGTTAACATATGGCTTAGCTCGAAGAGGTACGAGCAAGACTATTTCTTTCTCATTTTGCAGGGTCCTTGACTTGTAAACCCGGAGCAGATGGTGAAAGCTTTCATTAAATGACCTCGACTCCAAAGTGGGTCCCCCTTGAAAACCAATATCCAAGCCCAACATTACGGTCCCGTGGAAGACCTCCCGACCGATCAAAATGTATGCGCTGCGAATGAGCCTAAAATCTAGGCGCAGGTCAGTAGGGAATTGAGTGCATCCCCTATAAAAATCATTACCTCGAAACGGGTGAGATGACCTCCTTGTCGAGAAATATTCCAATTGATGTTTTGAGCAAACTCTTTTTGGAATCTTCAAATTGTTGGATCCAGATTTTCCGTGCAAGGGATTTGTGATCACATTTGCATGTTGCAAGAATGCTTCGGAAGACCTCCAGCATCAAAATGCACATTTCATGATTAAACTAAAGTCATGCGGCTTCGGCAAGTGGCCAGCCATCGTCTTCCCAGAGATTACTAACATTTTCTTGGCGAAGAAAAATATTTCAGGCTCAAACTTCTGCAGGATACCTGGAGAACCCAGCTCCCAGAATGTCGCCTCAACAAAATCAAAGGTAGATACCGCCTGAAGGATCAACCAATGGTAGAAACCTCCTAAAGGGTCAAACCAAAGGTAGAAACCGCCTGAAGGGTCAAATCAATGGTAGAAACCGCCTGAAGGGTCAAATCCAAGGTAGAAACCGCCTGAAGGGTCAACCAAAGGTAGAAACCGCTTGAAAGGTCAACTCGATGGGAGAATCCACGCCATGGGAATCTTTTTCGAAAAAAAAAAGAGGAAAGAAGAACTCCTCTTTCAGAAGACCAAACAATCCCACCGGACTTAGAAAACCTCCGACTTGGGAACTTTTTGAAGAACCAAGCAATCCCATCGGACGTGGAAAACCTCCGTTTTGGGAACCTTTTCAAAAATCAGAAAATCCCATTGGACTTGGAGAACCCTTGTCCTGGGAATCTTTTCAAAAGACCAAACTGTCTCGCCAGACGTAGAAAACCTCCGACTCGGGACTCCTTCTCAGAAAAACAGGTAATCCCATCGGACGTGGAAAACCTCCAATTTGGGAACCCATTTCAAAAATCAGGAAATCCCACCGGACGTAGAAAACCTCCGACCTGGGAACCATTTGAAGAACCGAGCAATCCCATCGGACGTAGAAAACCTCCGTGTTGGGAACTCCTTTTAAGAAACAAACAATCCCATCGGACGTAGAAAACCTCCGACTTGGGGACCCTTTTCAAGAAAATCAAACAATCCCAGCGGACGTGGAAAACCTTCGTCTTGGGAATCGTTTTCAAAAATAGACAATCCCATTGGACGTGGAAAACCTCCAATTTGGGAACCCATTTGAAGAACCAGGTAATCCCACCGGACGTAGAAAACCTCCGACTTGGGAACCGTTTGAAGAACCGAGCAATCCCATCGGACGTAGAAAACCTCCGTGTTGGGAACTCCTTTTAAGAAACAAACAATCCCATCGGACGTGGAAAACCTCCAATTCGGGAACCCATTTAAAAAATCAGGAAATCCTATTGGACTTGGAGAACTCTTGTCCTGGGAACCTTTTCAGAAGACCAAACAATCCCACCGGACGTAGAAAACCTCCGACCTGGGAACCATTTGAAGAACCGAGCAATCCCATCGGACGTAGAAAACCTCCGTGCTGGGAACTCTTTTTAAGAAACAAACCATCCCAGCGGACGTGGAAAACCTCCGACTCGGGACTCCTTCTCAGAAAAACAGGTAATCCCATCGGACGTGGAAAACCTCCGTTTTGGGAACCCTTTCAAAAATCAGGAAATCCTATTGGACTTGGAGAACCCCTGTCCTGGGAACCTTTTCAAAAGATCAAACTATCTCGCCGGACGTAGCAAACCTCCGACTGAGAAATCCCCTCTGGCCCCGCTAGTCAGCGCCATGGGATCCCCTTTCAAACCAAAAATATCCCATCTGTCACCGCTAGTCAGCGTCATGGGATCCCCAAAGCTTGAGGTGCTCGATAAATCTTTCTGTGAGTGTTTCCTGTCAGTAGCCGGGAAAGGTTTTCGAGGAATAAAGCCTGGGATAGTGTGTCAGAAGCTACGAGGGCCTATATAAAAAAAAACAACAACAATAAAAAAATAAAAAAAAAAACAAAAAAGAGGGGAACAAGCCCCTCCTTTTTTTCAGCACCCTGAGAGCGCAGTGATAAAACCTCAGATTCCGCAGGCAGCAACAGGCAGGTAAACGTCAGGTAAGCCTCTCTCGCTCCGGCCCACGTTCTAATTGTCAGTGTAAATCGGTGATTAATTTGGGCATTCATCAAAAGACTTGAGGGTCCGATGTCATAGCATTTCTTTTCCCCAGTTGAGTCGGTTAATATTCGGGTGTCATTTTATCTTTGAAAGCAACCTCTGACGAGCTCACTCTCAAAGAGGGGCAGCTGTTGACACCTGATTTTTGACCATCCATTATTATAGTTTTTTTATTTCTAAAATTAATTAAAAATAGCAAAAAAGGTCAAAAAATTGCAAAATCAACTTTGGAAGCCTTAACCTAGCCTTAGGAACCAATTTTGAACAAAAAATATTTTTTGAATTTTTTAATATTTTTTGGAATTTATTTAATTATCAAAATACCCAAAAATTCAGGAAAAATACCATTCGTGGTCAGAAAATTACACAAAAATATTCAGAAATTTTATTTTAATTTTCTCTTTAATTTGGCCTGGTTCATGGGGTTCCTTCACAAACCTAATCCCGAACCGGGCCTAAAAAATCCTTTTCGAGTAATCTAATTTTCAATTCTCGGTTTCTATAAGCTATGACATTGGAATCTAAAGTATTGAAATGCAATTGGGTAAATTTGCCCTCCAATTTGATCAATTTTAACCAAAAGGGCTTAATTGCACAAATTTTATTCAATTTAGTCCCCGTTTTTACAATTCTTGAAATTAAATTTCACACGGGCAAACCCATTAAAATTAAACACCTCTACCCTATAGTTTTCATCATGAGGAATCCATTGGTGGGCTCATTTTTTATTAATTCGATCGTTTGGCCCCTCAATTTGGCGAAATTCATTTTCGGATCCTAGGGACAATTTGGGGTTTTCACAAAAATTCAATCAATTGATTCACGCAAATACCCTTATTTGATAGAAAATATGTCAAGGAGTCCGATTATGCCATCAATTTCATGAAAATAGGTCAATTTGGGGCCCAATTAGAGTGATTTGGTCGAACTGGGCCGGTCGGGTCAGAACCGACCCGGCCCGGTCCGACCGGGTCTGCAACAAAGTTGCAGACCCATGCGCACCGAACGTGGAAAAACAGAGCAACGTGGGGGGCGGCTTTTCGGGAGGGAAACGAGGCAGCCGAGCGTGGGAAGCAGCTTGGCAGAGCATATTCGGCTTTCGCAGAGGTGGTGGACGTGCCGAGGCGGGCGGTCGGCCACGAGAACCGGCGAGATTCTCGGATAAAAACCGAGTTCGGCCGAGAGAGGGGGGACTTTTTTTGGCAAAGACCGGACTGAAGAAACTTCCCCGGAGCTTCAGCGACCTTCACGGATCCTCAGGCAAACACTCGTGGTCGTCGGCGAGCTCCAAATAGGTTGGTATCTCCCCCCCGAACTCATTTTCCTCGGTGCACACCATGTGTTCGACGTAATGCTTCAATGAGCATTTCATTTTGGGGCTCTCGGCCAAGCCCTTCACGGCTTCTTTGTGTGCAAGTCTCATCTTAAGACTCATTTAGATCCAACTCTAAGCCTTGTGTGACCTTCGTTTTGCATCGGAAACCGCCGAGAGCGGCGGTCCGAGCTTCGCCGGCCGCGGTCCAAACCGGGAGCTTGGCGAGGGGATTTCGGCGGCCGCCGAGCCTCAGGCGGCCTCAGGTAAGTCCCTAGACTTCGTTTGGATGCTGTGTGATCGATCAAAATCGGGTTTAGTTACAAAAAAATTTTGAAAAATCTTCGCCGGCGCCGGTCGGGGAAGGCTCGGTTCGCCTCTTTTCCACGTCGTCATGGCTTTGTTTTTGGCTGAATCGTGTTGCTGAAGTCCTAGAGAGTCAAATGGTGTCAAAAGGGTGAAAAAACACCGAGGTTTGCCTCGGTTTAGCGGTTCTCCGGCAAGATTCCGGCGAAGTCGCCGGAATTTGTACTATTCATCGTCTTCTCCGGCGACTTCGCCGGCGGGTCAACGGTCAAAGGCTGACGTGGCGCGCCACGTAGGCGGCCACGTCAGCAGGCGGGGGCCACGGCCGGGTTTAATGAGGGTGGACGGTCCGGATCGCGACACGTGTCGCGATCCTATTTTTTGGAAAATATTAAAATGATTTTCGGAATTAATAAATTTATTTTCGGAATATTAATTAAATTCAATCCGACGGTCGATGTTGTGCCAAGTGGCATTCCTGGGGACGTCTGATCTGTTCCAAGATCGGACGCACCGAGAGTCACCACGTGGCACGATCCGGAGCGTCCTTTTCAGTGGATTTTTTTAAAACGAAAATAAATTGATTTTGATCCGACGGCTATAATTGAGCCACGTGGCTCTCTGTGGGTCTTCCGATCGAGCGAGAGATCGGACGCACGAGAACAGGCCACGTGACGCAATGAGAGCCGCCCGATCCGGGGAATTTTCGGATAATTAAATAAAATACAATAAAAATCAAAAAAATTGTTTAAAAAATAGGAAAAAATATTTAAAAAATAAAACGGTGTCGTTTTAGAACGGTGCCGACCCCTAGGGTCGAGCCGGGCGCCCGAGAGGCGCGGGCCGGGTTTGATCCGGCCCGGAAAATATTTTTAAAAATTATAAAAAATTCAATAATAATAAAAAAATCAATAAATCAATAAAAAATGAAAAATCATAAAAAATTCAAAAAAATACGGAAAATTCAGAAAAATTCTAAAAAATTCCACAAAATAGGAAATGGCCACATTCAACTAGCCATGACCTGTTCCGGGTCTTTCGACCCCCGATCTTTCCAAAAATGACGGTTTTGCCCTTTCGGCAAACCGTCTTCCAAAAAATTCTAAAAAAATCTAGGAAAATCCCAAAAAATAGGAAATGGCCACAAGCAACTGGCCAAGGCTCATCCCGGGTGTTTTGAACCCCGAACCTTCTTGAAAATGACGATTTCGCCATTTGGGCGAATCGTCTTCCAAAAATTGAAGAAAAATCAAGAAATTCCAAAATATTCTCAAAACTGGGAAATGGCCACAATCAACTGGCCTTGGAATATTTTGAGTAATTCGGTATCCCAACCTTCCAAAAATGACAATTTTGCCCTTCGGGCTAATTGTCCCCGAATCTTCCCATATTACCCCTAGCCCTAAATCACTTCTTCCCTAAGCCCTTATGGCTATACTAGGAGGCCAATGATTGAAATTGATGTGCAGTGACATGATTTATTTATGCACTTGATTGCGCTTTCATTATATTGACTGTGATTTGATAGGACCAGTCTTCCAATCTGCATGAAACCCTGACTCATACATATCTCACCCAAAATTGCGTCTGCATGAACTCTTAGTCAGGAAAATCACTCGCGTTAGGTACCGAAAGGGCGTTGGTAATGACACCGACGTAACCAAGTCCCCGAACCCAAAATCTCTGGTTCCGCAGAACTGATCGATCTCTCCCAATCGGTCAGTAAGGTTTCCGGTCTACCCTCCAAGAAAGACCGGTGGCGACTCCAAATGCATGCACAATTTGCACATGCCACCACGACCACACTGAAGGTTGAAAGCGAGTGGCTCTTATCGTCGAATCCTTTAAAAAATACACCCGCCGCGATTTGGTATGGGCCTGGGAGGGCCCGCGCCGATCCAAAGCCCATGATCGGTAATCCATTAGCCGCGTCCGATTTCGGACGGGTCGCGACACTAACCGGCTTTCATCCATCTGCTACCCTGTCTGACAGGTTTAACACTGGGATCTATGGGTAATGCATGTTCCACGATCTTAGGATCCAAACCTGGCATGTCAGCGTAAGACCATGCAAAGACATCTTGATACTCCCTCAATAATTATGTGAATCTGAGCTTTTCATCCCGGGATAAATGTCCATCGATCTTAACTTCCTTGATATTCATAGAGTCCCCCAAATTAATAACAACTGGTTCCTCTGAAATGGAAGGTACTGACTCTTCTAAAACACTCCATTCTTTGCGGATAGATGCGTAATCTTCATCCTCATCCTCTCCTTCAATATTGTAGGAACAACCATCATGATGATCCGAATCACACAATAACTTGGTATGTATGTTTGAGATGATATGCCTAAAATGTCATGAGTATGGTTAGTCTATACTTCATGTGAAAAATGCCGTGCATGAGTATGAAAAACCTTTTCGAAAGACGTTTTAAAATAAGTGGAAGTGTAAATGGGACTAGTCCTCATATCCTAGGACATCCTTGTCCCTGGGGAACCCTTTTGGAAATTAGGAATCATATGAAAAATCAGGCCTCAAGCTTCTGGGCGGAAGACTAGTATCATCATTAGGCTGATTTATGGCTCCATATGTCCTTAATAACACTTGCGTGATTTTATTGAATGCAAAATGGGCCGCATTACAAACTATGTTGTTTGGACCAACGGCAGGAGATCCAAAGCCGTTTTCCTACTATATCTCAAATGACAGGAACTAAAAATGCAATAAAATGCAGAAAATTCTAAGTACAGTATTTAAAAGCAGGAGAGGTTTTTTTACTCAGGAGTAGTGGCTTCGTCACTTAGCCACTCTATGATGACATTCACAAAGTTGCCTTCAAGAAAAGGGTTTGCCAGATCTGGTTCTGCTATTGGAGTTATATCCTATTCTGACAGCCACCTAGAGTTCTTGCTGAAATAGGCGTTCAGAGGATTATTGAACATCTGGGACCTGCCTTTCCAAGCTGGAGAACCAATGAATGAATCTTTCGGGTTGTCTAGCTTCCATGGCGTCCCAAGCTCTTGCCTCGGCCTCGGCTTGTTGCTTTTGAGGCAGACTAGCCCAAGTGGTTTTTCTGATACCCTAGGCCCATCCTATGCTAGTTAGCTTTCAACTGCAGGGGGGTACTCACTCCTTGACCATGCTTGCCCAGACCCTCTCTAGGGTTATATCCATATGCCAGTAGCATTTTAGCTGATATAAGATTGGCTTCAGAGATATAAGGGGCTTTCAATCTTGTCCTCACAGGAGTGTGTACTGTCGCCACCAACTCCAAGGAATGATAGCTTGCTTCCATCTTAACTTCGGGCTCGATGTAGGGAATGGCGCTGTTCTGATATGTTTGGAGGTCAATTTCTCCATGTACGGTAACCACCTTCCCATCCACCACAAAGCGCACCTTCTGATGCAAGCTTGATGGCACGGCTCCTGCTATATGGATCCAAGGTCTCCCCAGCAGGAATCCGAATGCACTAGGCAAATCCATTACTTGAAAGTTTATAGAAAATTTCGTTGGACCGATGAATATGTTGAGCTCAATCTCACCTACCATAGTCTTCTTCATTCTATCGAAAGCTCTTACAGCTGTTTTGGAGGCCTTAATCATTTCTTCTTTGATGCCCAAACTCCTCAAGATAGCTAGAGGGCATATGTTGAAAGCAGATCCGTTGTTGATTAGTACGTGCGCTATTCTCTTTCCGTTGCACTGTGCAGTAATGTATAGGGCCTTGTTGTGTCCTCTCCCTTTCATGGGAAAGTCTTCATCGGAGAAGCTCAATTGATCTTTCAGGAGGATCACCCCTACGAAGTCCCCCAGCTGCACATCATTGATTGTTTCAAGGACATGCACCTCGTTGAGTATCTTCAATAGTGCATTATTATGCTTATCTGAATTGATGAATAAATCCAGTAAGGCTATTTGAGCTGGCATCTTCCTTAACTGCTCTATCACTTCGAACTCGCTAGTTTTAATGATGGACATGAGCTTTTCTGCGTCTTCCTTCGAGACTTCCTTCTTTTCGGACTTGCCTTCTTTGGGGGCGTAAAATCGTCCATACCTCATCACTGCATCTACTTCCTCCTTCCCATAGTCCCAATGGACTACTTTAGGATCGTACTCTTCTTTCGGAGGGATTTTTACGGTTATTGTCTTTGGACAAGATGTTTCTGGTTCAGTTGTGTCGTCTTCTTCCTCTTCCGTCAATCGAATCACGACTGGCTTGACTATGCAATCTTCTGCCTCATTCAAGATATCAAGATCTTCCAACTTAATCACCACAGCTATAGCGGCTTCGATCATTAACACAATGTTGTCAAAGCCCTTTGAGAGAATTTTGTTTCCCAATTGACAATGTCGGTCGTCGTCACTCAGTACTGTTGATGTTGCAGATCTCGGGTACTCTCTCAAGTTTAGTTTCCCTTATCTGGTCAAGTGAAGACTCAGGCTCTTTTGAAAAAGACTTTTCCGGTTGAACGGGATCATCCATGCCTCCCTATCCGTCCGGTATGATGTCCTCCATTCTCTGATAGAAGCTAGGAGGAGCAGAGTATTTCACCTTAAAGTTATACCCTCCGAATCCTGACCCAGATTGTTTACAATTTCACCCCTTTCTAGCGAGTTAGCCAGTCTGTCGCGACCCTCTTGAGGTTGTCGGGCTCTCGAGGGCTAATGGGCCGTCCTGTCTGGTCGGACACGGGCCTCTCCCAAGGCCCATTACCCAAATCGCAACGGAGGTATGCGTGATCGACTTTCAGTGTGGTCTAGTGACATGTGCTAAGTGTGCATGCCATGGAGTCGCCACCAATCATTTTTTTAGGGTATGATTGGACCACCCAATCGAATAGTTGGGAGTTTCTATTCAATTCTGCGAGAACCAGAGAAATGGTTTCGGGGACTTAGTTACGCCAACCGTCAGAGTTGACGCCCTTTCGGTACCTAAGTTGACTGAATTTTCTAGCTTGAGATTCATGCGGATGAGTAAGGTATGAATCATAAATCTAGAAATTCATGCAGATATGAGTGATTATCCTAGCAATCACAATCAGTAATAAAATGCGCAACTCAAGGAATCTAGATATGCAAATAAATCACATGGCATTCCTAGTAATGCCCTATTTATCAATCACAGCTCAAGAATGATTTAGCTGTCCTAGCCGTTCTACACTCGATCTAACCTAAGAAAAGCATTAGGAAGCATCGCAGGAATTCGAGAGTACTCACATGGGGGTTCGCCGTGCCCTGGTTTGGTCTTGGACGAGCTATCGAGCTCATGCCGACCCGATTATATTTGGGGATCCACTCGGCGTTTTACACCATGAAATCATGTGAAACAAAAACGAAAATATTCAGCAAGGGGCATTTATTGTAGATGGTGTTCGATCTAATTGGACATCAAGACTAAAAAAGATGTAGAAATTTACAAATTAAAAGACTCGAATGATATTTTTTTGCCAAATTCAACTCTATGCGTCGTGAAGAAACACATGCAATTGAACTTAAATTTTGACTATTTATGAGTTCAAAATGAAAATAAAATAAAAATAAAAATATTGACTATTTTTCTATATTTTTACGACATCGAATGCTATTTTTCTTCATTTTTCATGTATTTTTCTATTTTTGGAAAATATTAAAAAAAATTGAAAAATTATTTTTTTTGTCAAAAATGGTTCCTTTAGCTTGGTCAAGGCTACCAAAGATGATTTTTTAATTTTTTAACTTTTTATATATTTTTTATGAATTTTTAAAAAATAAACTATGAAAGACTGATAAAAAATCAGGTGTCAACAGCTGCCCCTCTTTGAGAGGAATTTCGTCAGAGGTTTCTCTCAAAGACAAGGTGACACCTGTGTTCCAATCGACTCGACTGGGAAAAGAAAAGAAATGAAATGAAATCATGACATCCAATTTTCATGCACATCAATGTGTGCTTTTCCTTAAAAAGAGATGTGCTCATTCAATTCCCTGATATGATGTAAGAAAGTTAAGGAGTAGATAGACTTCCCTGCCCCTTACCTGCCGAATGCTTGCGGCATTTGCTGTGTCTGATGGGTTCAAGTAGATTCCTAAGGACTCGTCATCGGAGTGTCATAGGGATGTTAAGCTCTGACCTGTATGGTAGGTCAAACCATAATGGGATTCCTAACTGATAGGAACCTAAGGAAGACGCATCCCACATTTGGGAATTTGCCAAGGGTTTTGATCCGTGTGGTGGACTAAACTAGAAATGGCTTGCCTAATGTAAGGCTTATTAGGGAAAACGACTCCTCCCGCGTTCGGGATTCATCAATGTTTTGATCCGTATGGTGGATCAGACCATTGGGTTGATCCTTCAGGCGGTCTCTACCAGTCCTTTGACCCTTCATGCGGTTTCTACCATTCATTGACCCTTCATGCGGTTTCTACCATTGAGTTGACCCTTCAGGCGGTTTCTACCATTGGTTGACCCTTCAGGCGGTTTCTACCATACATTGACCCTTCAGGCGGTTTCTACCATTGTGTTGACCCTTCAGGCGGTTTCTCCCAATGTTGACCCTTCAGGCGGTTTCTACCATACATTGACCCTTCAGGCGGTTTCTACCATTGTGTTGACCCTTCAGGCGGTTTCTACCATTGATTGACCCTTCAGGCGGTTTCTACCATACATTGACCCTTCAGGCGGTTTCTACCATTGTGCTGACCCTTCAGGCGGTTTCTACCATTGAGTTGACCCTTCAGGCGGTTTCTACCATTTATGAAATTCCAAATTGATATGAATCAAAGGATGATGTACCCGCTCTTCGGGGCTAGTCGGAGACTCGATCATTCTGTGGATCGGTCTTAGAAAAGATTTGCCTACTAAAAGGCTTCACTTAAGGATGACGCACCTAGTCTTTGGGGTGGCCAAAAGTCCTGCAGAAAGCTTAGACTTGAAAAAATTTTCCTCGCCAAGAAGATGTTAGTAATCTTTGGGAAGACAATAATTGTCTAACTGACAAAATTCTACGACTTAAGTTTTAGTCATGAAATGTGCATTTTGATTGTTGGAGGTTACCCAAAACATTCATGCTACATACAGATGTGATCATAAATTCCTTGCACGGAAACTCTAGATCAAACAATTTGAAAATTTCAAAAAGAGTTTGCTCAAAACATCCATTGGAGTATTTTTCATCCAAGAAGGCTCCTCACTGCTCAGTGATAATGATCTTTAATAGGGAAAGTGCTCAATTTCCTACCGACCTGTGCCTGGGTTTCAGGATCATTCGCAACGCATACATTTCGATCAATCGGGAGGTCTTTCACGGGACCGTAGTGTTAGGCTTGGATATCGGTTTCCAAGGGGGACTCACTTTTGAGTCAAGGCCGTTGAACGAAATTTTTCACTATCTGCTCCGGGTTTACAAGTCAAGAACCCTGCAAAATGAGAAAGAAATAGTCTTGCTCGTACTTCTTTGAGCTAAGTTATACATTAACCCAAGTGTCTTAGTCAGAGAAGACTGCTTCAGGATTGTAACATTGGAAGGATTGGGGACCGAAAAAGGCTTGTTTTTTGCCTAGAAATTGTGAAGGGTTTGACATTGGTGATCATTGCAAATTTGCCACATGTCCTTCGAAGAACATCTCCATTTCTTGAAGTGTACACTCTTCTTTTAGAGCGTACAAGGATGTTTAAAAGCGTCTCTTGTTGCATTAAGAGACCGTCTGTTTGTGTGTTTACTATTTGAGCACGACATCATTTTGGGAGTAGTCATCTTGATCTGACTCCTTTGGAGGGTCTTTTCATCATCTCTCTAGACTTTACTGGGGATATTTTGAATGGACATCGGCCTTGCTTTTTACCGGGCACTTTGCTTTTTCTTGATGTCTAAGGATTTTTCTTTTCCCCATTTTTTTAATCCCGTGTTTTTCTTTTCTTTTGGAGCTAGGATTTTCAGCAATCATGCTAGATATGCAACTTAAACTTTGGCATGCTTCTGTTCCTAGAGTGATGTTGCCTTTGCTTTGGAATATGTAATGATCACCAATAGGTTGATGAAATGAATTTGCTGGCTCAACATGGTCGTGCAAAGGATAACAGTGTGTAGGATAGAGAAATGAATTATTCTCGTCATCCTATAACACTTGGATTATCATATAAACAACACACAAAGATTTGTGTTAGTCCGAGCAAGAAAATTTCTAACCATTTACTTTCTGATACTGTTGGACTAACCTTCATTTGCCCCAATGTGGGGTGGTTCTTGACAGGGTTGAGAATGAAAATCACCGTTCAATGGGGTTCTCAATGGGCATCTGTAGTGTTTGGAATGAAGAAATAAATGCCTCTGTCATCTCGATCCATGTAATCGTTGCGAATGACCCTTATGTTCATAGGTTAAGGTTTCTCAATCATTTCCAATCTCATCATCTCTCAAGTGTGTATGGGACGTGTTTGGATTAGGCTCGCTTCTCTTATGAGAAAATACCCTTTTGAACAGTTCAAACGCTCTTGTTGGAAAAATTCATTTCATTTCATCAAGATTTATCCTTCAAAGGGATTTTGTGATGCACCATATATGTGTAATTCTTGTTCAGACAATCTCTTGTTTTAAAACATGAATGTCAATGAAGTAAGAATTCTATGTCTTTTTAGATGTGAGAATCGAATTAATTCTGAAAGTTTTTAATCTACAATGAATTGGGAAAAGGGATACTTACCTGCCCATCGAGGCTGGAGATCCTGGAGATATAAAAGGGATATGTCATTGTATATTCTAAAACTTTACAAAAATTGGAACGATACATCTTACCCTTCGTCATATGCTCCAACGAGTGTACAAGGGTTGTGAAAATCTGCACTTCACATAGTAACACAAGATTGTTAGGTGTTCTAAAGTTCTTTCGACTTCTTGATTTTTAGAGAAAAATCAAACTTACATGTATGCCCTGATGGCGAGCTCCTGCCAAGGATAAATATTAAGCATTATTTTGGGTTTCCAAATTCAAAACAAATTGGGATGATACTACTTTACTCTTGATTTGAATTCCATTCTGCATGCCAATGTGCGGATTGCAGAAGCCGGCCCTCAAGCTTGTGGCCATGATTTCTTCGTCCGGTTGGGCAACGAATCCACCTCAAGGATTTACGTCGGAGGAGATTCATTCATCTTTTTGGGCGTGTTTCATGCGCTGTTTTGTTATTTGAATGCATGGCTTCTTGGGTGCCTCGTCTCTATTCATCACCTGAGAGGAAAATGAGAGAACATTATCCCCGCATCTGATTGAAAATCATTTAGGAACGATACGTTCTTTTTACCAAATGGGTGGCTCCGCGGCCAAATGCGTTTTACGTTGAAAGGATGGATTCCATTACGCTCTACGGATGATAACTATCGCTTGGGGGACTTGCCCCACGGATTAAACGATGAATCTGATGTCTTCGGCTTCGACATGCTTTCCGGATGTAGGAATGGTTTGCCCCCATTTTCAGTAGAGATGGGTTTTGTCGAGTGGGCAAGATCAAAAACTCATCCTAGATTTGGCTTTAGTCGAAGGTTGAAATCCCGACCTTGGATAAGAGAATCATGATTCATCTCCTTCTGCTTCGGATTTGTCATTTGCGCGCTTCACATTTTACAATACCAACTTCGCCGCTTGATGAAAATGAATCGATGATTTTCGAATTGCCCCAAGCTCTATAGTCATCTGCGTCGAATCTCTTTGAACTTCATCGAGTGATAGACCGACTGATAAAACGATTTTTCAATCCCGAGATCGAACTCCTGACGTTTCGTACCACTGCCATTTCACTGACTACCAAGACACAGCACTATTGGCGTCCCTAACTGGTTTGTTTTTTGTTATAAAATTCTCGAAGCAGTTAGCGACCCCCATCGAGAATGAAACAAGCTCAATTTAGAGTTCGTAACGACTAAATGTCCCTTGGAACGATACAGAGCTAACCGTCTTTGAGCTCGCTCGGGCTTTTACTCACATTTTCCTATGTGAAGCCATTAAATGTTTTTCTTCGTGGCGTTCAATTGATTCGCCTCGACTCTAATCTAACAAGGGATTGTCGCACTCGAGCATGATGATGCTTGCAGGTAGTACTGATCGCTGCCCCAGATTAACTCTAGGCATTAAGGAAGATTATCTCGCATGGAAGGCTTTATGACAGAAAGATTAATGATACATCCAGTCACATGTGCCTAGTTCCCTTGAGGATTCTCGGTGATCAGCCAGTTACACCATGAATCAGATATATAATCGCCATTTTGGATCATAACTTCATAAGTCCATCAGTTTTAAACTGATCGATCCAGATATGGAGCTCCTCATCAAGGAAATCTTTTGATTCTTCGAGCAACTGATATTCGGGTTGACCATCATCGCTTGGCGGCGAAGGATTCCTGTTTCTGTTGTGAGCGATCTGATTCTTCGAGCTAGAACCTTCGTCATTGGTCGAGATTATAAGAGGATGATTGATCGGTTCACTATCAAAAGCACCTTCCATTTGGGGATGGGAGAAACAAAAATCCTCAGAGCATCCCCCCGCTTGATCTTCCGAAATCATACGCCCAAGCCAGGCAGATCTTTGAACACTAGGCGCAATATGTTGATCGGCGATAGGAAGAGCACTAGCGAAAAGTTGCTGCTCAAACCAAGGAGTTCGTACCTGCTGCACTTGTGGCATATACTCTTGAGTGGTGCTGAGATGATTCCGGGGAATATTCTGATTAGCACCCAAGTAGTCGATGGTGCTGCTACCAGCTTGGTCGGTGCCTAGATTCGGCAGGGTATTTCTTACTTCAGGGGCATTGTAGTTGTGGCCATGCCTAGTGTTTAGGCACAAGTTGAGTTCTTTCAGGTTCAGTGCTGTGTGGCGCTGTCTTAGTGCCCTTCTGTAGCTCTTGAGGTGACTCGCGACTCCATCTTTAGTGAGTCCTGGTATGTTCATGATCTCAAGTATGTGCGTTGGATATGCTGAGTTGATCCCTAGTTGCTGAACCGCACTAAGGAACTTGAGATGAAGCTCGGGGGACCAATTGACCCTCGTCTTCTTGCGACCCGGAACAGTGTTGACAACTTGGCTATTGCTCTCTGGCCTATTTCCAGTAGGATTTGATCGAGCTGGAAATTGTTGTGGAGGGAATTCATCAGCTTTGGATTGGTCGGTCGTGATAGTAAGCTCATCGTTAAGGAAACTCCAATCATGGTGACGCATATCCCATCCTTTAGAAGGCATCGGTATTGACTTCGTAGAATTGATTTGTTCATGCATATCTCCAACAAAATCCGATTGTATCAAAGATGGTTCGAGGGAGTGGGGTGGTGAATGAGCATTTTCAATCCTCATATAAGGCTTATCAAGGAACATTTCGCCGAGAGTGATAGGGCCACCGCAATTAAGGCAAGCGATAGTGCTGGGAGCTTTCTTATACCTCATGTTCTCCGCTCGAAGCTTTTCGTTTTCCTCCTTTAGAATCGCAAGTTCTTGACGTCTGTATTGAGCCCTCAATTTGGCTCGCTTATTTTGAAACCAAAACTTGACCCTCAAAGGTTTCATCCCTAGCTTCTGGCCCAATTCATTTCTTTGTTTCATGTTCAGGAGAGGGCATTCACTAAAGAAAGCTTCAAGCTCTTGGATTTCATTCTGAGTGTGGCACTGGCGACGTTTCCTTTTCCAGGATTGACCATCGCTGCTGCTGTTGTCGTCGCTGCTAAGATCCTGAACTTCGTTGCCGAAAGGGTTGAGTTCTGTGGTTCTGGTACCAGACGCGATCCTGGAATCTTCGAGATCTCTCAATAGTTCATTTTCTGAGATTTTTGGATCAGTCACCTCTAGCAACTGACGGTAACCCTCAAACATGTTGGATCGAAAAATGTTCGATCAATTTTTGCTCACTCAGGGTTCTCTACTCTCTCATGTATGCTCACTCTCTCTAAATTTTCTTTTGAGTGGTTCTGTATGCCCAGGAAACGTTCTTTAAACATGGAAGAAGATCATCAGGCAAGCGTTTCTCCCAAGATTTCGTATTTCTCGCTTTGTCGTCTTCTTTCTTCTTTTCAACGTGGAGGGACACCAAATCGATTTCCTTTTCTCGATATCCATGTCTGTCTCCCACTTATTTTCAAAAAGGTGGAACTACGCTCGCCTCCCGCTCAGTTTTTTAATATGATGGGACCGCCAAATCCTTTTGCAACTTTTTTCGATAGTTACGCTTAACTCTCGCTCAATTTTAATATGGTGGCACTGACATATCTTTTTACAACTTTTTTAGATTTATCAAGCCTGAAATCGCGGACTGGGACGGATCTGATGGTTCACCGAAAGAGCCACTACTACTTTACCCAATTAACTTGGCTCCACGAGCATTATTGCTGTGACCTTTCTTCATCCTCGAGTTGCTATAAAAGGAGGAGTTAATGCAGAGAAGATTAACGCTCTTACATAATTGCCTTTTCGTATTTTAATCACTCTACCACACCCATCTTCTTCTCCCTCACTCCAACGAAAATGACCTCATCTCCTATTCGTGCTTTCTCGGCTGAAATTTTGGCCCAGTGGGAAAAACTCTATAACCTCCTAGGTCGAGGCTATGCTCATATAGCCGATCACCCAGAAATTGAAGATGAAATTCGCATTTTGCTCGTGGAAATAGACACCACCTCTATCGAGGGCACTAATTTAGAGAGGGAATATAGAATCTTCCCAACCCCTTTATAAACTTTTTAGAGACTTACCGTGTCGCTCATCGAGAAGTTACCGTGGCTCACGTTTTGCGAGCTCGCTATGAGGATCGGTCAAATTGCTTGGTGTTGGCCAACCTTATGGCCGATAGTCACAGAAAGGCTGTTGAGTTCGCCAACGAGCAGGTCTCGATGTTGCTTCGCGAGAGGGGAAATTTGGTGGAGCGCTTGGCCTTATCCCTGACCACCTATGAGCACGACCGTCATAATGTCGTGTTGAAGTTTCAATGTGAGTGGCAGGAAGAAAGGCTTGACGGCATTACTGCGGATATAGCCCATGGGAGAGCACTAGTTCGGGACCTGGAAATAGCTGCCGAAGATCACGGGACCAAGGTTGCCGAGCTTAAAGGGGAATGTAAACGCCTTCTTCTTAAGCTTGCAGATCTCGAGTCTCGAGGTGGTGAGTATAGGCAAAGCATCAATAACATGGAGGGCCAACTGGGTTCCTTTGTGATGCTAATTAGGGCTTATTTCGGTTTTACTTTTCCACCTCGATGATCTGTATGATCTGCTTTTAAGGTCCCTCGATTGAGCGAAATGAATGAAAGCTCTAATATGTGTGTCTCAACTTCTGTATGGCTGACTTTCTCGAACACCTGACCACTCTCAACCTAGGCAAGCTGCTCTTTGACATTGATGATTCGAGCGTGTACATCTTGATTTTTTAATCTTGCTTATGATCGAATAAAGAAACCTCCCACCGCGTTTATCCACAAAAAAACTTCTCTTCTCTACCTGTTTTTAACCGGTTTCAAATGAAAAGACAGAATCAGAAGAAAGAATTTGAAAAATAAAGCATAAATCTTTTCAATTTCATGCTTACTTGTGATTAATAGGGATAAGATCTTTTACAAGGGTTTTAGCTTTGTGCAAAAGCTTTTATCAATATTCCTCGAAGGAAAGCATATCATTGAAAGGAATGTAATTCACGATAATCGCCTTTGATCAATTCCAAGAAAATCAATGGAATTTTCAAAAGTACACAATTACGATGTGTTTTAAATTCAATTGAAGATACGGTATCCAAATTAAAGCCATTTGCTAAGAACGAGAGTAATTTGGATATCTATCTTTTCATTAAATTTGAAAAACACGAATACTCTTGATCAATTATTGTGGATTACCAATGATGCAAAACATGCATGAACCAATTCAAGTTTATAGTTCCTTCTGGCGAAATTGGGATTGAATTGCCCTATACGGCCAAAAGGTTGTATAAGACTTCCAATTCAATTTCATCCAAAGGAATTATAAAATTGATTTTGGAGTATTCGAGTGATTAGAAGAAATGCCACTATCACATTCCAATGACAAGTCAATAGAAATACAACAAATTTCAATCTGAATGTATATGAACACAAATAGATCCCTAATACAATCAATCTAAGGGATCAGATAGAGAGGATCTCAGCAAAATAAATCATATACAAGAAGGCTAGAAATGAAAAATAAAACAAAGGAATGTGATCTCACTACTTAGAGATGCCCCAGTTTCGATCTTTGAGACGTGACTTCAGGATCACCTATTCCAAATCGTCATCTTCATTAGATGATACCTCAATGATGTCCATAGCAGGCTCTTCTTGTCCACTTGGCGCTCATAATGGGATGACACCATCTTCGTATTCCATCAAGAACATTGGGAGGAAAACACACCTATCTATCCTCAAAATGGCATTTAATCCAATCACCGGAATTATGCAATGAATATAATGATTATGAGCTGTAACAAGTTCGAGGGATAGAAAAGTCTTACCAACCAAACTTAAGAGAAAATCAAGCTTCTCTGTACAGTGTTAGGTATACTAACCTTCCATAGACAAACGCATGAGACAAGTGAGGGAAAACTCCTAAAAATCAAAAGATAGGGCTTGGTACCTAAAGCCAAGGTTCTCACCTCGAATTCTGGGAAGAGTCGATTCCATTGCACAACTATCGTTGCATTGGGACTCAATCCATAGTTCGAAGTGAGCGGAATTGAAAAGTGGATTACCCCATGTTTTTCCTCACAGAGATTCCATTTTCAATTCCTTCTATTGTGTTCCTAAAGAGGGCGCCTGGGGTTTTAGGCGCAATTGTGTGTATTCATTGTGTCGTGCTAAAGCAATAAACATGCATTTTATTTAACAATCACCGCTTCAATATAAATATCCACACAATCATACATCCAAAACTCTTGCCTACATAAAACAAAGTTAACAAGCACTTCACCCCTTATTTCTCCCGTCTACAAAAACATCTAACACATTCGTTAGCATATACACCTCACTTTCGAGAGCATCTGCATAAAATTAGGTTAGAAGAATCAATCAACTTTTTAATCGGCTCAAGTCCACTAAATGGTTAAGAACCAGTCCCCAGCGGAGTCGCCAGTCTGTCGCGACCCTCTTGAGGTTGTCGGGCTCTCGAGGGCTAATGGGCCGTCCTGTCTGGTCGGACACGGGCCTCTCCCAAGGCCCATTACCCAAATCGCAACGGAGGTATGCGTGATCGACTTTCAGTGTGGTCTAGTGACATGTGCTAAGTGTGCATGCCATGGAGTCGCCACCAATCATTTTTTTAGGGTATGATTGGACCACCCAATCGAATAGTTGGGAGTTTCTATTCAATTCTGCGAGAACCAGAGAAATGGTTTCGGGGACTTAGTTACGCCAACCGTCAGAGTTGACGCCCTTTCGGTACCTAAGTTGACTGAATTTTCTAGCCTGAGATTCATGCGGATGAGTAAGGTATGAATCATAAATCTAGAAATTCATGCAGATAGGAGTGATTATCCTAGCAATCACAATCAGTAATAAAATGCGCAACTCAAGGAATCTAGATATGCAAATAAATCACATGGTATTCCTAGTAATGCCCTATTTATCAATCACAGCTCAAGAATGATTTAGCTGTCCTAGCCGTTCTACACTCGATCTAACCTAAGAAAAGCATTAGGAAGCATCGCAGGAATTCGAGAGTACTCACATGGGGGTTCGCCGTGCCCTGGTTTGGTCTTGGACGAGCTATCGAGCTCATGCCGACCCGATTATATTTGGGGATCCACTCGGCGTTTTACACCATGAAATCATGTGAAACAAAAACGAAAATATTCAGCAAGGGGCATTTATTGTAGATGGTGTTCGATCTAATTGGACATCAAGACTAAAAAAGATGTAGAAATTTACAAATTAAAAGACTCGAATGATATTTTTTTGCCAAATTCAACTCTATGCGTCGTGAAGAAACACATGCAATTGAACTTAAATTTTGACTATTTATGAGTTCAAAATGAAAATAAAATAAAAATAAAAATATTGACTATTTTTCTATATTTTTACGACATCGAATGCTATTTTTCTTCATTTTTCATGTATGTTTCTATTTTTGGAAAATATTAAAAAATTGAAAAATTATTTTTTTGTCAAAAATGGTTCCTTTAGCTTGGTTAAGGCTACCAAAGATGATTTTTTAATTTTTTAACTTTTTATAGATTTTTTATGAATTTTTAAAAAATAAACTATGAAAGACTGATAAAAAATCAGGTGTCAACAGCCATGAATCTGCGATCTGCTAGATTTCGCCTCTTGGCTTCTAGTTCGTCCTTGTCGGGTTCTTCTTCTGGTTCAATGATTGGCCCAAAATCGCCTACCAGACCCTCATGCGGGATGTTCCACTTGCTTCCTTGCTCAGTTTTAATCGCGAAGTGGCTCCCTTCGAAGGTAGAGAAGCTTCGACCCCCTCGAATTTTTCATCGTTAATATCGGACATTATCCCCAAGCTCACCATTTTAGCTATACACAGTTTCTTCATGTCAGCGGAGATCTCTCCTTCTTTCGGGTATAGTGAAGCGATTGCCAAGATGTTGGTCAGTTTAGACACGTCCACCTTTAGCTCAAGGTGGTTTTCCTCCTCTTCAGCAAATATTGCCCCTACTGCTTGGTGATCAGGGAGTGGATTTTCTTGCACATTCGGAGCCGTGTTATCAAATTTCAAGATCTGGCTGTCAATCAGAGCATGTACCTTTAGCTTAAGGATATAGCAATTGTCAACGTTATGTCCCCTTTTTCCCATGTGATAGACACAAGTTTGGCTCTCGTCGAAACCTGGATATTTAACAAGATTTGCCCTAGATGGTTCCTTCGCCACTAGGTGCTACTCTAGCAGCATCGAGAGTAGCTTGGATAAGGGCCTGGAGAGTTGAGAGAACTGCCTTTGGGATTGCCTCCTTCTAGGCTCTTGCACTTTCGGCGGCGACCAGGACGATCCTCCTTTGGTCTGATTAGAATTGCCAAACGATTTGGGTTTATGGGGGTCCGGTATGAATGCTATGTCGAGCCCGACCTCTTTCTCTTTCTTCAAGGGATACTGTTTCCTAGTAGAAGCTTCATGAGGCCTCCTTTTTCTTAAGGTCCATTCTAGCCTTTCAGCTACCTTTATCAAATGTGCGAATGTTTGACATCCTGAGGTGTTTAACCTGTCAAAGTATTCGTAGGGGAGTGCTTTCAGGAATAAATCAATCAGCTCATCTTCTGGGATAGACGGCTTTACTTGGGTTGCCAAAACCCGCCATCTCTTGGCGTATGTTCTAATCAACTCGCCCATTGCCTTTGAGGTTCGTAGAAGGTCTTCTCTCGTCGGGGCTGTAGCTGTGTTGAACTTATACTGCCTGAGGAAGTCCTCAACAAGATCTTCCCACCCATCATAATCATCGAGATCCAGTTCGATGAACCAAGCCAGAGTGGGGCCCGTCAGACTCTCCTGGAACGTGTTCATCAGCAATGGGACATAATCTGAGTATTGCGCCATCTTGCGCAGGTAATATTTGAGGTGAGCACGGGGACAGCCTGTCCCATTATATTTCCTTACGAAGTCCGGTTCTTTGTAGTTCGGAGGGGTCTCTACCTTGGCGAAGTGAGATATCTTGTCGAAACGAGTCAATTCGTAACATTGGCTGCTCAAGCATTCTTCAATCTTGGATAATCTCTTAGCCTCCACTTCAGTTTTCACAGTCTGCTTCCCCTTCTCCTCCTTCTCGAGGTTGACAACAACATGGGGCGTTTTTTTTATTGCGACTGGATGTTCGGCATACGGACATCGTCCTCGACACGTTGGGTATTTTCCGCCGTCTCTTTATCAGGTACATCGGGTGCAAGTGATGGACTTGAGTTGTTCTGATTAGGGGCTATTGCTTGTCTGGCTTGGGAGGCTTCCAGCATCGCCTTAATATCAGCCATCATAGCCGCCATAGCAGTCATTTGAGTTTCCAGCATGCCCACGCGTGGGGTCAACTCCTATTGTTCCATTCTTGTCTTAAATCAAGTGCGAAAACGATGCGTTGGTAATTTCGTGATGAGAGTGTACCTGTTCCAAAAGAAATTCCAATGAGTATTTCTTCGGTACTAACGGAAGGAAGTACTTGATCCTTCTAATTGCATGTTTTCTATTGGCGAATGAGAAAAAGAACTACCCTGTGAGCCTTAGTCTCATGTGAGTAGTTCTTTTAATCATTCTCCAAAGAGAATTCATGAAATTAAAAGAAGCGTAATTTTTTACGATAGTTTTTATGCATTAGTGAAATATGTTCACATTCATGTTCATGTGTCTAAAAATGATATCCAGTACAAGTGAGAATGCATGAAAGGGCATCACAATGTTTACTTATTTTACACTTGACGGAATAGTCTATTCAAGTCTAGGACGCTTGAGGTCTAAGATATCCTTATCGTCCTAATATGGATTCCCCTCTTCAGTCTGGGACTCTTCATCTTCCGAGTACAGCGGTGATCCCACGTCTTCGGGTATATAGGGCTCTATCCCAGGTACGTACGGCACGATATACTCAGGTATATAAGGCTCGACAAAGCTGCGTCTGGTCGCTTCAAAGTGCTGGATGTATTCAGCGGTGGCCCTGTGAATGTTCTCCTTACTAGTCATGTTCTCTGGCCAACTTACATCCTCGCCCTGAGAGTTCTTCAGAGAGTGAATAATAAACGCCACATTGGCTTCGAATTGTTTCTTCTTTTCTCCCACGAGGGTCTCGTTTGGTGTGTCAAAGGAAAAGACACAAGGTCGTGGTGAAGGAGAGATCTCTTGTAATGCCCCAAATTGTCGGATAACCCTCTTCGGATAATATGCGGTAGCGCCCGTGAATCCCAGCAAAGGGACTGGATCTCCGCCATTGCATGCAAGCCTGGCTTTGCCCAGTGTTGGTGACCTTAGCCGCCATCGGAGCTGTTCGGGTTTTAAATTTCTTAGAAAGTTCTTCCATTCTATGAAGTTAAACTTAGGAATACGTGTATGGGTTCTGACAAAGGTTTTAAGAGGATGAGCATTGGGGCTAATCTCAGTGAAACCCATGCGAATATGAAATTGTCTGACATGAGATGTGAACCACATGTACAGAAGATCACTAGAGGCTCTAAAGATTCCCTTCTTGTTTTTCTTAAAGCGATTTAGGGAAAGAAATGTCTCAGCAAGGATGATGTTTGAGTAATCCCACCCATAACAGACTTGTCTGACTGCAACGACCATAATAGGATCGAAGGTGACAGACGAGATTGGGAATAGCACGAAGCTAAAGAAGGCCAAGACAAAGGCTCTACCTGATTTAGTCCCTTTAGCAGCAGAGAGGTTGGGGAATCGATCTAGGAGGAAGGATAGTGAAATTCGCCCAGAATTACTTTTGGCGTCTGCTTTGACTTCTTTGAGGCTTGTGTCAAGGAATTCAGCTAGTTGACTCAAGGGATCGAATCCTATGGGAGGTTGAACTAGTAAGTGAGTGAATTCAACTCCGATGATGTTGCTATATTCTTCGAGAGTAGGGGTAATTTCCAATCCTTCAATGCAGAATGTAGCGGTGGTAGGATCCCAATAGAGCGCCATGGCTTGAATAAAGGTAGGTGGACACTCAATCTTTAGCAAGTCCAGTAGGTATCCCAGTCGTGATTTGGTGTATTTCTGACTAGCTTCACCCATGCCATCCCACCATGATTAGAGCTCGGCCCGGGGAACTTTAAACACTTGAATATCATTCTTTCCCATCAAGTCTAAAATATGCAAATGATTTTGAAAAGTCAATCGTCAAAAATTACTTTAAAACATGTAACTATGCAACTGCCATGAAGTATGCATGGACCAACTTAATTGCATAGTTCAATTGAAGAAATGGAAATTAGAATTCTTTTCAGGTACTGAAAACCTGACCTGAAGTCTAATTTGAATTTCTGAAAAGTGAATTTCTGATTTTTTTTTTTGTCTTTAAAATCATTTTCTGAAAAAAAAAAATTATTAAAAAAATATTTTTCGAACCGGGTCGACCCGACCCACTCGGGTCGGAACCCAGCCCAGACCCGGACCCGTGGAAACCATACGCTCAAAACGACGCCGTATCTTCCTTGTTTTATTTTTTGAATTATCCGACTCAGATCCGACGGCTCCTATTGAACCGCGTGGCTAATCCACGTCCGTCAAATCTGATTACTAAAACCTACGGTTCAGATTGAATGAAGACTCGACCAGGGCCGTTTGATCAGACTACTTAAACCTATAGCCACGATTAAAACCCAAGACTTGATCTAGACCGTCCATCCATACTAACCTAAGCGACGTCGCCTACCCACTAACCTATACGGCGCCGTTTCAACCAATTTTTATTTTTTCGATTTAAAACTATTTCCGGATAATCCTAATTACTAATCGAACGGCCACCGTTTATTAGACTCGATTAACCTCAGCCGTTGGATCTACCTATTCGAATAACAGACCCCTAACGGCCTATTGACTGGACAACCACGTGGACCAATGGCCGAATGCCACCTAGGATTTTTGACTCGTTGACTCTGCCACGTCGACTTCATCTTCAACCTCGCGACGGTGACGGGATGAACGGCCAGGAGCTTCCGACGACGATCTGACGGTGAAAACTTGACTAAATTGTTCGAATCCAACGCCAATTGACTCGCCTTATCATCCAATCTCACATATATGGGAATTGAAGCACATCGATCACTAAATCACGAGTATCAGGCGAAGCGCCGAGTACGGCCATGGCAATCTTATAACTCGATTCATAGTAAATCAGGGCAATTCAGTCACAGAATAGTACCAATGGAGGTTCAGAAGGCTTACCTCGAGCTCCGATTGAGCTCGCTCGGCCCAGATTTGGCTGGGTGGCGTTGAACAGTGGTTCGGCAATGGAGGTTGGATTGGAAGACTCGATTGGATGTGTTAAGACAAAATCGATGCAAACAAGACATGCGACAGTGGTCAGTGATGCTAGGGGAACAAAATGCACACGCTAAATCAAAGAATCAAGGCCAAACCCAAGTTCCGCCATTGATGCTCAGTAAGGAAGCTTGAAGATCGAACTCACCTTGTTTTGCGGTTTCAGGCTATGCGGTGGGCAGCGATCGCTTCCTTGAAGCTCCGGCGACCTTCCAGCAACACTCAATGGCTTCGGTTTGGCCTGAAAGTGGCCCGACCCACGCCTTGCAGTTTGAGCTCGAGCCCTCGACAATGGCGGTTGGAGGGCGATCTCTCTCTCGCTTTCTTTCTCTCTCTCTCGATTCTCCTCGTCCTCTACTAATTGAATTGACCAACCTCCTCAACCGAAAGTCCCTGCGGGCTTATATAGCTCTTTTGATTTTTTTGGCGCCGAACCGAGGGACTAACAGACTCCAATTTGCACGTGTAGTCACGTGTTTTTTAGGTTCAAAGGGCGTTGGGGACGATGGGCATCGCGTCCAACCTCGTTTGGTTTTTGGGCAGGCTCAACCTCGCGCGAATTTGTCACGGATTTAAGCTGTGTTGGCTTTTGTTGACTTTTTGCAGCTCCGAAACTTGATCGGCCAATTTCCTTTTATTCCGGCGACGTCGTGCGGTACCGGTGGTGTTAATCGACAGGTAAGAGTATAGGCAACAATACGCCCACCATTGCGTGCTTGATTATCCACGAATTAGTCTTCAATTTGAGGATCGAAATCGCCCTCAGAACTGTTCATCTGTGCGCAGTCTTAAGGAGGAAGACGATACTGTTCAGACCGGTTCGACCGGGCGGTCTGACCGGTCAGAACCGGTTTTGACTTTATTTTTCAAAATTAATCCCAAATTGACTTGTAATTTTTGTAATTGAACATCATAATCGAACTTAGGGCATGAGTATTATCCAAAAATGTGATTTTGCCCAAAAGTTCATATCAATTTCAACAAAAATCCCAAATTTTCATTTAATTGTAAATCGGGGAATGGTGCGATTGAGGGCTCAAATGATCAAATTGGACCAAATTGCCTATGCCAATCGATTCAAAATGATGAAAACCATTGGGCAGCATGTTTAATTTGCAATGATAGTCCTCGAATTGAAAGTAATTTCAAATATGCCCAAATTCAAGGACTAAAATGCAATTAAGTATGTAATTTTGCCAAATTCATGCAATTGAGCAATTTGTACAAATAATTGGGCTAAATTGCAATAAGGGGCAATTAGATTGAATGTCAAGATCCTAGAAAATGCCAATATTACAAATTAAAAGACTCAATTGACATTTTTTTTCTCAAATTCAATCATATGTGTTATAAAGGAACACCTAAAATTGAATCTGATTTTGAATTTTTTGTGAATTCAAAAAGACAAGAGATTTAAAAGAAAAATATTGGCTATTTTTCCATATTTTTGTGACATCAAATGCTATTTTTCTTGATTTTTCTAGTATTTTCCTATTTTCTAAAAATACTAAAAAATGCGAAAAATATTTAAAATTATTATTTTTTGTCAAAAATGGTTCCTTAGGCTTGGCCAATGCCACCAAAGTTGATTTTGTAATTTTTTGACTTTTTATGGATTTTTTCATGAATTTTCTAAAAAATACCTATAAAAAGCCTGATCCAAAATTAGGTGTCAACAGTAACGCCACGCCACATGCAAAGCCCGATGCTATTGTTCCATTATTCGAGCGCCCCCAAAGGATCTCCGGTTATACCGGCCATAAATGCGAGCAACACGAGTCTATTGTTTCATTGGTGGTGGAGGAGGAGACTTGGTGAAAGCACAGTGCAAAAGCAATACGAAAAAGCAAGCTGCATGATTGAAACTCTGCAAAACTCGTGCTTACGAATTTCAAGAGTCAAAGCACAAGAAAAGCGGGTAGATTATGAAAGCAAAGGCAAGAAGAGGATCAATGCTACTGGATACTCTCAAGAGATTTATGAGGGGGAGTCGTTTAATGTGGACAGCTTTTTGAAGCCTTTTTTTCCTTTTTTTTTGTTTTGTTTTTTTATTCTTCTTTTTACTTTTATTTTTTTTAGTGAAAAGAAACACATTATCAGCACGTCATGTGCACTCCACTTAAAAATACCAGGCAGTGCACCGTTGCTGAGCACATAACTTTTCCTTGTAGAAAGAAGGGTTAATATGGAAAAACCCTAACTGATACACATGTGACAAATTTACTTCAAATTATTTTTTTATTATCAAAAACCTCAAACTGATACATTTATAATAAATTTACCCAAAACTATTTTTTTACCATAAAAAAATCCTAAATTGATAGAACTGTGACAAATTTGCTTCAAACTAATTTTGTTTACCACAAAAAATCCCAAACTGACGCACATATGACAAATTTATCCTATGTTCATTTTCGTCAAATTAAGTTAATATCATGAAAAATTTCAAATTGATACATATGTAGCAAACATACAGTAACTGTACACCCGATAATTGCCACGTGTCATTCAACTCAGTAATTGATGATAAAATTTAACGAAAATTAACGAATGGTAAATTTATCACAGGTGTACCAGTTTGATGTTTTTCATGGTCAAAAAATAATTTAGAATAAATTTATCACAAATGTACCAATTTTGGGCCTTTGATGGTATTAACCCTAAAACAAAACATGTGGCCAGCACATCAGTCAGCACATGATGTGCTTATGCTTTGGTCCTTTTAAGTGAACGGTTGATTGTAAAATATTTTTTTAAAAAGTCACCTTTATTTCCTAAAGAGAGATGCATCATCGTGAATAAACTATTTTCTTCTCTTATGGAACGCGAGCTTGAGTGCTTAGAACTTGTGCCTGGAACGCGAGCTTGAGTGCTTAGAACTTGTGCCTAACCTTGGGATACTCTGAGTTAGGGATGTCAAAATCAAACCAAAAAGTCGAACCGAACCGAACCGAAAATTTCATGTATTTCGATTCGGTACGGTTTTCGGTTTGGATAATGAAATTAAAAAGTTACATCGGAAACCTGGATATACAGTCACACAGCTACCATTACTATAATAACAGGATGCAAGAGTACATTCATAAAGCAATAAATCTTGTTAAATCTGAGAAAGATGGAAACTCCCCAAATAATGGCCTTGCATGAATCAGAATAGAGAAATTATTAACTAATGCAAACTGTAAGAGTAGTTACAACAAATACAAAGGGTACATGCATCTACTTCGCATTCTTTCTTCTCAAGTCTAAGTTGGAAAAAGGTGGAAGGATGTGAGGCATCACAAATTTAATGATTCCTAAGAGCAGACAATAATGACAAATTCAGCCGACAATTTTACAAGCTCAATTATGCCTCCGTGGAAATTAGTTCAGGTATAACAAATCCTATGCCAACAGTAAGCATCTAACCACTACTGTGCCTACTTATAGAGTAGACACTTTACACAAATGGAGGTAAAGCAATAATACAACTAGACTGAAAAGCCAATGTGATCAGGACAAGGCATGAGAGTTAAAAAAATGAAGGCAATTGCAAACACAGTGGAGACCAAGTATCTAAATGGTAAGCTTTCAGGTCATAGAGGTACACAGTTTTCATTACTGTCAAACGAAGTGTAGTGCATCCGAAAATGTTCTGCTTACTATGCCTCTAAAATATCAATAGCTCCACAAGTCAAAAGTTTATCTCCATTATAAATTTGGTATTGCAAATGAAAATATTATCTCATTCTCTTCTTCATTTCAGATAGTGATTGTTGACACCTGATTTTTTACCATTTATTATTGTGATTTTTATTCTTAATTAAAAATATCAAAAAAAGGTCATAAAATCACAAAATCAACTTTGGAAGCCTTGGTTTAGCCTTAGGAATCAATTTTGAACAAAAAATATTTTTCGGTATTTTTAATATTTTTCGAGTTTATTTAATTATAAAAATACCCAAAAAATCAGAAAAATACCATTCGTGGTCAGAAAAATACCCAAAAATATTCGATAATTTTGTTTTAATTTCCTCTTCAAGTGTGTCACTTTAAATCTCAAAAATTCGGCTCAGGTCACTATGTTCCTTCACAAACATAAACCCGAACCGAGCCTAAAAAAAAAAAAATCATTTTCGAGTCTTTTAGTTTTCAATTCTCACTTTTTATAAGCTATGACATTGGATTCTAAAGTCTTAAAGTGCAATTAGGTCAATTTGCCCTCCAATTTAATCAATTTTTACCAAAAGGGCTTAATTGCACATTTTTCTTTCAATTAGTCCCCGGTTTCACGGATATATACGTATGCTCTACGTATTTATACATCATACGTATTTATACGTTATGCATATTTGTACTGTTTGGTAACCTCTTTAACTCTTGTAATAATAATAATGGTTATTATTTTTAACACCTTTGTTAGTGCCTTTTTTTTAGCATTTTTGTATTATGAGTGCTATTGCTAGTGCTATTTTTAAATAGCATTTTTGTATTATAAATTGTGAGTGCTATTGTTAGTGCTATTTTTAAATGACATTTATTTATCATAAATTGTGAGTGCTATTGTTAGTGCTATTTTTAAATGGCATTTATTTATCATAAATTGTGAGTGCTATTATTAGATAGAATTTATAATTGTTAGTGCTATTTTTAAATAGCATTTTTGTATTATAAATTGTGAGTGCTATTGTTAGTGCTATTTTTAAATAGCATTTTTGTATTATAAATTGTGAGTGCTATTGTTAGTGCTATTTTTAAATGTCATTTATTTGTGAGTGCTATTTTTAGATAGAATTTATAATTGTTAGTGCTATTTTTAAATACAATTTATTGGAAGGTATTTTTGGCTATAAAAGGATGGCAAGAGTTTTGAGGTTGAGGGGAGAGACATTTTGTAGAGTGTGCAAATTTTTGAGAGCTTAGAGAGAAGAACACAAACACTCTCTATATTCTCATAATCTTGAGTGAGCAAAATATACTAAGTTCGGAATATTGATTCCGCATATTGCTAGCACAATTGTTGTGGAGTTATTAGTCGTCTCCCCGTTCGTCAATTGGTGGTGCATCCGAACTAGATGCCTAACACTTGTGGAGGCTGAGATCGAAGAACATCGAACCGACACCTCCGTTCAAGCACGCTACGAGAGGTAATTTATTTACTCCCTTTGAGACTTTGTGATTTTTTTCGATTGAAATGCACGAAGTACGCCTCTGGAGATACATGTATGGGTTGTTATTTATTTCCGCTACGTGTTACGTGGATCCCAACAGTGGTATCAGAGCCAATCCTTAGGTGTTTTCGTGCATTTAATTGATTTTTTGCAATTTTTGCAATACTATGGCCAATATGTAGTAACGAATTGATCGTCTTACATGGCTAATGGAGATTGATTATTTTATATGATAAATTAATCAACGTAGCAAAAATTGAGACTAAATCAATTTTGAATCGAAAATTTATGACTATCTTATTTTACGTAAAAATTCTGAATATGATTCAACGTAGAATTTTTATTGTGCCTTCCTAAGTTTTAAATTGTGAATTTATTACTTACGTGAAAGGGTGGTGATCATGGAAAAATCCCTAATCAATGTGATTGATGTATATATGAATGTATGATGATTATTTATATATTTGGGGTTGTAATTATTAAATGGAGGCTGCGTACTCCTTTTATTTTTCATGTAATCTTTATTTTTAGCATAGTCAATTGTTGATGTAAATGCTACGAGGATTACGTGGAGGAGCCTTTTAAGTCGGCGAGCTCTTTGGGGCCCAATTCTTGAAGAGTTCAAGAAATCAAGAAGAATCGAAGAGCGGCTCTCCGTTATTAAAATATTAAAATGATTAAATGTGGTCTCATTGGCTCGAGACCCATTAAATCATAATTCCATGATCACCACGTAGGATAGATGTTTATGTGATTGACATCTATTTATTTATTATGATTACGTGAGCATGTTAAACTGGTTAATGTGCAAAGTCAGACTTACCTCACCCAAAATTGCGCCTGCATGAAATCCTAGTTAGGAAAATCACTCGCGTTAGGTACCGAAAGGGCGTTGGTAACGACACCAGCGTAACCAAGTCCCCGAACCCAAAATCTCTGGTTCCGCAGAACTGATCGATCTCTCCCAATCGGTCAGTAAGGTTTCCGGTCTACCTTCCAAGAAAGACCGGTGGCGACTCCAAATACATGCACAAGTTGCACATGCCACCACGACCACACTGAAGGTCGAAAGCGATCGACTCTTATCGTCGAATCTTTTGAAAAAATACTCCCGCCGCGATTTGGTATGGGCCTGGGAGGGCTCGCGCCGATCCAAGACCCGTGATCGGTAATCCATTAGCCGCGTCCGCCTTTCGGACGGGTCGCGACAGCTGGCGACTCCGCTGGGGACACTGTGTTCTAGAACCTATGGTTCTAGACCCCAAGTGGACTTAGGCCGTAATTAAAACGCTGAGTGATTTTTCTAACCATGCAGGCGCTCGTGAAGGTGAGGTAAGTCCGCTTACGATAGGTGTTATATGTTTTTGCAGATTGGAGAAATAAGGGGTGTAGTCTGTGATTAACATTATCTTATGTAGGTTGGCGTAGGAATGTATGTTGTGTGGATGATTTGAAGCGTTGATTGATAAACTGTTGTGCATGACTTGCATTGAGATGATCACGACACAATGGACACACACAACCGCGCCTAAAACCCCGGGCGCCGCTGTTGACACCTGATTTTTCACCATCTATTATCACGATTTTTTATTTTTTTTATTTTTTATTTTTATTTTTCGTTTTTTATTTTGACCTCATAAAAGAGAAAATTCAAATAAAATTTTGTGTGTTTTTTACGCATAAGGTTGAATTTGGCACAAAAAATGTCACTTGAGAAATTTGGTCATTTCAGTCTCTAGGTTGTCGAGTTCAAAATTAAAAGCGGCCGCTGATACGATGTGGCGACCGAGTGGAGGGTGCATTACGGAAGACGGTATCTCATCTCGTCTACCACTTCACCAAAGAAGCATAAAGCCATGGAGTGGCGCCATTCGTCCGACCAGAGGAGTGGCGAGATTGGCTTTAAAAAAGGAAAAGTGAAGCACTTCCTCGGTGGAAGGAAGGAACAATGGGAGATGCGGGTTGAGAGCCGGACAGAGGGTTTTAAAAAAAATAAAAGGAAGTGGAGCGCATGAAAAAAGGGAGATGCTCTCCACAGCGAATCCAAGAGGCAGAAGATGGTGGATGATTCTGGAATAAAATAATGAGAGGGAGGAGGAATGGAAGAGGACATTACACAACAGGATATCACGGTTTTCACTCGGTCCCCCCCTATTATTCTGCGGGAGTCATCGGAAAGCTTAGGAAAAAGAGGAATATACACACACATTCCGCAACCGGACATGACGGACCAAACACCTCGGCTCCATCCCGTCACTCGCGGCCTCCGCTGTGGACCAACCAGGAAGCCATCAACTGGTTGAATCTTGTGAACTGGAAGGAACGGGAAGCTACCCGACGATCGTGTGGTTCCCGACGCCGTTATCCAGTCTCGGCTACCTCTCCTGCGAGACCGAGAACCCGATCGACGACTGCTGGAGGTGTGACCCCGACTGGGAGAATAACCGCCAGTGCCTCGCCGACTACGTGATCGGGTTCGGCAAGAACGCCATCGGGGGCTGTGACGGCAAGATCTACTTGGTCACCGATTCGGGAGACGACGACCCCATCACCCCCAAGCCCGGGACGCTCCGCCATGCGGTCATCCAGGACGAGCCGCTCTGGATTATCCTCCAGCGCGACTTGACCATCCAGTTGAAAGAGGAGCTGATCAACTCCTTCAAGACCCTCGACGGTCGCGGCGCCAACGTCCACATTGCAGACGGTCCGTGCACCACTGTCCAGTTCGTGACCAACGTCATCATCCACGGGCTCAACATCCACGACTGCAAGCAGGGAGGGAATGCCGACGTGCGGGACTCGCCGGGACACCATGGGTGGCGCACGATATCGGACGGCGACGGCATGTCCATCTTCGGCGGGAGCCACATCCAAGTCGACCCCGGCTCGTTGTCCAACTGCCACGACGGGCTCGTCGATGTCATCTACGGCTCCACCGCCATCACCATCTCCAACAATTACATGACTTACCACGACAAGGTCATGCTGCACGGCCACAGCGATACCTACACCCAGGACAAGAACATGCAGGTCACCATTGCCTTCAACCACTTCGGCGAAGGCTTTGTCCAAAGAATGCCGAGTGCAGGCATGGCTATTTCCGTGTGGTCCACAGTGACTACACCCATCGGGAGATATACACCATCGGGGAAGTGCAGGCCCCAGCTATCTCAAGCCGCTAACCCTCTTCATTGGCGGCACCTGTGTACTGAACAAGAACCGAAGGCCAAACATACACAAGAGGAAACCAGGTGGGCATGAGCTAGACCGGTCGGTGTCCAAAAGGTCTGGTGGTACGAGGAACGAGTCTCGGCGACGCATGACGAGCGAAGAGGCGTGGTGGAGAGGAGCCGGGCCGGACCTGCGCGGAAGCCCGACGATCGACGAAGCCTCCGGTGCCGACGTTCAGACGTCGGTCCGTTTTTATTTGCCCCGGTACCGCGAATGCATGGAGGTCACGCGAAGAAGAAGATGAATAGTAAGGGTATGGGCTAGTTTACCTTTGTCTTTGGGCTGGGCGCATAGTATTATTTAGGTTGTTCTTTGGGCCGGCCGGGTGGGCTGGTCTTGGAATACTAAAGAGAAGGCTGGGCCAGGAGTTTTGGAGCCCAATTCGGATGAGGAAAAGGGGTTCAGGCCTGAGGCTTTTTTTTGGGTGCCGACCGGGTCCGACCAGGCCCGACGGCCTGTTCCGGGCCCGGGTTCGGGAATCCGACCCGGTCCCTGTTCTATTTAACTAATAAATAAAAAAATAATAATTAAAAAAATAGAAAAATTCCAGAAATAATTAAAGGTCATAAAATTTCATGAAATATCAAAAAAAAAAAAAATAGAAAATGCATTTTTGCTTATATTGTCTCAATTAGGCTTTATATGTGTTTGATTTGTCGATTTGTTCTCCATGTTTAATTCACATGACTTAGTCTTAATTGTGCTGGTGAATGTCTGAATATTATGCATGTCTTAGTAGATAAATTAGCACGATAATTAGAGTTTAAGTCGAGACACTCGTTTTATCCTTTAGTTGGCTGAACTTGGCTGACTATCTACTTTGAGTAAGTGCATGTTCCAAATGCTTGATGCACCATTTCGATATTCCAATGTGGCGACTGACAATGATGCCCATGGCGATGGAAGCTCAACGGGGTTTGGTGATTGAGGTGAAGCGTACGAAGAAGGGTCGCAGGCTGGGGCTGGGCGATTGAAGGCCGGTGTCCAATTCGGTATGTTTTACATACCCGATTCGTATATTAAAGTCATTTTCTATATATAGCCATTATAGACTTGATTTGCATGTATTTACTTCAATCTAGTTGTTAGTTTGTTTATTTGGTTAAGTGTCTTAGGTTGTCGAAGAAAGTATTTTCGGAAAATAAATAAAAAAATTCAATAAAAAAATAGAAAATCATAAGAAATTCCAAAAAAAATTCTCAAAAATGGGAAGTGGCCACAATCAACTGGCCATGGAATATTTTGGGTAATTCGGTATCCAAGTCTTCCAAAAATTGACGATTTTGCCCTTCGGGCTAAATCGCCTCCAAATCTTCCCATTTTACCCTGGTCCGAAATCACACCTTTCATAAGCCCTTATGGCTATGCTAGGAGGCCATTGACTGGAATTGATGTGCATCGATGAGATGTATTTATGCACTTGATTGCGCTTTCATTTAAATTGATTGTGATTGATAGGAATAGTCTTCCAATCTGTATGAAACCTTGAATCAAACCTACCTCACCTAGGATTGCACCTGCATGAACTCTTAGCTAGGAAAATCACTCGCGTTAGGTACCGAAAGGGCGTTGGTAATGACACCGACGTAACCAAGTCCCCGAACCCAAAATCTCTGGTTCCGCAGAACTGATCGACCTCTCCCAATCGGTCAGTAAGGTTTCCGGTCTACCCTCCAAGAAAGACCGGTGGCGACTCCAAATGCATGCACAAGTTGCACATGCCACCATGACCACACTGAAGGTCGAAAGCGATCGACTCTTATCGTCGAACCCATTAAAAGAAAAACTCCCGCCGCGATTTGGTATGGGCCCGGGAGGGCCCGCGCCGATCCAAAGCCCGCGGTCCGCACTCCGGTGCTGGGGAAAAGGCCCGCGATCGGTAATCCATTAGCCGCGTCCGCCTTTCGGACGGGTCGCGACAGCTGGCGACTCCACTGGGGACCTTTGTTCTAGAACCTATGGTTCTAGACCTCAAGTGGACTTAGGCCGTAATTAAAACGTTGAGTGATTTTTCTAACCTTGCAGGCGCTCTTGAAGGTGAGGTAAGTCCGCTCATGATAGGGGTTATATGTTTTTGCAGATTGGAGAAATAAGGGGTGTAGTCCGTGATTAACATTGTCTTATGCAGGTTGGGCGTAGGAATGTATGTTGTGTGGATGATTTGAAGTGCTGATTGATGAACTGTTGTGCATGAATTGCATTGTGATGATCACAACACGTGGACACACACAACCGCGCCTAAAACCCCGGGCGCCGCCTTTAGGAACATGATAGAATGAATTGAAAATGGAATCTCCGTGAGGAAAAACACGGGGTAATCTACTTTTCAATTCCGCTCGCTTCGAACTATGGATCGAGTCCCAATGCAACGATAGTTGTGCAATGGAATCGGCTCTTTCTAGAACTCGAGGTGGGAGCCTTGACCTTAGGTACCAAACCCTCTGATTTTTAGAAGTTCATCATCACTTGTCTCATGCGCATGTCTTTGGGCGGTTGGTACACCTAAAACCGCACATAAGTCGACGAGTTTGGTTGGTAAGACTCTCTATCCCTCCAATCTATTACAGTTCATATAAATATAGGCATTTCATCCGATGCATTCCAGTGATTAGATTAAATGCCATTTCAATGTCCTTGATAGAAGACGAGGAGGGTGATATCCCACGACGAACACCGAGTATGCGAGGAGCATACTGTGGACATTATTGAGGTATCATCCAACGAAGCGAGTTGGGGCAAGTGATCCTGAAGACACAGATCGAAACTGGGGCATCCTTAAACGTTAGGATCACATTCATTTGTTTCATTTTTCATTACTAGTCCTCTTGTATAGGGTTTATTTTTACCGAGGTTTTCTCTATCTCACCCCTTAGAGTGATTGTATTAGGGATCTATTGGTGTATACATTCAGATGGAGCTTGGTTGTATTTCTTTTGACGGGTCATGGGAATGTGATAGTGGCATTTTCTCTAATCATCCGAATACTCCCAAGTCAAGTTTATAGTTCCTTTAGAGGAAATCAATTTCGCTAGAAGGAATTATACACTTGAATTGATTCATGCATGTCGTACGTCATTGGTAATCCACGATAATTGATCAAGAGTATCGGCATTGTTTCGAATTTAATGACAAGATAGATGTCCAAATTGCCCTCGCTCTTACAAAACGGCCTTGATTTGGATGCCGTATCTTCAATTAAATTTAAAACACGTCGTTATGCTTTGTACTTTTGACTAGTTCGTTCTTCTCGAAATTGATCAAAAGCGATTATCGTGAATTACATTCCTTTCAATAATATGCTTTTCTTCGAAGAATACTGATAAAAAAAAAAAAAACTTTTGCGCAAGATTAAAACCCTTGTAAAAGTTTTTGTCCTTATTAATCACGAGCAAGCATAAGATTGAAAGGGGTTTATGCTTTCTTTTTCAAATTATTTCTTCTGATTCAGTCGTTTCATTTGCAGGTGAAAAATAGGTAATAGAGAGAAATCTTCTCTTGGATGAATCTGAGGCTATTCTTTCATCTGATCATGAGCAAGTTAGAAAATCATGACATATTTGCTCAACTTATTGATATTATGGTTCAGCTCACCCAAGTTGAAGATGTTCGGATGCTCGAAGAAATGGACCATATAAAAGCTAAAACACACACACATGAGCTTTCATTCACTTTCGCTCAATCGAAAGACTTTCAAAGCAGATTAATACAGATTAGCGAGGCGGAAAAGTAAAGCCGAACTGAGCCCTAATCAGCAGCACGAAGGAGCTCAATTGGTCCTCCATATGGTGGATTCCCTGCCTACACTCATCGCTCCGTATATCATGATCCGCGAGCTGGAGAAGAAGGCGCTTGCACTCATTCTTAAGGTCAGCAACCTTGGCCCTGTGATCTTCAGCAGCAAGTTCCAAGTCCCGGACCAATTCCCTCCCACGGGATACATCCGCCGTAACAGTATCGAGTCGCTCTTCCAGCCAATCGCTCTGAAACTTCAACATGATGTTACGACGATCGTGCTCATAAGTGATCAGGCACAAGGCCAAACGTTCCACCAAATGTCCACGTTCACGAAGCATCGTCGAGACCCGCTCGTTGGCAGTTTCCATAACCTTGTTGTGGCTGTCAGCCACGAAGTTAGTCAACGTCAGGCAGTCACAGCGGTCTTCGTAGCGGGCTCGCAAGACACGAGCCACGAGAACTTCACGGTGAGCAACGCGGTAAGCCTCTAGAAAGTTTGCAAAGAGGGCTGGGAATGTTTTATACTCCTTCTCCAACTCAGTACCCTCGATGGAAGTAGTGTCTGTGGCCGCAAATAGAACGCGGATCTCAGCCTCGATCTCCGGATGATCGGCTATGTAAGCATAGCCCCGACCCAAGAGATTATAGAGTTTTTCCCATCGGGCCGGGACTGCGATTGAAAAGACGCAAGCATGGGAAGAGTCAGAGGAAGAAGCAGAAGACGAAGCCATTTCTTGTTGGAAGGATGGAGAGGAAGACGAGTGCGAGGGAATGAATGAAAGTGAAAGCTGGGCAAATGAGAGCACTAACCTTCTCCTCGTTTCATAGTAGCTCAAAAATGGAGAAAAGTTACAGCAATAATGCTTGTGGAGCCGGGGTAGTTAATGTAAAGCAGGGGCTGCTCCTCCCGTGAAGCATCAGACATGTCTCGATCCGCGATTTCAGGCCTGACAAGTTTGAAAAGTTGTAAAAGAGTTGTCTATTTCACCATTATTGAGATGGAGCGGGAGTCGAGCGCAAATATCGAAGGAGCCGCGATAGGGTTGATAGCTTTGTCATGATGAAAAGCTGAGCGGGTGGTGGACGTAATTTAGTCTTTTGAGAGATAGCGGGGGACAGGTTCGGCTATCGAGGAAAGAAAAGCGATCCGTGATCTCTCCACCATGAAAGGGAAGGAAGACGACAAGACGAGAAACTCAAAATCTCTAGAAGAGCGCTCGCCTGGTGATCGTCTTCCATGCTCAAAGAGCGACTCCTGAGTACGCAAAGTCACTCAAAAGAAAGTTTAGAGAGAGTAAACATAGGAAGAGGATTACAAGACCTTGAGTGAATAAAAGAGGACGAACAAACCTTTTCTTGATCCAGTATGTTTAACAGTCATAGTCATTTGTTGGAGATGACTGACCCAAATGTCCTAGGTAATGTGCAGTTGGGAGACCTCGAAGTTTTTGGGATCGAGCCAGATGTCGAAACCATACTACCCAACCCTGCTGGCAACGAGGTTCAGGATCAGGGCAGCGACGATGACAGTGGTGGCGACGACGACAGTAGCGGCAACAACGACGGCAGCGGCGATGTCTCATCTCGTGGAAGAAGACGTCGCCGGCCCTATACTGAGAAGGAAATCCAGATACTCGAAGCCGCCTTCAATAAGTGCCGTTACCCGAATACGAGACAAAGAAGAAAATTAGCCCGGAAATTAAAGATGGAACCCTTAAGGGTCAAGCACTGGTTTCAAAACAGACGGGCCAGATCAGTGGTTCGGGGAAAGTGTCAAGAGCTCGAAACTCTAAAAGAAGAATACGCCAAGCTTCAAGCAGAAAACATGTGGTATAAGGAAGTCCTCATCAACGCCGCTTGCCTTAACTGCGGTGGTTCTATCGACACTCGCGAAATGTTCCGTGATAAGTTTTCTATGAGAATCGCAGGTGATCGTCCGCCACCCCACTCCCTCAAACCATCTTTTGAAAGAGGGGAGGCGCGTTACTACAATTTCCCTGACAATGGGCTTACTATCACCGCAGACCAGTTCGAAGTCAACCAGCTTCCTCTGCAACAACCTCTGGCACAACCAGACCCCGCCGAGAGTAAATCGAGGAATGATCGCCGAGTCACGGATGCTATCCTGAGTCGCCAAAAGAAGTTCATATGGTCTCCAGAGCTTCACAGAAAATTCCTTGATGCGGTTCACCAAATAGGGAATGACTCATTATGTCCAACACGCGTACATGAGGTCATGAATGAACCGGGGCTCGCTAGAAGGTTAGTCGCAAACCACCTTAATGGTTACCGAAGGAAGCTACGACGGCGTCATGCCGCACGGCGCCTAGAAGAGCCCGACTCGAACTTGAACATTAGGTACGGCTACGAACGCAACAGCCATGCCTCAAGAAGAGCCCTGCCGAGTCTCGATACCAACCAAGCCGGTAGCTCTACCACCAACTGTTGGAGAATTGGTCAATATAGCCCTATCAGTCATCTTAATGTTCCTCAAGAATACGTGCCACCGGTGCAACAAATATACACTTCCCCGCTCGAGCAGCAGCCGTCCACCGGCGCTCTTCCTGCTGCTGATCCACCCACGACGTCTAATGTTCAGGAGTTCGCCCAACTAGGGCATATGATCTCAGATGATCTAGTGGGGGAACACTTCGAACAATTTTGCTTCCCTGATCTCTGAGTGAGACACGCTTTCGATAGGAAAGAGGTCGACCCTCCTCTTTTCTTCTCAAACAAAGATGGTGGTCACAGTTCGAAGAATCCATCAGGAGGAGGCTAGCAAACCTTCACGGCCATGATCTGGAGTCGATGACCGCGCACCTGAACCCAGACATGATGGGGTGGTGATCGAACATACCCAGAGAAAGGGGGGGCTTGTACACAAGTAGAACTTATTTCTTATTTGCGCATTGTAAAGTTTCAATCGGAGCAGTTCCTTTCTTCTTTAAGGCCTAGGGTTGATTTCACACAATGATGCTTGCTAACATCATCATGTTTAGCTACAACAATCTTTTGTCACAATGGGTTCGAGGTAAATCGACCAAGCGCACGAAGGCAAACGTGACAGCATAGGTTACAAACATAACGTGAGCGGGCTCGAAAGCGGAAAGATCGTCAGTCGCCTCAAACACTATGATTGCGAAACCAAGGGCGATATTGAATCTTGCGAAGGATAAGCGGAAATGTACATACACTCTCATTTGTAGCACTTAACAGGAGACTTTACAAACAGACTACTGAGGAGGAACCGTAAATCCGAAGTGAGTTCTAATGAGCATCACAAATGAGCTCAATTGATTCTCCATGCTATCCATGCCTTGCTTACAACCCACACTCTGGGAATCGAGGTCTACGAGCTTGAAGAAAAGGAGACGACATTTCTCCTTAAGTTCGTTCACCTTGGTCTCATAGTACTCGAACTCAAGCTCTAAGTCCTGAGCCAGCACCCTCCCGCGAGCTATATCCATGCTCAGGTCTTCAAGCCTTTCCTCCAACCAGGTACACTGGAACCTCAGCACGAGGTTGTGCTGATCTTGCTCAAAGGCGGTGTCAAAAAGAGCCAGACGCTCCACCAAGTTGTTCCTCTCACGGACCAACATCGAAACCTGGGCGTGGGCGTATTCAACAGCCCTTTTATGGTTATCGGCCGTCAGCATGGCCAACATCAGGGACTCAGTTCGGTCCTGATAACGGGCTCGCACGATACCAGCCAAAGTGACCTCCCGGCTAGCAACTTCGTAAGCCTGCAGGAAATTGTTGAAGAGAGTTGGGAAGATCACAAACTCCCTCTGCAGTTTCGTACCTTCAATACACATAGTATCCAGGGCCGGAATCAGAGTACGAACTTCAACCTCAGCTTCAGGATGACTGTTTATATAGCCATAACCTCTACCCAAGAGGTGATAAAACCTCTCCCATTGGGTTGAAGCTTCGGCTGAGGCAGCGGGTACAGGAGAGGAAGCCATCTGTGATTCAACGACAGAGAAAAGAAGGAATGATGGAGGAGTGTTTGAGAGGTTAGATCGAAATGTTAATCTCCTCGATGTCAACCTCTCGCCCTTTAACGCTCGAACGAGAAAGGGAAAGCTGCAATAATTTTTCTATACGCAGCAGGACTAATCAAGCCTCATTAATACATCCCTGGTGAGTCACAGATCCACCTCTGTCCCGTGATTTCGGGCTTAGAAAAGGTAACAACACCTAAAGGCCGGCGGACCTATTACTTTGGAGACCGAGCTAGGGGGACAGGCGTAATGCCCGATAAAGCAAAAGTCGACACGGGAAATCTGCACGCTCCACTCAGGCAAGAGAGAGTAAGAACGGACGGGGGGGGATCACGAAGTCTCGAAAGGAACGCCCGTCAGACGCTTGTTACTCGATTTTAAAGGGACGCTTCTTGGAACACGCCTAATCTCTGATAATTACAGAAAGGGCGAACATCTGAGAAGGGGTGGAGAAGATCGAGCGAACGAAGACCAGGAAAAGACATTTCGACCCAAAATGTTCAAGGGGTACCGTTGTTTGTTGGAAACGCCTGACCTAAATGTTTCCGAACTTGAACGGCTAGAGGAATTTGAAGACCTCGGAAACGAATTCGTCATGAAGGATATGGAAATCGACTCGACCATCCAGGAGACTCAAGCCCTCAGCGACCAAGGCGCCAGCGACGATGATCCGCGCCAGAAAAGAAAGCGTCGCCAGTTCTACACTCCGGATGAGGTCCAGGTACTTGAAGCTATCTTCAGGGGATGCCCTTTCCCGGACACAGAACAGAGGAAGAAGTTGGGTCAAAAACTAGGGACGAGCCCTTTGAGGATCTTGAATTGGTTTCAAAATAAACGAACCAAGCTGAGTAAGCAGTACAAACGACGGGAGACCGCATTTCTAAAGGAACAGAACGAGAAGCTTCGAACAAAGAACGCGAGGTATGAAGAAGTTCTTAGCACTATTGTCTGCCCTAACTGCGGTGGCCCTACCACTCTCAGTAGATTGTTTCCCGTTAAGCCTTCTGCTAGGATCGAAAATACTGGTGATGTGCATGAACAAATCAATCCCACAAAGATAGTGCCAGTGCCTTCTGAAGGAGGGAATATATGCCACTATGATGAGAGTCACCACGTCAGAGCCCAAGAGTCTTCTCCACAACGGCTTCGGGCAGGATCAGATCCTGCTCGAGAAGGGTTAAAGATCAGCCGTCAAGCTGTCAACGCTATTCTGAACCAAGAGAAGAAGATTTTCGCGTGGCCCCTTGAGCTTCACCGCAAGTTCTTAGACGTGGTTCGGCGAATAGGGGTCGACTGTGCACGCCCGAAGAAAGTAATGGAGGCCTTGAATGCACCAGAACTTACCAAGGCTATGGTCTCAAATCACCTCGGTTGTTACAGAAGAGCGCTAAGACAGCGTCATACTAACCTCGGTTGCAAATCCAACACTTATTGGGAAATTGATCAGAATATCCATCTGAGTCATCCCAATTTTCTTCAAGAGTGTGTGCCACAGATGCAGCAGGTGCAGCACCCATCCGTCGCTGTTTTTCCGCTTACTAATGAGCTTTCTACGCTTAGTGCTCAAAGACTTGCCGAACTAGGGCATGTGGTTTCAAAGGATCTAACAAAGGAATGCGTTGAGCATTTTTGTTTCCCTAATTCCCAAGTAGAAGATGCTTATGGGGATCAATCAGTCAACTCCCCTCTCATGTTCTCGAGAAGGGATGGAGGTTCCAGTTCGAAGAACCAGTCGGGCGATACTACCCAACCCATACATCAATATTTCGAAGGGTCAGATGACTTCTGCGATGATCAGTCAGTGATACTTCGATCCAAAATGTTCCAAGGATACCGTCATTTGTTGGAAACGCCCGACTTAGAAGTCTCCGAGCTCGAACTGTTGGAAGAATTTGAAGATCACGGGACTGAATCCGGCATAATGGTCATGGAGATTGACACTGCCAACGATGAAACTCAAGGTTGTGGTAATGAAAACAATGCCCATAGCAGTGATCAGCGTCAGAAAGGAGAACATCCCCTTCACCGTACTTCAAGTCGAGACCGTGAGCTTGATTTTTTCTTCGAGGAATGCTCCCATCCAGATGAGAAGCAGAGGGCTGAGCTAGGTCAAGAGTTAGGGTGGGAGCCTGGGGAGGTCAATAATTGGTTTCGTAACAAACGAGCCCGGCTGGGGAATCTACATAGACAGCAAGAGCTAGCGATTCTGAAGGAAGAAAATGAAAAGCTTCGAACAGAAAGCGCTAGGTATGAGGAAGCGCTGAGCAGTGCCACTTGCCTTGATTGCAATAACCATATTTTCATCAGTGAAATATTCTCCGAAGAGCCACTCCTAGAGATTGGTAGTGCTCATATGTTACAATGCCTTTCGCAATGTCTTCCGGTGCAGTCAGATACCGTCGAAGGCTTACAAGAGCAGTTTCCAACACAATCAGATCTCATAGAGATTAGTCGGCAAGCTGTTCTTGTTGACAAGAAAGCGCGATTTTCTTGGACTGCTGAACTCCATCAGAAATTTGTTGATACAGTTCGACAGTTGGGGATCGACACGGCACGATCAACGCGCATACACGAAATCCTGAACGTGCCGGGACTCTCTAAAGTTAACGTCGCGAGCCACCTTGGATATTTCAAGAGGTTGCTAAAAGGGGGACGGGTGACACTAAGCTCGGATGGAGCTGGTTCGAACTTAAATGTTGGTCATAACTGCAACCACGATGATTGTAGAGCCGGGAACACCCAACCATGTTTCGGTGTTGACGAGACCAGCAACCATGTCACCGACTCCTCTAACCCAAATCAGAACGCTCCACCAAGCAGTCTCAATACCCCTCAAGTGTATATACCGCAGTTCCCGCAAATAGGAACTCCCCAATTTGAGTACCAACCCGTTGCTAGTGCTCTTCCCATGGCAAATCCAACATTTACATGGGACATGTCTACATATTTGCCGGTCAACAAGGGAGGTTCCAGCTCGAGGAATCAAATCATCCAAGGCGAGAGTGATCTATCGCCAGCGGTCGGTGATACTCGACTTGAGCATCAATGGCTCGGAGATTCGAGCGATTTCCTTGGAGAGGAACTCAATTTCTGGCTCGATCAGTCTGAGGCTGGCGGACTCTTGCAATAGTGATACAAAGCCGACGATCAGGTGTTTGATTCAAGGCGCGATTGTAAAAAAAAAAAATGTTCGGAGAAAAGAGGTTGAATAGCCTGAATGAATGTATTGGCAATCCCATTGTAAAGCTCCCATGGGATCATTTCTCATTTACGCTTAAAACTAGTCGTACGAGGATCCGCCTTACCTTTTGAGCATCTTTAAGCTCAGGGGCGAGCTCCCCAAGCAATGATCATCGTTCGCAGAACATAATGGAATCCATCCCTTCAATGCAAAACGCATCTGGCCGCGAAGCCACCCATTTGGTAAAACGATGTATCGTTCCTAAACGATCTCCAATCGGATACCGAAGTGATGTCTTCTTTCTTTTCCTTCTCAGAGGATAAACATGGATAAAGTACTCAAGGAGCCAGGCGTTCAAATAACAGAACAGACGTTGCCTAACTGGGGGCAGATGAACCATTGATGTTACAAACACTCCAAGCATGGATAGGCGGATTTGATAGACGTGGTTCATATCAATACGCAACATCAGAATGGGATGAAAATCAAGAGTAAAGTTGTATCGTCCCAATTTGTCTTGAATTTGGGAATATGAATTGACACTTATTGTTCATCCTTGACAGGGGAGTCGCCTTGCAGACGAACAAGTTCTTACATCCCATGTACTACTTGTTAGAGTACATGACCAGGGGTAGGATGTATCATTTCGATTTTTGGAAAATCCGTGAGCATACAATGATATGCTTCTTTTACATTTGCAGGGATCCGCAGCTGCGACGGACAGGTAAGTATCCCTTTTCCCAGTTAGCTGGAGATAAAAAATGTCAGAATCCTTTCAGCCGGCATAAAGATTTTCCAATGCGTCGATATTCATGATTTAAATCGGGAGGTTACCTGAAGCATGAATAAAACATGCACGATACATCACAAAATCCCCTCGATGGATAAATTTTGGGAAAGAAAGAAACGAATTTTTCCAAATATGATTATTTGTCAAATCATTCAAAAGGAAATTTACTCAAAAGAGAGGCGAGCCCAGTCCAAACACATCCTACATACACTTGAGAGACGAGGGAAGTGAATCGGATAGCAAAATCTGTACCTACGGAGGTAGGGACCATTCGCAGCAATTACATGGATTCGGACGACGGAGGCGTTCGTTTCATATTCCCAAATACTACAGGTGACCATTAATAACCCCTTTGAACGGAGGTTTTCATCATCAGCCCTGTCGAGAACCACCCCACATCGGGGAAGAACAGAAGTAAGTCCAACAGCATCAGGAGAAATGGTTAGAAATTTTGTTGCTCAGACTAACATTAATCTTCGTGTGTTGTTTATATGGTAATCCAAGTACCATAGGATGATGAGAAGCATTCATTTCTCTATCCCACACACTGAATCCTTTGCATAGCCAAATTGAGCCTGCAAAATCATTTCATAAACCCGTTGGTGATCATTGCACATTCAAAGACGGATGCAGCATCACTTCAGAAACGAAGGAGTTCAAGACTTAGGGTTTGCAAAAAATCCCTAAGTTAATGCTTAACCTTGTTAGGCCTTTGATCATAGGTCTAACACGATCCCATGAAGATGAGAAAAAGTGGGATTTCAAAAATGAATCCACGGCATCGAGAAAAAGCAAAGTGCCTGGTAAAAGCAAGGCCGATGCTCGTGTAAGTTGTTTGATTGATCCGCAATGAGGCCGGATGGGAAAAGAGAAAGACCCCTAAAGGAGTCGGGTCAAAAAGACTACTCCCCAAATGATGTCAGGCGTGGAAGACGCAGACAGAGTTGTCAAAAGCGGTTGCATGCCTCAAAAATTGAATATGCAAAATGGAAAAGACATGTGACAAGTTTGCAATGATCACCAATGTCAATCCCCTCATAAATCCTGGGCCAAAAACAAGCCTTTTTCGGTCCTCAATCCTACCAACATCATAACCCTGAAACAGTCTTCTCTGACTAAGACACTTGGGTTAACATATTGCTTAGCTCGAAGAAGTACGAGCAAGACTATTTCTTTCTCATTTTGCAGGGTTCTTGACTTGTAAACCCGGAGCAGATGGTGAAGGATTTCATTCAGCGGCCTCGACTCCAAAGCGGGTCCCCTTTGAAAACCAATATCCAAGCCCAACATTACGGTCCCGTGGAAGACCTCCCGACCGATCAAAATGTATGCGCTGCGAATGATTCTAAAACCTAGGCACAGGTTAGTAGGAGGTTGAGCGCATCCCTTACAAAAGACCATTATCACAGAGCGGTGAGGAGCCCTCTTGGATGAGAAATTCTCCAATAGATGTTTTGAATAAACTCTTTTTGGAAATTTCAAATTGTTTGATCCTGATTTTCCGTGCAAGAGATTTGTGATCACATTTGCATGTTGCAAGAATGTTTTGGATAGCCTTCGGCATCAAAATGCACATTTCATAATTAAAACTTAAGTCATACGGTTTTGTCAAATGGACAGCCGTGGTCTTTCCAAAGATTACTAACATTTTCTTGGTGAAGAAAATTCTTTCAGGCTCAAACTTCTGCGGGATGCCTGGAGAACCCAGCTCCCAGAATGTTGCCTCAACAGAGTCAAGCAGTCTCATCGGACGTGGAGAACCCTCGTCATGAGACCCCTTTTCAAAGCAAACCAAGGTAGATACCGCCTGAAGGGTCAACTCAAGGTAGAAACCGCCTGAAGGGTCAAATTAATGGTAGAAACCGCTTGAAGGGTCAACTCAAGGTAGAAACCGCCTGAAGGGTCAACTCATGGTAGAAACCGCCTGAAGGGTCAACCAAAGGTAGAAACCGCCTGAAGGGTCAACTCAAGGTAGAAACCGCCTGAAGGGTCAACTCATGGTAGAAACCGCCTGAAGGGTCAACTTAATTGTAGATACCGCTATAAGGGTCGATTCATGGGTAAACACAAAGGTCTGATCCACCATACGGATCAAAATCCTTGGCAAATCCCAAAGCGTGGGAAGCGCCTTCCTTAGGTTCCTACCAGTTGGGAATCTCATAATGGTATGACCTACCATACTGGTCAGAGCTTAATCTCCCTAGGATATTCTGAATGACAAATCCTAGGTATCTTCTTGAAAGTCGTCACAACCGGCAGCATCCGACAGGTGGGCTTCAGGTAAGTCTCCCTTGTCCCGGCCCATGTTCAAATTGTTTGAGTAAACTTGGGATTAATTTGAGCTCTTATCAAAAGTCTTAAAGATTCGATGTCATGGCGTTTCTTCTTGCATTTTCCAGTTGAGTTGGTTAGGAATCAGGTACCGTCTTATCTTTGGGAGAAACCTCTAACGAGATTCCTCTCAAAGAGGGGCAGCTGTTGACACCTGATTTTTCACCATCTATTATCACGATTTTTTATTTTTTTTATTTTTTATTTTTATTTTTCGTTTTTTATTTTGACCTCATAAAAGAGAAAATTCAAATAAAATTTTGTGTGTTTTTTACGCATAAGGTTGAATTTGGCACAAAAAATGTCACTTGAGAAATTTGGTCATTTCAGTCTCTAGGTTGTCGAGTTCAAAATTAAAAGCGGCCGCTGATACGATGTGGCGACCGAGTGGAGGGTGCATTACGGAAGACGGTATCTCATCTCGTCTACCACTTCACCAAAGAAGCATAAAGCCGAGGAGTGGCGCCATTCGTCCGACCAGAGGAGTGGCGAGATTGGCTTTAAAAAAGGAAAAGTGAAGCACTTCCTCGGTGGAAGGAAGGAACAATGGGAGATGCGGGTTGAGAGCCGGACATAGGGTTTTAAAAAAAATAAAAGGAAGTGGAGCGCATGAAAAAAGGGAGATGCTCTCCACAGCGAATCCAAGAGGCAGAAGATGGTGGATGATTCTGGAATAAAATAATGAGAGGGATGAGGAATGGAAGAGGACATTACACAACAGGATATCACGGTTTTCACTCGGTCCCCCCCTATTATTCTGCGGGAGTCATCGGAAAGCTTAGGAAAAAGAGGAATATACACACACATTCCGCAACCGGACATGACGGACCAAACACCTCGGCTCCATCCCGTCACTCGCGGCCTCCGCTGTGGACCAACCAGGAAGCCATCAACTGGTTGAATCTTGTGAACTGGAAGGAACGGGAAGCTACCCGACGATCGTGTGGTTCCCGACGCCGTTATCCAGTCTCGGCTACCTCTCCTGCGAGACCGAGAACCCGATCGACGACTGCTGGAGGTGTGACCCCGACTGGGAGAATAACCGCCAGCGCCTCGCCGACTACGTGATCGGGTTCGGCAAGAACGCCATCGGGGGCTGTGACGGCAAGATCTACTTGGTCACCGATTCGGGAGACGACGACCCCATCACCCCCAAGCCCGGGACGCTCCGCCATGCGGTCATCCAGGACGAGCCGCTCTGGATTATCCTCCAGCGCGACTTGACCATCCAGTTGAAAGAGGAGCTGATCAACTCCTTCAAGACCCTCGACGGTCGCGGCGCCAACGTCCACATTGCAGACGGTCCGTGCACCACTGTCCAGTTCGTGACCAACGTCATCATCCACGGGCTCAACATCCACGACTGCAAGCAGGGAGGGAATGCCGACGTGCGGGACTCGCCGGGACACCATGGGTGGCGCACGATATCGGACGGCGACGGCATGTCCATCTTCGGCGGGAGCCACATCCAAGTCGACCCCGGCTCGTTGTCCAACTGCCACGACGGGCTCGTCGATGTCATCTACGGCTCCACCGCCATCACCATCTCCAACAATTACATGACTTACCACGACAAGGTCATGCTGCACGGCCACAGCGATACCTACACCCAGGACAAGAACATGCAGGTCACCATTGCCTTCAACCACTTCGGCGAAGGCTTTGTCCAAAGAATGCCGAGTGCAGGCATGGCTATTTCCGTGTGGTCCACAGTGACTACACCCATCGGGAGATATACACCATCGGGGAAGTGCAGGCCCCAGCTATCTCAAGCCGCTAACCCTCTTCATTGGCGGCACCTGTGTACTGAACAAGAACCGAAGGCCAAACATACACAAGAGGAAACCAGGTGGGCATGAGCTAGACCGGTCGGTGTCCAAAAGGTCTGGTGGTACGAGGAACGAGTCTCGGCGACGCATGACGAGCGAAGAGGCGTGGTGGAGAGGAGCCGGGCCGGACCTGCGCGGAAGCCCGACGATCGACGAAGCCTCCGGTGCCGACGTTCAGACGTCGGTCCGTTTTTATTTGCCCCGGTACCGCGAATGCATGGAGGTCACGCGAAGAAGAAGATGAATAGTAAGGGTATGGGCTAGTTTACCTTTGTCTTTGGGCTGGGCGCATAGTATTATTTAGGTTGTTCTTTGGGCCGGCCGGGTGGGCTGGTCTTGGAATACTAAAGAGAAGGCTGGGCCAGGAGTTTTGGAGCCCAATTCGGATGAGGAAAAGGGGTTCAGGCCTGAGGCTTTTTTTTGGGTGCCGACCGGGTCCGACCAGGCCCGACGGCCTGTTCCGGGCCCGGGTTCGGGAATCCGACCCGGTCCCTGTTCTATTTAACTAATAAATAAAAAAATAAAAAATAAAAAAATAATAATTAAAAAAATAGAAAAATTCCAGAAATAATTAAAGGTCATAAAATTTCATGAAATATCAAAAAAAAAAATAGAAAATGCATTTTTGCTTATATTGTCTCAATTAGGCTTTATATGTGTTTGATTTGTCGATTTGTTCTCCATGTTTAATTCACATGACTTAGTCTTAATTGTGCTGGTGAATGTCTGAATATTATGCATGTCTTAGTAGATAAATTAGCACGATAATTAGAGTTTAAGTCGAGACACTCGTTTTATCCTTTAGTTGGCTGAACTTGGCTGACTATCTACTTTGAGTAAGTGCATGTTCCAAATGCTTGATGCACCATTTCGATATTCCAATGTGGCGACTGACAATGATGCCCATGGCGATGGAAGCTCAACGGGGTTTGGTGATTGAGGTGAAGCGTACGAAGAAGGGTCGCAGGCTGGGGCTGGGCGATTGAAGGCCGGTGTCCAATTCGGTATGTTTTACATACCCGATTCGTATATTAAAGTCATTTTCTATATATAGCCATTATAGACTTGATTTGCATGTATTTACTTCAATCTAGTTGTTAGTTTGTTTATTTGGTTAAGTGTCTTAGGTTGTCGAAGAAAGTATTTTCGGAAAATAAATAAAAAAATTCAATAAAAAAATAGAAAATCATAAGAAATTCCAAAAAAAATTCTCAAAAATGGGAAGTGGCCACAATCAACTGGCCATGGAATATTTTGGGTAATTCGGTATCCAAGTCTTCCAAAAATTGACGATTTTGCCCTTCGGGCTAAATCGCCTCCAAATCTTCCCATTTTACCCTGGTCCGAAATCACACCTTTCATAAGCCCTTATGGCTATGCTAGGAGGCCATTGACTGGAATTGATGTGCATCGATGAGATGTATTTATGCACTTGATTGCGCTTTCATTTAAATTGATTGTGATTGATAGGAATAGTCTTCCAATCTGTATGAAACCTTGAATCAAACCTACCTCACCTAGGATTGCACCTGCATGAACTCTTAGCTAGGAAAATCACTCGCGTTAGGTACCGAAAGGGCGTTGGTAATGACACCGACGTAACCAAGTCCCCGAACCCAAAATCTCTAGTTCCGCAGAACTGATCGACCTCTCCCAATCGGTCAGTAAGGTTTCCGGTCTACCCTCCAAGAAAGACCGGTGGCGACTCCAAATGCATGCACAAGTTGCACATGCCACCATGACCACACTGAAGGTCGAAAGCGATCGACTCTTATCGTCGAACCCATTAAAAGAAAAACTCCCGCCGCGATTTGGTATGGGCCCGGGAGGGCCCGCGCCGATCCAAAGCCCGCGGTCCGCACTCCGGTGCTGGGGAAAAGGCCCGCGATCGGTAATCCATTAGCCGCGTCCGCCTTTCGGACGGGTCGCGACAGCCGCCTATAGGAAAACAATAGAAGGAATTGAAAATGGAATCTTCGTGAGGAAAAACACGGGGTAATCCACTTTTCAATTCCGCTCATTTTGAACTATGGATCGAGCCCCAATGCAACGATAGTTGTGCAATGGAATCTACTCTTTCTAGAACTCGAGGTGGGAACCTTGACCTTAGGTGCCAAATCCTTTGATTTTTAGAAGTTTTATCCTCACTTGTCTCATGTGCATGTCTTTAGATGGTTGATATATCTAAAACCACCTAAAAAAAAAAATCGGTGATCCTGGAGTCACATCTCGAAGACTGGAACTGGGGCATTTCCAAGTGTTCGAACCACATTCCTTTGATTGATTTGACATTCTTAGTTCTCTTGTATAAGATTAATTTTGCTAAGATCCTCTCTATCTCGTCCCTTAGATTGATTGTATTAGGGATCTATTTGTATTGTATACATCTTGATAAGGCTCATTTCTATCGAAAATGGGGGCAAATTCCCCAAACCCGTGGAGCATAGTGGAATTCGTCCCTTCAGTGCAAAATACATTTGGCCGCAGAGCCACTCGTTTGGTGAAAGGACGTATCGTTCCTAATTGATTTTTAATCAGATCTGGGGATAAGTTTTTCTCCATTTTTTTTTATCTCAGGTGATAAAAGAGACAATGCACCCAAAAGCTCATGCATTCAAATGACAAAACAGACGTCGCCCAGCTGGGGCAAATGAACCATAGGCGTTGCAAATACCTTCAAGCACGGATGGAGGAATTTGATAGATGTTGTTCATATCAATATGCAACATCAAAACGAAATGCAAATCAAGGATGATGATCAAGAGCAGATGACGCAGGATGTAATGCTTTAAAATAACAAACAGGAAACATCAAATACCTCAAATGGCGACTGTGGTCGAGAGAATCACCAAACCGCTACATGACGAATCCCAAGAATATCAAGCTGTCTGGAGACAGATAAAATTGATCAAGGACTCTGACAATCGAGTTGGATAATCAGAATCTGCAAAAATCAATGGGAGCAGGTCCCCCCCATTTGCTTTGAGGAGCCAAACCGGGGGCAAACTCTCATGATCCCCCATGAAAGCGTATCAGACCAAGGTCATCGAATCCAGAGATGACAAACAGCAAAACCATGCCTAACTGGGGCAAGTGAATCATTTGTACGCCGGACGTTTCTCCTCTGGCAAATTCAATGGATGCAATAACAGAGTCGTCCGCATCAGAACCAAACCCCAAGATACGAATTTGGGTGAATGGTAACCTTGTATCGTTCCAATTTGGTCTTCGAGGAACACATGCCTAACATGAGTTTTTACTCATTTTACATGAAGTAGTTGGTGCTGAAAGCCTCAAATGAAAAGAGCGCGCTAACAAGGAGGTGAATAGAATCATTGGCCTTGGAAGTCAGGATTCCAGGAAATGGTCTTTGATTATAAGATCGAGTGGAGGGAACCTTGAAGAATGGCGCTGGAGTGCGCCCAAAAACACAAATGGATCTTCTCTAGGGCAAATCCTTGAGAATGATTCATCGCCAACCAAACGGAGGGATCAAGACCACAAGATAGAGGGCCAAATCCCGCAAGCCGCGAGTTTGTGTTCAAATGGAAACACGAAGCAAGAACAAGGCTGTATCGTTCCAATTTCCCTTGAATTTTGGAACGCAAACTAACAACTAATTCCTGTCTTTGACAGGGGATCGCCATCAAGGTGAAACAGGTTTTCACACCCCATGAATTACCCGTTGGAGTACACGACCAAGGGTAAGATGTACCGTTCTAATTTTTTTTGAAAAATTCGTGAACATACAATGACATGTTTGTTTTACATTTTCAGGGATCTCCAGCCGCGGCGGGTAGGTAAGTATCCCTTTTCCCCAAGTCGTTGAGGACAAAAAAAGTGTTAGGACTCTTTCAATCATTATGTCTGAAAAGAGGCATCGAATTTTTAAACTCATAGACATCCACAGTTGAAGTTGGGAGGTTGTCTGAACATGAATAAGAACATGCATGGTGCATCCTAAAATCCCCTTAACGGGTAGAATTTTTGGAGAAAATGAAAAAGATTTTTCCAATCAAAAGTTGTTCAAAACTTTCAAAAGGACGTTTCCTCGAAAGACGAGAGGCAAAGCCTAAATTCAAACACGTCCTATACACACTTGAGAGAGAAGTGGAGCGGATCAGATAGTGAAATCTGGACCTACGGAAGTAGGGATTATTCGCAGCAATTACATGGATTGGGATGACGGAGGCATTCGTTTCATATCCCAAAACACTATAGGTGACCATTGACAACCCCTTTGAACGGCGGTTTTCATTCTCAACCCTGTCAAGAACCACCCCACATCGGGACAAAACGGGAGTAAGTCCAGCAGCATCAGGAGGAAATGGTTAGAAATTTTCTTGCTCGGACTAACATCAATCTCTGTGTGTTGTTTATATGGTAATTCAAGTGCCATAGGATGACGAGAAGCGTTCATTTCTCTATCCCACACACGTTTATCATTTGCACAGCCAAGTTGAGCCTGCAAATTCATTTCATAAACCCGTTGGTGATCATTGCAAATTCCAAGATAAAGGCAGATCACTTCAGAAACGAGGGAGTTCAAGACCTAGGATTTGCGAAAAAGCTACTAAGTCGACACTCAAGCGTGCTAAGAGCCAAATCATATATCTAGCACAATTGCCAAAGCATCTCACTTGCGACAAGGGATTAAAGAAATCCCCAGCATCAGAAAAGAAAAAGCAAAGTGCCTGATAAAAGCAAGGCCGATGCTCGTGAAAATTGTTAAATTGACCCCCAATGAAGCCTCGTGGGGAAGAGAGAAAAACCTCTAAAGGAGCCAAATCCAAAAGGCTGCTCCCCGAATGCTATTAAGCACAGAACGAAAACATAGAGAGAGTCGGTCTTTGAATGCAACAAGAGACGCTCTCTAAAGAGCTGGTGCACACCTCAAAATCGGTTGCGCGCCTCAAAGACTGAAGATGCAGAATGGAAAAGACAGGTGACAAATTTGCGATGATCACCAATGTCAATCCCCTCATAAATTCTGGGCCAAAAATAAGCCTTTTTCGGTCCCCAATCCTACCAATGTTACAACCCTGAAACAGTCTTCTCTGACTAAGACACTTGGGTTAACATATAGCTTAGCTCGAAGAGGTACGAGCAAGACTATTTCTTTCTCATTTTGCAGGGTTCTTGACTTGTAAACCCGGAGAAGATGGTGAAAACTTTCGTTCAATGGCCTCGACTCCAAAGCGGGTCCCCCTTGAAAATCAATATCCAAGCCCAACATTACGGTCCCGTGGAAGACCTCCCGACCGATCAAAATGTATGCGCTGCGAATGAGCCTAAAACCTAGGCACAGGTTAGTAGGGAATTGAGTGCATCCCCTATAAAGACCACTATCTCAAAACAGGTGAAAAGACCTCCTCGTCGAGAAATATTCCAATAGATGTTTTGAACAAACTCTTTTTGGAATTTTCAAACTGTAGATCTAAATTTTCCGTGCAAGGGATTTGTGATCACATTTGCATGCTGCAAGAATGCTTTGGATAACCTCCAGCGTCAAAATGCACATTTCATGATTAAAACTTAAATCATACGGTTTTGTCAAATGGACAGCCGTGGTCTTCCCAAAGATTACTAACGTTTTCTTGGTGAAGAAGAATATTTCAGGCTCAAACTTCTGCAGGATACCTGGAGAACCCAACTCCCATAATGTCGCCTCAATAGACTCAAGTGAAGCTTTGTCAAGATAAAATCTTTCATTGCTTCAAAAACTGAATTCCCGACAAACTTCGGGATCTCTAAAAAAAGAGGGGAAGAAAAACCCTTTTAAAAGAAAAAGTCCTATCAGACGTGGAGAACCCTCGTCCCAGGACCCATTTTTAAAATATCAAACAGTCCTCGCATGACGTGGAGAACCCTCGTCTCAGGACCCCTTTTCAAAATTTAGGCAGTCTCATCGGACGTGGAGAACCCTCGTCATGAGACCCCTTTTCAAAAATCAGGCAGTCTCATCGGACGTGGAGAACCCTCGTCATGAGACCCCTTTTCAAAATTCAAGCAGTCTCATCGGACGTGGAGAACCCTCGTCATGAGACCCCTTTTCAAAACAAACAAAGGTAGATACCGCCTGAAGGGTCAAAAATAAGGTAGATACCGCCTAAAGGGTCAACTAAAGGTAGATACCGCCGGAAGGGTCAACTAAAGGTAGAAACCGCCTGAAGGGTCAATTCAAGGTAGATACCGCCTGAAGGGTCAACACATGGTAGATACCGCCTGAAGGGTCAAAATCAAAGGTAGATACCGCCTGAAGGGTCAACACATGGTAGATACCGCCTAAAGGGTCAAAATCAAAGGTAGATACCGCCTGAAGGGTCAACACATGGTAGATACCGCCTGAAGGGTCAAAATCAAAGGTAGATACCGCCTGAAGGGTCAACACAAGGTAGAAACCGCCTGAAGGGTCAATTCAAGGTAGATACCGCCTGAAGGGTCAACTAAAGGCAGAAACCGCCTGAAGGGTCAACTCAAGGTAGAAACCGCCTGAGGGGTCAATTCATGGTAGAAACCGCTTGAAGGGTCAAACCAAGGTAGAAACCGCCTGTAGGGTCAACTCAAGGTAGATACCGCCTGAAGGGTCAACATGAGGGTAGAAACCGCCTGAAGGGTCAACTCAAAGGTAGAAACCGCCTGAAGGGTCAACTCAAGGTAGATACCGCCTGAAGGGTCAACATGAAGGTAGAAACCGCCTGAAGGGTCAACTCAAGGTAGAAACCGCCTGAAGGGTCAACTCGAGGTAGATACCGCCTGAAGGGTCAAACCAAGGTAGATACCGCCTGAAGGGTCAACCAAAGGTAGATACCGCATGAAGGGTCAAACCAATGGTAGATACCGCCTGAAGGGTCAAAATCAAAGGTAGAAACCGCCTGAAGGGTCAAACCATGGTAGATACCGCCTGAAGGGTCAACACAAGGTAGAAACCGCCTGAAGGATCAACTCATGGTAGAAACCGCCATAAGGGTCAACACGAGGTAGATAACGCCTTAAAAGATCAACACAAAGGTTCGATCCACCATACGGATCAAAATCCTTGGCAAATCCCAAAGCGTGGGATGCGCCTTCCTTAGGTTCCTACCAGTTAGGAATCCCATCATGGTATGACCTACCATACAGGTCAGAGCTTAATCTCCCTAGGATATTCTAAATGACGAGTCCTAGGCATCTTCTTGAAAGTCGTCGCAACCGGCAGCATCCGACAGGTGAGCTTCAGGTAAGCCTCTCTCACTCCGGCCCATGTTCAAATTGTTAGAGCAAACCGGGGATTGATATGAGCTTTTATCAATAGGCTTAAGGATCCGATGTCATAACATTTCTTCTCTCATTTTCCCAGTTGAGTCGGTTAGGAATCAGGTGCCACCTTATCTTTGAGAGAAACCTCTAACGAGATTCCTCTCAAAGAGGGGCAGCTGTTGACACATGATTTTTTACCATTTATTATTGTGATTTTTATTCTTAATTAAAAATATCAAAAAAAGGTCATAAAATCACAAAATCAACTTTGGAAGCCTTGGTTTAGCCTTAGGAACCAATTTTGAACAAAAAATATTTTTCGGTATTTTTAATATTTTTCGAGTTTATTTAATTATAAAAATACCCAAAAAATCAGAAAAATACCATTCGTGGTCAGAAAAATACCCAAAAATATTCGATAATTTTGTTTTAATTTCCTCTTCAAGTGTGTCGCTTTAAATCTCAAAAATTCGGCTCGGGTCACTATGTTCCTTCACAAACATAAACCCGAACCGAGCCTAAAAAAAAAAAAAAAATCATTTTCGAGTCTTTTAGTTTTCAATTCTCACTTTTTATAAGCTATGACATTGGATTCTAAAGTCTTAAAGTGCAATTAGGTCAATTTGCCCTCCAATTTAATCAATTTTTACCAAAAGGGCTTAATTGCACATTTTTCTTTCAATTAGTCCCCGGTTTCACGGATATATACATATACTCTACGTATTTATACATCATACATATTTATACGTTATGCATATTTGTACTGTTTGGTAACCTCTTTAACTCTTGTAATAATAATAATGGTTATTATTTTTAACACCTTTGTTAGTGCCTTTTTTTTTAGCATTTTTGTATTGTGAGTGCTATTGCTAGTGCTATTTTTAAATAGCATTTTTGTATTATAAATTGTGAGTGCTATTGTTAGTGCTATTTTTAAATGACATTTATTTATCATAAATTGTGAGTGCTATTGTTAGTGCTATTTTTAAATGGCATTTATTTATCATAAATTGTGAGTGCTATTATTAGATAGAATTTGTAATTGTTAGTGCTATTTTTAAATAGCATTTTTGTATTATAAATTGTGAGTGCTATTGTTAGTGCTATTTTTAAATAGCATTTTTGTATTATAAATTGTGAGTGCTATTGTTAGTGCTATTTTTAAATGTCATTTATTTGTGAGTGCTATTTTTAGATAGAATTTATAATTGTTAGTGCTATTTTTAAATACAATTTATTGGAAGGTATTTTTGGCTATAAAAGGATGGCAAGAGTTTTGAGGTTGAGGGGAGAGACATTTTGTAGAGTGTGCAAATTTTTGAGAGTTTAGAGAGAAGAACACAAACACTCTCTATATTCTCATAATCTTGAGTGAGCAAAATATACTAAGTTCGGAATATTGATTCCGCATATTGCTAGCACAATTGTTGTGGAGTTATTAGTCGTCTCCCCGTTCGTCAATTGGTGGTGCGTCCGAACTAGATGCCTAACACTTGTGAAGGCTGAGATCGAAGAACATCGAACCGACACCTCCGTTCAAGCACGCTACGAGAGGTAATCTATTTACTCCCTTTGAGACTTTGTGATTTTTTTCGATTGAAATGCACGAAGTACGCCTCTGGAGATACATGTATGGGTTGTTATTTATTTCCGCTACGTGTTACGTGGATCCCAACAGTGGTATCAGAGCCAATCCTTAGGTGTTTTCGTGCATTTAATTGATTTTTTGCAATTTTTGCAATACTATGGCCAATATGTATTAACGAATTGTTCGTCTTACATGGCTAATGGAGATTGATTATTTTATATGATAAATTAATCAACGTAGCAAAAATTGAGACTAAATCAATTTTGAATCGAAAATTTATGGCTATCTTATTTTACGTAAAAATTCTGAATATGATTCAACGTAGAATTTTTATTGTGCCTTCCTAAGTTTTAAATTGTGAATTTATTACTTACGTGAAAGGGTGGTGATCATGGAAAAATCCCTAATCAATGTGATTGATGTATATATGAATGTATGATGATTATTTATATATTTGGGGTTGTAATTATTAAATGGAGGCTGCTTACTCCTTTTATTTTTCATGTAATCTTTATTTTTAGCATAGTCAATTGTTGATGTAAATGCTACGAGGATTACGTGGAGGAGCCTTTTAAGTCGGCGAGCTCTTTGGGGCCCAATTCTTGAAGAGTTCAAGAAATCAAGAAGAATCGAAGAGCGGCTCTCCGTTATTAAAATATTAAAATGATTAAATGTGGTCTCATTGGCTCGAGACCCATTAAATCATAATTCCATGATCACCACGTAGGATAGATGTTTATGTGATTGACATCTATTTATTTATTATGATTACGTGAGCATGTTAAACTGGTTAATGTGCAAAGTCAGACTTACCTCACCCAAAATTGCGCCTGCATGAAATCCTAGTTAGGAAAATCACTCGCGTTAGGTACCGAAATGGCGTTGGTAACGACACTAGCGTAACCAAGTCCCCGAACCCAAAATCTCTGGTTCCGCAGAACTGATCGATCTCTCCCAATCGGTCAGTAAGGTTTCCGGTCTACCTTCCAAGAAAGACCGGTGGCGACTCCAAATACATGCACAAGTTGCACATGACACCACGACCACACTGAAGGTCGAAAGCGATCGACTCTTATCGTCGAATCTTTTGAAAAAATACTCCCGCCGCGATTTAGTATGGGCCTGGGAGGGCTCGCGCCGATCCAAGACCCGTGATCGGTAATCCATTAGCCGCGTCCGCCTTTCGGACGGGTCGCGACAGTGATCCCAATCACTAAGTTCTATAATGTCATTGCCTCTACACACCAAAATACTCAGGACCGCCACACAAAAAAAGGACACCATAAATATATATATCAAGTTTTCCTAATAGGAGCTCCAATCAGCAACTTGAAATTTGCCAAAAGAAGAAACTGCGTTTTGCAGTATCTAAAAGAGGTGAAGCGAGAAACCGTTTCGAGATTCCCAGCTAGCAAACAAATCAAGTTAAATTTTATTTTCCTCTTCCCATCTGATGGAGACAAACCAGCAGAACTTGAAGATCACAAATGACTCATGATCGACAACCAGCACGAGTGAGGTTGACAACACCAATCACCCAAACTTTGAAGCCGAACTCTAACCCAAAAAATAAAAATATATTCCTCTAAATCTTTGCCTTATAGGAAGCAGTAAGATCCACATGAATCATCCGAATCCTGCTTACCAGCATCACCCTACGTCGGAGCTCGTTCAACGCCGCCAACGGATCGCATGCCAAAGGGCCTCCTAGCTAATCGTCGGCCACTGACTGATCAATGCCGGGATCTACCAGCGACTCTGTCGGCTCGCGGGACTGAGGGATCGAACATAGAAAAAGACTCACCAAGCGCGACTGAGGGATCGATCGAGAGAGTGTGAGGGGGAAGCACTTGGAGGAGTCGAGCAAAGGCGCACGAGAGAAGAGCAGTCGAACAGAGGCGAGCGAGAGAAGAGGAGGGGACCGAAGAAAACCTAATGTTCGACTAAAAGGTGAGTGTCGGGACCCTCTTGAGGTTGTCAGGCTCTCGAGGGCTAATGGGCCGTCCTGTCTGGTCGGACGCGGGCCTCTCCCAAGGCCCATTACTCAAATCGCAACGGAGGTATGCGTGATCGACTTTCAGTGTGGTCTAGTGACATGTGCTAAGTGTGCATGCCATGGAGTCGCCACCAATCATTTTTTTAGGGTATGATTGGACCACCCAATCGAATAGTTGGGAGTTTCTATTCAATTCTGCGAGAACCAGAGAAATGGTTTCGGGGACTTAGTTACGCCAACCGTCAGAGTTGACGCCCTTTCGGCACCTAAGTTGACTGAATTTTCTAGCCTGAGATTCATGCGGATGAGTAAGGTATGAACCATAAATCTAGAAATTCATGCAGATAGGAGTGATTATCCTAGCAATCACAATCAGTAATAAAATGCGCAACTCAAGGAATCTAGATATGCAAATAAATCACATGGCATTCCTAGTAATGCCCTATTTATCAATTACAGCTCAAGAATGATTTAGCTATCCTAGCCGTTCTACACTCGATCTAACCTAAGAAAAGCATTAGGAAGCATCGCAGGAATTCGAGAGTACTCACATGGGGTTCGCCGTGCCCTGGTTTGGTCTTGGACGAGCTATCGAGCTCATGCCGACCCGATTATATTTGGGGATCCACTCGGCGTTTTACACCATGAAATCATGTGAAACAAAAACGAAAATATTCAGCAAGGGGCATTTATTGTAGATGGTGGTCGATCTAATTGGACATCAAGACTAAAAAAGATGTAGAAATTTACAAATTAAAAGACTCGAATGATATTTTTTTTTGCCAAATTCAACTCAATGCGTCGTGAAGAAACACATGCAATTGAACTTGAATTTTGACTATTTATGAGTTCAAAATGAAAAGAAAATAAAAATAAAAATATTGACTATTTTTCTATATTTTTACGACATCGAATGCTATTTTTCTTCATTTTTCATGTATTTTTCTATTTTTGGAAAATATTAAAAAATTGAAAAATTATTTTTTTGTCAAAAATGGTTCCTTTAGCTTGGTCAAGGCTACCAAAGATGATTTTTTAATTTTTTAACTTTTTATATATTTTTTTATGAATTTTTAAAAAATAAACTATGAAAGACTGATAAAAAATCAGGTGTCAACAGCTGCCCCTCTTTGAGAGGAATTTCGTCAGAGGTTTCTCTCAAAGACAAGGTGACACCTGTGTTCCGATCGACTCGACTGGGAAAAGAAAAGAAAAGAAAAGAAATCATGACATCCAATTTTCATGCCCATCAATGTGTGCTTTTCCTTAAAAAGAGATGTGCTCATTCAATTCCCTGATATGATGTAAGAAAGTTAAGGAGTAGATAGACTTCCCTGCCCCTTACCTGCCGAACGCTTGCGGCATTTGCTGTGTCTGATGGGTTCAAGTAGATTCCTAAGGACTCGTCATTGGAGTGTCATAGGGATGTTAAGCTCTGACCTGTAAGGTAGGTCAAACCATAATGGGATTCCTAACTGATAGGAACCTAAGGAAGACGCATCCCACATTTGGGAATTTGCCAAGGGTTTTGATCCGTGTGGTGGACTAAACTAGAAATGGCTTGCCTAATGTAAGGCTTATTAGGGAAAACGACTCCTCCCGCGTTCGGGATTCATCAAGGTTTTGATCCGTATGGTGGATCGGACCATTGGGTTGATCCTTCAAGCGGTCTCTACCAGTCCTTTGACCCTTCAGGCGGTTTCTACCATTCATTGACCCTTCATGCGGTTTCTACCATTGAGTTGACCCTTCAGGCGGTTTCTACCATTGGTTGACCCTTCAGGCGGTTTCTACCATACATTAACACTTCAGGCGGTTTCTACCATTATGTTGACCCTTCAGGCGGTTTTTACCATTGATTGACCCTTCAGGCGGTTTCTACCATACATTGACCCTTCAGGCGGTTTCTACCATTGTGTTGACCCTTCAGGCGGTTTCTACCATTGTGCTGACCCTTCAGGCGGTTTCTACCATTGATTGACCCTTCAGGCGGTTTCTACCATTGATTGACCCTTCAGGCGGTTTCTACCATACATTGACCCTTCAGGCGGTTTCTACCATTGTGTTGACCCTTCAGGCGGTTTCTACCATTGTGCTGACCCTTCAGGCGGTTTCTACCATTGATTGACCCTTCAGGCGGTTTCTACCATTGAGTTGACCCTTCAGGCGGTTTCTACCATTTATGAAATTCCAAATTGATATGAATCAAAGGATGACGTACCCGCTCTTCAGGTCTAGTCGGAGACTCGATCATTCTGTGGATCGGTCTTAGAAAAGATTTGCCTACTAAAAGGCCTCACTTAAGGATGACGCACCTAGTCTTTAGGGTGGCCAAAAGTCCTGCAGAAAGCTTAGACCTGAAAAAATTTTCCTCGCCAAGAAGATGTTAGTAATCTTTGGGAAGACAATAATTGTCTAACTGACAAAATTCTACGACTTAAGTTTTAGTCATGAAATGTGCATTTTGATTGTTGGGGGTTATCCAAAACATTCCTGCCACATACAGATGTGATCATAAATTCCTTGCACGGAAACTCTAGATCAAACAATTTGAAAATTTCAAAAAGAATTTGCTCAAAACATCCATTGGAGTATTTCTCATCCAAGAAGGCTCCTCACTGCTCTGTGATAATGATCTTTAATAGGGAAAGTGCTCAATTTCCTACCGACCTGTGCCTGGGTTTCAGGATCATTCGCAACGCATACATTTCGATCAATCAGGAGGTCTTTCACGGGACCGTAGTGTTAGGCTTGGATATCGGTTTCCAATGGGGACTCAGTTTTGAGTCAAGGCCGTTGAACGAAATTTTTCACTATCTGCTCCGGGTTTACAAGTCAAGAACCCTGCAAAATGAGAAAGAAATAGTCTTGCTCGTACTTCTTTGAGCTAAGTTATACATTAACCCAAGTGTTTTAGTCAGAGAAGACTGCTTCAGGATTGTAACATTGGAAGGATTGGGGACTGAAAAAGGCTTGTTTTTTGCCTAGAAATTTTGAAGGGTTTGACATTGGTGATCATTGCAAATTTGCCACATGTCCTTCGAAGAACATCTCCATTTCTTGAAGTGTACACTCCTCTTTTAGAGCGCACAAGGATGTTTAAAAGCGTCTCTTGTTGCATTAAGAGACCGTCTGTTTGTGTGTTTGCTATTTGAGCACGACATCATTTGGGGAGTAGCCATCTTGATCTGACTCCTTTGGAGGGTCTTTTCATCATCTCTCTAGACTTTACTGGGGATATTTTGAATGGACATCGGCCTTGCTTTTTACCAGGCACTTTGCTTTTTCTTGATGTCTAGGGATTTTTCTTTTCCCCCTTTTTTTAATCCCGTTTTTTCTTTTCTTTTGGAGCTAGGATTTTCAGCAATCATGCTAGATATGCAACTTAAACTTTGGCTTGCTTCCGTTCCTAGAGTGATGTTGCCTTTGCTTTGGAATATGCAATGATCACCAATAGGTTGATGAAATGAATTTGCTGGCTCAACATGGTCGTGCAATGGATAACAGTGTGTAGGATAGAGAAATGAATTATTCTCGTCATCCTATAACACTTGGATTATCATATAAACAACACACAAAGATTTATGTTAGTCCGAGCAAGAAAATTTCTAACCATTTACTTTCTGATACTGTTGGACTAACCTTCATTTGCCCCAATGTAGGGTGGTTCTTGACAGGGTTGAGAATAAAAATCGCCGTTCAATGGGGTTCTCAATGGGCATCTGTAGTGTTTGGAATGAAGAAATAAATGCCTCTGTCATCTCGATCCATGTAATCGTTGCGAATGACCCTTATGTCCATAGGTTAAGGTTTCTCAATCATTTCCAATCTTCTCATCGCTCAAGTGTGTATGGGACGTGTTTGGATTAGGCTCGCTTCTCTTATGAGAAAATACCCTTTTGAACAGTTCAAACGACTCTTGTTGGAAAAATTCATTTCATTTCATCAAGATTTATCCTTCAAAGGGATTTTGTGATGCACCATATATGTGTAATTCATGTTCAGACAATCTCTTGTTTTAAAACATGAATGTCAATGAAGTAAGAATTCTATGTCTTTTTAGATGTGAGAATCGAATTAATTCTGAAAGTTTTTAATCTCCAATGAATTGGGAAAAGGGATACTTACCTTCCCATCGAGGCTGGAGATCCTGGAGATATAAAAGGGATATGTCATTGTATATTCTAAAACTTTGCAAAAATTGGAATGATACATCTTACCCTTCGTCATATGCTCCAACGAGTGTACAAGGGTTGTGAAAATCTGCAATGTCTGCCCTGATGGCGAGCTCCTGCCAAAGATAAATATTAAGCATTATTTTGGGTTTCCAAATTCAAAACAAATTGGGACGATACTACTTTACTCTTGATTTGAATTCCATTCTGCATGCCAATGTGGGGATTGCAGAAGCCGGCCCTCAAGCTTGTGGCCATGATTTCTTCGTCTGGTTGGGCAACGAATCCACCTCAAGGATTTACGTCGGAGGAGATTCATTCATCTTTTTGGGCGTGTTTCATGCGCTGTTTTGTTATTTGAATGCATGGCTTCTTGGGTGCCTCGTCTCTATTCATCACCTGAGAGGAAAATGAGAGAACATTATCCCCGCATCTGATTGAAAATCATTTAGGAACGATACGTTCTTTTTACCAAATGGGTGGCTCCGCGGCCAAATGCGTTTTACGTTGAAAGGATGGATTCCATTACGCTCTGCGGATGATAACTATCGCTTGGGGGACTTGCCCCACGGATTAAACGATGAATCTGATGTCTTCGGCTTCGACATGCTTTCCGGATGTAGGAATGGTTTGCCCCCATTTTCAGTAGAGATGGGTTTTGTCGAGTGGGCAAGATCGATAACTCATCCTAGATTTGGCTTTAGTCGAAGGTTGAAATCCCGACCTTGGATAAGCGAATCATGATTCATCTCCTTCTGCTTCGGATTTGTCATTTGCGCGCTTCACATTTTACAATACCAACTTCACCGCTTGATGAAAATGAATCGATGATTTTCGAATTGCCCCAAGTTCTATAGTCATCTGCGTCGAATCTCTTTGAACTTCATCGAGTGATAGACCAACTGATAAAATGATTTTTCAATCCCGAGATCGAACTCCTGACATTTCGTACCACCATTTCACTGACTACAAAGACACAGCACTATTGGCGTCCCTAACTGGTTCGTTTTTTGTTATAAAATTCTCGAAGCAGTTAGCAACCCCCATTGAGAATGAAACAAGCTCAATTTAGAGTTCGTAACGACTAAAGGTCTCTGTTGACACCTAAATTTTGATTAACTTTTTTTATTTATTTTTATTTTTATTTTTATTTTTATTTTGAAAATTCATAGAAAATCCATAAAAAGTTGAAAAAATTGAAAAATCAATTTTGGTGACCTTAGCCAAGCTAAATGAACCATTTTGACCAAAAAAATAATTTTCATAATTTTCATTTTTTTATATATATTTTCGAAAAATACAAAAAAAAAGAAAAAGAAAGAAAAAGAAAATCAAGAAAATCAAGAAAAATAATATTTGAGGTCACAAAGATATATAAAAATAGTCGGTATTTTTATTTTTATTTTATCTATTTTCTAACCTCATAAATAGTAAAATTCAGGTTTGATTTTAGGTGTTCTCTGATCACCATAAAATTGAATTTGACAAAAATATTAGTAATGATTAAAAGGAAAAGGAGGGAAACATCATCATTTAAAAGGAAAAGGGGACTAATGATTTTGTCTTCTCTTTTTGTTATTTTATTTTATTTTTACTTTTTTTATTTTATTATTTTATTATTATTATATATTTTTTTTTCTTTCTCTCTCTCTCTCTCTCCCCACTCCCTCTCTCCTTCCCGCTGCCTATTTATCCTCCCCCTCCTCCTCTTCCTCTTCCTCTTGCTCTTGCTCTTCCTCTTCTTCTTCTTCTTCTTCTTCTTCTTCCTCTCTCCTCTCCCTTTCCCGAACCATCTCACTGTTCCGGTCATAACTCCGTCGTCCAATATCAGATCGAGGCGAAACCACCTCCAATAGAAAGCTTATCGTCTTATCTTTCCAGGGATATATTATAAGGCTCATTTGGCCCAGCCATTCGTCCGATGGAGCCGTTTGAATGAGCAAAGGTCGCTGCTGACCCTATAACGACCAGTTTCTGCCGCCGCCGTCGTCCTCCACGATCAGCCCTTCCGGCGACCTTTGCGCCTCCCTCTGACTATCACAGGTTAAGTTAAGATGTCCTTAACAATTTCCCGTTGGTTTCGTGAATTTTCAAGGTCTGGTTAAATTATGGTGATTTTTTGAAAAACAGTCGACGAAAATCGAGCGAATTGAGGTATTGTGGTCATATCTCACTCATTTGGACTCCTTTTAAGGTGAAATTTTCGGTGATGGCTTCCTAAGATGATAGGCTATGTTCTGGAATTTTAAGGTTGCTGAATATTTGCTGTGTATTTACTTTATGTCATAGCATTTCTATATTTCGCATAAAAGACCCAGAATCGGAAGGCCGAGCCTCCTGTTGGTGTCTAAATATTTGCTGCGTATTTACTTTATGTCATAGCATTTCTATATTTCGCATAAAAGACCCAGAATCGGAAGGCCGAGCCTCCTGTTGGTGTCTAAATATTTGCTGTGTATTTACTTTATGCCATAACATTTCTATATTTCGCATAAAAGACCCAGAATCGGAAGGCTAAGCCTCCTATTGGTGTCCAAGGTGTTTTATTTATTTATTTTCTGTAAATTATATTGTGCTACCCCAGAATCGGAAGGCCGAGCCTCCTGCTGGTGGTTTATACCCCCCACACATTGTTGCACGAGCACCGACGGACTCCGACGTCGTAAAATTCACCGGATCCCATCTCCTTTGCTTATGTTTATGTTGTATAATGACTTAATATCTTCTTTATTATTATTATTTTTTTTTGCATTGTGTTGCGTCCTATAAAAACAAAAAAAAAATGCTAGATTGGATGGTTGCAGATGAGCCACGTGTCGTGATCCGATGATTTTCAGAATAAAAAAAATATTTTTAACATTAAAAGAAATAAATTTCGAATTTTACAACAATTAAAATGATTCGATTGTCACCGAGACGCCACGTGGCGAGTTAGGGACCGTTCAGTTGGGACTTATTTTCAGGAAATTTATAATAAAAAAATCAAATAAAAAAAATTCAAAAAAAGTGAATACTAAGGAAAAATTCAAAAAAAATTTGAGAAAAATTGCAGAAAATTCAATCAACTTAGGTACCGAAAGGGCGTCAACTCTAACAGTTGACGTAACTAAGTCCCCGAACCCATTTCTCTGGTTATCGTAGAATTGAATAGAAACTCCCGACTATTCAATAGGGTGGTCCAATCATACCCTCCAAAAAAATGATTGGTGGCGACTCCATGGCATGCACACTTAGCACATGTCACTAGACCACACTGAAGGTCGACTACGCATACCTCCGTTGCGATTTGGGTAACGGGCCTTGGGAGAGGCCTGCGTCCGACCAGACTGGACGGCCCATTAGCCCTCGAGAGCCCACGGCGAATCTCGAGAGGGTCGCGATAGTCCCCTTGGAACGATACAGAGCTAACCGTCTTTGAGCTCGCTCAGGCTTTTACTCACATTTTCCTATGTGAAGCCTTTAAATGTTTTTCTTCGTGGCGTTCAATTGATTCGCCTCGACTCTAATCTAACAAGGGATTGTCGCACTCGAGCATGATGATGCTCGCAGGTAGTACTAATCGCTACCCCAAATTAACTCTAGGCATTAAGGAAGATTATCTCGCATGGAAGACTTTATGACAGAAAGATTAATGATACATCCAGTCACATGTGCCTAGGTCCCTTGAAGATTCTCGGTGATCAGCCAGTTACACCATGAATCAGATATATAATCGCCATTTTGGATCATAACTTCATAAGTCCATCAGTTTTAAACTGATCGATCCAGATATGGAGCTCCTCATCAAGGAAATCTTTTGATTCTTCGAGCAACTGATATTCGGGTTGACCATCATCGCTTGGCGGCGAAGGATTCCTATTTCTGTTGTGAGCGATCTGATTCTTCGAGCTAGAACCTTCGTCATTGCTCGAGATTATAAGAGGATGATTGATCGGTTCACTATCAAAAGCACCTTCCATTTGGGGATGGGAGAAACAAAAATCCTCAGAGCATCCCCCTGCTTGATCTTCCGAAATCATACGCCCAAGCCAAGCAGATCTTTGAACACTAGGCGCAATATGTTGATCGGCGATAGGAAGAGTACTAGCGAAAAGTTGCTGCTCAAACCAAGGAGTTCGTACCTGCTGCACTTGTGGCATATACTCTTGAGTGGTGCTGAGATGATTCGGGGGAATATTCTGATTAGCGCCCAAGTAGTCGATGGTGCTGCTACCAGCTTGGTCGGTGCCTAGATTCGGCAGGGTATTTCTTACTTCAGGGGCATTGTAGTTGTGGCCATGCCTAGTGTTTAGGCACAAGTTGCGTTCTTTCAGGTTCAGTGCTGTGTGGCGCTGTCTTAGCGCCCTTCTGTAGCTCTTGAGATGACTCGCGACTCCATCTTTAGTGAGTCCTGGTATGTTCATGATCTCAAGTATACGCGTTGGATATGCTGAGTTGATCCCTAGTTGCTGAACCGCACTAAGGAACTTGAGATGAAGCTCGGGGGACCAATTGACCCTCGTCTTCTTGCGACCCAGAACAGTGTTGACAACTTGGCTATTGCTCTCTGGCCTATTTCCAATAGGATTTGATCGAGCCGGAAATTGTTGTGGAGGGAATTCATCAGCTTTGGATTGGTCGGTCGTGATAGTAAGCTCATCGTTAAGGAAACTCCAATCATGGTGACGCATATCCCATCCTTTAGAAGGCATCGGTATTGACTTCGTAGAATTGATTTGTTCATGCATATCTCCAACAAAATCCGATTGTATCAAAGATGGTTCGAGGGAGTGGGGTGGTGAATGAGCATTTTCAATCCTCATATAAGGCTTATCAAGGAACATTTCGCCGAGAGTGACAGGGCCACCGCAATTAAGGCAAGCGATAGTGCTGGGAGCTTTCTTATACCTCATGTTCTCCGCTCGAAGCTTTTCGTTTTCCTCCTTTAGAATCGCAAGTTCTTGACGTCTGTGTTGAGCCCTCAATTTGGCTCGCTTATTTTGAAACCAAAACTTGACCCTCAAAGGTTTCATCCCTAGCTTCTGGCCCAATTCATTTCTTTGTTTCATGTTCGGGAGAGGGCATTCACTAAAGAAAGCTTCAAGCTCTTGGATTTCATTCTGAGTGTGGCACTGGCGACGTTTCCTTTTCCGGGATTGACCATCGCTGCTGCTGTTGTCGTCGCTGCTGAGATCCTGAACTTCGTTGTCGAAAGGGTTGGGTTCTGTGGTTCTGGTACCAGACGCGATCCTGGAATCTTCGAGATCTCTCAATAGTTCATTTTCTGAGATTTTTGGATCAGTCGCCTCTAGCAACTGACGGTAACCCTCAAACATGTTGGATCGAAAAATGTTCGATCAATTTTTGCTCACTCAGGGTTCTCTACTCTCTCATGTATGCTCACTCTCTCGAAATTTTCTTTTGGGTGGTTCTGTATGCCCAGGAAACGTTCTTTAAACATGGATGAAGATCATCAGGCAAGCGTTTCTCCCAAGATTTCGTATTTCTCGCTTTGTCATCTTCTTTCTTCTTTTCAACGTGGAGGGACACCAAATTGATTTCCTTTTCTCGATATCCATGTCTGTCTCCCACTTATTTTCAAAAAGGTGGAACTACGCTCGCCTCCCGCTCAGTTTTTTAATATGATGGGACCGCCAAATCGTTTTGCAACTTTTTTCGATAGTTGCGCTTAACTCTCGCTCAATTTTAATATGGTGGCACTGACATATCTTTTTACAAACTTTTTTAGATTTATCAAGCCTGAAATCGCGGACTGGGACGGATCTGATGGTTCACCGAAAGAGCCACCACTGCTTTACCCAATTAACTTGGCTCCATTAGCATTATTGCTGTGACCTTTCTTCATCCTCGAGTTGCTATAAAAGGAGGAGTTAATGCAGAGAAGATTAACGTTCTTACATAATTGCCTTTTCATATTTTAATCACTCTACCACACCCATCTTCTTCTCCCTCCCTCCAACGAAAATGACCTCCTCTCCTATTCGCGCTTTCTCGGCTGAAATTTTGGCCCAGTGGGAAAAACTCTATAACCTCCTAGGTCGAGGCTATGCTCATATAGCCGATCACCCAGAAATTGAAGATGAAATTCGCATTTTGCTCGTGGAAATAGACACCACCTCTATCGAGGGCACTAATTTAGAGAGGGAATATAGAATCTTCCCAACCCTCTTTATAAACTTTTTAGAGACTTACCGTGTCGCTCAGCGAGAAGTTACCGTGGCTCACGTTTTGCGAGCTCGCTATGAGGATCGGTCCAACTGCTTGGTGTTGGCCAACCTTGTGGCCGATAGTCACAGAAAGGCTGTTGAGTTCGCCAACGAGCGGGTCTCGATGTTGCTTCGCGAGAGGGGAAATTTGGTGGAGCGCTTGGCCTTATCCCTGACCACCTATGAGCACGACCGTCGTAATGTCGTGTTGAAGTTTCAATGTGAGTGGCAGGAAGAAAGGCTTGACAGCATTACCGCGGATATAGCCCATGGGAGAGGACTAGTTCGGGACCTGGAAATAGCCGCCGAAGATCACGGGACCAAGGTTGCAGAGCTTAAAGGGGAATGTAAACGCCTTCTTCTTAAGCTTGCAGATCTCGAGTCTCGAGGTGGTGAGTATAGGCAAAGCATCAATAATATGGAGGGCCAACTGGGTTCCTTTGTGATGCTAATTAGGGCTCATTTCGGTTTTACTTTTCCACCTCGATGATCTGTATGATCTGCTTTTAAGGTCCCTCGATTGAGCGAAATGAATGAAAGCTCTAATATGTGTGTCTCAACTTCTGTATGGCTGACTTTCTCGAACACCTGACCACTCTCAACCTAGGCAAGCTGCTCTTTGACATTGATGATTCGAGCGTGTACATCTTGATTTTTTAATCTTGCTTATGATCGAATAAAGGAACCTCCCACCGTGTTTATCCACAAAAAGACTTCTCTTCTCTACATGTTTTTAACCTGTTTCAAATGAAAAGGCAGAATCAGAAGAAAGAATTTGAAAAATAAAGCATAAATCTTTTCAATTTCATGCTTACTTGTGATTAATAGGGATAAGATCTTTTACAAGGGTTTTAGCCTTGTGCAAAAGCTTTTATCAATATTCCTCGAAGGAAAGCATATCATTGAAAGGAATGTAATTCACGATAATTGCCTTTGATCAATTCCAAGAAAATCAATGGAATTTTCAAAAGTACACAATTACGATGTGTTTTAAATTCAATTGAAGATACGGTATCCAAATTAAAGCCGTTTGCTAAGAACGAGAGTAATTTGGATATCTATCTTTTCATTAAATTTGAAAAACACGAATACTCTTGATCAATTATTGTGGATTACCAATGATGCAAAACATGCATGAACCAATTCAAGTTTATAGTTCCTTCTGGCGAAATTGGGATTGGATTGCCCTATACGGCCAAAAGGTTGTATAAGACTTCCAATTCAATTTCATCCAAAGGAATTATAAAATTGATTTTGGAGTATTCGAGTGATTAGAAGAAATGCCACTATCACATTCCAATGACAAGTCAATAGAAATACAACAAATTTCAATCTGAATGTATATGAACACAAATAGATCCCTAATACAATCAATCTAAGGGATCAGATAGAGAGGATCTCAGCAAAATAAATCATATACAAGAAGGCTAGAAATGAAAAATAAAACAAAGGAATGTGATCTTACTACTTAGAGATGCCCCAGTTTCGATCTTTGAGACGTGACTTCAGGATCACCTATTCCAAATCGTCATCTTCATTAGATGATACCTCAATGATGTCCATAGAAGGCTCTTCTTGTCCACTTGGCACTCGTAATGGGATGACACCATCTTCGTCTTCCATCAAGAACATTGGGAGGAAAACACACCTATCTATCCTCAAAATGGCATTTAATCCAATCACCGGAATTATGTAATGAATATAATGATTATGAGCTGTAACAAGTTCGAGGGATAGAAAAGTCTTACCAACCAAACTTAAGAGAAAATCAAGCTTCTCTGTACAGTGTTAGGTATACTAACCTTCCATAGACAAACGCATGAGACAAGTGAGGGAAAACTCCTAAAAATCAAAAGATAAGGCTTGGTACCTAAAGCCAAGGTTCTCACCTCGAATTCTGGGAAGAGTCGATTCCATTGCACAACTATCGTTGCATTGGGACTCAATCCATAGTTCGAAGTGAGCGGAATTGAAAAGTGGATTACCCCATGTTTTTCCTCACGGAGATTCCATTTTCAATTCCTTCTATTGTGTTCCTAAAGAGGGCGCCTGGGGTTTTAGGCGCAATTATGTGTATTCATTGTGTCGTGCTAAAGCAATAAACATGCATTTTATTTAACAATCACCGCTTCAATATAAATATCCACACAATCATAAATCCAAAACTCTTGCCTGCATAAAACAAAGTTAACAAGCACTTCACCCCTTATTTCTCCCGTCTACAAAAACATCTAACACATTCGTTAGCATATACACCTAACTTTCGAGAGCATCTGCATAAAATTAGGTTAGAAGAATCAATCAACTTTTTAATCGGCTCAAGTCCACTAAATGGTTAAGAACCAGTCCCCAGCGGAGTCGCCAGTCTGTCGGGACCCTCTTGAGGTTGTCGGGCTCTCGAGGGCTAATGGGTCGTCCTGTCTGGTCGGACGCGGGCCTCTCCCAAGGCCCATTACTCAAATCGCAACGGAGGTATGCGTGATTGACTTTCAGTGTGGTCTAGTGACATGTGCTAAGTGTGCTTGCCATGGAGTCGCCACCAATCATTTTTTTAGGGTATGATTGGACCACCCAATCGAATAGTTGGGAGTTTCTATTCAATTCTGCGAGAACCAGAGAAATGGTTTCGGGGACTTAGTTACGCCAACCGTCAGAGTTGACGCCCTTTCGGCACCTAAGTTGACTGAATTTTCTAGCCTGAGATTCATGCGGATGAGTAAGGTATGAACCATAAATCTAGAAATTCATGCAGATAGGAGTGATTATCCTGGCAATCACAATCAGTAATAAAATGCGCAACTCAAGGAATCTAGATATGCAAATAAATCACATGGCATTCCTAGTAATGCCCTATTTATCAATTACAGCTCAAGAATGATTTAGCTGTCCTAGCCATTCTACACTCGATCTAACCTAAGAAAAGCATTAGGAAGCATCGCAGGAATTCGAGAGTACTCACATGGGGTTCGCCGTGCCCTGGTTTGGTCTTGGACGAGCTATCGAGCTCATGCCGACCCGATTATCTTTGGGGATCCACTCGGCGTTTTACACCATGAAATCATGTGAAACAAAAACGAAAATATTCAGCAAGTGGCATTTATTGTAGATGGTGGTCGATCTAATTGGACATCAAGACTAAAAAAGATGTAGAAATTTACAAATTAAAAGACTCGAATGATATTTTTTTTTGCCAAATTCAACTCTATGCGTCGTGAAGAAACACATGCAATTGAACTTGAATTTTGACTATTTATGAGTTCAAAATGAAAAGAAAATTAAAATAAAAATATTGACTATTTTTCTATATTTTTACGACATCGAATGCTATTTTTCTTCATTTTTCATGTATTTTTCTATTTTTGGAAAATATTAAAAAATTGAAAAATTATTTTTTTGTCAAAAATGGTTCCTTTAGCTTGGTCAAGGCTACCAAAGATGATTTTTTAATTTTTTAATTTTTTATATATTTTTTTATGAATTATTAAAAAATAAACTATGAAAGACTGATAAAAAATCAGTTGTCAACAGTGAGGTATAATTGTTTTTTTTTAATATCGGGCGGTCCAGTTCCGGAACCGGGAACTGAATCGCCCGGTCACCGGGGACCGGACCGGCTCCCCTTAAAACCGGGAACCGGACCATCGGTCCCGGTCCGGTCCGGGCGATCCCAATCTGGATGGTCTTTTTTGCTCACCCCTGCTCCGCATCGAGAAAATATTCAGTGGTATACGCCACATCATTCATGTATAACACCATTCAGTTTTTGACAAGTGGCACTTGGGACCCACCTTTTTCACTCACTTTTTCTATTCCATAAATACCCTCATCTTCAACCTTGAGTCGCTCAACTGTCTGCCCCTCTTCCGTGAACCCTTCATCTCCCTTGCCGGGCGTCCTTGCGTCTCACGATCTCGGCAGCCTAGCCCACGTTTCCCTCGCCGCCGCCGGCAGACAACCCATTTCAGCAATCTGCAGCATGTTTCGAAGGTAGATGTAGGTGGGCCGCTCGCGAAGGCTCAAATGTTCAAGCTCTTCGCTTGGGGGCGAAGCGGAGAAGACGTTTGCGGCAGGGTTGTAAACATGAGGGGATTTGGGACGGCGACCCTTGGCCATGCCCTCGTCGGCCGCGGCGAGGCGACCCTCACCCATATTTGGTGAGGGCTGACCTCGCCCGGGCGAGACGTCCCTCCGCCATCGCAACCTAACTTGCGGCGCGGAGAAGCTGGGTCTGATTCTTGGGCAGGTAAATCGGCTCGATCTCCTGGACCACGCACCTCTGATCCACCTGGAAGGCTTTGATTGTTTGGTCGAAGCGGTTCGTGCTGCCCCAAGTAGTAGCCTCCTCTGATGTTTCTCCTCCCTCCCTCGGCGATGACTCCAGGTCTATTTTCTCGCAGCCCACCAAGAACACCCGCCTCTGAAATGGATTTTCGTCGTTGCGAGGAGGTTCCGATTGGGTAACTGAGGGGTATTGACAATTTGCAGAAGGAGAGAGAAAGTGAGATCTAGAAGGAAGGGAGTTACGGAGGGGACAGAGAGTGAGATTTGGAAAAAATTTGGGGAGAGAGAACGTGGGGTTGAGAGCATTTAGGGAATATAAAAAGCCAATGAGAAATTAATCTTAGAAAATCTGCAATGTGGGACCGCTTGCCACGTGGCACTTTTTGAGTGGAGTGCTGTAGAGATGTGTTGGCACTCGTAGACCACTGAATATTTTCTCGCATTGCATCCCTCACCATCGTCTACGCCAAGCACCTCAAGAATGTCCATTGGAAGAACGACAACTTTAAGCCCTATGCCATCTTTTGGGTTGAGAACGTCTGCGACATCGGCAATGCCGACAAATATCCGCCTTCTCCATCCTCCGCCTCCCTCTCTCTCCTCCTCTTCCCGTGGTTCGCCTCCCACCCCAATGCTTACGTGGCCATCTTCTTCGACTTCTTCTTCGGCTGGACCCAAGACTTGGCTGACAAGCTCGGCATCCCCGAATTGCTTTCTTCTTCGTCGCTGTCTTCTTCTGTTGAAAACAATTGCGAAAAAGCAAACACAGAACACAAGGATTTACGTGGTTCGATCAAGGTGATTTACGTCCACGAGCGAGGCAAAACAAGATTCCACTATAATAAAAAAAAAAGTACTGATTACAGAAGTCGGTCTTATAGACTGAACAAAAGCACACGGCTCACGAGTCTCTCATATACTCTCTGCGTCATGAACCAAATCTCAATTTTTTCTCCACTTTTAGGCCGCACAAAAAAAATATGTCGGGTCTAGTGATGAACCAGACCGAATGCATAAAATTCAAGACATATTTAATATCTTCACGCTGGTCATCGAGTCCTACCGGTGCAACATGGAGAGTGTGAGGAGGGCGAGCACCGTGGCCTTTGAGCTCTCCGATGTGCCCGGAGTGCCATCACTCTGGGAGGAGCACCTGTCGTCCATATTCCTCCTCCCTGATTCCGTTCCCTAGAAGTTTTCCACTCTAAACTCTCCATGACCTACCAGATGCTTTGAGGGTGGAGGGCAAGGTTGTCCTTGAGGTTGGGCATTGTGGTCGAAGGGGAAGGCGAAGAAGAAGAAGAAGAAGAGAGATTGCAGAGGAGACGACAGTGCAGAGGAAAAGGGAAGGTGAAGGGAAGCTGTGACATTTTCTAAAGTCTCGGTCTTGCCTTTGGTTCATGGTGGATTCTTCCATGGCTTCTCTTTCGTTCGAATGCTCCAGAATGGGTGTTTGTGAGCTTTCAATTTATGTTTAACCCAAAAAAAATTGAAAGAGGAAAACCAAAAAACCGAACTGAATAGAACCGAAAATTCGGTACAATTCGATTCGATACTGATGTAACTAGCAATATCTCCTAGAGGGGGGATGAATAGGGGATTCTGAACTTAATTGAAATTTCTTGCGGAATGAATAAAGTTCAGTGTACGATTAGGAACAAAAGCAGTATAGCAGTGTACAGAAAATCTAAATACAAAGGTAAGAGTTTAGAGAAGAAGATATTGCACACAGTATTTATAGTGGTTCGGCTTAGTTCAAGCCTATGTCCACTCTCCCACGATGACAGCCGATTGGCTGGATTTCACTATGAAGAATCAAGAGAATTACAATCACTCAAGTGTTTTGTTTCCCTCTCTCACAGATTTTCACAATGAAGGATTTTGAATACAGAATGCTCTCTTTGATGAAACTCAAAATATGCTTGCACTTTGGATTGTTGTTCGCACGCCTTTTCTTCTAGTCAACATTATTCTTCTTTTATACTCCCCTGCCTCCGAACTAGCCTTTGGGATCCAGCCAAGGGATCGCTCTTCAATCCTTGATTGGACGTCATCAATCGTGATTGAACGAGACTGTATCTTCAGAAGATATGTAGACCGTTGGGTAAGACATTGAACCCTTCTGATTTAGTCGTCCATACAACTAAATCTCCAGCTTCCATAAGTGTGATATGTTTGAGTTGATTCTTGAGGATATATTCCTTAGAGGATGATATCCCAATATAGAAAGTCCCTTAATTGATTAGAGGATAATTGAATATCACTTGCCTTGATCGGAAACCTGCCATACGTGGGTCTTCGTGATTTGTAGAATGCAGAGACTGATCTTTTTTCTCATTTGTTTAAGAAAGATTTGATCAGTTGGCATGGAATGGTAATACGGAGATTTGATGTGGTCCATCCATCACTGTTTGGATCGTCAAGAGCACTTCCATCTGACCCTTGGTTAGAAGCGCTTTCATCTGATCTTTCGTCAGAAGCACTTCCATCTGACCCTTAGTCAGAAGCACTTCCATCTGACCCTTCGTCAGAAACACCTCCATCTGACCCTTCGTCAGAAGCACTTCCATCTGACCCTTCGTCAGCGCGACAGAATTGGAATCACTCAACCTTCTGCTTACACATTCTTCCTGCATCACATTTCATTAAACAATATCTTGAAGGTTTTGTCAGAATCAAAATAAAAGAGAATTTCCACAACAATCTCCCCCTTTTTGATGGTGACAAAACTTCTCTAGTTGCAAATTTAAGAGTGAATTTAGCCAGTGATAATATATGAAAAAAAAATGAGTAGCCATCACATTTGCTCCTGTAATCATCATTAGAGATCCTGTAATGAAAATGTTCTTATAGTAGAGCATGATCAGAGTGAGATTATCCTGCAATACTCCTGTATGAACCTAAACTTCTTAGAAGATTGTCCTGCAAAACAGTAGGTTAGATCTTCTCATCCTCTCCTCTAAATTGAAACATAATTAGGGATAATCTATTGAGACTGCACAAAAGTAATAAGAGCAATAGTAATAAGAGTAATTTCAACTTCTCCCCCTTTTTGTCAACATCATAAAGAAATGGAAAATGATATAATGACGCGTTCTATAGAAAAGAAAAAAAGGTGAGTTTTTAGGAAGAGAGATGATCTTCTGGCTCAATATCAGCCTCCCCTCGGGATGGTCCTGTAGAGCTTTTTCCCATCATCTGAGCAGGGTCTCGTACAGCTGGAGAAGAGTGCAGGTTGGAGGCTATTCTGTCCGTTCTGACCAGTGTGTATGTAGGCAGGTTGGCTATCTCATCACAAAACATTCTCCCATAGAGATTAATAGACTTTTCAAGCTTAGTCACCTGACTAGTCAAACCCTGCAGCTTCCTATCTGTTTTCTGTTCCAAAGCCTGCATTTGCTGATCAAATTTTGTTTCCATGGCAGCCATTGTCTGAAGAAGAGTATTTTGGAGATTATCAAACAGCACCTGAAGTTCCACTTGTGGTTTTGAAGGTGCAGGTTCGTGAGTCTCCCCCTCAATTTGTGCCTTGGTGAAAGCTTTAGAGGCTTGGATTTCAGTGAGAAAGACATCTGAGGTATCAGGCACAGTTTCTTTCTCCCCCTGAATTATAGCTCTCTTTCCTTTTTCCTTCGAGCTTGGCACGGAGACTATTTCCTCATCAATGTCCATTGGAATGGACTGTGCACTGGACAATTGATCTTCACGGGCAATTGCTGAACCTAGACTTACAGCATCTTTGGGAATTGTGGCCCTGGTAGAAGAGACAGAATAAGCTCCAATGTCATCTTGTTCTTCCTCATGTTCTGTTGACGCCAATGTTGCTAGAACTTGTGCTAGCAATTCCTCATGACCAAAGTTGACAATTTGGATGTCATACTCTGTGTCATCCTCAAATCGTGCAGCTTGCTCCTCATCCCACATTGTGAGGAATTCTTCCTCATTCAGATCACAGGGATATACAACCTTTTCTTGTGGTTGTATTTCTGTTTCATCTCCTTCTTCCTCATCTCCCCCAGCACTACGATTTTCAAACTCACCACCTTCATCAGTTCCACCTCGAGATTGGGTAGTTTCAGAATCATATTCCCCTGTTTCTTCCTCATTTGCGTCTGAGTCCTTATCAGCAGGACTTTCTGTTTGTTGCCCCTTAACAGCCATGACTTTTCTCTTCTTTGGGGATTTCTGCCTTGACTCTTCTTCGAAGTCCACAATGACTGGTTCATTGTTCTTTGTTCTCCATCCAGCATGAGTCATCTTGTAACCCATCCTTGTTACCATAATCTCTCCAGCAGTCATTAGAGGAATTTCTTGCTCGACAAAGGCACCTGGGCCATTAATCTTGAAATAATTGAATATTTTGAAGATCAATGCGGCATAAGGAAGTTGACCCTTTGGTTTGAGAGCTGATCTGTACATATGCAATAGTACAGTATGAGCAAAAGAAATCCTCTGTCCTGTCAAGATTCCCCATAACAGCTTTGCCTCGTACTTTGATATATCTATTTTTGATGCTGCCTTGGGTCTGAGACACTCGATGATCACCTTGTGCATCATGATATGTTTCAAGGGAAAGTCCGTGTATGCAAGATGTGACTTTGATTCCCTTGAGAAACTCGATTTGCCAGTCAGGAAGCAGAAAGCTTCACTTGCAGTGACATCTAAGGGTTTGAAATCTCCCTTTCTGGTTGCCATGATTGAAGCCAATTCATCAACAGTCAGAAAATACTGTTTTCTGTTGACTGTGAAAGCTAGAGAGTTGAAGTTGACAAACTGAAGATTGGAATAGAAGTAAGCTACCAAGTCAGGAAAAGTATAGCCTCTCCTAGTTATAAACTGATCTATCTTCATCTTTTCAAGATGCTTCCTCAGATAGATACCATTACTGTCAAAGTACTTTAACTCAAATACTCTTTGAGGTAGGGGTAAGAACAGTAGGAGTGCCATAACTTTTGTACGGAGATCACTTGAGTGCCATAACTTTTTTTTGGATCACCTGAGTACCACAACTTTTAAAAATAGATCACTTGAGTGCCATTTACTATTTGGGTCGCCGGAAAATCTGACGTGGCACTAAAATAATATAAAATCGGCCCACGTGGCTCGCTGGAAAGTTGAATCAGTAATAAAAAGGAAACGACGTCGCATGCTTCGGATTGAACTTTCACAAAGTGGCCACTCAAGTACTAGATCTTTTTAAAAGTGATCACTTAGGTTCCTCAATTTTTAAAAAAGTGATCACTTAGGTTCTTTAATTTTTTAAAAGTGCTCACTTAGGTTCATTAATTTTGGAAAAAAGATCACTTAGATTCACTTTAAGAACGTCGCACGCTTTCAGATTGAATTTTCACAAAGTGGTCACTTAAGTACCATATCTTTTTAAAAGTAGCCACTTAGGTTCCTCAATTTTTGAAAAGTGGTCACTTAGGTTCTTTAATTTTTTAAAAGCAGTCACTTAGGTTCCTTAATTTTGAAAAAGTGATCACTTAGGTTCAATTTAATAACGACACGTTGGACAAGAATTTCCACGTCACAATAAAATATTAAGTAAAAAGTCCACGTATGATGTTTGGCCGGAAGTGGCACTCAAGTGATCCTTTTTGCTCCGATTTGATACTCAAGTGATCCAAAAAAAAGTTATGGCACTCAAGTGATCTCCGTACAAAAGTTGTGGCACTCCTACTGTTCTTACCCCCTTTGAGGTATAATACCTCTCTGTTTCATTGCTTCAAACCTTTCCTTGTGAGCCTGATTCTGGAACAATGGATCAGGAAAGCTTTTATCCAAATTAAAGCCTATATTTTTCACAAAGTCATTGAACAGAATGTCATCATCATCTTCCACCTTTGCCTTCGTATCGCCAGGTCTAATTGGGGATCTTCTTTGTTTCGAACTTGTTTCTGCTACTTTCTCCTTTCCTTTTCTAGAGACAGATGTAGGTTTTTCGACAGCAAGTGGTTCAACGATTTTTCCTGGCAGACTAAGAAACTCCAAAAGTTCGCCCTCACTATCAATATGATGAGTGTTCAGCAGTTTTCTAAGTTCGTTGCCAAAATCTCCTGCGGCCTTGATTCTATCATACATTGGCTTAATAGAATGAGCCATAGATTCCTTTATTTCAAAGGCAGACATAGATAGACCTTTTGTCAGGCGAAGTGCTTCTCGCTGTTCGTTGATTTGGGTTTCTGTGAGTTCCGCGCTGCTTGCAGTTGAGGCGGAGAACTTCCTCTTCGACTGAGACGTCTTCTTCGAGTCAGGGGCTGATTTTAGAGCCATTGATGCGTAGAAAGTTTGAAACTTTGGGTGAAAGAGTGTTGCTTTGAGGAGGAAATCGAGAGCGAGAGATTTTCAACACGGTTTTAGGGTTTTGATTTGAGAGAATTTTGAAAGTGTGAGAACAGAGGTGACGGTTCAGCGTTTTTATAAAAGAGGCGGTTATTTTTGGAAATACAAAAGAGAATTTTGATTTAAAAGGAATAAAAAAAAAATTCACGGTCAATCAGATATTAAGAGATATCTATTCATATGAGGAACTTACCTAAAGGATAGCTTTTAGATATAACTGACCTTTGATTTAAGAAAAGTGTGAACTATTTCTTACGCGCCTTTTTGACGTCCCTTCTGATGCTCCTTCTGATGCTTCTTCTGACTCTCCTTCTGACTCTCCTTCTCATGCTCCTTCTGATTCTCCTTCTGATTCTCCTTCTGATGCTCCTTCTGACTCTCCTTCTGATTCTCCTTCTGATGCTCCTTCTGATGCTCCTTCTGACTCTCCTTCGGATTCTCCTTCTGACGCTCCTTCTGACTTTCCTTCTGACTTACCCTGTTCTAAGGTATACTTAAGAAGGAAGGTTAATAATAGCTAATTCATTTCTGATAAAATTAAAACTCTGTTTATCGAGTGGTTTAGTAAAAATATCTGCAAGTTGATTTTTCGTGTCAATGTATTGAATGCTAACATCACGATTTTGAACATGATCACGTATGAAGTGATGCTTGATCTCAATATGCTTTGTTCTTGAGTGAAGTACAGGATTTTTTGTGAGATTTATGGCACTTGTGTTGTCACATAGGATTTCCACAGTTGATTCTTCAACACCATAGTCTTTGAGCTGCTGTTTTAGCCAAAGTATTTGAGTGCAGCAGCTTCCAAGAGATACATATTATGCTTCAGCTGTACTGAGTGCCACTGTATTTTGCTTCTTTGAGTACCATGAGACAAGCATGTTTCCCATGAGCTGACAGGTTCCAGATGTACTTTTTCTATCAATTTTGCAACCTGCAAGATCTGCATCTGAATAACCCTTTAGTATAAAATCAGAAGATTTAGAATACCACAAACCATAGTTGGGATAAGTCCCTATTGTCGCGACCCTCTTGAGGTTGTCGGGCTCTCGAGGGCTAATGGGCCGTCCTGTCTGGTCGGAAGCGGGCCTCTCCCAAGGCCCATTACCCAAATCGCAACGGAGGTATGCGTGATCGACTTTCAGTGTGGTCTAGTGACATGTGCTAAGTGTGCATGCCATGGAGTCGCCACCAATCATTTTTTTAGGGTATGATTGGACCACCCAATCGAATAGTTGGGAGTTTCTATTCAATTCTGCGAGAACCAGAGAAATGGTTTCGGGGACTTAGTTACGCCAACCGTCAGAGTTGACGCCCTTTCGGTACCTAAGTTGACTGAATTTTCTAGCCTGAGATTCATGCGGATGAGTAAGGTATGAACCATAAATCTAGAAATTCATGCAGATAGGAGTGATTATCCTGGCAATCACAATCAGTAATAAAATGCGCAACTCAAGGAATCTAGATATGCAAATAAATCACATGGCATTCCTAGTAATGTCCTATTTATCAATCACAGCTCAAGAATGATTTAGCTGTCCTAGCCGTTCTACACTCGATCTAACCTAAGAAAAGCATTAGGAAGCATCGCAGGAGTTCGAGAGTACTCACATGGGGTTCGCCGTGCCTTGGTTTGGTCTTGGACGAGCTATCGAGCTCATGCCGACCCAATTATATTTGGGGATCCACTCGGCGTTTTACACCATGAAATCATTTGAAACAAAAACGAAAATATTCAGTAAGGGGCATTTATTGTAGATGGTGGTCGATCTAATTGGACGTCAAGACTAAAAAAGATGTAGAATTTACAAATTAAAATACTCGAATGACATTTTTTTGCTAAATTCAACTCTATGCGTCGTGAAGAAACACATGCAATTGAACTTGAATTTTGACTATTTATGAGTTCAAAATGTAAAAGAAATTAAAATAAAAATATTGACTATTTTTCTATATTTTTACGACAGCGAACGCTATTTTTCTTCATTTTTCATGTATTTTTCTATTTTTGGAAAATATTAAAAAATATTAAAAAATATGAAAAATTATTTTTTATCAAAAATGGTTCCTTTAGCTTGGTCAAGGCTACCAAAGATGATTTTTTTTAATTTTTTTTAACTTTTTATAGATTTTTTATGAATTTTTTAAAAATAAACTATGAAAGACTGATCAAAAATCAGGTGTCAACACCTATGTATTTGATTATTCTCTTGACTGCTGATAGATGTGATTCTCTTGGACTTGACTGAAATCTTGCACATAAGCAGACACTATATAGTATGTCGGGTCTTGAAGCTGTGAGATAGAGTAATGATCCGATCATACTCCGATATAGTTTGGTATCGACTTCTTTTCCATCTTCATTCTTATCTAATTTGGAAGAGTTAGACATATGAGTTTCTGTCTTCTTGCCATTCTCTAGACCAAACTTCTTCACTATTTCCAATGCATACTTCTCTTGAAATATGAAGGTTCCTTTTTGAGATTGATGAATTTGAAGACCAAGAAAGAATCGTAATTCTCCCATCATACTCATCTCAAATTCATCCTGCATTGTTTTGGATAATTTCTTGCAGAGAAGTTCATTAGAAGAGCCGAATATAATATCATCAACATAAATTTGAACTAAAAGGATATCCTTACCTTTTCTTTGAATAAAAAGAGTGGTGTCTACATTACCTTTAGTGAAGCTGTATTGAGATAAAAAGTTACTTAACCTTTCATACCAGGCGCGGGGTGCTTGTTTTAATCCATAGAGTGCCTTTTTTAAGACATAAACTATATCCTTTACTTTAGGTTCTTCGAAGCCAGGAGGTTGTTCAACATATACCTCTTCTTTGATGTAGCCGTTTAGGAAGGCACTTTTCACGTCCATCTGAAAAAGTTTGAAGTCATTGTAACAAGCATAAGCAAGAAGTAGCCTAATAGCTTCTAACCTGGCAACCGGTGCGTAGGTTTCATCATAGTTTATTCCTTCTTCTTGAGAATATCCTTTTGCTACAAGTCTTGCTTTGTTTCTCACAACTTTTCCTTTGTCATCAAGTTTGTTTATGAATACCCATTTTGTTCCAATTACTGGACGATTTTTGGGACGACTGACTAGTTCCCAGACATTATTGACTTTGAACTGATGTAGCTCTTCCTGCATTGCATTTATCTAGTTTTCATCTGCTAATGCATCTTCAATCCTTTTTGGCTCCAATTCAGATACCAAGGCGATGTTGCTCATTGCTTGCTTGAGCTTGGATCTTGTTTTTACGCCATCATTTATGCTGCCTATGATAAATTCCTTTGGATGACTTGACTTATGCTTCCAGTTTTTGTCAAGACCATCATTTGAAGATATTGTAGATTCAATCTGATCATCTTCTGGTCTTTCTTCAGCTGGGAAAGTTTCCTTCTAAGCATTCTCCGAACTCGTATTCACATCTGATTCTGCTTGTGAGTTCGTGACTTGATGAAGTGTATGCATTTGAATGGATTCAGGTTCATCATCCTGGTTGCTTTCATTGAACTTGATGTTCACTGATTCCTCAACAATACGAGTGTTCTTGTTGTAGACTCTGTAGGCTTTGCTTGTTGTTGAATATCCCAAGAAAGTTCCTTCATCTGATCTTTCATCAAACTTTCCAACTCGATCATTATCATTCTTTAGAATAAAGCATTTGCAGCCGAATACATGAAAGTATGCAATATCAGGCTTTCTTTCTTTGAAAAATTCATAGGGAGTTTTCTCAGAAAAAGGTTTGAGGGAAATTCGATTTAAGATATAACAAGCTGTTGAAACGGCCTCAGCCCAAAAGTTAGATGCAATTTTACTTTCAATAAGAAGAGTTCTGGCCATTTCTTGCAACGATCTGTTTTTCTTTCTACTACCCCATTTTGTTGTGGAGTATAAGGTGCAGAGAAGTTATGCTGAATTCCGAACTTAGTGCAAAAATCTGAGAAATTTTGATTCTCAAACTCTCCCCCATGATCCGTTCTCAAACTAGAAATAGTGTAACCCTTTTCATTTTGAATTCTTTTAGCAAGTTTTGAGAAGGATATGAAAGCTTTGTTTTTGAGAGCAAGAAATGAAACCCATGTAAATCTAGAGAAGTCATCAACTATGACAAGGCAATATTTCTTACCTCCAATGCTTAGAGTTCTATTAGGTCCGAAGATGTCCATATGAAGTAGCTGCAGACAACGCTTAGTGGAAACTTGATTTAAGGACTTAAAAGAACTTCTTACCTGCTTACCCAGTGTGCATGAATGACATAGTCCACTTTTCTCAAATTTAGTTTGAGGTAGTCCTCGAACAAGTCCCTTCTTGGAAAGCTTTGAAATATGTTTACACTAATATGACCTAACTTTCTGTGCCAAAGATCAGATTCATCCTTAACAGAAATAAGACATTTAGCATGTTCACAGTCAGTATTAATATCTAAAAGATAAATATTCCCATGCCTTCGTCCCGAGAATGATTATGCAAATATCTGTCTCATGGCCGAATCAGACTCAAGTTCAGATTCAGAAACTGAGGTATGTTCATCTGAACTCCTTGATGAAGTTGTTGAATATATTGATGAATTGTGTAGAAACTACAAAGAAGCTCTTGAGAAGGTTTCTTGTTTGAAAAAGGAAAATACGTCTTTAAAACAATAGAACTTGTCCCAAGAAGAAAAAATTAGTTTTCTACAACAAGAGTTTCACCAGATGAAAGAAAATCATGATTCAGTTTCAAAAGAAAATGCTTCCTTGAAAGAAAAAATTTCTACTACATAAAAAAGGTTTTCACAAAGTTCAGTAACTCTGAACAGCATTATCGCAAAACAAATACCCTTCAATGATCGATCTGGGTTAGGTTTTAAAAAGGAAAGTAACCAAAGAAATGTCTTTAAAACTGAATTTCGAAAACCAACGTTTTCCAATTACAAGCATCATTTTCATAAGCATTTTACTAGATCATACATTCGATACCAATTGATGTAACTAGCAATATCTCCTAGAGGGGGGGTGAATAGGGGATTCTGAACTTAATTGAAATTTCTTGCGTGTCGCGACCCTCTTGAGGTTGTCGGGCTCTCGAGGGCTAATGGGCCGTCCTGTCTGGTCGGACGCGAGCCTCTCCCAAGGCCCATTACCCAAATCGCAACGGAGGTATGCGTGATCGACTTTCAGTGTGGTCTAGTGACATGTGCTAAATGTGCATGCCATGGAGTCGCCACCAATCATTTTTTTAGGGTGTGATTGGACCACCCAATCGAATAGTTGGGAGTTTCTATTCAATTCTGTGAGAACCAGAGAAATGGTTTCGGGGACTTAATTACACCAACTGTCAGAGTTGACGCCCTTTCGGTACCTAAGTTGACTTAATTTTCTAGCCTGAGATTCATGCGGATGAGTAAGGTATGAACCCTAAATCTAGAAATTCATGCAGATAGGAGTGATTATCCTAGCAATCACAATCAGTAATAAAATGCGCAACTCAAGGAATCTAGATATGCAAATAAATCACTTGGCATTCCTAGTAAGGCCCTATTTATCAATCACAGCTCAAGAATGATTTAGCTGTCCTAGCCATTCTACACACGATCTGACCTAAGAAAAGCATTAGGAAGCATCGAAGGAGTTCGAGAGTACTCACATGGGGTTCGCCGTGCCCTGGTTTGGTCTTGGACGAGCTATCGAGCTCATGCCGACCCGATTATATTTGAGGATCCACTCGGCGTTTTACACCATGAAATCATGTGAAACAAAAACGAAAATATTCAGCAAGGGGAATTTATTGTAGATGGTGGTCGATCTAATTGGACGTCAAGACTAAAAAATATGTAGAAATTTACAAATTAAAATACTCGAATGACATTTTTTTGCCAAATTCAACTCTATGCGTCGTGAAGAAACACATGCAATTGAACTTGAATTTTGACTATTTATGAGTTCAAAATGAAAAAGAAATTAAAATTAAAATATTGACTATTTTTCTATATTTTTACGACATCGAACGCTATTTTTCTTCATTTTTCATGTATTTTTCTATTTTTGGAAAATATTAAAAAATATTAAAAAATATGACAAATTATTTTTTTTTTATCAAAAATGGTTCCTTTAGCTTGGTCAAGGTTACCAAAGATGATTTTTTAATTTTTTTTAACTTTTTATAGATTTTTTATTAATTTTTTAAAAATAAACTATGAAAGACTAATCAAAAATCAGGTGTCAACAGCTGCCCCTCTTTGAGAGGAATTTCGTCAGAGGTTTCTCTCAAAGACAAGGTGACACCTGTATTCCGATCGACTCGACTGGGAAAATAAAAGAAATCATGACATCCAATTTTCATGCCCATCAATGTGTGCTTTTCCTTAAAAAGAGATGTGCTCATTCAATTCCCTGATATGATGTAAGAAAGTTAAGGAGTAGATAGACTTCCCTGCCCCTTACTTGTCGAATGCTTGCAGCATTTGCTGTGTCTGATGGGTTCAAGTAGATTCCTAAGGACTTGTCATCGGAGTGTCCTGGGGATGTTAAGCTCTGACCTGTATGGTAGGTCAAACCATAATGGGATTCCTAACTGATAGGAACCTAAGGAAGACGCATCCCACATTTGGGAATTTGCCAAGGGTTTTGATCCGTGTGGTGGACTAAACTAGAAATGGCTTGCCTAATGTAAGGCTTATTAGGGAAAACGAATCCTCCCGCGTTCGGGATTCAGCAAGGTTTTGATCCGTATGGTGGATCGGACCATTGGGTTGATCCTTCTGGCGGTCTCTACCAGTCCTTTGACCCTTCAGGCGGTTTCTACCATTCATTGACCTTTCATGCGGTTTCTACCATTGAGTTGACCCTTCAGGCGGTTTCTACCATTGGTTGACCCTTCAGGCGGTTTCTACCATACATTGACCCTTCAGGCGGTTTCTACCATTGTTTTGACCCTTCAGGCGGTTTCTTCCATTGGTTGACCCTTCAGGCGGTTTCTACCATACATTGACCCTTCAGGCGGTTTCTACCATTGTGTTGACCCTTCAGGCGGTTTCTACCATTGATTGACCCATCAAGCGGTTTCTACCATTGAGTTGACCCTTCAGGCGGTTTCTACCATTTATGAGATTCCAAATTGATATGAATCAAAGGATGACGTACCCACTCTTCGGGGCTAGTCGGAGACTCGATCATTCTGTGGATCGGTCTTAGAAAAGACTTGCCTACTAAAAGGCTTCACCTAAGGATGACGCACCCAGTCTTTGGGGCGGCCAAAAGTCCTGCAGAAAGCTTAGACCTGAAAATATTTTCCTCGCCAAGAAGATATTAGTAATCTTTGGGAAGACAATAATTTTCTAACTGACAAAATTCTACGACTTAAGTTTTAGTCATGAAATGTGCATTTTGATTGCTGGAGGTTATCCAAAACATTCCTGCCATATACAGATGTGATCATAAATTCCTTGCACGGAAACTCTAGATCAAACAATTTGAAAATTTCAAAAAGAGTTTGCTCAAAACATCCATTGGAGTATTTCTCATCCAAGAAGGCTTCTCACTGCTCTGTGATAATGATCTTTAATAGGGAAAGTGCTCAATTTCCTACCAACCTGTGCTTGGGTTTCAGGATCATTCGCAACGCATACATTTCGACCGATCAGGAGGTCTTTCACGGGACCGTAGTGTTAGGCTTGGATATCGGTTTCCAAGGGGGACTCACTTTTGAGTCAAGGCCGTTGAACGAAAATTTTCACTATCTGCTCCGGGTTTACAAGTCAAGAACCCTGTAAAATGAGAAAGAAATAGTCTTGCTCGTACTTCTTTGAGCTAAGTTATACATTAACCCAAGTGTCATAGTCAGATAAGACTGCTTCAGGGTTGTAACATTGGAAGGATTGGGGACCGAAAAAGGCTTATTTTTTGTCCAAAAATTGTGAAGGGTTTGGCATTGGTGATCATTGCAAATTTACCACATGTCCTTCGAAGAACATCTCCATTTCTTGAAGTGTACACTCCTCTTTTAGAGCGCACAAGGATGTTTAAAAGTGTCTCTTGTTACATTAAGAGACCGTCTGTTTGTGTGTTTGCAATTTGAGCACGACATCATTTGGAGAGTAGTCATCTTAATCTGACTCCTTTGCAGGGTCTTTTCATCGTATATCTAGACTTTACTGGGGATATTTTGAATAGACATCAGCCTTGCTTTTTACCAGGCACTTTGCTTTTTCTTGATGTCTAGGGATTTTTCTTTTCCCCCTTTTTTTAATCCCGTGTTTTTCTTTTCTTTTGGAGCTAGGATTTTCGGCAATCATGCTAAATATGCAACTTAAACTTTGGCACGCTTCCATTCCTAGAGTGATGTTGCCTTTGCTTTGGAATATGCAATGATCACCAATAGGTTGATGAAATGAATTTGCTGGCTCAACTTGGTCGTGCAAAGGATAACAGTGTGTAGGATAGAGAAATGAATTATTCTCGTCATCCTATGACACTTGGATTATCATATAAACAACACACAAAGATTTATGTTAGTCCGAGCAAGAAAATTTCAAACCGTTTACTTTCTGATACTGTTGGACTAACCTTCATTTGCCCCAATGTGGGGTGGTTCTTGACAGGGTTGAGAATGAAAATCGCCGTTCAATGGGGTTCTCAATGGGCATCTGTAGTGTTTGGAATGATGAAATAAATGCCTCTGTCATCTCGATCCATGTAATCGTTGCGAATGACCCTTATATCCATAGGTTAAGGTTTCGCTATCATTTCCAATCTCCTCATCTCTCAAGTGTGTATGGGACGTGTTTGGATTAGGCTCGCTTCTCTTATGAGAAAATACCCTTTTGAACGGTTCAAACGACTCTTGTTGGAAAAATTCATTTCATTTCATCAAGATTTATCCTTCAAAGGGATTTTGTGATGCACCATACATGTGTAATTCATGTTCAGACAATCTCATGTTTTAAAACATGAATGTCAATGAAGTAAGAATTCTATGTCTTTTTAGATGTGAGAATCGAATTATTTCTGAAAGTTTTTAATCTCCAATGAATTGGGAAAAGGGATACTTACCTGCCCATCGAGGCTGGAGATCCTGGAGATATAAAAGGGATATGTCATCGTATATTCTAAAACTTTACAAAAATTGGAACGATACATCTTACCCTTGGTCATATGCTCCAACGAGTGTACAAGGGTTGTGAAAATCTGCAATGTCTGCCCTGATGGCGAGCTCCTGCCAAGGATAAATATTAAGCATTATTTTGGGTTTCCAAATTCAAAACAAATTGGGACGATACTACTTTACTCTTGATTTGAATTCCATTCTGCATGCCAATGTGCAGATTGTAGAAGCCGGCCCTCAAGCTTGTGGCCATGATTTCTTCGTCTGGTTGGGCAACGAATCCACCTCGAGGATTTACGTCGGAGGAGATTCATTCATCTTTTTGGGCGTGTTTCATGCACTGTTTTGTTATTTGAATGCATGGCTTCTTGGGTGCCTCGTCTCTGTTCATCACCTGAGAGGAAAATGAGAGAACATTATCCCCGCATCTGATTGAAAATCATTTAGGAACGATACGTTCTTTTTACCAAATGGGTGGCTCCGCGGCCAAATGCGTTTTACATTGAAAGAATGGATTCCATTACGCTCTGCGGATGATAACTATCGCTTCAGGGACTTGCCCCACGGATTAAACGATGAATTTGATGTCTTCGGCTTCGACATGCTTTCCGGATGTAGGAATGGTTTGCCCCCATTTTCAGTGGAGATGGGTTTTGTCGAGTGGGCAAGATCAAAAACTCATCCTAGATTTGGCTTTAGTCGAAGGTTGAAATCCCGACCTTGGATAAGCGAATCATGATTCATCTCCTTCTGCTTCGGATTTGTCATTTGCATGCTTCACATTTTACAATACCAACTTCGCCGCTTGATGAAAATGAATCGATGATTTTCGAATTGCCCCAAGTTCTATAGTCATCTGCGTCGAATCTCTTTGAACTTCATCGGGTGATAGACCAACTGATAAAATGATTTTTCAATCCCGAGATCGAACTCCTGACGTTTCGTACCACTTCCATTTCACTGACTACCAGGACACAGCACTATTGGCGTCCCTAACTGGTTCGTTTTTTGTTATAAAATTCTTGAAGCAGTTAGTGACCCCCATCGAGACTGAAACAAGCTCAATTTAGAGTTCATAACGACTAAAGGTCCCTTAGAACGATACAGAGCTAACCGTCTTTGAGCTCGCTCGGGCTTTTGCTCGCATTTTCCTATGTGAAGCCTTTAAATGTTTTTCTTCGTGGCGTTCAATTGATTCGCCTCGACTCTAATCTAACAAGGGATTGTCGCACTCAAGCATGATGATGCTCGCAGGTAGTACTGATCGCTGCCCCATATTAACTCTAGGCATTAAGGAAGATTATCTTGCATGGAAGACTTTATGACAGAAAGATTAATGATACATCCAGTCACATGTGCCTAGTTCCCTTGAGGATTCTCGGTGATCAGCCAGTTACACCATGAATCAGACATATAATCGCCATTTTGGATCATAACTTCATGAGCCCATCAGTTTTAAACTGATCGATCCAGATATGGAGCTCCTCATCAAGGAAATCTTTTGATTCTTCGAGCAACTGATATTCGGGTTGACCATCATCGCTTGGCGTTGAAGGATTCCTGTTTCTGTTGTGAGCGATCTGATTCTTCGAGCTAGAACCTTCGTCGTTGCTCGAGATTATAAGAGGATGATTGATCGGTTCACTATCAAAAGCACCTTCCATTTGGGAATGGAAGAAACAAAAATCCTCAGAGCATCCGCCCGCTTGATCTTCCAAAATCATATGCCCAAGCCGGGCAGATCTTTGAACACTAGGCGCAATATGTTGATCGGGGATAGGAAGAGCACTAGCGAAAAGTTGCTGCTCAAACCAAGGAGTTCGTACCTGCTGCACTTGAGGCATATACTCTTGAGGGGTGCTGAGATGATTCGGGGGAATATTCTGATTAGCGCCCAAGTAGTCGATGGTGCTGCTACCAGCTTGGTCGGTGCCTAGATTCGGCAGGGTATTTCTTACTTCAGGGGCATTGTAGTTATAGCCATGCCTAGTGTTTAGGCACAAGTTGAGTTCTTTCAGGTTCAGTGCTGTGTGGCGCTGTCTTAGCGCCCTTCTGTAGCTCTTGAGGTGACTCGCGACTCCATCTTTAGTGAGTCCTGGTATGTTCATGATCTCAAGTATGCGCGTTGGATATGCTGAGTTGATCCCTAGTTGCTGAACCGCACTAAGGAACTTGAGATGAAGCTCGGGGGACCAATTGACCCTCGTCTTCTTGCGACCCGGAACAGTGTTGACAACTTGGCTATTGCTCTCTGGCCTATTTCCAGTAGGATTTGATCGAGCCGGAAATTGTTGTGGAGGGAATTCATCAGCTTTGGATTGGTCGGTCGTGATAGTAAGCTCATCGTTAAGGAAACTCCAATCATTGTGACGCATATCACATCCTTTAGAAGGCATCGGTATTGACTTCGTAGAATTGATTTGTTCATGCATATCTCCAACAAAATCCGATTGTATCGAAGATGGTTCGAGGGAGTGGGGTGGTGAATGAGCATTTTCAATCGTCATATAAGGCTTATCAAGGAACATTTCGCCGAGAGTGATAGGGCCACCGCAATTAAGGCAAGCGATAGTGCTGGGAGCTTTCTTATACCTCATGTTCTCCGCTCGAAGCTTTTCGTTTTCCTCCTTTAGAATCGCAAGTTCTTGACGTCTGTGTTGAGCCCTCAATTTGGCTCGCTTATTTTGAAACCAAAACTTGACCCTTAAAGGCTTCATCCCTAGCTTCTGGCCCAATTCATTTCTTTGTTTCATGTTCGGGAGAGGGCATTCACTAAAGAAAGCTTCAAGCTCTTGGATTTCATTCTGAGTGTGGCACTGGCGACGTTTCCTTTTCCGGGATTGACCATCGCTGCTGCTGTTGTCGTCGCTACTGAGATCCTGAACTTCGTTGCCGAAAGGGTTGGGTTCTGTGGTTCTGGTACCAGACGCCATCCTGGAATCTTCGAGATCTCTCAGTAGTTCATTTTCTGAGATTTTTGGATCAGTCGCCTCTAGCAACTGATGGTAACTCTCAAACATGTTGGATCGAAAAATGTTCGATCAATTTTTGCTCACTCAGGGTTCTCTACTCTCTCATGTATGCTCACTCTCTCTAAATTTTCTTTTGAGTGGTTCTGTATGCCCATGAAACGTTCTTTAAACATGGATGAAGATCATCAGGCAAGCGTTGCTCCCAAGATTTCGTATTTCCCGCTTTGTCGTCTTCTTTCTTCTTTTCAACGTGGAGGGACACCAAATCGATTTCCTTTTCTCGATATCCATGTCTGTCTCCCACTTATTTTCAAAAAGGTGGAACTACGCTCGCCTCCCGCTCAGTTTTTTAATATGATGGGACCGCCAAATCCTTTTCCAACTTTTTTCGATAGTTGCGCTTAACTCCCGCTCAATTTTAATATGGTGACACCGACATATCTTTTTACAACTTTTTTAGGTTTATCAAGCCTGAAATCGCGGACTGGGACAAATCTGATGGTTCACCGAAAGAGCCACCATTGCTTTACCCAATTAAGTTGGCTCCACGAGCATTATTGCTGTGCCTTTCTTCATTCTCGAGTTGCTATAAAAGGAGGAGTTAATGCAGAGAAGATTAACACTCTTACATAATTGCCTTTTCGTATTTTAATCACTCTACCACACTCATCTTCTTCTCCCTCACTCCAACGAAAATGACATCCTCTCCTATTCGCGCTTTCTCGGCCGAAATTTTGGCCCAGTGGGAAAAACTCTATAACCTCCTCGGTCGAGGCTATGCTCATATAGCCGATCACCCAGAAACTGAAGATGAAATCCGTATTTTTCTCGTGGAAATAGACACCACCTCCATCGATGGCACTAATTTAGAGAGGGAATATAGAATCTTCCCAACCCTCTTTATAAACTTTTTAGAGACTTACCGTGTCGCTCATCGAAAAGCTACCGTGGCTCACGTTTTGCGAGCTCGCTATGAGGATCGGTCCAACTGCTTGGTGTTGGCCAACCTTGTGGCCGATAGTCACAGAAAGGCTGTTGAGTTCGCCAACAAGCGAGTCTCGATGTTGCTTCGCGAGAGGGGAAATTTGGTGGAGCGCTTGGCCTTATCCTTGACCACCTATGAGCACGACCGTCGTAATGTCGTGTTGAAGTTTCAATGTGAGTGGCAGGAAGAAAGGCTTGACAGCATTACCGGGGATATAGCCCATGGGAGAGGACTAGTTCGGGACCTGGAAATAGCCGCCGAAGATCACGGGACCAAGGTTGCCGATCTTAAAGGGGAATGTAAACGCCTTCTTCTTAAGCTTGCAGATCTCGAGTCTCGAGGTGGTGAGTATAAGCAAAGCATCAATAATATGGAGGGCCAACTAGGTTCCTTTGTGATGCTAATTAGGGCTCATTGCGGTTTTATGTTTCCACCCCCATGATTTGTATGATCTGCTTTTAAGGTCCCTCGATTGAGCGAAATGAATGAAAGCTCTAATGTGTGTGTCTCAACTTCTGTATGGCTGACTTTCTCGAACACCTGACCACTCTCAACCTAGGCAAGCTGCGCTTTGACTTTGATGATTCGAGCGTGTACATCTTGATTTTTTAATCTTGCTTATGATCTGATAAAGGAACCTCCCACCGCGATTATCCACAAAAAGACTTCTCTTCTCTACTTGTTTTTAACCTGTTTCAAATGAAAAGGCAGAATCAGAAGAAAGAATTTGAAAAATAAAGCATAAATCCTTTCAATTTTATGCTTACTTCTGATTAATAGGGATAAGAGCTTTTACAAGGGTTTTGGCCTTGTGCAAAAGCTTTTATCAATATTCCTCAAAGGAAAGCATATCATTGAAAGGAATGTAATTCACGATAATCGCCTTTGATCAATTCCAAGAAAATCAATGGAATGTTCAAAAGTACACAATTACGATGTGTTTTAAATTCAATTGAAGATACGGTATCCAAATTAAAGCTGTTTGCTAAAAACGAGAGTAATTTGGATATCTATCTTTTCATTAAATTTGAAAAACACGAATACTCTTGATCAATTATTGTGGATTACCAATGATGCAAAATATGCATGAACCAATTCAAGTTTATAGTTCCTTCTGGCGAAATTGGGATTGTATTGCCCTATACGGCCAAAAGGTTGTATAAGACTTCCAATTTCAATTTCATCCAAAGGAATTATAAAATTGATTTTGGAGTATTCGAGTGATTAGAAGAAATGCCACTATCACATTCCAATGACAAGTCAATAGAAATACAACAAATTTCAATCTGAATGTATATAAACACAAATAGATCCCTAATACAATCAATCTAAGGGATCAGATAGAGAGGATCTCAGCAAAATAAATCCTATACAAGAAGGCTAGAAATGAAAAATAAAACAAAGGAATGTGATCTTAATACTTAGAGATGCCCCAGTTTCGATCTTTGAGACGTGACTTCAGGATCACATATTCCAAATCGTCATCTTCATTAGATGATACCTCAATGATGTCCATAGTAGGCTCTTCTTATCCACTTGGCGCTCGTAATGGGATGACACCATCTTCATCTTCCATCAAGAACATTGGGAGGAAAACACTCATATCTATCCTCAAAATGGCATTTAATCCAATCAAGAGCTGTAACAAGTTCGAGGGATAGAAAAGTCTTACCAACCAAACTTAAGAGAAAATCAAGCTTCTCTGTATTTTTTGCAGTGTTAGGTATACTAACCTTCCATAGACAAACGCATGAGACAAGTGAGGGAAAACTCCTAAAAATCAAAAGATAGGGCTTGGTACCTAAAGCCAAGGTTCTCGCCTCGAATTCTGGGAAGAGCCGATTCCATTGCACAACTATCGTTGCATTGGGACTCAATCCATAGTTCGAAGTGAGCGGAATTGAAAAGTGGATTACCCCATGTTTTTCCTCACGGAGATTCCATTTTCAATTCCTTCTATTGTGTTCCTAAAGAGGGCGCCTAGGGTTTTAGGCGCAATTGTGTGTATTCATTGTGTCGTGCTAAAGCAATAGACATGCATTTTATTTAACAATCACCGCTTCAATATAAACATCCACACAATCATACATCCAAAACTCCTGCCTGCATAAAACAAAGTTAACAAGCACTTCACCCCTTATTTCTCCCATCTACAAAAACATCTAACACATTCGTTAGCATATACACCTCACTTTCGAGAGCATCTGCATAAAATTAGGTTAGAAGAATCAATCAACTTTTTAATCGGCTCAAGTCCACTAAATGGTTAAGAACCAGTCCCCAGTGGAGTCGCCAGTCTGTCGCGACCCTCTTGAGGTTGTCGGGCTCTCGAGGGCTAATGGGCCGTCCTGTCTGGTCGGACGCGAGCCTCTCCCAAGGCCCATTACCCAAATCGCAACGGAGGTATGCGTGATCGACTTTCAGTGTGGTCTAGTGACATGTGCTAAATGTGCATGCCATGGAGTCGCCACCAATCATTTTTTTAGGGTGTGATTGGACCACCCAATCGAATAGTTGGGAGTTTCTATTCAATTCTGTGAGAACCAGAGAAATGGTTTCGGGGACTTAATTACACCAACTGTCAGAGTTGATGCCATTTCGGTACCTAAGTTGACTTAATTTTCTAGCCTGAGATTCATGCGGATGAGTAAGGTATGAACCCTAAATCTAGAAATTCATGCAGATAGGAGTGATTATCCTAGCAATCACAATCAGTAATAAAATGCGCAACTCAAGGAATCTAGATATGCAAATAAATCACTTGGCATTCCTAGTAAGGCCCTATTTATCAATCACAGCTCAAGAATGATTTAGCTGTCCTAGCTATTCTACACACGATCTAACCTAAGAAAAGTATTAGGAAGCATCGAAGGAGTTCGAGAGTACTCACATGGGGTTCGCCGTGCCCTGGTTTGGTCTTGGACGAGCTATCGAGCTCATGCCGACCCGATTATATTTGAGGATCCACTCGGCGTTTTACACCATGAAATCATGTGAAACAAAAACGAAAATATTCAGCAAGGGGAATTTATTATAGATGGTGGCCGATCTAATTGGACGTCAAGACTAAAAAATATGTAGAAATTTACAAATTAAAATACTCGAATGACATTTTTTTGCCAAATTCAACTCTATGCGTCGTGAAGAAACACATGCAATTGAACTTGAATTTTGACTATTTATGAGTTCAAAATGAAAAAGAAATTAAAATAAAAATATTGACTATTTTTCTATATTTTTACGACATCGAACGCTATTTTTCTTCATTTTTCATGTATTTTTCTATTTTTGGAAAATATTAAAAAATATTAAAAAATATGACAAATTATTTTTTTTTATCAAAAATGGTTCCTTTAGCTTGGTCAAGGTTACCAAAGATGATTTTTTAATTTTTTTTTAACTTTTTATAGATTTTTTATGAATTTTTTAAAAATAAACTATGAAAGACTAATAAAAAATCAGGTGTCAACATTGCGGAATGAATAAAGTTCAGTGTACGATTAGGAACAAAAGCAGTATAGCAGTGTGCAGAAAATCTAAATACAAAGGTAAGAGTTTAGAGAAGAGGATATTGCACACAGTATTTATAGTGGTTCGGCTTAGTTCAAGCCTACGTCCACTCTCCCACGATGACAGCCGATTGGCTGGATTTCACTATGAAGAATCAAGAGAATTACAATCACTCAAGTGTTTTGTTTCCCTCTCTCACAGATTTTCACAATGAAGGATTTTGAATACAGAATGCTCTCTTTGATGAAACTCAAAATATACTTGCATTTTGGATTGTTGTTCGCACGCCTTTTCTTCTAGTCAACATTATTCTTCTTTTATACTCCCCTGCCTCCGAACTAGCCGTTGGGATCCAGCCAAGGGATCGCTCTTCAATCCTTGATTGGACGTCATCAATCGTGATTGAACGAGACTGTATCTTCAGAAGATATGTAGACCGTTGGGTAAGACATTGAACCCTTCTGATTTAGTCGCCCATACAACTAAATCTCCAGCTTCCATAAGTGTGATATGTTTGAGTTGCTTCTTGAGGATATATTCCTTAGAGGATGATATCCCAATATAGAAAGTCCCTTAATTGATTAGAGGATAATTGAATATCACTTGCCTTGATTGGAAACCTGCCATACATGGGTCTTCGTGATTTGTAGAATGCAGAGACTGATCTTTCTTCTCATTCGTTTAAGAAAGATTTGATCAGTTGGCATGGAATGGTAATACAGAGATTTGATGTGGTCCATCCGTCACTGTTTGGATCGTGAGGAGCACTTCCATCTGACCCTTGGTCAGAAGCGCTTTCATCTGATCCTTCGTCATAAGCACTTCCATCTGACCCTTAGTCAGAAGCACTTCCATCTGACCCTTCATTAGAAGTACTTCCATCTGACCCTTAGTCAGAAGCACCTCCATCTGACCCTTCGTCAGAAGCACTTCCATCTGACCCTTCGTCAGCGCGACAGAATTGGAATCACTCAACCTTCTGCTTACACATTCTTCATGCATCACATTTCATTAAACAATATCTTGAAGGTTTTGTCAGAATCAAAATAAAAGAGAATTTCCACAACAGATACTGTTCGATTCGGATTGTGATTCGGTTCGGTTTTATCCATTGACCATAACTATTTGGTTCGGCTCGGTTATTTAAAAAAACCGAATCCAACCGTAAGGTTGACACTTGTACTCTGAGTAAACCTGTCAAACGGGTGGATCGGATCATAAATTGTTCAATTCAAATTGACTTATTAACTTTCTTATGAACCATTTATGCTTACCATAGATTTTTTGATCAAACAATAAAAATTATATTACCAAATCATTGTGGGCAATTTTTATAGTCTTTATATTTTTTCACTAAAAATATGAATTTTTTTAATTTCTTTCTAATAATCAAATTTTTTAATTTCTATTTTTTTTTCTTTTTTAAAAATTTATGTTTAGTTTTTTCTCTATTTATTTCTAAGATCGGCGAGGGCGGTGACCTTCACTTAAGGGACTACTAGGCGATAAGGGTAAGTGGTTCCTGATCCTCCTCAACATCTGGGAATCAATCCAGTGATCCCAAATCTCAATTTTCATAACTGTGGACCGGCTGAGATCAGCCGATCCAGTTCGATTCTCGGGTAATCCATGAAGGAAAATCAAAGCCGATTTTTCATATCCAACAACGGAAAATATTTTTCGGGTCTTTTTTATATTTTAACCAAACACCGAAAAACATTGTCATTTTCCTGCAAAATTACTTTCCGAAAAATATTTTCTGAAGACATCGCATTTTTAGAGAAAAAAATAGAGCTGAAAAGATTTAAAATTAGGACCCCATACTCTATCTAATACCAAGTGAGATTTTGTAGGCTCACTGCCAATTGTTCTAAAAGCTTAAACATAATGAATGCCCGATTTACTTATTCTATCACATTCACATTCTTCTGGACTTTTCTTAGAACTGCTTAACCTAGAGGTCTACCCCTCAAAGTAGGCAACTCGAGATTTTTAACCATGTTAGTCATCCACGAAAATATGTTAGGAGGTGAAATTTCATAGGATTTAGGAGACTGCGTTGGATTGCTATTATTGAGGATGGGAGTCAAATAAGATTAGGGGTGATCGGTTCTAGGATGGATATTTCCCACCCTATAACCGAAAACCGCCTGCTAGGGATCGGTTCCGTAAAATGCGAACCGTGAACCATCCGCTCGTTTCATGGATTCGCCCGAAAATCGAACCATCGGTCTGGTCTGGCTGTTACGGTCCTACCGAACACCAACATCAATTAAAAAAGAAAAGGGAACCAATCTTTAGCGGCTGAAGGAGGAAAAATTTCAATAATGCAAGATAACAATTGGGACAATGATTTAGTACCATTGCCAAATAAAAAAATTTCAGTATGCAAGATAACAAGCATTATAATTTTGCAAAAGTTATTTCAAAAGAATATATGTTTATATTATATAAAAGGATCGATCTGGTTGGGTAGGTTTGATGGTTCTCACTCGAAGTCGGGAACCAAACCAGTACCCACTGGTTCTAGAAAATTGGAATTGGGAACCAGATCGTACCAGCCGGTTACCATCCAAAATCGGCAGGTTAGGTGCGGGCCGGTCCAATTTGGGTGGATCATGATTTTTTGCTCATCCCTAATAAGATATATATATATATTTTTTTTTTTTTTTGCTAGAACATCCCTAATAAGATTGTATTGAAGTATACTAGATCTTTCAAGCAATGTCTTTTTTTTTTTTCAAGGAGTTGTCGAGTTTTTAGAGATATCTCAATTCTTCAAAGTTCCGAATCTGTCTTGCAATAATTTCGTCACACGTCAAATCCATACCCAGAATCTCGGGAATAACCGGCCATCTTTTGTAGAATAAAAGACGAAAATAACCAAAATTAGTAATTTTGCATATCGATTAAACAAAACCTTTCATTGAATGAAAATCAATAGAAAGCCCAATATATCATGAATTAATTAAGAATTAGACATTCTTCAAATCAATAAACTTCATTCAAAAAGTCTAAAGTCCCATGTCACCCCGACCCGCTCTCCACAAATTTCCTCGCGTTCGAAAGCCCGAATGACAAATATCGGAGCGTGGTCGGATTAATTACCTCTATGTGCTTAGGCGCACTCAGTCGAAGCTCAAGCAGATTCTTGTATATCATTGAGTGTGGTCGAATTAATTATCTCTCGCTCTCGAAATTTCCGCCCCGAGCTGATTCTTGTATATCATTGAGTGATCGAAGCTCAAGCAGATTTTCCAGAGAAAGGCACTTTCCCTGAAAGTCTGTTGCTTGCAAGTTCAAGTGACTCTAGCTTTTTTGCAATTTGATATCGACTGAGGAACCTGTCCCTCGTACTTGGTTGGCTCCTACGTTCAAAGTCTGTTAGAGAAGAGAGATTGAGTACCCAAGTTGGGATTGTACCAGACAATTGGTTCATTGCTACAGAAAAATATTGTAATTTCAGCAGGCGGCCGGGAACCGGGGGGAATGCTCCCGCCATAGCTTCGGTAGAAGTTTCTCTGGTTACTTGGTTCTTTACAAGGATGAGGTTCACATGGTCAGAGCAAGCTAACATGTTTATAGTGACGAGATATGCGGCACAACCGCCCGACATGTTTACGACGGAGGAGAGATCGTCCAGAGAGTATTTGTGCTCCCAAGTTTAGAACCGGGACAGAGTCTTTGGTCTTCCAATTTCAGAACCAAGACCCTTTGGTGCTTGTGACTGTACGTGCCGCCAAATCACTGGCAAAAACCAAATCCCTTTAAAGGAATTTCCAGTTATTCCAGCCTTATATGCGAGCAGAGCGAACCTGTCGGTTTGTTTGTGGCAGAATAGGCTTAGTTAAAGCACAGCGCAAGAGCAAAACGACCGCAAAGGAAGTTGCACAATGGTGACTCTGCACTTGCAAGTTTCACGACTCAAAAGGGGAAGCGGGTATATATGGAATCAAAGCAAGAAGAAACAAAGAGATATATCCTAGGATATGATACGTGCTGATTCGAGTCATAAAGAGAATTAGGTGGGCAGAAACAGCTAGTGGCGAAAGGGAATCGCAAAATGCGGCCCCAAGTCCGAGCGCATTGGCAACCGAGGAGGTTCTGCAATGCAAGTCCAGCCAGTTTATAGATGAATAGCGGACTCAGGTACTCTTCAGTTGCTCTCCAGAACGGCGCGCTACTTTTCAATCACCACATTACAGCAATTTTTCACAGATTTGCGGGCTTGCTAATAAGAGATTACAGAAAATTCAGTTTAACCTTTTGTTTAGCGACCTTAATGTTCCTCTCACCTGATCGACACTACGGTTCAGCCATTCTTTTCTTCGTTTTTTGTGGTCCTTTTCATTTTCTTTCAGGATAATCGCCCGTCGAAGCTGGAGAGAAGCTGCTTCTGAAAGGACGTGTCCATTCGGAATGAAGAGAAACAGTCTTCAGTGGTGATGATGATGAAACATTGGCAGTGATCGTCTCCTAACGGTAATATAAATAGGGGGAAGACATGTACTCTGTTCATAATTTCTCCGCGTGATTAAAAACTTTCGTATGGAAAGATTACTTAAGTTTTTATACAGTGCTCAGTGGTGAAATTAAAGTGCTGCTCTGGCCAAAGAGAATCGTAGTAAGTCAGGCTTTTACCACAGTAACCTTTCACCATGAAAAGCAACTTTACTTCCAAGCTCTTCAAATTCAAGTAACTTCTCCATGCTTTATAATCACTGCGTATTTAGAGGAAGTAAGTTTAAACATATTGGTGATTAGTAACTTCCTGAAGTAGTTAGTAATTTCTACCTTTAAATGTTGCTTATTCATGTGATTAATGAATTGCCTTGTGAAACAAGTGACGATCGACATATCTATTACGAGTTTTATGCATGTGTCGTTAAGTTTTCTTCCAAAGAAAAAGCGATCTAGTAACTTTACCAGAACGCGAAAAAAAAAAGCAAGGACAGTAGTAAACTTCAGAAATATACGTGCTGAATAATTTGCACTTGCATTTACCCAAAAAAAATGCAAGTACAAAATAAAACTGTAAATGTTGCTTATTCATGTGATTAATGAATTCCCTTGTGAAAGAAGTGACTATCGATATATCTATTATGAGTTTCTTCCATAGAAAAAGCGGTCCAGTAACTTTACCAGAATGCGAAAATAAAAGCAAGGACAGTAGTTGCAGCCCTAGAAAAATCCAATACACTCAAGTTACATTGTTCTACCACAGCATTCCTGGATGATTCCTACTACGCACAACCACAGTTGATACGTGTTCTCCAATTACTGCATGCTAGAATGCTGAATCTATACATCCTTAGAAACTCACCATAGCAACCGCATCATCTATAGCTGACTAAACATAGTTTTAGGAACAGAGATCGATTCCTGACATTGGATAAGTTCGAAACAAAGTATTTCGGAAAATACCTTTCGCCCTAATGCCTTGCATTTTCCCGAAGACATTCCTCCAAAGCCGAACCAAACGCACCCAAAGCAACGGCAAACCATTCTCAGTGAATCTGCAGAAACCAAGCTTTCTTTTGAATATGATTTCGAATAAGTAATTGTTTGTAATTCCTCTTCATGAGCATCATACCAATGAAAAGAACAAAAGAAAGAAGCGAGGCAATTTATAATGCAATGGCACCTAGCAGAATTCTAAGTAAAGCAACAGTACTCAAGAATGTGTGTGCACCATCGGCCTCGTGCTAGTTTAGTTATGTATAGATACAGAAGGAGAATAGCGATCAACTATCACTGAGGAAAACAGAATGATCGATCCTCTTCAGTTATAGATTTTACCTGTCGGCTTCCGTTTTCTTAGACAAACCGAATGGTATAACAGCTAAGCATGTGGTGGTTCATCTTCTCCATGTAAACCCAACGCAAATAGTTTCTCCCTAATCTGATCCAGCTGATTCGCAATTTCGCTGATGCTCATCTGCCTTCCAGGCGCACTGCACGAACAAGCAACTCCAATATTGTACACCATAACCAAACACTCTTGAAAGAGGCCATCGCTTTCGAAAAGCCAATGTCGGGGTCTATGGAGGCCTAATTGGTTCTCTTTCTTGAAGCAGAATGTTGTCTGTAGTCTCGAGTGCTCGTTCAGGCAAAGATTTTGCGACAAAACTATGAAGAGTCAAATCGTCTTTGAATGTGTCATTGGTGGGACTCAACCCTGTGAACATCTCCGGTAAGAGAATGCCGTAGCTGTAGACGTCTCCTTCTCTTGAAACCTTGCATCTCTGTGCATATTCTGCCACACATTCAGATCATAGTACAGGTTAAATTGGAGTGTGGATCTTCAAATGAGAATGTAATGTGCTCGAAGAAAATAAGAGTTATCATTAGCTACTAAACTTGAGAGAGAGAGAGAGAGAGAGAGAGAGAGAGAGAGAGAGAGAGAGAGAGAGAGAGAGAGTACCTGGCAGAGTGTAACCAATTGTCCCTCTAATACCCACTGAGCTCATCTCATTAACTACAGTATCAACGGATGATGCAATAAGGAATTTCGCCAATCCAAAGTCGCCAACACGTGCAACCATATCCGTGTCTAAGAGGATATTACTTGGTTTTAGGTCACAATGAACAATGGCGATGTGGCAGTGATGATGAAGATAATCTAGTGCAGAAGCAACATCAATAGCTATATTTATCCTCCGAATGAAATTCAGCTTTTTCGGGAGCTCATTTCCATCAAATGTTGCGTTTGGGTGTAGCCATCGTTCCAAGCTTCCATTGTCCATGAATTGACAGATTAAGGCCTTAAAATCATTTCCTTGATAATCACTACCAGAGCAAATTGTAAGTATCTTTAAGAGATTTCGATGTCTGATGTTCTTTAATGCCTCGCTCTCCACTATGAAGCTCTTTAGAGCACCATAATGGTCTAAATGAAGCACCTTGACAGCAACAACAGTTCCATTGTCTTCGAGTATCCCTCTATAAACAGAACCAAAGCTTCCAACACCTATCAAATCTGTTGAAGAAAAACCATTTGTTGCTTTTAGGAGTGCTCCATACGATACGTTCGGAAGTGAATCATTTATCAAACTCGAAGCTAGTTCATTTACATTTTTCTTTAACCGACAAAGATATATAAAATTTAGAATAAGAGCTATTCCAATAACTCCGAAAATAATGGAAGCAGACAATATTACTATAGTTTTCTTTCTGCTCTTGGAGCTTTTGGAGGTGCAGCTGGGGAGGTGATATTCTGGTAGTCCGCCGCAGATAGACATGCACGGTTCGACGGAACCGCCAGTTCCGGTTCAGGAACCGGCGGTTCCGGTTCCTAAAAAAGCTGGAACCGGAACCGGCCCTTAAAGAGGCGGTTCCGGTTCCGGTTCGGAACCGGCGGTTCCGGTTCCGGTTCCGGTTCAAGGAACCGCCGGTTCCCGTCGGTTCAATTTGTCCATATATATTTTTTATAATTTATTTGCAATATGAACAATCAAATTGAAGGTAGTTGAGTGGTTTAGGGTGCTTATTTCAACTAAAAGATCAAAGGTTCGAATCCCACTTCAAGCAATTATCATTTTCTCTATTTTTTTTTTATTTTTTTTATTAAAAATAACGGGTCGGAACCGGCCCGGAACCGCCGGTTCCGGGCCGGTTCCGAAAAAAGAGGAACCGGAACTGGCCCGTGAAGGTCCGGTTCCGGTTCCGGTTCGGAACCGCGGACCCGGTCAACGGGCCGGTTCCGGGTCCGGGTCCAATTTGGCCATGTCTAGCCGCAGAGCTCATTGTTCCCAATAATGGAAGTACCAGTTACATTCTTAAAGACTCCTTCATGTGGTAGCATGCCTACAAACTTATTGTACGATAAATTCAGAAGTTTCAAGGAGCGAAATCCTGCTAAAAATTCTGGAATCTGACCTAAAAGATTATTACGTGAAAGATCTAGCTCTTCGATGCCTCCTAACGATTTGATTGATTGAGGAATGGACCCGTGGAAGAAGTTGCCCCCCATCCTGAGTGATGTCAATTGAGTGCAATAACCCAAACTAGTGGGGATTTCACCTACCAACGAATTGTCTGAGATGTCCAAAGCAGTCAAAGCTCTCAATTTGCCAACATCTGTGGGTAGAACCCCATTTAGATGATTATGAGACAAGTCCAGACCAATCGCTAATGATGAGAGATCTATAAGCTGTGGAGGTATGTCACCACTCAGATTGTTCTTAGACAGATCAAGCATATCAAGGGGCCGGCAGTTTGACAGATGTGAAGGAATTTGCCCATGAAAGTTGTTGCCCCCAAGAAATAGCGAAATCAACTTGGTTAAATTTCCCAAGGAAGATGGGATAGTCCCTCCCAGGTTGTTATTATTTAAATACAGCCCCGCTAAGCCTTGTAGGGCCCCCAAATTTGAGGGGATGACACTTGAAAATTGGTTATCATTCATTTCCAATAATTCCAGATTGATCAAATTCTCGATTTCTTCTGGAATCTCACCAGATATTTGATTTTGGCTGAAAACAAATATTATGAGAGTGGTGGATAAACTACCTATGCATTTAGGTAAAACCCCACCAAATTTGTTCCTCCCACCAACCAGGATCTCTAATTTGGTGCTATTTGTTAACGAGCAAAGGAAGCTCAAGTCTTCGGGTTTTCCACTTCCAAGCTGATTAGCACCGATTAGAAACCTACTAAGCTTATACAACTTCTCCAAAGAAGGCACTTTTCCGAAAAATTTGTTCAAATTAAGTTGAAACACGTCTAGCTTTGTGCAATTCAATATTGACGGAGGAATGGGCGCCTCAAGTTGGTTCCTGCCAACGCAAAAAAAATTCAAGATCTGGGAGTTTGAGGCCTATGCTTGCATGTAGAGTCCCCTGTATCCGGCTGTCTCCAGCATCAAACACAACCAGCGAGGAGAGATTGAGTAAGGAAGATGGAATTGTACCTGACAATTTGTTTCCTCCAAAACAAAGGACTTGCAAGTTTGTCAGGTGGCCTAGAACTTGGGGAATACTTCCACCCAAGTTGTTTGTAGTTAAATAAAGGAAGTCCAATGAAGATAAGTTCCCAATGGAAGAAGGCACACTCCCGGTTAGATTGTTCCAACCCAAGTGGAACTGTTGTAGCTTCGACATTGAACCGAGCTCTCCAAGAATTTCTCCAATTAGTTCGTTAAACCCAAGCCAGAGGGTGATCAGGTCTGAGCAACCCAACATGTTTTTGGGAATTCCGCCAACCAATGAATTGTTGTTCAATTGTAGGATATGCAGGCGGCGCAACTGGCCGAGTTGTGGAGGGATTTCTTGATTGAAGCTATTGTTTTGTAGCAAGATCTTCCTTAAGAAGCTGAGGTTTCCAATATGAGGAGAGATTGATCCGGAGAGTCCTTGTGATTGCAGGTCCAAGACGGTGACTCTTTGGTGCCTTCGGCCTTCACGTAATGCCATGCCACTGGCAAAACCCAATGCTATTGTTCCATGAGTTGAGCATACCGAAAGGATCTATCTGTCTGCCAGCCTTAAATGCGAGGAGCGCGAGCTTGTCTGTTTCGTTGGTGGTGGTGGAAACTTTGCTAAAGCACAGTACAAGAACAATACCAAGAAGCAAGTGGCATGATCGAGACTCTGCAAAACTCGTGCTTGCGAGTTTCATGACTCAAAGCGCAAGAAAACGGACAGAGATGAAAAGCAAAGGCAAGAAGAACAAGAGGCAGGATCAATGCTAGAGGAACCTGTGAAGAGATCTAAAAGAAGGTGTCGATTTTTCTTGGACAGCTTGCGCTTTTCGTCTTCTTTTTTTTGTTCCTATTTTTATGGGTCGTTCAGTGCTCTATAAAAAGAAGAAGAGAAAGAGTTTCTTCCAGTCAAACTGCTTATGGCAAGGGAAAGATGTTGTTCCAGGCTAGGCTATACACCTAAAGGGGGGTCAATAGGTGTATGTATCGAATTTCGACAAATAATGCGAAATTGATAAAACAATCGAAATTGAGATAACACAAGTGATAGCAAAGTATTGCAGTGCTTCTGTCAGACGGTTAATAGATGCAATTGATAGAGGCAGAAGGAGTAGGAAAGCGTTGCACACGAGATTATAGTGGTTCGGCTTTTGAGGGCCTACGTCCACTCTCCCACACTAACAGCCTACTGGTTGGATTTCACTAAGTATCCGAATAAGAGATTACAGAAACATGAGTGACTGCTTGAACTTCCACTGCTTCAATAGAAGCGGACTATGCCTCTACCAAGATTTTTCACTCAGCACTCTTTCTCTGCTTCACTCTCTCTTACGGGATTCACTAAGGTGCTTTTAGACAACAATGAAGCTCTCTTTGAATGAGGTTTGTTCTTTCTTGGTTGTCCTCCGCTCTTTGGACTTCGTGCTCTTTATAGTCCTTGTTCTCCAAGCTCCCCGCTAGACAGATCCACTCCGAGGATCAATCACCAAAACTAGCCGTTGGTTGATTGACAAAAGATCACTAGTTGTTTACGGTAAGATACACCAGAAATTTGGAAAGATATATTCGCCCATACAAATATATCGAAGACCTTTAAACAAAGAATCTAATTAAGGTATTTGCCTAAACATTGAATTGGCAATCAGGATAACCTTTAAAAGGAAAACCTTTAGGAAATCATTTTGATTGACACAATGACGATATGACTTAGCATCGAAATCTTTTTCCAGATCATTGACTGTTAGTGGGGAAGTTTGATCTGCTACAAATAGAAAACAAGATTTAGTCGGAATATATAACAAAAAATTGCGAACGACCAACTAGTGTGCCTCTGCCATATGGTTTGCCTACTTTTATCAAGATGGATATGTTAGAGATAAACACAGTGGAATACATATCCTTCAAGTTCAACCAAATTCTAATTATCAAGACATGAATGGTTTTGTTTATGTCAAAATCAACAGTAATTTCCTAACAATCTCCCCCTATTTTGATGGAGACAAAAACCATTTTCTCGAATTGCGATAGAGCTTATAAAGAGCAAACTTACAGAGCATTCTGGTGTCTCTCCCCCTTTTGTCAGCATCAAAAGATCAGAGATAGTCATAAAGCAAACAATTTATTCAAACATGCAATTTATAGTACGTCAGTACATTGCATGCTAGCATAATCATGATAGAAAATGCAACAAAACATGAGGGTGGAGAATCATTTTGGAGGTTGTGAAGAAGAGGATGGTTTGGATGTGGCAATGTCGAATGGAACGCGAACAAGGTTGAAGGTGGTCAAGTCCCGCAGCCGCATGTCGAACACTTCTGTTAAATTCTTCATTTTTCGGGCCAGCAAAACTTGGTTCTGAGCAAACATAACCAGATCCCCTGAAACCTAGTCTTGAGCTTTCTTGACTTCAACTAGTAGACAGCTTTCAATGGATTTTTCAAGCGACTTTGAAGAGCATCAGTTTGCTTGAAGAGTTCTGCCCGGAGAATATTGATCTGCTGCTGCATCTTCTCTTGTCCCTGCTGAACGTTTAAGAGATGCTATGTGAAGGTCTCAAGTGCTTGTGTCAATTTCTCCCCCTGAGTGTCAGCCCATTCTTTTAGACTGGCAAGATCAAGTTTGTCAGCAAGAACAGTTCGATCCTCTTCACGTTGAGCTCTTTCACTGCGAAGAGCTTCAAAGTATTCTTCACGAAGTTGTTGCTTTTCCTCATCTCTTTTTGCTCTTCTTGCCTCTGCTTCAGCAAGTTCTTCAGCTTTTCGTTTCTTTTCTTCCTTAATTACTCTCGTGACGGCTGCTGTCGCTGCAAGTTGAGCTTGAGTGATGCTTTCCTTCTCAAAAAGTGCGTCTGCTTCTGCCTGTGCCTTGGCAGCAGCTTCTGCTTCTGCTCTGGCCTCATCGAGTAGTCTGGCATGGGTCTCAACTTCCAACTGAGCCTGTTCTTCTGCTACTTCTTGAGCTTCTTCACGAATCTGAGTGTCCAAATCTTGAATTATGTCTTCAGTTTGTTGTATAGCCTGCTCCTTTGCTTCAAACAAAGCTATGGCACTCTCTTCCAATTCACTACTCTTTTCCAGTAGAGTAGTTTCTCCTTTTTTCCATTTCCTCAGCAATCTGTGCATCTATCGCAGCCTGAGAAGACTTCTGGCTTAGAGGAGAGGCATCACCAGAGATAGTTTTCTCAGAATCAGAGGAGACAGAGTCCTTCTTGACTCTTTTTCCTTTCTTCGGGGACATAGAAACTTTCCTTAAAGCTTTTCTCTTTGGTCTTCCTTTCAATTTCACCAGTGTTGCACCAATGATTTTCTTTGCGGCATCATCAAGATCACAGCCTGTCTTGATGATATGACCGTCCTTATCCATCCAACCATTAGGAGTGACAGAAAAATGCATCTTAAATAATATATCAGCTCCTACTGTCATACCTAGCAGAATTTCTTTCTTCATTTTTGAGGGGGATTTGACATCCAATGCTCGAAAGAGTTTGGTAATGAGAGCGCTATAAGGAAGTTGACCAGCTCGCTTGGTGACAGTGCGATACATTTGAAAGATGATGGTATGTGCCAGCGAAAAAGACTTGCCTTTTACAATTGCAGCCATCAATCGAGCTTCGTACCTTGATACATCAGTAGTGGATGAGGCTTTAGGACGAACACATCCAATGAGAATCTTGTGCACGATCCTGCATATCAAAGGCATGGCAGAATAGTTGATATGTGTCCCGATGCTCCTTCAATAGTCAGTATCTTCTGTGATCAGCTTGTAAGCTTCGTTAGACGAAATCTCGATTTTCACAAAGTCAGACGCTCTTACTCCAATGAGAGATGCTATCAGTTTGGCAGACACAACATACCAAAAATCGCCAACAGTGAAAGTCATTCTGTTCGGGTTCTTTGTGAAATGCAAGTTGGAATAAAATAAAGCCACCAATTCAGGGTACACAACTTCAGAATCGGTACAAAAAGTCAGCAAGTCTAACTTCTCAAACATCTCAGTGACAAGAATACCATGACTATCAAGATAGTCAAAATCAACCGTCTTATGTGGCATTACCTGTCGGGCCAGAAAGCTTTGAAAAGAGTCATGATGTTGTTGACTCTTGAACAGTTTGGGTCGAAATTTTGTATCTTTTGCAAACCCACCAAATGCTCGAAAGTTCTCAAACAGCAGATCGTCGTCATCAGTAGTCCTTACCCTAGACTCAGTGTCATCTCCTTCTTCCAAAGAATCATATGTTTCCTCTACATCATCACTGATCTTTTCTTTCCCTTTCGATGTACCAACATCCTGTTTCTCAACATTGGCAGTATAAAAAAGACTTGCAAATTTCCTAACCTCAGTCTCAACATCCAAAGCAGAATTGAACCCAAATTTTTTCACAAATTGTTCCACAGCATGATCATCCATCCAGGATTTACGCATGAGGGTGATGGATTTTTGTATCCCCTCAAGAGTTTGGAACGGAGATGGAGTAGAAATGCTCGAACTTGGACTTGGATGAGTGGTAGGAGTGTGAAAAACTTGTAAAGATCCCTCATTTGGCGGGGAGTTAGTAGACCCACTCGATCCTCGTTCTGCTGAGGAAACTTCCATGCTATCGGAGTCTTCGTCCACCAAGGAAATGTGTGAGGGACCACATTTTGAGAACCGGGTGGCTTGGACGGATGTTCTTTGTGATCGGCGAACAGAGGTGGAGGTTTTCTTTGGCTCGAGAGAGAGAGGTTTACGAGGCATGACAGAGAAGATGAACGGTTTTCGAGTGGAAAGTTTGAATTTTTAAGAGGATAGGAGAAAGGTGATAGCTTTTTGAAGGGCGGTTGTGTGTGAAGAGAGTGAGAAACTGTTCCTTTTATAGGGATAGTGTAAAGAGCGGTTATTAAAGGCAACTTCCTGAGCGGTTTCCAAGATGGCCGAGAAAGTAGGGATTTGTGATAAATGGTAACAGATAGTTTTTCTTGGAAAGTGGATATGCATGATAATATTCAGTCAATCAATCACAGCATATTCGAATAAAATCATAAGAGATTTGAGATCATACCTTCGCTTCTTAGCAAATTGGAAAGGATTTTATTTCCTTTCTTTCAACCCCTCTTTCCTGCATCTACTCAAGATTTCAAAGGAAAGTTAGTAATTCCAAGCTTTTCTTTAATAAAATTGAAACTACCTTTTTCAAGAGGTTTCGTAAAGATGTCAGCCAATTGATTTTTAGAATCAACAAACTGAATATGAACATCATTATTTTGCACATGATCTCTTATAAAAGGTTACACGATTTTTCCTCTCTACAACCCCATTTTGTTCTGGAGTGTAAGGAGTAGAGAAATTGTGTTGTAAAACTTTTTCAATGCAATAGGAAGAGAAATTTTGATTTTCAAATTCTCCACTGTGATCCGTTTTAATGCAAGAAACTGTGTAACCTTTTTCATTCTGGACAAGTTTTGCAAAGTTAGAGAAATATGAAAATACTTTATTTTTGTGAGCAAGAAAGTATACCCATGTAAAACGAGTGTAGTCATCTACTATCACTAAACAGTATCTCTTACCGCCAAGGCTTTGACTTCGGGTAGGACCAAAGATGTCCATATGTAGAGCCTGTAATGCTCGATTAGTAGAGACACAATTGATTGGTTTAAAGGAACTCCTTATCTGCTTTCCAAGAGTACATACTGTACATAATTCAGCTTTGTCAAATCTGACTTTTGGTAATCCTTTCACAAGCTTTTTGGAAGATAGCTTGATGATTTGTTTATGACTGATGTGCCCAAGTTTCTTGTGTCATAGGTCAGACTCTTCCTTGATTGTAATCAGACATTTTTCCTCTTCGGTGTCCACATCTAATAGGTAGATGTTTCCATGTCTTCTTCCCGTGAAGATTTGAGTTTTGTCACTGCTTTCACCTGTGCATTTGTTCTCTTGGAAGCATATCTTATAACCAATATCACAGAGTTAACTTACGGTCAGAAGATTGTAGTTGAGTCCTTCAACGAGTGATACGTTGCTTATTGTTAGCTTTTCGATTCTAGCAGTTCCTCTACCTGTTATCTTTCCTTTGCTTCCTCCGAAAGACACACTTCTACTATTTACTTTGGAAATATTCATAAACTTTCTTGCATCACCTGTCATATGTCTTGAGCAGCCACTATCAAGGTACCACTTGTTCTTCTTCTTAGGTACCTACAAACAATAGATAGATTCACGATTTCTTTGGTACCCAAATCTTTTTGGGTCCTTTTGTGTTAGTAGACTTTATAAAAGGTCCTCTGATAGGTTTCCAGACTTTAGGGCACTCATTTTTCAAATGAGTCTTGTCTCCACAGTTGGAACAGAAAAATTCGTGGACAACAGGTTTTACAAAATGTTTTTGAAAATGTTTTTTGTAATCTTTCTTCGAAGGCCTCTGTTTTCGCCTTTCTTCATATTTAGGAAATGTATTTTGTAAAACAGTTTTATTTTTCATTCCAAGACCTTTTTGTCATAATAAGAAATCTGAATAGAGAGGATATGCTCCAAGGTTTTTGAACATGTTGAAAAATTATTTTTTATTTTTGAAATATCTTGCTTGATGAAAACGTTCTCTTTTGAGAGAGAATCGTATCTTTCTTGTAAATTCGAAAGATCCTTTTTGAGAAAATCATGTTTTTCGGATAAGCTCATATTTTCCCTTTTGAGAAGATCACGATCTTGAAGTATTACAGAATATCCTTTTTGAAGAAAATCAATCTTTTCATTTTTGGAAAGATCCTGTTGCCTTAGCTTAGAATTTTCCTTTTTCAAATCAGAGATCCTTTTAAGAGCATTTTTCAAATCCGAACATAATTCATCAATGTAATCAGATACTTCATCAGAGATTTCAAGAGAACTTACCTCTTTTTCATCCTCTGAATCCGAAGTTGCCATAAGACAAATATTTGCACAATCTTCATCATCACTTTCTTCACATTCGGTATCGCTCCATGTCTCAGCCTTTAGTGCTTTCTTTTTCTTCTCAAATTTTCCTCGAGTCTTCTTCAGAGAGGGACAGTTTGGCTTGATGTGTCTGCGTTTACCGCATTCGAAACAAGTTACTTCCTTGCCTTCATCCTTTTCACCAGAAGATTTTTCAGTTTGTCTGAAAGGTCGTTTTCCTTTGAAGTTCTTCCCTCTTCTTGCCATCTTTATGAATCTTTTAACCATCAATGCCAATTCTTCATCGTCATCCTCTGCCTCTAATTCCGAGTCACTCGAATTAATCATCTTTGATCTCAGGGCAATTTCCTTTCTCCCTTTTGTTTCATCTTCTTCATTCTGTCGCTCAGACTCATATGATGTTAGTGTACCTACAAGTTCATCAACAGTCAAAGGTGAGATTCTTGATGTTTCACGAATAGTGGTTTTTATGTTGTTCCACTCCTTTATCAATCCTCTCAGAACTTTGTTGACCCTTTCCGTTTGAGAAATCTGCTTGCCATAATAAGTTAAGCCATTCACAATATTTGTAAACTTGTTGATCATATCAGAATCAGATTCGTCAGGTTTCATCTTAAAAGATTCATATTTTCCAAGCAAAATATTCGTCTTTGTTTCCTTGACTCTATCAGTCCCTTCATGGGTAAGTTGCAGACTTTCCCAGATTTCCTTTGCTGTTTCACAAGAGCAGATGTTATTATATTGAGATGGAGATAAAGCACAATAGAAAGAATAAATTGCTTTTAAATCTAAAGTTTCTCTTTTGGAGATCTCCGAGACACTATGCTTTGGTTCTTCTTTGCTGCTTTCTTTTGACGAGGAGATTGTTGGATTTGCCCCATTCTGTACGGCATCCCACATCAGTGGGTCTGTAGATTTGATGAATGCTTTCATCTTATTCTTCCAGATGTTGTAGTCTCTTCCATCAAAGTATGGAGGTCGTGTGTTTCTTTGGCCTTCCACAATACCTGCTCCAAGATGCTAGCCATTGAAGATCGTCAGCTTAGAAGTATACACTTCCAAAAACAAACCTTAGGCTCTGATACCAATTGTTGTTCCAGGCTAGGCTATACACCTAGAGGGGGGGGGTGAATAGGTGTATGTATCGAATTTCGACAAATAATGCGGAATTGATAAAAACAATCAAAATTGAGATAACAAAAGTGATAGCAAAGTATTGCAGTGCTTCTACCAGACGGTTAATAGATGCAGTTGATAGATGCAGAAGGAGTAGGAAAGCATTGCACACGAGATTATAGTGGTTCGGCTTTTGAGGGCTTACGTCCACTCTCCCACACTAACAGCGTCACGCCCCGAGTCCTTTCGAGCGCGCAACATCGCCTTACTGCCAAACTGTTTAGTCTCTTGCCCAGGATCCAAAATATCGCACTAGCTAATGAGACTCATATGCACATGCGGAAGCAACATACATAACTCCATGCATAAGACAATAAGACGACTTGAGGGAAATAGACACTTAACCATTTCTCCACAATCAATCATATTTGATTTGGAAAAACTCTCTCGTCAACGCCATGGCCATTCGGCCTTATCACAAACATCAAGAGGTACTCAATCGACGAAGTTAGGAAATTCATCAATTAATCACATAAGGCCGACATTACACTTACGGTGTCGTTTTCATCATTTAGTCCCCCTATTAATGACCACGGCCAGAAAAGAATTAGAGGTCGTTAAGCCATTTTCATGCATTGAATCATCGTATCACAACCATGGCCGAACACTCCTAAGCTCAATTGAGGATTTTGCTAACTCAAACAATCTCAATCATGCCCTATCACTTCCAATGGCGCCAGGAGGGGTTCAGCCTACACTAGCACTTATTCACTAACTCACTTCAACCATTTAATCAACACAACAAGTCATAAAAGGTAAGGTCATACTCGGTTCTTCCAAGGTCAGATTCGGTCCCCACGGTTCTCGCCCAATCGGCCCATTAAACTCATCAAAATTAACTCTCACCCGGTCTTTCCATCACACAAGGTCTTAGCTAAGGGTTAGGATAAGCTTACCTAGCTCAAGAGTCCAAGAAATCGGCGGCAAGTGGCGTGGAAAACGGCACGGCGCACGGCGGTTCCTCGGCGATCAAATCTGGCCTCTAGGAGTTCTATACGAAAATAACCAAGAACAAACCTTAATACCACTTCTACTGTAACGCCCCGAGACCTCTCAGGCGCACATCATCGCCTTGCTAAACGTTCCTTTGTGGATGGTACCCAGGATCTTTACAATATACGGTAGGCAATGAAACTTAAATGAACATGCAATAGCGTCATGCAAAAACTCCTAAGCAATTAAACACTAGATGGTCTGAGGGAAGTAAGACACTTAATCAAGTCGTAGCATAACATGCAATTCACTTTACAACATAAACATAAACTGGGATACAACAATTAGGATTTGGGGAGATGGTTAGCCTAATCAAAAGAGACGACGGGCTAAGGGTCAGGCACTACTCAAAAGTGGAACTCCAAAAAGTCATGGATGCCTAGGCTATCTAAGGGTCGGGCTCGCGGTCATCATCGGGATCCTCGCGGTGCACGAGATCATACTCCTCTAGGTCTTCCTCGTCTTCCTCTTCGAACACCTCTTCTGGATCTTCATCTTCTTCTTCGAACACCTCTTCTGGATCTTCATCTTCTTCTTCGAACACCTCCTTTGGATCCTCGTCTTCCTCGAAATCAGGTCGAGGGTGGAAGATGGCCTCTCCATCGGGGTTGAACTCCTCCTCCAAGGGCTCGTCCTCGGAGTCGTCTAGTGCCTGTTCGTCCTCCTCGGGATCGGACTCGTCAGTCTCCATGAGATCTTCAGCATCAGAAGGCTCCACGACCTGGCCGTCAGCCTCGGGGTTCTGAGTCGATGCCGGCGGAAGATCCGGATCGGGGGCGGTCTCGGAATCAGTAAGCTCTCCATCAGCGGGGTGCACTATCGAAGGGTCCTGCTCGCCAACGACATCCCACGGTACGTCAAAAGTCCTCAGCGGTCCGACTGTGAGATCGCCGTCTCGATAAAACCATGCTGCAAATCGGTTCGGCTTCCAGTCTGCTAAGCCCACATCCATCCAAATCGTGCCATACTTCCTAATATACGCCTTCTCTTCTCCCACCGGGTACTCCGTGGAATACTGCTCTGTCCAGATGGGTACCCCAAAAATCGGCGGCGGCATACTCAGGGTTTCGGGTCTGAAATGGTGGGTCCCACGACGGGGTGAGACATACTCAGTAAACTAGCCTAACCCTAAGCTAGGAACTTGGGACGTCCAGACATTCCTAACACATGCAATTGTGAGATGCACGAATAACAGGTAAAGGCATATATTAATTCAATTAGAAATGTACTCAGTCATGCAACTCACAGGTTTAAACTAAACAGGGCTCGTACTTGGGCACTTAACATATCATCATTTAGCAAATAAACCACATGTGCGATACAATTGAAATTCTCATGGCTTAGCCCGCGTAATAACGCATCAGGCTTAAAAGATCAAGGAACCCGCGTTTAATGCCTCAGGTGTCCGATGCCATTCCTCACGACCCGCGTTTAACGCCTCAGGTCCATCCCGCGTTTAACGCATCAGGATGCCTCATGTACATATACTTATAGTTCCTTTCCATCGACATAATTAAATCAATCGTGCGCACTCTCATCAAATTAAGCTCGATGCGGCCCCTCAAGCTACCATCCCATATCATGGCAATGTCATGCGGTCAATAACACATCAATTGAGATAATTCCCTACTTTCTTAAACGGCCATTCGGCCATGTCACACCATCAATGGCACATCAATCAATTAAGGCATTATAACTCACTAATTAATCATACTAGGCCCAAATCACTAACATGGGGTCACCTAGCTCAATTGAGCCTATTGTAATTTTCCACAACTAGGATGCGATCCGTAATTTAAAGGTCATTTGCTCAACGCATTCGCACGATTGTCTCAAACCGAACATCCCTACGATCCAATTACGGTTTCATCAAGTTAATTGGGTGCAAATCAAACTCTAGCTCATCCTAGGGTGCCATAGGGCTTTCGGCCCATACCTAGGAGCATTCGCCAATTCATTTCATCCATGGTTTCTAACATCCAATCACCAAAACTCATCAAGGAAAATCATGACTACAAAATGCAAATTCGGATCCCCAATGAACCCTACCAAAACAGCCCTCTATACACTTCGAAATCCACCTCAAATGGTCCTTTCATGCACACAAGGTCCTAACTAAAGGTTAGGGGAGCTTACCCAAAGCCGAGGGCCAAGGGACGGTCGGTTGGAGCGGCGAGGGTGGCGCGGCGCACGGCGGTCCTCGGCGGTCAGACCTGGTCCGCGGGGTTCTAGGCGAAAATCGTCACAAACAAACCTTAATACTACTTCTATGACAAGTCTAAAACCTCTTAATATGTCTACTTAAGCACTAAGAGCAACTCACCTCAAGATCAACCATGAACTCCCAAGAACAGCCCTCTCCTTCTTCCTCTCGGCTCGGTCCGGTCTTGGGGTCTACGGGCGGCTCACGGCTCCAACGACGGCCCAGCTAGGTTTGAGAGGGAGGGGAGAGTCGCCTAGGTGGTGGTCGGAGCGGGCGGAACGGCGGCGAAGCGGCGGTCGGCCGCGGCTTGGCCGAGAGAGGGCGAGAGGGCGACGGACGAGAGTGAGAGGGAGAGAGAGCGAATGAGAGAGAGATGGAGGGGGGTGTCGTCCGAATGGAGGGGAGAGGAAGAGAGTGAGAGAGAGAAGGGTATAAGAAGCAAGGGAAATTTTTGGAGGGAAAGGGTAGTGGGGTGGTTCATGGGGTATGTGACAAAGAATAGTGTCTAGGAATGACTAGTTTTAGTGGGGTAGGTTTAAGGGAAATTGTCCAATCAAGCTTGGTGGATTGCAAACCAATAATTCAAAGACCAAAAGACCTAATTGCCCTTGCATTTTCGGCTGAAGGCTTGAGGGGGCAAATGACCATTTCGCCCTTGCTTCGGTCTTGGAAAAGCGTGCTAATCCTATGGGTAAAAAGGTCGATTTCGCTTGCCGGTTCGAATTTCGCTTTTCTAACCTATATGGAACTATTTCCAACCTTAATAACCAACCGATGAGGCGACGTCCAAATTTACTCCATTGTGGTCTCCGAATGTCCGGCCTCCAATCTCGAAGTCCAATCTATGGCTAAATTCAGTCAACTGTCATTCCAGCGCGTCTCGGACTAACGGGCGGCTCTTAGGAGTTTCGCGTATCGACCCGTGACAGAGGTCACGTTTAAGAGTTACTCGAGCCACGGCGGCTTTGGTTGTCATGTGATCGCGAGGGCCAATTACTGGTTCCGAAGGTTACGACCGTCAGGAATCGATTTAGGTTAATTCGCAAATCACGTCAGGGTCATACGGAATCACCCGTGAACCAATCGCATGACACTAGCAAATCGTTCCAAAACCATTCTTAGGTCGACCCGTGGTGGTCCAGAATGTTGCCTCGACGATCCTTATGGTCAAAGCGTCGACTCGTGGTTAAGTTCTTTGGTCCACGTACTTGGAATCCTATATGGCCATTCCCTACTGGTTAGTCGACTCGAGAGTGATCAATTCTGAGCGAGATTAGCTGGAACACTTCGATAGACATTCATTCATTAATAAGCTTCGAGATAGGGTCGAAATTCAGGATGTCACAACTCTTCCCCCCTTACAGAAATTTCGTCCTCGAAATTTACATTACAACCACCTACTCAAACGAATGGGGGTGCTGACGCCTCATCGCTTCCTCACTTTCCCAAGTGGCTCCTTCAGTTCCATGGTGCTCCCAGATCACCTTCACTAGCGGAATCGTCTTATTCCTCAGGGCTTGCTCCTTCCTGTCTTCGATCCTGACTGGTCTTTCCACATACGTTACCCGATCATCCACTTCTATCACTTCGTGGTCTAGCACATGGGTCACGTCCGGTTCGTACTTCCTCAGCATCGATACGTGGAATACATTGTGAACTTGCGACAGACTTGGCGGCAAGGCGAGTCGGTAGGCCAAAGTTCCAACTCGTTCCAGAATTTCGAAAGGGCCTACATACCTCGGACTCAGCTTTCCTTTCTTTCCAAACCGAGATAGACCTCGCATTGGTGACACTTTCAAGAAAACATGGTCCCCTACTTGAAACTCCAAAGGTCTGCGTCGCTTGTCGGCGTAACTCTTCTGGCGGCTCTGCGCGGTTTTCAATCTTTCTTTTATGGTTTTCACTGCTTCCACTGACTGTTCTACTAACTCTGGGCCTGTTATGCTTCTTTCTCCAACTTCGTCCCAACACAAAGGCGTCCTGCAGGCGCTACCGTACAATGCCTCGAACGGTGCCATACCGATGCTCTACTGGTAACTGTTGTTATAGGCAAACTCCACCAAGTGTAACTGATCTTCCCAACCTCCTTTAAAGTCCAAAACGCAGGCTCTCAACATGTCCTCAAGCGTTTGAATTGTCCTTTCTGATTGTCCGTTTGTTTGGGGGTGATAAGCGGTGCTGTATTGTAGCTTCGTCCCCAAGGCCACTTGTAGGCTCTTCCAAAATGAAGCGGTAAACTTGGGGTCTCTGTCTGAAGTAATCGTCACTGGGACTCCATGGAGGCGAACTACATACCTCATGTACAACTCTGCGTACCTATCCATTGCGAAATCTTTTCTCACTGCCAGGAAGTGCACGGACTTAGTCAGCCTATCCACGATCACCCAAATTGAATCATGCCCTTTCTGACTCCTCGGCAAGCCCACGACAAAGTCCATGGTAATGTGCTCCCACTTCCACTCGGGGATTTCCAAAGGTTGCAACATCCCACCAGGCTTACAATGCTGAGCCTTAACTTGCTGGCACGTTGTTGACACCTGATTTTTGACCATCTATTATTGCGATTTTTATTTTTAAAATTAATTAAAAATATAAAAAAAAAGTAAAAAAAAATCACAAAATCAACTTTGGTAACATTGGCCAAGCTAAAGGGACCATTTTGGATAAAAATATATATATATATATATATATATATATATATTTTCATATTTTTTTATTATTATTTTCAAAAAATATAAAAATAAAAATAAAATAATAAAATAATAGCAAAGTAATGTAAAAGGCCATCCACGATTACATTCCACTAAGGGATCTCGAGTGGTGTGGTCAAAAGGCTAAGGGGATTAATAATAATAAATAATAGAATAAAACAAAAGAAGAGATAATGGAGAATGCTCGTGGGATTGGGTGGAGTGCATGAAGAAAAGAAACATTAAAAAAAGGAGGGATGGTCCGAAGAGAATTTCCAAGGGGGGGACTGATGTTTTTCTCGAAGGAATTCCACTTGAAAAAGGGGAGGAGTCGGCCATTTTATTTTCGAGGAGAGGCAGACCGAAAGGAGGAGGAGGAGGCCGAGAGTTTGGAACTCGGTCTTTCGCCATCTCAGTCCATACTGAGCTCCACCAACAGTCCCAACGTTTTAAGGCGACCCACAGAGCGTACAAACTTCGACCGTATCGTTTTTCGTCGTAGCAAAAAAAAGAGCTTCGGCCTTGAACCCAAGATCCCATCGTGAGCTCGCGTGTTCGTCTTGAGCCAAACCGAGAACGTTAATTCACCAAAGGTGGCCGAGGATCGACGGACCGGAGATCGCTAACGAGCGATGGCCCACGGTTTGAGTCCGTTGAGGTGAGTTTGTATAAACCTTTTGTTACTTGTGGCTGCTCAAAGATGATGAATGAAAGCTGGACGAGTAAACCGTAAAAAAGGTATAGTCACCGGAGTTGTTTAGTTCGATAATGGTTGGTGGCGATAAAAGGGTCTGTGGAAGCGCTTCTGTTTGTTGGTCCCAGATGAGCTTCGGTGAAGGGCGCCGTGAAGAAGACGACCGCGCGCTCTCGGGAAGAAAGAGTCTGTGAACGTGGTGTGGAGTAGAGGGGACGACGGAAAAGAATTTTTTTTTTATATAAAAAATGAAAACAAAAGCATAACAAAGAAAGATAAGATCTATTGGTTGCTTCATCTAGAATCTTAACCCAACGGACGTGTGACCTTGTGGGGTTCTTTTATTTTATTAGTAAAGGATAATAATAAAAAAAAATAGAAGAAAACAATTGGAAATGAAAAGTACAAAAAAAAGAGGAAGGAAAAGTTTAAAGAAAAGGGAGGTAGGATCTCCATGTTTCCTCTAAAATCTTACGTTGATTTCATGGGTTGGCTTTTGTTTGTGAGAGGAAATAAAAAAGAAAAAAAATCAACTCAAATCAGGTCAACGAAAGTGGATGATGGGAATGATCAGATTAGGTGCACATGGGGATTCTTTTTGTGGATTGGGTCTACCTTAAGTTTGGGCTAGCGTGTGAGTTTCTTTTACAAGGATGGTTATATTTGGGCCTCCCGTAGGAGAAATTAGAAAGAACATTGGGCCAGGTCGAGTTGGGCTTTAGTATAAGTATTTGCTATAAAAAAAGATGAGAATGGGCCTTTCTCATTTTAGGTTTTATTTGGGCTTTTGGTTGGCATTTGGTTATGAAAGGAGTTGGGTTTATGGGTCTAAATCAGATCACTATTTTCGAAATTTTAAAAAAAATAATAATAATAAAAATTATTATTAGAAAAATCCCCAAAAAAATAGAAAATCATAAAAAACTCAAAAAAATTCGGAAAATTCAGAAAAATTCTAAAAAATTCCAGAAAATAGGAAATGACCACATTCAACTGGCCATGACCTGTTCCGGGTCTTTCGACCCCCGATCTTTCCAAAAATGACGGTTTTGCCCTTCCGGCAAACCGTCTTCCAAAAAAATTCTAAAAAATTCAGGAAAATCCCAAAAAAATAGGAAATGGCCACAAGCAACTGGCCAAGACTCATTTCGGGTGTTTTGAACCCCGACCCTTCTAAAAATGACGATTTCGCCCTTTGGGCGAATTGTCTTCCAAAAATCGAAGAAAAATCAAGAAATTCCAAAAAAATTCAGAAAAATTCTAAAAAATTCTCAAAAATGGGAAATGGCTACAATCAACTGGCCATGGAATATTTTGGGTAATTCGGTATCCAAACCTTCCAAAAATGACGATTTTGCCCTTCGGGCTAATCGTCCCCAAATCTTCCCATTTTACCCCTGGTCTGAAGTCACACCTTTCCTAAGCCTTTATGGCTATGCTGGGAAGCCATTGACTCGAATTGATGTGCATCGATGAGATTTATTTATGCACTTGTTTGCGCTTTCATTTAAATTGATTGTGATTGATAGGAATAGTCGTTCAATCTACATGAAACCCTGAATCAAACCTACCTCACCCAAACTTACCCCTGCATGAACTCTTAGTCAGGAAAATCACTCGCGTTAGGTACCGAAAGGGCGTTGGTAATGACACCAGCGTAACCAAGTCCCCGAACCCAAAATCTCTGGTTCCGCAGAACTGATCGATCTCTCCCAATCGGTCAGTAAGGTTTCCGGTCTACCCTCCAAGAAAGACCGGTGGCGACTCCAAATGCATGCACAATTTGCACATGCCACCACGACCACACTGAAGGTCGAAAGCGATCGACTCTTATCGTCGAAGAATACTCCCGCCGCGATTTGGTATGGGCCTGGGAGGGCCCGCGCCGATCCAAGACCCGCGATCGGTAATCCATTAGCCGCGTCCGCCTTGGGACGGGTCGCGACACACGTCAAACACTTCGCCACATGCTTAGCTACATCTACCTTCATTCCATTCCACCAGTAGTGTTGACGCAGGTTTTGATACATCTTCGTGCTACTTGGGTGGATACTATAGTTGCTCCTATGCGCTTCCGATAAGATCCTTTCTCTTAGCTCCTCGTCACTGGGCACGCACAAGCGTCCACGAAACTTCAGAATCCCATCTTCGGACACTTGAAAGTCGGGTTTCCTTTTTTCGGCATCCGTTTCCAAGATCTTTTGGATGTCGGGGTCCGTAGATTGCAACGCTTTTACCTTCTCATGAATCTCTGGTTCGATCCTCAATGTGGCTAGGAGACAAGACAGCTGGCAGACTTCAAGCTTAAATTCTGAATCTCTTATTCCTTCCAACAGAGTCCATTCCTTAACCATCAAATGCGCGATGCTCGATTTCCGACTCAGCACATCCGCAACCTTATTTGCCTTTCCAGGGTGATACAGGATATCACAATCATAGTCCTTGAGCAATTCCATCCATCGACGTTGCCTCATGTTCAACTCCTTTTGGGAAAACAAGTACTTCAAACTCTGGTGGTCGGTATAAATCTGAAATCTTTCTCCACACAAGTAATGCCTCCAAATCTTTAAGGCGAAGATGATGGCTGCTAGCTCCAAATCGTGCGTCGGGTAGTTCATCTCATGAGGTCTTAACTGTCTCGATGCATAAGCTACAACTCTTCCATGTTGCATCAAGACGCATCCTAGTCCCTTCAGCGACGCATCGCTATAGATCTCGTAACCTCCCGGTCCAGAAGGGATGGTCAACACTGGCGCAGTCGTCAGACGATGCTTCAGTTCCTGAAAACTCCTCTCACATTTATCCGTCCATTCAAACCTCGTATCCTTCTTAGTTAGCCCTGTCAAAGGAGTAGCTATCGAGGAGAACTTCTCCACGAACCTTCGGTAATACCCTGCTAATCCTAGGAAGCTCCGAACCTCCGTTACTGACGTAGGTCTAGGCCAATTCGTTACTGCTTCAATCTTTGCTGGGTCCACAGAAATCCCATTTCCAGAAATGACGTGTCCAAGGAATGCAACTTCGTTAAGCCAAAACTCGCACTTACTGAACTTGGCGTACATCGAGTGTTCCCTTAACGTCCGTAGAACTACACTCAATTGCTCCTCATGTTCCTCAGGACTCTTTGAGTAAATCAAGATGTCATCGATGAAGACGATAACGAACTGATCCAAGTATTCCTTAAACACTCTATGCATCAAATCCATAAAAGCAGCTGGGGCATTAGTCAACCCAAACGGCATGACTGTAAACTCATAATGCCCATACCTAGTCCGAAAGGCTGTCTTAGGTATGTCTTCCTTCTTAATTCTCAACTGGTGATAACCCGTCCTTAGGTCTATCTTGGAGAAAACAGACGCTCCTTGCAACTGGTCAAACAAGTCATCTATTCTCGGTAGCGGGTACTTGTTCTTGATAGTCACCTGATTCAACTGTCTGTAGTCAATGCATAAGCGCAACGACCCATCCTTTTTCCTTACAAACAAGACCGGCGCCCCCCAAGGCGAAGCGCTCGGGCGAATAAATCCTTTGTCCAGTAGTTCTTGCATCTGAACCTTCAATTCCTTCAACTCCGACAAGGACATCCTATATGGTGCTTTCGAGTTCGGTTCTATTCCGGGTGCTAACTCGATCACGAACTCTATTCCCCTTTCTGGAGGCAATCCTGGTAACTCTTGAGGGAAAACATCACGAAAGTCGCGCACTACCGCTATATCTTCTAACCTTGGTGCCTCTACGGTCGGATCCAGCACGGCAGCTAAGTAAGCTTGACACCCTTCGTCCAAAAGTCTAGTCACCTCAAGTGACGAAATCAAAGGGATTGAGGTTCCTCCTCGACTTCCCACAAACTCGAATCTAGGGCGATCATTAGGATGGAAATGGATCACCCTGCTACCACAATCCACGACAGCTCTTTGTCTACTCAACCAATCCATTCCGATAATCACGTCAAAGTCAAACATAGGCAGTACGGCTAGATCTATCCGTTCCTCACTACTCCAAATGACTATCTTACAACCTGAACAGCCTAAGAAAACAAGCACTTTATCCTTTAAAGGGGTGGTAACATGCAATATCACTTCCAGCGGTTTCAATTCAATTCCGACCAAATCAGCAAACTGAGCAGATATAAACGAATGCGATGCTCCAGGGTCAAACAAGGCATAGGCAGCGTGATCGCATAAAGTAACCGTACCTGTGACCACGCCAGGGGCGTTCTCCGCTTCCCTTCGCGCCACAACATACACCCTTCCTTGAGCTGGCGGCTTATTGGCATTGTTCAGAGGAGGTCCCGCCTGCGGTCCCGCTGGCGGACGATTCCCTTGAGCTTGGGGTCCCGGTACTTGGTTCGGGCAGTTCCTTATCTGATGGCCCAACTGGCCGCACTTGAAGCAAGCGCCCGTCCTGCTCGGGCAAGGTCTAGTTCCATGCTTTCTTCCGCACAAGCGGCAGTTCCAACTCGGCCTGGGAGTAGGCTTGCTAATATTCCTTCTCACTTGAGGGACAAAACGCCTATTGCTTGGCATCGGCCTCTTGCCGAACTGACGGTTATCCCTTACGGGAGTGAACCGTGATCCAGATGCTACTCCTCTTTCTCTCATGTCCCTTTCCACCAACTGACCTCTTTCATAAATTGCATCATAACCTTGTAGGTCCAACAGCACTAACTGGCTGCGAAGGTCAGGTCTCAGTCCATCTCTGAACTTTCTCGCCCTATCCTCAGGATTTTCGACCATTCTCGGGGCATACTTGGACAACCTTACGAATTCCGCCTCATACTGGTCGATGGTCATTTGATTTTGTCGAAGATTCTGAAATTCAATCATCTTCTGTTCTCGAGCCGCTCTGGAGAAATATTTGGCAGTGAACACTTCGGAGAAGACAGTCCAGTTGGGTTCTATGCCTTCTGGGAAGACTCTTCCCTTGGTGGCCTTCCACCAATCATTCGCCGTTCCACGTAGCTGGTACATCGCCAGAACTACCTTTTCAGCCTCAGTACAACCCAAAGCCTCAAAAGCCTTTTCCAATTCCTCAATCTAAGCAGGGGCAGTTCCAGGGTCCCCCGTGCCATCGAACTTTGGTGGCTTTAGCTTCATAAAGTGTTCCATCAGCTGGCCCATTCCTCGATTTCCTTGTCCTTGGGCGTTGCCACCCTCATTACCATGACCGTTGTTCCCGTTATTCCCACTTGCTAGGTTGGCAGCAGCGACAGCAGCTACCGCCGCTTGGGCAACAGCAGCATCTCTTTCCTCGGTCTGTCTACCCATCAAGTTCCCAATCTCCTCCAAGATCCTCATGACTCCATCATACCTAGGATCTTCTACCACTTGTGGCCTAGAGCTAGACGCTCCTCTAGTACCTCTGGTTCGGTTACTCATCTCGCTAGGTCCCTCAACACCTGAGCCACTATAATTCCATTCGGGAATTAGAGACCTAAGTCATCTACTTAAGTCGAATAAGGCTACGCTACACCCATAGCAGCAATCATAGTCAAAGCAACCATTACTCAAGCAATCATTAAAAGCATCACAACGAGGAAATCATCATCGTACCACACAATCAGTTGTCTCTACAGCCTAGCTCGTTCAAAATCAGTCACTCAATCGAGCAAACGGCAGTTAACACTCAGTGCCAAGTACGAAGCCCTTTAGCCTTAAGTCTACCAAAGATGACACCGGTCAATATGCCAATCACAAGCGCCATTTCACATGTCATGCATTCTATGCCTAACTCTAGCGAATCTCTAAGGTCTTACTACCCAATCATCCTCAAAGCATCACACCTTATTACTCCAGTCCTCAACCAACTTGGATCGAGCTAACCTCGCGCTGATACCAATTAAACGCGTATGTAAGGCCCCGAGACCTCTCAGGCGCACATCATCGCCTTGCTAAATGTTCCTTTGTGGATGGTACCCAGGATCTTTACAATATACAGTAGGCAATGAAACTTAAATGAACATGCAATAGCGTCATGCAAAAACTCCTAAGCAGTTAAACACTAGATGGTCTGAGGGAAGTAAGACACTTAATCAAGTCGTAGCATAACATGCAATTCACTTTACAACATAAACATAAACTGGGATACAACAATTAGGATTTGGGGAGATGGTTAGCCTAATCAAAAGAGACGACGAGCTAAGGGTCAGGCACTACTCAAAAGTGGAACTCCAAAAAGTCATGGATGCCTAGGCTATCTAAGGGTCGGGCTCGCGGTCATCATCGGGATCCTCGCGGTGCACGAGATCATACTCCTCTAGGTCTTCCTCGTCTTCCTCTTCGAACACCTCTTCTGGATCTTCATCTTCTTCTTCGAACACCACTTCTGGATCTTCATCTTCTTCTTCGAACACCACTTCTGGATCTTCATCTTCTTCTTCGAACACCTTCTCTGGATCCTCGTCTTCCTCGAAATCAAGTCGAGGGTGGAAGATGGCCTCTCCGTCGGGGTTGTACTCCTCCTCCAAGGGCTCGTCCTCGGAGTCGTCTAGTGCCTGTTCGTCCTCCTCGGGATCGGACTCGTCAGTCTCCATGAGATCTTCAGCATCAGAAGGCTCCACGACCTGGCCGTCAGCCTCGGGGTTCTGAGTCGGTGCCGGCGGAAGATCCGGATCGGGGGTGGTCTCGGAATCAGTAAGCTCTCCATCAGCGGGGTGTACTATCGAAGGGTCCTGCTCGCCAACGACATCCCACGGTACATCAAAAGTCCTCAGCGGTCCGACTGTGAGATCGCCGTCTCGATAAAACCATGCTACAAATCGGTTCGGCTTCCAGTCTACTAAGCCCACATCCATCCAAATCGTGCCATACTTCCTAATATACGCCTTCTCTTCTCCCACCGGGTACTCCGTGGAATACTGCTCTGTCCAGACGGGTACCCCAAAAATCGGCGGCGGCATACTCAGGGTTTCGGGTCTGAAATGGTGGGTCCCACGACGGGGTGAGATATACTCAGTAAACTAGCCTAACCCTAAGCTAGGCACTTGGGACGTCCAGACATTCCTAACACATGCAATTGCGAGATGCACGAATAACAGGTAAAGGCATATATTAATTCAATTAGAAATGTACTCAGTCATGCAACTCACAGGTTTAAACTAAACAGGGCTCGTACTTGGGCACTTAACATATCATCATTTAGCAGATAAACCACATGTACGATATAATTGAAATTCTCATGGCTTAGCCCGCGTAATAACGCATCAGGCTTAAAAGATCAAGGAACCCGCGTTTAACGCCTCAGGTGTCCGATGCCATTCCTCACGACCCGCGTTTAACGCCTCAGGTCCATCCCGCGTTTAACGCATTAGGATGCCTCATGTACATATACTTATAGTTCCTTTCCATCGACATAATTAAATCAATCGTGCGCACTCTCATCAAATTAAGCTCGATGCGGCCCCTCAAGCTACCATCCCATATCATGGCATTGTCATGCGGTCAATAACACATCAATTGAGATAATTCCCTACTTTCTTAAATGGCCATTCGGCCATGTCACACCATCAATGGCACATCAATCAATTAAGGCATTATAACTCACTAATTAATCATACTAGGCCCAAATCACTAACATGGGGTCACCTATCTCAATTGAGCCTATTGTAATTTTCCACAACTAGGATGCGATCCGTAATTTAAAGGTCATTTGCTCAACGCATTCACACGATTGTCTCAAACCGAACATCCCTACGATCCAATTACGGTTTCATCAAGTTAATTGGGTGCAAATCAAACTCTAGCTCATCCTAGGGTGCCATAGGGCATTCGGCCCATACCTAGGAGCATTCGCCAATTCATTTCATCCATGGTTTCTAACATCCAATCACCAAAACTCATCAAGGAAAATCATGACTACAAAATGCAAATTCGGATCCCCAATGAACCCTACCAAAACAGCCCTCTATACACTTCGAAATCCACCTCAAATGGTCCTTTCATGCACACAAGGTCCTAACTAAAGGTTAGGGGAGCTTACCCAAAGCCGAGGGCCAAGGGACGGTCGGTTGGAGCGGCGAGGGTGGCGCGGCGCACGGCGGTCCTCGGCGGTCAGACCTGGTCCGCGGGGTTCTAGGCGAAAATCGTCACAAACAAACCTTAATACTACTTCTATGACAAGTCTAAAACCTCTTAATATGTCTACTTAAGCACTAAGAGCAACTCACCTCAAGATCAACCATGAACTCCCAAGAACAGCCCTCTCCTTCTTCCTCTCGGCTCGGTCCGGTCTTGGGGTCTACGGACGGCTCACGGCTCCAACGACGGCCCAGCTAGGTTTGAGAGGGAGGGGAGAGTCGCCTAGGTGGTGGTCGGAGCGGGCGGAACGGCGGCGAAGCGGCGGTCGGCCGCGGCTTGGCCGAGAGAGGGCGAGAGGGCGACGGGCGAGAGTGAGAGGGAGAGAGAGCGAATGAGAGAGAGATGGAGGAGGGTGTCGTCCGAATGGAGGGGAGAGGAAGAGAGTGAGAGAGAGAAGGGTATAAGAAGCAAGGGAAATTTTTGGAGGGAAAGGGTAGTGGGGTGGTTCATGGGGTATGTGACAAAGAATAGTGTCTAGGAATGACTAGTTTTAGTGGGGTAGGTTTAAGGGAAATTGTCCAATCAAGCTTGGTGGATTGCAAACCAATAATTCAAAGACCAAAAAACCTAATTGCCCTTGCATTTTCGGCTGAAGGCTTGAGGTGGCAAATGACCATTTCGCCCTTGTTTCGGTCTTCGAAAAGCGTGCTAATCCTATGGGTAAAAAGGTCGATTTCGCTTGCCGGTTCGAATTTCGCTTTTCTAACCTATATGGAACTATTTCTAACCTTAATAACCAACCGATGAGGCGACGTCCAAATTTACTCCATTGTGGTCTCCGAATGTCCGGCCTCCAATCTCGAAGTCCAATCTAAGGCTAAATTCAGTCAACTGTCATTCCAGCGCGTCTCGGACTAACGGGCGGCTCTTAGGAGTTACGCGTATCAACCCGTGACTGAGGTCACGTTTAAGAGTTACTCGAGCCACGGCGGCTTTGGTTGTCATGTGATCGCGAGGGCCAATTACTGGTTCCGAAGGTTACGACCGTCATGAATCGATTTAGGTTAATTCGCAAATCACGTCATGGTCATACGGAATCACCCGTGAACCAATCGCATGACACTAGCAAATCGTTCTAAAACCATTCTTAGGTCGACCCGTAGTGGTCCAGAATGTTGCCTCGACGATCCTTATGGTCAAAGCGTCGACTCGTGGTTAAGTTGTTTGGTCCACGCACTTGGAATCCTATATGGCCATTCCCTACTGGTTAGTCGACTCGAGAGTGATCAATTCTGAGCCAGATTAGATGGAACACTTCGATAGACATTTATTCATTAATAAGCTTCGAGATAGGGTCGAAATTCGGGATGTCACATCTACCACAAGCCTATAACCTCCTAACATGCCTACCTAAGCACTAAGAGTCACTTACCTCAAGATCAAACAAGGGACCCCCAAGAACAGCCCTTGCTCTTGCTCGGCTCGGTTTCGGTCGGGGGAGTTGCTCGGTTGGCTTTGGGCTTGAGCGGCAGCTCATTCAGGGTCCAAGAGGGAGGCGAGGCCTTGTCGGTGGTGGTGTGAGGTGGCGGAGCGGCGGCGAAGGGGCGGTTGGCCGCGGTTCGCCAAGAGAGGGAGCGGCAACGGGCGAGAGGAAGAGAGAGCGATGAGAGTGAGAGGGAGGGTGATATCAAGAGAGGTTTTGGAGGGAAATTAGATAGTGGGGTGGTTAGGGCTGTGAATGACATGGAATAGTAACTTAGAATGACTACTTAATGGGGTTAGGTTTAGGGAAAATTGTCCAATCACAATCTTCTCACTTCTCCAATAATTCATCTCTCAAATGACCATACTACCCTTGGAATTTCGGCTGGTGGCTAGGGAGGGCAAATGACCATTTTACCCTTACTTAATCTAGTGAAAAGTGTACTAAGCTTAGGGGTAAAAGGGTCGATTTCGCTCGTCGGTTCGAATTTTGTTTTTCTAACTTATATGGGGCTAATTCCAATCTTAATAACTCCCCGATGAGACGACGTCCAAATTTACTCCATTGCGACCCTCGAATGTCCGGCCTCCAATCTCGAAGTCCAATCCATGGCTAAATTCAGTCAATTGCCATCCCAGCGCGTCTCGAACTAACGGGCGGCTCTTAGGAGTTACGCGTATCGACTCGCGACTAATATCACGTTTAAGAGTTACTAGAACCACGGCGGCTTTGGTTGTCATGTAATCGCGAGGTTCAATCACTAGTCCCGAAGGTTACGACCGTTAGGAATCGATTTAGGTTAATTCGCAAATCATGTCATGGTCATACGGAATCACGAGTGAACCATTCGCACGACACTAGCAAATCGTTCTAAAACCATTCTTAGATCGACCTTTAGCGGTTCTAAATATTCCCTCGACGATCCTTATGGTCAAAGCGTCGACTCGTGGTTAAGTTCTTTGGTCCACGTACTTTAAATCCTATATGGCCATTCCCCATTGGTTAGTTGACTCGAGAGTGATCAATTCTGAGCAAGATTAACTGGAATACATCGATAGACATTCATTCATTAATAAGCTTCGAGATAGGGTCGGAATTCAGAATGTCACAACTCTTCCCCCCTTGCAGAAATTTCGTCCTCGAAATTTACATTACAACCACCTACTCAAACAAATGGGGGTGCTGACGCCTCATCGCTTCCTCGCTTTCCCAGGTGGCTCCTTCAGTTCCATGGTGCTTCCAGATCACCTTTACTAGCGGGATCGTCTTGTTCCTTAGGACTTGCTCCTTTCTGTCCTCGATCCTAACTGGCCTTTCCACATACGACACTCGATCGTCCACTTCTATCACTTCGTGGTCCAGTATATGAGTCACGTCCGGTTTATACTTTCTTAGCATCGACACGTGGAACACATTGTGAACTTGCGATAAACTTGGCGGCAAGGCGAGTCTGTAGGCCAATGTCCCAATCTGCTCTAAGATTTCAAAAGGGCCTACGTACCTCGGACTTAGCTTTCCTTTCTTTCCAAATCGAGACAATCCTTTCATCGGTGACACCTTCAAGAAGACATGGTCTCCTACTTGAAACTCCAAAGGCCTTCGTCGCTTGTCGGCGTAACTTTTCTGGCGACTCTGCGCGGTTTTCAATCTTTCCCTTATGACTTTTACTGCCTCGACTGACTGTTCCACTAGTTATGGGCCAGTTATGCTTCTTTCACCAACCTCATCCCAGCATAAAGGAGTCCTGCATGCTCTACCGTATAATGCTTCGAATGGTGCCATTCCGATGCTCTGCTGGTAACTGTTGTTATAGGCAAACTCTACCAAGTGTAACTGATCCTCCCAACCTCCTTTAAAGTCTAATACGCAAGCTCTCAGCATATCCTCAAGCGTCTGAATTGTCCTTTCAGATTGTCTGTCTGTCTGGGGGTGGTAAGCGGTGTTGTACTGTAGTTTCGTCCCTAAAGCCTCTTGTAGGCTTTTCCAAAATGAAGCGGTAAACTTGGGGTCTCTGTCGGAAGTAATCGTCATTGGGACTCCATGAAGACGAACTATGTACCTCATGTACAACTCCACGTATCTATCCATCGCGAAATCTTTTCGTACTGCCAAGAAGTGTACGGATTTAGTCAGTCTATCCACGATCACCCAGATCGAATCATGTCCTCTCTGACTCCTTGGCAAACCCATGACAAAGTCCATGGTGATGTGCTCCCATTTCCACTCGGAGATTTTCAAAGGCTGCAACATCCCACCAGGCTTACAATGCTGAGTCTTAACTTGCTAGCACGTCAAACACTTCGCCACATGCTTAGCTACGTCCACTTTCATTCCATTCCACCAGTAGTGCTGACGCAGATTCTGATACATCTTCGTGCTACCCGGATGAATACTATAATTGCTCCTATGAGCTTCCGACAAGATCTTTTCTCTTAGTTCCTCGTCGCTGGGCACGCACAAGCGTCCACGAAACTTCAGAATCCCATCCTCGGATACTTGAAAGTCGGGTTTCCTTTTTGCGGCATCCATTTCCAGGATCTTTTGGATGTCGGGGTCCGTAGATTGCAACACTTTCACCTTCTTGTGAATCTCTGGTTCAATTCTCAGTGTGGCTAGGAGACAAGACAACTGATAGACTTCAAGCTTAAACTCCGAATCCCTTATTCCTTCCAACAGAGTCCATTCTTTAACCATCAAATGCGCGATGCTCGACTTCCGGCTAAGCGCATCCGCAACCTTATTTGCCTTTCGCGGGTGATACAAGATATCACAATCATAGTCCTTAAGCAACTCCATCCATCGACGTTGCCTCATGTTCAACTCCTTTTGGGAAAACAAGTACTTCAAACTCTAGTGGTCTGTGTAAATCTGAAATCTTTCTCCACACAAGTAATGCCTCCAAATCTTTAGCGCGAAGATGATGGCTGCTAGTTCCAAGTCATGTGTCGGGTAATTCATCTCATGAGGTCTTAACTGTCTCGATGCATAAGCTACAACTCTTCCATGCTGCATCAAGACGCATCATAATCCCTTCAGCGACGCATCGCTATAGATCTCACCTCCAGGTTCGGAAGGGATGGTCAACACTGGTGCAGTCGTCAAACGATGCTTGAGTTCCTGAAAACTTCTTTCACACTTATCCGTCCACTCAAACCGTGTATCCTTCTTTGTTAACCTCGTCAAAGGAGTAGCTATCGAGGAGAACTTCTCCACGAACCTTCGGTAATACCCTGCCAATCCTAGGAAGCTTCGGACCTCTGTTACTGACGTAGGTCTAGGCCAATTAGTTACTGCTTCAATCTTTGCGGGGTCCACAGAAATCTCATTTCCAGAGATGACATGTCCAAGGAACGCAACTTCGTTAAGCCAAAACTCGCACTTACTGAACTTGGCGTACAGCGAGTGTTCCCTTAACGTCCGTAGAACCATACTCAATTGCTCCTCATGCTCCTTAGGGCTCTTTGAGTAAATCAAGATGTCGTCGATGAAGACAATGACGAACTGATCCAAGTATTCCTTAAACACTCTGTGCATCAAATCCATGAAAGCAGCTGGGGCATTAGTCAACCCAAACGGCATGACCGTAAACTCATAATGCCCATATCTCGTCCGAAAAGCTGTCTTCGGTATATCTTCCTTCTTAATCCTCAACTGGTGATAACCCGTCCTTAGGTCTATCTTAGAGAACACCGAAGCTCATTGCAGTTGATCAAACAAGTCGTCAATCCTTGGCAACGGATACTTGTTCTTAATAGTTACCTGGTTCAACTGCTTGTAGTCAATGCATAAACGCAACGACCCATCCTTCTTCCTTACAAACAAGACTGGCGCTCCCCAAGACGAAGCACTTGGACGAATAAATCCTTTGTCCAGCAATTCCTGCATCTAAACCTTCAATTCCTTCAACTCCGATAAGGACATCCTATAGGGTGCTTTCGAAATCGGTTTCGTTCCGAGTGCTAACTCAATCACGAACTCTATTTCCCTTTCTGGAGGCAACCCTGGTAACTCTTGAGGAAAGACATCAGGGTAATCACGTACTACAGCTATATCCTCTAGCTTTGGTTCCTCTACGGTCGGATCCATCACGGTAGCTAAGTACGCTTGACACCCTTCGTCCAAAAGCCTAGTCACCTCAAGTGACGAAATCAAAGGGATCGAGGTTCCTCCTTGACTTCCCGCAAACTCGAATCTAGGGTGATCATTAGGATGGATATGAATCACCCTGCTACCACAATCAATGACAGCCCTTTGCCTACTTAACCAATCCATACCAATAATCACGTCAAAGTCAAACATAGGCAGCACGGCTAAATCTATCCGTTCCTCACTACCACCAACTACTATCTTACAATCTGGACAGCCTAGCGAAACCAACACTTTATCGTTCAATAGGGTGGTAACATGCAATATCACATCCAAAGGTCTCAATTCAATTCCAACCAAATCAGCAAACTGAGCAGATATGAACGAATGCGATGCTCGAGGGTCAAACAAGGCATAGGCAGCATGATCACACAAAGTAACCGTACCTATGACCACGCCAGGCGCGTTCTCTACCTCCCTTCGCGCCACAACATACACCCTTCCTTGAGCTGGCGGCCTATTTGCGTTGTTCTGCGGGGCTTCAGCCTGCGGTCCCATTGGTGGTCGGTTTCCTTGAGCTTGAGGTCCTGGTGCTTGACTTGGGCAATTCCTTATGTGATGGCCCAGCTGGCCACACTTGAAGCATGCGCCCGTCCTACTCGGGCAAGGTCCATTGCCATGCTTCCGCCCGCACAAGCGACAGTTCCAGTTCGACTGGTGGGCAGGCTTGCTAATATTCTTTCTAGCCGGAGGGACAAAACGTCGGTTGCTCGCCATCGGCCTCTTGCCGAATTGGCGGTTATCCTGGCAGGAGTGAACCGCGATCCAGAAGCGATTCTTCTTTCCTTCATATCTCTTTCCACTAATTGGCTCATAAATTGCATCATAACCTTGTAGGTCCAACAGCACCAACTGGCTGCGAAGGTCTGGTCTCAGTCCATCTCTAAACCTTCTCGCCCTATCCTCAGGGTTCTCGACCATCCTCGGGGCATACTTGGATAGCCTTGCGAATTCAGCTTCTTACTGGTCGATGGTCATCTGGTTCTGGCGGAGATTCTGGAATTCAACCATCTTCTGTTCCTGAGGCACTCTGGAGAAATACTTAGCATTAAACACTTCAGAGAATACAGTCCAATTCGGCTTCGTTCATTCAGAGAAAACTCTTCCCTTGGTGGCCTTCCACCAATCGTTCGCAGTTCCACGAAGCTGGTACACAGCTAGAATCACCTTCTCTGCCTCAGTACAGCCCAGCACCTCAAAGGCCTTCTCCAATTCTTCAATCCAAGCAGGGGCAGCTCCAGGGTCCCCTGTACCATCAAACTTCGATGGCTTCAGCTTCATAAAGTGCTCCATCCGCTGGCCCATCACGCGATTCCCTTGCCCTTGGGCATTGCCACCCTCATTGTCATGTCCATTGTTCCCATTGTTCCCATTCGCTAGGTTGGCAGCAGCAACAGCAGCTACCGCCGCTTGGGCAACAGTAGCATCTCTTTCTTGGGCCTGTCTACCCATCAAGTTCCCAATCTCTTCCAGGATCCTCATGGCTCCGTCGTACCTAGGATCTTCTACCACTTGTGGCCTAGAGCAAGACGCTCTTCCAGTACCCCTGGTTCGGTTGCTCATCTTGCTAAGTCTCACAACACCTGAGTCACTATAATTCCATTCAGAAATTAGAGACCTAAGCCATCTACTTAAGTCTAGCAAGACTACGCCACTATCACAGCAGCAATCACAGTTAAGACAATCATTATTCTAGCAACCATCAGGAGCAATCATCAGAAGTGTCACAATCAGAAAATCGCAGTCGTGCCACACATTCAGTTGCCTCTGCAACTTAGCCAAATCACAATAAGCTATCCAATCCAGCAACCAGCAAACAACACTTAGTGCCAAGTACGAAGCCTTATAGCCTTAAGTCTACCAAAGATGATGCCAGTCAATATGCCAATCACAAGCGCCATTTCACATGTCATGCATTTCATGCCTAACTCTAGCGAATCCCTAAGGTCTCGCTACCCAGTTATCCTCAAATCATCACACCTTATTACTCCAGTCCTCAACCAACTTGGATCGAGCTGACCTTGCTCTGATACCAAACAAGAGGGGATGTCACGCCCCGAGTCCTTTCGAGCGCGCAACATCGCCTTACTGCCAAACTGTTTAGTCTCTTGCCCAGGATCCAAAATATCGCACTAGCTAATGAGACTCATATGCACATGCGAAAGCGACATACATAACTCCATGCATAAGACAATAAGACGACTTGAGGGAAATAGACACTTAACCATTTCTCCACAATCAATCATATTTGATTTGGAAAAACTCTCTCGTCAACGCCATGGCCATTCGGCCTTATCACAAACATCAAGAGGTACTCAATCGACGAAGTTAGGAAATTCATCAATTAATCACATAAGGCCGACATTACACTTACGGTGTCGTTTTCATCATTTAGTCCCCCTATTAATGACCACGGCCAGAATAGAATTAGAGGTCGTTAAACTATTTTCATGCATTGAATCATCGTATCACAACCATGGCCGAACACTCCTAAGCTCAATCGAGGATTTTGCTAACTCAAACAATCTTAATCATGCCCTATCACTTCCAATGGCGCCATGAGGGGTTCGGCCTACACTAGCACTTATTCACTAACTCACTTCAACCATTTAGTCAACACAACAAGTCCTAAAAGGTAAGGTCATACTCGGTTCTTCCAAGGTCAGATTCGGTCCCCACGGTTCTCGCCCAATCGGCCCATTAAACTCATCAAAATTAACTCTCACTCGGTCTTTCCATCACACAAGGTCTTAGCTAAGGGTTAGGATAAGCTTACCTAGCTCAAGAGTCCAAGAAATCGGTGGCAAGTGGCGTGGAAAACGGCGCGGCGCACGGCGGTTCCTCGGCGATCAAATCTGGCCTCTAGGAGTTCTATACGAAAATAACCAAGAACAAACCTTAATACCACTTCTACCACAAGCCTATAACCTCCTAACATGCCTACCTAAGCACTAAGAGTCACTTACCTCAAGATCAAACAAGGGACCCCCAAGAACAGCCCTTGCTCTTGCTCGGCTCGATTTCGGTCGGGGGAGTTGCTCGGGCGGCTTCGAGCTTGAGCGGCAGCTCATTCAGGGTCCAATAGGGAGGCAAGGCCTTGCCGGTGGTGGTGTGAGGTGGCGGAGCGGCAGCGAAGGGGCGGTTGGCCGCGGTTCGCCAAGAGAGGGAGCGGCAACGGGCGAGAGGTGTCGCGACCTAAAATTCGATTTGAATTTCGGGTTAATGGATTACCAGATTAATTAAATAAATTAACTAACCAGTCCGAGCTCTCCCAAGCTCTACCAATTCGCAACTTAGGTTTGAATGATTTTTAATTTCGGAGCCGCCACTAATCTTTTTTGGTAGGTAGATTAGATACCTAAATAAAGTACGGGAGAATACTTTATTTTCTGCTAACCAGATATTTAGGTTCGGGGACTTGATTATGCTAATTTTTCAATTAACACCCTTTCGGTACCATTCTTGTAACAATTTTCTTGATTGGCAAATTCAATTGATTTCGCTTGAAGATCAAGGTGCAATTATTTTTTTTTTGGAGTTTTCTAGATTTAATGAATGCATGCAAAATGCAACCAAATGACATGCAATGTGATATGAAACTACATGACGTAAGAAAAGGTGACCATGCATGATGATTCTTGAAAATTTTAATTTTAATGCAATAAAGAATGTAAATTCTAATCTAAATGACATGCGACATGGTGATGCATGAGCTTAGATGACATGGCATGGTAATGCATAAATGACATGGAAAAATGCATGATATATTTTGAAAATTGGATTTTGATGCACGAGAGATATGAGTCCAATTCACATGCATGCAAAAATAGATGAACTATGCTAATGACGTAAAAATACATGACAAATTAAACTATATGAAATGCAAATGAAATATCATGACCTTTAATGAATTTTCGGTTTTCGATGAATTGGTTCGACAATTAACACAAATTGATTAATTAAAATCCAATTTATATTAAGAGTCACTTTTGAGATATGATTTCCGAAATTTCAATTAAGACTATGACAAGATGATTTTTTTGCGATTTTTATGATTTTTATTTAAAATGAATCAAATAAAATTATAATAGACATTGAGCATAATACACCTTAAATTCCGAATTTTTCGATGAATTCACTTCGTACCCTGGGGGTCGGGTTAGAAGGTAATTTATTCACGTCGTACCCTGGAGGTCGGGTCAGATAGTGAATTTTGGAATTTGTCGATTCGGTCCCAAAGTTATGGGATAGGCTAGACAAAATTGATGTGCGGATGACGTCGTACCTCGGGGGTGAAGTCAAATAGTCATCACAATGCACATATTCTGAGGGACAAGGCACGAGGGAGCATGTATTATACTCAAGGTAGATTATAAAAATATTTGAATTAAAAAAGATGATCTTCGGCCAAACTAGGGACATGTGCCAAAATTTTAAAGGACATAAGGTCCTATCCACAAAGGATCTCATATATTTTAAATTAGAAAAATTATCTCTTAAGATTTAAAATGAATTTTTAGATAATTATCCTAATTAAGAAGGATATCTTCAATCCGAAGAATATTTATCCACAAGATACTACAATCCGCAAGATATTCAAATTGATGTGCAACTCGACGAAAATATCTTGCGACGTATTTGAATGAGATATAATCATAATCTAAATCAATCAATTTAGGCAAAGGAACTTCCGAATATTAGGACGATTGGAATCGTTACCTAATTTGATGGATTTGACTACCAAATTTGAACCTCGTATTGTGGATCACGGATTGACAAGGACGGCCTGGACGACTCATGGGGCTAGCGACGGATGCGCGACTGGGACTTCTCAATGGTGCACGGACAAAGTCTCCTATGTGATGAAGAACAGCAAAAAGAATTACAAAGAAAATCTTCTGTGTTAGTGAGCTCCTGTTGCTTGCGTCCCTTGAAGATTGGATGGACCAATGCCATTAAAATATAATCTATGGAGCGCCCTTGTGCATGAATAGCCTTTTTGCATGAATCCTTCAAAATATTTGACGAGAGTTACAACTTGGGATGGCGGCTTCTGATCCGAGACGAGCTCATTGGGAAAAGACCGAACAATTAGATGTTCACGGACTGATGATACTTGAACGTCGGCTTGCGATGGCGACGGAAGGCATCATCCAGATTCTGCAAATATCTCTAATTAATGAATGTTGAAGTTGCAATCGAGCTCGTCTGCCGATCTTCAAATTCGTTGGACCTTTTTTTTTTTGACGTTGAAGCTGTCATCTAAAAAAAACACTGAACATATGAAAACAACAGGACCTGCACTGATCTATAGCCAAGGAAAAAAGAAAGAAAGAAGTGGAACACTTAGCTTCAATCCATCGCCGAGTCGCTATGCTGGTTGGACTTGGTGGCGTAGCTGTGCCGCTTCCTGTACGTGAGACGCTGCACCATCTCTCTCTCTCTCTCTCTCTCTCTCTCTCTCTCTCTCTCTCTGAATTTTGGTCGTATCCTCTGTTCAACGTGGCCTTTTCTCTATGTGCTTGTGTGAAATTTTTTTATTGGCCTCCAAGAACTCTCTTTTTTGTCTCTTCCGTGTTCTCCTCTCGGTGGCCGTATATTGCAAATTGTGTGGCACCCCTTAACCCTAAGGCATAAGCGAATATTTATAGAGAAAGAGAGCCTCTAATCCTAGTTGTGATAGAGTTGATCCTTGACCGTCGGATTAGAAACACTTCGTAAGATTCGACAACGACCGTTCGATTAAAAATTCTGATCTTGTGAAATCCCAACGGGTCGAAATACTTCAAAAGTTTGGCCATGGGGGAAAAGATACGGGCCAGCCGACAATTGCTCTTTCGTGGGCTCATTCGCGCAAGTTCGGGCTCTAATTAACTAAAAAAAAGCCTTAAAAATTTAACGAGTGAAAATGGGCTGCTTTGAAATAGGTCCATAAATTATATAAAATTTTAGTTCATGACCTTCAAATTGCCGCAAGGTTAATGTCCAAGTTACTTGATAGAATTGAGCTCAAATCCCTTGCCGATAGTCCAAACAAATGCAAATATGGTGCATGATAGACATGAAAAATGATTTAATTATTTTTATTTAGAACTAAAAGTCTAGCACTGATTTTTATGCAAATGGCTGAATAAATATGCAATGCATGAGAATTTATTTTTGCGAGAATTATGACTAACTCTCATTTTATACATTAAATGAATGAATTCCTAAAAATCAAAATTTAGGTGTCAACAAGAGGAAGAGAGAGCGATGAGAGTGAGGGAGAGCATTGTCGTCCGAATGGGGAAAGGGAGAGAGAGAGAGAGAGAGAGAGAGTGATATCAAGAGAGGTTTTGGAGGGAAATTAGATAGTGGGGTGGTTAGGGGTGTGAATGACATGGAATAGTAACTTAGAATGACTACTTGATGGGGTTAGGTTTAGGGAAAATTGTCCAATCACAAGTCTTCTCACTTCTCCAATAATTCATCTCTCAAAGGATAGCCCACTCGTTCCGCAACTTGAACCACCTATTTGCATGGCTTCTTTTGGAGAAATTCTCCCTTCCTTTATCCATGAGTCTGCTGCGTACTCTCAGAGTTTGGAGGTGGTCCCTTCCACCTTCCCTAATGAGTTACGGTTGGTGGAGGACAATGTAGCACAGGACAGTCATTCGGGTGTTGAGGCTGAGACCCCTACTACTGGAGGAAATGCTGTGGGTAACCTTGTAGATGGGATTAGTCATGGTCTTGGTCCTGCTGATAGAATGGTTGGTGGTATCCATGCTGATAAAAGGAGGCTTGATAAAGGGTAAGCTGGTGATGTTTCGACTGGACCATCTTTAACTGGAAACCAGTAGAAAAACTTTGTAGCTAATAGTCGTGATCCAAGGCGAAGCAGGTCTGTTAATGACAAACCTTCGGTGATGGGTCCTGCACCGAGAAGTGGTCTTGCTAATGCTGCTCCTATGACAGCAAATAGAGGCCCAAACAGAAGTAAGAGTAGGGGTCGGTCTGGCAACATGAAGCCCATGTCTGGGTTTGGCACTAAAGGGTCTTTTGTTGGGGGAGAGGGTGCTGGTAACAGAGAAAGTGGTGTAGCCAATGGGGGTAGTTCACCTGGGCCTCTTAAGCCTCAGCCTAACCAGCCTCAAACGTGGGCTAGTGTTGCCAATGTGCTAAAGAAGGATTCAATCTATCCCTTTAAGAGGAGCCGGGTGTGATGGTTGAAGAACTTCTCGCTAACGTCCCTCTTGAAGTTGGTGAGGAAGCTAATCCTCTCCTAAAGGAATGTCTAGTGGGAAACTTCTTGGGTAAGAAAGTTTACTTTCAAATTACTTTGTCCGCTTTGAGGAAAACTTGGGGGTCACAAGTAAAGGACATTCGTGTCCATGAAGCGGGATTCTACATCATTCATGTTGCGAATGGGGGTTTCCGAAAGGAAATCCTAGATATGGGTCTTCTATCCATCAACAATTGTGCCTTTTTAATCAAGGCTTGGGACCTTAAGATGAGACTTGAGAAAGCTATCAATGATACGGTTCCGATATGGCTACATTTTAAAGGGATCCCCCTCGCCCTACGGTCACCCTCCGGTATTAGTTATGCGGCAAGTTTGATCGGCAATCCACTCTTTGTAGATGCCAACACGGCCAACTTGATGAGGGTGTCGTATGTTCGGGCATGTGTGGAGATTAAGGCATCCTCGCCTTTTTCGAAAGCAATCAAATTAAGATGGGATGGTGAGATATACCCCATTGAGGTGGTTTATGAATGGAAGCCGTTGAAATGTAGTAAATGCGGTATCTTTGGACATAAGGATGGTGACCAAGGGCATCTTTGCCATGCTTCAACTATGAAAACTCCTGCGTTGATTCCATCCTTCTCTCGGGACCCATCGCCTTCGAGGCCCACAAAAGGTCAAGAATGGCAGATTGTTAAGAAAAAGAAAGACCACAAAAGAGGAAACCAGCTCTCTATTCAGCCTGCTCTCTCTCCTATCCTGGAACTCCCTCTGTCTACTCTCTCCCATGGAGAGAAGTCTCAATCTTCAGCTGGTCTAGTTGCGACTTCAGCCCCTGTTGCTGCAGCAACTTCTAATTTGGGACTTCACAGCTCTCAAGTCAGACACACTCGGGATGATCTAGAAGATTCTGCTCAGCCTGCCCCTAAAAGAGCTGCAAATGCTATGCTGAGCTGTTTGAAGATTCTACACCTCCTGTTACTCTTCCAGTCAGGCCTCTCTCGCCAACTGCAGTTGCAGCTCACTTAGATCCCCCCCACCCACAATTGTATTCCTTCTTCTGTAGTTCCCAACAATTTTCAGGTTGTGGCTGCACAGGTCCCTTTGCAGGCTGTTACTAGATCAAGAGATGGGTCCTCTAAGGCCTCTATTCCTTCTTCTAATCCCTTGGCCACCGACAGATCCCTTGATGCAGGGAACCAGCAGCTCCACCCCTTACTGCTTGCTTCCTTAGTTACCGAGAGCCTCAAAAGAGGCAACAAGTAGACAAAGGAGAACTCTGCAGTTCTTAAGCATGGACCAGCACCTCCTCATGGCAAGACCAGGTCTTGGTCAGTCCCTGCTGCTGGGAGACTTCATGACCATGCAGACCAACAACTCCTTCCTTTGGCTGCCTCTCGGCAAGCTAAATCTGATCCTTCCTCTGGCTCTGAAGATGGAGACCAAGCTGGCAGCATTATTGGTAGCGACGATGAGGAGGTCTCCTCCCCCTACCACCACATACTACAACTCAAACGACGATATGTGCTATAAACAAGGTTTCTAGCAAAACTCTTCCGGAAGATAACCCCATTGATGGGGAAGACATCTCCTCTTCTTCTAAAACTTGCATCCAAAAGTCCAAGAAGAAGAAGAGTGAGAGGCGAAACCGATGACTCTTCCACCTCCATGTAAATATGTTTTTTGGCTTCTGTAATATTAGGGGCCTGGCTAACCCCCTTAAACAAGCTGAAGTGCGGAACCTTGTTAGACATAACCATCTCTCTTGTATTGGTATTCTGAGACGAAGATTAAAGATGCTACTTTTGTGAGCATCTCTAATAGCTTACTACCGGGTTGGAGGTGGCTTGCAAACTATGAGTATTCACCTAGAGGTAGAATATGGATCGGATAGGATCCCCAGGAGGTAGAAATCACTATCCTATCATGCTCGGCTCAGTTTATTCATGCTAGACTTCGCATGATTGCGATGGATAAACTTTGTCTTCTTTCTGCTGTTTATGGGGAACACACACCTGTTACTAGAAGAACTCTATGGACCAAACTTATCCACCTAAGTGAATGTAAGGAGCCATGGGTTGTGGCCAGTAATTTCAATGCTATTCGGGACCGGTCAGACAGGATGGGTAGCCCTACTCCCTATATTCCGTCCTTTGATGAATTTCGAGACTGTCTGGATTAGGCGGGACTGGATGACCTTAGATATGTGGGCCAAAGGTTCACATGGTTTACCTCCTCTAGAGCATCAAGGAAACAACGCAAGATTGATCGGGTTCTAGTTAATGATCTCTGGAGCCAATTGTTCTTCTTCTTTGAAGCTTCCTTTTTAGCCCTCGAGATTTCTGATCATACCCTCATAGTGGTCAAGATTATGCCTCTACCAACCTCAAATAAGCTTTTCAAGTTCTTCAAGTACTGGATCTCACATCCTTCTTATAAGGATATTGTCTCTCAGGTTTGGGGTACTCCCTGTGGTGGGACCCCAATGTATGTTGTTTGCATGAGACTCAAGCTTCTAAAATGCCGACTTAAACAGCTAAATAGGAGCTCTTTCTCAGATATTTCGAGTCGTACTGAACAAGCAAGGTTATCTGTTAATGCGATCCAAGAGGCATTAAAGTATGATCCTACCAACCAACTTCTAGTTGACCAGGAGGCGGAACATCTAAGGATCTTCTCCGACTTGCGACTCCAAGAGGAGTCCTTTTATAGGCAGAAGTCAAGAATCAAGTGGCTGAAAGAAGGTGATTTGAACACAAGCTACTTTCATTACTTTGTAAATAAAAGGAGGGTTCAAAACCATATTCTCTCCGTCTCAGATTCGGCGGGGGTGATGCTGACCGAACCAAATCAGGTTCGGTCACACATTGTCGACCACTTCTCGATGTTGCTAAATGGAGATCCTATCACCACAGTTCCGGATGCTTCTCAGATTAGGGATTTCATTGCGAGACCGCTAGATGTTGATCAGGTGCTACTCCTTTCTCAGCCGATAAGGATGAGGAAATTCGAGCCACTCTATTTTCTTTGGCCAAAAGTAAGGCCCCCGGACCTAATGGCTTCATTGTCGAGTTCTTCTTATCTTCCTGGAATGTCGTGGGTTCTTCGATTTTATTGGCCATCAAGGAGTTCTTTAGGACGGGTCGACTCTTAAAAGAAATCAACACGACAATACTTACCTTGGTTCCTAAGACTCTTAATGCAGTGGCTATGCATGATTTCCGGTCCATTGCGTGTTGTAACACGCTCTACAAATGCATCACTAAGATTCTCGCCAATCGGATTGCTTCGACTTTGCCATCTATCATCTCTCCTTCTCAAACGGCTTTTGTAAAGGGGAGGAGAATAAGTGATAATATCATGCTGGCCCAGGAGTTGTTTGCTAACTTCCATCACGAGCCATATCTTTCGAAATGCGCAATTAAGGTGGATTTTCAGAAGGCCTATGATACGGTTGACTAGGGATTCTTGGAAGCTGTACTACTTGCTTTTCGGTTTCCAAGTCATATGGTAAAGTTAATTATGAAATGTGTTTCGACACCTAAATTCTTTATTTCCATCAATGGGGAACTTTATGGGTTCTTCTCGAGCAAAAAAGGGATTAGGCAAGGTGACCATATTTCTCCATATCTCTTTACTCTGGTCATGGAGATTTTTTCGGGTATTCTAAATGCTAAAGCATGCGAATCGGGGTTTAAGTTTTTCTGACGATGCAAGGCAACCCGTCTCTCTCACCAGTTCTTTGCAGATGATGTTCTTTTATTCGCTGAAGGAAACTTTCCTAATGTCCAATCACTTAAGGAAGGTCTTGACCTCTTCTCCAACTGGTCCGGGTTGAAACCGAATCATACCAAGAGTGAAGTCTTCATGTCAGGAGGCTCGGTCACTTTGAAGGGCCAAATTCGACAACTCCTTGGCTTCCAGGAAGGTACTATCCCCTTCCATTACTTGGGGGTCCTTGTCATTGCATCGTGACTGAGGAAGTCTAACTGTGATGCCTTAGTAAATGCCATTACATCCAGAGTGCCCTCGTGGGCCCAAAGATTTTTATCTTATGCTGGACGGCTTCAACTCGTGAAATTTGTACTGCATTCCATACATGTGTATTGGGCTAGTGTATTTATGCTACCAAAATCTTTTTTGAATAGAATTGAACTCATCCTCAGGTAATTCCTTTGGAAAGGCCCGGACTTGGGTGTTGGTGGAGCGAAAGTTTCATGGGTGGATATTTGTTTTCCTAAGATTGAGGGAGGCTTGGGGATTCGTCGGCTTGACGATTGTAATAAGACGATGACTTTAAAACACGTTTGGCTACTATTCACAGACAGCGAATCTTTGTGGCGCAAATGGGTTCATTCGACTTTTCTGAAAAACATCAACTTTTGGGTTGCAAAAAGACCTACCATTTGTTCTTGGGCTTGGAAGAAGATATTAGACCTCAGGCAGGATTTCGGTTGGCAGTTCAAGTGGGCGGTTGGTAATGGTCATTCCACTTCTTTCTGGTTTGATCATTGGCATGAAGGGGGACTCCTACACCTGCGGTTTGAGGCGAGAGATATTTATCAATCCAGAATCCCACGTCACATCTCGGTACATGACTTCTTCTATTCGGATTAGGATCCTTCACCTATTTTGGATGATCTACTTACTGTCATAGGCCGGCACCTACCCTCCTGGATGCTAGAAATGATAAATTCAGATGGAGTTGCCATACCTCTGGGGACTTCTCTGTGTCCTCAGCCTGGGATCATAAAAGACATGAAGGCCAACATGTTCATTGGCACTCCTTTATCTGGGATAACTCTATTGCTCCCCGTGATTCTTTCATTATGTGGTTGGCCCCACATAGACGGCTACCCACCCAGATAAGGCTACAACAACATCGCAGGATTGATAATGTAACTTGTGTCTTCTGTCATATAGACCTGATTCAATTAATCATCTATTCTTTGGATGCTTCATCACCCGTTATCTTGCTTCAATTTAGGGAGCCAAATGCAACTTGAGTTGGCGGAATCGTTCTTGGGATGATCATATTCGGTGGGCGAAACAGAATATTGGTGGCCGGTCCTTTTGCCACCGCATTGCCAGGTTTTCTTTAGGTGCACGATGCCATATCATATGGAAGGAGAGGAATAACATACTATTTCGAGGCAAGAGTCTTGTTGTGCCGGCGATTTTATTGCACCTTACCAAATTGGTCAAGGACAAAGCTATTGCAGTAGGGGGTGTTCGCGACCATCCCAGTAATAGAAGAATTCAGAGGAATTGGGACCTTTCTTCTACCATTTTTTATGAAGGCAGACATAATCAGTAAATGGAACCCTAACTACATGGAGTTTATTTTGACACTTGCTGCTCATTTTTCGGAAGGTAGAAGTGGTTGGTCTGGCCGAGAAGCCACATGGAGTCTTGCTTCCATTTCTCGGGTTGAAGATGGATTGAGGTACAATATTCTGTGTTGGCTAGAAATTATTTTGCCCGTCTTCTGTTCCCTAGTCTGGCCTGGTTGTGTTGCATTCATGTTGGCCACTGATTCTAGTTGTGCTGCTATGGTTGAGTTGTTGTGGATGTGGTGGAAATGGACAACTTTGTGCTGCTGCTCTCATTTGGTACTAGAGCCTCCTAGAGCTTCCCATCTCGATGGCCTTGTTCCTCGGATGTCCTTTACTGTGTGGGAGGACTTTACATTCGCCCTCATGGTCAGACTTTTGCTGCTGCCGCGCCTCTGGAACTGCAGTTCACTTGCTGTGTTTTTCTTTTTTTCTAGTTTTCTCTACTCTCTTTCCCCCTACTTCTTGTTCTTTGCTGTATCTTTCTCTTTGAGATGTTTTTCCCTTTTTTTCTTGATTCTCAGACTGGCTTTTTGGCCTTTTTCCTGCTGTTATGTTGCTACGTTTTTCTTTGTTCTGCTGTTCTCTAGTGATGGAGGTTTTTGGCTACCTTCATCACCATCCTAAGGGACCGGCTGCCCAGACCTTACTTTCATAGGGCTGTTTGCTGTTTTGCCACTTGAAGATCACGGCTCCATCTCAACTTAATGCTTTGGAGTGCTAGAATTGATGCTTCACACTTAAATGGAGCTTTCATTGTCGAGGGAGTCGGCTCTTTCTCTGGCCTCTCTTCAAGCCTCTTTTATGCTTCTTTTTAACAGACTTTTGGGTATGTTATTGCCCCTTTTTTTTTGCTGGCTCGTCCAGTTACAGGTCGGCTGCTATTCTCAACTTCAAGAAGGACGCTTGTGGCATTTTTTGGAGCATCATGATGTGCTGCTGCTCCTTCAAAGACTCAGTTGCCTCACCCAAAGCCTTCACTCACCTTCTTTTTTAGAGTTTTAGCATTACTTCTGTGGGGTGGCGATATGTTGTTATTTGTTTTGTTGCTTTCCGACTCTTTAGGCCACCGATTTTGGCAGTCTTTTAATGTTCTTTTCTCTCATCCCTCTTTCTATCTGCTTTAGCCGTTTTCATGGCTTCCTTTTTTGGGATGCTTGTGTGTTGGCATCTTGGTGGACACGTTTGATGTGACGTTGATCTTGCAACCGGTCACCATTGAACCCATCTTAGCATTGTGTTGCCAATATTGGTTCATGATTTTTTTGCTCGGTCCATACATGTACCTAGTGTTCTGAAAAGTGAATACAAACTTACCTTACAAAAAAAAAAACGATTGAAAGAACTGCTCGTGTGAAACTAAGACTCACAAGGTAGTCCTTTTTCTCATTTATCAATAGAGAACATGCAATTAAAGGAATCTAGTACTTTCCTTATCTATCATGAGAAGATACTTACTTGTTATTTTCAAATAAACAGGTACTCTCTAATCTCGAAATTGCCTAAACATCGTTTCCGCACTCGACTTAAAACAAGAATGGAATAGCAAGAGTTAACTCTACGAGTAGGCATGCTGAAGACTCAAATGACTACTATGACTACAATGATGGCTGAGATTAAGACAATGCTGGAAGCCTCTCAAACCAGACAAACGATAGTACCTAACTTGAATGATGCAGGTCAATCCTCGATGCCCAATAAGACCGACAAAGGGACAGCTGAAGGTGCCCAACATGTCATAGAAGACAGTCATGTGCCGAATGTTCAGTCGCAGCCAAAGACACCCCATGTTCTCATTAACCTCGAGAGAGAGGAGAAGGGAAAATAAACTGTGAAAATTGAAGCCGATGCTATGAGAATAGCCAAAATTAAGAAATGTTTGAGTAGTAAGGGCTATAAACTGGCCCGTTTTGACAAGATATCTCCTTTCGCCAAAGTGGAGACTCCTCTTGACTACAAAGAGCCAGACTTTGTAAGAAAGTACAATGGGGCAGGCTGTCCCCGTGCTCACCTCAAGTATTATTTGCGTAAGATGGCGCACTATTCCGACTACATTCCGTTGTTGATGAATACATTCCAAGAGAGTTTGGCTGGCGCCGTACTGGCTTGGTTCATTGAGTTAGACCTTGATGATTACGACGGATGGGAATATCTTGCTGAAGATTTCCTCATGTAGTATAAGTTTAACACAGCGACGGCCCCGATGAGGGAAGACTTATTACAAACCGTGAAAGGAAAAAGCGAAACGATCAGAACATATGCCCATAGGTGGCGGGCTTTGGCAACCCAAATAAAGCCGCCGATTCCTGAAGATGATTTGATTGACATATTCTTGAAGGCGCTTCCATATGAATATTTCGATAGGGTGAACACCTCAGGGTGCCAAACCTTTGCACATTTGATAAAGGTGGCTAAGAAGTTGGAATGGGCATTAAGAGAAAGAAGACCGCATGAAACTTCTACAAGAAGGCAATATCTCTTGAGAAAGGAGAGGGAGGTTGGAATTGATATAGCCTTTGTACCTAATTCCCATAAGCCCAAGATGTTTACTAACTCTAATCAGACCAAAGAAGGATCATCATGGTCAGTGCCTAAAGGATAGGAGCTGAGGAAGAGACAGCCTCAGAGGCAATTTCCCAACTCCCAAGATCGTTATCCAAGTTACTCCCGATGCTATTAGAGCAACACTTGGTGGTAAAGGAACCTCCTAAAGCAAATCCGGCAAAGTACCCTTGTTTTGATGAAAGCCAAACTTGCACTTACCATATGGGTGAAAGATGACACAATGTAGACAACTGCTACATCCTAAAGTTGAAGGTTCAAGCTCTCATTGATAGTCAGATTTTGAAGTTTGACGGTGTAACTTCGAATGTGAAAGAAAATTCACTTCCTGACCACCAAGCAGTTGGTGCAATTTTTGCTGATCAAGAAGAAAACCGCCTAGAGCTGAAGGTGAATGTATCCAAATTAACCGATATTTTGGCGATCGCTTCGTCGAATCCAAAGGAAGGGAAGGTCTCGATCGAAAGAAAGAAGTTATGCATCGCCAAGATGATGAGCCTAGGGGTAATGGCGGACGTTGCTGACGAAAGGTTTGAAGGAACTAAGGCCTCAGTGAACCTAGAATGGAATCAATTTGTGGTTGAAACTGAGCAAGGAAATACGTGGAGTGTTCCTCATGAGAGCCTGGTAGGTGACATTGAAATGATTATTAAATCAGAAGAAGAGCTCGACGAGAAGGAGCGAGAGATTACCAAGAGATAGCTGGCCGATCGCAAGTTTGCGGCTGAAGCCCTAGAAAGAGGTGAAATAGTAGACAACCTGGGCGAAGACTCTGGGAAGTATAACTTCAAGGTTAAGTACTCTGCTCCTCCTAGTTTCTTTCAAAGGATTGAGGACATCGTACCTGACGGATGGGGTGGCATGGACGACCCTGTCCAACCAGAAGTCGCGGATGATAAGGCTACACCAATGCCTGAAGGATGTAAATCTTCATCCGACCAAATGATGTTGGAACAACTTCTGCGCATCGAAGAGCAAGTGAGTAACTTCTCATGCGAAATGGAGGACGTGCCGCCGCAATTGACAATGTTTGATCCCTCTCAAACAGCGAGTGTAGAACAATATGCTCAGATTCAAGACTAAAATTCTCGAGTGGAGAAATTTTGGGCTCAATGGCAAGACGTGACTAGATTATTCGACGAAGTAAGAAGGCAGCTAAGGCTTTTGACACCATTTGAATCAAATGTTGCAAGGAGATATCTTCAGTCTGAGTTTGAGGATAACTCGAGAGAAGTTGACGATATTGTGGGGATGGTTGAGACTTCAACGACTGTAATAATCAAGCTAGATGAGATCGACAGTCTAAGCCAGAAAGAAGATTGCCTATTGAAATCCGTAATAATTTGTATACCAAATGATGAAACAGACAAGGAAACAGAAGTGGAGGCATTTGGCCTGACGACGGTCACCATAAAAGTTCCCTCTAGGGAGGAATATGATCCTAAAGCAGTCCCTTGGAATTATGGGACGAGCGAAATTGAAGCTGGAATGAGGTTTGGACGATTCTATGCCCCGAGGGAGGGTGAATCTGAAAAGAAGGAGGTTTCGAAAGAAGATGCGGAAAAGCTCCTATCCATCGTTAAAACCAGTGAGTTCGAGGTGGTGGAGCAGTTAAGGAAGATGGCAGCCCAGATATCTCTATTAGATTTGTTCATCAACTCGGAGAAACATAAAGATGTGCTATTGAAGATATTGAATGAAGTACATGTCCCTGAAACTATCAACGATGTACAACTGGGAGACTTTGTGGGGGCAATCTTTCTAAAAGACCAATTAAGTTTCCCAAACGAAAACTTCCCCATAGAAGGAAGATGGCACAACAAGGCCTTATACATCACCGCACATTGCAATGGGAAGAGAGTAGCACATGTGTTGATCGACAACGGATCTACTTTTAACATCTGCCCTTTGGCTATGCTGAAAAGTTTGGGCGTTAAGGAAGAAATGATTCGAACCTCCAAGGCAGCTGTTAGAGCTTTTGATGGGATGAGAAAGACGGTAGTGGGCGAAATCGAGCTGGATGTCCTCATTGGCCCAACCAAATTTTTCATAAATTTTCAAGTAATGGACTTACCGAGCGCATTTGGATTCCTGTTAGGGAGAGCCTGGATTCACATTGCTGGGGCGTGCCTTCAAGTTTGCATCAAAAGGTGCAATTCGTGGTTGATGGGAAAGTGGTGACCATTCATGGAGAAGTTGATCTCCTCGCTTATCAGAATAGTGTTTTCCTCTATATTGAGCTAGAAAGTAAAGAGGAAGCAAGCTACCATTCCCTGGAACTGGTGGCAGCGGTCCACAATCCTGTGGGGGTGAAACTGAAAGCCCTTGTCATCTCTGACGCTAACCTTTTTCCAGCTAAAATGCTACTAGCATATGGATTCAATCCAAGAAAAGGTATGGGCAAGCAAGGCCAAGGGATTCGCGATCCTCTACAGTTAATGTCCAACGAGCATAAGATAGGGTTGGGTTATCAGGGCTGTCGCATTGGTGATTTTACCTCCAAGACAGCAGGCTAAGGCCAAGGAAAGAGCCGTGGATGCCAGAAAAACCAGAATGATTCATTCATTGGTTCTCTAGCCTGGAAAGGCAAGTCTAAGATGTTCAATAGCTCTATAAACAAGTATTTCAGCAAAGACTCCGAGTGGTTGCAGAAGAAGGGATAACTCCGTTAGTAGAGCCAGATCTAGCGAACCCTTTTCTTGAAGATGACTTTGTGAACGTCATCATAGAGTGGCTTGATGATGAAGCCACTACTTCTGAGTAAAGAAACCTCTCCATCGCTTTTAATAATGCACTTAATTTCCTGCATTTCTCTGCACTTTTCAATTCTGTTGTTTGAGGTAAGTGTAGGAAAACGCCTTTGGATCTCCGACCGTTGGTCCAAATAGCATAGCTTGTAATACGGTCCATTTTGCATTCAATAAAACACCACCAATTTTATTAATGACAAATGGAATCACAAATCAGCCCAATGATGATGCTAGCCTTTCATATGGGAAGCTTGAGGCCTGATTTGGCATATGATTTTTATTTTCCAAAAAAAAAAAAGATTTTTTAAGGAACAAGGATGTCTGAGGATATGGGGACTAGTTCCGTTTATGGCTGTATTCGTTTTGAAATCTCTTTTGAAAAGATTTTTCACACTCATGCATTCCATTTCTATATAAAATAGAGACTAACCATTCTCATGACATTTCAGGCATATCATCTCAAACATGCATACTAGGTTATTATGCGACTCGAATCACTAAGGTGATTATTCCTGCGATATTGAGGAAGACGAAGATGAGGGTTATGCGGCTACTCGTAGAGAGTGGAGTGCCTTTGAAGAGTCGATACCTCCCACTTTAGAGGAGCCAATTGTCATTAACTTGGGCGATACTGCAGATATCAAAGAAGTGAAAATTGGGGGACATTTATCTCGAGCTGAAAAGCTCAGATTCACAGAATTACTTAAGGAATATCATGATATTTTTACGTTGTCGTATGCTGATATGCTGGGTTTGGATCCCAGAATCGTGGAACACGCGTTACCCACCGATCCTAGTGTTAAACCGGTAAGGCAAGGAAGTAGACGAATGAAAGCTGAGTTAGAAGACAGAATTAAAGAAGAGGTGATGAAACTTCTTAGAGTGGGCTTTATTGAAGCTATCTCATATTCAGATTGGATTGCGAACATAGTCCAAGTTATGAAAAAAAATGGCAAAGTCCGGATCTGTGTGGATTATCGGGACTTAAATAGGGCAAGTCCAAAAGATGATTTTCCACTTCCCCACATTGATTTGTTGGTGGATAGTACGGCAGGGTACGAATTATTCTCATTCATGGATGGATTTTACGAGTATAATCAGATCCTCATGAAAAAGGAGGACAAGCCGAAAACTGCATTCACCACTCCTTGGGAAAATTTTTGTTATAAGGTTATGCCTTTTGGAATGAAGAATGCTGGGGAAACTTATCAAAAGGCAATTGTCATCCTATTTCATGACATGATCCATAAAGAGACCGAAGATATATAGCCAAAATAGCTACCAAATTCTTCTTCAGTGGATAAACTTTGTACAAAAAATCATTTGACTCTACCCTGTTAAGGTGCATAAATGCTAAAGAAGCAAATACTCTCATGAAAGAGATCCATGAAGGTATATGCGGGTCACACATGAACGGCCATCTCTTTGCTAGGAAGAACATGCGGTTTGGTTATTATTGGATGGCCATCGAATCCGATTGTAGTCAACATGTTAGGTCATGCCACCAATGCTAAGTATACGGCGATAAAATTAATGCTCCCCCAAACGAGCTCTACCAAATGTCTAAAACCTGGCCTTTTTCTACATGGGGGATCGACATGATAGGGCCTATCAACCCAGCAACTTCGAATGGTCATCACTTCATCCTAGTTGCAATTGATTACTTTACAAAGTAGATAGAAGCCGGTTCCTACACAAATGTCACTACAAGAAGTGTAGCAAGATTTATCAAAAGAGACATAATTTATCGATGTGGTACTCCTCAAGCGATTATTACGGACAATGGGTCCAACTTAAATAATAAGATTGTCAATGATCTACTGGATCACTTTGGTATTTGACATCTTAATTCTTCCCATTACCGCCCACAGATGAATGGAGCAGTAGAATCATCAAATAAGAATATCAAGAAGATTTTGACTAAGACTGTCGAGAATTACAAGGATTGGCACGAGAGGCCACCCTTTGCTTTAATGGCATATCGGACTTCGATCATGACTTCTACATGGGCAACTCCTTATGCTCTGGTATATGGGATTGAAGCTGTCCTGCCTATAGAAATTGAGATTCCATCATTGAGAATATAGTCAGAAGTTAAACTCTCTGAGGCAGAGTGGATCAAATGCAGATATGAACAACTGAATTTTATGGACGAGAAGCGTCTTAGAGCAATTTGTCATGGTCAGAGCTACCAGGGAAGGGTAGCCAAGTCATTTAACTAGAAAGTCAAACCCAGAAATTTCGAGGTAGATGACCTAGTGGTAAAGAAGACGCTACCGAATGTTGCTCATCCGGAAGGCAAGTTTATCCCAAATTACGAAGGCCTTTATGTTGTTAAGAAGTCCTTATGGGTGGGGCATTAATTCTTGTAAATTCTGAAGGAGACGAATTGGGATATCTTGTAAATTCATATGCTGTGAAGAAGTATTATCCTTGAAATGAAATCAGATGATGATCACTTGGCTTTCTCCGAAATGATCTGAGTCGCTATAGCGGTCATTACTGTGACATTCTGAAATCCGACCCCTTTTCCGAAGCGTGATTTCATGAGACTTTTCGTCAGTGCACTTCAGTTAAATCTCGCTCAGAGTTGGCCACTCTTGAGAAGACTAATCGATGGGGAAAGGCTAAGTAGGATTTAAGTACGTGGACCGAAGAACTCGACCATGGATTGGTACATTGATCATAAGGATTGCCTAGGGGATATTTTGAGCCATGATAAGCCGGTCTAAGATTGGCCTTGGAACGATTTGCAAGTGTTATACAATTGGATCGCGGGTGATTCCGTTTGACCATCGTATAATTCGCGAATCAACCTAAACCAATCCCTGACAATCGCGCCCTTTGGAACTAGCGATTGACCCGCGCAATTACATGACAACCAAGGTCGACATGACTCGAATAACTCTTAAACGTGACATTAGTCACGGGTCGATACGCGTAACTCCTAAGAGCCACCTGTTAGTTTGAGATACGCTGGAATCGCCATTGACAGATTTTAGCCACGAATTGGACTTCGAAATTAGACGTCGGGTATTCGAGAATTCCAACGATAATAAATTGGACATCGCCTCATCAAGGACCAATAAGATTAGAATTCGCTCGTTATTGATTAGAAAAGTGTAATTTTGGACCGACGGTTGGAAAATGCTCTTTTACCCCTAAGATAGTGCTCTTTCTTTTAGAAATGATTAAGGGAAATATAGTCATTGGTGTAGTCCATCTCTTGGCCGAAATTGTGGGGGCATTTTAGTCAAATGACCTCTTGAATTATTGGAGATAAGGATATGACTAGTTGACTCTTGGATTTTCCCCACCAACCACCCTAACAACTAGTCATTCAATGGAACTATTCATGACATAATTCAAACCAACTCCCACTCACTCTCCCCTTGCTCTTGCATTTGAACTCAATGGATCACTTTTCACCCTCACTCTCCCTCATGTTCGGCCAAATGCTCTCTCCCCCTCCCACTCTTCATTTCACTTTCTCTCCTCTCTCAAGCTTTCTCTCCCTCTCTCGGTTTCACTCCAAGATCGACAACACCACACGCCTCACCACCCTTGAACTCCTTCCTCTGCCGTAGCTCCTCACCGCAGACCCTTCCTTACCATTGGAGTTGCCTAGGGCCGTCGACCAGACTTGGAACGCGGCTTGAAGAGGCCGTTTGGAGAAATTCCCTAGCTTGTTCATGGTATGTTAGCTCCTTGAACTTAGTCTAAGGTTGCGAGAAATCTAAGAGTGGTTTTAAGTGGGATTTTGTTGAGTTTCCATGGCTGACTTTGGTGTGTCCTTGTTAGAACAGAATCTGCTCTTTGCCGTCCACGGTTGAACCACGAACTCCGTCGCCTCTTCGATTGATTTTCCTCAACTCATCCACTTGGTAAGTTACTCTTAAACTTAGCCTAGGAATCTAGTTACTAATGGATGGTTTAGAGTTAGAATTGGTAGAGTTTAAAGGCTGTTTTTGTGTGAAAACGTGCAAGACCCGAGAGCCTCTAATTCCCTTTTTTTCAGTGCGCACTAAAAGTAAAATGGCTCGTTCTAAGTCGTCCGGAGTCCGAATTGAGCTTGGTTTTCAACCACGCGACCGTAAGATCATGAAGAATATGATTCTACGCTTGGATTTCTTAAAAAGTAAATAAGATGAAGTCGGTTTTACTAGGAATGGTTCTGATCATGGAACCGAATCTGCCATTTTTGAGGACTGGTTGTGCTTGAGGTGTTCTTGGACAAAAATTGTGTTACCTTTGTTAACCTCATGAGTCTAATGTTGGTCATGAAGAATTAGAGGATATTGAGCATAAATTTATGGTTATTTTGTGGACTTAATGGTCGAAATTGTCGTGAGTGATCTTGGGGACCGATTGGTGCAAGCTTGGGTCAGGATTGGAAAGAATGATTAAATTGACTAATCATGTTTCTTATGCTTGGCCATAATGAGTTGTTGTAATTGAGTTGTTAAGTTGAGCGAAATGACTATATCGTTAATAAAGTGGCTAGCCGAGATGAAGACTTACCAATTATGCCTATATGTGTTCGGCCTTGGGTAGCCATTGTGAGATAAATGGCTAGATTGATTGCTTACCATTGTTATGTTTGGCCGTGTAAAGTATGGAAGGTTCGATTGGTTGAATTGTAAAGTAGAGGTCGAATCATGATTGCCTCTTAATGATTGTGCACCTTAATTTCTACTTGGCCACTCGATCATAAGCATAATTATACGAGATCACACATTAACCAATGAGGATTAAAGCATGACCTGGGAGCCGTGAGAGCGAGAAGTCAACCTAGGAGCTGTGAGAGCGGGAGGTCAGTGTGATAGGACAACCTGGGAGTCGTGAGAGCTGGAGGTCGACCTGAGAGCCGTGAGAGCGGGAGGTCAGTGTGATAGAACGACCTGGGAGCTGTGAGAGCGGTAGGTCAGTGTGATAGCACGACCTGGGAGCCGTGAGAGTGGGAGGTCAGTGTGATAGCCCAATGCGTATGACGTGGGCCTTGATATATTGAACTGAGATTTACCATATGATATGCTCTATACGTGTATGAGATTTGTGAAGTGCCTAGAGTACGAAACTTGACCCTACCTTACTGAATCATGACTTGAATTGCGAACGTCTGAGGTGTAATTACAATGAGTTATTGTCTTCTTCTTGTTTAGCATAGCGTTCCATTTGATGGATAGAAACGCATGGTAGGACTCGACCTGAAAGATGGCCTCGATGGATAAATTAGCTTGATAGGAATGGATCTGAAGGATGGCCTTGATGATTAGAATTACGAGATAAGAGATGATCTGACAATTGATCTAGAATGTGGGAACTACATGTTTAGGATTCATCCGGAGGTACTATTGGCCTAGTCTAGGTTTAGGAGTTTACTTGCTGAGATTTATTCTCACTCGGTCGTGGGATAACATTTTCAGGTCCAAACTGGTGAAGCTCCATGGATGCCATCAAAGAATTCTTTTGAAGCAGTTGAACTTGTAACCTTGTACTCCCATATGTAGTTATTGAGGTTAAAACAAGTCTACCTTCGGTTTATGGATGACTGTTGTAACTTTTGGAATCTATATGGTGTTTTATAAAGATATTTGTTGTATTAAGGAATTCTCTTTTGTTCATCCTGAGTCATCGTGGTGTTCTTGAGGTTGGAGATTGGTTCTCGCTTTCGTATGTGCATTACATTTATAGAGATTAAGTTCGACGAAATAAGGATCTTGGGAGTGCAATGAAGTTACCGGCCTTGGAGGGATGTTCGCGCGCTGGCAAGGACACGGGACGTGACATCCCCATTTTAGTGGTATCAAAGCAAGGTCAGCTCAATCCAATATGATTGTGGTTTGTAGTAATAAGGAGTGATGACTTGAGGACAATTAGATAGTGAGACCTTTAGGATTAAGCATTGATCAATGAATTTTGAGGATCGTAGGCTTGAACTTGTGTGCATTTTGATGGTTCTAGAATTGATTTTGATTGATATTTTGGGTGGTGATTTTATTGAGGTTTACAAGGAAGCAATCAGAAATTGAGGAGCCATGAGCATAGATCTGAGGTTGTGGATGTGCTTGAGGTTAATGGAGAGCTGCTCATGGGTAGAGGGTCGATTGGATTATATGATCGTGATTGTGACCTTGAGGTATATGGCTAAACCTAGGAAATCGATTTGTGAGACGGTCATTTGTGGAATTAGAAGTCCTCTATGGATAAGAATTAATCTGGAGACGACTGCGATGTGACGAATTGGACTTCAGAATTGGACGTCTGGTACACTGGAATCGCCATTGACAAATTTTAACCACGAATTGGACTTCGGAATTGGACGTCTGGTATTCGAGAATTTCAACGATAATAAATTGGACATCGCCTCATCAAGGACCAATAAGATTAGAATTTGCTCGTTATTGATTAGAAAAGTGTAATTTCGGACCTACGGTTGGAAAATGCTCTTTTACCCCTAAGATAGTGCTCTTTCTTTTAGAAATGATTAAGGGCAATATAGTCATTGATGTAGTCCCTCTCTTGGCCGAAATTGTAGGGGCATTTTAGTCAAATGGCCTCTTGAATTATTGGAGACAAGGATATGACTAGTTGACTCTTGGATTTTCCCCACCAACCACCCTACCAACTAGTCATTCAATGGAACTATTCATGACATAATTCAAACCAACTCCCACTCACTCTCCCCTTGCTCTTGCATTTGAACTCAATGGATCACTTTTCACCCTCACTCTCCCTCATGTTCGGCCAAATGCTCTCTCCCCCTCCCACTCTTCATTTCACTTTCTCTCCTTTCTCAAGCTTTCTCTCCCTCTCTCGGTTTCACTCCAAGATCGACAACACCACACGCCTCACCACCCTTGAACTCCTTCCTCTGCCGTAGCTCCTCACCGCAGACCCTTCCTTACCGTTGGAGTTGCCAAGGGCCGTCGACCAGACTTGGAACACGGCTTGTAGAGGCCGTTTGGAGAAATTCCCTAGCTCGTTCATGGTATGTTAGCTCCTTGAACTTAGTCTAAGGTTACGAGAGGTCTAAGAGTGGTTTTAAGTGTCGACGAAGTTTGTGGTTCAACCGTGGACGGCGAAGAACAGATTCTGTTCTAACAAGGACACACCAAAGTCAGCCATGGAAACGGCCATAATGAGTTGTTAAGTCGAGCGAAATGACAATACCGTTAATTAAGTGGCTAGCCAAGATGAAGACTTACCAATTATGCCTATATGTGTTCGGCCTTGGGTAGCCATTGTGAGATAAATGGCTAGATTGATTGCTTACCTTTGTTATGTTTGGCCGTGTGAAGTATGGAAGGTTCGATTAGTTGAATTGTAAAGTAGAGGCCGAACCATGATTGCCTCTTAATGATTGTGCACCTTAATTTCTACTTGGCCACTCGATGATAAGCATAATTATACAAGATCACACATTAACCAATGAGGGTTAAAGCATGACCTGGGAGCTGTGAGAGCGGGAGGTCAACCTGGGAGCCGTGAGAGCAGGAGGTCGATCTGGGAGCCGTGAGAACGGGAGGTCAGTGTGATAGCCCAATGCGTATGACGTGGGCCTTGATATATTGAATTGAGATTTACCATATGATGTGCTCTATACGAGTATGAGATTTGTGAAGTTCCTAGAGTACGAAGCTTGACCCTACCTTACTGAATCATTACTTGAATTGCAAATGTCTGAGGTGTAATTGCAACGAGTTATTGTCTTCTTCTTGTTTAGCATAGCGTTCCATTTGATGGATAGAAACACATGGTAGGACTCGACCTGAAAGATGGCCTCGATGGACAAATTAGCTTGATAGGAATGGATCTGAAGGATGGCCTTGATGATTAGAATTACGAGATAAGAGATGATCTGACAATTGATCTAGAATGTGGGAACTACATGTTTAGGATTCGTCCGGAGGTACTATTGGCCTAGTCTAGGTTTAGGAGTTTACTTGCTGAGATTTATTCTCACTCGGTCGTGGGATAACATTTTCAGGTCCGAACTGGTGAAGCTCCATGGTTGCCATCAAAGAAGTCTTTTGAAGCAGTTGAACTTGTAACCTTATTCTCCCATATGTAGTTATTGAGGTTAAAACAAGTCTGCCTTCGGTTTATGGATGACTGTTGTAACTTTTGGAATCTATATTATGTTTTACAAAGATGTTGGTTGTATTAAGGAAATCTCTTTTGTTTATCCTGAGTCATCGTGGTGTTCTAGAGGTTGGAGATTGGTTCTCGCTTTCGTATGTGCATTACATTTATAGAGATTAAGCACGACGAAATAAGGATCCTGGGAGTGCAATGAAGTTACCGGCCTTGGAGGGATGTTCGCGCGCTCGCAAGAACACGGGACGTGACAATTACATCGCATATCATACATCCACACATACATAGCATGTGTTATGTTTTGCAGGATTCTAGGAAATGAGCCCATAATCAAACTCGTTCAAATGGAATCAAGAACAGAATGGTCCCGGACGCCTAGAACCAGGTGATATGTATCTGTTCCATCAAGTGTTAAAACACCATTCACTTACTGGAATCTTTATTCTCTTCATACAGGAATGCTCGATGAAGACAAAAGATAGCAGCAGAGAAATACTGTAAAATTTCTCACCCTCCTATAAGAGAGAAGGAATCAAAGATGAGCACTCATGTGTTCAAACTCAGGAATGAACCATGCTCTCAAAAGATTCCTCATTGATGGCACTTGTTGCATACATGTTAGGATCAGAGGTTATCCAAGCATGATTGAAACATACATGGTGCATCATTAAAATTCCTAGTGGAGTAAAATATCTAGAGAAAAATGAAATGATTTTTCCAAAACAGAGTTGTTTAAGCTATCTAACAGGAATGTTTCTTCTTATAAGAGGCAAGCCTAATCCAAACACGTCCTATACACACAAAAGAGATAAGAGGAGTGTAAGGATAAAAGAGCCTGAACCCAGGGATGTAAGGGCTATTCGCATCGATTACATGGATTGGGATGGCGGAGGCATTCGTTCCTTTATCATAAACATTACATGTGATCATTGACAACCCCTTCGAGCGGTGGTCTTCATTTTTTAACCTTGTCAAAAACCACCCCACATCGGGGTCATATAGAAGCTAGTCCAGTAGTATTGGAAGGTAAATGGTTAGAAATCTTTTTGCTCTGACTAACATCAATGTTCGTGTGTTGATATGCATTGATCTAGGCGTCATAGGATGACGAAACGACGTTCATTTCTCTACCATATACGCTTATACCCATTGCGTAGCCAATTTGAGTCAGCATATTCGTTTCGTGTACCCCCATTGGTGATCATTGCACAGCCCCAGGGCAAAGGTGGCAAAGACACTCGTAGACAGAAAAATTCAAGAAGCTGGAGTTGCATGATAATTCCAAAGTAAAAAGTTCAGACAGGATAAGACTCAAGTCACATACCTTACATGATCATCAAAGATCTTGGTTCCTAAAAAAAGGAAAAGGCGGGATCAAAAAAGAGAAAAAGTCAAATCCCTATACAATGGAAAGAGACAAACTTGCCCAACAGAAATAAGGCTGACCTTCACCAAATTGTTGGAAGGTCATAAGACTGATTTTGGGGACACCAAGGGATTACTGGATATCTCAACCCCCAACAAATTCTGAAATAAAGAAGAATCCTCAAGAATTATGCAGCAAAAGGCTACCCTTCAAATGGAATCGTAGCTAACTGCCAAAATGGCAAACAATGTCTTTCAAAGATTAGACCTGTTCTCAAGACGTGTAGTGTTAAGAAGACTAAAGATGTTCTTCAAAGAATCATCAAGCAGGGGCAGAATTGAAGACTGATCAGCAATGATCACCAATGTCAAACCCTTTACGTTTCAGGGCCAAAAACAAGCCTTTTTCGGTCCCCAATCCTACCAATGTTACAACCATTCACAGTATTTTCTGACTAAGATTCTTAGGTTAATGTGTACCTTAGCTCGAAGAGATACGAGCAATATTATTTCTTTCTCATTTTGCAGGGTTCTTGACTTGTAAACTCGGAGCAGATGAAGAAAATTTTCATTCAAAAGACCTGATTTATAGAGTGAGTCCCCCTCGGAAATCGTGTCTAAGCCCAACATTATGGTCCTGAAAAGGTCTCCTGATTGATCGAAATGTATGCGCTACGAATGGCTCTGAAAACCCAGATACAGGTTATTAGGAAATTCAAGTGCTTTCTTTATAAAAGGCCAAAGTCGAAGAATCGGTGAGGAGCCCTCTTTGACGAAGGTATTCTAATAGAATGCTTAAAATAAGCTTTGTTTGAAACCTCAAATTGTTTGATTCAGGTTTTTCCTCACATGGATTTCTAATCATCTTTGCATGCTTCAAGATATCTTGGATAACCTCCAGCATCATAAGTCATTTTGCATAAATTGCATAGCCTAAAGTAAAGCTTTGCCTGTATTATAACTATCATCGCATCGACATTACTGATATCTTTTCGATGAGGAATGAACTCTCAGGTTTAAACTTCTGTAAGACTCATGGTAGCCCCACGTCAGAGAATGATACATTGCTCAACAATGAAGAGCTTCCAAGCGTATTTTCTGTGAGATTTCAGATAACTCCTAAATCCCAGAAAAATTATATAAAAGTTTTTGTAGGTTTGAGCTTTCTGCAAGATACCTGGAGTCCCCAGATCCTAGAATGGCATCTCACATGTCAAAATGATAATTTTCATAATCGTCTTTCTATGGAATTTCAAGTAACCCCTAAATCCCAGAAAAATTCTGTAAAAGTTTTTGTAGGTTTGAGCTTTCTACGGGATACCTAAGATCCCCAGATCTCAGAATGGCACCTCACATGTCAAAAGGACAATCTTCATAATCGTCTTTCTGTGAGATTTCAAGTAACCCCTAAATCCCAGAAAAATTCTATAAAAGTTTTTGTTGGTTTGAGCTTTCTACAGAATACCTGGAGTCCCCAGATCCCAGAATGGCACCTCACAAGTCAAAAGGACAATCTTCATAATCGTCTTTCTGTGAGATTTCAAGTAACCCATAAATCCCAGAAAAATTCTATAAAAGTTTATGTAGGTTTGAGCTTTCTGCAAAATACATAGAGTCTCCAAATCCGAGAATGGCATATCGCATGTCAAAAAGATAATCTTCAGAATCGACTTTCTGTAAGGCTCTAGGTAACCCATAAACCCGAGAATAGCCTCGTTGGTAAACCTAAGAGTTAGGAATACCTCCTTTGTATAGACCATCATTGATTCCTCAATATATAGGATCAGCCATTTCATAGGTAAACCAAGTGATAGGTTCTCCTCTTGGAAATTTTAGATGAGTCCCGAGGAGTGTGACATGTCATCCTGGGATATAATGTTCCCATCCAGATCTTCGGATAGGTAATCCTTTTATTAGGTGACCCTTTTCTCGAATCCATGGTTAGTCTTCAAGAGTGGGACGAACCATTACCCCAAGTAAGCCTTATAGAAGGCGAGCCTACGACAAACCCCAAAGAACAGGTGCGTAACCTTTAGGTTCCTGGTAGATAGGAAGCGTAGTCTCTGACAAACCCTGAAGAATGAGTGCGTCATCCATAAGTTCCTAATAGATGTGAATCATATTCATGGTTTGATCCACTATACGGATCAAAACCTTTGACAATCCCTAAAGCACAAGTGTGTCATCCTTAGGCTCCTGTCAAACAGGAGTACTATTCTGGTTTGGCCTACCATATGGGCTAGAGCTTAACCGCCTTAGGATGCTCAATAGACAAGTCCATGGGTATTCACTTGAATTCGTCATACACCGCGTATGCCACACGAGCATTAGACAGGTGAACAATAAGGTAAGTAGCAGGTGGGTCTCTCTACTCTTCATCTTATCTGAAACAGAATGAGCATAGCATATACTAGTAGGACAAGAAAGTTTGGGTGTCAAGATTCATTTTTCTCTTCCCCAGTCGAGTTGATCTAGACTCAGGTGTTACATATCTTTGAGAGAAAACTCTCGCGAGATTCCTCTCAAAGAGGGGCAGTTGTTGACACCTAATTTCGAATCAGTCTTTTTTCGGCTTATTTTTAGAAAATTCATAGAAAATTTATAAAAATTAAAAAAATTAAAAAAATCAACTTTGGTGGTGTTGGCTAAACCTAATTGGCTCTCTCTTTCGTGAAGCAAAACCTTGTCCGTAATCTCGATCACTCGTTCGGGCAAAGCTTTCGCGACAAAACTATGAAGGGTCAAATTGTCTATGAATGTGTCATTGGTGGGACTCCACCCGGTGAACATCTCCAGTAAGAGAATGTCATAACTGTGACGTCGCCTTCTCTTGAAATCTCACATCCCATTGCATATTCTGCCGCACATTTAGATCACAGTGCAGGTCAAATTGGAGTGCGGATCATCGAATCAAAACGTAGTGTGCATTAGACTATAAGAGTTATCATTAGCTACCAAATTTCACTTGGGAAGAGTGTTGACACCTAAATTTTGATATTTTTTAGGAAATTCATTTATTTCACAAAATGAGAGTTATTAGTAATTCTCGCAAAAATAAATTCACATGCATCACATATTTATTTTTTGTCATGCATTCGCATTGCATTTAGGCGAGTCAATTGAGCTTAAATTGACAAGCGATCGAATCGAGCATGGGGTGAAAATCCGGCCAAGGCATGGTTGGGGCATCGAGTTCTTTTACGGTACTTGGACTTATTTTCAGATTTAATCAAGCCCAATTCATGTTTAAAAAGGGGGTTTAATTAAATGTTTACGGAAAACCTAATTGAGCCCAAAAATGCGCATGGCCCATAATTGACTTAAAAAATTCGGCAGCTCAAGTGCATTGGGCTTGTCTAAATTCTCTAGTCAATTTAATGATCAATTTGTGCAATTTAACCCTTTGGGACTAAATTCAAATCATATTCTGATCCCAGGGTTTATTTTGTGAAATTAAAGGAACTTTAGGTCTCAAGCTCGCAATAATTTTCTCTATAAATAGATAGCTTTGCCTAGGGTTATAGTGAGGCCACCAAAATTCATATACGGCCATTAGAGAGAGAATACTTCTCTGTACGGGATAGCACTGGAGGTCCACTGATCATGACGATGCCTTGATCCCGAGAGGCCTGCTTGGAATTTTTCTTTTTTCCTCGCAGGAGACATGCGACCAGAATTGGGAGCCAGATTCAAACGGTGATATTTGGAGTCTTCAAGATCTGCACACACAAAGAAAAGCCAAAGGAGAAAAGGACAAGAAGGGGGAACCAACTTTTGATCTGCTTCTTTTGTTCTTTGACTTTTATTTCTTTTATCATGTTTACCGTGGGATCCCCTTGCAGAATAGAAAAAGGCAGAAGACTTTCTGGTAGGTGCAACAAAAGACCCAATGATCTCAGCAAACCACGATCTTGTTCAAAACTGTATGTAGATTTGGAGAGAAGGCCTCCGACAATCCTCCTTGCCGACTGCCCTGACGAGTCCTTCTTGATCCGATGCCTTCTTCGCTGATCACATCTCGCACTACACCAGGAGGTCCGGATCTGTTTCGGGTCTATTCACGACGATGACCCGATCCTTCCCGAAGCTAGTAGCAGTCCAGTTGGTGTTCGGTGATTCCACGGCACCAAACGATCAGACATTTTCCCGATGTGCAATCAATTAACTACCATCGTTTCCTGCATCGCCATTGGAACTCTCTCGATCCTTGAGCTTTTGTAGTCAATTTATTGTTAAAATTCTTTATGTTATGCAGGTTAGAACGGATTCTCGCACTACTTGCCATGCAATATTGCTAGAATTCCAAACCCACATAATCCCACCAAGAAGTCGCCTTTTGCCTCCATAGATGCCACGATCAAGAGCCTTCCGTTGATCCAACCGCAAGTGTGACATCCTGAATTCTGACCCTATCTCGAAACTTATCAGTGAATGAATGTCTATCGATGTATTCCAGTTAATCTCGCTCAGAACTGATCACTCTCGAGTCGACTAACCAATGGGGAATGGCCGTATAGGATTTAAAGTACGTGGACCAAAGAACTTAACCACGAGTCGGTGCTTTGACCATAAGGATTGTCGAGGGAATATGCTGAACCGCTATAGGCCGATCTAAGAACGGTTTTAGAACGATTTGCTAGTGTCACGCGATTGGTTCACGGGTGAATCCGTATGACCATGGCGTGATTTGCGAATTAACCTAACCCAATTTCTGACGATCGTAACCTTCGGGGCCAGCGATTGACCCTCGCGATTACATGACAACCAAAGCCGTCGTGGCTCGAGTAACCCTTAAACGTGACATAAGTCGCGGGTCGATACGCGTAACTCCTAAGAGCCGCCCGTTAGTCTGAGACGCACTGGAATGACAATTGACTGAATTTAGCCATAGATTGGACTTCGAGATTGGGGGCCGGACATTCGGAGATCGCATTGGAGTAAATTTGGACGTCGCCTCGTCGGAGAGTTAATAAGATTAGAAATGGTCCCGTATAGACTAGAATAGCGAAATTCGAACCGACGAACGAAATCGACCTTTTTACCCATAGAATTAGCACACTTTTCCAAGGACAAAGCAAGGGCAAAATGGTCATTTGCCCTCCCCCATCTTCAGCCGAAATTCCAAGGGTAAAGTGGTCATTTGAGTAATGAATTATTGGAGTGTTTGACACCAAGTTTGATTGGACAATTTCCCTCAAACCTACCCCACTAAAATTAGTCATTCTAAGACACTATTCATGTACCATGCCCCATGAACCACCCCACCATCTCTTTTCCCTCCAAAATCCCCTTCACTCTTATTTCTTCTCTCCCTCTTCCTCTTCCCATTCGGACGATCACCCCCTCCTTCTCACTCTCCCTCTCGTTCGTTTGCTCTCTCCCTCTCTCGCCGTCGCTCGCTCTCCTCTCTCGGCCAAGCCACGACCGGCCGCCCCTTCGCCGCCACTCCGCCGCCTTGAGCCACCACTAAGACACGACCCTCTTGCCTTTAGACCACCTTAGCAGCCGCCGTTCGGCCCGAAGTCGCCCGAAGCGTCGCCGACCAGATTCGAACCGAGGAGAGATTTGAGGGAGTTCTTGAGAACAGTCTTGATCTTTCTTAAGGTAAGTGATTCTAGGGCCTTAGATACATGTGCTAGGGAGTTGATAGCTTGTGTTAGGGATGTTTCTAATTGTGTTAGCTTGGCATTTGGGGGATTTCTCTTAGGGATCAGACCTGTTCACTTTGGACCGCCGCACACCGCGCCTCCTTCCGCCACCTTGCCGCCGGCCTTGCCTTGCTTTTGGACTTGGTAAGCTCCCCTAACCTTTTGCTAGGACCTTGAGTGCATGGAAGGACCGAATGGGGTTGTTTGGTAGCTTTTAAGGGGCTGTTTCGGTAGGACCCTATGGAAATCCGAATTGGTGATGATTAGGGTAGATTGGGCTTAACAAGTTTGATGCTTGAAATGTTGAGAACCATGGATGAAATGAATTGGTGAGTGTCCTTAGGTGTGGGCCGAATGCCCTATGGTACCTTAGGATGAGCTAGGACTTGCCTTATACCCGGTTGAATCAATGGAATCCTAATTGAGGCTTAGGAGTATTCGATTTTGGGACAAGCGAGCGAGCACGTTGGGTAATTGACTTTAACCTATGGATCGAACTCTAATCGAGGGAATAACAAGACGTTTAATTGAGTTAAACGACCTTATGTTAGTAATTTTGGGCCTAGTGTGATTAATTGGTGAGTTATAAGCTTTAATTGATTTATGTGTCCTTGATGGTGTGACATGGCCGAATGGCTATCTTTGAAAGCATGGAATTGTCTCAATTGATGTGTTATCGACCGCATGAGATTGCCATGGACTTGAATTGTTGAATTTTACGACGTGTTGCCATGATATGGGATGGTAGCTTGAGGGGTCGAATCAAGCCCAATTCGATGCGAGTGCGCATGATTGAGTTAATTATGTCGATGGAAAGGAATTATAAGTATACGTATGTGAGGCATCCTGATGCGTTAAACGCGGGATGGACCTGAGGCGTTAAACGCGGGTCATGTCATGGCTAAGGATAACCTGAGGCGTTAAACGCGGGTTCCTTGATCTCTTAAGCCTGATGCGTTATTACGCGGGCTAAGCCATGGGAGTTTGATTATATCATACATGTGGATTGTCTGCTAAATGAAGAAATGTTAAGTGCCCAAGTACAAGTCCTGACTAGCCTAGCTTGTGAATTGCATGACCAGATACGTTTCTAATTGAGTTATTATAAGCCATTGCTTGCTGTTTGATTGTTTGGCCATTACATGTGTTTGGGAAGAGTCTGGAAGTCCCAAGGGTCTAGCTTAGGGTTAGGCTAGCTTACTGAGTATATCTCACCCCGTCGTGGGACCCCCATTTTCAGACCCCAAACCCTGAGCATGCCGCCGCCGATTTTTGGGGTGCCCGTCTGGATAGAGCAGTATTCCACGGAGCACCCGGTGGGGGAAGAGAAGGCGTATATTAGGAAGTATGGCACTATCTGGATGGATGTGGGCGTATCGGACTGGAGGCCGGACCGATTCGCAGCATGGTTTTATCGGGATGGCGACCTCACAGTCGGACCGTTGAGGACTTTTGATGTACCGTGGGATGTCATCGGCGAGCAGGACCCTTCGATCGTGCACCCTGCTGATGGAGAGCTCACCGATTCCGAGACCGCTCCCGATCCGGATCTTCCGCCGGCACCGTCTCAGAACCCCGAGGTTGACGGCCACGTCGTGGAGCCCTCTGATGCTGAAGATCCCATGGAGACTGACGAGTCCGATCCCGAGGAGGATGAAGAGGCACCAGACGACTCCGAGGACGAGCCCTTGGAGGAGGAGCATAACCCCGACGGAGAGGCCATCTTCCACTCTCGACCTGATTCCGAGGAAGACGAAGACCCAGAGGAGGTGTTCGAAGAACAAGATGAAGATCCAGAAGAAGTGTTCGAAGAGGAAGACGAGGAAGACCTAGAGGAGTATGATCCCGTGCACCGCGAGGATCCCGTTGACGACCGCGAGCCCGACCCTTAGATAGCCTAGGCGCCCATGATCTCGTAGTTACCCTTTTGAGTAGCGCCTGACCTTTAGCCTTCGTTTCTTTTTTATTAGGCTAACCACCTTCCCCTGATCCCAAGTATTGTATTCCAGTTTATGCTCATGTTGTAAATCGAATCTTATGTTATGCTATAACTTAATCAAGTGTCTTGTCCCCTCAAGCCATCTTGTGTTTAACTGTTTAGGAATTCTGCGTGACGCTATTGCATGTTCATTTAAGTTTCATTGCCTACCGTGTATAGTAAAGATCCCGGGTATCATTCTCAAAGGAACGTTGTGTAAGGCGATGATGTGCGCCCTTGAGGACTCGGGGCGTTACAGCAAGTCCAAGAAGCCTATCTCTAAAAGCCGGTTGTGTTTTCATCACGTTTTATATTTTCTTTTGCATGAGTCAAGATCAAGGTCAAGCCAAAGATGTTTGGTGCTCGAATAGATGAACCCATGTGAATCAGAAATCCAGGCGATGGTAAAAAAGAACTCCAGTAGAGGTGCTCAGTGAGGAGCAAGTGGAGCAAATCCCACGTTGACCTACATTTGGGAACGGACGAAAAATGTGAGCATTCAGTAGCTTTTGTCTTCAATGGTCACCGAGTGCCACAAACCATTGATGATAGGTCTCCGCAAGCTTCATCAGTGAGTGTCATCCACCATCATCACGAAAGAGCACTGGTCAGCCATCCCAAGCCGTCACGGTGTGATAAAGCAATTCGTCATTTCCATTGAAGGATTGCTTTCTGATGCCCAATCCGTGATCCGCAAGCTATGCTCGGAGATCATGCATCTTCGGTTTAAGGTAAAAATCTCATCTTGCAAGTTTCGAATTTGGAAATTGCAATCTCGCAAGATAAGGTAACGTTCTGTATCTCGAATGCTGAATATTCACTTGCCTATTTTGCATATTTTCTGTGGTGCCGTAATCTAAACGGAATGCAATTTTTTCGAAAATTCAAAGAACTCCCTTTTCCGATCTAAACCGTCAAGACCAAATCTTTGCCAATCTCGGATATAGCTAATCTGACCTATCACCGTTTAGGCCTGATTTGCTATCTCCGGAAATAAACCATTCTTTAATTCGAGATCTGGATAATTTTTAGAAAAGTTTCGAAAATTGGCGGTCATACATAGTTGGCGGTCGTAATTTCTGATTAATTGATTGATTGACAGACTGTTTGATTTATTGTCCAATTAATTGATTGATTGATTGTCTAATTGACTGATTGACATGTTTGATTGATTGTCTAATTGATTGGTTGATTGATTGACTGACCGATTGGGTTTTACCATATCTAGAACTTCGGTTGCCGAGAATAGGACAGTTTCCTTCTCTTCAAAAAATCCGAAAATAAATAAAAAATAATTGCACGTCATCTTGCCATGTCATTCGTACACGTCATCCATGCATAAATGCCACGTCATTTTGCCACGACATCTTGCCATGTCATTTTGCCACGACATCTTGCCATGTCATTTTGCTACGTCATCATGCCATGTCATTTTGCTACGTCATCTTACCATGTCATTTAGTCAAGTCATCTTGCCACGTCATTTTGCCACGTCATCTTACCATGTCATTTTGACACGTCATCTTACCATGTCATTTTGCCACGTCATCTTGCCACGCTATATGTCATATAGTTAGGTTGCATTAGCATCACATCTTAATAAAAGAGAAAATTCAAAAAAATCAAGTCACATAAATCAATCAAAGGACATCTCATGGAATTAAGGTACCGAAAGGGCATTAGTTTTAATTAACTAGTGTAATCAAGTCCCCGGATCCATAATCTCTGGTTCGTAGAAGTAAAATGGTTCTCCCGCTGTTTTGCTTAGGTTTCTAATCAACCTACCAAAAATGATTAGTGGCGGCTCCAGTTTATAAACCAGTTCAGTGAATTTTAAGTTGTGATTTGGCAGGGCTTGGGAGAGTCCGTATTAGGTTAATTGATCTAATTAACTTAATAAACCATTAGCCTACATAAATTAATTTTTAGGTCTCGACAAAGAGAGACAGAGAGGGGGAAGAGAGATATTACCTGTTGGAGCATAACCAATTGTCCCTCTAGGACCCATTGAGCTCATCTTGTAAGTAACAGTATCGACGTATGATCCAAGAAGGAATTTCACCAACCCAAAGTCCCCAACATGTGCGACCATCTCAGCATCTAAGGGGATATTGCTTGGCTTTAGATTACAATGAACGATGGGATGTGGCACTGGTGATGAAGATAACCCAGTGCAAAAGCAACATCAATAGCAATATCCATTCCCTGAATAAAATTTAATTTTTTCGGAAGCTCCTGCCCATCAAGTGATGTTGCCTTTGGGTGGAGCCACTGCTCGAGGCTTCCATTATCCATAAATTGATAAATTAAGGCCTTAAAATCATTTCCTTGATAATCACTACCCGAGCAAACTGCCAATATCTTCAAAAGATTTCGATGTTTGATATTCTTTAATGCTTCGCACTCGGCTATGAAGCTTTTCAGAGCACCATGACGGACTAAATGAAGCACCTTCATAGCAGCAACACCTCCATTGTCCTCAAGTGTCCTCTTGTAAACAGAACCAAAACATCCAACACCGATCAAGTTCGTTGAAGAAAAACCATTAGTTGCTTTTAGGAGTGTTGCATATGGAATGTTCAAACGTATATCATCCGTCAAACTTGAAACTGGTTCATTTACTTTCTTCTTCACCCAACAAAGACATATGAAAGCCAGAATAAGAGCTATTCCAAGGATACCAAAAGTAACAGAAGTAGACAATATCACTATATTGATCTTTTTGCAATGGGAGCTTTTAGTGATGCAGTTAGGCAAGTGAAATTCTGGCAATCCGCCACAAAGCTCATTGTTCCCAACGATAGAAATACCGGTCGCATTCTTAAAGACTCCTTCACGTGGCAGCATACCTTCGAAATTATTGTACGATAAATTCAAAAGTTTCAAGAAACGAAACGCGCCTAAGAAGTCTGGAATTTGACCCGACAAATTGTTGCGTGAAAGATCTAGCTCTTCAATGCCTCCCAACGATTTGATTGATTGAGGAATCGACCCTCGAAAAAAGTTGCCCCCCATCCTGAGCAATGTCAAGGCAGAGCAATCACCTAAACTAGTTGGGATTTCACCTACCAACAAATTGTCCGAGATGTCCAAAGCGGTCAAAGCTCTTAAGTTGCTAACTTCTATGGGTAGAACCCCACTCAGATGGTTACGCGACAAGTTCAGAAGGATTGCCAACGATGAGAGGCCTATAAGTTACGGGGGTATGACGCCACTCAGATTGTTATCAGACAAAACGAGCAGATCAAGAGACTGGCTGTTTGATAGATGCGAAGGAATCCGCCCTTGAAAGTCATTCCCACCAAGATATAGTGCAATCAACCTGGTTAGATTTCCCAAAGAAGATGGGATGGTCCCTCCGAGGTTGCTGTAACTTAAGTGCAGGGTCACTAGATTTTACAGATTCCCAAAATTTGAGGGGATAACACCTGCAAGCGGGTTGAGACCCATAACCAAAAATCGCAGGTTGACAAAATTCCCCATTTCTTCTGGAATCTCACCAGATAATTGATTCTCGCTTGAAGTAAATATCGTGAGAGTGGTGGATAAATTGCCTATGCATTTTGACAGCACCCCGCCAAACTTGTTCTAGTGAATTCCCACATGCTGTAATCTGGTGCTGTTAGTTAGCGAGCAAAGTGTTGTGAAAATTCTCCTATATTTTGATTCTGACAAAACTATCAAAAGGATTTGTTTAATGTTTTATGATGTAGAAAGAATGAGTAAGCAGCAGGTTGTGTGGATCTATTTCTATCACGAGGACGAAGAGTCAAATGGAGTGCTTCAGGACGAAGGGTCAGATGGAGTGCCTCTTGACCAAGGGTCAGATGGAAGTGCTTCTGATGAGGTCAGATGGAAGTGCTTCTGACGAGGTCAGATGGAAGTACTTCTGACTAGGTCAGATAGAAGTGCTTCTGACAAGGTCAAATGGAGTGCATCTGAAGACCGTCAGATGGAGCTGCTTCTGAGGGTCAGGTTCAACATGATCATCCATCTCATGCAACCATCTACATGTAGTGACAGATAGACCTTATCAAATCTCCGAATTACCATTCCATGATAACTGATCTAATTCAGGAAATTCTTTATGAAGACGAAACTTGAAATTAGTCAGTTTCTGCATCTCCAAAACATGAAGACCCACGTATGGCAGGTTTCCGACCAAGGCAAGGTTCCTTATGCAAATTTGTGATAACTGATTGACATGATGTCCCTTCTAAACAATCAAGGAATTTTCTACAAATTGAGTATTACCTTCCAAGAATATCTCTTCGCGGACCAATACGGATTTACTACACTTATGGAAACTGGAGATTTAGTTGTATGGGCGACTAAATCAGAAGGGTTCAATATCTTCTTCAACGGTTCTCATATCTTCTAAGATATAGTCTCGTTCAATCACGATTGATGACGTCCAATCAAGGATTGAAGAGCGATCTCTTGGCCGGGTATCCAACGGCTAGTTTGGAGGCAGGGGAGTATAAAAGAAGAACCATGGCGATCAGAGAAGATGAGATGAACAACAATCCAAAAAGTGCAAGTGTGATTCGAATTATACCCAAAATCATTCTGAGTGCTCAAAATCTCATTCATTGTGAGAATCTGTAAGAGAGAGAAACCAAGTGGTTGAGTGATTGTAATTCTTTTGATTCTTCATAGTGAAATCCAGCCGATCGGTTGTCATCATGGGAGAGTGGACGTAGGCTTGATAAGCCGAACCACTATAAACTCAGCGTGCTATCTTCTCTTCCCTACTTTATTGCTGTGTTTGAATTGTGTACTATCTCCTGCTGATCGCATATTGAAATTTTCATTAATTCCGCAAGAAATTTCAATTTAGTTGTCGATTCACCTATTCACCCCCTCTAGGTGATATTGCTAGATACAACAATTGGTATCAGAGATTGGTTGCTCATATTCACGAAGTGTTTATTAACTTCAGAGCTAATGATCTACTATGTCTAGCAATCACTCTTCAGGAGCAGGCGATTCGCACTTTGCAAATAAGCCACCCTACTTTGATGGGAAGGAATACAATATGTGGAGCAACAAGATGCAATGGTTCTTTAAGGTGTATGATGATTTGATGTGGGATGTTGTAACAAATGGTATTGTACCAAATGCTGCTGCAAGTACAGCATCTGGAAATGAAGCAAATCTCACCATGACCATGACTGAGACTGAAAAAGCCAAAAGACGAAGCTTGGATTCCAAAGCTGTCAATGCATTATTTTGTGCTTTATCAACTCCTCTTTATAACCGTGTTTCAGAGGAAGAATCTGCCAAAGCAATATGGGATAGGCTTCATATCACCTTTCAAGGAACAAATAGAGTGAAGGAAACAAAACTCAGCATTTTACTGAGTGAGTATGAAGCATTTCAAATGAAATCTGACGAATCTATTGCTGATATGATAGACAGGTTTCAAAGTCTAGCAAGTGGACTTGCAAGACAAGGTGCACCAGTTGCTGAGGCGATGCAAGTGAGAAAGATACTAAGAGGACTCACAGATGAATGGAACTATGTCAAACCTTCCATACAAGAATGTCAAACAATCAGACAGCTTTCGGTGGATGAGCTAGTTGGGACACTATAATCCTATGAAACAGAACGAGCAAGAAAAAAGGGAGATAAAAAAGGTAAGAAATCAATTGCATTGAAAACTGAAATTGCTCAATGTTTATCTGACACAGATGATGAAGATGAAGATGATGAAGAACTTGCACTCATGGTGAAGAAATTTAGAAAAATGGCTCGAAAGGCCAGAAACTTCAAAGGAAAGAAACCTGTGAAGAAGTTTGATAAAAAATTCTCTCAAACTGAATCTCAAGAAAGCAAAGATGTAATATGCTTTCACTGCAAGAAAGCAGGACATATCAAGCCGAATTGTCCAACGCTAAAGAGAGACAAGCTCAAGTATGAGAAATACAAGAAGGCTTTAAAGGCAGAAACATTGAGTGATTCTGATGAAAGTGAAGACTACGCAAACATTTGTTTGATGACAAAGTCAGGCTCAGAATCAGATTCAAGCTCAGATTCAAAAATTGAGGTAAGTCCATCTAATCTTCCTGATGAAGTTACGGAGTATATTGATGAGCTTTGCAAAAGTTACAAAGAAACTCTTGAAAAAGTTTCTGTTTTGAAAAAGGAAAACTCTTCTTTAAAACTGCAAAATATTTCTCAAAAAGAAAAAATTGAGTTTTTACAACACGAATTTCATCAATTAAAAGAAAGCCATAATCTCATTACAAAAGAAAATGATTCTCTTAAAGAGAAAATTAATGAGACTTCAAAAAGGTTTTCACAAAGTTCAAAGACTTTGGACAATATTATCTCTAAACAAATACCTTTTAATGATAGATCTGGTTTGGGTTTTAAATATGGGAGTGTTCTCAAAAACTATTTTTCTAAAACGAATTTCTACAAACCTACTATTACTGTTTATAGAAGGCATTTTTACAAACAGTTTACCAAATCTCACATACACCATCCTTGTATAAATTGTGGTGATTCTAGTCACACTAAATACTCTTGCAAGAAAGTCTGGAGACCTATTAAAAGGTCAAATCCTACTAACACAGAAGGACCCAAGAAAGCATGGGTACCGAAGAAACAGTGAGCTGCTCATTTCTTGCAGGTACCAAAGAGGAAGAAAAACAAGTGGTTTCTGGATAGTGGATGCTCGAGTCACATGACCGGAAATCCATATGTATTTATATCTCTTTCAAAATGTGATGGTAGAAGTGTGTCATTTGGAGGTAAGAACAAAGGAAAGGTCATTGGAAAAGGCAATGTCGAGATTGAAAATCTGACGATTAAAAATGTATCTCTTGTCAAAGGACTGAACTACAACTTGATATCTGTAAGTCAACTCTGTGACTCTGGTTATGAAATATGTTTTCAAGACTTAAAGTGCACAGGTATGGGCAAGGACAAGAAGCAATCCTTCACGGGTCAAAGACATGGAAATATTTATCTTTTAGATATTGACTCTGACCCTGAAAATGCAAAATGTCTTATTTCTATTAAGGATGAATCTGATCTTTGGCACAGAAAGTTAGGTCATATTAGTGTAAAGCATAGAAGGACTATGTCATGCTTGTACACTAGTTAAGCAGGTAAGAAGTTCTTTTAAGTCTATAAATCAAGTTTCCTCTAAGCAATGTTTGCAGTTGCTTCATATGGATATTTTTGGACCAAACAGAACCTTAAGCCTTGGAGGTAAGAAATATTGTCTTGTTATTGTTGATGATTTCTCTAGATTTACATGGGTGTTGTTTCTTGCTCACAAAAGTGAGGCTTTTACATCTTTTTCAAAATTGGCAAAAAGAATTCAAAATGAAAAAGGCTGTACCATTTCTTCTTTAAGAACAGATCATGGGGGAGAGTTTGAAAATCAAAACTTTTCAGATTTTTGCAATGAATTTGGAATTCAGCATAATTTCTCTGCTCCGTATACTCCTCCACAGAATGGGGTAGTAGAAAGGAAAAACAGATCTTTGCAAGAAATGGCAGGAACTCTTTTGATTGAGAGTAAAATTGCATGTCATTTTTGGGCAGAAGCTGTTTCCACAGCTTGTTATATTTTGAACCGAATTTCTCTCAAACCTCTCATTGAGAAAACCCCTTATGAAATCTTCAAAGAAAGAAAGCCTGTTTTTGCATACTTTCATATATTCGGTTGTAAGTGTTTCATCCTAAAGAATGCTAATGATCGAATTGGAAAGTTTGATGAGAAATCAGATGAAGGAATTTTTCTAGGATACTCAACAACGAGCAAAGCCTACAGAGTCTACAAGAAAAATACTCGTGTTGTTGAAGAGTCTGTGAACATCAAGTTTGATGAGAATTGTCAGAATGATGAACCCGAATCCAGTTATGTACTTCCTCAAGTCTCAGATTCAAATGAAGAATAAGAAGAAAAGCAAGACTCAGAAGCAAACACTGGCTCGGAGAATGTTCAGAAGGAAACTCTCTCAAATGAAGAAAGGCCAGAAGCTGAACAGAATGTTCCCACAACTTCAACTGAGTGTTTCGATAAAAACTGGAAGCATAAGTCAAGTCATCCAAAGGAACTCATCATAGGAAACATAAGTGATGGCATCAAGACAAGATCCAAGTTTAAGCAAGCAATGAGTATCATAGCTTTTGTATCTAAATTGGAGCCAAAATGAATTGAAGATGCACTAGCAGATGAGAACTGGATAAATGCAATGCAGGAAGAGCTACATCAGTTCAAGGTCAACAATGTTTGGGAATTAGTCAACAGACCCAAAAATCGTCCAATAATTGGAACAAAGTAGGTATTCAGAAACAAATTGGATGACAAAGGAAAAGTTGTAAGAAACAAAGAAAGACTTGTAGCAAAAGGCTACTCTCGAGAAGAAGGAATAGGCTATGATGAGACTTACGCACCTGTTGCCAGGTTAGAAGCTATCAGGCTATGACTTGCTTATGCTTGTTACAATGACTTTAAACTTTTTCAGATGGATGTGATTTATGTGTTAAAAAATGCACTATATGGATTGAAACAAGCACCTCGTGCTTGGTATGAAAGGTTAAGTAACCTTCTATCCAAACACAACTTCACTAAAGGTTATGTAGATACTACCCTCTTTATCCAAAAACAAGGTAAGGATATTCTTCTAGTTCAAATTTATGTTGGTGATATAATCTTTGGTTCTTATAATGAGCTACTTTGCAAGAAATTCTCTAAAGTGATGCAGGAAGAATTCGAAATGAGTATGATGGGAGAATTGCGTTTCTTTCGTGGACTTCAAATTCATCAATCTCAGAATGGAATATTCATATTTCAAGAAAAGTATGCATTGGAAATAGTGAAAAAAATTTGGTTTGGAAAACTGCAAGAAGACAGAAACTCCCATGTCTCATTCCTCCAAACTAGACAAAGATGAAGATGGAAAAGAAGTTGATCCCAAGCTATATCGAAGCATGATTGGATCACTACTCTATCTCACAGCCTCAAGACCAGACATCCTATACAGTATCTACTTGTGCCCAAGATTTCAGTCAAGTCCAAGGGAATCACACCTTTCAGCCATCAAAAGAATAATCAAATACATTGGGACTTATCCCAACTATGGTTTATGGTATTCTAAGACTTCCGATTTTGCACTAAGAGGTTACTCAGAAGCAGATCTTGCAGGTTGCAAAATTGATAGGAAAAGCACATCTGGAACATGCCAGCTCATGGGAAATATTTTTTTTTTGTTAAGGTAAATTTGTATATACTTTTCAAATCACTAGGTACAGAAAAATCGGACACAAAAACCGTGAACCAACCTAGGCAATGCAAAGTACAGTGGCACTCAGCACAGCTGAAGCAGAATATGTATCACTAGGAAGTTGCTGCGCTCAGATTCTTTGGCTAAAACAGCAGCTCAAAGATTATGGTGTTGAAGATACAAATGTGGAAATCCAGTGTGACAACACAAGTTCCATAAATCTTACAAAGAATCCCATACTTCATTCAAGAGCAAAGCACATTGAGATCAGACAACATTTCATACGTGATCATGTTCAGAACAGTGATGTTAATATTCAATATATTGATACAAAAAATCAGCTTGCAGACATTTTCACAAAACCCCTAGATAAGGAATCTTTTAATTTTATTAGAAACAAATTAGCAATCATTAACCCTCTCTCTTAAGCATATTTTAGAACAGAAGGAGACTCAGAAGGAACATCAGAAGGAACTTCAGCAGGAACATCAAAAGGAGCATCAGAAGGAACGTCAGAAGGAACGCCAGAAGGAGCATCAGAAGGAGCGTCAAAAGGAAAGTCAGAAGGTTCGTAAGAAGCAAATCATCATTCTTTTTAAGGAAAGTTCATAAATCAAAGGTCAGTCATCTCCTAAAAGTGTTTTTAAGGTAAGTCTCTTATATATCTGCGTATATTTGATTGACGGTGATTAATTGACTTATTAAAGGAATTCTTTTATTTTTCTTTAAATCGATTTTGTTTCCAAAAATAACCGCCACATTTATAAAACACCGAACCGTCACCCATGTTCTCTCACTTTCAAATCGCTCTCAATCGAAACCCTAAGCTGTATTTAGAATCTCTCTCGTTCTTGACTTCTTCCTCAAATCAACACACTCTCTTCCAAAGTTTCAAACTTTCTCATCTAAATGGCTCCGAAATCAGTCTCTGACTCAAAGAAGACCTCTCAGACGAAAAGAAAGTTCTCCTCTCCGACTGCAAGCACCACCGAGCCTACGAAAACTGAAATCAACGAACAGCACGAGGCATTCCGTTTGGCAAAAGGTTTGTCTTTATCTGCTTTTGAAGAGAAAGAAGCCATGGCACATTCTGTTAAGCCAATGTACGATAGTATCAAGGCAGCAGGGGATTTTGGTGATCAACTTAGAAAACTGCTGAATATTCACAAGTTCGCTAGCAAGGGCGAATTGCTAGAGTTCCTTAGTTTGCCTGGAAAGGTCGTTGAACCAATTGCTGTTAAAGAACCTGAATCTGCCTCTAGAAAGGGAAAGGAGAAAGTAGCAGAGCCTAGTTCGAAAGCAACTACACGAAAACCCTCTCTAATAAGGCCTAGAGGCACTAAGGCAAAGGTTGAAGATGATGATGATGTCCTGTTTAACGATTTCGTGAAAAATATTGGGTTTACAATAGATAAAAGCTTTCCTGATCCTGACTTTCAAAGTCAAGCACATAAGGACAAGTTCGAGTCCTTGAGACAGAAAGGCATCATACCATATAGGGTTTTTGAACTAAAGTACTTTGACAGGAATGGCATCCCTCTTAGGAAGCATCTTCAAAAGGTCAACTTATAGCACTTTGTAACCCAAAGGAGTTACACTTTTCCTGACTTGGTAGCCTATTTTTACTCCAATCTTCATTTTGCCAACTTCAACACTATATTTTCCACTGTGCGTAGAAAGCAATGTGTGTTGCATGTTGATGAATTGGCATCCATTATGGGAACCAGTAAAAGGGCTTTCCAACCTCTTGATGTTATTGCTGAAGAAGCTTTTTTCTTCCTTACTGGGAAAACAAGTTTCTCCAGAGAGTCAAAATCTCACATAGCCTACAGTGATTTTCCTCTGAAGCACACCATGATGCACAAGGTTGTCATTGAATGCCTCAGACCAAAGGCAGCCTCAAAGACAGACATCTCCAAGTATGAGGCAAAATTGTTGTGGGGTATCCTGCAGGGAAAGAAAATTTCTTTTGCCCACATAGTTCTACTTCACATGTACAGATCAGTCCTCAAGCCAAAGGGACATCTACCTTATGCCGGTCTGATCTATAAAATAATATATTATTTTAAGATCAAGGCTTCTAGAGAACTCATCAAAAAGGAGATTCCCTTGATGACTGCTGGTGAAATTGTGATGGGAAAGATGGGATTCAAAATGACTCCTGCTGGATGGAGGACCAAGAACAATGAACCAGTTCTTGTGGAGTTCGAGGATGAGTCAAAACAGAAGTCTCCAAAAAGGAGAAAGGTTATGGCCATCAAGGGTCAACAAGAAGACACCTCATCTGATGATCATTCCAGAGGAAGCAAGGCAGAATTTGACTCTAAAGCTACTCAATCCAAGGTGCTTCAGATGGAGAAAGTTAAATTGAGAGTCAAAGTGCTGAAGAAGGTGGAGATGAAAATGAAACACAGCCAAAAGATAAAGTTGTGTACATTTGTGTTTTAACTGAGGAAAAATTCCTTATAATGTGGAATGATGAGGATGCTGCAAGAATAGAGTATGAAACAGAGTATGGTGATACTCTTTTTAATTTTGATTATGAGCAGATGTTAGCACAAGTGCTAGCATAGTTGGCCTCAAAGATAAGGTGGAAGAGCCAGATGATATCGAGGCTTATTCCATATCCTCTACCCGATTGAATTCACAAAGCTGCATCAAGCTTTGCAACAGCAATTGAAAGAGAGGATCAACTTTTGAGTGCTCAGTCCATACCAATGGACATTGATGAAGAAATAGAATCTGTGCCAAGTATAAAAGCTAAAGGAAAAAGGGCTGTAACTCAGGAGGAGTCTTTACCTGTAACCTATAATATTTTTTTGACAGAAGTGTTCGCTTCTCAAGCCTTTCCTAAAGCTCAACCTGAGGGGAGAATTTACCAAGAAAAGGGATTAACACTACAAATCAAGAACCAACTCCTACAGCACCACAGGTGGAATTTCAGAGGCATATGGAGAATCTTCAACAAATCCTCATTCAGAATCTGGCTGCTATGGAAACCATGCTAGATCAGAAACTGCACAACTTTGAACTGAAGGTTGATGGGAAGTTGCAGGGTATGGCAAATCAGGTGACCAATCTAGAGAAGTCCATTGATTTGTATGGCAGAATGTTTTGTGCTGAGATTGCAAACTTGCCTTTATACACGCTAGTAAGGACTGACAGAGTAGCTTCAGCATTACCTACAACTCAAGCTGTCAGAAGCCATGCTCAGAGAATGGAAGGAGAGTATGTCAGACCTTCTTTAGTAGAGACTGATGTAGAGTCTCAAGATGCTCCCCCTTCTTCCAAAATTTCCCCTCCTTCTTAATTTTTTTAAAGCACAAGAATGTCATTTGTTATGCAATTTTATTTTTTAAACAATTCCTTCTACAATTATATTCTTTCTTATACACATTCTTTTTGCTGTTGACAAAAAGGGGGAGAGATTTCTCTATCTACCAGTTCTATTTACCTTTACTACAGTGCTGGATATCTTTTGTTCAGGATTTATTTTTAATTTCTGATTATGTTTACCTGCAGGAGGAGCAAATTGAGTGATTATATTATTTGTTTACAATTTTTGACATACAGTGCTTCATTAGATTTGTAGTTTTGTCACCATAAAAAAGGGGGAGATTGTTGTGGAAATTCTCCTATATTTTGATTCTGACAAAACTATCAAAAGGATTTGTTTAATGTTTTATGATGTAGAAAGAATAAGTAAGCAGCAGGTTGTGTGGATCTATTTCTGTCACGAGGACGAAGAGTCGGATGGAGTGCTTCTGGACGAAGGGTCAGATGGAGTGCCTCTAGACCAAGGGTCAGATGGAAGTGCTTCTGACTAGGTCGGATGGAAGTACTTCTCACTAGGTCAGATGGAAGTGCTTCTGACGAGGTCAAATGGAGTGCATCTGAAGACCGTCAAATGGAGCTGCTTCTGAGGGTCAGGTTCAACATGATCCTCCATCTCGTGCAACCATCTACATGCAGTGACAGATAGACCTTATCAAATCTCCGAATTACCATTCCATGATAACTGATCTAATTCAGGAAATTCTTTATGAAGACGAAACTTGAAATTAGTCAGTTTCTGCATCTCCAAAACATGAAGACCCACGTATGGCAGGTTTCCGACCAAGGCAAGGTTCCTTATGCAAATTTGTGATATTTGATTGACATGATGTCCCTTTTAAACAATCAAGGGATTTTCTACAAATTGAGTATTACCTTCCAAGAATATCTCTTCGGGGACCAATACGGATTTACTACACTTATGGAAACTGGAGATTTAGTTGTATGGGCGACTAAATCAGAAGAGTTCAATATCTTCTTCAACGGTTCTCATATCTTCTAAGATACAGTCTCATTCAATCACGATTGATGACGTCCAATCAAGGATTGAAGAGCGATCTCTTGGCCGGGTATCCAACGGCTAGTTTGGAGGCAGGGGAGTATAAAAGAAGAACCATGGCGATCAAAGAAGATGAGATGAACAACAATCCAAAAAGTGCAAGCGTGATTCGAATTGTACCCAAAGTCATTCTGAGTGCTCAAAATCTCATTCATTGTGAGAATCTGTAAGAGAGAGAAACCAAGTGGTTGAGTGATTGTAATTCTCTTGATTCTTCATAGTGAAATCCTGCCGATCGGCTGTCATCGTGGGAGAGTGGACGTAGGCTTGATAAGCCGAACCACTATAAACTCAGCGTGCTCTCTTCTCTTCCCTACTTTATTGCTGCGTTTGAATTCTGTACTATCTCCTACTGATCGCATATTGAAATTTTCATTAATTCCGCAAGAAATTTCAATTTAGTTGTCGATTCACCTATTCACCCCCTCTAGGTGATATTGCTAGATACAACACAAAGGAAGCTCAAGTCTCCAGGTTTTCCACTTCCAAGCTGATTAATGTAGACTTGAAGCCTCCAGCTCAAGTCTCCAGGTTCACCGTTGAACCTAACTTGGCACTCTGCCACTATTGGTTCATGGTTTTTGTGTCCGTTTTCATTCTGTGTCTAGCTACTTGAAAATTCAATACAAATTTACCTTACCAAAAAAAAATGTAGACTTGAAGCCAACTGAGCTCACGCAAATTTTCCAAAGAAGGTACTTTCCCTGAGAATCTGTTATCTCCAAGTTGAAGCTTATCTAGCTTTGTCCAATATCGAGGTTGGAATCGGCCCCTCAAGCTGGTTCTCGAGAACGCTGAAGAATACAAGATTTGGCAGCTTGAGGCCTACATCAGCAGGAAGAGTCCCCAGTATCTGGTTGTTTCTAGCATCGAACTGAATTAGCAAAGAGAGATTGAGTAGCAAAGATGGAAACGTACTCGATAATCTGTTTTCTCCAAAGGCAATGACTTGCAAGTTTGTCAAGTGGCCTAGCACTTGGGGAATGCTCCCGCCCAAGTTGTTCAAGGTTAAAGAAAGGATCTCCAGTGAAGATAAGTTCCCTATGGACGAAGGTACAAACCCAGTGAGATAATTACTGTACATATAGAAAAACCGTAGCTTTGATAATGAACCGATTTCTACGGGAATTTCTCCTGTTAGTTGGTTAAATTGAAGGACAAGGCTGACAAGGTTAGAGCAAGCTGATAGGTTTTTGGGAATTTCACCGACGAACGAATTGTTGGCTAATAATAGGATGCAAAGGCGGCGTAACCGGCCGACTTGCGGGGGGATTTCGTGATTGAGACTATTGTTTTGGAGCCGTAACTCTGTGACAATCTGATTTTTCTGTTTTTCCGAGACCTTTGACTGTAAGATATCTATCGAAGTATTTCAGTTGTATCTCGCTCGGACCTGATCAGTCACAAGTCAACTAGCCGAAGGGGAAAGGCTAACGCACGACGAGGTACGTGGACCTAGGAAATTCAATAAGAAAACGACATTTTGACCATAAGGGTCGTCGAGGGATATTTAGAATCGAGGCCGATCAGAGAACAATTAAGGAATCTGTTGCTAGTGTTATACAATTGGAACGCAGGAGATGCCGCTTAACCAACGTATGATTTGCGAATTTTTTCTTAATCGATTTATGACGATCGCAGCCGTCGCGGCTAGTAATAGACCCTTGCGATTACATGACAACCAAGATAGCCGTGGTTTGAATTTTCATAAGTGTGATGAGAATCACAGAGTCGATACGTAAAATATCCGCAAAAGCCGCCCGTTAGTTCGAGATAAATTGAAATTACGACGACGAGAAATCGACCACGATATGGGATCTCGAAAATGGAAAGTGGGAATGAAGGATTGTAACAATTAGTTTGGAGTAGACGACGCCTAATCGAAGATGAAAATTGGCGAAAAATGGATTTTCGGACAAAGGGTGTGAAAAGACGATTTTGCCCCCGGAGCATCGACCTTGCCTTTTAACAGGACAAGGGCATTTTGGTCATTTGGTTTACTCCTTGTGGCAGCCGAATTCATAGGGGCAAAAATGGAAAAGAAGATTGGCTATTATGTAAGAAATGCCAAGTGTCTTAATTTGGGTGAATTGCATTTATTTCCTACTAACTCAAACACTTCTAGAAGCCTTTTTGGGGATGAAATCAGCTCGCTCTCTTCCTCTTATGCTCATTCACGACACCAACAGCACCATCACCATTTCTTCGTCTTCGTTTCCTTTTTTTTCCACGCACAGAACTGGCCACCGCACGACCAGAAACTGCGGCCGTGTTCGCTGCAGTCTAGCGCTCCGACCAGCGACAACCAGCCTTCGAGCCGGCCACCACCGTGAAGCTTAACCTCTTGCCAAATTTTTTCAAGTGGAAGCGCAGCGATTGGTCAGCTGTGGAGCTCCGGCCAACGTTTTTCTCGCGAGTCGACGGAAACCGTCGTAACTGGAGGTAGGTGGCTGTTTGTATTTCATTGGACCTTGAATCATTTGAGTTTTTCGTTCAAATTTTGTGAAGACCTAAGGCACACGTGTACTGAGTTAGGGTAAAAATTTGGGCCTTTTTCGATGGTGTTTTGATGTCAAATTGCTACTGTTTTTGGAAGGTTAGAACTGACCGGTTGAGGACTTGGTGGAATTGGTGTCGTTCGTCGATCAATTGTTGTCGTCTTGAGCTCAAATTTTCGGTGAGTCTCTTTAACTCATAGGAGTTGATGTTAGCAAGTTTATTTGTGGATAAATTGAGGATTTATGTTGAATTTTGGGCTGATTGGATGAGATGCACTCAGAACCGAAAATACCCTATTTCGATCTATGCAAACCGAGTTGGTGGGGGCTGTTAGGTGTTCAATTGGGCCTTATTTTCATCATTGAGGCATACTGGAATGTCGATGGATAGGCTATTGAGGTTTATGCATGGTGGTTTGATGTTTGGACGAAGACAAATTGATGAGACGGATGGAATTCCTTTAGGTACAAAGCTGTCCTGTTTTGAACCCATTAGCGCCGAAGACTTGAAGTGCTTAAAAAGGGATTTTTGTTGATTTTAGAACAAGGTAAGAAGTTCCTAAACCTTGATTAGGAAAACTAGACTCGATTGGGTGAATCCGTTGAGAATTATGCTAGTTTGTGGTGAGCTATGTGTGATTGGCTATTGTGCACTCTCGTGAGATGCCAATGACTTGATTACTTGTTGCATACTTGTACCATGGATTGATTGCCACTCTTGATTGTTGAAATTTACTGTCTTGCATGCCTTAAATGGTTAGCTCAATATATGAGCTTATATTCGATCATGAGGTCTTGACTAGAAATGAACTTTGGCGTTCTTGAGATACTTGTGATGCCCTGAGGCGTTGAGACACATGGTTGATAAGGGGTTGATAAGGCCAATGTCCTGATGCGTTGAGACGCGGGACAAGAATTTTATATGTATCGACACAGGCCTAAGATGACATTGAGAACCTGAGGTGTTTATGCGGGTTTGTCAATGAGTTGGTCCGAGACGTAATAACGCGGACCAAGCCTAAGGCGGTCCAAACGCGGGCATGAATCTAGTGGAGGTTGGAAAGGAAGAAAATGTGATTTGATATTGTAAGGTGTTCTTGACTTGAATGATGGGGTTAGATGTCATGATTGCATAAAGGATGCTTATTGATGTTTATGTATCATCTTTGGTTGTTGAATGCGTCATGTGATTGCTTGTACATTATATTCATAATTGCATTCACCTGAGTGTATTGTCAGCCTGACCTAGGGTTAGGACCTTTGTTACTGAGATGTCAATCTCACCCCGTCGCGGGATCATATTTTCAGACCACAGGACCTGAAGATGCTTCCTATCAGATTGGACGATCCCCAGGAGATGACCAGGTATATAGAGGAGTTTCCTGATGGACGAGGTACGATTTTTGTTAGAAAGACTACGGTAGTATGGGTTGACGAGCCGGGAGCGCCGAGAAAACCACATAGGTTTGAGGTGTAGTTCCGTAGAATAGGTGACGTCATGTCCGAACAGTTAAAGCCCCAAGATGTACCAAGAAGAGTTGTACCCTCATGGTGTCATCCATCTCGAGGATCGATAGAGATAGAGACTTCCACGGTAGGTTCAAGAAACGTGCCTGAAGGAGAACCAGTGGGCGAGGCAAGTATTGAAGTGATAGAGATATCAGATTCGAAGGACGACATGGAAGAGGACTCCATTGAAGTTCAGTCAGAGACTTTCTCGGACTATGATCCCATTGAGGACATGAGTAGAGCTGACGATACTAGTACTACCTAGGGCGTTTTAGATGATGTATGACTTTTTGGAGTGTCTTTTGGTGGTGACGTTCTTGTGGTAGGGCTTGGTGGTTTTCTTTTGTTCGCCCTTTTGTTTTCTCGACCTTTGCTTGTGGTGTGAGCTAGTCCTTGGTCTCATATGTACACACTTACCTTTTTGGTTGTATAAAAAAGGCTGTTGTTTCCTCGTATCTCATTCTTTGTTTTGGTTAAGATTGGTTGGACTGGAGATGGGCTTTTATTTTCTTTTACCCGACTGCATGCGAGTCTCACTTTTCTTTGGCCTTATGTAAGGAGTATCCTGGGACAGGACTTAGGTCATTTGTGGATATGCACACTCGTAAGGGTAGCGGGGCGTGACATCCTAGTTAAGTGGTATCAGAGCGAGGTTTAACTCGATCGAAGTTGATTGAGCATTGGAGTAATAAGGAGGCATGAGATCCGGGGTGATGGAATAGTGAGACGGTAGAAAGGGTTCGCTAGAGTAGGTTAAGACATGCATGGCATATGAGTGGCGCATGTGATTGGCATCCTGAAAGTGGCATTGTTATGATGATTCGATGCAACTAAGCTTCGTACTGAGCATGTGCATTGAATGTGAATGCTTGCCTTGTGAAGCATTGAGTACTTTGTTTGAGCTGGTAGTACAATTTCGTATTCTAAATTGTTGTGCTCTTGAGATTGTCTGGAGAATGGTTGCCTTGACGTGGATGCTACTTGTTGTGTAGTATAGAACCACTAGATTGGGATGGTTGAGTTAAGTTTTAATTCCGTGGTGGAATTATAGTGGCGCAGGCAGTATAAGGATGAGCGATCGACCTGTTAGACATAGAAGACTCAGTGGTAGGGCTTCTAGTTCGAGGCCACCTGCGGCAGAGAATTCGGGAATGAGAGATGTGTTGAGAGCCTTGGAACGAATTGGTAATTTGATAGATAGACAGGCTCACGATAGGGATGCCGCTATAACCCAGGCTGTGGGCGCGACCTTGACTGCTGTTAATGTGACGACTGGAAATAATGCAGAGGGCAGAGGTAGCGGTAGCAGTGGCCAGGGCGCAGGAGCTAGTAATGCGCAGGCTAACGTGAACGCTGGCCAAAGTGTGGGAGTTGGTAATATGCCAGGTAATGTTATTGCACCTCGAGATATGGGTCAACTAGTGGAGCAATTTGTAAAGTTGAGACCACCCCAGCTTAATGGAAAGGGAGACCCGGAGTTAGCACCCAGATGGATAGAAAAGCTCGAGAAGACCTTTGGGGTTCTAAAATGTAATGACGAAGAAAAAGTGCTTTTGGCGGTTTACCATCTGGAGGGTGCTGCAAATGACTGGTGGAATGCCACGAAAGATGGAATATTTCCTGAGGGCACGGCTTTGAATTGGACTGCTTTTGCTACTGCATTTAATGATAAGTACTTCTCAGAGACTGCACGAGAAAGTAAACTGGTGGAATTTCAGAACTTACGCCAGGGTCATTTGACGGTGGATCAATATGAGGCCGAGTTTGCTAGATTGTCGAGGTATGCGCCCCGATATGTTGGGGATCCGCTAGAGAAGGCGCGAAGGTTTCGAGATGGATTAAGACCTGAGCTTCGCAACCAGTTGGTGACTGTGAACTTGAGAACTTACAAGGAAATTTATGAGCGAAGCCAGATGATAGAATGAGATATGAGGGAAAGAGCAACCGTGTCTGGATCGCGATTCACTTCTTTTGAGATAATTGCCAGTTGGGTAAGAGACCAATGACAAACCCTAGGCGATTTGTTCCACCTGTGAGGAGGAATATTGGGAAACTGCCACATCAGTCAAACTCGAATTGCCGTCTCTATGGAAGGAGACATGGAAGCGGACCTTGCCCGATTAGGACGGGCACATGCTTTAAGTGTGGGCAGGTAGGCCATCAGATGAGATTTTGCCCTAACCAAGCTCGAATGGCTAGACCTCAAGGACAACGACCACAGGCAGGAGCCCCAACTGTTGCTCCGCAGAACGAGTTGAACCGACCGCCAGCTCAAGGGCGAGTGTATGCTGTCGCTCGAGGCAATGCGGAGAATGCGCCCGGTGTGGTCACAGGTATGATTTATTTGTGTGACTAAGTTGCTTATGCATTATTTGATCCTGGAGCTTCGCATTCCTTTGTCTCTGCTCAATTTGCTGATATGGTTGAAATGGATTTGAGGCCTTTGAATGTAATCTTGCACGTTACTACTCCGTTAAAGGATAAAGTGATAGTTTCATTAGGGTGCGCGGATTGTAAGATAGTCATTGATGGTAGAGAGGAAAGGATAGACTTGGCGGTACTGCCTATGTATGACTTTGATGTGATCATTGAAATGGATTGGTTGAGTAAACAGAAGGCTATGGTTGATTGTGGTGATATGGTAATCCGTTTTTATCTAGATGGTCGTCCTAGCTATGAGTTTAAGGGAAGTCGTGGGGGAACTTCCATTCCTTTGGTTTCGTCGCTTGAAGCGACAAAGTTGCTAGATGAGGGATGCCAAGCTTACTTGGCTGCGGCAATTGATACGACGGTCGAAGAACCGAAATTGGCAAATATAACCGTGGTACATGAATTTCCTGATGTTTTTCCTCAAGAACTGTTGGGATTGCCACTCGAGCATGAGATCGAATTTGTAATTGAGTTAGCTCCTGGGACGGAGCCAATTTCGAAGGCACCTTACCGAATGGCGTTATCGGAGTTGAAAGAGTTGAAAGTACAGTTGCAGGAGTTACTCGACAAGGGATTCATTAGGCCTAGTGCTTCGCCTTGGGGAGCACTAGTATTATTTGTGAGGAAAAATGATGGATCCTTGTGCCTGTGTATAGATTATAGGCAATTGAACCAGGTGACTACTAAGAATAAGTATCCGTTGCCGAGGATTGATGATCTGTTCGATCAGTTGCAGGGGGCTTCAGTATTCTCTAAAATAGACTTGAGGATAGGATACCATCAGTTGAAGATTAAACAAGAGGATATTCCGAAAATGGCTTTTAGGACGAGATAAGGGCACTATGAATTTACAATGATGCCTTTTGGTTTGACGAATGCTCCAGCTGCATTCATGGATATGATGCATTGAGCGTTTAGGGAATACCTCGACCGTTTCATCATAGTATTTATTGATGATATTTTGATATACTCGAAGAGCCTTGAGGAGCATGAAAAGCACTTAAGAATTGTTTTACATACCTTGAGGGAACACTCGCTTTATGCTAAGTTTAGTAAATGCGAGTTTTGGTTGAACAAAGTGGCATTTCTCGGACATATAATATCGGGAGAAGGAATTTCAGTAGACCCTGCAAAGATAGAAGCAGTGATAAATTGGCCTAGACCAACGACAGTTACTGAAGTTCGAAGTTTTCTGGGATTGGCTGGATACTATAGGCGCTTCGTAGAAAAGTTTTCGTCTATAGCTATGCCACTGACGCTGCCAACTAAGAAGTCTACGAAGTTTGAATGGACGGACAAGTGTGAAAGGAGTTTTCATGAACTTAAGCATCGTTTGACGACCGCACCAGTTCTCACGATACCTTCTGGACCTGGAGACTTTGAGATTTATAGCGATGCGTTGTTGAAAGGATTGGGGTACGTACTCATGCAACACAGAAGGGTAGTAGCGTATTCTTCGAGGCAACTGAGACCCCACGAGTTAAATTATCCGACGCATGACTTGGAACTAGCTGCGATTATTTTTGCTTTGAAAATCTGGAGGCACTACTTATGTGGCGAAAGGTTTCAAATTTTTACGGACCACCAGAGTTTGAAATATTTATTTTCTCAGAAGGAATTAAATATGAGGCAACGTCGATGGATGGAGTTGCTTAAGGACTACGATTGCGACATCTTGTACCATCCTGGGAAGGCAAATAGAGTTGCCGATGCACTCAGTCGGAAGTCTAGTATTGGGTATTTAATGGTTAAAGGATGGTCTGTGCTTGAAGGGTTGAAGGACTTTGAATTCAAATTAGAAGTGAACCAATTGATGAGCTTGATAGCGACATTGAGAATCGAACCAGAAATTCAGAAAAGGATAAGAGTCTTATAGACTACGGATCCTAAAATCCAGAAAATTCTTAGTATGGATGCGACGAAGAGGAAAGACGATTTCCAAGTGACTGAGGAAGGAATTTTAAAATTTCGCGGAAGTCTTTCCGTGCCTAATGATGAAGAGCTTAAGGAAAGAATATTGTCCAAGGCTCACCGGAGTAATTATAGTATTCACTCGGATAGCACGAAGATGTACCAGAACTTGCGTCAGCACTATTGGTGGAACGGTATAAAAGTGGATGTAGCTGGGCATGTGGCAAAGTGTCTAACGTGCCAGCAAGTAAAAGCACAGCATTGTAAGCCTGGCGGATTGCTACAACCTTTGAAAATTTCGGAATGGAAATGGGAGCACGTAACCATGGATTTCGTTATAGGACTACCGCGGAGTCAGAAAAGACATGATTCGATCTGGGTAGTCGTGGACAGACTGACAAGTCTGTGCACTTCATTCCTCTGAAGAAGGATTTCGCAATGGATAAGTATGCTGAATTGTATATGCGTTACATTGTGCGACTCCATGGAGTACCTGTGACGATTACGTCGGATCGAGACCCTAAGTTTATGGCTAATTTTTGGAAGAGTCTCCAGGACGCCTTGGGAACAAGATTACAGTTTAGCACAGCATATCATCCGCAGACCGATGGACAATCGGAAAGGACTATTCTATCGCTCGAGGATATGTTGCGAGCGTGCGCTGTAGACTTTAAAGGCAAATGGGAAGATCATTTGCACTTAGTGGAGTTTGCATACAATAATTGTTATCAACAAAGTATTGGAATGGCACCTCATGAAGCACTTTATGGCAGAGCCTGCAGAACACCCCTATTCTGGCATGAAGTGGGGGAACGAAGCATAACGGGGCCAGAATTGGTAGAGCAGTCCGTTGAGGCAGTGAAGGTAATCAGAGATAGGTTGAAAACCGCACAAAGTCGCCAGAAGAGCTATGTTGACAAGCGACGCAAGCTCTAAGAATTTCAAGTTGGTGACCATGTTTTTCTTAAGATATCACCTGTGACAGTCTGATTTTCCTGACATTTCGAGACCTTTGACTGTAAGATATCTATCGAAGTATTTCAGTTATATCTCGCTCGGATCTGATTAATCGCGAGTTAACTAACCAAAGGGGAAAGGCTAACGCGCGATGAGGTACGTAGACCTAGGAAATTCGATTTGAACACGGCGTTTTGACCATAAGGATCGTCGAAGGATATTTAGAACCGAGGCCGACCAGAAAACGATTAAGGAATCCATTGCTAGTGTTATACGATTGGGACGCGGGTGATGCCGCTTAACCAACGTATGATTTGCGAATTTTTCCTAAATCGATTTATGACGATCGCGGCCGTCGGGACTAGTAATAGACCCTTGCGATTACATGAAAATCAAGATTGCCGTAGTTTGGACTTTCCTGAGTGTGATGAGAATCACAGAGTCGATACGCGTAACGTCCGCAAAAGCCGCCCGTTAGTTCGAGATAAATTGAAATTACGGACGATGAGAAATCGGTCACGATTTGGGGTCTCGAAGATGAAAAATGGAAATGAGGGATTGGTAACAATGAGTTTGGATTGGACGACGCCTAATAGAGAAGGAAAATTAGCGGAAAAATGGATTTTTGGACGAGGGGCGTGAAAAGACGATTTTGCCCTTGGGTTGTCGACTTGGTTTTATTAATTGGATAAGGGCATTTTTGTCAAATGGAAGCCCCAATGTATCAGCAGAAACTTAAGGGGCAATCTTGGAATAAAACTCAGATTTTATGAAGAAAACTCCAAGTGTCATTAAGCTATGGTTGAGCATTAATTAAGAAATACACCTAAGCAAGTTCTAGAATATTTTGGAAGAGACCAAGCCCTTCTTCCTCCTTCCTTCTGCCATTTTCACGAGCAGCACCTGAAGCCCCATCATCTTCTCCATTTTTCTTCTTCTTCCTCACGTTCAGAACCAGACCTGCACGATCAGAATTTTTCGTCCTCTTCATCAGCGCCTAACTTTTCAACCGTTAACAACCAGCTAGCGAGCCATATATCATCGCGAAGATCTCCCTGTTGCCGAACTTTTCCAACTGGAAGCACGCCGATTGGCCACCTGAGGAGCTCCGGCCGGCCAATCGCGAAGATCTCCCTGTTGCCGAACTTTTAGGATTGGCTGGCTATTATAGACGCTTCGTGGAAAAGTTTTCGTCTATAGCCATGCCATTGACGCAGTTAACTAAGAAGTCTACGAAGTTTGAATGGACGGATAAGTGTGAGAGGAGTTTTCATGAGCTTAAGCATCGTTTGACAACGGCACCAGTTCTCACGATACCTTCTGGACTTGGAGGCTTTGAAATTTATAGCGATGCGTCATTAAAAGGATTGGGGTGTGTATTAATGCAGCACGGAAGGGTAGTGGCCTATGCTTCAAGGCAATTGAGACCCCATGAGTTAAATTATCCGACGCATGACTTGGAACTAGCTGCGATTGTTTTCGCCCTGAAAATCTGGAGGCACTACTTGTGTGGTGAACGGTTTCAAATTTATACGGACCACCAAAGCTTAAAATATTTGTTTTCTCAAAAGGAATTAAATATGAGGCAACGTCGGTGGATGGAATTGCTTAAGGATTACGATTGTGACATATTGTACCATCCGAGTAAGGCGAATAGAGTTGCGGATGCGCTCAGTTGGAAGTCTAGTATTGCGCACTTAATGGTTAAAGGATGGTCTGTGCTTGAAGGATTGAGGGACTCGGAATTCAAACTGGAAGTGAGCCAAATGACGAACTTGATGGAGACGTTGAGAATCGAACCGGAAATTCAAGAAAGAATCAAAGATTTGCAAGCTATAGATCCTGAAGTCCAGAAAATTCTGAGTATGGATGCGACTAAGAGGAAAGATGATTTTCAGGTAACTGAGGGTGGAATCTTAAAATTTCGTGGACGTCTTTGTGTGCCTAATGATACAGAGCTTAAAGAAAGAATCTTGTCCGAAGCTCATCGGAGTAATTACAGTATTCACCCAGGTAGTACGAAGATGTATCAAAATTTGCGTCAGCACTATTGGTGGAACGGAATGAAAGTGGATGTAGCTAGGCATGTAGCAAAGTTTTTGATGTGCCAGCAAGTGAAAGCGCAACACTGTAAACCGGGTGGACTATTGCAACCTTTGGAGATTCCGGAATGGAAATGGGAGCACGTAACGATGGATTTTGTTATGGGATTACCGCGGAGTCAGAAAGGACATGATTCGATTTGGGTAGTCGTAGACAGGCTGACTAAGTCTGCGCACTTCATCCCTGTGAAAAAGGACTTTGCAATGGACAAGTACGCTGAATTGTATATGCGGCAGATCGTACGTTTACATGGAGTACCTATAACGATTACGTCGGATCGAGATCCTAAGTTTACGGCGAATTTTTGGAAGAGTCTTCAGGACGCTATGGGTACCAGATTACAGTTTAGCACGGCATATCATCCGCAGACGGACGGACAGTCGGAAAGGACGATTCAAATGCTTGAGGACATGTTGCGAGCTTGCGTTATAGACTTTAAAGGCGGATGGGAAGATAATTTGCATTTAGTGGAGTTCGCATACAATAACAGTTATCAGCAAAGTATTGGAATGGCACCATTTGAGGCACTTTATGGAAGAGCGTGCAGAACTCCCTTATGCTGGGACGAGGTAGGAGAAAGAAGTATCACGGGACCAGAATTGGTAGAACAATCGGTTGAAGCGGTAAAAGTAATCAGGGATAGGTTGAGAACTGCACAAAGTCGCCAGAAAAGTTATGCCGATAAGCGACGCAAGCCCTTAGAATTTCAAGTTGGCGATCATGTGTTTCTCAAGGTATCACCTATGCGAGGCATATCCCGATTCGGAAAGAAAGGGAAGTTGAGTCCGAGATATATAGGCCCTTTTGAAATCTTGGAACGGATTGGGACTTTGGCTTACCGACTTGCTTTGCCACCAAGTATGTCCCAAGTACACAATGTTTTTCATGTGTCGATGCTAAGGAAGTACCAGCCAGACCCGATGCATGTTTTGGGTTACGAGACGATAGAATTGGACGACAAAGTTTCATATATAGAGAGACCTGTCAGGATCGACGAATATAAGAAGCACGTTTTGAGGAACAAGACGGTGTCGCTGGTCAAAGTAGTTTGGGAGCATCACGGAACTGAAGGCGCTACGTGGGAAAACGAAGAGGCAATGAGGCGTCAGTACCCCCATTTGTTTGAATAGTAGATTGTAACAAATTTCGAGGACGAAATTTTTGTTAGGGGGGAAGAGTTGTGACAGTCTGATTTTCCTGACATTTCGAGACCTTTGACTGTAAGATATCTATCGAAGTATTTCAGTTATATCTCGCTCGGATCTGATCAATCGCGAGTTAACTAACCAAAGGGGAAAGGCTAACGCGCGATGAGGTACGTAGACCTAGGAAATTCGATTTGAACACGGCGTTTTGACCATAAGGATCGTCGAGGGATATTTGGAACCGAGGCCGACCAGAAAACGATTAAGGAATCCATTGCTAGTGTTATACGATTGGGACGCGGGTGATGCTGCTTAAACAACGTATGATTTGCGAATTTTTCCTAAATCGATTTATGACGATCGCGGCCGTCGGGACTAGTAATAGACCCTTGCGATTACATGAAAATCAAGATTGCCGTAGTTTGGACTTTCCTGAGTGTGATGAGAATCACAGAGTCGATACGCGTAACGTCCGCAAAAGCCGCCCGTTAGTTCGAGATAAATTGAAATTACGGACGATGAGAAATCGATCACGATTTGGGGTCTCGAAGATGAAAAATGGAAATGAGGGATTGGTAACAATGAGTTTGGATTGGACGACGCCTAATCGAGAAGGAAAATTAGCGGAAAAATGGATTTTTGGACGAGGGGCGTGAAAAGACGATTTTGCCCTTGGGTTGTCGACTTGGTTTTATTAATTGGATAAGGGCATTTTTGTCAAATGGAAGCCCCAATGTATCAGCAGAAACTTAAGGAGCAATCTTGGAATAAAACTCAGATTTTATGAAGAAAACTCCAAGTGTCATTAAGCTATGGTTGAGCATTAATTAAGAAATACACCTAAGCAAGTTCTAGAATATTTTGGAAGAGACCAAGCCCTTCTTCCTCCTTCCTTCTGCCATTTGCACGAGCAGCACCTGAAGCCCCATCATCTTCTCCATTTTTCTTCTTCTTCCTCACGTTCGGAACCAGACCTGCACGATCAGAATTTTTCGTCCTCTTCATCAGCGCCTAACTTTTCAACCGTTAACAACAAGCTAGCGAGCCATATATCATCGCGAAGATCTCCCTGTTGCCGAACTTTTCCAACTGGAAGCACGCCGATTGGCCACCTGAGGAGCTCCGGCCGGCCAATCTCCCGCGGGTCGACGGAAACTGACTGAACTGGAGGTAGGCTCCGGTTTGCTTTTCATTGAACCCCTTAATGGACGAATTTTGAGCTAAATATTTGTGGAGGTCTAGTAGACACATATAGAGAGTTGCTGTAAAATTTTGGGCGAAAATGAACAACATCTTGACCTAGAATCATTGTGATGTTTGAAGGACAGAATCTGTCTATTTGCAGACTCAGAGGAATTGGCGCCTTTGGAAGGTCATCCGGCGTCGCCTTGAGCCAAAATTTTCGGTGAGGCCTCTTGACATGTAGAACTTTATGTTGACAAGGGTATTTGTGAATAAATTGAAGGATTAGGTTCAATTGGGGGCTGATTGAGTGGATTTGAAACAGAACCGCACCTGCTCTGTTTCGGTTCTGTTCTCTCTGAGTTGGTAGAGGCTTTTGGTGATGGAATTGTGGTCTAATTTGATCCTCGAGGCATGTTAGGGTGTGGAGTAGTATGTTGAGGAAGTTTATGTTCCGTGGTTTGAAGTCCGGACGAAGAAATATTGACGAATTGATGGGATTTCCCTAGGTACGCTTGCTGTTCTGTTTCGGGGTTGCTGGAACCGAATCCTTTAAGTGCTAGGGAAGGGATTTTGCTGATTTAAGCTTAAGGTAAGGAAGTTCCTAACCTTGGTTAGAACAATTGGACTCGATTGGGTAAATCCGATGAGGAATATGCTAATCTTTGGTGAGCTTTGGTGATATTGTTTGATTTATGATCACGTGTTGTGCCTATTGTTTATATGCTCATTGAATGGTCATGATACGTGTTGCTTGTTTCTCTTGGTTGTTGAAATTGATTGTTGCGCATGCCTTGAATTATAGCTCGATGCGTGAGCTTGTGTTTGATTACAATGTCTTGAGTTGAGATGAATCCTGGCATGCTTGAGAAACTTGTGGCACCCTGAGGCGTTGAGACGCGGGGTTGTTATGACCAATGTCCTGATGCGTGAGACGCGGGACGAGAATTGTTATGTGTCGACACGGGTTGGAGATGATATTGAAAAACCTGATGCGTTTTACGCGGGTTTATCAATGAGATGGTCTGATGCGTAAGTACGCGGACCTAGCCTGAGGCGTTCCACACGCGGGCTTGAATCAAATGATGGTTGGAAAGGAAGGAAGACGTAGCTTGGGTTGGTGATATGAACTTGTTTTAATTGATGGAATACGCTGCTATGATTGCATAAAGATGCTTGTGATATTCTTGTATTATTTATGGTTGTTAAATGCATCATTTTATTGTTATACGTTGGGTTCATATTCGCTTTTGCCTGAGTGTACGGTTGGCCTAACTTAGGACTAGGACTTTTCTTACTGAGATATCGATCTCACCCCTTAGTGGGACCTTATTTTTTTCCAGACCCTAGGAATTGAAGAATGCTGCCAATTCGCTTGGGTGAACCCCAGGAGATGTCTAGGTCTATTGAAGAGTTTCCTGACTATCGTGGTATAGTATATATTAGACGGACTACTGTAATATGGGTGGACGAGCCAGGAGCGCCAAATAAACCCCATAGGTTCGAAGCATGGTATCGTAAAGAAGGTGAAGGTATGTCTGAGCAGTTAAGACCCCAAGATGTACCCAGAGGAGTTGTACCCTCTTGGTGCCACCCGACCCGAGAGGAAATAGAAATAGAGACTTCTACCGTGGGATCGAGGAACATACCTGAAGGAGAACCAGAGGGCGAAGCCAGTATGGAAGTGATCGAGATTTCAGATTCTGAGGACGATATGGAAGAGGATTCCATTCAGGTGTCATCGGAGTCTTTCTCAAACTACGACCCAGCTGAGGACCTGGAGCAAGCTGATGATACCAGTACTACTTAGGACTTTTATGGTCGTCTTACTTTTGGGAGCATCTTTTTGGTGGACTTGGTCCAGCAGTGGGACTTAGTGGTTTCCTTTTGTCTGTCATTTTGTTGTCCCGACCTATGCTTTGAAAGAGAGTTCTTGGTCCCTTATGTATAGACTTATCTTTTCATTGTATAAAGGTTTCTTGTTCCCCTGCATCTCATTCTTGGTGGTATGTATGAATGGATGATATTCGGATGGGTTTTATTTTCTTTTATCTTCCGCATGCGAGTCTCATTTCATTTGGCCGTATTAGAGAGTATCCTGGGACAGGTCTTATGACAGGGCGCGGAAGTACGTGCTTGCATGGAAGGCGGGACGTGACATCCTAGTTGAAGTGGTATCAGAGCGAGGTTAACTCGATCCAAAGTTGATTGAGGATTGGAGTAATAAGGAGGAATGAGATCTGGGGTGATTGGGTAGCAAGACCGTAGGAAGGGTTCGCTAGAGTAAGTTGAGTAATGCATGGCATGTGATTGGCGCATGTGATTGGCATCATGAAAGTGGCATTGTTGTGATGGTTGGACATGGCCAAGTTTCGTACTAACATGTGCTTTGATTGCTAATGGTTGCTTGATGAAGCATTGTGTATTCTATTTGAGCTTGTGGCACACTTCTATACTTTAAAATTGTGTGCTTTTGTGACTATCTGGTGTATAGTGGTCTTGAAGTGGTTGTTGTTCGTGGTGTAGCATAGAATCAATAGATTGAAATGGTTTACCTAAGTTTTTAATTCCGTGGTGGAATTATAGTGGTGCAGGGAGTTTAAAGATGAGCGATCGACCTGTGAGACGTAGAAGACCTAGTGTTAGGGCTTCTAGTTCGGGGCCACCGGCAGCAGAGAATCCTGGAATGGGAGATGTGTTGAGGGCCTTGGAGAGGATTGGTAATCTAATAGATAGACAGGCTCAAGATAGAGATACTGCTATAACCCAAGCTGTGGGCGCGGCATTGACTGCAATGAATGCAATGACGGGTACCAATGTAGAGGGCGGAGGTAGTGGTAGCAGTGGCCAAGGCGCTGGAACTAGTAATGCACAAGCTAATGTAAATACAGGTCAAAATGTGGGAGTTGGCAATATGCCAGGTAATGTTATTGCACCTCGAGATATAGGTCAATTGGTGGAACAGTTTGTGAAGTTGAGGCCACCTCAATTTAATGGAACTGGTGACCCAAAGTGGGCACCCAGATGGATAGAAAAGCTCGAGAAAATTTTTGGAGTCCTGAAATGTACGGATGAGGAAAAAGTACTCCTGGCGGTGTACCAACTGGATGGAACGGCAAGTGACTGGTGGAAGGCCACTAAGGGTGGAGTATTCCCTAAAGGCATTGCTTTGAATTGGACTACGTTTACGGAGGTCTTCAATGATAAGTATTTCTCGGAGACTGCGCGAGAAAGCAAGTTAGTGGAATTCCAGAACTTACGTCAGGGTCATTTGACGGTTGATTAATATGAAGCAGAGTTTGCAAGGTTGTCTATGTATGCACCGCGTTACGTGGAGGATCCAGTAGAAAAGATGCAGAGGTTTCGAGATGGGTTACGACCCGAACTTCGCAGCCAGATGGTGGCCATGAATTTGAGAACTTATAAGGAAGTTTATGAACGGGGACAAATGATAGAACGAGACATGAGAGAGAGGTCAATAGCATCAGGATCACGGTTCCCTGTACCTCGAGATAATCGTCAATTGGGTAAGAGACCGATGATGAGTAGTAGGCGTTTTATTCCGCCTGCAAGGAAGAACATTGGTAAGCCGCAGTACCAGTCCAACCTTAACTGTCGCTTGTGCGGAAGAAGACATGGAAAGGGACCTTGTCCGACTAGGACAGGTGCATGCTTTAAGTGTGGTCAGATGGGCCATCAGATGAGATGGTGTCCCAACCAAACTCAGTTGGCTAGACCTCAAGGACAACGACCACAGGCAGGAACCCCAACTGTTGCTCCGCAGAATGAACTGGCGAGACCCCTAGCTCAAGGGCGAGTTTATGCGGTAGCTCGAGGTGAAGCAGAGAATGCGCCCGGGGTGGTTACAGGTATGGTTTACTTGTGCGACCAATTTGCTTATGCATTGTTTGATCCTGGACCTTCGCATTCCTTTGTGTCTGCTCGTTTTGCTGATATGGTTGAAATGGATTTGAAGCCTTTGAATGTAACTTTGTATGTTACTACTCCGCTAAAGGATAAAGTGATAGTTTCGCTAGGTTGCGCGGATTGCAAGATATCCATAGATGGTAGAGAAGAAAGGATAGATTTGGTCGTACTGCCTATGTTTGATTTTGATGTGATTATTGGGATGGACTGGTTGAATAGACAAAAAGCTGTAGTCGACTGTGGTGAAAAGGTAATCTGTTTCTATCCGGATGGTCGTCCTAGCTATGAGTTTAAGGGAAATTGTGGGGGAACTTCCATTCATTTGGTTTCGTTGCTTGAAGCGACAAAGTTGTTGGATGAGGGATGCCGAGCTTACTTGGCTACGGTAGTTGATATGACAGCCGAAGAGCCAAAATTAGAAAATATAGCCGTGGTACACGAATTTCCTGATGTTTTTCCTCAAGAACAATCGGGATTGCCACCCGAGCGTGAGATTGAGTTTGTAATTGAGTTAGCTCCTGGGAAGGAGCCTATTTCAAAGGCACCTTACAGAATGGCGTTATCGGAGTTGAAAGAGTTAAAGGTGCAGTTGCAAGAATTGCTTGACAAGGGATTCATTAGGCCTAGTGCTTCGCCATGGGGAGCACCAGTTTTATTTGTGAGGAAAAAAGATGTATCCTTGCATCTGTGTATAGATTACAGGCAATTGAACCAGGTGACTGTTAAGAATAAGTATCCGTTGCTGAGGATTGACGATTTGTTTGATCAGTTGCAGGGAGCTTCAGTGTTTTCAAAAATCGATTTGAGAACGGGATACCATCAGTTGAAGATTAAGCAGGAGGATATTCCGAAAACGGCTTTCAGAACGAGATATGGACACTATGAATTTACAGTAATGCCTTTTGGTTTGACGAATGCTCCAACTGCATTCATGGATATGATGCATCGAGTGTTTAAGGAATACCTCGATCGTTTCGTGATAGTGTTTATTGATGACATTCTAATTTACTCGAGGAGTAATGAAGAACACGAAAGGCATTTAAGAATTGTCTTGCAGACTTTGAGGGAACACTCACTCTATGCTAAGTTTAGTAAGTGCGAATTTTGGTTGAACAGAGTAGCATTCCTTGGACATATAATATCTGGAGAAGGGATCTCGGTAGACCCTGCAAAGATAGAAGCGGTGATAAATTGGCCGAGACCTACGACGGTCACTGAGGTTCGGAGTCTTTTAGGATTGGCTGGCTATTATAGACGCTTCGTGGAAAAGTTTTCGTCTATAGCCATGCCATTGACGCAGTTAACTAAGAAGTCTACGAAGTTTGAATGGACGGATAAGTGTGAGAGGAGTTTTCATGAGCTTAAGCATCATTTGACAACGGCACCAGTTCTCACGATACCTTCTGGACTTGGAGGCTTTGAAATTTATAGCGATGCGTCATTAAAAGGATTGGGGTGTGTATTAATGCAGCACGGAAGGGTAGTGGCCTATGCTTCAAGGCAATTGAGACCCCATGAGTTAAATTATCCGACGCATGACTTGGAACTAGCTGCGATTGTTTTCGCCCTGAAAATCTGGAGGCACTACTTGTGTGGGGAACGGTTTCAAATTTATACGGATCACCAAAGCTTAAAATATTTGTTTTCTCAAAAGGAATTAAATATGAGGCAACGTCGGTGGATGGAATTGCTTAAGGATTACGATTGTGACATATTGTACCATCCGAGTAAGGCGAATAGAGTTGCGGATGCGCTCAGTCGGAAGTCTAGTATTGCCCACTTAATGGTTAAAGGATGGTCTGTGCTTGAAGGATTGAGGGACTCGGAATTCAAACTGGAAGTGAGCCAAATGACGAACTTGATGGAGACGTTGAGAATCGAACCGGAAATTCAAGAAAGAATCAAAGATTTGCAAGCTATAGATCCTGAAGTCCAGAAAATTCTGAGTATGGATGCGACTAAGAGGAAAGATGATTTTCAGGTAACTGAGGGTGGAATCTTAAAATTTCGTGGACGTATTTGTGTGCCTAATGATACAGAGCTTAAAGAAAGAATCTTGTCCGAAGCTCATCGGAGTAATTACAGTATTCACCCAGGTAGTACGAAGATGTATCAAAATTTGCGTCAGCACTATTGGTGGAACGGTATGAAAGTGGATGTAGCTAGGCATGTAGCAAAGTGTTTGACGTGCCAGCAAGTGAAAGCGCAACACTGTAAACCGGGTGGACTATTGCAACCTTTAGAGATTCCGGAATGGAAATGGGAGCACGTAACGATGGATTTTGTTATGGGATTACCGCGGAGTCAGAAAGGACATGATTCGATTTGGGTAGTCGTAGACAGGTGTTGACACCTGATTTTTTATCAGTCTTTCATAGTTTATTTTTTAAAAATTCATAAAAAAATATATAAAAAGTTAAAAAATTAAAAAATCATCTTTGGTAGCCTTGACCAAGCTAAAGGAACCATTTTTGACAAAAAAATAATTTTTCAATTTTTTAATATTTTCCAAAAATAGAAAAATACATGAAAAATGAAGAAAAATAGCATTCGATGTCGTAAAAATATAGAAAAATAGTCAATATTTTTATTTTAATTTTCTTTTCATTTTGAACTCATAAATAGTCAAAATTCAAGTTCAATTGCATGTGTTTCTTCACGACGCATAGAGTTGAATTTGGCAAAAAAAAATATCATTCGAGTCTTTTAATTTGTAAATTTCTACATCTTTTTTAGTCTTGATGTCCAATTAGATCGACCACCATCTACAATAAATGCCCCTTGCTGAATATTTTCGTTTTTGTTTCACATGATTTCATGGTGTAAAATGCCGAGTGGATCCCCAAATATAATCGGGTCGGCATGAGCTCGATAGCTCGTCCAAGACCAAACCAGGGCACGGCGAACCCCATGTGAGTACTCTCGAACTCCTGCGATGCTTCCTAATGCTTTTCTTAGGTTAGATCGAGTGTAGAACGGCTAGGAGAGCTAAATCATTCTTGAGCTGTGATTGATAAATAGGGCATTACTAGGAATGCCATGTGATTTATTTGCATATCTAGATTCCTTGAGTTGCGCATTTTATTACTGATTGTGATTGCTAGGATAATCACTCCTATCTGCATGAATTTCTAGATTTATGGTTCATACCTTACTCATCCGCATGAATCTCAGGCTAGAAAATTCAGTCAACTTAGGTACCGAAAGGGCGTCAACTCTGACGGTTGGCGTAACTAAGTCCCCGAAACCATTTCTCTGGTTCTCGCAAAATTGAATAGAAACTCCCAACTATTCGATTGGGTGGTCCAATCATACCCTAAAAAAATGATTGGTGGCGACTCCATGGCATGCACACTTAGCACATGTCACTAGACCACACTGAAAGTCGATCACGCATACCTCCGTTGCGATTTGGGTAATGAGCCTTGGGAGAGGCCCGCGTCCGACCAGACAGGACGGCCCATTAGCCCTCGAGAGCCCGACAACCTCAAGAGGGTCGCGACAACAGGCTGACTAAGTCTGCGCACTTCATCCCTGTAAAAAAGGACTTTGCAATGGACAAGTACGCTGAATTGTATATGCGGCAGATCGTACGTTTACATGGAGTACCTATAACGATTACGTCGGATCGAGATCCTAAGTTTACGGCGAATTTTTGGAAGAGTCTTCAGGACGCTATGGGTACCAGATTACAGTTTAGCACGGCATATCATCCGCAGACAGACGGACAGTCGGAAAGGACGATTCAAATGCTTGAGGACATGTTGCGAGCTTGCGTTATAGACTTTAAAGGCGGATGGGAAGATAATTTGCATTTAGTGGAGTTCGCATACAATAACAGTTATCAGCAAAGTATTGGAATGGCACCATTTGAGGCACTTTATGGAAGAGCGTGCAGAACTCCCTTATGCTGGGACGAGGTAGGAGAAAGAAGTATCACGGGACCAGAATTGGTAGAACAATCGGTTGAAGCGGTAAAAGTAATCAGGGATAGGTTGAGAACTGCACAAAGTCGCCAGAAAAGTTATGCCGATAAGCGACGCAAGCCCTTAGAATTTCAAGTTGGCGATCATGTGTTTCTCAAGGTATCACCTATGCGAGGCATATCCCGATTCGGAAAGAAAGGGAAGTTGAGTCCGAGATATATAGGCCCTTTTGAAATCTTGGAACGGATTGGGACTTTGGCTTACCGACTTGCTTTGCCACCAAGTATGTCCCAAGTACACAATGTTTTTCATGTGTCGATGCTAAGGAAGTACCAGCCAGACCCGATGCATGTTTTGGGTTACGAGACGATAGAATTGGACGACAAAGTTTCATATATAGAGAGACCTGTCAGGATCGACGAATATAAGAAGCACGTTTTGAGGAACAAGACGGTGTCGCTGGTCAAAGTAGTTTGGGAGCATCACGGAACTGAAGGCGCTACGTGGGAAAACGAAGAGGCAATGAGGCGTCAGTACCCCCATTTGTTTGAATAGTAGATTGTAACAAATTTCGAGGACGAAATTTTTGTTAGGGGGGAAGAGTTGTGACAGTCTGATTTTCCTGACATTTCGAGACCTTTGACTGTAAGATATCTATCGAAGTATTTCAGTTATATCTCGCTCGGATCTGATCAATCGCGAGTTAACTAACCAAAGGGGAAAGGCTAACGCGCGATGAGGTACGTAGACCTAGGAAATTCGATTTGAACACGGCGTTTTGACCATAAGGATCGTCGAGGGATATTTGGAACCGAGGCCGACCAGAAAACGATTAAGGAATCCATTGCTAGTGTTATACGATTGGGACGCGGGTGATGCTGCTTAAACAACGTATGATTTGCGAATTTTTCCTAAATCGATTTATGACGATCGCGGCCGTCGGGACTAGTAATAGACCCTTGCGATTACATGAAAATCAAGATTGCCGTAGTTTGGACTTTCCTGAGTGTGATGAGAATCACAGAGTCGATACGCGTAACGTCCGCAAAAGCCGCCCGTTAGTTCGAGATAAATTGAAATTACGGACGATGAGAAATCGATCACGATTTGGGGTCTCGAAGATGAAAAATGGAAATGAGGGATTGGTAACAATGAGTTTGGATTGGACGACGCCTAATCGAGAAGGAAAATTAGCGGAAAAATGGATTTTTGGACGAGGGGCGTGAAAAGACGATTTTGCCCTTGGGTTGTCGACTTGGTTTTATTAATTGGATAAGGGCATTTTTGTCAAATGGAAGCCCCAATGTATCAGCAGAAACTTAAGGAGCAATCTTGGAATAAAACTCAGATTTTATGAAGAAAACTCCAAGTGTCATTAAGCTATGGTTGAGCATTAATTAAGAAATACACCTAAGCAAGTTCTAGAATATTTTGGAAGAGACCAAGCCCTTCTTCCTCCTTCCTTCTGCCATTTGCACGAGCAGCACCTGAAGCCCCATCATCTTCTCCATTTTTCTTCTTCTTCCTCACGTTCGGAACCAGACCTGCACGATCAGAATTTTTCGTCCTCTTCATCAGCGCCTAACTTTTCAACCGTTAACAACAAGCTAGCGAGCCATATATCATCGCGAAGATCTCCCTGTTGCCGAACTTTTCCAACTGGAAGCACGCCGATTGGCCACCTGAGGAGCTCCGGCCGGCCAATCTCCCGCGGGTCGACGGAAACTGACTGAACTGGAGGTAGGCTCCGGTTTGCTTTTCATTGAACCCCTTAATGGACGAATTTTGAGCTAAATATTTGTGGAGGTCTAGTAGACACATATAGAGAGTTGCTGTAAAATTTTGGGCGAAAATGAACAACATCTTGACCTAGAATCATTGTGATGTTTGAAGGACAGAATCTGTCTATTTGCAGACTCAGAGGAATTGGCGCCTTTGGAAGGTCATCCGGCGTCGCCTTGAGCCAAAATTTTCGGTGAGGCCTCTTGACATGTAGAACTTTATGTTGACAAGGGTATTTGTGAATAAATTGAAGGATTAGGTTCAATTGGGGGCTGATTGAGTGGATTTGAAACAGAACCGCACCTGCTCTGTTTCGGTTCTGTTCTCTCTGAGTTGGTAGAGGCTTTTGGTGATGGAATTGTGGTCTAATTTGATCCTCGAGGCATGTTAGGGTGTGGAGTAGTATGTTGAGGAAGTTTATGTTCCGTGGTTTGAAGTCCGGACGAAGAAATATTGACGAATTGATGGGATTTCCCTAGGTACGCTTGCTGTTCTGTTTCGGGGTTGCTGGAACCGAATCCTTTAAGTGCTAGGGAAGGGATTTTGCTGATTTAAGCTTAAGGTAAGGAAGTTCCTAACCTTGGTTAGAACAATTGGACTCGATTGGGTAAATCCGATGAGGAATATGCTAATCTTTGGTGAGCTTTGGTGATATTGTTTGATTTATGATCACGTGTTGTGCCTATTGTTTATATGCTCATTGAATGGTCATGATACGTGTTGCTTGTTTCTCTTGGTTGTTGAAATTGATTGTTGCGCATGCCTTGAATTATAGCTCGATGCGTGAGCTTGTGTTTGATTACAATGTCTTGAGTTGAGATGAATCCTGGCATGCTTGAGAAACTTGTGGCACCCTGAGGCGTTGAGACGCGGGGTTGTTATGACCAATGTCCTGATGCGTGAGACGCGGGACGAGAATTGTTATGTGTCGACACGGGTTGGAGATGATATTGAAAAACCTGATGCGTTTTACGCGGGTTTATCAATGAGATGGTCTGATGCGTAAGTACGCGGACCTAGCCTGAGGCGTTCCACACGCGGGCTTGAATCAAATGATGGTTGGAAAGGAAGGAAGACGTAGCTTGGGTTGGTGATATGAACTTGTTTTAATTGATGGAATACGCTGCTATGATTGCATAAAGATGCTTGTGATATTCTTGTATTATTTATGGTTGTTAAATGCATCATTTTATTGTTATACGTTGGGTTCATATTCGCTTTTGCCTGAGTGTACGGTTGGCCTAACTTAGGACTAGGACTTTTCTTACTGAGATATCGATCTCACCCCTTAGTGGGACCTTATTTTTTTCCAGACCCTAGGAATTGAAGAATGCTGCCAATTCGCTTGGGTGAACCCCAGGAGATGTCTAGGTCTATTGAAGAGTTTCCTGACTATCGTGGTATAGTATATATTAGACGGACTACTGTAATATGGGTGGACGAGCCAGGAGCGCCAAATAAACCCCATAGGTTCGAAGCATGGTATCGTAAAGAAGGTGAAGGTATGTCTGAGCAGTTAAGACCCCAAGATGTACCCAGAGGAGTTGTACCCCCTTGGTGCCACCCGACCCGAGAGGAAATAGAAATAGAGACTTCTACCGTGGGATCGAGGAACATACCTGAAGGAGAACCAGAGGGCGAAGCCAGTATGGAAGTGATCGAGATTTCAGATTCTGAGGACGATATGGAAGAGGATTCCATTCAGGTGTCATCGGAGTCTTTCTCAAACTACGACCCAGCTGAGGACCTGGAGCAAGCTGATGATACCAGTACTACTTAGGACTTTTATGGTCGTCTTACTTTTGGGAGCATCTTTTTGGTGGACTTGGTCCAGCAGTGGGACTTAGTGGTTTCCTTTTGTCTGTCATTTTGTTGTCCCGACCTATGCTTTGAAAGAGAGTTCTTGGTCCCTTATGTATAGACTTATCTTTTCATTGTATAAAGGTTTCTTGTTCCCCTGCATCTCATTCTTGGTGGTATGTATGAATGGATGATATTCGGATGGGTTTTATTTTCTTTTATCTTCCGCATGCGAGTCTCATTTCATTTGGCAGTATTAGAGAGTATCCTGGGACAGGTCTTATGACAGGGCGCGGATGTACGTGCTTGCATGGAAGGCGGGACGTGACATCACCAATGTGAGGTATATCTCGATTCGGAAAGAAAGGAAAATTGAGTCCGAGATATATAGGTCCATTTGAAATTTTGGAACGGATTGGGACTTTGGCTTATAGACTTGCCTTACCGCCGAATTTGTCACAAGTACACAATGTCTTCCATGTGTCGATGCTACGAAAGTACGAACCAGACCCGATGCATGTTTTGGATTACGAGACTATAGAATTGGACGACAAAGTTTCGTATATAGAAAGGCCTATCAGGATTGAAGAGCGAAAAGAGCACGTTTTAGGGACCAAGAAGATTCCTCTGGTCAAAGTAGTTTGGGAGCACCATGGAGCTGGAGGCGCTACGTGGGAGAATGAAGAAGCAATGAGGTGTCAACACCCCCCATTTGTTTAAGTAATTAGATTGTAACAAATTTCGAGGACGAAATTTTTGTAAGGGGGAAGAGTTGTGACAGTCTGATTTTCCTGATTTTTCGAGACCTTTGACTGTAAGATATCTATCGAAGTATTTCAGTTGTATCTCGCTCGGACCTGATCAGTCATGAGTCAACTAACCGAAGGGGAAAGGCTAACGCACGACGAGGTACGTGGACCTAGGAAAATTGATAAGAAAACGGCATTTTGACCATAAGGGTCGTCGAGGGATATTTAGAATCGAGGCCGATCAGAGAACGATTAAGGAATCCGTTGCTAGTGTTATACGATTGGAACGCGGGTAATGTCGCTTAACCAATGTATGATTTGCGAATTTTTCCTAAATCGATTTATGACGATCGTAGCCATCGGGGCTAGTAATAGACCCTTGCGATTACATGACAACCAAGATAGCCGTGGTTTGAATTTTTCTAAGTGTGATGAGAATCAGACAGTTGATACACGTAATGTCCGCAAAAGCCGCCCGTTAGTTTGAGATAAATTGAAATTACGACGACGAGTTGCTTCATTGATTTTCTTGAATTAGAAGTTGCATGCCACTTAGTCTAACTATAATATTTCGCATGTTATATGTGGTCCTTGCATAATTAGTTTATTTAATTGCATTTTGTCACATTGAATTGCCTTGTGTTGTCATTCTTTTCGCATGCTTTAATCAATTAGTTAAATTTTGCATATAGGGAAACATGGCTTTAACTGTGTGTGTTGCACTGCATCCCTTTATTTGGTCATCTATTCATCTCATTGCATTCGTGTTTGTTCATTCATTACATCCATGTCATTCATGCTACCATCGCATTCATCCCCGTCATTTAGATAATTTCACGTCATTGTATCCATGTCATTCATGCATTACATTATAAGAAGTGAAAACTCCAAAAAGAGAAACACCTCATTTGAGCTTCAAATTGATTCAATCTGAGTCGTCAATTTAGGACATCTCACATGGAATTAAGGTACCGAAAGGGCATTAGCTTTAATTAGTTAATGTAACCAAGTCCTTGAATCCATAATCTCTGGTTCGTAGAAGTAAAATGATTCTCCCGCAGTTTTACTTAGGTTTCTAATCAACCCACCAAAAATGATTAGTGGCGACTCCAATCTCTAAATCTTTTTTAATTAATTTAAGTCGCGGTTTGGTAGGGCTTGGGAGAGTCCGTATTAGGTTAGTTATTAAAATTAACCTGATAATCCATTAGCTTGATTTTTTAGGTCGCGACAATTACCAAACGAATTTATTTGATCAGAAGTCAATCTGGAGTAGAAGTAGAAAAATCAACTTCTGCTTTTGAGGAGAAATAGAGAAATCAATTTCTAGTCAGAAGTTGAGAAGTTGATCAGAAGTGTTACCATGTAGAGGCTTAGTGGTAGGTGGCTTCACAGACAAAATTGTGACAATGACGTAAGGGACTAGGTGAAATCCTGGGGCTTTTTCAAAAATATGATTAAAAAATTTACAAATTTACGTGCTTTTTCAAAATATTTACACATTTACGACATGTACAATAGCCGCACATCTTTTTTTTTTTACTTTCTTTTTCTTTTTATACAACCATGCATCTTATACTTTTACTTTTTTATATTTATAATAATGTTTATTTATAACAACGTTTATTTATAACATTTATATTTATACAAATTTATAAATATAATTTTTTTTCTTTTTAAACCTTTTTTATAATGTAATTATTAATAATTAATTTATAATTAATCAAGAAATATAATTAATAAATAATTTAATATTTATGTAAGTAATTTGTTTAGTATGCGAATAATTAATAGATATAGAAAAGTCGTGCCCCTATATAACAGGCGCACAGAGCAGCCGCACATACCCTAAATATGTAATTTTTTAAAAAAAACACGTAAATTCGTAATTTTTTTATCGTATTTTTGAAAAAAGCCCGAAATTCTATTTATCACTGCTAGGGTGGTGAGGTTTCCACTTCGATTATGTGTCACTCCACCTTCACTTGCAATAGTCATTAACATCTATCAGTCTTCCAGCATTAAGTGGTCTCAGGCGGAAATGGATCCCCTAACATTGGAGATCAATGTTAGGGGTATCATCAACGTCCATTGAGCCGTCCATTTCCCATCGGATGGTACACATCAATTTTTGTGAGGGGAAAAAAATTTGGGCTGGAATTTTTTAGGGGGGAAAATTTTACAGGTGTTGCGCGAAAATCTCCCTCGGTAAGGCCCAATGGGTTCTCTTCGGGATTCGGCCCAGGAGATCGGAGCCCAAAAGGGTTGTAATCGCGGAAAATTCATTTTATCGAACGTTAGCAGTTCGTTAAGAAAGAAGGGTTCCGAGTAAGTTATGGACAGAGAGTGTCAAATGCAATGTTTTTATTGATAAAAACATGTCTTTCGATAACTTTGTACAAGATTTTGACAAACCTTGAGGAGACGAACTTCGATGAACTCGTCGAAATACTTTGATGAAAGTGACCAACACACAACACCGAAATTCAATCGACGATGCTGAACCTTACTGTAGGACACAATGTCGAAATTTAATCTACGACACTAGACGGGTGGAAATATAGGACACAGTACCGGAATTTAATCGACGGGACTGGACGTGAACCAATACAGCACCAAAATTTAATCGACGGCACTGGACTGGGCGAGTAGAAGTTGGAATTTAATCGATGACACCTATATCTAGATATGAAACACGTCGGAATTGAATCGACGACGGGAGTCTGAAAGCTATGGCTAAGATTAAGCTAAATTGAAAGATAAAGGCTTGTTGTGTTGTGTTTTTTTTTTTGGGGGGGGGAGGGTTCGATGATGGATATCCTTAGGTATTTATAGGTGTGCTCTAGTAACCATCGAAGGGTCTTTGCCTTGAGCTCCAAGGCTAGCTTTGGTAATCGCTGGACAGCTGTCATCTTCAAGATTTCCCGCACGTTTTCCTTCGACGAACCTTTGGGACGAAGTCTTTCAAAGCTTACCGCGCCTTTCCTGTTTCTTTTGATGTGATTGCCGCCAAATTCTGTGACTGCTCCTGTTCGTGTCTTCTTTTGCGCGCCCTTTTTTTTCGGTATTTCGGGACAAAAAATCCTTCCAAGATTATCGCTACGGCTGATCCTTTTTCGTATTGTATACACCTTTTCGTAGCTGATTACTTCCTTTCCTTCGTACGCCTCACGTGACCCCTAGGGTAATTTTGAGTGTCAACAAATGTCCCCTTAAAAGATATAAATTAAGGATTTATATCTTTTAAAAATGACGTTTCTGATTTTGACGCCTGCATCTCATTCAAGGGTTTTCTTTGATTCCCTTTCTCGAGAGCGATAATCATTCCACTTTTCCTTTGACGCATCGACTTTTTGGGTCCGCAGTGCCTCTTCAGATAGAAAGTCTTCAATCGTCGTTTTCTTTGTTGTCTTAAACCCTAAACTTTCTCCGGTTCTCTATTTCCGTCTCTTTCCATGGCGTCTTGATCGTCTTCTTCTGACCCGAAACAAATAATTGGTCGTTTCGACCAACTTAAGGACGAAAACAAGATGATTGCTTCTTCGAACTTATGAATTCGTCCAAAGTGCATTTTGGGTTTATCCTGGGACCCAGTCTTCATTCCCATTTGTTTATCCCGTCATCCCTTCAAACCTGTTTCCCACTGCACCGGAGTGAACGTCTCCATATTTAGGCTTCTCCTGTGCGGGATGTTTGGTCGCTTCCGTCCCAGCGTTTCCGCAGCTTCCTGTTGCGTGACGACTCGTTCCTGGCTTGGTTTCGCCGGCTCAAATCTGGCCCATTGACTACAGCTACTTGGGCGACAGCCCATATTAGGATAGCTCTCGAGGTTAGTCTATTGTCCCATGACCTAAATAGGGGTTTACTGGGTTCTGTCGTCAATTTTTGGTCTTCGTCAACCAACTGATTCTTTTTCCCATGGGGCCCCATGTCGGTCACCCTTCTAGATGTTTTCACTGTCACTAGTCTGACCTATCATGGTTCGTCTGCCATAAATTTAGAAGCTTTGAAAGATTGCTCTACTCCACAGGCCTCCTTGGCTTATGGAAAATTCCTTAATCTTCATCGTAAGACTTCTGGCAGTGTCACCCTTGCCGAGCGGTCAGCTTTTCTTTTGTACTAGTTGTCGAAATACTTTTTCTTCAATCCAGCCGTAAAGGTGTCTCAGGACTACCTCGTCCTTGCATCCAATATTTCTAGAGGAAGGGACGTTGCTCTAGGTCCTCTGGCTCAATGATGGCATATACCAAGGATGCTGTGTTTTCCAGCCCTTTCTGGATCCTCCAGGCCTGGATAACATTGTATTTCTCTTTTCTGCTCATGGATGTTCCCCATCCTCAACGAGAAGATGGACCTTCGGGCATTTGTATTAAGTTGCTCTCAGCTACTCCGTTAGAGGTTCCTCCTAACGTTCCTCCTTTCACCTTCTTCCTTCAGCAAATCTTATCAAGCGGTTCAGATAAAGTCGACATGTTCGCATACCGTTCTGCCGAGCTTGACTTCCTTCTTGACCCGAAAACTCATGATCCTTTCAGTTTTCGTGACTTCTTAATCTATGTGTTTTCTCCCAAGGATCCTCCTATTAGGTTGTCTTTCAAAGGTAGGTTTTATCCAGGATTTGAACCCTATTCTCCTCAATACTGTGCTCGGCAATTTGGTCTTCAACAAGCTGTCCCTATGCCTACTCCTTATCTTATGGACTATCCATTGATGGACAAGAAAGCCTACAGACTTGATGATGACAATTCCTTCGCTTTCTATGCTCGGGTGATCGCTTTAATGCACCAACGATTTTCCAAGAACATTACTGGAGCTCTTCGGTTGGATCCTGGGGTCATCGCGGAGTATACAACTTGGTGGCTATCTTTTAGTTTGGAGAGCCCTTATGAAGAAGCCATCTCTTCCATTCTTAACAAAGATAGGATTAAGTCATTCGGTCTACATCCAAGCAAGGCAGATCCTAAAGGCAAGAGGAAGGTCTCACAAGACATCTCTAAGTATTTAATACTTCCAGCAGGTCGGGAAAACCTTTCCTTGTCTTAATTTGATTGTTAAGACTTCGAGTACTTACTTGTTCATGTCTATTAGATGATGAGCCGGATGATGAAGATGACGAACCCATTATTTCCCTTCATCGGAAGAAACGCCATGCACCTTCGATCACTCTGCTCAATGCTGACAAACCTTCAGCCATTCCTTCTCAGGCTCCTTCGACGGATATTGCTCTAGCTGGCGAAAAACTTGATGATAGCTCCCCTGTCAATGAACTGATTGCTGTTGAGCCATCTAATCCGCCAGCTTTGGAGGCTCACGGCAAGCCTTTATTAACACTTGCCCCTTGTCAAGTGGATTCTTTCAGTACTCTTCCAGTGGACGAAGAATCACATGAAGAGTTCCTATCTACGACTTCTCAGCCATCTGTGGCTGTTGGCCCTTCGCTTACTGAGGCTCTTTCGGATTTATCTGCAACTCAGGCATCCTTGGAGGATATTCAAGCTTACTTTGTGGAGTCCTCTCCTTCTTCAACTCCTTCTTACATGCACCAACAGGGCGATTCTCCCTTAGCAACAGCTTTGAATCGACTGAAATTCAACCTGTCAACCTCCTTGGATCTCCCTTATGCTAGGATTTCTTCTTCTGTGGATAACCCGTCAATGGTCGAATGCATCAGGTCGGTGACAGCAGAACTGACCAAAGAGGAGTTTACGACGTTACTTCCTCCTAGCGTATCGCAGCGATTAAAGCATTTCTCATATAAGTTTTCCACTGGTTTTTCCTACTACAAAGAATGCCAGAAGCGAATAAATGCAGTAACTAGCCTCGTTGATTACCCTTCTAATGTTGATAACCAAGCCGCAGAGCGACTAGTACGTCAAGAGATGGACTCTCTCCAAGATGTCGCTAAGGAGATAGCTGAGCTGGATGAGAGAAAGTAAACTCTTGAGCAGCAGAGACTAGCGATAGAGAAGGAATTAGAGGAAATACTTCTTTGGCGATCCGCCATGTTATCTCGTAGTTCGTTGGTCGAAGACCGTCTAAGAACATCCATTACTGCTCTTAAGGCAAAGAGATAGGAAGGTCTTGCTAAAATGGCACAGGAAGTGGCCAGCCAGCACCGAATCAGGAGTGAATCCATAATGAGTAATAGGAGGTTTGAGTCTTTGGTGTATAAACTTTTTATGGATGTCAAAAACTCCTTGTATCCTCAAAATTTTTAATAATACCGCCCTTAGCATCTTCCTTTGGCGCCAAAAATATCCATCATTTGCCCACGTTTGCGTAATAATCTAATTCAGTTATCTTACTGACCTCTATATAAATGTGGCTATGGTATGGCGTCTTAGACTCGATTTACTATGGCAAACCAGACCTTTGCCAGTACCCGAATGGCTTCTCACTTGAAGTGCTTTGATGATCTTCTGAATCTTGAAGATAAAGGGGACGTCTCACTCTCCTTTATGGATCACCAACTTGGAAACGACAACATTGTCCTGGGTCCTCATTTTAAATGATTGCCTCCTCCTCCGATACTAACAGAATGCTTTCCACGTCGTTGTGGAGAAACCTTACCCGTTGAGCAACCGTTTATCTGTGCCTCTGATTGGCTGACTACCAACCATCGTTTTTCTTCATATCTATCTGTCAACAGCCAATTCTTCTGTTGGTACCAACGACTGAAAGGATCTTTCTCTTCTACGTGGGAAAAGTCTAGAATCGACGAGGCGCTGGCTTTCTACCGTATCTCTATCAATCCCTTGGAAGTTGGAAGTGTATGTTGCCTGCGGTCACCCTCGTCACATTGTTTTTTTCTCCCCACCGGTCCTGTATCCATCACTCCCCACAATGTTTGGTTCTTGACCGGTATATCACATTTTACCGAATGTGACACATTGTGTCTGGGCGACCATTATCACTTCGATGAGCTCCATTACGTCAATTCCCCTTATGATGTGTTCATGAGCTACCACAGGAATTCCGTAGACACATCTTCGGTGAAAGAGCATGTTGCCTTCCTCTTGTGCTGGCTTTGTCGCTACGTCTTCTGTCTTCCGTCTCTGTGGGTGTCTTTAGAATTTCTCGATATAGCCTGCGTGTTGACATGTAGTGTAAATGTAGGGTTGGGTCGAATGTTCCTTGCTTCATCGTATCGTGGTCTAACGGATGCACAAAGTTCCTTGATGGGTAGTCCTTCGACTTCTTTCTCTGGTCCCTTGTGGTTCCTGCATGGTTGGCTTCGAATCTACTTTCCACAATTATTCCATGAAACGGGTCCTTCATCTGCGGGAACGTCCATGAACAACTTTGGTCTTGAAATTTTTGATCGTTCGCTTTGACAATCATCAGGCGTAGCCGTCTCTTTCGACAACTTTCTTATCGAACTACTGTCACTTGCCGATTTCGACTTCTTGAAGTTGCCTGTCGAAGATGTTGTATATAGCTCCCTCGGTGAAACTCGAGATGTGCGCTTGTTCTGGATGAGTGTTCTAACTCCATCTGACATTGCTCTGAACCTGTCGAATGGGTGTGAATTCTCTTCTGGCCTTGAGATTTACATTATCCGATATGCATTTCTTGGGAGTATGTCGGTTATCAAGTAGGGCCCTTCCCATTTCGATGATCGCTTGCTGAACTTCTTGCTGTCGAGACTTGTGGAAAGAATAGTTTTCCAAACCAGGTCTTCCATGCTGAAACGCTTGATCCTTACGTGCTTGTTGTAAGCTTTGGTAACCCTTCGTTTCTGAGCAATCAATCTTTCAAGTGCTAAAGCTCGGTTTTCTCCCAACTCGTCGATGCTTGCGTACATCGTCTCATCGTATTGTTCTTTCGACACGTTTCCTTAGAGCTTCACTCTTAATGACTGTACAGTGATTTCGAAGGGAAGGACGGCCTCTTGTCCATACGTTAACATGTACGAACTAACGCCAGTACTTGACCTTTTTGAGGTTCGGTAGGCTCATAAAACTGTCGATAATAGTGAATCTCATTCCCTTGGGTTGTCTTCCAGATGCTTTTTTTTTATCAAACTAATGATAGTCTTGTTTGAGGCTTCGGCCTGACCATTAGCCTGGGCATAATATGGCGTTGAGTGGATCATTTTGATCCCTCTTGATCTAGTGAAATCCAATATTTCTCGCCTTGTGAAGACTGACCCTTGATCTGCAGTTATGGTCTATGGGATTCCGAACCTGTGGATAATTCTCTCTTCGATGAATTCTTTGACCACCTTATGTGCACATTCTTGTAAGAAGCTGCTTTGACCCACTTAGTAAAATAATCGGTGGCCACCAAAATAAAACTATGTTTTTTCGACGAGGGTGGATAGATCATCCATATTACATCCATTGCCCATCCTCCTAAAGGCCATAGCTTGACTATGGGATTCATTAATGCAGCGGGGACGTGCTGAACTGGCCCATGTCTTTGGAACGGTTGACATCCTTTAGCATATTCAATGCAGTCCTTCGTGATTATCGGCCAAAAATATCCATGTCGCCTCAGCAACCATTTTGTCTTCAAACCCGCTTGGTGGGCTCCACAAATCCATTCATGAACTTCCGTCATCGCGAGCATTGCTTCTTCTTGTCATAAGCATCTCAAGAGTAGCCTATCAACTGTCCTTCGATATAACTCACTCTATCAGGAGGTACTTCAAGGCTTGTCTTTTGAAATCTTTGCTACTAGGGCCAGGGCTCTTTAAGTAACTTACAAAAGGGCTTCTCCAATCTTGTTGATCTGGTACCTGATTTAATCTGTCGGTTGGTTCTTGTCGAACCATCATCACCCGGGCTTCCAACGAAGGTAGAACCTCATTTTGGGTAATAATGTGTTCTGCCAGCTTTCTTGATAGTCTGTATCCGGATGCCATCTGGGCTAACTCGTTGGCCTCTGAATTTTCTGTCCTCTTTACATGGATCAAATCGTACTCGGCAAATTTCGACAATAGGTTTTTCACAATTTCATAGTGCGATATGATGTTCTCACTTAAACATTGGTACTCACCCCTGAGCTGTTTTATCACCAATTGAGAATCACCTTTGATCATGATTGATTGTACTTTCATGTCAATCAAAACGTTCAGCCCTGCTATTAAGGCTTCATATTCAGCCTGATTATTCGAACAATTGAAATCAAGCCTAAACATGAGCTTCGTTCTTTGTTGGTAGGGAGATACGATCATGATTCCAGCCCTTGACGATTCTGATGTTACCGATCCATCAAAATAGAGTACCCAAGGCGTAATGCGAAGATAATTCTCATCATCTTCTATTTTAAAACCCATTGGATATTCAGTGATGAAATCGGACACAGCCCGCCCTTTAATTGCTTTGAGCGGCATATATGTCAAATTGATTTTTGTTAGAGTAAATGCCCATTTTGCGATCCGGCCTCTTATGATTGGCCTGGATAACATGTACTTTATTACATCTGTTTTTGAAATTACATGTACTGTAGTCGGCAGCATATAATGACGTAATTTTGTACAGGCATAATACAACGGGAGGCATAATTTCTCAATGGGGGTGTATCTTTTCTCTGCGTCATTGAGTATCTTGCTCAGGTAGTATACTGCATGTTCTTTTCCTTCATCATTCTCCTGTGCCAGCATCCTCTTGACCGTGGTCTCGGTCGCGGACAAGTATAACTTCAATGGCCTACCTGCTTTTGGTGGCATCAAGACCGGCGGCTTAGTTAGATACTTCTTCAAATGCTCAAAAGCCAGCTGGTGTTTTTCCTCCCAAACAAACTCTTGTTCGCTTTTTAACTTGAGAAAAGGGGAAAACACTTCAATCTTCCATGACAAGTTAGCTATGAAACGTCGCAGGAAATTCAGCTTTCCAATCAACATTTGGAGTTGTTTTTTGTTAGTGGGGGGCGGCAATTCTAGAACAGCTTTAGCTTTGTTTTTATCCACCTCAATTCCTCTTTGATGGACCAGAAATCCTAGGAAACTGCCAGCCTTTATCCCAAAAGCGCACTTTAGCGGGTGTCGCGACCCGTCCGAAAGCGGACGCGGCTAATGGATTACCGATCGCGGATCTTGGATCGGCGCGAGCCCTCCCAGGCCCATACCAAATCGCGGCGGGAGTATTTTTCAGAAGGATTCGACGATAAGAGTCGATCGCTTTCGACCTTAGTGTGGTCGTGGTGGCATGTGCAACTTGTGCATGCATTTGGAGTCGCCACCGGTCTTTCTTGGAGGGTAGACCGGAAACCTTACTGATCGATTGGGAGAGATCGATCAGTTCTACGGAACCAGAGTTTTTGGGTTCGGGGACTTGGTTACGCTGGTGTCGTTACCAACGCCCTTTCGGTACCTAACGCGAGTGATTTTCCTAACTAGGATTTCATGCAGGCGCAATTTTGGGTGAGGTAAGTCTGACTTTGCACATTAACCAGTTTAACATGCTCACGTAATCATAATAAATAAATAGATGTCAATCACATAAACATCTATCCTACGTGGTGATCATGGAATTATGATTTAATGGGTCTCGAGCCAATGAGACCACATTTAATCATTTTAATATTTTAATAACGGAGAGCCGCTCTTCGCTTCTTCTTGGTTTCTTGAACTCTTCAAGAATTGGGCCCCAAAGAGCTCGCCGACTTAAAAGGCTCCCCCACGTAATCCTCGTAGCATTTACATCAACAATTGACTATGCTAAAAATAAAGATTACATGAAAAATAAAAGGAGTACGCAGCCTCCATTTAATAATTACAACCCCAAATATATAAATAATCATCATACATTCATATATACATCAATCACATTGATTAGGGATTTTTCCATGATCACCACCCTTCCACGTAAGTAATAAATTCACAATTTAAAACTTAGGAAGACACAATAAAAATTCTACGTTGAATCATATTCAGAATTTTTACGTAAAATAAGATAGCCATAAATTTTCGATTCAAAATTGATTTAGTCTCAATTTTTGCTACGTTGATTAATTTATCATATAAAAACAATCAACCTCCATTAGCCATGTAAGACGAACAATTCGTTAATACATATTGGCCATAGTATTGCAAAAATTGCAAAAATCAATTAAATGCACGAAAACGCCTAAGGATTGACTCTGATACCACTGTTGGGATCCACGTAACACGTAGCGGAAATAAATAACAACCCATACATGTATCTCCAGAGGCGTACTTCGTGCATTTCAATCGAAAAAAAATCACAAAGCCTCAAAGGGAGTAAATAGATTACCTCTCGTAGCGTGCTTGAACGGAGGTGTCGGTTCGATGTTCTTCGATCTCAGCCTCCACAAGTGTTAGGCATCTAGTTCGGACGCACCACCAATTGACGAACGAGGAGACGACTAATAACTCCACAACAATTGTGCTAGCAATATGCGGAATCAATATTCCGAACTTAGTATATTTTGCTCACTCAAGATGATGAGAATATAGAGAGTGTTTGTGTTCTTCTCTCTAAGCTCTCAAAAATTTGCACACTCTACAAAATGTCTCCCCCCTCAACCTCAAAACTCTTGCCATCCTTTTATAGCCAAAAATACCTTCCAATAAATTGTATTTAAAAATAGCACTAACAATTATAAATTCTATCTAAAAATAGCACTCACAAATAAATGACATTTAAAAATAGCACTAACAATAGCACTCACAATTTATAATACAAAAATGCTATTTAAAAATAGCACTAACAATAGCACTCACAATTTATAATACAAAAATGCTATTTAAAAATAGCACTAACAATTATAAATTCTATCTAATAATAGCACTCACAATTTATGATAAATAAATGACATTTAAAAATAGCACTAACAATAGCACTCACAATTTATGATAAATAAATGTCATTTAAAAATAGCACTAACAATAGCACTCACAATTTATAATACAAAAATGCTATTTAAAAATAGCACTAACAATAGCACTCACAATACAAAAATGCTAAAAAAAGGGCACTAACAAAGGTGTTAAAAATAATAACCATTATTATTATTACAAGAGTTAAAGAGGTTACCAAACAGTACAAATATGCATAACGTATAAATACGTATGATGTATAAATATGTAGAGCATACGTATACATCCGTGAAACCGGGGACTAATTGAAAGAAAAATGTGCAATTAAGCCCTTTTGGTAAAAATTGATTAAATTGGAGGGCAAATTGACCTAATTGCACTTTAAGACTTTAGAATCCAATGTCATAGCTTATAAAAAGTGAGAATTGAAGACTAAAAGACTCGAAAATGATTTTTTTTAGGCTCGGTTCGGGTTTATGTTTGTGAAGGAACATAGTGACCCGAGCCGAATTTTTGAGATTTAAAGTGACACACTTGAAGAGGAAATTAAAACAAAATTATTGAATATTTTTGGGTATTTTTCTGACCACGAATGGTATTTTTCTGATTTTTTTGGGTATTTTTATAATTAAATAAACTCGAAAAATATTGAAAATACCGAAAAATATTTTTTGTTCAAAATTGGTTCCTAAGGTTAAACCAAGGCTTCCAAAGTTGATTTTGTGATTTTATGACCTTTTTTGATATTTTTAATTAATTTTAAAGAATAAAAATCACAATAATAAATGGTAAAAAAAATCAGGTGTCAACAGCTGCCCCTCTTTGAGAGGAATCTCGTTAGAGGTTTCTCTCAAAGATAAGGTGGCACCTGATTCCTAACCGACTCAACTGGGAAAATAAGAGAAGAAATGTTATGACATCGGATCCTTAAGCCTATTGATAAAAGCTCAAATCAATCCCCGGTTTGCTCTAACAATTTGAACATGGGCCGGAGTGAGAGAGGCTTACCTGAAGCTCACCTGTCGGATGCTGCCGGTTGCGACGACTTTCAAGAAGATGCCTAGGACTCGTCATTCAGAATATCCTAGGGAGATTAAGCTCTAACCTGTATGGTAGGTCATACCATGATGGGATTCCTAATTGGTAGGAACCTAAGGAAGGCGCATCCCACGCTTTGGAATTTGCCAAGGATTTTGATCCGTATGGTGGATCAGACCTTTGTGTTGATCCTTACTGCGATATTTATCAATGAGTTGACCCTTATGGCGGTTTCTACCATATGTGACCCTTCAGGCGGTTTCTACCATTAATGTGATCCTTCAGGTGGTTTCTACCTTGGTTTGACCCTTCAGGCGGTTTCTACCTTGAGTTGACCCTTCAGGCGGTTTCTACCTTGGTTTGACCCTTCAGGCGGTTTCTACCTTGTGTTGGCCCTTCAGGCGGTATCTACCATGTGTTGACCCTTCAGGCGGTATCTACCTTGTGTTGACCCTTCAAGCGGTATCTACCTTTGATTTGACCCTTCAGGCGGTATCTACCATATTTTGACCCTTCAGGCGGTATCTACCTTGATTTGACCCTTCAGGCGGTATCTACCTTCATTTGACCCTTCAGGCGGTATCTACCTTTGTTTGACCCTTCAGGCGGTGTCTACCATCAGTTTTGACTTTGAAAAGGGGTCTCATGACGAGGGTTCTCCACGTCCGATGAGACTGCCTAAATGAAAATGGGTCTCATGACGAGGGTTCTCCACGTCCGATGAGACTACCTGAATTTTGAAAAGGGGTCTCATGACGAGGGTTCTCCACGTCCGATGAGACTGCTTGATTTTTGAAAATGGGTCTCATGACGAGGGTTCTCCACGTCCGATGAGACTGCCTGAATGAAAAGGGGTCTCATGACGAGGGTTCTCCACGTCCGATGAGACTACCTGAATTTTGAAAAGGGGTCTCATGACGAGGGTTCTCCACGTCCAATGAGACTGTCTGATTTTGAAAAGGATTTTTTTTAAGGGTTTCTCTTCCCCAAGAAAATATTGGTAATCTTTGAGAAGACAGCAATTGTCCAATTGACAAAATTTTATGACTTAAGCTTTAGTCATGAGATGTGCATTTTGATGCTGGAGGTTATCCAAAACATTTTTGCAACATGCAAATGTGATCACAAATCCCTTGTATGGAAAATCTGGATCAACAGTTTGAAAATTTCCAAAAAGAGTTTGCTCAAAACATCAATTGGAATATTTCTCGACAAGGAGGCCATCTCACCTGTTTTGAGGTGATGATTTTTAGGGGATGCACTCAATTCCCTACTGACCTGTGCCTAGGTTTTAGGCTCATTCGCAGCGCATACATTTTGATCGGTCGGGAGGTCTTCCACGGGACCGTAATGTTGGGCTTGGATATTGGTTTTCAAGGGGGACCCGCTTTGGAGTCGAGGCCATCGAATGAAAATCTTCACCATCTGCTCCGGGTTTACAAGTCAAGAACCCTGCAAAATGAGAAAGAAAGAGTCTTGCTCGTACTTCTTCGAGCTAAGCTATATGTTAACCCAAGTGTCTTAGTCAGAGAAGACTGTTTCAGGGTTGTAACATTGGTAGGATTGGGGACCGAAAAAGGCTTGTTTTTGGCCCAGAAATCACGAAGGATTTGACATTGGTGATCATTGCCAATTTGTCACATGTCTTTTCCATTCTGCATCTTCCATTTTTGAGGTGTGCAACCGCTTTTGAGGTGTGCACAAGTCCTTTAGAGAACGTCTCTTGTGGTATTAAGAGATTGACAATTATGTCCGTGTTTTTGCACCACGGCTGACATCATTTGGGGAGCAGTCTTCTTGATCTGACTCCTTTATGGGTTTTTCTCTCTTCCCAACTAGGCTTTATTGGGGATCAATCAAACAGTTTTCACGAGCATCGGCCTTGCTTTTACCAGGCACTTTGCTTTTTCTTGATGCTGGGGATTTTTTTCTTTGTTGAAATCCCGCCTTTTATTTTCCTTTGGAACTACGATGTTCAGAAAATTGTGCTAGATATACAACTTGAATCATAGCACATTTAAACGCCGATATGAGATTTTTCTATAAATCCCATCTCTTGATTTCTTCCGTTCTTGGAGTGATGCAGTTTCCATCTTGAAACATCCCATGATCACCAACAGGGGTTTATGAAATGAATTTGCAGGCTCAACTTGGCTGTGCAAAGGATATGGTGTGTGGGATAGAGAAATGAATGCTTCTCGTCATCCTATGGCACTTGGATTACCATATAAACAACACACAAAGATTGATGTTAGTCCGAGCAAGAAAATTTCTAACCATTTTCTCCTGATACCGCTGGACTCACCTCCATTTTGCCCCGATGTGGGGTGGTTCTTGACAGGGTTAAGAATGAAAACCGTCGTTCAAAGGGTTTATCAACGGTCACCTGTAGTGTTTGAGGGATATGAAACGAATGCCTCCGTCATCCCAACCCATGTAATATTTGCGAATAATCCCTACTTCCGTAGGTCCAGATTTTGCTATCTGATCCGCTCCACTTCTCTCCAGTGTGTGTAGGACGTGTTTGGACTAGGCTTTGCCTCTTTTCTTTTGAGAAAACGTCCTTTTAAAAGTTATGAACTTTTGATTGGAAAAAATCTCTTTCATTTTCTCCAAAAATTTTACCCGTCAAGGGGATTTTATGATGCACTATGCATGTTCTTATTCATGTTCAGATAACCTCCTGTTTTAAGACATGAATGCCAATGAAGTTTGAATTCTATGTCTTTTCTAGACATTAGATTCTGAAAGCTTTTCTTTTTCTCTCTGTTTTTTATTTAACATCTTCAATGGATTGGGGAAAGGGATACTTACCTGTCCCCCGCGGCTGGAGATCCTGAAAATGCGGAAGAAACATGTTATTGTACGTTCACGAATTTTTCAAAAAATTAGAACGATACAATTTACCCTTGGTCATGTATTCTAACGGGTAATACATGGGATGTGAAAACCTGTTCGTCTGTAAGGCGATTCCCCTGTCAAGGATAAATAACGAGTATCAATTCATATTCTCAAATTCAAGACAAATTGGAACGATACAACTTTACTCTTGGTTCTCATCCCGTTCTGATATTGCATATTGATATGAACAACATCTATCAAATCCGCCTATCCATTCTTGGAGTGTTTGCAACATCAATGGTTCATCTGCCCCCAGTTAGGCAACGTCTGTTCTGTTATTCGAACAAATGGCTCCTTGAGTGATTTATCCACGTTTATCACCTGAGAAGGGAAAGAAATGAGACATTACTTCGGTATTCGATTGAAGATCGTTTAGGAACGATACATCGTTTTACCAAATAGGTGGCTTCGCGGCCAAACGTATTTCGTATTGAAGGGGTAGATCCCATTATACTCCGCGGGTGATAGTCATTGTTCGGGGAACTTGCTCCACGGATTAAACGATTAATCCACGGCCCTCGGCTTGAAGATGCTCAAAGGGTGATGTTGACACTCACGCGCAATTAGTTCTAGACATTAATGAAAGATGTTCCCGTGGGAACCTTACAGTGCGATCAACAACATATTCAATAGGAGTGTTCCACCCCTTTCGTCTAAGCATTTTTCATCGAGTAACCATGCCTTGCATCAGACGTTTGGTCACCTGCCTTGCGTCACCACTGCGATGGCCCTCCGGCTCCAAATTGATCGAGCCAAAGATTGAACTCATCGCCAAGGAAATTGCTCGGGTCTTCGAGCCATTGATGTTCAAGTTGGGTATCAACAATTGTTGGGGGCAGATTTCCTTCATCGCCTTCATTGTGAGGAACTGGAGTCTTTGAGCTGGAACCTTCATCATTGCCCTGTTGGGGTCGAGACATACATTCCTGAAGAGTATTGATCCAAGTGTCCAGCTCCTCCTCAAGGAAATCGCCTGTTCTTTCTAACCTTTGGTGCCCAGATTGGCTGTCGTCGACTGCAGGCGAGGGATTCCTCTCTTTGCTCTCGCCGTGAGCAACTTGACCCCTCGAATTGGAACTTCCTCCAATGACCGGCAGGTTTATATGTGCACTCTCTACCAATGCCAGATCCGCTTCAGGGACAGCATTAATGACCGAATCGCGCTCAAACTGAGGAATCCCTATGTGCTGGAACTGCGGTATATACTCTTGAGGAGTATTGAGATAGCTCGGCGGAGCATTCTGATTTGGGTTAGAGGAGTCGCTGACACGACTGCTGGTCCCGTCATTGCTGAAACACGGTTGGGTGCTCTCGGCTCTCCAATCATCGTGGTTGTAACTCTGCCCGGCACTTGAGCTCCAACTGGCTTTATGATGGTTTAACGCTATCCTTCCATCCCTTAGCAATCTCCTATAGTACTTGAGGTGAGACTCGACGTTAATTCTAGAGAGCCCCGGCACATTCATAATCTCGAGTATGCGTAGTGGGCTAGCCGAATCAACTCCCAGCTCTCGAATTGCATCAACAAATTTGGTGTGAAGTTCATAGGTCCAGTAAAACCTTGTTCTCTTATCACCCAAAATATCGTCAATACTTCGGTAGCTATTCTCTACGGGATCTAGTCGTTTCAAAAGTTGTCCAGGGAGGGACTCACCGACTTTGGATTGGCTGGCTGTGACAGCGAGTTCGTCATTGAGAGAACTCCCCCTGTGATGATTCATATCCCATTTCTCAGAGGATGTTGGTGTTGATCCTATGGTGTTGACTTGCTCATGCAGATCTCCGGCGATATCTGGTTGTGTCGAAAAATGCTGTGGAGAATACGCTAACAACTGAGCGTTATTCGTCAACAGGGACGGTTCATCGAGGAACACCTCGCCGAGGACAACAGGATTACCACAATTAAGGCAGGTGGCCTTGGTCAGAGCTTCCTTATATCTCGCGCTTTCAGCTTGAAGCTTCTCATTCTCCTCCTTCAGGACCAGTAACTCATGGTCTACGTATTGCTGTTTCACCCGGGTTCGTTTGTTGGCGAACCAAAACTTGACCTTCGAAAGCTCCAATCCTATTTTTCGGCTCAACTCCATTTTCTGTTGTCTGCTTGGAGTGGGGCATTCATTGAAGAAAGCTTCGAGCTCTCGGATTTGGCCTGGAGTGTGGCGTTGTAGTTGCTTCCTTTTCCGACTCCGGTCATCATTGTATACTCCTTCTTCGTAGCTGAAACCTAGAATTTCATCGCTGGAGGAGTCAGTCTCTATGGCCTTCGGGCAGGATTCAGCTCCAGGATCTTCAAAGTCTCCCAGCAGTTCGTGCTCAGAAATGTCCAGGTCGGGCGTTTCTAGCAGATGGGAATAACTTTTAAACATGATGGATCGGGGTATCTCGGGCTGATCTAGTTCACTCAGCTTTCTCAATTCGCTCTTACGTGTTTGCTCACTCTAGAAATTTTCTCAAGTGATTGTGCGTGTCCTGGAACCATCCTTCAGGCTGCATATGAAGACCAGCAAGCAAGCGCTCCTCCCGAGATCCTGCAATTACTCATCGTCTGTATTCCCCTTTCTTTTTCCTCGTGATAGGATCACAAACTCTCTTGCATTGATTCGGTTTCATCGAGTATTGCGCTCGTCCCCTAGTTCAGTCTTCAAAGTGGTGGGTCTACAATCTTTCGGCGCCTTTTATGATTTGCTAGGCCCGAGAACGTGGGGAGCAGCGGTGGACCCGCAATTAATGACTCCGTTTAATTCATTTAGCTCCATGGGAATTAACGCTATGATCTTCTCTCAACCCCTTTTCATCGTTCAAACGAAAGTGGCATTTTCCCTGTGCATGCTGTTACTCTTCATTTCAGCATCCCGGGCGCTTGGTGAGGAATGAGTTCGTGGCCACTCAAAATTTTAAAGACCGTCTCTGGTTTCAGACTTAATCTAACAAGGGATCATCACAACTGAGCATGACGATGTTCGTCGATAGCGTTGGTTTAACTATAGTCATTAAAGAAAAATGTTCCCGTAGGAACTTTACAACGATAAAATGAGTGATCTACTCGTGAACATGTTCTTCTTTCTATGGGTGTTCGTAGTGACCGACCCATCGTGCCCTGAGTCAGGTGCTAGATCATGGCTGTCCAAGCATGCCAGCTTCCCACTGATTGAACAAGGCATCGAGCCCCTCATCGAAGAAATCGTCTGTCGTGGGTTGACCAGCGGCAGGCAGAGCACCAGCCGACTGCTGCTCGAATGGAGGAGTTCGCACTCGTTGTACTTGTGACACGCGCTCTTGAGAAATATTGAAATGGCCCGGGCGGACATTCTGATCAGCTTTCAGTTTGCCGGTGGTCGGGTTGCTAGCTTGATTGATGCTTAGATTTGGCCGGGTATCTCTTGATGCCTGAGCATTACAATGGCGGTCGCCCCTAGCTTTTGAGCTCGAGACGGATTCCTCCCGGTTTAGCTCCGCTCGACGTTGTTTTAATAGCTTTCTGTAGGCAGCAAGGTGATTCCTGACCAGCTCCTTACTAAGCCCCGGTACATTCATGGCCTTAAATATGCGCGTCGGAGTTGCTGAGTCGATCCCCATTTGGTGAACCACGTCTAGGAATCTGGAATGCAATTCAGGGGGCCAAGCGAACCTCCTCTTATTGTGGCCCAAAATTGCATCGATGGCTTGACGACTGATTAACTCATCTCCAGCAGGACCCGACCCTATCGAAAATTGTTGTGCATGAGGCTGATATGCTTTGAGCTGGTCGGCGGTAACATCCAGCTCCTTGAAACTGTAACTCCAATCAAAGCGATGCAAATCCCATCCCCCAGGAGGCATTTGTATCATCTTCGTAGGATCATCCTGCTCATGCGTGACTCCGGCAAAATCTGGTTGAGCAGGAGATGCCCCGAGGGAGTAGGGTGGTAAATGAACGTCTTCAATCATCGCGTGAGGCTTATCGGGGAATATCTTACCGAGGGCGACGAGGTTATCGCAATGAGGGCAAACGGTAATATTGAGAGCTTTTTCATACCTCATGTTTTCTGTTCGCAGCTTTTGGTTTTCTTCCTTTAAAATCTCGACCACCTGACGTTTGCGTTGAGCCTTCGATTTGGATCTCCTATTTTGAAACCAAAACTGGATCCTCGACTGATTAATCCCCAACTCCCGGCTCAATTCAATTCTCCACTTCTTTTTCATGTAATGGCTTTTACTGAAAAGGGTTTCCAGCATTTGGGTTTCCTCCTGAGAGTATTGGTGAGGACGTCTTCTTTTCCCGAGTTGAACATCGTGGATGTCGTTGTCGTCGTCGCCGTGATCTTGATTTCCGTTGCCAGAAGTGTTGGGCTCCATGGTTTTGGCGTTAGACTTGATCTTGGAATCTTCGAGATCCCTCTGTAGTTCAATTTCTGAGATTTTTGAGTCAGTCGCCTCTAGCAGCTGACAATAACCTCGTAAATATGTTGGATTGAGAAATGTTTGATTGGTTCTTGCCCACTCAGAGTTCTCCACTCTCTCATGTATGCTCACTCCCTATAAAGTTTTCTTCGAGTGACTTCGTATGTTCAGGAGACGCTCTTCAAGCATCATTAGGCAAACGTTCCCCCTCAAGACTTTGAATTTCTCGCTTAGCTTTTCAATCGTGATGGAACTGCCAAATCCTGTTAGGGCTCTCTTCGATAGTTGCGCTTACCTCCCACCTAACTCTAATAATGGTGATCCCGACAAATCTTTTACATCTTTTAATTGATGAGCCGGAAATCGCGGACCGAAACGAATCCAATGGTTCTCGTGAGGGGACCTCCTGCTTTACCCCCTAATTGGGCTCCACCGGCATTATTACTGAGACCCTTCATCATCCCCGAGTTGCTATAAAATGAGGAATTAATGTATGGAAGGTTAACGTTCTCGCATAATCAGCTTCTTCCTTCTAATCTCTCTGTCAAACTCGTCTTATTCTCAAGCCAACCCAACGCAAATGGCCTCCTCTCCCGTACGCACTTTTTCAACTGATGTCTTGGCCCAGTGGGAAAAGCTTTATAACCTACTGGGTCGCGGTTACGCACACATAACCGATCATTCTGCGACCGAGGATGAAATCCGTGTCCTGCTCGAGGACCTTGATACCACTTCTCTCGAAGGTACTACACTGGGGAGGGAATATAGAATTTTCCCGACTCTCTTTGCACACTCCTTAGAGGCCTACCGTGCTGCTAATCGGGAGGTTCTCGTGGCTCGCGTCTTGCGAGCTCGTTATGAGGATCGATCTGATCATTTGGTGCTGACCAACTATCTGGCCGATAGTTACAAAAAGGCCGTCGAGTTTGCTAATGAGCGGGTCGCGACGTTGCTTCGCGAGAGGAGAAATCTGGTGGAGCAATTGGCCCTATCCCTGACCACCGGCGAGCATGACCGCCGCAATGTCCTGTTGAGGCTTCAGAGCGACTGGCAGGAAGAACGGCTCGACAAAATAACCGCGGACATAGCTCGCGGGAATGGACTGGTTCGAGACCTGGAAACAATCGCCGAAGAACATGAGGCCAAGGTCGCCGAAGTTAAGGGAGAATGCAAAAGTCTTCTCCTCAGGCTTGCCGACCATGACATGCGGAGTTGGGAGTATGAGCAGAGCATTAATAACATGGAGGGTCAGTTGGGCTCCTTCGTGTCGTTAATTAGGGCTCACTTCGGCTTTACTTTTCTACCCCGAATTGTATGACCTGCTTTTGAAAACCCTCCACTGAGCAAAATAAATGAGAACTCTTGTGTGTGTGTTTTAACTTCTGTATGGTTCATTTCTTCGAGCATCCGAACATCTTCAACTTGGGTGAGCCGAACCATAATATCAGTAAGCCGAGCAAATATGTCCTGATTTTATAACTCGCTCATGATCAGATGAGATAATAGCCTTAGACTTGTCCAGGAAAAGATTTCTCTCTATTACCTATTTTTTTACCTGCAAATAAAAAGACAGAATCAGAAGGAATAATTTGAAAAAGAAATCAAAAACCCTTTTCAATCCTATGCTTGCCCATGATTAATAAGGACAAGAACTTTTACAAGGGTTTTAATCTTGCGCGAAAAGTTTTTATCAATATTCCTCGAAAGAAAGCATACTATTGAAAGGAATGTAATTCACAATAATCGCTTTTGATCAATTTCGAGAGGAACGAATTACTCAAAAGTGCGAGGCATAATAACGTGTTTTAAATTTAATTGAAGATACGGCATCCAAATCAAGGCCGTTTTGTTAAGAACGAGAGTAATTTGGACATCTATCTCGTCATTAAATTCAAAACAACGCCGATATTCTCGATCAATTATCGTGGATTACCAGCGACGTAAAACATGCATGGACCAATTCAAGTGTATAATTCCTTCTAGCGAAATTGGGGTTGGATTACCCTATATGACCAAAAAGGTCGTGCAAGATTTCCAATTTTAATTTTCTCTAAAGGAATTATAAACTTGACTTGGGAGTATTCGGATGATTAGAGAAAATGCCACTATCACATTCCCATGACCTGTCAAAAGAAATACAACCAAGTTCCATCTAAATGTATACACCAATAGATCCCTAATACAATCACTCTAAGGGGTGAGATAGAGAAAGCCTCGATAAAAGTAAACCCTATACAAGAGGACTAGCAATGGAAAATGAAACAAAGGAATGTGATCCTAACGTTTAAGGATGCCCCAAGTTCGATCTGTGACTTCCGGATCACTTGCCCCAACTCGTCATCTTCATTGGACGATATCTCAATAATGTCCATAGTAGGCTCCTTTGTTGCTCACTCGGTGCTTGTCATGGGATATCATCCTCTTCGTCTTCTATCAAGGACGTTTGGGAAAAACACACACATCTATCCTTGAAATGGCATTTAATCTAATCACCAGAATGCAATGAATGAAATGCCTATATTTATATGAACTGTAATAGATTCGAGGTATAGAGAGTCTTACCAACCAAACTCGTCGACTTATGTGCGGTTTTAGGTGTACCAACCGCCCAAAGACATGCGCATGAGACAAGTTATGGTGAACTTCTAAAAATCAGAGGGTTTGGCACCTAAGGTTAAGGTTCCCACTTCGAGTTCTAGAAAGAGCCGATTCCATTGCACAGCTATCGTTGCATTGGGACTCGATCCATAGTTCGAAGCGAGCGGAATTGAAAAGTGGATTACCCCGCGTTTTTCCTCACGGAGATTCCATTTTCAATTCCTTCTATTGTGTTCCTATAGGCGACGCCCGGGGTTTTAGGCGCGGTTGTGTGTGTCCACGTGTTGTGATCATCACAATGCAATTCATGCATAGCAGTTTATCAATCAGCACTTCAAATCATCCACACAACATACATTCCTACGCCCAACCTGCATAAGACAATGTTAATCACGGACTACACCCCTTATTTCTCCAATCTGCAAAAACATATAACACCTATCGTAAGCGGACTTACCTCACCTTCACGAGCGCCTGCATGGTTAGAAAAATCACTCAGCGTTTTAATTACGGCCTAAGTCCACTTGGGGTCTAGAACCATAGGTTCTAGAACACAGTGTCCCCAGCGGAGTCGCCAGCTGTCGCGACCCGTCCGAAAGCGGACGCGGCTAATGGATTACCGATCGCGGATCTTGGATCGGCGCGAGCCCTCCCAGGCCCATACCAAATCGCGGCGGGAGTATTTTTCAGAAGGATTCGACGATAAGAGTCGATCGCTTTCGACCTTAGTGTGGTCGTGGTGGCATGTGCAACTTGTGCATGCATTTGGAGTCGCCACCGGTCTTTCTTGGAGGGTAGACCGGAAACCTTACTGATCGATTGGGAGAGATCGATCAGTTCTACGGAACCAGAGTTTTTGGGTTCGGGGACTTGGTTACGCTGGTGTCGTTACCAACGCCCTTTCGGTACCTAACGCGAGTGATTTTCCTAACTAGGATTTCATGCAGGCGCAATTTTGGGTGAGGTAAGTCTGACTTTGCACATTAACCAGTTTAACATGCTCACGTAATCATAATAAATAAATAGATGTCAATCACATAAACATCTATCCTACGTGGTGATCATGGAATTATGATTTAATGGGTCTCGAGCCAATGAGACCACATTTAATCATTTTAATATTTTAATAACGGAGAGCCGCTCTTCGCTTCTTCTTGGTTTCTTGAACTCTTCAAGAATTGGGCCCCAAAGAGCTCGCCGACTTAAAAGGCTCCCCCACGTAATCCTCGTAGCATTTACATCAACAATTGACTATGCTAAAAATAAAGATTACATGAAAAATAAAAGGAGTACGCAGCCTCCATTTAATAATTACAACCCCAAATATATAAATAATCATCATACATTCATATATACATCAATCACATTGATTAGGGATTTTTCCATGATCACCACCCTTCCACGTAAGTAATAAATTCACAATTTAAAACTTAGGAAGACACAATAAAAATTCTACGTTGAATCATATTCAGAATTTTTACGTAAAATAAGATAGCCATAAATTTTCGATTCAAAATTGATTTAGTCTCAATTTTTGCTACGTTGATTAATTTATCATATAAAAACAATCAACCTCCATTAGCCATGTAAGACGAACAATTCGTTAATACATATTGGCCATAGTATTGCAAAAATTGCAAAAATCAATTAAATGCACGAAAACGCCTAAGGATTGACTCTGATACCACTGTTGGGATCCACGTAACACGTAGCGGAAATAAATAACAACCCATACATGTATCTCCAGAGGCGTACTTCGTGCATTTCAATCGAAAAAAAATCACAAAGCCTCAAAGGGAGTAAATAGATTACCTCTCGTAGCGTGCTTGAACGGAGGTGTCGGTTCGATGTTCTTCGATCTCAGCCTCCACAAGTGTTAGGCATCTAGTTCGGACGCACCACCAATTGACGAACGGGGAGACGACTAATAACTCCACAACAATTGTGCTAGCAATATGCGGAATCAATATTCCGAACTTAGTATATTTTGCTCACTCAAGATGATGAGAATATAGAGAGTGTTTGTGTTCTTCTCTCTAAGCTCTCAAAAATTTGCACACTCTACAAAATGTCTCCCCCCTCAACCTCAAAACTCTTGCCATCCTTTTATAGCCAAAAATACCTTCCAATAAATTGTATTTAAAAATAGCACTAACAATTATAAATTCTATCTAAAAATAGCACTCACAAATAAATGACATTTAAAAATAGCACTAACAATAGCACTCACAATTTATAATACAAAAATGCTATTTAAAAATAGCACTAACAATAGCACTCACAATTTATAATACAAAAATGCTATTTAAAAATAGCACTAACAATTATAAATTCTATCTAATAATAGCACTCACAATTTATGATAAATAAATGACATTTAAAAATAGCACTAACAATAGCACTCACAATTTATGATAAATAAATGTCATTTAAAAATAGCACTAACAATAGCACTCACAATTTATAATACAAAAATGCTATTTAAAAATAGCACTAACAATAGCACTCACAATACAAAAATGCTAAAAAAAGGGCACTAACAAAGGTGTTAAAAATAATAACCATTATTATTATTACAAGAGTTAAAGAGGTTACCAAACAGTACAAATATGCATAACGTATAAATACGTATGACGTATAAATACGTAGAGCATACGTATACATCCGTGAAACCGGGGACTAATTGAAAGAAAAATGTGCAATTAAGCCCTTTTGGTAAAAATTGATTAAATTGGAGGGCAAATTGACCTAATTGCAATTTAAGACTTTAGAATCCAATGTCATAGCTTATAAAAAGTGAGAATTGAAGACTAAAAGACTCGAAAATGATTTTTTTTAGGCTCGGTTCGGGTTTATGTTTGTGAAGGAACATAGTGACCCGAGCCGAATTTTTGAGATTTAAAGTGACACACTTGAAGAGGAAATTAAAACAAAATTATTGAATATTTTTGGGTATTTTTCTGACCACGAATGGTATTTTTCTGATTTTTTTGGGTATTTTTATAATTAAATAAACTCGAAAAATATTGAAAATACCGAAAAATATTTTTTGTTCAAAATTGGTTCCTAAGGTTAAACCAAGGCTTCCAAAGTTGATTTTGTGATTTTATGACCTTTTTTGATATTTTTAATTAATTTTAAAGAATAAAAATCACAATAATAAATGGTAAAAAAAATCAGGTGTCAACAGCGGGTTCATTTTCAATTTGAATTTGCGCATTCTAACAAAAGCTTGCTCAAGAAGGTCTAGATGACTTACTTGGTTGGTCTTGACTATTACATCGTCGATATAGACCTCCATGAATTCTCCAATCATGTCATGGAAGATGAAATTCATCGCCCTCTAGTAGGTGGCTCCAGCATTCTTTAATCCAAATGGCATGACGACCCATTCAAATGTTCCAATAGCTCCAGGGCATCTAAAAGCCGTCTTGTGGACGTCTTCTGCAGCGATGAAAATCTGATTATACCTGGAATGTCTGCCCATTAGAGACATGATTTCATTGTTGGCCGCTGAGTCAATCAACATATCCGCCATAGGCATTTGATACTCATCCTTTGGTGTGGCAGCGTTCAGGTCGCGGAAGTCGATGCAAACCTTTAGCTTGCCATTCTTTTTCTTGACTGGGACGATGTTTGACAGCCATTCAACGTACCTAGCTATTCTTATGAACCCAGCAGAGAGGAGTCATTCGATTTCTTCTTTCACCTTAGGTGTGAACCTCCTCGGTGATTGTTGATGCGGTCGAAATCCTCTTTTAATTAGTAGTCGGTGCTCGACTATGTTCCTTGCTAGACCAGGCATCTCATGGTAGTTCTACGCAAAGCAATCTTTATATTTTCTGAGCAAGTCTATCAATTGTGACTTGCACGATTGATCGAGCAACTTACTTCCTTAGGTTGGTTGTGGGGAAGCTTCGTCTCCAAGGTTACTTCTTCTAATGGATCTTGAGCTTGAATCACTTTGTCGTCTTCCTTGATTGGAGATTCCTCGAAGTCTATGATCCCATCAACCATTTCATCAGTTTGCTCGGCTTGCTCGGCTTGCTCGGCCTTATAAGCCTCGTACCTCTCAACGAAGCTTTGCGATAACTGCCAATCCTTCATCAGCAAATTCTTCAAGCTGAACCGCCGGCTCCTTCCTAGGGATCCACTTAGTATTTCTCTTGTCGAAACGACAGAAAGCAATGTCCCTTGAGTCGGTCTTGTCGCGACCCTCTCTCGCGAAGGAGAGGGGGCTAATGGGCGGCCCGATGTCGCCTGATCGGATGCGGGCCTCTCCTACGGTCCATTACCCAAATTGCAACGGTTGGAAATGCGTGGTCGACCTTCGGTGCGGTCTGGTGACATGTGATATGTGTACATGCCAAGGAGTCGCCACCAATCGTTTCGCAGAGGGTACGATCCGAAACCCTATCGAATAGTTGGGAGCGATCTATTTGATTCTACGAAAATCAGAGAAGTGGGATCGAGGACTTTGTTACGCCAACTGTCATAATTGACGCCCTTTCGGTACCTAAGTTAAATGAATTATCTAGTCCTAAGATTCATGCAGATGAGTGAAGGACAGATCATAAATCTAGGAATTCATGCAAATAGGAATGGCTGCACTATCACTCACAATTAGTAGAAATAAATGCGCAAATCAAGGATCCAGAACATGCGGATAAATCACATGAAAGCAACATGGCATCCCTAATAAGGCCCTATCGGCCTAGAGAAGTATCAATCAAGGCTTAGGAGTGATTTTGACATGATTCGCCTATGAGGGCCAAAATTGTAATTTTGAGAAATTTATGGACAATTTGCTCCAGAAGGGCAAAATTGTCATTTCATATGAACTGAGTAGCCAAAAGATGATGGAAATGGGATTGTCGATCAAACCCTTCCATTTCCTATTTTTCGAGAATTTTCAGAATTTTTCTAGAATTTAGAAGTGATTTTGCCCTTTGAGGGGTAAAATCGTCATTTTGGGTGAAGACGAGAAGTGAAAATCTCAAACATTAGGATTGGTCGACCACCTGACCCAAACCCTAATTTTAAGCAATTTTCAAGACTCGGTTGGAATAGGAAAGACGATTTACCCTTTGAGGGGTAAAATCGTCATTTTGAAGGAAAGACAAAACTCGAGGACCCAAGCAGAAGGATCGGTCACCCAACTGACCCTAATCCTTATCTTAGCGTCCTCGACCCACCTTATATGCAAGGCTGAGGCGATTTACCCCTAATGGGTAAAGTCGTCAATTTTCAGAAGAACGGATAAGAAATCTTAAAAATAGGATTGACCAGATGCCTGTGGTCAATCCTCAATTTTTTGGGGATTTCTGGAGTATCTAGGAATTCCCCACAACTTTCCTATAATTTTTTTGGGATTTTCTAGAATTTTCTAGCATTTTTTTTAGGATTTTCTTGAATTTTTTTTAATTTTTTTGATTTTTTTATTTTTAAAATCATTTTCCGAATATTTTTTATTAAAATATGATTTGGACCGGGTCGACCCGACCCACTCGGGTCGGAACCCGGCCCAGACCTGGACCAGGACCCGCGCGGACCAGCCACCCAAAACGACGCCGTTTCAAGCTTTTCTGTTTTCGAAAATTTGGATTTAATCCGACGGTTCCTATTGAACCACGTGGCTACTCCACGGCCACTGGATGATCTGACTGGAATCTACGGTCCAGATTAAAAGCTTATTATTCCTCGATCGTTTGATCAGATTACTTAAACCTACGGCCACGATTAGAAGCCAGAACTCGATTCAGACCGTCCATCTCTACTAACCTAAACGACGCTGCTCGACCATTAACCTAAACGGTGACGTTTCAGTCCGTTCTGATTTTCTAATTTTAAAATCATTTTTGGATATTCCTAATTACTAATCGGACGGTCATCAAAATTTAGACTCGATTTATCTAAACCGTCTGATCGACCCATTCTGATAACAAACTCTAACGGCCATGCTGACTGGACGAACACGTGGACCAATGATAGATCGCCACCTAGGACCGCTGACCCTTTGACCAGACACGTCAGCTTCATCTTCAACCTCTCGACCCCGACGGAATGGATGGCTGAGAATTCTCCAGCACTGATGAACGGTCAAACCTAGACCGATTGACACGAGACCAGTTCCATTCGACTCGTTTTGCTCTTTAGTTTAACATATCTAAGAATCGAAGCATTTTATGCGTAAAATCACAAGCATCATGCAAAATGCCGAGTATGGCCATGGAGGTTCGATGGCGCAATTTACATCAAATCGTGGCAATTCGATCACAGGATGGCTTTAGCAGAGGTTCAGAACACTTACCTCGAGCTCCGATTGAGCTCACACGGCCTAGAATTGGCTAGGCAAGACTGAACAGTGCTCGGCTTATGGCGGAAGGTTTGGAGACTCGATTCGAGGTATTAGAACGAAATCGATGCAAAATGAAGATGTGGTTATGGTCAGTGATGTCTAGGGAACAAAACGCACACCCTACATTCGAGAATGAATAGAAAATACGTGGATCGCCATTGATGCACAATGGAAAGCTCGAAACTGCACCTCACCTGTTTCAGTGGTTTCAGGTGGCGCGGCCGGCGGCGATCGCTCCCTGGAGCTCCAGGTGAACTTCTGAAGGCTTTGGCTGGGTTCGGTTTGGCCGGAAACGGCCCAACCAATGCCTTAATTTCGAGCTCGAACTCTCGACGGTGGGGACCGGAGAATGAGCTCTCTCTCTCTCTCTCTCTCTCCCTCTCTTGATTCTGTTGATCCTCTTCTAACCGAATCAACCTCCTTTTCCTCTCTTTCTTGCTTTCTTTTTATATTTCCCCCTTTGAAAATAGTTTGCGCGGGGAAAATAGGGGTCGGTGACCTCCACACGTGCAGACACGTGCGAAATGGTCACCGACGATCGGCGGTCGTCGGGGATGAAATGGCCAATCCATTTAGGCCCTTCGGTGGCCACATTCGGCGTGAATTTGGTGTGCATTTGACCTTGCATCTTGCACCAAAAATGGCCGACGCTTCATCGGCCATCGCCGACGCTGCCCCGACGGACCCAGATCATCGGATCGGTCTTGATCGACAGAGAACTTCATTGTTAACAATTGAAGCCGATTGATGGTTCAATTTTACTAATTGAAGCCGATTGATGGTCCAATTTCACGACCAAAATCCAACTGTTCAAATTGCTAAAGTGGCGCGAACGGGGGAGGAAGATGCACTGTAGCAGACCGGTACGACCGGTCAGAACCGGTTCTAACTCGATTTTCAAAATTAATCCAAAATCGACTTGGCATTTTTGCAATTAAACATCATAATCGTATTTAGCGCATGAAATCTATCTAAAAATGTGATTTTGCCCAAAAGTTCATGTCAATTTCTACAAAAACCCCAAATTTACCCTTAATTGCAATTAGGCAAATCGTGAAATTGAAGGCTTAAATGATTAAATTAGACAAGACCACCTATACCAATCGATTCAAAATGATGAAAAGCATTGGTCAGTGACTTCAATTTGCAATGGTAGTTCCCGAATTGAAAGTAATTTCAAATGCGCCAATTTCAAGGATTAAAATGCAATTAAGTATGCAATTTTGCCTAATTCATGCAATTGAGCAATTTGTGCAGACAATTGGGCTAAATTGCAATGAGGGACTCATAGATTGAATGTCAAGATCCTAAAAAAGCCAAAGTTGCAAATTAAAAGACTCAATTGATATTTTTTACCAAATTCAATCATATGCGTAACAAAGGAACACACAAAATTGAATTTGAATTTGGACTTTTTATGAGGTCAAAAGGGCAAGGGATTTAAATTAAAAATATTGAATATTTGTTCATATTTTTGTGACCTTGAATGCTATTTTTCTTGAATTTTTAAGTATTTTCCTATTTTCTAAAAATACTAAAAAATGCGAAAAATATGAAAAATTATTTTTTGGTCAAAAATGGTTCCTTAGGCTTGGCCAAGGCCACTAAAGTTGATTTTGTGATTTTGTTGACTTTTTGTGAATGTTTTATGAATTTTCTAAGAATAAGCTAAAAAAGGCTGATCCGAAATTAGGTGTTAACACGTCTTAGGAGGTTTCGAGATGCGCAAACAATCATCTGGCATGACCTAATCTCGCCCTGATATCCGAGTCCATGTGACGCAAGTCTGAGGCTTTGTTGGAAATGCATGATATGGTTTTCGAATGAAAATTGAGGCTATTTATGATTGGATTTTTATAAAATAATGGCGTGTGGGATCACCAAGAAATTTTCTGAAATGGCGTGTGGGATCGCTAAGAAATTATAAATTTGGCCAATGCATTGGGTCGGGGAGGGAGTTACTCCTGTTTGACCTGACGAGGTCGTGCGGCTAGAGAGTCCCATACTGACCGATTCTCGATTGAAAATGGGCGTCGAGAGTCGTATGGTGACTGAATCATCTCTAGGTCCAGACTCGAGAGTCTTATATGGACTGACGAGTGTTGACACCTGATTTTTGATCAGTCTTTCATAGTTTATTTTTTAAAAATTCATAAAAAAATCTATAAAAAGTTAAAAAAAATTAAAAAAATCATCTTTGGTAGCCTTGACCAAGCTGAAGGAACCATTTTTGATAAAAAAAAATAATTTGTCATATTTTTTAATATTTTTTAATATTTTCCAAAAATAGAAAAATACATGAAAAATGAAGAAAAATAGCGTTCGATGTCGTAAAAATATAGAAAAATAGTCAATATTTTAATTTTAATTTCCTTTTCATTTTGAACTCATAAATAGTCAAAATTCAAGTTCAATTGCATGTGTTTCTTCACGACGCATAGAGTTGAATTTGGCAAAAAAATGTCATTCGAGTATTTTAATTTGTAAATTTCTACATATTTTTTAGTCTTGACATCCAATTAGATCGACCACCATCTACAATAAATTCCCCTTGCTGAATATTTTCGTTTTTGTTTCACATGATTTCATGGTGTAAAACGCCGAGTGGATCCCCAAATATAATCGGGTCGGCATGAGCTCGATAGCTCGTCCAAGACCAAACCAGGGCACGGCGAACCCCATGTGAGTACTCTCGAACTCCTTCGATGCTTCCTAATGCTTTTCTTAGGTTAGATCGTGTGTAGAATGGCTAGGACAGCTAAATCATTCTTGAGCTGTGATTGATAAATATGGCCTTACTAGGAATGCCATGTGATTTATTTGCATATCTAGATTCCTTGAGTTGCGCATTTTATTACTGATTGTGATTGCTAGGATAATCACTCCTATCTGCATGAATTTCTAGATTTAGGGTTCATACCTTACTCATCCGCATGAATCTCAGGCTAGAAAATTCAGTCAACTTAGGTACCGAAAGGGTGTCAACTCTGACAGTTGGTGTAACTAAGTCCCCGAAACCATTTCTCTGGTTCTCGCAGAATTGAATAGAAACTCCCAACTATTTGATTGGGTGGTCCAATCACACCCTAAAAAAATGATTGGTGGCGACTCCATGGCATGCACACTTAGCACATGTCACTAGACCACACTGAAAGTCGATCACGCATACCTCCGTTGCGATTTGGGTAATGGGCCTTGGGAGAGGCCCGCGTCCGACCAGACAGGACGGCCCATTAGCCCTCGAGAGCCCGACAACCTCAAGAGGGTCGCGACAGACTGGCGACTCCGCTGGGGACTGGTTCTTAACCATTTAGTGGACTTGAGCCGATTAAAAAGTTGATTGATTCTTCTAACCTAATTTTATGCAGATGCTCTCGAAAGTGAGGTGTATATGCTAACGAATGTGTTAGATGTTTTTGTAGACGGGAGAAATAAGGGGTGAAGTGCTTGTTAACTTTGTTTTATGCAGGCAGGAGTTTTGGATGTATGATTGTGTGGATGTTTATATTGAAGCGGTGATTGTTAAATAAAATGCATGTCTATTGCTTTAGCACGGCACAATGAATACACACAATTGCGCCTAAAACCCCAGGCGCCCTCTTTAGGAACACAATAGAAGGAATTGAAAATGGAATCTCCGTGAGGAAAAACATGGGGTAATCCACTTTTCAATTCCGCTCACTTCGAACTATGGATTGAGTCCCAATGCAACAATAGTTGTGCAATGGAATCGGCTCTTCCCAGAATTCGATGTGAGAACCTTGGCTTTAGGTACCAAGCCCTATCTTTTGATTTTTAGGAGTTTTCCCTCACTTGTCTCATGCGTTTGTCTATGGAAGGTTAGTATACCTAACACTGCAAAAAATACAGAGAAGCTTGATTTTCTCTTAAGTTTGGTTGGTAAGACTTTTCTATCCCTCGAACTTGTTACAGCTCTTAATCATTATATTCATTGCATAATTCCGGTGATTGGATTAAATGCCATTTTGAGGATATATATGTGTGTTTTCCTCCCAATGTTCTTGATGGAAGATGAAGATGGTGTCATCCCATTACGAGCGCCAAGTGGACAAGAAGAGCCTACTATGGACATCATTGAGGTATCATCTAATGAAGATGACGATTTGGAATAGGTGATCCTGAAGTCACGTCTCAAAGATCGAAACTGGGGCATCTCTAAGTATTAAGATCACATTCCTTTGTTTTATTTTTCATTTCTAGCCTTCTTGTATATGATTTATTTTGCTGAGATCCACTCTATCTGATCCCTTAGATTGATTGTATTAGGGATCTATTTGTATTTATATACATTCAGATTGAAATTTTTTGTATTTCTATTGACTTGTCATTGGAATGTGATAGTGGCATTTCTTCTAATCACTCGAATACTCCAAAATCAATTTTATAATTCCTTTGGATGAAATTGAAATTGGAAGTCTTATACAACCTTTTGGCCGTATAGGGCAATACAATCCCAATTTCGCCAGAAGGAACTATAAACTTGAATTGGTTCATGCATGTTTTGCATCATTGGTAATCCACAATAATTGATCAAGAGTATTCGTGTTTTTCAAATTTAATGAAAAGATAGATATCAAAATTACTCTCGTTCTTAGCAAACAGTTTTAATTTGGATACCGTATCTTCAATTGAATTTAAAACACATCGTAATTGTGTACTTTTGAACATTCCATTGATTTTCTTGGAATTGATCAAAGGCGATTATCGTGAATTACATTCCTTTCAATGATATGCTTTCCTTTGAGGAATATTGATAAAAGCTTTTGCACAAGGCCAAAACCCTTGTAAAAGCTCTTATCCCTATTAATCACAAGTAAGCATAAAATTGAAAGGATTTATGCTTTATTTTTCAAATTCTTTCTTCTGATTCTGCCTTTTCATTTGAAACAGGTTAAAAATAAGTAGAGAAGAGAAGTTTTTTTGTGGATAATCGCGGTGGGAGGTTCCTTTATCCGATCATAAGCAAGATTAAAAGTCAAGATGTACACGCTCGAATCATCAATGTCAAAGCGCAGCTTGCCTAGGTTGAGAGTGGTCAGGTATTCGAGAAAGTCAGCCATACAGAAGTTGAGACACACACATTAGAGCTTTCATTCATTTCGCTCAATCGAGGGACCTTAAAAGCAGATCATACAAATCATCGGGGTGGAAACATAAAACCGCAATGAGCCCTAATTAGCATCACAAAGGAACCTAGTTGGCCCTCCATATTATTGATGCTTTGCTTATACTCACCACCTCGAGACTCGAGATCTGCAAGCTTAAGAAGAAGGCGTTTACATTCCCCTTTAAGATCGGCAACCTTGGTCCCGTGATCTTCGGCGGCTATTTCCAGGTCCCGAACTAGTCCTCTTCCATGGGCTATATCCGCGGTAATGCTGTCAAGCCTTTCTTCCTGCCACTCACATTGAAACTTCAACACAACATTACGACGGTCGTGCTCATAGGTGGTCAGGGATAAAGCCAAGCGCTCCACCAAATTTCCCCTCTCGCGAAGCAACATCGAGACTCGCTTGTTGGCGAACTCAACAGCCTTTCTATGACTATCGGCCACAAGGTTGGCCAACACCAAGCAGTTGGACCGATCCTCATAGCGAGCTCGTAAAACGTGAGCCACAGTAGCTTTTCGATGAGCGACACGGTAAGTCTCTAAAAAGTTTATAAAGAGGGTTGGGAAGATTCTATATTCCCTCTCTAAATTAGTGCCCTCGATAGAGGTGGTGTCTATTTCCACGAGCAAAATATGGATTTCATCTTCAGTTTCTGGGTGATCGGCTATATGAGCATAGCCTCGACCGAGGAGGTTATAGAGTTTTTCCCACTGGGCCAAAATTTCGGCCAAGAAAGCGCGAATAGGAGAGGAGGTCATTTTCGTTGGAGTGAGGGAGAAGAAGATGAGTGTGGTAGAGTGATTAAAATACGAAAAGGCAATTATGTAAGAGTGTTAATCTTCTCTGCATTAACTCCTCCTTTTATAGCAACTCGAGAATGAAGAAAGGCATAGCAATAATGCTCGTGGAGCCAAGTTAATTGGGTAAAGCAATGGTGGCTCTTTCGGTGAACCATCAGATCTGTCCCAGTCCGCGATTTCAAGCTTGATAAACCTAAAAAAGTTGTAAAAAGATATGTCGGTGTCACCATATTAAAATTGAGCGGGAGTTAAGCGCAACTATCGAAAAAAGTTGCGAAAGGATTTGGCGGTCCCATCATATTAAAAAACTGAGCGGGAGGCGAGCGTAGTTCCACCTTTTTGAAAATAAGTGGGAGACAGACATGGATATCGAGAAAAGGAAATCGATTTGGTGTCCCTCCACGTTGAAAAGAAGAAAGAAGACGACAAAGCGGGAAATACGAAATCTTGGGAGCAACGCTTGCCTGATGATCTTCATCCATGTTTAAAGAACGTTTCATGGGCATACAGAACTACTCAAAAGAAAATTTAGAGAGAGTGAGCATACATGAGATAGTAGAGAACCCTGAGTGAGCAAAAATTGATCGAACATTTTTCGATCCAACATGTTTGAGGGTTACCATCAGTTGCTAGAGGCGACTGATCCAAAAATCTCAGAAAATGAACTACTGAGAGATCTCGAAGATTCTAGGATGGCGTCTGGTACCAGAACCACAGAACCCAACCCTTTCGGCAACAAAGTTCAGGATCTCAGCAGCGACGACAACAGCAGCAGCGATGGTCAATCCCGGAAAAGGAAACGTCGCCAGTGCCACACTCAGAATGAAATCCAAGAGCTTGAAGCTTTCTTTAGTGAATGCCCTCTCCCGAACATGAAACAAAGAAATGAATTGGGCCAGAAGCTAGGGATGAAACCTTTGAGGGTCAAGTTTTGGTTTCAAAATAAGCGAGCCAAATTGAGGGCTCAACACAGATGTCAAGAACTTGCGATTCTAAATGAGGAAAACGAAAAGCTTCGAGCGGAGAACATGAGGTATAAGAAAGCTCCCAGCACTATCGCTTGCCTTAATTGCGGTGGCCCTATCACTCTCGGCGAAATGTTCCTTGATAAGCCTTATATGAGGATTGAAAATGCTCATTCACCACCCCATTCCCTCGAACCATCTTCGATACAATCGGATTTTGTTGGAGATATGCATGAACAAATCAATTCTACGAAGTCAATACCGATGCCTTCTAAAGGATGTGATATGCGTCACCATGATTGGAGTTTCCTTAACGATGAGCTTACTATCACGACCGACCAATCCAAAGCTGATGAATTCCCTCCACAACAATTTCCGGCTCGATCAAATCCTACTGGAAATAGGCCAGAGAGCAATAGCCAAGTTGTCAACACTGTTCCGGGTCGCAAGAAGACGAGGGTCAATTGGTCCCCCGAGCTTCATCTCAAGTTCCTTAGTGCTGTTCAGCAACTAGGGATCAACTCAGCATATCCAACGCGCATACTTGAGATCATGAACATACCAGGACTCACTAAAGATGGAGTCGCGAGTCACCTCAAGAGCTACAGAAGGGCGCTAAGACAGCGCCACACAGCACTGAACCTGAAAGAACTCAACTTGTGCCTAAACACTAGGCATGGCTATAACTACAATGCCCCTGAAGTAAGAAATATCCTGCCGAATCTAGGCACCGACCAAGCTGGTAGCAGCACCATCGACTACTTGGACGCTAATCAGAATATTCCCCCGAATCATCTCAGCACCCCTCAAGAGTATATGCCACAAGTGCAGCAGGTACGAACTCCTTGGTTTGAGCAGCAACTTTTCGCTAGTGCTCTTCCTATCCCCGATCAACATATTGCGCCTAGTGTTCAAAGATCTGCCCGGCTTGGGCATATGATTTCGGAAGATCAAGCGGGCGGATGCTCTGAGGATTTTTGTTTCTTCCATTCCCAAATGGAAGGTGTTTTTGATAGTGAGCCGATCAATCATCCTCTTATAATCTCGAGCAACGACGAAGGTTCTAGCTCGAAGAATCAGATCGCTCACAACAGAAACAGGAATCCTTCAACGCCAAGCGATGATGGTCAACCCGAATATCAGTTGCTCGAAGAATCAAAAGATTTCCTTGATGAGGAGCTCCATATCTGGATCGATCAGTTTAAAACTGATGGACTTATGAAGTTATGATCCAAAATGATGATTATATGTCTGATTCATGGTGTAACTGGCTGATCACCGAGAATCCTCAAAGGAACTAGGCACATGTGACTGGATGTATCATTAATCTTTCTGTCATAAAGTCTTCCATGCAAGATAATCTTCCTTAATGCCTAGAGTTAATCTGGGGCAGCGATCAGTACTACCTGCGAGCATCATCATGCTTGAGTGCGACAATCCCTTGTTAGATTAGAGTCGAGGCGAATCAATTGAACGCCACGAAGAAAACATTTAAAGGCTTCACATAGGAAAATGCGAGCAAAAGCCCGAGCGAGCTCAAAGACGGTTAGCTCTGTATCGTTCTAAGGGACCTTTAGTCGTTATGAACTCTAAATTGAGCTTGTTTCATTCTCGATAGGGGTCGCTAACTGCTTCAAGAATTTTATAACAAAAAACGAACCAGTTAGGGACGCCAATAGTGCTGTGTCCTGGTAGTCAGTGAAATGGAAGTGGTACGAAACGTCAGGAGTTCGATGTGACAGTCTGATTTTCCTGTCATTTCGAGACCTTTGATTGTAAGATATTTATCGAAGTATTTCAGTGATATCTCGCTCGGATCTGATCAATCGCGAGTTAACTAACCAAAGGGGAAAGGCTAACGCGCGACGAGGTACGTGGACCTAGGAAATTCGATTTGAACACGGCGTTTTGACCATAAGGATCGTCGAGGGATATTTAGAACTGAGGCCGATCAGAAAACGATTAAGGAATCCATTGCTAGTGTTATACGATTGGGACGCGGGTGATACCGCTTAACCAACGTATGATTTGCGAATTTTCCTAAATCGATTTATGACGATCGCGGCCGTCGGGACTGGTAATAGACCTTTGTGATTACATGACAACCAAGATTGCCGTAGTTTGGATTTTCCTAAGGGTGATGAGAATCACAGAGTCGATACGCGTAATGTCCGCAAAAGCCGCCCGTTAGTTCGAGATAGATTGAAATGTACGAACGATGAGAAATCGATCACGATTTGGGATCTCGGAAATGAAAAATGGAAATGAAGATTTGTAACAATGTGTTTGGATTGGACGACGCCTAGTCGAGGATGAAAATTTGCAGGAAAATGATTTTTCGGACGAAGGGTGTGAAAAGACGATTTTGCCCTTGGAGCTTTGACTTTATGTTATCAATTAGACAAGGGCATTTGTGTCAATTGGTCATCCCCAAGGTGCCAGCTGAATCATTGAGGACAAAATTGGAAGGGGATTGTGATATTATGAGGAAAATTCCAAGTGTCATGAATATATGGTTAGCAATAATTGAGCTATACACCTAAGCAAGCTCTAGAATATTTTGGAGATGACAAGTCATTTCCTTCCTCCTCTTTCTGCCATTTCTCACGACCAGCACCAGCAGCACCATCATCTTCTCCATTTTTCTTCTTCTTCCTCACGTTCAGAACCAGACCTGCAGGATCAGAATTTTCGTCCACTTCATCAGCGCCTAACTTTTCAACCGTTAACAACCAGCTCGCGAGCCATATATCATCGCGAAGATCTCCCTGTTACCGAACTTTTCCAATTGGAATCACATCGATTGGCCACCTGTGGAGCTCCGGCCGGCCAATCTCCCGCGAGTCGACGGAAACTGACTGAACTGGAGGTAGGCTCCGGTTTGCTTTTCATTGAACCCCTTAATGGACGAATTTTGAGCTAAATTTTTGTGGAGACCTAGTAGACACATATACTGAGTTTCTGTAGAAATTTGGACGAAAAAGAACAACATCTTAATTTTGTTTCGTTGTGATGTTTGGAAGGACAGAATCTGTCCATCTGCAGACTCAGAAGGAGTGGTGTTATTCAAGGACCTTTTGGCGTCGCCTTGGGTTGGAACTTTCGGTGAGATCTCTTGGCATGTATAACTTTGTGTTAGTAAGTGTATTTACAGAAAAATCAAGGAGTTGAATTGAGGTTTGAGGCTGATTGAGCTGATTGAAGACCGAACAGGGGAGTGCCCTGTTTCGGTTCTGTTTTTGGTTGTGTTTGTAAGGGCTGTTCGTGTTGGAATTCGGTTTGGACTTGGTCATTGAGATGTGTTAGGACGTTTATTGACATGTTATGGAGGTTTATACTCCGTGAATTGAGGTTTAGGCGAAGAAAAGTTAACGAATCACTTGATTTCCGCTAGGAGCGCGGCTGCCCTGTTCTGGAAGTGTGTGAGGCTGAGCATTTGAAGTGCTTGGGGAGTGAATTTTGTTGAGTTAAACTTGAGGTAAGGAAGTTCCTAACCTTGGTTAGAACAATTGGACTCGATTGGGTAAATCCGATGAGGAATATGCTAATCTTTGGTGAGCTTTGGTGATATTGTTTGATTTATGATCACGTGTTGTGCCTATTGTTTATATGCTTATTGAATGGTCATGATACGTGTTGCTTGTTTCTCTTGGTTGCTGAAATTGATTGTTGCGCATGCCTTGAATTATAGCTCGATGCGTGAGCTTGTGTTTGATTACAATGTCTTGAGTTGAGATGAATACTGGCATGCTTGAGAAACTAGTGGCACCCTGAGGCGTTGAGACGCGGGGTTGTTATGACCAATGTCCTGATGCGTGAGACGCGGGACGAGAATTGTTATGTGTCGACACGGGTCGGAGATGATATTGAAAACCTGATGCGTTTTACGCGGGTTTGTCAATGAGATGGTCTGATGCGTAAGTACGCGGACCTAGCCTGAGGCGTTACACACGCGGGCTTGAATCAAATAATGGTTGGAAAGGAAGAAAGGCGTGGTTTGGATTGGTGATGTGAACTTGTTTTATTTGATGGAATACGCTGCTATGAATGCATAAAGATGCTTGTGATATTCTTGTATTATTTATGGTTGTTAAATGCATCATTTTATTGTTTATACGTTGGGTTCGTATTCGCTTTTACCTGAGTGTACGGTTGGCCTAACTTAGGACTAGGACTTTTCTTACTGAGATGTCGATCTCACCCCTTAGTGGGACCTTATTTTTCCAGACCCTAGGAATTGAAGAATGCTGCCAATTCGCTTGGGTGAACCCCAGGAGATGTCTAGGGCTATTGAAGAGTTTCCTGACTATCGTGGTATAGTATATATTAGACGGACTACTGTAGTATGGGTGGACGAGCCAGGAGCGCCAAATAAGCCCCATAGGTTCGAGGCATGGTACCGTAAGGAAGGTGAAGGTATGTCTGAGCAGTTAAGACCCCAAGATGTACCCAGAGGAGTTGTACCCCCTTGGTGCCACCCGACCCGAGAGGAAATAGAAATAGAAACTTCTACCGTGGGATCGAGGAACATACCTGAAGAAGAACCGACGGGCGAGGCAAGTATTGAAGTCATCGAGATTTCAGATTCCGAGGACGATATGGAAGAGGATTCCATCGAGGTTTCATCAGAGGCTTTTTCGGACTACGACCCAGCCGAGGATATGGAACAAGCCGATGAGTCTAGCACTTCTTAGTATGTTTGTGGTCACTTGACCTTTTTGGTGTGTTTTTATAGGACGATGGTCCGGTGGTTGGACTTAGTGGCTTCCTTTTGTCTGCCCTTTTTGTTGTCCCAACCTGTGCTTTTGTTGAGAGGGATCTTGGTCTTTTATGTACGGACTTATCTTTTCGATGTATAAAAGTTGCTTGTTTTCCCCGCATCTCATTCTTGGTTGTATGTATAAGTGGAGAGTATTTGGAGGGGTTTTATTTCTTCTGTCTTCCGTATGCGAGTCTCATTTTAACTAGCCGTATATGAGGAGTATCCTGGGACAAGAATTACGGCGTATTGTGGATGTACGTGCTCGTAAGGAAAGCGGGGCGTGACATCCATCTCGGGATTGAAAAATCATTTTATCAATTGGTCTATCACCCGATGAAGTTCAAAGAGATTCGACGCAGATGACTATAGAACTTGGGGCAATTCGAAAATCATCGATTCATTTTCATCAAGCGGCGAAGTTGGTATTGTAAAATGTGAAGCATGCAAATGACAAATCCGAAGCAGAAGGAGATGAATCATGATTTGCTTATCCAAGGTCGGGATTTCAACCTTCGACTAAAGCCAAATCTAGGATGAGTTTTTGATCTTGCCCACTCGACAAAACCCATCTCCATTGAAAATGGGGGCAAACCATTCCTACATCCGGAAAGCATGTCGAAGCCGAAGACATCAAATTCATCGTTTAATCCGTGGGGCAAGTCCCTGAAGCGATAGTTATCATCCATAGAGCGTAATGGAATCCATCCTTTCAATGTAAAACGCATTTGGCTGCGGAGCCACCCATTTGGTAAAAAGAACGTATCGTTCCTAAATGATTTTCAATCAGATGCGGGGATAATGTTCTCTCATTTTCCTCTCAGGTGATGAACAGAGACGAGGCACCCAAGAAGCCATGCATTCAAATAACATAACAGTGCATGAAACACGCCCAAAAAGATGAATGAATCTCCTCCGACATAAATCCTCGAGGTGGATTCGTTGCCCAACCAGACGAAGAAATCATGGCCACAAGCTTGAGGGCCGGCTTCTACAATCTGCACATTGGCATACAGAATGGAATTCAAATCAAGAGTAAAGTAGTATCGCCCCAATTTGTTTTGAATTTGGAAACCCAAAATAATGCTTAATATTTATCCTTGGCAGGAGCTCGCCATCAGGGCAGACATATTTTCACAACCCTTGTACACTCGTTGGAGCATACGACCAAGGGTAAGATGTATCGTTCCAATTTTTGTAAAGTTTTAGAATATACGATGACATATCCCTTTTATATCTCCAGGATCTCCAGCCTCGATGGGCAGGTAAGTATCCATTTTCCCAATTCATTGGAGATTAAAAACTTTCAGAATTAATTCGATTCTCACATCTAAAAAGACATAGAATTCTTACTTCATTGACATTCATGTTTTAAAACATGAGATTGTCTGAACATGAATTACACATGTATGGTGCATCACAAAATCCCTTTGAAGGATAAATCTTGATGAAATGAAATGAATTTTTCCAACAAGAGTCGTTTGAACTGTTCAAAAGGGTATTTTCTCATAAGAGAAGCGAGCCTAATCCAAACACGTCCCATACACACTTGAGAGATGAGGAGATTGGAAATGATAGCGAAACCTTAACCTATGGATATAAGGGTCATTCGCAACGATTACATAGATCGAGATGACAGAGGCATTTATTTCTCCATTCCAAACACTACAGATGCCCATTGAGAACCCCATTGAACGGCGATTTTCATTCTCAACCCTGTCAAGAACCACCCCACATTGGGGCAAATGAAGGTTAGTCCAACAGTATCAGAAAGTAAACGGTTTGAAATTTTCTTGCTCGGACTAACATAAATCTTTGTGTGTTGTTTATATGATAATCCAAGTGTCATAGGATGACGAGAATAATTCATTTCTCTATCCTACACACTGTTATCCTTTGCACGACCAAGTTGAGCCAGCAAATTCATTTCATCAACCTATTGGTGATCATTGCATATTCCAAAGCAAAGGCAACATCACTCTAGGAATGGAAGCGTGCCAAAGTTTAAGTTGCATATCTAGCATGATTGCCGAAAATCCTAGCTCCAAAAGAAAAGAAAAACACGGGATTAAAAAAAGGGAGAAAAGAAAAATCCCTAGACATCAAGAAAAAGCAAAGTGCCTGGTAAAAAGCAAGGCTGATGTCAATTCAAAATATCCCCAGTAAAGTCTAGATATACGATGAAAAGACCCCTGCAAAGGAGTCAGATCAAGATGACTACTCTCCAAATGATGTCGTGCTCAAATTGCAAACACACAAACAGACGGTCTCTTAATGTAACAAGAGATGCTTTTAAACATCCTTGTGCGCTCTAAAAGAGGAGTGTACACTTCAAGAAATGGAGATGTTCTTCGAAGGACATGTGGCAAATTTGCAATGATCACCAATGCCAAACCCTTCACAATTTCTGGGCAAAAAATAAGCCTTTTTCGGTCCCCAATCCTTCCAATGTTACAACCCTGAAGCAGTCTTATCTGACTAAGACACTTGGGTTAATGTATAACTTAGCTCAAAGAAGTACGAGCAAGACTATTTCTTTCTCATTTTACAGGGTTCTTGACTTGTAAACCCGGAGCAGATAGTGAAAAATTTCGTTCAACGGCCTTGACTCAAAAGTGAGTCCCCCTTGGAAACCGATATCCAAGCCTAACACTACGGTCCCGTGAAAGACCTCCTGATCGGTCGAAATGTATGCGTTGCGAATGATCCTGAAACCCAGGCACAGGTCGGTAGGAAATTGAGCACTTTCCCTATTAAAGATCATTATCACAGAGCAGTGAGGAGCCTTCTTGGATGAGAAATACTCCAATGGATGTTTTGAGCAAACTCTTTTTGAAATTTTCAAATTGTTTGATCTAGAGTTTCCGTGCAAGGAATTTATGATCACATCTGTATATGGCAGGAATGTTTTGGATAACCTCCAGCAATCAAAATGCACATTTCATGACTAAAACTTAAGTCGTAGAATTTTTTCAGTTAGACAATTATTGTCTTCCCAAAGATTACTAATATCTTCTTGGCGAGGAAATTTTTTTTTCAGGTCTAAGCTTTCTGTAGGACTTTTGGCCGCCCCAAAGACTGGGTGCGTCATCCTTAGGTGAAGCCTTTTAGTAGGCAAATCTTTTCTAAGACCGATCCACAGAATGATCGAGTCTCCGACTAGCCCTGAAGAGCGGGTACGTCATCCTTTGATTCATATCAATTTGGAATCTCATAAATGGTAGAAACCGCCTGAAGGGTCAACTCAATGGTAGAAACCGCCTGAAGGGTCAATCAATGGTAGAAACCGCCTGAAGGGTCAACACAATGGTAGAAACCGCCTGAAGGGTCAATGTATGGTAGAAACTGCCTGAAGGGTCAACCAATGGTAGAAATCGCTTGAAGGGTCAAAACAATGGTAGAAACCGCCTGAAGGGTCAATGTATGGTAGAAACCGCCTGAAGGGTCAACCAATGGTAGAAACCGCATGAAGGGTCAATGAATGGTAGAAACCGCCTGAAGGGTCAAAGGACTGGTAGAGACCGCCTGAAGGATCAACCCAATGGTCCGATCCACCATACGGATCAAAACCTTGATGAATCCCGAACGCGGGAGGATTCGTTTTCCCTAATAAGCCTTACATTAGGCAAGCCATTTCTAGTTTAGTCCACCACACGGATCAAAACCCTTGGCAAATTCCCAAGTGTGGGATGCGTCTTCCTTAGGTTCCTATCAGTTAGGAATCACATTATGGTTTGACCTACCATACAGGTCAGAGCTTAACATCCCCAGGACACTCCGATGACAAGTCCTTAGGAATCTACTTGAACCCATCAGACACAGCAAATGCCGCAAGCATTCGACAGGTAAGGGGCAGGGAAGTCTATCTACTCCTTAACTTTCTTACATCATATCAGGGAATTGAATGAGCACATCTCTTTTTAAGGAAAAGCACACATTGATGGGCATGAAAATTGGATGTCATGATTTCTTTTCTTTTCCCAGTCGAGTCGATCGGAACACAGGTGTCACCTTGTCTTTGAGAGAAACCTCTGACGAAATTCCTCTCAAAGAGGGGCAGCTGTTGACACCTGATTTTTTATCAGTCTTTCATAGTTTATTTTTTAAAAATTCATAAAAAAATCTATAAAAAGTTAAAAAAATTAAAAAATCATCTTTGGTAGCCTTGACCAAGCTAAAGGAACCATTTTTGATAAAAAAAAATAATTTGTCATATTTTTTAATATTTTCCAAAAATAGAAAAATACATGAAAAATGAATAAAAATAGCGTTCGATGTCGTAAAAATATAGAAAAATAGTCAATATTTTAATTTTAATTTCCTTTTCATTTTGAACTCATAAATAGTCAAAATTCAAGTTCAATTGCATGTGTTTCTTCACGACGCATAGAGTTGAATTTGGCAAAAAAATGTCATTCGAGTATTTTAATTTGTAAATTTCTACATATTTTTTAGTCTTGACATCCAATTAGATCGACCACCATCTACAATAAATTCCCCTTGCTGAATATTTTCGTTTTTGTTTCACATGATTTCATGGTGTAAAACGCCGAGTGGATCCCCAAATATAATCGGGTCGGCATGAGCTCGATAGCTCGTCCAAGACCAAACCAGGGCACGGCGAACCCCATGTGAGTACTCTCGAACTCCTTCGATGCTTCCTAATGCTTTTCTTAGGTTAGATCGTGTGTAGAATGGCTAGGACAGCTAAATCATTCTTGAGCTGTGATTGATAAATAGGGCCTTACTAGGAATGCCATGTGATTTATTTGCATATCTAGATTCCTTGAGTTACGTATTTTATTACTGATTGCGATTGCTAGGATAATCACTCCTATCTGCATGAATTTCTAGATTTAGGGTTCATACCTTACTCATCCGCATGAATCTCAGGCTAGAAAATTCAGTCAACTTAGGTACCGAAAGGGCGTCAACTCTGACAGTTGGTGTAACTAAGTCCCCGAAACCATTTCTCTGGTTCTCGCATAATTGAATAGAAACTCCCAACTATTTGATTGGGTGGTCCAATCACACCCTAAAAAAATGATTGGTGGCGACTCCATGGCATGCACACTTAGCACATGTCACTAGACCACACTGAAAGTCGATCACGCATACCTCCGTTGCGATTTGGGTAATGGGCCTTGGGAGAGGCCCGCGTCCGACCAGACAGGACGGCCCATTAGCCCTCGAGAGCCCGACAACCTCAAGAGGGTCGCGACAACGAGTCATATGATTAACTGAATCATCTCGCAGCCCAAGATGGGCGGCCTATGATGGGCGAAAATGAAAAGAGGCCCAGAAGAGGCGGAAGTGAAAAGAATCTGTTTTCTGAAGTATCGAAGAATGGATTTTGAGAAATCGAAAGTTTGCCTCATGAGTTTTAAATTTTCCTCATGAATTGAAAAGTTTGCCTTGAGTGTATGTTTGTGATTGAAAAACCCTGCCATTGTACGAAGCTTAGAGTTTCATCTTGATTTATGATTGAGTCGAGTCGATTTGAAGTACGAAAACGCTATGTTTGGACAAAATCATGCTTTTACCATGCCAAAGCTCTTGATTCCAAATTCCTCAATTTTCAAAGTGTCTAGAGGTACTGACTACCTAGTTTAGGGTTAGGTTTAGCTTATTGAGATTTATATCTCATTCCGTCGTGGGATCACATTTTTCAGGTCCCTAATGACGAAGTCCCGTGGAAGTAGAGGATGAATAGCCGAAAAAGTATTTGATGTAATTAGACTTGTGACCTTGAGCGACCTTACATTTAGTAAACCGAAGCCCTGCATTGTACTTTGACTAAATGTTTTTTTGTTGTATCGTTCTGAAGTCATCTTTTGTAATGAAAGTGAAGGGGTTGTTTTCTCGCTTCCGCATACATATATAATTTAGACGATTTGAAGTGCTTGGCCGAAGGATCCTGGGTACCATCGAATCAAACGGCCACTGTGGGATGTTCGCGTGCTCGTCGGGCTTAGGGCGTGACGGAGTTGCTCCATATAAACCTCTTCATCAAGTCACCATGAAGAAAGACATTCTTGATATCAAGCTGATGGAGAGTTCAACCATATCAAGCAGCAAGAGAGATGAAAACACGAACTGAAGGTATCTTTGCGATAGGAGAGAAGGTATCATCATAACCAATTCCATATGTCTGGGTGTAACCTTTGGCAACTAGACATGCCTTTAGACACTCAACAGACCCATCCGATTGAAATTTTACTGTGAAAATCCAACGGCGCCCCACAACCCGTTTGCCATCAGGTAACGGTGTAACCTGCCATGTCTCATTATCCTGTAGTGCCTGCATTTCATCCTCCATAGCCTGTCGCCAACCTGGATGGGTAAGAGGTTATGCAACAGGACTTGGCACAAGCACAACAGATAAAGAAGCAACAAACGAGGAATAGATATGAGAAAGACGGTCATGTGATAAAAACTGAGAGAGAGGATAGCGAGAATGTGTACGACTAGACAAACCAGTATAGAGAGCAAATCGGGAATTGGGTTGATCGACACAAGAACGCGTAGCTTTGTGCAATGCAATGGGAATATTTGTGGTAAGCTCAGGCTTAGAAGAAACTGGCGGATCAAAGGTCGGTTGATCAATTGGTGGAGAAGCATCCATGTCTGATGCGGGCGACGACTGTACTACCTCTCGTTGAGAAGAACGATGTTGTTGATAGGTCCGGTCGAAAAACTAAAAATCGGGGGTTGGCCTAGGCACCCCCGTGAAAGGGATAGGCGATAGAGAAGTTGTGGCCGAGGATAAAATATCTTTTGAAGGAGTCACCCGTTGGTCAGTAGAAGAATAATATGACTAGTCCTCAAAAAAGGTTACATCTGCCGAGACATACAACCTCTGACTAACCGGACTATAACACTTGTACCCTTTCTGAGTTCAAGAGTACCCAAGAAATACACACTTTTCATACCATGGATCAAGCATATCATGACCAAGACCAAGACGATGCATAAAATAAACACACCCAAACACACGGAGAGGTAAAGAAAAAAGTGGACTAGCAGGATGAAGAGTAGAAAAAGGTATGGCCCCATGAAGTATAAAGGATAGAAGACGATTTATGAGATAACATGTTGTATGAATCGCATGGCCTCAGAACATTTTGTGGAGGTTCATATGAAAAAGTAGACAACGAGCAACGTCTAAGAGATGACGATTTTTTCGTTCTGCCACCCCATTTTCCTGGGGTATATAGGGACAAGATGTCTGATGCATAATGCCATGAGAGGTAAGAAATGATTGAAAGCCAAAGGAACTAGCCATATATTCTTTGGCATTATCAGAACGCAGACATTTAATTAAAGCATGATATTGATTGAGAATATCAAAGTAAAACATACGAAAACAAGAAAAAACTTATGTTTGATCTTTTATTAAATATAACCACGTTACACGAGAATAATCATCCACAAATATAACAAAATATTTGTAACCAGACATATCTCTAACACGACATGGCCCCCAAACATCAGAATGTCCTAACTCAAAAGGACTTGAAACACGACTCTAGACACGAGAAGGAAAAGATACCCGATGATGTTTGCCAAATTGACAGGCATCGCATTGGATAAGACTCATAAACTTTGAAATAGGAGAGAAAATGCGAAGAACATCATACGGTGCATGACCCATACGACAACGCATCTGAAAGATGTCAGAGGTGGTGCTCTTCTGAACAACAGCAGCTATAAGATCTTTGTTCAGGTAGTACAGCTTATTCGACTCATGCCCTCCACCAATTATCCGTCCGGTCCTTAGATCCTAAAAGATACAGCGAGTAGAGGTAAATGTGATAGAGCAGTTCAAATCTTTGGTAAGTTACATTCCCTTGACCAGTGATATGAGACTGTGAACCATCAACAAGTGTAACAGAACTAGGAGACATAGAGGTAATACCGGACAATAAGTTAGAATTATCGGTCATATGATTGGTGGCACATGAGTCTACGACCCACGAAGTGGATGCTCCATAGAGAAAACAAGACAAATTACCTAAGGAATTCTGTGCCAAAGTAACAGTAGAAGCAGAGGAATCCACCACCTGGTTGGAACGAACTAAGGACTCACAACATAACAGTGCTAGACAGCTCCCGTGACTGATCGGGATCTTTTTGCACTGGAGTCTCAACAACATCAGTATAAGCAGCCTGTGGCTGAAGCTCGAGATGGAGGGTATAACAATAAGCCTTAGTGTGCCCTGCTCGTTAACAGTGGTGGTAATAAGAAGAACTTCCAGCACCCCTAGCTCCATCTCGGCCATGACCAGGAGAAAAACCAGATCTTCCACCACTACGATAGCCACGTCCTCGACCTCCACGATTACTAAACGATTGAGAAACCATAGCACTTGTAATAGGTGCAGATGGTGAGTCAGACGTGTATCGAAGGACCCGAGAGAAGACCTCATCAACTGATGGAAGTGTATCTTGAGAAGTAATTTGTTGTTGAAGAGAAGAATGAGTAGGACCAAGCCCTCGGAGAAATAACATAACTCTCATATCTTCCTGACGCTTGGCCTACTCTCTAATATCATCATTGGAAGGTAAATAAGAATTTCACAATAAAGTCCAAATGGCAGCATCGCCAGAACGCCAATCATCGATCTTCGTTTTATCCGAAGGTGTAAGAGAAGTTAGATAACTCCGTTGTTTTGTAGCCAAAAGATATGTCTCAACTTCTATGGACCAAGAAGAATAATTGGTCCCATCTAACTTCACAGAACTTAACTTCAAATTAGTAATACTAGTGTCCAAACTCACAACAGGTTCATCAGAAGAGTCTCTAGCCATAACTCTATAATAAACCACAAACTTTTCCTAATCCAATCCGGTTGTAATTATATCACCACATCATAAAGTCCCCTCGACTCATAAATCAACTATTTGGATCAGCAAAAGTATTCAGTAATACCACTTTCTCCCATCAACAATTATATTTAGTTACGCCACAACAAAAGGCCCCAATTATCACCATCAGACAAACAAATAGCCAATTTTTAGCTACCCTGAACATCAAAGAGCATGAAGAACAATGTTGGAATCAACCTGTGGAGATCAAAAGACATGAAGAATGATGTTGGACAACACTAAAACACGGTTTGCTGTTTTAGGAGTCACACACCAGCACCAAAACAGATCTCATGGGGCTGGTTGACGCCTCTAGAAGACTGGACGAAGTCAAATCAGAGGTCGTCGGCCCGGGCGACATCGAGAATCACTAGCACGGGCTTCGCCGGCACCAGCACAAACCTCAACGGCCTAGGTGACGTCAGTCGATGCCCTTAGAAGGCTGCGCAGAGTAGGATCAGATTTGCAGGGTCTGCGCAAGATCAAATCTGGAGGTTCCAAAGGTTCGGTGAGTTGTTGACTACGACGATGGTTGGTGGTCTGGTCAGTGGTGCTCGACGATGGTGGCAGATCTAAATTTCTAGGGTTCAGGGTCAACGATGGTGAGAGGCTTCGATACCATGAAAACCATAAAAAAACAGAGAAGAAGTTCATTCATCTGATAATTGTGTATTACATCAAATAAGTATAGCTTAGTAATAATTAAAAAGACTGAAATACTCTTATTAACAAATAAACCCTAGACTTAACGTTTCAACAAGTTCTATCCAGCCAATCTTGACCGACCGTTCAGCAACGAAATATTTTTAACGACGACAAAGTTTAAACAATGAGAAGGTGTTGATTTTTCAGATCTTTTGTAGGGCACCTCTTTTCTCTCCTTTTGTCCTTCCGCAGACAAGTCAAGACAATGAGTGCCATTCGGTGGACGAGAAGCTATCAACCACCGACCGCCATCGACCTTGACTGCACTGCCCATACATTTTACGTGCCACTTTTCATCGTCTCTGGCCTCACATGCTGCAGGAGAGCCGCTGTGATGTTCTATTGGCATGGTCCGATCAATCGCAATCCGCGGGGAACATCGGGGCCATTCACAGCTGTCGGTCACGTGGGTTTCACGCAGAATCCCGTAAATTCAAATGGCCGTGATTGCACGTGGTCCATGCAAGTATTTCCCCGTACGTCGGGGTGGAAATTTACGAGGGGTCAGCCGTCGGGATGTTCCCTTGCAAGTCCAGTCCGTGCAACTGCCTACACATATCAAATTCAAAGTGGAGTCTACTGTGTGTAGGAGCCGTTGTATCAAGCGCAAAAAGCACAGGGTTTTGCATCCATCGAACATTCATTACGTGAATGTGAATGAGTTGAATTATTTTTCCCTGCTCTATTAGTGAACTCGGGGAGTTTTCTAGGCACTGGATTCTCATCAATGTTTGCATTACTCAAGCTGGCATTCATGATGCTCCTAATAAGCAATGGATGCCAAGTGCTCTTACATGATTCACAATTTGCATCTCAAGAAATTCGAGCAACTTCAGAATAGTTCTTGCAGCATAACATTTCATCTTAAAAATAATGACTCTAGGAATGTGATCCCTTTTCTCGTTTAAATGATAACTGCCTTAAGCAGTTAGGATCAAGGGCTGATAGCCTAAATGGGCGGACCACGGTCCTTCCCATGTGTCCTCTCTTTCCAACACTTTTCCTCTGTTGGAAACACATTCCTAATTTGTATACGAAATACATGCGGAAAACTCTTGATTAAAGCCCAGAAATCACTTACTTGTATCACTGATCGGAGAACAATTACACGAGGAACCGTACCCACTGTCCACAGATTAGATGTCACCTTCGCAGTCTCGAGAGTCCCTTTTGTCGCCTTCGATGCGATTCAGTGTTGGAGGGGGAAGTGACGTTCGTCGTGAACGAGCGTCTATGTCTCTTAGAGAGGGAAAGAGAACTGACGTCAGTTCTATTTGACGTATATCAAAATGACGTGAAGAGACACGTCTGTTTGATTTACAGATAACCGTTATTGCGGTTATCTGTGGAGGTGGGTGTGATTGCCCGCATGGGCGCACACCGTATGTCCTCTATTCCATCATCTCCCACTCGCCCATGTAGGGCAAACAGCTCATACATGTCCACAGAGGACTGATAACTCTCACTCGTCCACAGAGGACCAAGCATAACTCTCTTTACATCTGCAAAGTTCATATTGACAAATAATCCGTGCGACCAGCATACATTGAAAGCTCATTGTCACACATCTGTTGGGAGTATATGACAGCTCAAATGGACATAATCAAAAGTATATTTCCATATGCTTGTACCCTAGATCGATCAGTCACATACATATCTCTCTCTGGATCTCATTTCAGCATGATATGTTATATTCACAATTATGATCACACTAAATAATCATAACCGGCCGGTCTGTGAACATAAATCTATTATGTGACTAAAAAAAAACTCGAAATCGATCTTCCTCTTTCATTAGACCTCTCAATCTTAGTTCAGCTCGCTTTTCTAGAAGTGTCCCTTTAGATCGAATCAATTTCATGACCATATGCAACACCCTAAGATAGCGAACACTAAATAGAAATCTTGATAATAACAAAGAGTCATGAGGGCACCAAATGAGGAATTTTTATCCTTGAGAGTCTCACACGGCATAGAAAAAGTTGAAATAATAACTTTTGCCAACTCTCATTGGTCGACAATGCATACGTAATATGAAGTACGTATTACGATATTTTCTCCTTCCCCATGGAGTGTATGTCTTTCTATTTTAATACCGTATAGATGATCACTTAAACATACTCAATGTCTAACCAGAGTTCACGTAACAACTCAAACCAAGAGTTTCCATCAGAACTCTCATCTGGCAATAAAGACAGAAAAAGTGAAATATGTGGGAGGGCAATAATAATAAAAATCTCTTTATTTCACTTTCAGACATTATAAATAATAAGTCCTCATCTTAACATTTTGTTAAGGCGGCATAAATATTTTAAGCTTCAGCTCTCAATTATCACATAGATAATAAACTTAAAATTGCCTCATCTCTATTCATCACGCAGTGAATAAAGGCGATTACCCGTGTGAGTGGGCTAATATCTCATCTGTCCGACATACCTTCTCAAAGAATAATGTACTGAACATTAATATGCATAAATGTTACACAAAATTATAGACATTAATAATGATAACAAATATAATTTATCATTAACTATCATAGGCATCGGTAATGATAACAAATATCATTAACTCATTAACCGTGAACTTTGGGCATCCAACTCTAATTTCTACGCCCTTTTAGAGATTCTAATTCAAAGAACTAATCTTTCTGTCAACAAATGACCAGGTCAAGACATCTCTAGAAATTCATTTCATCGTAGGATCTGCTTTCATTCTTTGCGTAGATATGCACTGTTCACATCTTTTCATACAAACATGTCTTCCACAACAGCATATTCCGAGTCAATACGTATGGTCTTGCAGTGGATCCTCAGTGTAAGCTCTTGCTACTTAACTATCACAATTAACTAATAATTGGACCTGTAGCATTCTTAGCAATACTTTATTGATTCAAACATCTCTCAAGTCAAAGACCATTTTATACTACTGCTGATAACACCACGAGAACATCTTCCATCGTGGTTAAGGCCATACACATTTGCTTCTTGCTTTTCCATGATATGGCGCCATTACTCAGTACGAACGCAAATCCAGAGGTAAAATTCCTCTCATCTATATCTCCCCCTCAATCAATATCAATATTCTTTCAAGGTGCAGATCTCTACCTTGAATATTCAGTAAATTGATCAGTAGTATTTTCAGATACCTCAGAATTCTATTGACGGCAATTCAGTACACTTGACCTCTATTGGATTGGTACCTTCTTATCATTCCAACTGAATAACAAATATCAGGTCTCGAATATATCACAGCGTACATTGAGCTACTAACAGCACTAGCATATGGATCACTTTCCATTTCTTTATCTCCTTATGGAGTCTTAGGACACATATTTTGGCTCAAACCTTTACCACTTGCAATAAGAGTATATCATCAACATATAATGATAAAATCACAAATTGATTTTAGGATATTTTGATATATACACAATGGCCTTTTTCTATTGTCACAAAATCGTATGCCACTAAGACATCGTGAAAAAAACGTATATATAAATTTCTCAAAGACTGCTCAGGGCCATATTCTTGGCCTTCATCACAACTCCTGCAGGTTGTACCACATAGGTTTCTTCTATTAATTCTCCATTGAGAATCGCAGTCTTTACACTTTTGATGTAATACAAGATCCATACTCATTACTATTACCAAAATAAGGTGAATTGATTATCACGATTCACCATAAGGCCAGCCTAAAATTGCTCAAACAAGCCATCAGCTTTACGCTTTCTTTTGAGAACATACTTGCTCTCAATGGCTTTACGTCCATTCAAAAGATCAATCAGTTCCCAAAACTTCGTTTGATCTCATTAACTCCATCTCTCTTTCCATTGCTTATATCCACTTTCCCTTATCAGGGCAAACCGGAGCCTCATTTTATACTCCTTGAAACCGGAGCCTCATTTTATACTCCTTGACTTGTTCTCTTATTATGGAGCAACTATGAAAGCTTATAAAGCTTCTTGCGACTTGTTCGTCAGATTGGAGATCGTACACGTAGTATATCATTGAGATCGTACACTTAGTACATCATTCTCCATTAAACTCCCACTCGGATCAGACAATGACGACATCTTTTACACATCAAGTGGTTGCAATTGAGACTAATTCGAAACAAATTCCTCACTTCTCACATTGCTCCCACTTGGATAAGATGCCCATAAGCAATCATTGTCACTTTCCTAAAATTCAAACAAAGAATAGTCTTGAAGTATCCCGCCCTTTAGAAATTCATTCACTAAGAATGTGACATTTCGTGATTCGAATTCAGTTACACTCCCCACTTTCTTCCTCATCCATAGCATTTACCCTTTCGAGTGCTCTTAGTATTTCACGAAGATACTTTTGCCTCTAGGGCCCAATTTCCCAAACTTGTGGGAGAACGCGTGTGCATAGAAAGCATATCAAGGTCTGAGAAAACTCAAATCTCATTGTCGACCTGTCCACAACTCATATGAAGTAGTGGTAACTGATTTATAAGGCACACAGTTAAGTATCTAGACAACCATCAACAAAAATATCACCACAAACGACGATATTGTGCTATCATAGTCTTAACCATATTTATTATGATCTGTTTCTTCTCTCTGTAACTCCATTATTCAAAGAAATTGATGGAATAGCAATTATTATTCTATTCCTTTTCATCACATAAACATCCGAACTGATCAGATAGATTTTCTCGACCTCGATCGGATTTCAAATAAAATTTATCGAAGCAACTTATGCCTCAAATTTATGAAAAAATCATAAAACAATAAACCCGAATCGAGTGTAATTATACAAATGTGATGAAACAAACAGTCTCATGCCTTGCTATCACATTCATTGAACCACATATGTCTGAATGGATATCAACAAAGGAAACTCAGCTCTTGTTCCTTTTCTAAATGGTTTCCTCATTGTTTTTCCTACTAGGCAATGCTCATAAATAGGCGATATTTTCAATATTGTCCAATAAACCCTATTTGGCTTATTAAAATATCTACTATTGGCCAGTATGACCAAATTTAGCATTCCACATATTCTTATCATCACAAAGATGAAAAATGAGGAATAACATTTCATCACTGTACTCAATAGTCGGCACAATGAAACCATTTAGAACCATAACAACTTGTTACCTATAACAAGTTAATATCATCGTTATGAAAGTTCAACTGAAACCAAGTTTAACCCAAATAAATACAGAAAATAAATTTCGTCGGGTTTTGGAGCATATAACATTTTATGTAGGAATAAAATGTGACCATTACGCATATTCAATTTGGCTAATGCCAATTCTTTTAACTTTCACTAAGAAATTATTTCCTACATTTACTCACTTTGCTCCATGTGAAACTCGTTGAAATTCCACTAAGGCATTTCTATCCTTCAGTTACATGATCTGTGGTCCCTAAGTCTACAATCCACTAAGGATGAGATTCAGCCTCAAAGACTGAACTGTAGACATAAGTAACACTCTTAAGTGCTCAAGGGTTTCTAACTTCTTTAACTTACCACAATCATGAATAGAGTGACTTTTATTTCCATAGTGAAAACACTTCATTTTTGAAATGTTTTCCTTGAAAGGACATTTTCCTTTCTTATGTCAGTTAAACTTCAATTTCTATCATGAATTGTTCTTTCCACTACTTAAATCCACCTTGACGCTTATCTCTGGAGCACAAAACTCATTAGAACTAGAATCAACATTACAAATGTCGATTTCAGGTTTTGTCACCATAAGGCAACCCATCTCTAGTTTAAGGCGTCGCATAATATCCTTAAAAATTTTTACTTATAATGTGGATATAGTGGATTTTCATATGCACATAGCTATGAAATAAAGAACGAACTACTGCTTGCACTTGCTATTCATCAGTCAAAATGGAGTCTGCATCTTACAGTTCACTTATTTGTTTGATATATGCCACATAGGTCATTTAATATTCTACCCACAAGGCATCATATACGTATCAAACCTTAAAGTGATCTGTTTCAAATTGGAGACCAATGTCTAACCAAATTAAGTTTTCTTAATGCCTTCCATTTGACTTTAGCATTTACAAAAAAAATGCCTGAACTCATGTATATAAAAAAATATTTTCCATGCTACAGCAACATAATGCGAGCAACAGAGTTCAACTTGTTTCTCGTTGCAAGTATCTCTTTGTACTTTCTTGACAATGCAGTAATCTTATCTTCAGTTTCTTCCATAACTAGGTCAAGAGCTCATAGTGCATCTTGCTCTTTTAGCACATATTGGATCCTATTCCAATTTTCATAATTTTCGCCATCTAATTCTATCCTCAATCAAGCTTAGCTACAATAGTCTAATAAGCTCAAGCTATTGTATTTGAACACAAAGTTCAATTGACATGTACTCATTAATTATTGATGCCTATTCATTTATGCATCTATTTTACACTAACTAATTATATTAATAAATAATTTCACATAAGGTCTCAGATTCGAAAGTTCACTATGTTCCCAATCATCCTCCGAGAATCCTCGCTTGAAATTACGATTAACATAATCATTTATGTAAAATCGAGTTTGCCATAGTTACTTAAAACCTTATAGAACTCCCCACTTATCCATATACCACCAAGGCATTACAACATAAAATTCTCATATAATACAAGGCTAACTATTTCATTTAACATGAACGAGAATATTTACGCCTATAGACATACATCAATAAGATGTAAAATTCCAATACAACAACATCATGTGACATAATGTATGCCAAGAATAGGAAAAGATTCAATGAACTATTTAGGGAACTTCTTGACTCTAGAAGGCGTCCCTATAGTGGCTCTTGGGAAACTCTCTGGTCTCAGCCAATGGAACAAATCTCTTCGCCAAGGCGCATTTTGCCTACGCCAAGACCCATTCATAGCAAGGGTCGATGTCTTCCTTGCCCCGACCTCTAAGAACTCTATTAGGAATCTCATTCCAAGGTCCTTATAAGAATAGTAGTAGGCATTTTTCCATAAGCGGTCCAAGACCTCATGCTAATCAGGAAGAGTTGTTTTTAAGGAAGCAACCCTCAGATAGTCTGGCATGACAAAACCATTACAAACGATTTCTAATATTATTTTGTTCACCGTTATGATGTGAGTCATCATGTCAACTCTGCCATCCCATCGATAAAGTGCCAACTCATTCCTCAACTTCAGGAGTCTCTCATGTTCCTCGTCCATCCACGGGAATATTGAGATTCGCACTGTACTTTGTTCCATAGTTTCTGCAATGAATGCAAAACAATAAAAGGGATTACACATAATCCATAGTGCATAAAATGGTAAAACAAATATACCACATTGTAGGAAATTTCAATACGAATACATCGGCATCAAAATCACCTCAATCTGACTCCACACGCGCTCACATGCGCCACTAGAAGTCTCTGCGCGTGGGCTTCACGCGCCTCATGCGCAGGGCACGCGCGAGTCAGCCCAGTCAACGGTCAGCGTTGACCGGTCAACGGTCATGGGTCAAATCGGGTCGGGTCGACCCGCCACGTCATCGGACACGCGTCCGCCACGTCAGCTGCCACGCAAGCGCCACGTCAGCAGACCGTTTCAGCGGTTCCTGGCATGCGCGACGCACGTGGGCACGTGAGGCTCACGAGCAGAGCGCCCCGGCAGCACGTGTCGGCGCGTGCGGCGTCGGCCGGCGTCCGTTGGTGGCTTTCCGCCCCTCAAAATTCTCGTATGGACGAGACGATTCGGATGGTATATATATTTTCCACTTTCATCGAGCGAAAGTGTACGAAATCGCGTCGCTTCGCCGCTACCCTGGGAACCCTATCCCGTGGCGGTGCGTGTCGCGCGTGCGGCACCGTCCGGCGTCGCCTCCGATGAACAGTATGCTCGGGTCCCCATTTTTCTCATTAAAAATTTGTCGATTAAAACACGAATTCAGGAAACAATAACCAGCGCTCTGATACCAATGTTGAAAACACATTCATAATCTGTATACGAAATACATGCGGAAAACTCTTGATTAAAGCCCAGAAATCACTTACTTGTATCATTAATCGGAGAACGATTACACGAGGAACCGTACCCATTGTCCACATATTAGATGTCGCCTTCGCAGTCTCGAGAGTCCCTTTTGTCGCCTTCGATGCAATTCAATGTCGGAGGGGAAAGTGACGTTCGTCGTGAACGAGCGTCTGTATCTCTTAGAGAGGGAGAGAGAACTGACGTCAGTTCTATATGACATATATCAAAATGACGTGAAGAGACACGTCTGTTCGATTTACAGATAACCGCTATTGCGGTTATCTGTGGAGGCGGGTGTGATTGCCCGCATGGGCGCACACCGTAAGTCCTATATTCCATCACCCTCGTATTTGGTTGGCTCCTATGTTCAAAGTCCTTTTAGAGAAGAGAGATTGAGTATCCAAGTTGGGATTGCACCAGACAATTGGTTCATTGCTACAGAAAAATATTGCAATTTTGGCAGGCGGCCTGGAACTTGGGGGGGAATTCTCCCGCCATAGCTTCGACAGAAGTTTCTTTGGCTAGTGGGTTCTGTACAAGAATGAGGTCGACAAGGTCAGAACAAGCTAATATGTTTTTCGGAATTTCACTGACCGATGAATTGTATCCTAGTCACCCGATACGTAGGCGGCGCAACCGCCTGACATGTTTGGGACTGAAGAGAGATTGACCCAGAGAGTCGTTGTGCTCCCAAGTTCAGTACCAGGACGGAGTCCTTGGGCTTCCAATTTCAGAACCAGGACCGTTCGGTGCCTGTGGCTGCATGGGCCACCAAATCGCGGTTAAAACCAAATCCCTTTGAAGGATCTCCAGTTATTCTAGCCTTAATTGCGCTGTCAGTTTGTTTGTGGAAGAGTAGGCTTGGTTAAAGCACAGTGCAAGAGCAAAACACCCGCGAAGCAATTTGCATAGATTGACTCTGCAATTGCAAGTTTCACGACTCAAAGGGGAAGCGGGTATATATGGAATCAAATAGAGAAGAGACAGAGATATACATATATATGATACGTGCTGATTCGAGTCATAAAGAGAATTTGTGGGCGGGAACAGCTACTGGCAAAAGGTAATCGCAAATCGCGGTCCCAAATCCGAGCACATTGACAACCTAGGAGGTGAAAATAGGTTCTGCAATGCAAGTTCAGCCAGTTAATAGATGAATAGCAGACTCAATACTCTTCGGTTGCTCTTCAGAACGACGCATTACTTTTCAATCACTACATTGCTGCCCTTTTCCACAAATGTGGTAGGTTGTGCTCCTAGGAGATAACACAAAATTTCAATTTAACCTTTTGTTTAGCCACCCTAATGTTCCCTTCACCTGATCAACGCTACGTTTAGCCGTTCTTTTCTTTGTTTTTTTGTGGTCCTTTTCATTTTCTTTCAGGACAATCGCGCGTCGAAGGTGGAGAGAAGCTGCTTCGGAAAGGACGTGTCCACTTGGCGCGAAGAGACACAGTATTCAGTATTGATGATGATGAAACATCAGCCGTGAACGTCTCCTAATTGTGAACAAAAACAGGGGGAAGATACGTACTCTGTTGATAATTTGTCCCCGTGATTAAAAACTTCCGTGTGGAAAGATTAGTAAAGTGCTTATACAGTACTCGGTAGTGAACTTAAGAGTATTACTCTGGCCAAAAAGAATTGTCCTCAGTCAGTCTTTTACCACTGTAACCTTTCATCATGAAAGTAACTTTACTTCCAAGCTCTTGAAATTCAAGTAACTTCTCCATGCTAATAATCACTGTGTATCTAGAGGATGTAAGTTTAATCATATTTGTGAATACTAATTTCCTGATGTAGTTAGTAATTTCTACCTTTAAATGTTCCTTATTCATGTGATTAATGAATTCCCTTGTGAAATAACTCACTGTCGATATATCTATTACAAGTTTCATGTATATGTAAGTGTTCTTCCATAGAAAAAACGATCTAGTAACTTTACCTGAATGCGAAAATAAAAGCAAGGACAGTATTAAACTTCAGAAATATACGTGCTGAATAATTTGCACTTGCACCCATAGAAAAATCCAATACACTCAAGTGACACTGTTCCACTGCAGCATTCCTGGATGATTCCTACTATGCACCATCCGCAGTTGATAAGTTCGAAACAAAGCATTTCGGAAAATCCCTTTCGCCTTAATGCCTTGCATCTTCCAAAAGACATTTCTCCAAGGCCGAACCAAACACACCCAATGCAACGGCAAGCCATTCTCAGTAAATCTGCATAAACCAAGCTTTCTTTTGAATATGATTTCGAATAAATAATCATTTGCAATTCCTCTAGATCAGCTACCAATGAAAGGAACAAAAGAAAGAAGCGAGGCAATTTACATTGGATTCAATTTATAATGCAATGGCTCCAAGCAGAATTCTAAGTAAAGCAACAGTACTCAAGAATGTGTGTACCATAGGCCTTGTGTTAGTTTATTTATACAAAGATACAGAAGGAGAATAATGATCAACTATCACTGAGGAAAACAGAATGATCGATCCTCTTCAGTTATAGATTTTACCTGTCGGCTTCCATTTGCGTAAACAAACCAAATGGTATAACAGCTAAACCTGAGCTGGTGGTAGTTCATCTTCTCCATGTAAACCCAACGCAAAGAGTTTCTCCCTAATCTGTTGCAGCTTATTTGCAATTCCACTCATGCTCATCCGTCTTCCAGGTGCACTGTACGAACACGCAACTCCAATATTGTACACCATAACCAAACACTCTTGAAATAGGCCATGGCTTTCGACAAGCCAATGTTGGGGCCTACGGAGGCCTAAATGACTTTCTCTTTCTTGAAGTAGAACATTGTCTGTAATTTCGAGTACTCGTCCAGGCAAAGATTTTGCGACAAAACTATGAAGAGTCAAATCATCTTTGAATATGTCATCAGTAGGACTCAACCCTGTAAACATCTCCAATAAGAGAATACCGTAACTGTAGACGTCCCCTTCTCTTGAAATCTCGCATCCCTGTGCATATTCTGCCACACATTCAAATCATAGTGCATGTTAAATTGGAGTGTGGATCTTCAAGTATAATGTACCCAAAGACAATAAGAGTTAACATTAGCTACCAAACTCCAGAGAGAGAGAGAGAGAGAGAGAGAGAGAGAGAGAGAGAGAGAGAGAGAGAGAGAGAGAGAGAGAGAGAGAGAGAGAGAGAGAGAGAGATTACCTGGTGGAGTGTAGCCAATTGTCCCTCTAAGACCCACTGAGCTCATCGCATTTACTACAGTATCAACGAATGATCCAAGAAGGAATTTCGCCAATCCAAAGTCGCCAACATGTGCGACCATATCCGTATCTAAGAGGATATTACTTGGTTTTAGGTCACAATGAACAATGGAGATGTGGCAATGATGATGAAGATAATCTAGTGCAGAAGCAACATCACTAGCTATATTTATTCTCTGAATGAAATTCAGCCTTTTCGGGAGCTCATTTCCATCAGATGTTGCGCTTTGGTGTAGCCATCGTTCCAAGCTTCCATTGTCCATGAATTGACAGACTATGGCCTTAAAATCATTTCCTTGATAATCACTACCCGAGCAAACTGTTAGTATCTTCAAGAGATTTCGATGTCTGATGTTCTTTAATGCCTCGCACTCCACTATGAAGCTCTTCAAAGCACCATAATGATCTAAATGAAGCACCTTCACGGCAACAACAATTCCACTGTCCTCGAGTATCCCTCTATAAACAGAACCAAAGCTCCCAACACCTACCAAATTCGCCGAAGAAAAGCCATTTGTTGCTTTTAGGAGTGCTCCATATGTCACGTTCAGACGTGAATCATTTATCGAACTCGAAGCTGGTTCATTTACTTTCTTCTTCAACCAAAAAAGATATATAAAAGTTAGAATAAGAGTTATTCCAAGAACCCCGAAAATAATGGAAACAGACAATTTTACTATATTTTTCTTTCTGCCCTTGGTGCTTTTGTAGATGCAGCTGGGGAGGTGAAATTCTGGCAGTCCGCCGCAGAGCTCATTGTTCCCAATAATGGAAGTACCAGTAACATTCTTAAAGACTCCTTCATGTGGCAAGATGCCTTCAAACTTATTGTACGATAAATTCAGAAGTTTCAAGGAGCGAAATGCTGCTAAAAATTCTGGAATCTGGCCTGACAAATTATTGCGTGAAAGATCTAGCTCTTCGATGCCTCCTAATGACCTGATTGATTGAGGAATGGACCCATGGAAGAAGTTGCCCCCCATCCTTAGTGATGTCAATGAAGTGCAATGACCTAAACTACTAGGGATTTCACCTACCAACAAATTGTCTGAGATGTCCAAAGCAGTCAAAGCTCTCAAGTTGCCAACATCTGTGGGTAGAACCCCATTTAGATGATTACCAGACAAGTCCAGAATGATCGCTAACGATGAGAGACCTAGAAGCTGTGGGGGTATGGCACCACTCAGATTGTTATCATACAGATAAAGCATATTAAGAGACCGGCAGTTCGACAGATTTGAAGGAATTTGCCCATGAAACTTGTTGCCCCCAAGAGATAGCATAATCAACTCGGTTAGATTTCCCAAGAAAGATGGGATAGTCCCCCCTAGGTTGTTATTATGTAAATATAGCAGCGCTAAACCTTGTAGAGCCCGCAAATTTGAGGGGATAGCACCTGAAAGCTTGTTGGAATACATGGCCAAAGATGCCAGGTTGATAAAGTTCCCGATTTCTTCTGGAATCTCACCAGATACTTGATTCTCCACTAAAGAAATTTCTATGAGAGTGGTGGATAAATTACCTATGCATTTAGGTAGCACCCCACCAAACTTGTTCGTCCCAAGATCCAACGACTCTAATTTGGTGCTGTTAGTTAACGAACAAAGAAAGCTCAGGTCTTCAGGTTTTCCACTTCCAAGCTGATTACTACCGACTAGAAATCTGCTAAGCTTATACAACTTTTCTAAAGAAGGTACTTTTCCGGAAAATCTGTTAAGACTAAGTTGAAGTGAGCCTAGCTTTGTGCAATTCGATATCCATAGAGGAATCGACCCCTCAAGTTGGTTCATAGCAATGCTAAAAAATTCAAGATCCGGGGGTTTGAGGCCTATGCCTGCAGGTAGAGTCCCCTGTATCCGGTTGTCTCCAGCATCAAAATCAGTGAGCAAAGAGAGATTGAGTAACGAAGATGGAATTGTACCTGAGAATCTATTTCCTCCAAAGTCAAGTTGTTGCATGTTTGTCAGGTGGCCCAGAACTTGGGGAATGCTCCCGCCCAAGTTGTTTCGGGTTAAATAAAGGAAGTACAATGAAGATAAGTTCCCAACGGAAGAAGGAACACTCCCGGTTAGATTGTTCCAACCCAAGTCGAAATATTGTAGTTTCGGCATTGAACCGAGCTCTCTAGGAATTTCTCCAGTTAGTTCGTTATACCCAAGTCTGAGGGTGACCAAGTTTGAGCAACCTGACATGTTTTTAGGAATTTCGCCAACTAGTGAATTGTTGTCCAATCTTAGGATGCGCAGGCGGTGCAACCGGCCGAGTTGTTGGGGGATTTCTTGATTGAAGCTATTGTTTTGTAGCAACATCTCCCTTAAGAAGCTGAGGTTTCCAATATGAGGAGAGATTGATCCGGAGAGTCCTTGTGATTGCAAGTCCAAGACCATGACCCTCCTGTGCCTGCGGCCGCACGTAACGCCATGCCACTGGCAAAACCCGATGCTATTGTTCCATGAGTTGAGCACACCGAAAGAATCTATGGGTATGCTGGCCTTAAATGCAAGCAACGCAAGTATGTCCGTTTCATTGGTGGTAGAGGAGACTTGGTTAAAGCGCAGTGCAAGAACAATACCAAGGAGCAAATGGCATGATCGAAACTCTGCAAAACTCGTGCTTGCGAGTTTCATGACTCAAAGCGCAAGAAAACGGGTAGAGATGAAAAGCAAAGGCAAGAAGAAACAAGAGGCAGGATCAATGCTAGAGGAAACTGCGAAGAGATCAAGAAGAAGGTGTCGATTTTTTTTGGACAGCTTGTGCTTTTCGTCTTTCTAGTTTTTATGGGTCGTTCAGTGCTTTATAGAGAGAGAGAGAGAGAGAGAGAGAGTTTCTTCCGGTCGAAGTGCTTACGGCAAGGAAAAGAAAGAGTTTATCTTCCCAATGAAATGCAACTAATGGAACTCTTTTTCTTTTTAGGAAAAAGTAGTCATTATGGTTGATGAACTTTGTCCATTCAATACTTTTGAACCGTAATTGGTTTCCATGGAATTGTTTGACATGAAAATTTGTTGCTATAGTCGGCGGATTTTGATTATTATAGCATAGTTTGGCTAACTTTTGCTAGGAAAATCTCATTGAATTAACCATTTCTAGAAAATTTACCAAAAAATGTTGGAAACATATAGCGATTGTGGCAATTCAGTGATAAACCTTTCTTTTTTGCTGGTTCAATTCTAAACCTTTTACAGTTGCATTAATTCAGTTCCATCCGACCAATCTTGGCTTGACAACGGAACTCCGGCGGCTAAGTTTAACCAATGATAACCTGCTAGATGGCGCCACATATTTTTATTGAAGATCTCACAGTTCTCACTCTCGTATTCAGCATATAAAATTAATTAGTAGTAACCTTATTATGAGAAGGTGTTAATTTTTTCTATTCATTTGAAGGACTCCTCTTTTCTGTTCTTTTTATGCAGACAAGTCAAGACAATGGATGCCATTCAGTGGATAACAAACTATCAACCAAAGATGGTCTCTGGCCTCATATTGCCGCGGTAGAGCTGCTGTAATGTTCTCTTGGCCCGGTCCGATCACAGTCCGCATGGACCACAGGGGCCACCCACAGCTGTCGGTCACGTGAGTTTCGCGTCGTCCACACATATTTGAATGGCTGTGATTGCACGTGGTCGCACTCAAAGTATTTCCCCGTGCGTCGGGCTGGAAATTTCCGAGAGGGCGGCCCTTCAAGTTCAATTAGTGCGATGCCTACACATAGCAAATTCAAAGTGGGAGTCTACTGTGTGAAGGGGGCCGTTGAACCGAGTGCTTCCCTTTCAGGTCCAATCAGTGCAATGCCCACGCATATGAAATTCGAAGTGGAGTCTACTGAGTGAAGGGGCCGTTGCATCAAGCGCAAAAAGCACAATCAATGTCACACCCCAATTCTTCAGGAAAAAGGGCATGACACCGCCCTTTTTAATCAAAAGACGCAGCCTCAAACAAAACATAATATATATATATATATATATGATAACAATGTCATATATCCACAAAATATCAGATCTCTTCTACTAACAAAATGATAAACATACGTGTCTTCCACATCTAGCACGAACTCACAAACTATATACAATTATCCAAAAATATAACCCCAAAAGTCCTGCAGCTAACGTACTCACGATCCTACTTGCGACTCGCCATAGAACCTGAAAAACAAAAGATATAAAGGAGTAAGCGAACCACAACTCAGTGAGAAGTACAAACTCTTCTAAGCGGATCGAGAAATTACTATGCATTCATAAAAGTAAATCAGATATCAACTCATAATAATAACAAACTATCAATGGTCTAATCCATTGATTAATCTCATCAAAACAATCTTCGATGGTCTATCCACCGAATAATCTCATACTCGTCATCCACTATGGTCACTTTTAACGCCGTGACAAGGCGATCAAGTTTACCCCTCTTGGTTAGGTCTGCCGCCTATTTTGGCCGGCAGTTCGGCTTAATGACGTCCTAACAGTATGCATACTTTCCTCACCTCAGTGGGTTCTAAACTTAGAGATATGAGCAGTAACCACAATATCAAATCCAGGAAAAACCACAATCATTTAGTTTCATAGACTAAATCCGCAGTCTTCCTCAAACATATTTCTCAAATAATCAAAAGGGCAGCAATAGCTTGATCCTGTTCATGCAAGAAATAATGCTCGAAACATCTTTTTTCGTTACTTTGTCAAAAAAACTAAATAAAAAAAACACGTACTCATCTTTAAGGACATGAGTTTTATAAACTCTTACAAGAGAAAGTACAACTCACCTTAAAATTCGAATACCCAACTATAGTAGTTACTCGAGTCGCAAGACTTGAAATCCTAGAAAGAATAATGAAAAACAAAATCAAAAGCTAGAAAATTACTACGCTAGCGAACAATTGGACTAAACGACCCATAAACGTCGATAACTCGACACGTAAATACTAAAAAGCTGCTGGTCGCGTAATGGACAGCTCGCGTGCCGAATTTCAGAAATTTCGTTCGGGCAAACCGTAAACCCGATTTACGAACTGTCGAAGCCATTAGCTCCATAACATCCTTAAGTTTGTTTCCTGCTTTGTTCACAGCTAAACAACACCAAAATCAGGCCCCATGACACAAAAATCTCCAAAATTCGAGTTTTTCAGTACTAATTGCAAGAACTTCCTTAACTTTCTCATACGAACCCCGATTAAAGCTATCTTACTGTCCATACGAAGCTTATTCGACGTACTACAAAAGTCCCAACAGGTTCAACCTCAGCAGGCAACTTAAAATTAAGGAAATCAGGCCCTGAAAATTACTATTCACGTTGACAGATTGAGCATTGAAATTGAATTGCTCGCTTCGGGCAAACTACAATACCAAATTGCGATCCGTCAAATCCTACAGCTTCATAACATCCTAAAGTTTCATTCTCAAGTAAAAAAGCAACTAAACTCTCAAGAAATCAGACACAACGACTCAGTTGAATCCCTAAAATCCGAAAGTCGGTTCAATAGGAGAAACAAGAGTGTCAGAACTTACCGGACGTTGCTATTTGGTGTCGGGATAGCTTGGCGAGATAAAGAGACTTGATTGTGAGGAAAACCCCTTTCTTTCTCCTCTTCCCTTTCCCTTCTCCTTTCTCTTCTTTCCTTTCTCTTCTTCTTTTTCTTTGTCTCTTCTTTTCCTTTCTTCCGTTTACGTGGAAGACTCCCGATCTCCTGCCCTTTTTTTTTTTATTCAAGTGGGTCCCACCCTCTTCTTTGACCTAGTCAAAAGAGGCAAATATTACAATCAAGTTGTATATGTTGGAAATATGGATTGATATCATCCATGATTGATTTGATATAATTATGGATTGATTTGATGCGATTATGTCTCGACTAATTGAATCAATTTGTCCGTGATTGATTTGTAGAATTGGGAAGTACAATCTTATAGAATCTTCTTTTGTTATTCCTTTCTAGCACTATAAATAGTGCAGAGTCCTTGTACATTAAAAGATAGAGAAATACAATTACAGTTCCTCTCATAAACTTCATTTTCTGTCATGGTATCAAAGCTTTTCTTCCTGGCTTAGCTTCCACATCCCTAAATTGCCTCCGGTCTAATTTTCTGTCTTGTCCTTGCAATATCAACCCTGCAAAATAAGGTAGCCACCCCAGAGGAATTTAGTTCTATTTGATGATACCATGTCTAAGAACCAAGATAACACCAATGACCACCCACAAGTTTCAAATCAAATTGATCCACCCACAGTGCAACAGTCCTCTGTCACAATACCTCTTGTTCTTGTGGCTCCAGCTCCCGTAATTGTTCCTGGGAAAACTCAGTGGGCACTAGTCCACTGGAATCCGATGCAATGACAATGGGTCGCTGGGTCAGGTCAAACGTGGGCACAACAAAGCTCGCTTGGAGAAGAAATTATTCTGGGTCCCGGGATGAATTCCTGCTCGGCTTCCCAACCCGATTTTTACCTAACGCTTTTCTAGTAAGTAGCGGGCGACCTGAGCCTGGTGACCCACTTTATATGTCGCCAGCCGACGGACCAGAGCTCATTCTCATCAACATCCAACTCGCCAGACCAGACAATTATAACGTTTGGGCTCGGGATCTCAGGCGAGCCCTCGTCACCAAAGACAAGGATGGCTTCCTCGACGGAGCCGTCCCTTTTCCGACCGACGAGCGACTACAACGGTATTGGCGGAAGTGCAACCAATTGGTTCACACTTGGATTGGCAATTGTCTTACCACAGATGTCGCCACCGGTATTCCTCTCACTGAGGATTCAAGAACAATATGGTAAAACATTCGCGAGATGTATGGGAAATAAGATCGAGCAAAATTGTTCACTATTACTCAAGCCATATCCGAATTGAAATAGGGGAATTTTTCGATTACTACGATTTTCAATCGACTTTCGGCACTGCGGAATGAACTCGAGGCCGCCGAAGAACAACTCGAGGACCCAAGAACACACTCCGACAATACTGAGATATGAGAGAGAGAGAGAGAGAGAGAGAGAGAGAGAAAATTACCCGATTTCTGTTGATCTTAAACGAGACATACTCGTCCTTCAGGTCACAGATTTTGGCGATACTTTTCCACCCCGACTTGTATGACCTGCTTCTGAAAACCCTCCGCCGAGCAAAATAAATGAAAGTTCTCGTGTGTGTGTGTTTTAACTTCTGTATGGTTCATTTCTTCGAGCATCCAAACATCTTCAACTTGGGTGAGCCGAACCATAATATCAATAAGCCGAGCAAATATGTCCTGATTTTATAACTCGCTCATGATCAGATGGAAGAATAGTTGCAGATTTGTCCAAGAGAAGATTTCTCTATACTACTTGTTTTTCACTTGCAAATGAAAAGACCGAGTCATAAGGAATAATCTGAAAAAGAAAGCATAGACCCCTTTCAATCTTATGCTTGCTCGTGATTAATAAGGACAAGAACTTTTACAAGGGTTTTAATCTTGCGCGAAAAGTTTTTATCAATATTCCTCGAAAGAAAGCATACTATTGAAAGGAATGTAATTCACAATAATCGCTTTTGATCAATTTCGAGAGGAACGAATTACTCAAAAGTGCGAGGCATAATAACGTGTTTTAAATTTAATTGAAGATACGGCATCCAAATCAAGGCCGTTTTGTTAAGAACGAGAGTAATTTGGACATCTATCTCGTCATTAAATTCAAAACAACGCCGATATTCTCGGTCAATTATCGTGGATTACCAGCGGCGCACAATCATGCATGAACCAATTCAAGTGTATAATTCCTTCTAGCGAAATTGGGGTTGGATTACCCTATACGACCAAAAAGGTCGTGTAAGATTTCCAAGTTTAATTTCCTCTAAAGGAATTATAAACTTGACTTGGGAGTATTCGGATGATTAGAGAAAATGCCACTATCACATTCCCATGACCCGTCAAAAGAAATACAACCAAGTTCCATCTGAATGTATACACCAATAGATCCCTAATACAATCACTCTAAGGGGTGAGATAGAGAAAACCCCGGTAAAAATAAACCCTATACAAGAAGACTAGTAATGGAAAATGAAACAAAGGAATGTGATCCTAATGTTTAGGGATGCCCCAGTTTCGATCTGTGTCTTCAGGATCACTTGCCCCAACTCGTCATCTTCATTGGATGATACCTCAATAATGTCCATAGTATTCTCCTTATCGCACACTCGGTGTTCGTCGTGGGATATCACCCTCATCGTCTTCTGTCAAGGGCGTTGGGGACAAACGCACATACCTATTCTCGAAACGGCGTTTAATCTAATCACCAGAATGCAATGGATGAAATGCCTATATTTACATGAACAGTGATAGATTTGGGGGGATAGAGAGTCTTACCAACCCAACTCGTCGACTTATGTGCGGTTTTAGGTGTACCAACCGCCCAAAGACATGCGCATGAAACAAGTGATGGTAAACTTCTAAAAATCAGAGGGTTTGGCACCTAAGGTCAAGGTTCCCACCTCGAGTTCTAGAAAGAGCCGATTCCATTGCACAGCTATCGTTGCATTGGGACTCGATCCATAGTTCGAAGTGAGCGGAATTGAAAAGTGGATTACCCCGTGTTTTTCCTCACGGAGATTCCATTTTCAATTCCTTCTATTGTGTTCCTAAAGACGGCGCCCGGGGTTTTAGGCGCGGTTGTGTGTGTCCACGTGTCGTGATCATCACAATGCAAGTCATGCACAACAGTTTATCAATCAGCACTTCAAATCATCCACACAACATACATTCCTACGCCCAACCTGCATAAGACAATGTTAATCACGGACTACATCCCTTATTTCTCCAATCTGCAAAAACATTTAACACCTCAAGGGTTAAAGTACGTACCTCACCTTGAAGAGCATCTGCATAAAACATGTTAGAAAAATCAATCAACTTTTTAATCGGCTCAAGTTCTCTAAAGTCCCCAGCGAAGTCGCCAGTCTGTCGCGACCCTCTCGAGGTTGCACGAAAGGCTCTCGAGGGCTAATGGGCCGTCTAGTCTGGTCGGACGCGGGCCTCTCCCAAGGCCCGTTACCCAAATCGCAACGGAGGTATGCGTAGTCGACCTTCAGTGTGGTCTGGTGACATGTGCTAAGTGTGCATGCCATGGAGTCGCCACCAATCATTTTTTGGAGGGTATGATTGGACCACCCTATTGAATAGTCGGGAGTTTCTATTCAATTCTGCGATAACCAGAGAAATGGGTTCGGGGACTTAGTTACGTCAACTGTCCGAGTTGACGCCCTTTCGGTACCTAAGTTGACTGAATTTTCTGACCTAAGATTTCATGCAGATGAGTGGGGTACGAGTCCTAAATCTAGGAGTTCATGCAGATAGGAATGACTATCCTAGTAATCACAATCAATGATAAAGTGCACAAATCAATGAATTCAAATGTACAAATAAATCACATGGCATTCCTAATAAGGCCATATTGGCCTAGAGAAGCATCAATCAGGCTTAGGAATGATTTAGACATGATTTTGCCCATCAGGGGCAAAATCGTAATTTTGAGACAAATGGGACAATTTGCCCAAAAAGGACAAAATCATCATTTCGGAATGAATCCGGAGTCAAAAACAGGTTTGGTCACTCAATTGACCCATTTCCTATTTTTTGGCAATTTTCGTGATTTTCGGGAATTTTAGAAACCGATTTACCATTCGAAGGGTAAAATCGTCATTTTCTAAAAATGAAAATGAAATGTGGAAATCTTAGACATAAGGTTTAACCACCCATCTGGCCCATCACCAAATTCTAAGCAATTTCCACAATTCATCATAATATCAAAGACGATTTACCCTTTGAGGGGTGAAATCGTCATTTTGGATTAAAGGGGAGAAAATCCCAAAAATGAAAACAAATCAATTTTTTGTCATTTTCAGCCTTGGACAATTTTTAGAATTTTTCTGCAATTTTTCTTAATTTTTTTGTTTTTCTTTAATTTTTCCATTTTTTTGGCATTTTTGATTTATTAATATTTTTTTTATATTTTCAGAAAATATTTTAACAAAAAGCATGTCTTTAACAATAGATAACACTCAACCAGATAAATAAGCTAACCACTATACTGAAACAAACACATGCAAATTAAGTCTATAATAGCAAAACATACTTGATTGGACACCGGCCTTCAATCGCCAAGCCCCGATGTGCGCTATTCTCCATGTGCGTCGCAGTCAAATAGTCGAGTCAGGGTTGGCGGCGGTCTACGAAAAATCCTTCGACTCGAAACTCGAACTCATTTGGACCGCGAACTTCAATTTTGTCTAATTGGCCCAAACCTTCAATTAAATTGGCCCATGGGCCTCGAATAAGACCCAAATCTTGCAGCCCAACCTTTCCAGACATGGTCCAACTACTGCAGGTGTGGCCCAAATCAGCTTAGGCCTCGACCCAATTCGGCTGGCCCAAAAACAGGCCCAAACCGCATCTGTCCCCAAAAACAAGCCCAAGCCGCATCTGTCCCAAACCACCAACGGAGGAAGCAGTGGAATCTCGGGGCTGAGCAAGACTGGTTCGTCGGCCTAGGGCTGGTGGCCGGAGTAGTGGCAGACGGCGGAGCTCCAAGGAGGTCAGAGGAAGACGTCGGCGGCCGGTGGTGACTCGCGGTGGTCGAAGCAGTGGCCGACAGCCACGAACAGGAACGGAACCAACATTAGGAATAGGAGAACCCGAGAGGCCGGGGAATCTGTCGGGGCTGTTTCCGGTGGCAGTGGACGTCGGTCGGCTCCGGAGTTGTCAGTGGTCGTCTAAAGGGGGTCAGAGGAGGACGTTGGTGGTCGGGTCTTGGCGGAGGAAAGTTACGGGACGACAGAAACCGAGCTCAAACAGAATCGAGTCGGAAAACAGAGCTTCGGTTTAAGCTCTCCGACGACTCTGTGACGATTCCCGACGGCGCGAGGCCATCGGAGGAGGTTGAGGGGGGCGTCAGAGGGTGACAATGAGGCTAGACAGCGACGAGGCAAGGGCGACTGGCCATCAAGAGCGATGACAAAGACTGACGAAGCTCGAGCAGACTTTCGGTTCCTAAAACAGGGCACGGGGGCCGACGGGTCTTTTGGGCCTTCTTGGTGACGTGTGGCGTTCGGACTGGAGTCGAGGAGTTGATGAAGATCAGAGGAGCCGCCCGGTGGTGTTCGGAGGGGACGAAGGTGGTCGCAAGGACTGCGGACCGCGAAACGCCCACTGAACCCGAGAACAGAGCATGGGGACGCCGGGCCTGTTCTTGGCTTACTGGCAGCACACGGCGGTCGGGAGGATGGTTGGGGATGATGTCGTGGCTGGGGGAATAGTGGTGGCACATGTGACTAGGCGAAGACGGCAGCGGCTAGGCCTGTCGCATGGGTCATGCATGGCCAAATAAAAAAAACTGATGTCATGAACCTCTCACGGTATATCTCTCGTCTCATTCCCCTCTCTCTCCGTTCGGTTCCCCCTATTTTATGCGAGGCAGTGGCTATGCTGATGATGATGGTGGCCGTGACCAGGTGAGCCGGATGGAGGAAGAGATGGTCTCCGTTTTCTTCCTTTTTTTTTTCGCTGGGGGTGCTTTCAACTAAAATAAATAGAAGATGAAGAAGAAGAGCGAGCGGGCCAAGGTGTCGTGGGGAAAGAAGCAGGAAAGAGAGAGGGAGCGGTGGTGGAGAGAAAAGCAAAATAAGAAAAATAAAATAAAATAATAATAATAATAGTGAAAAGGAGAGAGGGAAAATAATAAAATAAAAAAATAAAAAGGAGAGACAAAATCCTTAATTAAACATACACTTTTTCTTTTGCTTTTTCTTTTAAATGATGGTGTTTCACACATTTTCCTTTAATTATTGCTAATATTTTTGTCAAGTTCAATTTTATGATGATCAAAGAACACTTAAAATCGAACCTGAATTTTACTGTTTTATGAGGTCAGAAAATAGATAAAATAAAAATAAAAATACCGACTATTTTTATATAATTTTTGTGACCTCAAATATTATTTTTCTTGATTTTCTTCTTTTCTTTTTTTTTGTATTTTTCGAAAATATTAAAAAAATGAAAATTATGAAAATTATTTTTTTGGTCAAAATGGTTCCTAAGGCCAAGCCAAGGCTTCCAAAGTTGATTTTGTGATTTTATGATCTTTTTTCGATATTTTTAATTAATTTTAAAGAATAAAAATCACAATAATAGATGGTCAGAAATCAGGTGTCAACAGCTGCCCCTCTTTGAGAGGGATCTCATTAGAGGTTTCTCTCAAAGATAAGATGGCACCTGATTCCTAACCGACTCAACTGGGAAAATGAGAGAAGAAATGCTATGACATCGAATCCTTAAGGCTCTCTGATGAAAACTCAAATTAATCCCTGGTTTGCTCTAACAATTTGAATATGGGCCGGAGTGAGAGAGGCTTACCTGAATCTCACCTGTCGGATGCATGCCGGTTGCGACAACTTTCAAGCAGATACCTAGGACTCATCATTCAGGATATCCTATGGAGATTAAGCTCAGACCTGTATGGTAGGTCATACCATCATGGGATTCCTAACTGGTAGGAACCTAAGGAGGGCACATCCGACGCCCTGGGATTTGCCAAGGATTTTGATCCGTATGGTGGACCGGACCTTTGTGTCGATGCTTATGGCGGTATTTACCAATGAGTTGACCCTTATGGCGGTTTCTACCATGAGTTGACCCTTCAGGCGGTTTCTACCTTGAGTTGACCCTTCAGGCGGTTTCTACCTTTGGTTTGACCCTTCAGGCGGTATCTACCTTTGATTTGACCCTTCAGGCGGTTTCTACCTTGAGTTGACCCTTCAGGCGGTTTCTACCTCGAGTTGACCCTTCAGGCGGTTTCTACCTCTGTTTGTTTTGAAAAGGGGTCTCATGACGAGGGTTCTCCACGTCCGATGAGACTGCTTGATTTTGTTTAAAAGGGGTCCCGAGACGAGGGTTCTCCACCTCCGATGGGGGCCTGTTTGATATTGAAAAAGGGTTCTATCCTCATCCCTTCTTTTAAAAGACCCCGAAATTTGTCTGGAATTCAGTTTTGAAGCGGCGAAAGATTTTATCTTGACAAAGCTTCACTTGAGTCTGTTGAGGCGACATTCTGGGAGATTAGTGTTTCCAACGGATCCTGCAGAAGTTCGAGCCTGAAAAATTTTTCTTCACCAAGAAAACATTAGCAATCTTAGGGAAGACGACGGTTGTCCTTCTGACAAAACCGTATGATTTAAGTCGTAATCATGAAATGTGCGTTTTGATGCTGGAGGTTATCCAAAGCATTCTTGCAACATGCAAATGTGATCACAAATCCCTTGCACGGAAAATCTGGATCAACAGTTTGAAAATTCCAAAAAGAGTTTGTTCAAAACATCAATTGGAATATTTCTCGACAAGGAGGCCATCTCACCTGTTTTGAGGTAATGATTTTTAGGGGATGCACTCAATTCCCTACTGACTTGTGCCTAGGTTTTAGGCTCATTCGCAGCGCATACATTTTGATCCGTCGGAAGGTCTTTCACGGGACCGTAATGTTGGGCTTGGATATTGGTTTTCAAGGGGGACCCGCTTTGGAGTCGAGGCCATTGTATGAAAGTCTTCACCATCTGTTCCGGGTTTACAAGTCGAGAACCCTGCAAAATGAGAAAGAAATAGTCTTGCTCGTACCTCTTCGAGCTAAGTTATATGTTAGCCCAAGTGTCTTAGTTAGAGAAGACTGTTTCAGGGTTGTAACATTGGTAGGATTGGGGACCGAAAAAGGCTTGTTTTTGGCCCAGAATTCGTGACGGGTTTGACATTGGTGATCATTGCTGATTTGCCACCTGTCCTTTCTTTTCTGCATCTTTAGCCTTTGAGGCGCGCAACCTATCTTGCGGCGTGCACCAGCTCTTTAAAGAGCGTCTCTTGTTGCATTCAGAGACTGACTCTCTCTATGTCTTTGTTCTGCGCTTGATAGCATTTTGGGGAGCAGCCCTTTCAGATTTGGCTCCTTTAGGGATTTTCTCTTTTCCCATCCGGCTTCATTGTGGATCAATCAAACAACTTACACGAGTATCGGCCTTGCTTTTACCAGGCACTTTGCTTTTTCTCGATGTCGTGGATTCTTTTCTCATTTTCATCTTTCTTTCTTTTTTTTTTTTCTTTTTTTTTTTTGAAATCCCTTAGTCTTGAGCTCTTCCGTTTCTAAAGTGATGCTGCGTCCATCTTGAAATGTGCAATGATCACCAACGGGCTCATGAAACGAATTTGCAGGCTCGACTTGGCTATGCAAAGGATTCGGTGTGTGGGATAGAGAAATGAATGCTTCTCATCATCCTATGGCACTTGGATTACCATATAAACAACACACAAAGATTAATGTTAGTCCGAGCAAGAAAATTTCTAACCATTTTCTCCTGATGCTGCTGGGCTCATCTTCATTTTGCCCCGATGTGGGGTGGTTCTCGACAGGGCTAAGAATGAAAACCGCCGTTCAAAGGGGTTATCAACGGTCACCTGTAGTGTTTAGGGGATATGAAACGAATGCCTCCGTCGTCCCAACCCATGTAATCGCTGCGAATGGTCCCTACTTCCGTAGGTCCAGATTTTGCTATCTGATCCGCTCCACTTCTCTCTTAAATGTGTATAGGACGTGTTTTGACTAGGCTTGCCTCTCTTTTGAGTAAACTTCCTTTTGAATGATTTGACAAATAATCATATTTGGAAAAATTCATTTCTTTCTTTCCCAAAATTTATCCATCGAGGGGATTTTGTGATGTATCGTGCATGTCTTATTCATGCTTTGGGCAACCTCCCGATTTAAATCATGAACATCGATGCATTGGATAATTTTCATGACGGCTGAAAGTATTTTAACATTTTTTTGTCTCCAGCTAACTGGGAAAGGGATACTTACCTACCTGTCGTGGCTGCAGACCCCTGAAAATGTAAAAGAAGCATATCATTGCATGTTCACGAATTTTTCGAAAATCGAAACGATACATCCTACCCTTGGTCATGTACTCTAACGAGTAGTACATGGGATGTAAAAACCTGTTCGTCTGTAAGGCGATTCCCCTGTCAAGGATAAATAACGAGTATCAATTCATATTCTCAAATTCAAGACAAATTGGAACGATACAACTTTACTCTTGGTTCTCATCCCGTTCTGATGTTGCGTATTGATATGAACAACATCTATCAAATCCGCCTATCCATTCTTGGAGTGTTTGCAACATCAATGGTTCATCTGCCCCCCAGTTAGGCAACGTCTGTTCTGTTATTCGAACAAATGGCTCCTTGAGTGATTTATCCACGTTTATCACCTGAGAAGGGAAAGAAAGGAGACATTACTTCGGTATTCGATTGAAGATCGTTTAGGAACGATACATCGTTTTACCAAATAGGTGGCTTCGCGGCCAAACGTATTTCGTATTGTAGGGGTAGATCTCATTATACTCCGCGGGTGATAGTCATTGTTCGGGGAACTTGCTCCACGGATTAAGCGATTAATCCACGGCCCTCGGCTTGAAGATGCTCAAAGGGTGATGTTGACACTCACGCGCAATTAGCTCTAGACATTAATGAAAGATGTTCCCGTGGGAACCTTACAGTGCGATCAACAACATATTCAATAGGAGTGTTCCACCCCTTTCGTCTAAGCATTTTTCATCGAGTAACCATGCCTTGCATCAGACGTTTGGTCACCTGCCTTGCGTCACCACTGTGATGGCCCTCCGGCTCCAAATTGATCGAGCCAAAGATTGAACTCATCGCCAAGGAAATTGCTCGGGTCTTCGAGCCATTGATGTTCAAGTTGGGTATCAACAATTGTTGGGAGCAGATTTCTTTCATCGCCTTCATTGTGAGGGACTGGAGTCTTTGAGCTGGAACCTTCATCATTGCCATGTTGGGGTCGAGACATACATTCCTGAAGAGTATTGATCCAAGTGTCCAGCTCCTTATCAAGGAAATCGCCTGTTCTTTCTAGCCCTTGGTGCCCATATTGGGTGTCGTCGACTGCAGGTGAGGGATTCCTCTCTTTGCTCTCGCCGTGAGCAATTTGATCCCTCGAATTGGGACTTCCTCCGATGACCGGCAGGTTTATATGTGCACTCTCTACCAATGCCAGATCTGCTTCAGGGACAGCATTAATGACTGATTCGCGCTCAAACTGAGGAATCTCTATGTGCTGGAACTGTGGCATATACTCTTGAGGAGTATTGAGATAGCTCGGCGGAGCATTCTGATTTGGGTTAGAGGAGTCGCTGACACGACTGCTAGTCCCGTCATTGCTGAAACACGGTTGGGTGCTCTTGGCTCTCCAATCATCATGGTTGTAACTCTGCCCAGCACTTGAGCTCCAACTGGCTTTATGATGGTTTAACGCTATCCTTCCATCCCTTAGCAATCTCCTATAGTACTTGAGGTGAGACTCAACGTTAATTCTAGAGAGCCCCGGCACATTCATAATCTCGAGTATGCGTAGTGGGCTAGCCGAATCAACTCCCAGTTCTCGAATTGCATCAACAAATTTGGTGTGAAGTTCATAGGTCCAGTAAAACCTTGTTCTCTTATCACCCAAAATATCGTCAATACTTCGGTAGCTATTCTCTACGGGATCTAGTCGTTTCAAAAGTTGTCCAGGGAGGGACTCACCGACTTTGGATTGGCTGGCTGCGACAGCGAGTTCGTCATTGAGAGAACTCCCCCTGTGATGATTCATATCCCATTTCTCAGAGGATGTTGGTGTTGATCCTATGGTGTTGACTTGCTCATGCAGATCTCCGGCGGTATCTGGCTGTGTCGGAAAATGTTGTGGAGAATACGGTAACAGCTGAGTGTTATTCGTCAACAGGGATGGTTCATCGAGGAACACCTCGCCGAGGACAACAGGATTACCACAATTAAGGCAGGTGGCCTTGGTCAGAGCTTCCTTATATCTCGCGCTTTCAGCTTGAAGCTTCTCATTCTCCTCCTTCAGGACTAGTAACTCATGGTCTGCGTATTGCTGTTTCACCCGGGTTCGTTTGTTGGCGAACCAAAACTTGACCTTCGAAAGCTCCAATCCTATCTTTCGGCTCAACTCCATTTTCTGTTGTCTGCTTGGAGTGGGGCATTCATTGAAGAAAGCTTCGAGCTCTCGGATTTGGCCTGGAGTGTGGCGTTGTAGTTGCTTCCTTTTCCGGCTCCGGTCATCATTGTATACTCCTTCTTCGTAGCTGAAACCTAGAATTTCATCGCTGGAGGAGTCAGTCTCTATGGCCTTCGGGCAGGATTCAGCTCCAGGATCTTCAAAGTCTCCCAGCAGTTCGTGCTCAGAAATGTCCAGGTCGGGCGTTTCTAGCAGATGGGAATAACTTTTAAACATGATGGATCGGGGTATCTCGGGCTGATCTAGTTCACTCAGCTTTCTCAATTCGCTCTTACGTGTTTGCTCACTCTAGAAATTTTCTCAAGTGATTGGGCGTGTCCTGGAACCATCCTTCAGGCTGCATATGAAGACCAGCAAGCAAGCGCTCCTCCCGAGATTCTGCAATTACTCATCATCTGTATTCCCCTTTCTTTTTCCTCGTGATAGGATCACAAACTCTCTTGCATTGATTCGGTTTCATCGAGTATTGCGCTCGTCCCCTAGTTCAGTCTTCAAAGTGGTGGGTCTACAATCTTTCGGCGCCTTTTATGATTTGCTAGGCCCGAGAACGTGGGGAGCAGCGGTGGACCCGCAATTAATGACTCCGTTTAATTCATTTAGCTCCATGGGAATTAACGCTATGATCTTCTCTCAACCCCTTTTCATCGTTCAAACGAAAGTGACATTTTCCCTGTGCATGCTGTTACTCTTCATTTCAGCATCCCGGGCGCTTGGTGAGGAATGAGTTCGTGGCCACTCAAAATTTTAAAGACCGTCTCTGGTTTCAGACTTAATCTAACAAGGGATCATCACAACTGAGCATGACGATGTTCGTCGATAGCGTTGGTTTTAATATAGAATTAACTATAGTCATTAAAGAAAAATGTTCCCGTAGGAACTTTACAACGGATAAAATGAGTGATCTACTCGTGAACATGTTCTTCTTCCTATGGGTGTTCGTAGTGACCGACCCATCGTGCCCCGAGCCAGGTGCTAGATCATGGCTGTCCAAGCATGCCAGCTTCCCACTGATTGAACAAGGCATCGAGCCCCTCATCGAAGAAATCGTCTGTCGTGGGTTGACCAGCGGCAGGCAGAGCACCAGCCGACTGTTGCTCGAATGGAGGAGTGCGCACTCGCTGTACTTGTGACACGCGCTCTTGAGAAGTGTTGAAATGGCCTGGGAGGACATTCTGATCAGCTTTCAGTTTGCCGGTGGTCGGGTTGCTAGCTTGATTGATGCTTAGATTTGGCCGGGTATCTCTTGATGCCTGAGCATTACAATGGCGGTCGCCCCTAGCTTTTGAGCTCGAGACGGATTCCTCCCGGTTTAGCTCCGCTCGACGTTGTTTTAATAGCTTTCTGTAGGCAGCAAGGTGATTCCTGACCAGCTCCTTACTAAGCCCCGGTACATTCATGGCCTTAAATATGCGCGTCGGAGTTGCTGAGTCGATCCCCATTTGGTGAACCACGTCTAGGAATCTGGAATGCAGTTCAGGGGGCCAAGCGAACCTCCTCTTATCGTGGCCCAAAATTGCGTCGATGGCTTGACGACTGATTAACTCATCTCCAGCAGGACCCGACCCTATCGAAAATTGTTGTGCATGAGGCTGATATGCTTTGAGCTGGTCGGCGGTAACATCCAGCTCCTTGAAACTATAACTCCAATCAAAGCGATGCAAATCCCATCCCCCAGGAGGCATTTGTATCATCTTCGTAGGATCATCCTGCTCATGCGTGACTCCGGCAAAATCTGGTTGAGCAGGAGATGCCCCGAGGGAGTAAGGTGGTAAATGAACGTCTTCAATCATCGCGTGAGGCTTATCGGGGAATATCTTACCGAGGGCGACGAGGTTATCGCAATGAGGGCAAACGGTAATATTGAGAGCTTTTTCATACCTCATGTTTTCTGTTCGCAGCTTTTGGTTTTCTTCCTTTAAAATCTCGACCACCTGACGTTTGCGTTGAGCCTTCGATTTGGATCTCCTATTTTGAAACCAAAACTGGATCCTCGACTGATTAATCCCCAACTCCCGGCTCAATTCAATTCTCCACTTCTTTTTCATGTAATGGCTTTTACTGAAAAGGGTTTCCAGCATTTGGGTTTCCTCCTGAGAGTATTGGTGAGGACGTCTTCTTTTCCCGAGTTGAACATCGTGGATGTCGTTGTCGTCGTCGCCGTGATCTTGATTTCCGTTGCCAGAAGTGTTGGGCTCCATGGTTTTGGCGTTAGACTTGATCTTGGAATCTTCGAGATCCCTCTGTAGTTCAATTTCTGAGATTTTTGAGTCAGTCGCCTCTAGCAGCTGACAATAACCTCTTAAATATGTTGGATTGAGAAATGTTTGATTGGTTCTTGCCCACTCAGAGTTCTCCACTCTCTCATGTATGCTCACTCCCTATAAAGTTTTCTTCGAGTGACTTCGTATGTTTAGGAGACGCTCTTCAAGCATCATTAGGCAAACGTTCCCCCTCAAGACTTTGAATTTCTCGCTTAGCTTTTCAACATGATGGGACTGCCAAATCCTGTTAGGGCTCTCTTCGATAGTTGCGCTTACCTCCCACCTAACTCCAATAATGATGATCCCGACAAATCTTTTACATCTTTTAATTGATGAGCCGGAAATCGCGGACCGAAACGAATCCAATGGTTCTCGTGAGGGGACCTCCTGCTTTACCCCCCTAACTGGGCTCCACCAGCATTATTACTGAGACCCTTCATCATCCTCGAGTTGCTATAAAATGAGGAATTAATGTATGGAAGGTTAACGTTCTCGCATAATCAGCCTCTTCCTTCTAATCTCTCTGTTAAACTCGTCTTATTCTCAAGCCAACCCAACGCAAATGGCCTCCTCTCCCGTACGCACTTTTTCAACTGATGTCTTGGCCCAGTGGGAAAAGCTTTATAACCTACTGGGTCGCGGTTACGCGCACATAACCGATCATTCTGCAACCGAGGATGCAATCTGTGTCCTGCTCGAGGACCTTGATACCACTTCTCTCGAAGGTACTACACTGGGGAGGGAATATAGAACTTTCCCGACTCTCTTTGCACACTCCTTAGAGGCCTATCGTGTTGCTAATCGGGAGATTCTGGTGGCTCGCGTCTTGCGGGCTCGTTATGAGGATCGATCTGATCATTTGGTGCTGACCAACTATCTGGTTGATAGTTACAAAAAGGCCGTCGAGTTTGCTAATGAGCGGGTCGCGACGTTGCTTCGCGAGAGGAGAAATCTGGTGGATCAATTGGCCATATCCCTGACCACCGGCGAGCATGACCGCCGCAACGTCCTGTTGAGGCTTCAGAGCGACTGGCAGGAAGAACGGCTCGACAAGATAACCGAGGACATAGCTCGTGGGAATGGACTGGTTCGGGACCTGGAAGTAGTCACCGAAGAACACGAGGCCAAGGTCGCCGAAGTTAAGGGAGAATGCAGAAGTCTTCTCCTCAGGCTTGCCGACCACAACATGCGGAGCTGGGAGTATGAGCAGAGCATTAATAACATGGAGGGTCAGTTGGGATCCTTTGTGTCGTTAATTAGGGCTCACTTTGGCTTTACTTTTCCACCCCGACTTGTATGACCTGCTTCTGAAAACCCTCCGCCGAGCAAAATAAATGAAAGTTCTCGTGTGTGTGTTTTAACTTCTGTATGGTTCATTTCTTCGAGCATCCAAACATCTTCAACTTGGGTGAGCCGAACCATAATATCAATAAGCCGAGCAAATATGTCCTGATTTTATAACTCGCTCATGATCAGATGGAAGAATAGTTGCAGATTTGTCCAAGAGAAGATTTCTCTATACTACTTGTTTTTCACTTGCAAATGAAAAGACCGAGTCATAAGGAATAATCTGAAAAAGAAAGCATAGACCCCTTTCAATCTTATGCTTGCTCGTGATTAATAAGGACAAGAACTTTTACAAGGGTTTTAATCTTGCGCGAAAAGTTTTTATCAATATTCCTCGAAAGAAAGCATACTATTGAAAGGAATGTAATTCACAATAATCGCTTTTGATCAATTTCGAGAGGAACGAATTACTCAAAAGTGCGAGGCATAATAACGTGTTTTAAATTTAATTGAAGATACGGCATCCAAATCAAGGCCGTTTTGTTAAGAACGAGAGTAATTTGGACATCTATCTCGTCATTAAATTCAAAACAACGCCGATATTCTCGGTCAATTATCGTGGATTACCAGCGGCGCACAATCATGCATGAACCAATTCAAGTGTATAATTCCTTCTAGCGAAATTGGGGTTGGATTACCCTATACGACCAAAAAGGTCGTGTAAGATTTCCAAGTTTAATTTCCTCTAAAGGAATTATAAACTTGACTTGGGAGTATTCGGATGATTAGAGAAAATGCCACTATCACATTCCCATGACCCGTCAAAAGAAATACAACCAAGTTCCATCTGAATGTATACACCAATAGATCCCTAATACAATCACTCTAAGGGGTGAGATAGAGAAAACCCCGGTAAAAATAAACCCTATACAAGAAGACTAGTAATGGAAAATGAAACAAAGGAATGTGATCCTAATGTTTAGGGATGCCCCAGTTTCGATCTGTGTCTTCAGGATCACTTGCCCCAACTCGTCATCTTCATTGGATGATACCTCAATAATGTCCATAGTATTCTCCTTATCGCACACTCGGTGTTCGTCGTGGGATATCACCCTCATCGTCTTCTGTCAAGGGCGTTGGGGACAAACGCACATACCTATTCTCGAAACGGCGTTTAATCTAATCACCAGAATGCAATGGATGAAATGCCTATATTTACATGAACAGTGATAGATTTGGGGGGATAGAGAGTCTTACCAACCCAACTCGTCGACTTATGTGCGGTTTTAGGTGTACCAACCGCCCAAAGACATGCGCATGAAACAAGTGATGGTAAACTTCTAAAAATCAGAGGGTTTGGCACCTAAGGTCAAGGTTCCCACCTCGAGTTCTAGAAAGAGCCGATTCCATTGCACAGCTATCGTTGCATTGGGACTCGATCCATAGTTCGAAGTGAGCGGAATTGAAAAGTGGATTACCCCGTGTTTTTCCTCACGGAGATTCCATTTTCAATTCCTTCTATTGTGTTCCTAAAGACGGCGCCCGGGGTTTTAGGCGCGGTTGTGTGTGTCCACGTGTCGTGATCATCACAATGCAAGTCATGCACAACAGTTTATCAATCAGCACTTCAAATCATCCACACAACATACATTCCTACGCCCAACCTGCATAAGACAATGTTAATCACGGACTACATCCCTTATTTCTCCAATCTGCAAAAACATTTAACACCTCAAGGGTTAAAGTACGTACCTCACCTTGAAGAGCATCTGCATAAAACATGTTAGAAAAATCAATCAACTTTTTAATCGGCTCAAGTTCTCTAAAGTCCCCAGCGGAGTCGCCAGTCTGTCGCGACCCTCTCGAGGTTGCACGAAAGGCTCTCGAGGGCTAATGGGCCGTCTAGTCTGGTCGGACGCGGGCCTCTCCCAAGGCCCGTTACCCAAATCGCAACGGAGGTATGCGTAGTCGACCTTCAGTGTGGTCTGGTGACATGTGCTAAGTGTGCATGCCATGGAGTCGCCACCAATCATTTTTTGGAGGGTATGATTGGACCACCCTATTGAATAGTCGGGAGTTTCTATTCAATTCTGCGATAACCAGAGAAATGGGTTCGGGGACTTAGTTACGTCAACTGTCCGAGTTGACGCCCTTTCGGTACCTAAGTTGACTGAATTTTCTGACCTAAGATTTCATGCTGATGAGTGGGGTACGAGTCCTAAATCTAGGAGTTCATGCAGATAGGAATGACTATCCTAGCAATCACAATCAATGATAAAGTGCACAAATCAATGAATTCAAATGTACAAATAAATCACATGGCATTCCTAATAAGGCCATATTGGCCTAGAGAAGCATCAATCAGGCTTAGGAATGATTTAGACATGATTTTGCCCATCAGGGGCAAAATCGTAATTTTGAGACAAATGGGACAATTTGCCCAAAAAGGACAAAATCATCATTTCGGAATGAATCCGGAGTCAAAAACAGGTTTGGTCACTCAATTGACCCATTTCCTATTTTTTGGCAATTTTCGTGATTTTCGGGAATTTTAGAAACCGATTTACCATTCGAAGGGTAAAATCGTCATTTTCTAAAAATGGAAATGAAATGTGGAAATCTTAGACATAAGGTTTAACCACCCATCTGGCCCATCACCAAATTCTAAGCAATTTCCACAATTCATCATAATATCAAAGACGATTTACCCTTTGAGGGGTGAAATCGTCATTTTGGATTAAAGGGGAGAAAATCCCAAAAATGAAAACAAATCAATTTTTTGTCATTTTCAGCCTTGGACAATTTTTAGAATTTTTCTGCAATTTTTCTTAATTTTTTTGTTTTTCTTTAATTTTTCCATTTTTTTGGCATTTTTGATTTATTAATATTTTTTTTATATTTTCAGAAAATATTTTAACAAAAAGCATGTCTTTAACAATAGATAACACTCAACCAGATAAATAAGCTAACCACTATACTGAAACAAACACATGCAAATTAAGTCTATAATAGCAAAACATACTTGATTGGACACCGGCCTTCAATCGCCAAGCCCCGATGTGCGCTATTCTCCATGTGCGTCGCAGTCAAATAGTCGAGTCAGGGTTGGCGGCGGTCTACGAAAAATCCTTCGACTCGAAACTCGAACTCATTTGGACCGCGAACTTCAATTTTGTCTAATTGGCCCAAACCTTCAATTAAATTGGCCCATGGGCCTCGAATAAGACCCAAATCTTGCAGCCCAACCTTTCCAGACATGGTCCAACTACTGCAGGTGTGGCCCAAATCAGCTTAGGCCTCGACCCAATTCGGCTGGCCCAAAAACAGGCCCAAACCGCATCTGTCCCCAAAAACAAGCCCAAGCCGCATCTGTCCCAAACCACCAACGGAGGAAGCAGTGGAATCTCGGGGCTGAGCAAGACTGGTTCGTCGGCCTAGGGCTGGTGGCCGGAGTAGTGGCAGACGGCGGAGCTCCAAGGAGGTCAGAGGAAGACGTCGGCGGCCGGTGGTGACTCGCGGTGGTCGAAGCAGTGGCCGACAGCCACGAACAGGAACGGAACCAACATTAGGAATAGGGGAACCCGAGAGGCCGGGGAATCTGTCGGGGCTGTTTCCGGTGGCAGTGGACGTCGGTCGGCTCCGGAGTTGTCAGTGGTCGTCTAAAGGGGGTCAGAGGAGGACGTTGGTGGTCGGGTCTTGGCGGAGGAAAGTTACGGGACGACAGAAACCGAGCTCAAACAGAATCGAGTCGGAAAACAGAGCTTCGGTTTAAGCTCTCCGACGACTCTGTGACGATTCCCGACGGCGCGAGGCCATCGGAGGAGGTTGAGGGGGGCGTCAGAGGGTGACAATGAGGCTAGACAGCGACGAGGCAAGGGCGACTGGCCATCAAGAGCGATGACAAAGACTGACGAAGCTCGAGCAGACTTTCGGTTCCTAAAACATGGCACGGGGGCCGACGGGTCTTTTGGGCCTTCTTGGTGACGTGTGGCGTTCGGACTGGAGTCGAGGAGTTGATGAAGATCAGAGGAGCCGCCCGGTGGTGTTCGGAGGGGACGAAGGTGGTCGCAAGGACTGCGGACCGCGAAACGCCCACTGAACCCGAGAACAGAGCATGGGGACGCCGGGCCTGTTCTTGGCTTACTGGCAGCACACGGCGGTCGGGAGGATGGTTGGGGATGATGTCGTGGCTGGGGGAATAGTGGTGGCACATGTGACTAGGCGAAGACGGCAGCGGCTAGGCCTGTCGCATGGGTCATGCATGGCCAAATAAAAAAAACTGATGTCATGAACCTCTCACGGTATATCTCTCGTCTCATTCCCCTCTCTCTCCGTTCGGTTCCCCCTATTTTATGCGAGGCAGTGGCTATGCTGATGATGATGGTGGCCGTGACCAGGTGAGCCGGATGGAGGAAGAGATGGTCTCCGTTTTCTTCCTTTTTTTTTTCGCTGGGGGTGCTTTCAACTAAAATAAATAGAAGATGAAGAAGAAGAGCGAGCGGGCCAAGGTGTCGTGGGGAAAGAAGCAGGAAAGAGAGAGGGAGCGGTGGTGGAGAGAAAAGCAAAATAAGAAAAATAAAATAAAATAATAATAATAATAGTGAAAAGGAGAGAGGGAAAATAATAAAATAAAAAAATAAAAAGGAGAGACAAAATCCTTAATTAAACATACACTTTTTCTTTTGCTTTTTCTTTTAAATGATGGTGTTTCACACATTTTCCTTTAATTATTGCTAATATTTTTGTCAAGTTCAATTTTATGATGATCAAAGAACACTTAAAATCGAACCTGAATTTTACTGTTTTATGAGGTCAGAAAATAGATAAAATAAAAATAAAAATACCGACTATTTTTATATAATTTTTGTGACCTCAAATATTATTTTTCTTGATTTTCTTCTTTTCTTTTTTTTTGTATTTTTCGAAAATATTAAAAAAAATGAAAATTATGAAAATTATTTTTTTGGTCAAAATGGTTCCTAAGGCCAAGCCAAGGCTTTCAAAGTTGATTTTGTGATTTTATGATCTTTTTTCGATATTTTTAATTAATTTTAAAGAATAAAAATCACAATAATAGATGGTCAGAAATCAGGTGTCAACACTAGTACAAACCAATCTGACACAACCCCCTGACCCAGTTGTCCTATTGCCCCTCTACAACGCCTACTCCTCATGATGACACCCCAAGCTTCACCCGAGAACGAGGAGAACTGGCCCATCTGGGATACGAAACTCCCGAACCGTGTCAGAAGCATCAGAGACCTTCAAAGTAACGGTCTCCAGAAAGTGACGAGAAAAGAAGATGAAAACCCTAAAGGTTTTCATACGGACGGCTGGGATCAAGAGAAAGGATCGAACGGCTACCATCCATCTAACCATGTGGCCGAATCACATGCCCTTTATCAGACCACATCATCTCCAGCTTATAAAGGATCTAACGTCTCCCGTGGTGCCACATCAGCCCAGAGATCTGATGGGCAAAACTAAAAAAATTAAAGGTAGATATTGTGATTATTGTAAATGCCCACACCATACTATCGAGACTTGTTGGAAATTACATGGAAGACCAAATAACAAAGATAGGAAAGAAAAAGAGTTTTCTGCTTATTTTTCTGCTTATCAGGTGTCAGTACAACGGACTGACGGGGGACATCAAACAATCACTCATGATCAGTACCAGAATATTATGAAAGTGCTGAGTTAGTTGAAAACCAGAGATCAGGCTGCAAGTTTTTCAGGTACCTTTCTTTGCAAGACGAATTCAATATCAGTTGATGCATGGATAATCGATTCTGGTGCTAGTGACCACATAATCTGTGATGAATTCAACCTCCTGTATGTTTCAAAAACCTGTGAGGATAATTCTTGTCACGCCATATTCAATTTCGAAAATTTCTTCTTTCAGGACCGTTTGACTGGCAAACTGATGGGCTTAGGTAATGTTGCGGAAGGATTATATTTTTGGATTAGTACCCCAAGAGTATTTTATTTACTCAATAAGAGTATTTCTTGTAATGCCACTATTTGTAATAAGAATATTCTTTTTCATCAACGTCTGGGTCATAGTGCTTGTTTTCCTCATAAAAAATGTTCAATTTGCCCTCTGGCAAAACAAACTCGCGCATCTGTCCCAAACAGCACATGTCGAGTTACTAGTTCTTTCTCCTTTCTTCATATGGATATCTGGGGTCCATATCTGTGACATTTTGAATTCCGACCTTCTTCGAGGCTAATGACATGAAACAGGGTCTCGGAATTGGAAGTTGAATAATGAAGGATTCCAACATTTGAAAGGAATCGAATATCACCTTATCAAGGGTAATTTATATTGAAAAAGTGAAATTTCGAACGGAAAGTGTAAAATTACCATTTTGCCCTTGGGATGATACCCTTGCTTTAAGCATGGAATAAGGGCACTTTGGTCATTTGCCCTCTCCCCCATAATGGCCGAAAATTACAAGGGCATTTGAGTAATTGGATGCTAGATATTATTGAGATAAGGCCAAGTGTCACTATAAGAGAGAGTTTACCCACTAAGCATTAATTACCAATCTTGTCCCAACCACCATTCTTCTTGTTGACCATTTGGGATATAGAAGTTCACTTTCTCTCTCTCCTCTCACTTTATTTCGGCCGGCCATCTCTCTCTTCTCATCTCTCTCTCGGAGCTCTCTCTCTCTCTCTCTCTCTCTCTCTCTCTCTCTCTCTCTCTCTCTCTCTCGCGCTCAGCTCGCATCCAGTTCCGTCGCCGGTTACTGTTCCGGCCGTAACTTTGTCGTCCGACATCAGTTTGAGGTAAAACCACCACTATTTGAAAGCTTATTGTATTACCTTTCTAGTGACTTATTATAAGCTCAATTTGGCCTAGCCATTTGTCCCTGTCACACCCCGAATGCTGCAAGAACGCGAACATCTCACCTGGCCGTTGATCTTCAATAATCTCCCAGCAACCCTCGGGAAATTAAACACAGCTCCAAAATAATACAAGGTCAAGGAAGCAATTAAACAACTCCATACAAATTCACAATCAGATGACTCAAGGCAATAGGGTATACACGTATCATCAATATCACATTGGGTTACAAATCTAACTCCAAACAATACAAAGTTCTTACGGTCTTATTCTGATTCTTTATGACTTCCGCCAACAACTTCCTGAAATGCCACCCCATGGCAAGTTCGGGTGTCCTTCGCTTGAGACCTGAAAAAAATTAACCCCCACTGGAGTGAGATATATATATCTCAGTAAGTGAAACCTAAACCTAGACCTGAACGCCAGTCCCCCCAGACCACACTCGCACATGCTATCAAATGCAGGCATTCATCAATGCAATGGCACAAGACCTTCACAAAATCAGACATGTTAACCAACCAAGCATATACAATCTTATGGGATCAAGCTCAAGCACAAGCAACATGCAAGTCGATACACAACCACCACCACTTTCTCATTCAACCACATACTCCTCTGGCACTCTTGCCATTTGACGTCACCGGGGCCACAGGCCAATCGATGTCATTGGGACTCATAGTCAATTGATATCACTAGGCCAATCGGTATCATCAAGGCTCCAAGCTAAATCATCGCCAAGGCCCACGGCTAATTCACTACCAGGGCATCACAGCCAACTCATTAACAATAACATAACTTCATAGCCAATTCATACAAATCCAGGCTCAATAGCCACTTACATCACAAGGCATATCACAATTCAATGGCCATACTAGGTCATTCAAGTCATAGAATCCATCATCCAATCAAGCAATTCAAGCTATAGGCTTCACCAAGTGATCCAATCATCCAACCAAACTATCCAGTAGTGTCCTAATATTCAAACAAAGGTTTAGGAAACACTTACATTTGGTCAATAGCAAGAAATCCAAACCGATTGGTCTTTTCCAACAAGGATCCAACGCCGTCCTAGGAAATTTTATCAATTCCGGAGCAAAACTCAATCGAATCCCATTTATATCAAACCAATTCCTTAATAACTAACCAAGTGACAATCCAAGGTGCCTTATCGATCAATTGAATATATGACGACATTTCCACGAACCCTCAATATGTTCGGTTCACATGGCCACACACAACTCAAGATACAACTTAGAGGTTCGTGCACCAATTTTGCCCATAATTCACTTCTAACTCCCAATCCATTTCACAAACTCCCCCTTAACACCTCACATCACATCCTATAAGATATCATGAGTCAATTTGAAGTCACAATACCCTTTAATTAGCCTCCAACAGAACCGGTCAAAATTGGATTCATCACAAAACAAAACCAGTTTTGGTTTCAATCCGCTCAATCAAGCCATAAATCAATTTCAAACATCAATCCACCACAAAACCAACTCGTCACAACTTTAATCTACATGTTAAGGGAGTTCACCTAATATTTGGAAGCAAAATAACACCTCAAAGACCTTTGAACAGCCCGGTTCCTTCACAATTCTCACATGGTCAGAATTGGTCCTACTTTAATCACCTTTGTCCCGCCATGAAAACACCCTAACTTTTCAAGAAAATAATCATACTTTCTCAGCCAACTCAAGTACTAGATGTTATGAATATCTCACCGAAAATTTGAAGTCATTGGAGTCCGGAAGCTCCCAAAAATGCAGCCTCTTAAAAAACGGGTCAGATTCTAATCTTTGTCCACTCAAACAGACCTATGGATCAAACGGCTAGGCCAAATTGAGCTTATAATATCTTGTTGAAACGGCAAGACGATAAGCTTTCAGATGGCTGTGGTTTTACCTCAATCCAATGTCGAAAAAAGAACTTATGATCAAAACAGTGGGGTGGTCGGATCTAGGCAGCGAGCTGGGCGACAGGGTCTGTCGACCATTGGAGGAAGAAGAAGAAGAAGAAGATGATGGAGAAGAGAGAAAGTGGCCATTCGAAATGAAGAGAGAGAGAGAGAGAGAGAGAGAGAGAGAGATTAACTTTAGTCCACCTTGGTCAATGTTATCTGCTCCCATCTTGACACTTGTCTTCTTGTATTAAAAATCTTAGCATCAAATGACCATTATGTCCTCCAATTTTTCAACAGCCATGGGGAACTCCAAATGACTAAAATGCCCTTATTCTAATCTTTAGGTAAGATTAATCTTCGAGGGGCAAAATGGTCATTTTGCACTTTCCGTCCGAAACCTCATTTTGTTTTCAATCTAAATTGCTCTTGATGAGGCGACGTCTATTTCAATTCAAATGTTGGAATTCCTCAATGTCCAATGCCCAATCTCGGGTCCAATTTCATGTCGAACTTTCATCGATTGTAATTCCAGTTTTTCTTAAACTGACGGGCGACTCTTGCAGGCGCTATGCGTATCGACCTTGGGGTTTTTCTCAAGCCGTGGTGACTTTGATTGTCATGTAATTGCGGGAGTTTATCGTTCGTTCCTTTGATCTTGATCATCGGAATCCGATTTAGGAATTCTCGCAAATTATACATTGGTTAAGCGGAATCACCAGCGTCCCAACGTATAACGCTAGCAAGACATTCCATGATCGTCCTTAGATCGATCTCTACCGGCCCAAGATATTCCCTCGACAATCCTTATGGTCAAAGTACCATTTCTCATTCAAATTCCCCAAATCCACGTATCCGACTCCGCGTCAGTCTTTCCCCTTTGGTCAGTTTACTCGGGAGTGGCTAATTCTCAGCGAGTTACAATTGAAACACATCGATCGACATCTTTCCATTCAATAGCCTCGAGAGGGTCAGAATTCGGAATGTCACAATTCTTCCCCCTTAAAGAAATTTCGTCCTCGAAATTTGCCATCTTCTCGATTATCCAATCTCATGGGGTACAGATGCCTCATTGCATTCTCATCTCATAGCATCCAAGGCTGTCAATAGTAATCGATAACTAAACCATCAAGGTACGACACAATTCAAGCCTAAATCCACTAATGCCAGTCGTCTATTTATAACTCATACTCTTCAAGTTGGGTCATTGACTAACCACAATCACAATCATATACTCCAATTGACCCTTCATTCATAAACTATTCTTTAACAACCTCAAATCCATGACTCTTCAATCTTTACTCACTTCCTTGTGAGCCTTATTTATAAAATCACTCAAGATCATCCATTAAATCGACACTAGGACTATTAGAATGCCTCACAAGTTCAAGCCTATAGTCCTCAAGATTCAGCAATTCATGCTTAACCCTTAAGGTCTCACTACCTAATTATCCCCAAGTCATCACTCCTTATCACTCCAAACCTCAATCACAATGGATCGAGCTGACCTTACTTTGATACCACTTAAATGGGGATGTCACGCCCTGAACCCGACAAGCACGCGAACATCCCACCTGGCCGTTGATCTTCAATAATCTCCCAAGACCCCTCGAGAAATTAAACACAGGTCCAAAATAATACAAGGTCACGGAAGCAATTAAATATCTCCATACAAATTCACAATCAGATGACTCAGGGCAATAGGGTATACATGTATCCTCAATATCACAGTCGGTTACAAATCTAACCCCAAACAATACAAAGTTCTTATGGTCTCATTCTGATTCTTTATGACTTCCGCCAACAACTTCCTGAAATGCCACCCCATGGCAAGTTCGAGTGTCCTTCGCCTGAGACCTAAAAAAAATTAACCCCCCACTGGGGTGAGATATATATATCTCAGTAAGTGAAACCTAAACCTAAACCCGAACACCAGTCCCCCCAGATCACATTGACACATGCTATCAGATGCAAGCATTCATCAACGCAACGGCACAAGACCTTCACAAAATCAGACATGTTAACCAACCAAGCATAAACAATCTTATGGGATCAAGCTCAAACACAAGCAGCATGCAAGTCGATACACAACCGCCGCCACTTTCTCATTCAACCACATACTCCTCTGGCACTCTTGCCATCTGACGTCACCGGGGCCACAGGCCAATCGATATCATTGGGACTCATAGTCAAGTGATATCACTAGCCAATCGGTATCATCAGGGCACCAAGCCAAATCATCCCCAAGGCCCATGGCCAATTCACTACCAGGGCATCACAGCCAACTCATTAACAATAGCATAACTTCATAGCCAATTCATACGAATCCAGGCTCAATAACCACTTACATCACAAGGCATATCACAATTCAATTGCCATACTAGGCCATTCAAGTCATAGAATCCATCATCCAATCAAGCAATTTAAGCTATAGGCTTCACCAAGCGATCCAATCATCCAACCAAACTATCTAGTAGTGTCTTAATGTTCAAGCAAAGGTTTAGGAAATATTTACCTTTGGTCAATAGCAAGAAATCCAAACCAATTGGTCCTTCCCAACTCGGCAAGTCCACGGTCAACAAGGATCCAACGCCGTCTTAGGAAATTTTATCAATTTCGGAGCAAAACTCAATCGAATCCCATTTATATCAAACCAATTCCTTAATAACTAACCAAGTGACAATCCAAGGTGCCTTGTCGATCAATTGAATATATGACAACATTCCCACGAACCCTCAATATGTTCGGTTCACATGGCCACACACAACTCAAGATACAACTTAGAGGTTCGTGTACCAATTTTTCCCATAATTCACTTCTAACTCCCAATCCATTTCACAAACTCCTCATTAACACCTCACATCACATCCTATAAGATATCATGAGTCAATTTGAAGTCACAATACCCTTTAATTAGCCTCCAACAGAACCGGCTAGAATAGGATTCATCACAAAATAGAATTAATTTTGGTTTCAATCCGCTCAATCAAGCCATAAATCAATTTCAAACTTCAATCCACCACAAAACCAACTCGCCACAACTTTAATCTACATGTTAAGGGAGCTCATCGAAGATTTGGAAGCAAAATAACACCTTAAAGACCTTTGAACAACCCAGTTCCTTCACAATCCTCACATGGTCAGAATTGGTCCGGGTTTAATCAACTCTGTCCAGCCATTAAAACACCCTAAATTTTCAAGAAAATAATCATAGTTTCTCAACCTACTCAATTACTAGATGTTATGAAGATCTCACCAAAAATTTGAGGTCATTTGGAGTCCGGAAGCCCCCAAAAATGCAGCCTCTCCAAAAACGGGTCAGATTCTGACCTTTGTCCACTAAAATAGACCTACGGATCAAATTACTGGGCCAAATAGAGCTTATAATACCTTTTTAGAATGGCAAGATGATAAGCTTTCAAATGGCGGTGGTTTTACCTCAATCCAATATCGGACGAAGAAGTTATGATCAAAACAGTGGGGTGGTCGGATTTGGGCAGCGAGCTGGGCGACGGGGTCTGTCGGCCATTGGAGGAAGAAGAAGAAGAAGATGATGGAGAAGAGAGAGAGAGTGGCTATCCAAAATGAAGAGAGAGAGAGAGAGAGAGAGAGAGAGAGAGAGAGAGAGAGAGAGAGAGAGAGAGATTCACTTTAGTGCACCTTGGTCAACTCCTTTGAATGGTAGGTTAAAAGTTGGTCCATCAATGTTATCCACTCCCATCTTGACACTTGTCTTCTTGTATTAAAAATCTTGGCATCAAATTGCTCTTGATAAGGCGACGTCCATTTCAATTCAAATGTTAGAATTCTTCAATGTCCAATGCCCAATCTCGAGGTCCAATTTCATGTCGAATTTTCGTCGATTGTAATTCCAGTTTTTCTCAAACTGACAGGCGACTCTTGCAGGCACTACGCGTATCGACCTTGGGGTTTTTCTCAAGCCGTGGCGACTTTGATTGTCATGTAATTGCGAGGGTTTATTGTTCGTTCCTTTGATCTTGATCATCGAAATTCGATTTAAGAAATTCTCGCAAATCACACATTGGTTAAGCGGAATCACCCGCGTCCCAACGTATAACTCTAGCAAGACATTCCATGATCATCCTTAGATCGATCTCTGCCGGCCCAAGATATTCTCTCGACAATCCTTATGGTCAAAGTGTCATTTCTCATTCAAATTCCCCAGGTCCACGTATCCGACTCCGCGTCAATCTTTCCCCTTTGGTCAGTTAACTCGGGAGTGGCCAACTCCGAGCGAGTTACAACTGAAACACATCGATCGATATCCTTCCATTCAATAGCCTTGAGAGGGTCGGAATTTGGAATCTCACAGTCCCGTAGGTCGATTTGAATGGGAAAAGGTCAAGATGAGGCAGAATCTGACCAGTTTGGGAGAAGGATCTGTTTCATGGGCTTAAAGACTTCAAATGCCTCCAAATTTTCGATGAGACCTTCTATACTCATAGTATTAGAGTTGATTGAGCTGTGGTTGCAAGTTAAGATTGGTTAAGATGGGTTTTCATGGCTGTTTTGTGATGGTTTCCTTGAGGTAGAATCTGACCGCCTGCGCATCAAAGAGAAACGGACTGATTGGAAGTCCTTAATGTGTTATCTTGCTTCAAAATCTTCGGTGAGCTTACTAAACATGTGGATTAGTTTTGGCAAGTTAATTTCATGGTAAATTGGAGCTTAGGATTGAATTGTGGACTAATTAGTGTGGTAGAGAGCAGAATCAAATATGCCCCTGTTTTGGATTGTGGAAACCGAACCTCTTGAGGGTTCGAGGAGGTGTCGACATGCCTTAAATTCATTGTGAATGCATCCTAGAATGTTAATTGAGATGTTATCGAAGTATTGGCGCGATGGAATTGATATACGAATGAGTTTTAATGTATAAAATGTGATTTTTCCCTAGGACCGTGCGTGCACCCTAGTTGGCCGTGAGCTTGCTGAGTTGAGTGGCTCTTTTGGATGGAATTTGCTAGCTTGATTAAAGAGGTAAGTGTCCATTAAACCTTTACTTGATTGCTGGGACACTACTAGATGAATTAGATTGATGAATTGTTTGATTGGTGAATTTTATGATTCAATATGGCGTAGTGTGTTCTCGGTTCTTATGAGGACTATCATGGTTTTGTGGTAATTGTGTATGGTAATGGCTATTGAGCCCCTGCGATTGAGAATGGCTATTGAGCCCTTATATGTGAGATTGGCTATTAAGCCCCAGTGGTTATTAAATGGCCAAAGTGTCCTTGTGATATTAAATGGCTAGAGTGCCTATTGTGAAATGAGATGGCTAAAGTGCCTATGAGATTTATATGGCTATAATGCCTAAGAGATTTATATGCCTATGGTGCCCCTGTTAATGAATTAGCTATAGTGCCCCAGTGTGACATTTTGATTTTCCTGGCATTCCAAGACCTTTGACTATAAGATATCTATCGAAGTATTTCAGTTGTATCTCGCTCGGATCTGATCAATCTCGAGTCAACTAACCGAAGGGGAATGGCTAACGCGCGACGAGGTACGTGGACCTAGGAAACTCGATAAGAAAACGGTGTTTTGACCAAAAGGGTCGTCGAGAGAACATTTAGAACCGAGGCCGATCTGAGAACGACTAAGGAATCTGTTGCTAGTGTTATACAATTGGAATGCGGGTGATGCCGCTTAACCAACGTATGATTTGCGAATTTTTCCTAAATCGATTTATGACGATCACGGCCGTCGGGGCTAGTAATAGACTCTTACGATTACATGACAACCAAAATTGCCGTAGTTGAGTGTTCCTGTGTGTCAAGAGAACTACTGAGTCGATAAGCGTAACGTGCTGAGTCGATAAGCGTAACGTGCGCAAAAGCCGCCCGTTAGTTCGAGATAAATTGAAATTACGAACGACGAGAAATCGACCACGAAATGGGATCTCGAAAATGGACAATGGAAATGAAGAATTGTAACAACTATTTTGGAATGGACGACACCTAGTCAAGGATGAAAATTGACGGAAAAATGAATTTTCGGACGAAGGGTGCGAAAAGACTATTTTGCCCCTAGTGAGTTGGCCTTGCTTTATTAATTTTTTAGGGCATTTTGGTCATTTGGGACACTCCTTGGAGCTGCTGATTTTTGTGAGGGCAAATTGGGGAAGAGAAATTTGGATATTATGTGTACAAGACAAGTGTCTTGACTTGGTGGTTGACCATTAAATTCCCACTATCCTCAATTCTTCTAGAACCTTGATTAGGATTAGACTAAATCCTTTTTCTCTCCCTCTTCAGCTCACGTGGACGACCACAGCTCGTCTCCATCTCCTTCTTCTTCGTTTTCTTCTCCTTTCCACGAGCAGAAGCTGCTCTGCTTCGTTCAGTCCGGACCGCCGGCTTTGTCGCCGTTGTGCATCACGTTCGGCGACCTTCAGCCACCTAGCCGACCACTCCCGTGTAGCCCTGTCTCTTGCCGTTCAGCACCAACTTGAATCGCGACGTTTGATCCACTGAGGAGCTCCGGCCAGCCACTTTCCTGCAAGCCGTCAGTTTTCGTCGCAACTAGAGGTAAGTTGTTGTTTGAACTCCGTAGGGCCTCGAATCGTTTGAATCTTTTGCTCAAATTTTGTGGACGTTTAGGACACACATATTCCGAGTTGTGGTAAAAGGTTGGGCTGAATTTGATGGAGTTTTGATACCGAATCAGCTCTGTGTTTGAAGGACAGAACTGACCGGCCGCAGGACTTGAGGAACCAGGGGCTATTCGTGGACTTTCTGACGACGCCTTGCCCTCAAATTTTTGGTAGGACCCCCTCACTTAGAGAACATTATATTAGCAAGAGAAATTTGTGATAAATTGGAGCTTATAGAGGATTATTGAACTGTTTAGTGTGGGATTGAGCTGAATTGGTACTGCCCTGTTTCAAATCTGCAAAGATCGGTTCTGTTTAGGGCTATTCTTGGTGTCGCCATGCTTCTAATAGGTCATTGAGGCATACTAGGGTGTTGATTGAAGGGTTAATGAAGAGCGCGATGTGTGGAATTGAAGTTTGGAAGGTTAAATTGGTTGAATCGGCGAATTGTTCCTAAGCGGAGTTCCTGCCCTATTTTGGACAGCGGCGTTTTGGTTTGAAGCTAGGCTTGATGAAGGGAAATTGGTGATTAATTTGCTAGTGGGAACCAAGGTGAGTGACCTCTAACCTTTTATTAGGATATTCAAACGCGACTGGACGATTTCCTTGAGAAACCAATGAAGTGACTGAGTTGTTGGGCTTGAGTGTTTGAATGTCGAGTAGTTTCAATTGTGTATGAGCCATGAGTGCTTTCTGCCACGTATTTGTTGCTCTTGAGTTGAACATGTCGATGTGCTCGTTGAGGGTCTTGTTTGTCGTTATGATAGTGCAAGATTGGTCTTTTTTTTTTTTATAAAGAAAACTACTTTGGTATTAAAGCACGTCATCCTGTGGCGAACCTTGAATTGCGTTGGAATGCTTAATTGTCCTCATGATGAAATGCGACTTAATGATTATCGTGATGAGATACGTGGCTGAAATTATTCAGGAAATGGATCGTGGAAACGAGAGAGTTCATAATCTGTGAAATACCCTGAGGCAATGTAATTGCGGGTCGAGAAATGTGAAATACCCTGAGGCAATGTAATCGTGGGGTTGGGAAATGAGCAATACCCTGAGGCGCCTATATGACGCGGGGTTGAGAAACATGAGGTGCCGGAGGCGAGGTGTTCGTGAAGCCGTGACTGAATTTTCTTTTATTTCAAATGATGAGGTGATTCATTTTTAAGCTAGTACTGAAGCTTGGTCATGTGTGCCACAGTTGCTCTTAATTGATACTTTTGTGAAATATTGACTTGATATCAAGAGGAATTGCTATACTTTGCTCTTGCTTATTGATTGCTTATGCTATGCTTGTTTAGTTCGGTGGGACGATGGCCTGGTTTAGGGTTAGGATAACTCGCTGAGACGTCAGTCTCACCCCTTTATGGGACCCTTTTTCTTTCAAATTCCAGGACTTGAAGATGCTTCCTATACGCGTGGGTGACCTCAGGAGATGACGAGGTATTTTGAGGAGTTTCCGGACGGGGGAGGTACGATATTTGTGATAAAAAGTACAGTAGTGTGGGTAGACGAACCAGGGGAGCCTAGTAAGCCACATAGGTTTGAGGCATGGTTTCGTCGAGTGAACGACATTTTTTCCGAGCAGCTAAAGCCCCAGGAGGTACCAAGGGGAGTCGTACCTTCTTGGTGTCACCCTTTCCGAGGGTCGATAGAGGTAGAGACTTCCGCGGTCGGTTCGAGGAATGTACCGGAAGGTGAACCTGCAGGCCAGGCGAGTATTGAGGCAATAGAGATATCCGACTCAGAGGACGATATGGAGGAGGATAGCATCAAAGTTCGTTTAGAGACTTTTTCAGATTACGACCCTAAGGAGGATATGGACGTTGTCGGGGATAGTAGCATGACCTAGTGGGCGTAGATGTTATAGGATCCTTGAGTTGTCTTTTGAGGTGGTGGCTCAACTGATGGATTTGGGTTGTCTTTTGTAATCCTTTTTGTCGACTAGACCGTAGGTAGCGATATTAGTTACCCCTACTCCCCTCTTTTGTAATAACTGACTTTTGGTTATATATGTACATGTTTTTATCTCGTGTCTCATTCTGTATGTTTGTTTTGAAAGTTGATGAGTTTTCTTTTATCTTCCGCATGCGAGTCTCATTTTATTTAGGCCGTAGAGAGTATCCTAGGTTCACATTACGGCTCTGGCAGATATGACGCACGCGTAAGGTGAGCGGGGCGTGACATCCTAGTTTAAGTGGTATTAGAGCCAGGTTACCTCAATCTAAGTCGATCGAGGATTGGAGTAATAAGGAGCATTGAGATTTGGGATGACTGGATAGAGAGACCGTATGAAGGGTTTGCTAGAGTAAGTTAAGACATGCATGGCATATGAGTTGGCGTATGTGATTGGCATCGGGAAAGTGGCGATGTGTGATGACTAGGCATGATCAAGCTTTATACTTAGAGGGTGCATTGAATGTAAGTGCTTGCTTAATGAAGCGTTGAGTATCTTATTTGAGCTTGAAACATGATTCTACCTCCTTGGATGTTGTGCTCTGGATATTGTCTGGTGAATGGTTGTTTTGATGTAGATGTTGCTTGATGCGTAGAATAGAACCACTAGACTGGAATGGTTGATTAAGTCTTTAATTCCGTGGTGGAATCATAGTGGTGCAGGCAATATAAGGATGATTGATCGACCTGTTAGACGTAGAAGACCCAGCGGTAGGGCTTCTAGTTCGAGGCCACCTGCGGTAGAGAATCCTAGAATGTATGATGTGTTGAGAGCCTTAGAACGAATTGTGAATCTGATAGATAGACAGGCTCAGGATAGAGATGCTGCTATTACTCAGGCTATGGGAGCTGCCTTGACTGTTGTTAATGTAACGACTGGTAACAATGCAGAGGGCGGAGGTAGCGATAGCAGTGGCCAGAGCGCTGGAGCTAGTAATGCGCAAGCTAATGTGAGTGTTGGCCAAGGTGTATGAATAGGCCATGTGCCAGGTAATATCATTGTACCTAGAGACATGGGTCAATTAGTTGAACAGTTTGTGAAATTGAGGCCACTCCAGTTTAATGGGACTGGCGATCCCGAGTTGGCGCCTAGATGGATAGAAAAGCTGGAGAAGACCTTCGGAGTTCAAAAATGCAATGACGAGGAAAAAGTGCTCTTAGCGGTCTACCAATTGGAGGGTACCGCAAATGATTGGTGGAATGCTATGAAGGATGGAATATTTCCTGAGGGTACTGCTCTGAACTGGACAACTTTTACTACTACTTTCAATGACAAGTACTTCTCGGAGACGGCACCAGAGAGTAAATTAGTAGAATTTCAGAATTTACGCCAAGGGTACATGACAGTGGATCCATACGAAGTTGAATTCGCAAGATTGTCGAGGTACGCACCGCGATATGTTGAGGATCCACTGGAAAAGGCGCGGAGGTTTCGAGATGGATTACGGCCCGAACTTCGCAGTCAGTTGGTGACCGTGAACTTGAGAACTTATAAGGAAATCTACGAGCGAAGTCAAATGATAGAGCGAGATATAAGAGAAAGAGCAATCGTGTCCGGATAACGATTTCCTTCGTTCAGAGATAATCGCCAGTTGGGTAAGAGACCCATGATCAACAATAGGCGTTTTGTTCCGCCCGCAAGGAAGAACATTAGTAAGCCACCGCACCAGTCCAGTTTGAATTGTCGTTTGTGTGGAAGAAGACATGCAAGTGGACCTTGCCCGACTAGGACAGGCGCGTGCTTTAAGTGTGGTTAGTTGGGCCACCAGATGAGGACCTGTCCTAGCCAAGTTCCAGGACCAAGACCTCTAGGACCGAGACCACAAGTAAGACCCCCGGCTGCTGACCCACAGAATGAACAGATTCGACCGCCAGCTCAAGGGCGAGTGTATGCTGTAGCTCGAGGCGAAGTAGAGAATGCGCCTGGTGTGGTCACATGTATGATTTATTTGTGCGATCAAGCTGTTTATGCCCTATTTGATCTTGGAGCTTCGTATTCTTTTGTGTCTGCTCAATTTGCTGACATGGTTAGTATGGAATTAAGGCCGTTGAATGTGGCATGCCATGTTACCACTCCGTTGAAAGATAAAGTGATAGTTTCGCTAGGTTGTGCGAATTGCAAGATAGTCATTGATGGTAGGGAAGAAAAGATAGATTTGGCTGTACTGCCTATGTTTGATTTCGATGTGATCGTGGGGATGGATTGGTTGGGTAAATAGAAGGCCATGGTTGATTGTGGCGATAGGGTAATCCGTTTTTATCCGGATGGTCGCCCTAGCTTTGAGTTCAAGGGAAGTCACGGGGGACCTTCCATTCCTTTGGTTTCGTCACTTGAAGCGACAAAGCTACTAGTTGAGGGATGCCAAGCTTATTTGGCTACGGTAGTCGATACGACGATCGAAGAACCGAAATTGGAATATATAGCCGTGGTACGTGAATTCCTAGATGTTTTTCCCCAAGAACTACCTAGATTGCCACCCGAGCGTGAAATTGAATTTGTGATTGAGTTAGCTCTTGGGACGGAGCCAATTTCTAAGGCACTTTATAGAATGGCACTATCGGAGTTGAAGGAGTTGAAAGTGCAAATGCAAGAGTTATTAGATAAAGGGTTTATTAGACCAAGTACGTCGCCATGGGGAGCACCGACATTATTCGTGAGGAAAAAGGATGGATCCTTGCGTTTGTGTATTGATTACCGACAATTGAATCAAGTGACTATTAAGAACAATTACCCGTTGCCGAGGATCGATGATTTATTTGATCAATTGCAGGGAGCGTCGATATTTTCTAAGATAGATTTGAGAACAGGATACCATCAATTAAGGATTAAACAAGAGGATATTCCGAAAACGGCTTTCAGAACGAGATACGGAAATTATGAGTTTACAGTGATGCCTTTTGGTTTGACGAATGCTCCAGCCGCATTCATGGATATGATGCATCGAGTATTTAAGGAATATCTTGATTGTTTTTTCATCGTCTTCATTGATGATATCTTGATTTACTCGAAGAATAATGAGGAGCACGAAAAGCATTTAAGAATTGTTTTGCAGACCTTGAGGGAACACTCACTTTACGCTAAGTTTAGTAAGTGTGAGTTTTGGCTGAACAAAGTGGCTTTTCTCGGACATGTGATATCCGGAGAAGGAATTTCCGTGGACCCTGCAAAGATAGAGGCGGTGGTAAATTGGCCTAGACCTACGACGGTCACGGAAGTTCGGAGTTTTCTAGGACTGGCTAGTTATTACAAACGCTTTATGGAGAGATTTTCGTCTATAACTATGCCATTGACGAGTTAACGAAGAAGCAAACGAAGTTTGAATGGACGGACAAGTGTGAAAGGAGTTTTCGTGAGCTTAAGCATCGTTTGACGACGACACCTGTTCTTATGATACCTTCTGGACCTGGGGGCTTCGAAATTTATAGTGACGCGTCGTTAAAAGGATTGGGGTGCGTATTAATGCAACACGGAAGGGTGGTAGCCTATGCTTCTCGACAATTGAGACCCCACTAGTTAAATTATCTGACGCATGACTTGGAGTTAGCTGCAATTGTTTTCGCCTTAAAAATTTGGAGACATTATTTATATGGCGAAAGATTTCAAATCTATACGGACCATCAAAGTTTGAAGTATTTATTCTCTCAAAAGGAGTTAAATATGAGATAGCATCGATGGATGGAATTGCTCAAGGATTACGATTGTGATATTTTGTACCATCCTAGGAAGGCGAATAGAGTTGCTGATGCACTCAGTCGAAAATCTAGTATTGCACACTTGTTAGTTAAAGGGTGGTCTGTGCTTGAAGGATTAAGAGACACTGAGTTCAAATTGGAAGTAAACCAGCTGACGAGCTTGATAGCGATTTTAAGAATTGAACCAGAGATCCAAGAAAGGATAAAAATCTTACAGGCAGCAGATCCCGAAATCCAGAAAATGATTAGTATGGATTCGACGAAAAGAAAAGACGATTTTCAAGTGTCTGAGGATGGAATTTTAAGGTTTCAGGGACGTCTCTGTGTACCCAATGATGAGGCGCTTAAAGAAAGAATTTTGTCGGAAGCTCATCAGAGTAATTATAGCATCCACCCGGGTAGCACGAAGATGTATCAGAACTTACGTCAGCATTACTGGTGAAGCGGTATGAAAGTAGACGTGGCTAAGCACGTGGCAAAGTGTCTGACGTGCCAGCAAGTAAAGGCACATCATTGTAAGCTTGGCGGAATACTACAACCTTTTGGAAACCCCTGAATGGAAATGGGAGCACGTCACAATGGATTTTGTTATGGGTTTACTACGGAGTCAGAAAGGACACGATTCGATTTGGGTAGTCGTGGACAGATTGACCAAGTCTGCGCACTTCATTCCTGTGAGAAAGGACTTCACGATGGACAAGTACGCCGAGTTGTATATGCGTCACATTGTACGACTGCATGGAGTGCCTATAACAATTACGTCGGATCGAGATCCTAAGTTTACGGCGAACTTTTGGAAGAGTCTTCAGGATGCCTTGGGAACCAGGTTACAGTTTAGCACGGCATATCATCCGTAAATCGATGGACAATCGGAAAGGACAATTCAAACGCTTGTAGACATGCTGCGAGCATGCGTTCTAGACTTTAAAGGCGAATGGGAAGATCATTTACACTTGGTAGAGTTCGCATACAATAATAATTATCAGCAAAGCATTGGAATGGCACCTTTTGAAGCACTGTATGGCAGAGCGTGTCGAACTCCTTTTTGTTGGGATGAAGTAGGAGAAAGAAGTATCACGGGCCCAGAATTGGTGGAACAGTCGGCTGAAGCAGTGAAGCTAATTAGAGATAGGTTGAAAACGGGACAAAGTCGCCAGAAAAGTTATGCCGACAAGCGACGTAAGCCCTTAGAATCTTAAGTTGGGGATCATGTTTTCCTCAAGATATCGCCTACGCGAGGTATATCTCGATTCGAAAAGAAAAAGAAATTGAGTCCGAGGTATATAGGCCCATTTGAAATTTTGGAACGGATTGGGACTTTGGCTTACAGACTTGCCTTACCACCGAGTTTGTCCCAAGTGCACAATGTGTTTCACGTGTCGATGTTACGGAAGTACGAGCCAGAATGAAGAGGCAATGAGGCGTCAATACCCCCATTTGTTCGAGTAATTGAATTGTAATAAATTTCGAGGACGAAATTTTTGTAAGGAGGGAAGAGTTGTGACATTCTCATTTTCCTGGCATCTCGAGACTTTTGACTGTAAGATATCAATCAAAGTATTTCAATTGTATCTTGCTCGAATCTGATCAATCTCAAGTCAACTAACTGAAGGGGAAAGGCTAACGCGCGACGAGGTACGTGGACCTAGGAAACTCGAGAAGAAAATGGCGTTTTGACCATAAGGGTCGTCGAGGGAACATTTAGAACCGAGGCCGATCTGAGAACGACTAAGGAATCCATTGCTAGTGTTATACAATTGGGACGCGGGTGATGCCGCTTAACCAACGTATGATTTGTGAATTTTTCCTAAATCGATTTATGACGATCGCGGCCGTCGGGGCTAGTAATAGACCCTTGCAATTACATGACAACCAAAATCGCCATAGTTGAGTGTTCCTATGTGTGATGAGAATCACTGAGTCAATAAGCGTAACGTCCGCAAAAGTCGCCCATTAGTTCGAGATAAATTGAAATTACGAACGATGAGAAATCGACCACGAAATGGGATCTCGAAAATGGAAAATGGAAACGAAGAATTGTAACAACTATTTTGGAATGGACGACGCCTAGTCGAGGATGAAAATTGGCGGAAAAATGAATTTTCGGACAAAGGGTGCGAAAAGACTATTTTGTCCCTAGTGAGTTGGCCATGCTTTATTAATTTGTGAGGGTATTTTGGTCATTTGGGACACTCCTTGGAGCTGCTAATTTTTGTGCGGGCAGATTGGGAAAGATAAATTTGGATATTATGTGTACAAGACAAGTGTCTTGACTTGGTGGTTGATCATTAAATTCCCACTACCTTCAATTCTTCTAGAACCTTGATTAGGATTAGACTAAACCCTTTTTCTCTCCCTCTTCAGCTCACGTGGACGACCACAGCTCGTCTCCATCTCCATCTTCTTCGTTTTCTTCTCCTTTCTACGAGCAGAAGCTGCTCTGCTTCGTTCAGCCCGAACCGTCGGCTTCGTCGCCGTCGTGCGCCACGTCCGGCGACCTTTAGCCATCGAGCCGACCACCACCGTTTTGCCCTGTCTCTTGCCGTTCAGCTCGAACTTGAATCGCGACGTTTGATCCACTGAGGAGCTCCGGCTAGCCACTTTTTCGCGAGCCGTCAGTTTCCGTTGCAGCTGGAGGTAAGCTGCTGTTTGAACTCCGTAGGGCATCGAATCGCTTGAATCTTTTGTTCAAATTTTGTGGACGTTTAGGACATACATATTCTGAGTTGTGGTAAAAAGTTGGGCTGAATTTGATGGATTTTTGATACCGAATCAGTGCTGTGTTTGGAGGACAGAACTGACCTGCGGCAAGACTTGAGGAACCGGGGGCTATTCGTGGACTTCCCGACGTCGCCTTGCCCTCAAATTTTCGATAGGACTCCCTCACTTATAGAACTTTATGTTAGCAAGAGAAATTTGTGATAAATTGGAGATTAGAGAGGATTATTGGACTGTTTGGTGTGGGATTGAGCTGAATTGGTACTGCCCTGTTTCAAATCTGCATAGACCGGTTCTGTTTAGGGTTGTTCTTGGTGTCGCCATGCTTCTGATCGGTCATTGAGGCATACTAGAGTGTTAATTGAAGGGTTAATGAAGAGCGCGATGTGTGGAATTGAAGTTTGGATGGTTAAGTTGGTTGAATCGGCGAATTGTTCCTAAGCGGAGTTGCTGCCCTGTTTTGGACAGCGGCTTTTTGGTTTGAAGCCGGGCTTCACGAAGGGAAATTGGTGATTAATTTGCTAGTGGGAACCAAGATGAGTGACCACTAACCTTTTATTAGGATATTCGGACGCGACTGGACGATTTACTTGAGAAATCAATGAAGTGACTGAGTTGTTGGGCTCGAGCGTTTGAATGTCGAGTTGTTTCAATTGTGTTTGAGCCATGAGTGCTTTCTGCCACGTATTTGTTGCTCTTGAGTTGAACATGTCGATGTGCTCGTTGAGGGTCTGTCGTTATGATAGTGCACGATTGGTTTGTTTTTGTTTTTTTAAAGAAAACTACTTTGGTATTAAAGCACGTCATCCTGTGGCGAACATTGAATTGCGTTGGAATGCTTAATTGTCCTCATGATGAAATGCGACTAAATGATTGTCGTGATGAGATACGTGGCTGTAATTATTGAGGAAATGGATCGTGGAAACGAGAGAGTTCATAATCTGTGAAATACCATGAGGGGATGTAATCGCGAGGTTGGGAAATGAGCAATACCCTCAGGCGCCTATATGATGCGGGGTTGAGAAACATGAGGCGCCGGAGGGGAGGTATTCGTGAAGTCATGATTGAATTATCTTTTATTTCAAATGATGAGGTGATTCATTTTTAAGCTAGTACTGAAGCTTGGTCATGTGTGCTACAGTTGCTCTTAATTGATACTTTTGTGAAATATTGACTTGATACCAAGAGGAATTGCTATACTTTGCTCTTACTTATTGATTGCTTATGTTATGCTTGTTTAGTTCGGGGGGACGATGGCCTGGTTTAGGGTTAGGATAACTCGCTGAGACGGAAGTCTCACCCCTTTGTGGGGCCCTTTTTCTTTCAGATCCCAAGACTTGAAGATGCTTCTTGTACACTTGGGTGACTCTCAGGAGATGACGAAGTATTTTGAGGAGTTTCCGGACGGGCGAGGTAAGGTATTTGTGAGAAAAAGTATAGTAGTATGGGTAGACGAACCAGAGGAGCCTAGTAAGCCACATAGGTTTGAGGCATGGTTCTGTCGAGTGAACAACATTTTTTCCGAACAGCTAAAGCCCTAGGAGGTACCAAGGGGATGAGTAAGGTATGAACCATAAATCTAGAAATTCATGCAGATAGGAGTGATTATCCTAGCAATCACAATCAGTAATAAAATGCGCAACTCAAGGAATCTAGATATGCAAATAAATCACATGGCATTCCTAGTAATGCCCTATTTATCAATTACAGCTCAAGAATGATTTAGCTGTCCTAGCCGTTCTACACTCGATCTAACCTAAGAAAAGAATTAGGAAGCATCGCAGGAGTTCGAGAGTACTCACATGGGGTTCGCCGTGCCCTGGTTTGGTCTTGGACGAGCTATCGAGCTCATGCCGACCCGATTATATTTGGGGATCCACTCGGCGTTTTACACCATGAAATAATGTGAAACAAAAATGAAAATATTCAGCAAGGGGCATTTATTATAGATGGTGGTCGATCTAATTGGACATCAAGACTAAAAAATATGTAGAAATTTACAAATTAAAATACTCGAATGATATTTTTTTTTGCCAAATTCAACTCTATGCGTCGTGAAGAAACACATGCAATTGAACTTGAATTTTGACTATTTATGAGTTCAAAATGAAAAGAAAATTAAAATAAAAATATTGACTATTTTTCTATATTTTTACGACATCGAATGCTATTTTTCTACATTTTTCATGTATTTTTCTATTTTTGGAAAATATTAAAAAATTATTTTTTGTCAAAAATGGTTCCTTTAGCTTGGTCAAGGCTACCAAAGATGATTTTTTTATTTTTTAACTTTTTATATATTTTTTTATGAATTTTTAAAAAATAAACTATGAAAGACTAATAAAAAATCAAGTGTCAACAAGGATAGATAGAGGTGTTTTCTCCCAATATTCTTGATGGAATACAAAGATGGTGCCATCCCGATATGAATACGAGATGGAGAAGAAGAGCGCTCTGTGGACACTATTGAAGTTTCGTCCAATGGAAATGACGATTTGGAACAGGTGATCCTGAAGTCACATCCAGAAGATCAAAATTGGGGCATCTCTATGTGATCGGACCACGTTCCTTTGATGGGTTTGGCATTTTTAGTCATCTTGTATAGGATTCATCCCTTAAATTGATTGTATTATGGATCTATTTGTATTATATGTATCTCGACAAGGCCCATCTCCGTCGAAAATGGGGGCAAACCATTCCTACATCTAAAAGGCCTACCGAGGTCGAAGGCATCATATTCGTCATTTAATATGTGGGGGCAAATTCCCCAAGCGATGGTTATCACCCACAGGGTATAATGGAATCCATTCCTTCAATGCAAAATGCATTTGGCCGCGAAGCCACCCGTTTGGTAAAAGGACGTATCGTTCCTAATTGGTTTTCAATTAGATCTAGGGATAAGGTTTTCTCCATTTTTCATCTCAGGTGATAAAAAGAGACAAGGCGCCCAAAAGGCCATGCATTAAAATGGCAAAATAGACGTCACCTAATTGGGGCAAATGGATCATTGATGTTGCAAATACCTTCAAACATGGATAGAGGGATTCGATAGATGTTGCTCAATATCAGTACGTGACATCAGAATAGAATGCAAATCAAGAGTAAAGTTGTATAGTCCTAATTTATCTTGAGTTTGGGAGCATGAATTGACACTTATCGTTTATTCTTGACAGGGACTCACCATCAGGGTGATAGTGGAATCCAGATTTTCACAACCCTGTACACTCGCTGGAGTACATGACCAAGGGTAAGATGTATTGTTCCAATTTTTGTAAAATTTTAGAACATACACTCACATATTTCTTTTATATCTCCAGGGATCTTCGGCCATGACAGACAGGTAAGTATCCATTTTCCCAATTCATTGGAGATTAAAAAAATTATAATTCTTTCAATCATCATATCTAAAAAAGACGTAGAATTCTCACTTCATTGACATTCATGTTTTAAAATAAGAGGTCATCTGAACATGAATAGAACATGCATGGTGCATCATAAAATCCCCTTGATGGGTAAATTTTGGAGAAAATGAAATGAATTTTTCCCAACGAGATTTATACAAACCATTCAAAAGGACATTATCTTAAAAGATGAGAGGCAAAACCTAATCCAAACACGTCTCATACACACTTGAGAGATGAGTGGAATGGAAAGGATAGCGAAGCCTTAACCTATGGACGTAAGGATCATTCGCAACGATTACATGGATCAAAACGACGAAGGCATTCGTTCTCTATCCCATACACCACAAGTAACCATTGATAACCTCATTGAACGGCGGTTTTCATTCTCAATCCTGTCAAGAATCACCCCACACCTGGGGCAAATGCAAATTAGTCCGGTAGTATCATGAGATAAATGGTTAGAAATTTTCTTGCTCGGACTAACATCAATCTTTGTGCATTGCTTATATGGTAATCCAAGTGCCATAGGATGATGAGAAGCATTCATTTCTCTATCCCACACACCGAATCCTTTGCATAGCCAATTTGCCTACATATTCATTCCATAAACCCTCGTTGGTGATCATTGCATATTTCAAGGCGGAAGCAACATCACTCCAGGAACGGAAGTGTGCTAAGGTTTAAGTTGTATATCTGGCGCAATTGCCGAGAATCCTAGTTCGAAAATGAAAGGAAAAGTGGGATAAAAAAAAAAGAGAGAAAATCCCTAGGCATCAAGAAAAAGCAAAGTGCCTAGTAAAAGCAAGGCCGATGCCCATTTAAAAAGTTTGTACTGATTCCCAGTGAAGCATGGTTGAAAAAAATCCTAAAGGAGTCAGATCAAAAGACTACTCCCTAAGCGATATCATGCTCAGAACAAGAACATAAGTAGAGCTGACAGTCTCTTAATGCAACAAGAGATGCTCTCTGAAGACTCTTGTGCGCCTTAAAAGAAGAGTGTGCACATCGAGGACTGAAGATGTTCTTCGAAGGACAGGGGGCAAATCTGCAATGATCGCCAATGTCAAACCCTTCGCGATTTCTAGGCCAAAAACAAGCCTTTTTCGGTCCACAATCATACCCATATCACAACCCGAAAGTAGTCTTCTCTGACTAAGACACTTGGGTTAATGTATAGCTTAGCTCAAAAAAGTACGAGCAAGACTATTTCTTTCTCATTTTGCAGGGTTCTTGACTTGTAAACCTAGAGCAGATGGTGAAAAACTTCATTCAATGGCCTTGACTCAAAAGTGAGTCCCCCTTGGAAACTGATATCCAAGCCCAACACTACGGTCCCGTGAAAGACCTCCTGACAGGTCAAAATGTATGCGCTACGAATGATCCTGAAACCTAGGCACAGGGTAATAGGAGATTGAGCGTTTTCTCCATAAAAATCATTATCACAGAGCGGTGAGGAGCCCTCTCGGATGAGAAATATTCCAATTGATGTTTTGAACAAACTCTTTTTGGAAATTTCAAATTGTTTGATCCAGATTTACCGTGCAATGAATTTGTGATCACACATGTATGCTGCAAGCATGTTTTGGATAACCTCCAGCGATCAAAATACACATTTCATGACTAAAGCTTAAGTTATAGAAATTTCGTCAATTGGACAATTGTTGTCTTCCCAAAGATTACTAACATCTTCTTGGTGAAGAAAAATCTTTCAGGTTTAAACTTCTGCAGGATCCTTGGTAACCCCAAATCCCAGAATAGCCTTCAGGTGAACCTAGAGTCAGGTAAACCTTCCCCAATGACCAGGTGTGTCATCCGTGGGCAAAACCTTTTAGTAGGCAAGCCTTTCCTAGACCGATCCACAGAACGATCGAGTTTTTGACAAACCCCAAAGACTGGGTGCGTCATCCATTGATTTATACCAACTTGGAATCCCAAAAGTAGAAACTGCCTGAAGGGTCAACTCACGGTAGAAACCGCCTGAAGGGTCAAACAAATGTAGAAACAACCTGAAGGGTCAACCAAAGGTAGAAACCACCTAAAGGGCCAATGAATGGTAGAAATCGCATGAAGGGTCAACCCAATAGTAAAAATTACTTAAATGGTCAGCTCAATGGTCTGATCCACCATACGGATCAAAATCCTTGGCAAATCCCAAATGGGACGCGTCTTCCTTAGATTCTCATCAGTTAGGAATTCCATTATGGTTTGACCTACCATATAGGTTAGAGTTTAACCTCCATAGGACACTCTAGACAAGTCCCTAGGTATCTTCTCGAATCCATCAGACATCGCGAAACCCCGTAAACATCGAACATGTAAGTGGCAGGTATGTCTCTCTACTATCTCACTCTCTCATGTCAAATGAGCGCTTCCCCCCTTCAAGGAAGAGCATACATCGACAAGCATGAAAGATTGGATGTCATGACTCCTTTTCCTTTAGTTTCCCGAGTCGAGTCGATCAGGACTCAAGTGTCACCTTGTCTTTGAGAGAAACATCTAACGAGATTCCTCTCAAAGATGGGTAGCTGTTGACACCTAAATTTTGATTAGTTTTTTTTAATTATTTTTCGAAAATTCATGAAAAATTAATGAAATTTGAAAAATTTGAAAAAACATATTTGGTAGCCTTGGCCCAGCTAAAGGGACCATTTTGGACAAAAATATTTTTTTATATTTTTTAATTATTATTTTCTAAAAATATAAAAATAAAAAGAAAATCAAGAAAAATAGTATTCGAGGTCACAAAAATATAAAAAAAAATAATCATTATTTTTATTTTTAATTTTATTTACTTTTTGACCTCATAAATAGTAAAATTCCGGTTCAATTTTAGGTGTTCCTTGATCATCATAAGATTGAATTTGGGCAAAAGTATTAGTAATAATAAAAAAAGGAAAAGGTGTGGAAACATCATCATTCAAAAGAAAAATAAAAGAGAAAAGAAAAGTTTGAGTAATGATGGGGATTAATAAAATAATAATTATAAAATAGTAAAATAATAATAAAGTAAAAAAAAAAGTAAAAAATAATAATAATAAAATAAAGGAATATGTTCATCACAAGTCCTAAAACTTGTCACCTTAGTGCGATTGAGTCGTAAAATTTGTAAAAAGTTCAATTGAGTCCTAAAACTCATCAAATTGGTAAAATCAAGTCCTTCCGCTAACACCGTCAAACTTTTTAACGGAAAACACTGACATGGCACATTTCTCTCTCCTATCCTACGTGGCAAATTCGCTTGACCCACTTGCCCACGTCAGCAAAACGACGTCGTATCTGTGCGTTTATTTTCCTGTCCAAAACCCAAACGATATCGCCTCTGCTCTTCATTCTGCATCGTCTTCTCAAACGACTGAACCCATCGCCTCTGCTCTTCATTCCACCTCTTCGACGATCTACCATCCCGCGAAAACATCTCGGCAGAAGATCGAGCGTCGACGACGGCGACGGTGAGGGTCTCCAATCGTCTGTCATCTTCGCCTTCTCCAAACCCTAAAGCCCCAAATCAAGCCGATGTGGTGTCCCACGCGAGTCCTTGCGATAGTCCATCCGTGTGAACCCTAAAATGTTCCTCATCCTCGCACAAAGGTGAGGGTGCTCGCATCGAATTCAATGCCATTGAGGTCGGAGTCGAGCTCGGGTCGTCAGATTCAACGTTGCTAATCTCGAATTCTGCTCGAAAACCTAAAGCCTTGAATGACGATCTCCGAGAAGGTATGACCTTTTGATCTTCTCTTGCCTTTTTCTTCGCCCTATTTTCTTTCTTACATATGTATATGCAATTATTTTTTACGGAGGCACGGGGCACGTCGAAACATTTGTTTCTGGTTAGGGATTGCTGAGATTCATGTTTGATTTATTTGGTGTAAGACCGAAATGCATGGGTGTTAATATGAGTATCGACTGCAAAAACAAGAAAAAAAAAATGTGTTACTAAGCATAGGTGTTAATATGTATCTGCAATTATTTTTAGCGAAGGCACGACGCACGTCGAAACATTTGTTTCTGGTTAGGGATTGCTCAGATTCGTGTTCGATTTTTTTGGTGAAGACCGAAGGTGAAATTTAGGGTTTTTTAATGCATAAGTATCAATATGAGTATCGATTGATTTTCCTTGTTCTTTTCTGTTGAAGTTTCTTATTTAACTGCTTGATTACACTCTTACGAGAAACTGTAGTTTTTGATGCCATGTTAGAGTCCTAAGATGACGATGTATGTTTCTTTTTTTTTCCTTTTCTTTTTTTGCAAATTTGATTGCCTCTTTCAATTACCCGAAAGGCGCGCGCTCTCTCTCTCTCTCTCTCGGATGCTCCCCCTCCTCTCTTTTTTCTCTCTTCGCACGCAGCCCCTTCTTCTTCTTCTTCTTCTTCTTCTTCTTCTTCTTCTTCCTTCTTCTTCGGTTTTTCTTCTCCTTCTTCGTGGACCTCCCCACCTCACCGTACGACACAACTTCTCGCCACCACACGTCTGGCCGCCTTCATCGAGTCATCTACCACCGCACCACCACCTCGTTGCCGCCGCTACCGCCTCTAGCCGCTAGATCCAAAGACCCGAGCCGCTGCGAGGTTGAGAAACCCACGAGCCAACGCCGCTTGACGCCGCCGTGCTCTGTTTTCCTCCGCCCCGACATTCCCTCAAACCTCTGTCATCGATCCCAGAGTCAGCCGTCGTCCGTCGACCGTCGATTTAGCTGCTTCGGCCGTGCCCCGCTCGGTTCCTGCGTCCAGGCGTGTCGGAGAGTGTACGGGAGTGTCGGAGAGTGTCCGGTCGTGTCCGGACGTGTCGGTTCGTGTCGGGCCGTATCGGGCCGTTTCGGACCGTGTCAAGAACCGGACCGCGACCGTGCCGTGTCCTATTTTTATTTTTATTTTTATTTTTTTATTTGCTTGAAAATTTTGTAAAATTGATTGTTGACATTCTGATGTGGTGATGCGCATGGAGAGGGTGGCACACCGAGATTTGGTGATTGAATATCGATGTCTAGTCAGGTTCATTTTTGCTCATCCGATCCGTGTATCGGAGTTATTTTTTTAATATCGCCATTATATATTTGATTTGGATATGTTTATTTTAGTCTAGTGCTTAGCATATTTGTTTAATTAAGTGTTTGTTATATCACTGTCAAAGAAAGTATTTTTTAAAACAAATTATAAAAAAATTAATTAAAAAATTAAATTAATTTTTTTTAGAAAACTCCAAAGATTGAAAATGATCAAGAATAATTGATTCGTTGTCATTCTTGGGACTTTTCCCAATCTAATCCAAATGACGATTTTACCCCTCAAAGGGTAAATCGTCTTCAATATTCCAATGACTTGTGGAAATTGCTTAGTGTTTGGCGATGGGTCAGATGGGTAGCCAAACCTTATGTCTAAGGTTTCCACATTTCATTTCCATTTTGAAAAATGATGATTTTACCCTTCAAATGGTAAATCGGTTTCTAAAATTCCAAAAAATTCTGAAAATTGTCGAAAAGTAGGGAATGTATCAATTGAGCCACCAAACCTATTTTCGACACTGTTTTACTCCAGATTCATTCCGAAATGACGATTTGCCCTTTTAGGGCAAATTGTCCCTTTGCCTCGAAATTATGATTTTTCCCTTGATGGGCAAAGTCATGTCTAAATCATTCCTGAGTTGTGATTGATACTTCTCTAGGTAAATAAGGCCTTACTAGGAATGCCATGTTATTTATTACGAGATTCCTTCGGATTCCTTGATTTGAGCACTTTATTGTTGATTGTGATTGCTAGAATAGTCACTCATATCTGGATGAATTTTTAGATTTAGGATTCGTACCCCACTCATCTGTATGAAATCTCAGGTCAGAAAATTCAGTCAACTTAGGTACCGAAAGGGCATCAACTCTGACAGTTGACGTAACTAAGTCCCCGAACCCATTTCTTTGGTTATCGCAGAATTGAATGGAAACTCCCGACTATTCAATAGGGTGGTCCAATCATACCCTCCAAAAAATGATCGGTGGCGACTCCATGGCATGCACACTTAGCACATGTCACTAGACCACACTGAAGGTCGACTACGCATACCTCTGTTGCGATTTGGGTAATGGGCCTTGGGAGAGGCCCGCGTCCAACCAGACAGGACGGCCCATTAGCCCTCGAGAGCACCCTGGCAACCTCGAGAGGGTCGCGATAGTGTTGCAAGGAAGAGAACCATTTCAGTGCAAAAGAAAAGAGAACTGAACTCCGAATAACCGTACTAAGGAAGTACGAACCAGACCAACTCTGATTTGAAGAATGGAGTTATGAAAGTGAACAGAAAGAAACATCATTAGGGAAAAGACGAATATAGAGTGTGGATAAAGGAAGATGAGTTCCAAAGGATTAGAGTTGTTACTAGTAAGGACATCGTGAAAATGTCAAGTACCGAAGGAAGCTACTATGGAAAGAGAAGTAGCGATGAGGCGTCAGTACCCCACAAGATTGGATGATTTTAAAGGTCGTAAATTTCGAGGACAAAATTTCTTTAAGAGGGGAAGAGTTGTGACATTCCGAATTCTGACCCCTCTCGAGGCTATTGAATGGAAGGATATCGATCGAGGTATTTCAATTGTATCTCGCTCGGAGCAGGCCACTCGCGAGTTAACTGACCGAAAAGGAAAGACTAACGCGAGGTCGGGTACATGGACTTGGGGAATGTGATTAAGAAATGGCGCTTTGACCATAAGGATTGTCGAGTGGATATTTTGGACCAGCAGAGATCGATCTAGGAACGATCATGGAATGCCTTGCTAGCGTTATACGTTGGGACGCGGGTGATCCGCTTAACCATTGTGTAATTTGCGAAAATTTCTTAAATCGGATTCCGATGATCAAGACCGCAGGGGCTAACGATAAACCCTCGCAATTACATGACAATCAAAGTCGTTACGGCTTGAGAAAGTCCCAAGGTCGATACGCGTAGCGCCTGCAAGAGTCGCCCGTCAGTTTGAGATAGATTAGAATTGCAGTCAACATTTGAATTGAAATGGACATCGCCTCATCGAGGACAATTTAAATTGGAAAAATGAAGTTTTGGACGGAAAGTGCGAAATGACCATTTTTTCCCTCGAGGTTTGGCCTTGTCTTAAGAATTTGAGAATGGCATTTTGTTGACACCTGATTTTTTATCAGTCTTTCATAGTTTATTTTTAAAATATTCATAAAAAATCTATAAAAAGTTAAAAAAATTAAAAAATCATCTTTGGTAGCCTTGACCAAGCTAAAGGAACCATTTTTGATAAAAAAAAAAATAATTTGTCATAATTTTTAATATTTTTTAATATTTTCCAAAAATAGAAAAATAGATGAAAAATGAAGAAAAATAGCGTTCGATGTCGTAAAAATATAGAAAAATAGTCAATATTTTTATTTTAATTTCTTTTTCATTTTGAACTCATAAATAGTCAAAATTCAAGTTCAATTGCATGTGTTTCTTCACGACGCATAGAGTTGAATTTGGCAAAAAAATTTCATTCGAGTATTTTAATTTGTAAATTTCTACATATTTTTTAGTCTTGACGTCCAATTAGATCGACCACCATCTACAATAAATTCCCCTTGCTGAATATTTTCGTTTTTGTTTCACATGATTTCATGGTGTAAAACGCCGAGTGGATCCCCAAATATAATCGGGTCGGCTCGTCCAAGACCAAACCAGGGCACGGCGAACCCCATGTGAGTACTCTCGAACTCCTTCGATGCTTCCTAATGCTTTTCTTAGGTTAGATCGTGTGTAGAATGACTAGGACAGCTAAATCATTCTTGAGCTGTGATTGATAAATAGGGCCTTACTAGGAATGCCAAGTGATTTATTTGCATATCTAGATTCCTTGAGTTGCGCATTTTATTACTGATTGTGATTGCTAGGATAATCACTCCTATCTGCATGAATTTCTAGATTTAGGGTTCATACCTTACTCATCCGCATGAATCTCAGGCTAGAAAATTCAGTCAACTTAGGTACCGAAAGGGCGTCAACTCTGACAGTTGGTGTAACTAAGTCCCCGAAACCATTTCTCTGGTTCTCGCAGAATTGAATAGAAACTCCCAACTATTCGATTGGGTGGTCCAATCACACCCTAAAAAAATGATTGGTGGCGACTCCATGGCATGCACACTTAGCACATGTCACTAGACCACACTGAAAGTCGATCACGCATACCTCCGTTGCGATTTGGGTAATGGGCCTTGGGAGAGGCCCGCGTCCGACCAGACAGGACGGCCCATTAGCCCTCGAGAGCCCGACAACCTCAAGAGGGTCGCGATAGACTGGCGACTCCGCTGGGGACTGGTTCTTAACCATTTAGTAGACTTGAGCCGATTAAAAAGTTGATTGATTCTTCTAACCTAATTTTATGCAGATGCTCTCAAAAGTGAGGTGTATATGCTAACGAATGTGTTAGATGTTTTTGTAGACGGGAGAAATAAGGGGTGAAGTGCTTGTTAACTTTGTTTTATGCAGGCAGGAGTTTTGGATGTATGATTGTGTGGATGTTTATATTGAAGCGGTGATTGTTAAATAAAATGCATGTCTATTGCTTTAGCACGACACAATGAATACACACAATTGCGCCTAAAACCCCAGGCGCCCTCTTTAGGAACACAATAGAAGGAATTGAAAATGGAATCTCCGTGAGGAAAAACATGGGGTAATCCACTTTTCAATTCCGCTCACTTCGAACTATGGATTGGGTCCCAATGCAACGATAGTTGTGCAATGGAATCGGCTCTTCCCAGAATTCGAGGCGAGAACCTTGGCTTTAGGTACCAAGCCCTATCTTTTGATTTTTAGGAGTTTTCCCTCACTTGTCTCATGCGTTTGTCTATGGAAGGTTAGTATACCTAACACTGCAAAAAATACAGAGAAGCTTGATTTTCTCTTAAGTTTGGTTGGTAAGACTTTTCTATCCCTCGAACTTGTTACAGCTCTTAATCATTATATTCATTGCATAATTCCGGTGATTGGATTAAATGCCATTTTGAGGATAGATATGAGTGTTTTCCTCCCAATGTTCTTGATGGAAGATGAAGATGGTGTCATCCCATTACGAGCGCCAAGTGGACAAGAGCCTACTATGGACATCATTGAGGTATCATCTAATGAAGATGACGATTTGGAATAGGTGATCCTGAAGTCACGTCTCAAAGATCGAAACTGGGGCATCTCTAAGTATTAAGATCACATTCCTTTGTTTTATTTTTCATTTCTAGCCTTCTTGTATAGGATTTATTTTGCTGAGATCCTCTCTATCTGATCCCTTAGATTGATTGTATTAGGGATCTATTTGTGTTTATATACATTCAGATTGAAATTTGTTGTATTTCTATTGACTTGTCATTGGAATGTGATAGTGGCATTTCTTCTAATCACTCGAATACTCCAAAATCAATTTTATAATTCCTTTGGATGAAATTGAAATTGGAAGTCTTATACAACCTTTTGGCCGTATAGGGCAATACAATCCCAATTTCGCCAGAAGGAACTATAAACTTGAATTGGTTCATGCATGTTTTGCATCATTGGTAATCCACAATAATTGATCAAGAGTATTCGTGTTTTTCAAATTTAATGAAAAGATAGATATCCAAATTACTCTCGTTCTTAGCAAACAGCTTTAATTTGGATACCGTATCTTCAATTGAATTTAAAACACATCGTAATTGTGTACTTTTGAACATTCCATTGATTTTCTTGGAATTGATCAAAGGAAATTATCGTGAATTACATTCCTTTCAATGATATGCTTTCCTTTGAGGAATATTGATAAAAGCTTTTGCACAAGGCCAAAACCCTTGTAAAAGCTTTTATCCCTATTAATCATAAGTAAGCATAAAATTGAAAGAATTTATGCTTTATTTTTCAAATTCTTTCTTCTGATTCTGCCTTTTCATTTGAAACAGGTTAAAAACAAGTAGAGAAGAGAAGTCTTTTTGTGGATAATCGCGGTGTGAGGTTCCTTTATCCGATCATAAGCAAGATTAAAAAATCAAGATGTACACGCTCGAATCATCAATGTCAAAGCGCAGCTTGCCTAGGTTGAGAGTGGTCAGGTGTTCGAGAAAGTCAGCCATACAGAAGTTGAGACACACACATTAGAGCTTTCATTCATTTCGCTCAATCGAGGGACCTTAAAGCAGATCATACAAATCATCGGGGTGGAAACATAAAACCGCAATGAGCCCTAATTAGCATCACAAAGGAACCTAGTTGGCCCTCCATATTATTGATGCTTTGCTTATACTCACCACCTTGAGACTCGAGATCTGCAAGCTTAAGAAGAAGGCGTTTACATTCCCCTTTAAGATCGGCAACCTTGGTCCCGTGATCTTCGGCAGCTATTTCCATGTCCCGAACTAGTCCTCTCCCATGGGCTATATCCGCGGTAATGCTGTCAAGCCTTTCTTCCTGCCACTCACATTGAAACTTCAACACGACATTACGACGGTCGTGCTCATAGGTGGTCAGGGATAAGGCCAAGCGCTCCACCAAATTTCCCCTCTCGCGAAGCAACATCAAGACTCGCTTGTTGGCGAACTCAACAGCCTTTCTGTGACTATCGGCCACAAGGTTGGCCAACACCAAGCAGTTGGACCGATCCTCATAGCGAGCTCGCAAAACGTGAGCCACGGTAGCTTTTCGATGAGCGACACGGTAAGTCTCTAAAAAGTTTATAAAGAGGGTTGGGAAGATTCTATATTCCCTCTCTAAATTAGTGCCCTCGATGGAGGTGGTGTCTATTTCCACGAGCAAAATACGGATTTCATCTTCAGTTTCTGGGTGATCGGCTATATGAGCATAGCCTCGACCGAGGAGGTTATAGAGTTTTTCCCACTGGGCCAAAATTTCGGCTGAGAAAGCGCGAATAGGAGAGGAGGTCATTTTCGTTGGAGTGTGGGAGAAGAAGATGAGTGTGGTAGAGTGATTAAAATACGAAAAGGCAATTATGTAAGAGTGTTAATCTTCTCTGCATTAACTCCTCCTTTTATAGCAACTCGAGAATGAAGAAAGGCACAGCAATAATGCTCGTGGAGCCAAGTTAATTGGGTAAAGCAATGGTGGCTCTTTCGGTGAACCATCAGATTTGTCCCAGTCCGCGATTTCAGGCTTGATAAACCTAAAAAAGTTGTAAAAAGATATGTCGGTGTCACCATATTAAAATTGAGCGGGAGTTAAGCGCAACTATCGAAAAAAGTTGCGAAAGGATTTGGCGGTCCCATCATATTAAAAAACTGAGCGGGAGGCGAGCGTAGTTCCACCTTTTTGAAAATAAGTGGGAGACAGACATGGATATCGAGAAAAGGAAATCGATTTGGTGTCCCTCCACGTTGAAAAGAAGAAAGAAGACGACAAAGCGGGAAATACGAAATCTTGGGAGCAACGCTTGCCTGATGATCTTCATCCATGTTTAAAGAACGTTTCATGGGCATACAGAACCACTCAAAAGAAAATTTAGAGAGAGTGAGCATACATGAGAGAGTAGAGAACCCTGAGTGAGCAAAAATTGATCGAACATTTTTCGATCCAACATGTTTGAGAGTTACCATCAGTTGCTAGAGGCGACTGATCCAAAAATCTCAGAAAATGAACTACTGAGAGATCTCGAAGATTCTAGGATGGCGTCTGGTACCAGAACCACAGAACCCAACCCTTTCGGCAACGAAGTTCAGGATCTCAGCAGCGACGACAACAGCAGCAGCGATGGTCAATCCCGGAAATGGAAACGTCGCCAGTGCCACACTCAGAATGAAATCCAAGAGCTTGAAGCTTTCTTTAGTGAATGCCCTCTCCCGAACATGAAACAAAGAAATGAATTGGGCCAGAAGCTAGGGATGAAACCTTTGAGGGTCAAGTTTTGGTTTCAAAATAAGCGAGCCAAATTGAGGGCTCAACACAGACGTCAAGAACTTGCGATTCTAAATGAGGAAAACGAAAAGCTTCGAGCGGAGAACATGAGGTATAAGAAAGCTCCCAGCACTATCGCTTGCCTTAATTGCGGTGGCCCTATCACTCTCGGCGAAATGTTCCTTGATAAGCATTATATAAGGATTGAAAATGCTCATTCACCACCCCACTCCCTCGAACCATCTTCGATACAATCAGATTTTGTTGGAGATATGCATGAACAAATCAATTCTACGAAGTCAATACCGATGCCTTCTAAAGGATGTGATATGCGTCACCATGATTGGAGTTTCCTTAACGATGAGCTTACTATCACGACCGACCAATCCAAAGCTGATGAATTCCCTCCACAACAATTTCCGGCTCGATCAAATCCTACTGGAAATAGGCCAGAGAGCAATAGCCAAGTTGTCAACACTGTTCCGGGTCGCAAGAAGACGAGGGTCAATTGGTCCCCCGAGCTTCATCTCAAGTTCCTTAGTGCGGTTCAGCAACTAGGAATCAACTCAGCATATCCAACGCGCATACTTGAGATCATGAACATACCAGGACTCACTAAATATGGAGTCGCGAGTCACCTCAAGAGCTACAGAAGGGCGCTAAGACAGCGCCACACAGCACTGAACCTGAAAGAACTCAACTTGTGCCTAAACACTAGGCATGGCTATAACTACAATGCCCCTGAAGTAAGAAATACCCTGCCGAATCTAGGCACCGACCAAGCTGGTAGCAGCACCATCGACTACTTGGGCGCTAATCAGAATATTCCCCTGAATCATCTCAGCACCCCTCAAGAGTATATGCCTCAAGTGCAGCAGGTACGAACTCCTTGGTTTGAGCAGCAACTTTTCGCTAGTGCTCTTCCTATCCCCGATCAACATATTGCGCCTAGTGTTCAAAGATCTGCCCAGCTTGGGCATATGATTTTGGAAGATCAAGCGGGCGGATGCTCTGAGGATTTTTGTTTCTTCCATTCCCAAATGGAAGGTGCTTTTGATAGTGAACCGATCAATCATCCTCTTATAATCTCGAGCAACGACGAAGGTTCTAGCTCGAAGAATCAGATCGCTCACAACAGAAACAGGAATCCTTCAACGCCAAGCGATGATGGTCAACCCGAATATCAGTTGCTCGAAGAATCAAAAGATTTCCTTGATGAGGAGCTCCATATCTGGATCGATCAGTTTAAAACTGATGGGCTCATGAAGTTATGATCCAAAATGACGATTATATGTCTTATTCATGGTGTAACTGGCTGATCACCGAGAATCCTCAAGGGAACTAGGCACATGTGACTGGATGTATCATTAATCTTTCTGTCATAAAGTCTTCCATGCAAGATAATCTTCCTTAATGCCTAGAGTTAATCTGGGGCAGCGATCAGTACTACCTGCGAGCATCATCATGCTTGAGTTCGACAATCCCTTGTTAGATTAGAGTCGAGGTGAATCAATTGAACGCCACGAAGAAAAACATTTAAAGGCTTCACATAGGAAAATGCGAGCAAAAGCCCGAGCGAGCTCAAAGACGGTTAGCTTTGTATCGTTCTAAGGGACCTTTAGTCGTTATGAACTCTAAATTGAGCTTGTTTCATTCTCGATGGGGGTCGCTAACTGCTTCAAGAATTTTATAACAAAAAACGAACCAGTTAGGGACGCCAATAGTGCTGTGTCCTGGTAGTCAGTGAAATGGAAGTGGTACGAAACGTCAGGAGTTCGATCTCGGGATTGAAAAATCATTTTATCAGTTAGTCTATCACCCGATGAAGTTCAAAGAGATTCGACGCAGATGACTATAGAACTTGGGGCAATTCGAAAATCATCGATTCATTTTCATCAAGCGGCGAAGTTGGTATTGTAAAATGTGAAGCATGCAAATGACAAATCCGAAGCAGAAGGAGATGAATCATGATTCGCTTATCCAAGGTCGGGATTTCAACCTTCGACTAAAGCCAAATCTAGGATGAGTTTTTGATCTTGCCCACTCGACAAAACCCATCTCCACTGAAAATGGGGGCAAACCATTCCTACATCCGGAAAGCATGTCGAAGCCGAAGACATCAAATTCATCGTTTAATCCGTGGGGCAAGTCCCTGAAGCGATAGTTATCATCCGCAGAGCGTAATGGAATCCATTCTTTCAATGTAAAACGCATTTGGCCGCGGAGCCACCCATTTGGTAAAAAGAACGTATCGTTCCTAAATGATTTTCAATCAGATGCGGGGATAATGTTCTCTCATTTTCCTCTCAGGTGATGAACAGAGACGAGGCACCCAAGAAGCCATGCATTCAAATAACAAAACAGTGCATGAAACACGCCCAAAAAGATGAATGAATCTCCTCCGACGTAAATCCTCGAGGTGGATTCGTTGCCCAACCAGACGAAGAAATCATGGCCACAAGCTTGAGGGCCGGCTTCTACAATCTGCACATTGGCATGCAGAATGGAATTCAAATCAAGAGTAAAGTAGTATCGTCCCAATTTGTTTTGAATTTGGAAACCCAAAATAATGCTTAATATTTATCCTTGGCAGGAGCTCGCCATCAGGGCAGACATGTAAGTTTCATTTTTCTCCAAAAACCAAGAAGTCGAAAGAACTTTAGAACACCTAACAATCTTGTGTTACTATGTGAAGTGCAGATTTTCACAACCCTTGTACACTCGTTGGAGCATATGACCAAGGGTAAGATGTATCGTTCCAATTTTTGTAAAGTTTTAGAATATACGATGACATATCCCTTTTATATCTCCAGGATCTCCAGCCTCGATGGGCAGGTAAGTATCCCTTTTCCCAATTCATTGGAGATTAAAAACTTTCAGAAATAATTCGATTCTCACATCTAAAAAGACATAGAATTCTTACTTCATTGACATTCATGTTTTAAAACATGAGATTGTCTGAACATGAATTACACATGTATGGTGCATCACAAAATCCCTTTGAAGGATAAATCTTGATGAAATGAAATGAATTTTTCCAACAAGAGTCGTTTGAACCGTTCAAAAGGGTATTTTCTCATAAGAGAAGCGAGCCTAATCCAAACACGTCCCATACACACTTGAGAGATGAGGAGATTGGAAATGATAGCGAAACCTTAACCTATGGATATAAGGGTCATTCGCAACGATTACATGGATCGAGATGACAGAGGCATTTATTTCTTCATTCCAAACACTACAGATGCCCATTGAGAACCCCATTGAACGGCGATTTTCATTCTCAACCCTGTCAAGAACCACCCCACATTGGGGCAAATGAAGGTTAGTCCAACAGTATCAGAAAGTAAACGGTTTGAAATTTTCTTGCTCGGACTAACATAAATCTTTGTGTGTTGTTTATATGATAATCCAAGTGTCATAGGATGACGAGAATAATTCATTTCTCTATCCTACACACTGTTATCCTTTGCACGACCAAGTTGAGCCAGCAAATTCATTTCATCAACCTATTGGTGATCATTGCATATTCCAAAGCAAAGGCAACATCACTCTAGGAATGGAAGCGTGCCAAAGTTTAAGTTGCATATGTAGCATGATTGCCGAAAATCCTAGCTCCAAAAGAAAAGAAAAACACGGGATTAAAAAAAGGGGGAAAAGAAAAATCCCTAGACATCAAGAAAAAGCAAAGTGCCTGGTAAAAAGCAAGGCTGATGTCTATTCAAAATATCCCCAGTAAAGTCTAGATATACGATGAAAAGACCCTGCAAAGAAGTCAGATTAAGATGACTACTCTCCAAATGATGTCGTGCTCAAATTGCAAACACACAAACAGACGGTCTCTTAATGTAACAAGAGACGCTTTTAAACATCCTTGTGCGCTCTAAAAGAGGAGTGTACACTTCAAGAAATGGAGATGTTCTTCGAAGGACATGTGGTAAATTTGCAATGATCACAAATGCCAAACCCTTCACAATTTTTGGACAAAAAATAAGCCTTTTTCGGTCCCCAATCCTTCCAATGTTACAACCCTGAAGCAGTCTTATCTGACTAAGACACTTGGGTTAATGTATAACTTAGCTCAAAGAAGTACGAGCAAGACTATTTCTTTCTCATTTTACAGGGTTCTTGACTTGTAAACCCGGAGCAGATAGTGAAAATTTTCGTTCAACGGCCTTGACTCAAAAGTGAGTCCCCCTTGGAAACCGATATCCAAGCCTAACACTACGGTCCCGTGAAAGACCTCCTGATCGGTCGAAATGTATGCGTTGCGAATGATCCTGAAACCCAGGCACAGGTTGGTAGGAAATTGAGCACTTTCCCTATTAAAGATCATTATCACAGAGCAGTGAGAAGCCTTCTTGGATGAGAAATACTCCAATGGATGTTTTGAGCAAACTCTTTTTGAAATTTTCAAATTGTTTGATCTAGAGTTTCCGTGCAAGGAATTTATGATCACATCTGTATATGGCAGGAATGTTTTGGATAACCTCCAGCAATCAAAATGCACATTTCATGACTAAAACTTAAGTCGTAGAATTTTGTCAGTTAGAAAATTATTGTCTTCCCAAAGATTACTAATATCTTCTTGGCGAGGAAAATATTTTCAGGTCTAAGCTTTCTGCAGGACTTTTGGCCGCCCCAAAGACTGGGTGCGTCATCCTTAGGTGAAGCCTTTTAGTAGGCAAGTCTTTTCTAAGACCGATCCACAGAATGATCGAGTCTCCGACTAGCCCCGAAGAGTGGGTACGTCATCCTTTGATTCATATCAATTTGGAATCTCATAAATGGTAGAAACCGCCTGAAGGGTCAATCAATGGTAGAAACCGCCTGAAGGGTCAACACAATGGTAGAAACCGCCTGAAGGGTCAATGTATGGTAGAAACCGCCTGAAGGGTCAACCAATGGAAGAAACCGCCTGAAGGGTCAAAACAATGGTAGAAACCGCCTGAAGGGTCAATGTATGGTAGAAACCGCCTGAAGGGTCAACCAATGGTAGAAACCGCCTGAAGGGTCAACTCAATGGTAGAAACCGCATGAAAGGTCAATGAATGGTAGAAACCGCCTGAAGGGTCAAAGGACTGGTAGAGACCGCCTGAAGGATCAACCCAATGGTCCGATCCACCATACGGATCAAAACCTTGATGAATCCCGAACGCGGGAGGATTCGTTTTCCCTAATAAGCCTTACATTAGGCAAGCCATTTCTAGTTTAGTCCACCACACGGATCAAAACCCTTGGCAAATTCCCAAATGTGGGATGCGTCTTCCTTAGGTTCCTATCAGTTAGGAATCCCATTATGGTTTGACCTACCATACAGGTCAGAGCTTAACATCCCCAGGACACTCCGATGACAAGTCCTTAGGAATCTACTTGAACCCATCAGACACAGCAAATGCTGCAAGCATTCAACAAGTAAGGGGCAGGGAAGTCTATCTACTCCTTAACTTTCTTACATCATATCAGGGAATTGAATGAGCACATCTCTTTTTAAGGAAAAGCACACATTGATGGGCATGAAAATTGGATGTCATGATTTCTTTTATTTTCCCAGTCGAGTCGATCGGAATACAGGTGTCACCTTGTCTTTGAGAGAAACCTCTGACGAAATTCCTCTCAAAGAGGGGCAGTTGTTGACACCTGATTTTTGATCAGTCTTTCACAGTTTATTTTTAAAAAATTCATAAAAAATCTATAAAAAGTTAAAAAAAAATTAAAAAAATCATCTTTGGTAACCTTGACCAAGCTAAAGGAACCATTTTTGATAAAAAAAAATAATTTGTCATATTTTTTAATATTTTTTAATATTTTCCAAAAATAGAAAAATACATGAAAAATGAAGAAAAATAGCGTTCGATGTCGTAAAAATATAGAAAAATAGTCAATATTTTTATTTTAATTTCTTTTTCATTTTGAACTCATAAATAGTCAAAATTCAAGTTCAATTGCATGTGTTTCTTCACGACGCATAGAGTTGAATTTGGCAAAAAAATGTCATTCGAGTATTTTAATTTGTAAATTTCTACATATTTTTTAGTCTTGACGTCCAATTAGATCGACCACCATCTACAATAAATTCCCCTTGCTGAATATTTTCGTTTTTGTTTCACATGATTTCATGGTGTAAAACGCCGAGTGGATCCCCAAATATAATCGGGTCGGCTCGTCCAAGACCAAACCAGGGCACGGCGAACCCCATGTGAGTACTCTCGAACTCCTTCGATGCTTCCTAATGCTTTTCTTAGGTTAGATCGTGTGTAGAATGACTAGGACAGCTAAATCATTCTTGAGCTGTGATTGATAAATAGGGCCTTACTAGGAATGCCAAGTGATTTATTTGCATATCTAGATTCCTTGAGTTGCGCATTTTATTACTGATTGTGATTGCTAGGATAATCACTCCTATCTGTATGAATTTCTAGATTTAGGGTTCATACCTTACTCATCCGCATGAATCTCAGGCTAGAAAATTCAGTCAACTTAGGTACCGAAAGGGCGTCAACTCTGACAGTTGGTGTAACTAAGTCCCCGAAACCATTTCTCTGGTTCTCGCAGAATTGAATAGAAACTCCCAACTATTCGATTGGGTGGTCCAATCACACCCTAAAAAAATGATTGGTGGCGACTCCATGGCATGCACACTTAGCACATGTCACTAGACCACACTGAAAGTCGATCACGCATACCTCCGTTGCGATTTGGGTAATGGGCCTTGGGAGAGGCCCGCGTCCGACCAGACAGGACGGCCCATTAGCCCTCGAGAGCCCGACAACCTCAAGAGGGTCGCGACACATTTTAGTCAATTTGAAATCCCCATGGCTACCGAAAATCACAAGGGTGTATTGGACAATTAGAGCCATGATATTATTGATAAATGCCAAGTGTCATTACTTGAGAGGTTAGCATTAGTTGGGTTGCTTTTTACCTACCATTCCACTCTTTGACCAAGAGGGTATTAAGGAAAGTCTTCCCTCTCTCTCCTTTCATTGTGGTCAGCAGCTACCTCCCCTCTATCATCTTCTTCTTCTTCTTCCTCTAATGGCCGACAGACCCCGTCCCCAGCACGTTGCCCAGATCCGACCACCCCACTGTTTTGATCATAAATTTTTCGTCCGATATTGAATTGAGGTAAAACCACTATTATATGAAATTTTATTGTCTTGTGGTTCTAGGGACATATTATAAGCTTAAATTGGCCTAGCCATTTCTCCCATAGGTCCATTTGAGTGGGCAAAGGTCAAACGAGGTCAGATTCTGACTCGATTTTGGAGAAGGTTCTGTTTCGGGGGCTTCAAGACTTCAAATGGCCTCCAACTTTCTTTGAGTTCTTCGAGACTCATTGTACTAATTTTGGCTGAGCTAGAGTTATAAATTTCTTTGGGTTTGGATGGGTTTATACGGTTGAAATGAGGTTAATTCTATGGGACAGTTTCTGATCGTCTGAGGAGCTAATGGAACTGAGCTGCTATGCGACTCTTTGAGGTGTGATTTTTACTCCAAAATGCATGGTAAGCCTCTTAGACTTGTACATGAATGTATTGGCAAGTTGGGTTTGTAATAAATTGGAGCATAGAGGTTGATTTGTGGGCTGTTGATGTGTTTGAACCAGGGCCGGTTCTGTCCTTTCTACCGGCTGTGAAAACCGAACCCTTTAGTGGTTCGTGGAGGTGTCGCCTTGTTGTAGAACTCTCGGTAATGCCTCTTAGGATGTTAATTGATGTGTTGGCTTGAGATTTTTGAAATTGGAATGAGTTGTGAATGAAATTTAATGGCCGATTTGCATGAAATCTCTAGGACCGACTCTGCCCTATGTTGATCAGTTTCGTTTGAGGTCTTCAAGCGATTAATTGTGGAATTTCGCTTGCTTGGTTTGTGGTAAGGCGACTTCTAACCCTTCGTTAGAGTGTTAAGTTATTAATAGATGAATTATGTTGAATTGGAAGTGTTTGAAGGGCTGATTTTGAAGTGAACCACGTAGAGGCTTAGAGCCGTGTAATTTGATTTCGGCGCGCGCGGATTTTAAATTGGCTCGTTCTAGGTCGTCCGATATCTAAATTGAGCTCCGTTTCCGCTCACACGTCCGCAAGACCTTGAAGAGTAAGGTTCTAAGGGTAGATCTCTCAAAAGGTCTGCAGAAAAATGACAATTTATTCGGGATTGAATCTGGTCGTGGAAGGCCAAGAATGGACAACTTGGTGCCGCGACGTTGCGTTGATCGTTTTGTGGAATCGCTTGTCCTAGGCTCTAGGTAATTTATTCCTAAACCTTTATTAGGGTGTTATGTTACTAAAGGACGGAGTTTTGAGTCGGATTGAAGGGTTTTATGAACTGATTTTGTGAGAGACGCGAGGAAACCCAAATCTGCCCTATTTTGATGCATTGAGCTTGAGTTGTCACGCCCCACTTACCTATGGTATCCCATGACATCCCGCTACGCTGGCCATTAATGTAATCCCAGTAACCACACGGCCTAAATGAAATGAGATGCACAAGCGAAAGGAAACACGCCCTGACATTTATACAAAATAGGAAATTTGGACACAGGGAAGCACACACGTTCATTTACATAACATACATGGAAGTTATACAACGACGGTGGGAGTGTCTAAGCCAAAACGGCCAACCGGGCTGGGTAGGTACTCAGGCTAATATAAACAGGCTAGTTCACAAACCTAGCTTAAGCCTCACACCAGAATTCGTTCCTACCCCTAAACTTGACCACTGCGCCTCTCTATCCTGAAGAACAACCCGAACTGCCGCTACCCTCAGCTTCGTCTTCGTCTAGGATATAATCTGAAAAGGTCTCAGATGGCACCCCCTCAGAAATGTCCTCTGTATCTTCCTCAGTTTCCTCCTCAAGGTCTTCTGCTTCGTCGGCGGAAATCTCTATATAACTCTTGTACTCCTCGGAAGGGGGTGACTTGGATTCCTCAAGCATATTCTTTGACCCCTTTATGTATGTCGGATTTTCCACCTCAATCTCCGAACGAGAAGGGTGGCACCAGCTTGGCACGACCTCTACAGAGACTTTCTCAGGTAACAGGGGACCCATCAGGTTACTATGTCCCAGTCGACGATACCACGCCTCGAAATGGTGAGGTTGCAGTTCGGCCTTTCCTTCATCTACCCACACTGTCGTTTTCTTCCAAACGTACACAATTTCCCTTTCTACAGGAAATTCATCAAAAGTGATGATCGTTTCTTTCGGATTGCCTAGTCTTATTGGTAGCATGCTTAAGGTTTCGGGTCTGAAAAACATGTCCCACTACGGGGTGAGATTTACATTCCAGCAAGTGAAACCCAACCCAAACTAAACCACTAGTCCCATCAGAGAACACAAAATGCAGATAATGCAGGAAATTCATCAAGCAATGGCATATGGCAATTCAGCATCATTTATCATAAAATCATTGGCATACTAAATCATCATCAAGCACATCACATGCTATAGGACCCAAGCTTCACACTTTTGCATAAACTAAACATGCTCTTTCACAAGTCGTTAATATGATAATTCTTTTACTCATCGCCAGGGCTCCCGGGCTGCGATGTAACACGCAGGGCACTCTGGCCAAACATTTGCATCTGGGCTCTCTGGCCATTCATTTTTCAAAGGCATTCTAGCCAAACTATTTCATATAGACATCCTCGTCATTAAAAAAAAAACCACACATTCACAACGATCATGCTTTGTCACACCAATACGTTACACAATTCAATCATCCAGTAGCGTCCTAGGGTTCAAGTAAGGGTTTATGAAACACTTACCTTAAGCAATTACTAAAAATCCACACCAAACGAGCCTTCTCAATCCTCAAGATCACAGTCAAATGAGAACCACATGCCGTCCCAAGAAGTTCATAAATTTTGAGTCAAAATCTACTCAATTTCGGGTTAGAAGCAATCGAACTTCACTTTCGTTAAACCATTCTCTCAATCACCAAACAAATGGCAACTCAGGATGCCTTATCAATTGATCAAATACACGTCGACATCTCCATGAACCCCTTATATATTTTGTTCAAACGGCAACTTATAGGGCATAATATAACTCGAAGGTTTCGCGCCTAAATTAGCCCTTAAATCACTTTTAAATCCTAATTCGCTTCACATACTTTTGACTAACACCTTAATCAACATTATAGGTAGTCCCTTGAGTCAATTTGGAGTCAAAATACCCTTTTATCAGTCCCCAACAGAATCGGTATACAAAGAACATCATCCAAAACAGAACCGATTTGAGCCTATCCCGCATAATCAGTCCGTAATTCAATCCTAGATCTCAATTTTTCATGAAATAACTTTCTAGAACCTCAATATAAGTGTTAGAGAGGCTCACCAAAAGTTTCGAAAAGAAACAACACCCCGAAGACCTCCAATCAATTCGGTTTCTCATTGGTGCGCATCGGTCAATTTTCTGCTCGTTAAAAGTCACTCAAGATCAGCCATGAAAACACCTTAAACCTCCAATAAAATTGCCATTTCTGCTCAGTGAACTAGACTACTATAAGTTATAGAGTTCCCACAAAACTTTCGTAGTTATTTGAAATTTCTAAGAGTTAGAACCAACACTTTTCCTTAGCTAGCTCAAAATCTGTCTACTTTTCTTCCAAAAATTCTCATAAATTAACCAGACCTCCAATGGACACAAAACCAATTTGAACTTGTTAAGGACATCTTGAATTAACTTGTGGTGGTTGGCGGTCGGCCAAAAGGTCACCGAAAGTGGCCATCATATGGACCGAACAGAGGGCACAGAAACTGTCTTCTGAGCAGTTTTTTGGTAAGAAGGAAAAAGGAAGAAAATTAAAGGGAAATGGTGGGGGAGGTGCTACCCACGGCTGAAGGGCTGTAAATGGAGATGTTTCACACAAATAATGGAGGTTAATTTGATAAGATGGGATTAGGTGGGGTAATAAATGCCAAAGGCCTTCTAAGAGTGACAAGTAGCTAAAACCGATAATATCATTGACTTCCATTGACTCCTTGCACTCCAAGTTTCGACAGCTCATGGGGAGGGGAAAATGACCATTTTGATCTTCAATTATCCTTAAGTCAAAGGCAAATGGGATAGGGGTAAAACGGTCATTTGGCATTTTTCGTCCGAAAATTCGTTTTTCTCATTTTGAATGACCATTGGCGAGAAGACGTCAAATCCTTTTCCAATTTTGAAATTCTTCATTTTCAATTGCCAATTTTGAGCTTCCATTTCGTGATCAATCGTCCGTCGATCGTAACTTCAGCTTATCTCGTACTAACGGGTAGCTTTTGCAGACGTTACACGTATCGACTCTGTGACTCTCGTCACACTTAGGACGACTCTGGATAAGACGACTTTGGTTGCCATGTAATTGCGAGGGTTCTTTGCTAGTTCCGACGGTCTCGATCGTCCCTGTCCGATTTAGAAAAACTTCACAAATTATACATTGGTTATACGACATCACCCGTGTTCCAATCATATAACGCTAGCAATGGATTCCTTTATCGTTATCAGATCGGTCTTTATTGGCTCTAAATGTCCCTCAGCAATCCTTATGGCCAAAGCGTCATTTTCCACTTCGAGTTTCCTAGGTCCACGTACCTTGTCTTGTGTTAGCCTTTCCCCTTGGGTTAGTCTACTCTAGATTGATCAGATCCGAGTGAGATATAACTGAAATATATTGATAGATAGTTCTCATTCAATAGTCTCAAAATAGCAGGAAATTCAGAATGTTACAATTCTTCCCCCTTATAGAAATTTCGTCTTCGAAATTTACAATAAGCCCAATTAACTAAACAAATGGGGGTACTGGCGTCTCATTGCTTTCTCGCTTTCCCATGTGGCACCTTCCGTTCCGTGATGCTTCCAGATCACTTTGACTAGCGGGATCGTCTTATTCCTCAAGACCTGCTCTTTCCGATCCTTAATTTTAACTGGCCTTTCCACATAAGACACCTTGTCATCCAGTTCAATAGTCTCAAAATCCAAAACATATGTCGGGTCTGGCTCATACTTCCTTAACATTGACACATGGAACACATAGTGTACTTGAGACAAGCTAGGCGGCAGAGCGAGTCGGTAGGCCAAAGTCCCAATTCGCTCTAGGATTTCGAAAGGACCTACGTATCTCAGACTTAGTTTCCATTTCTTTCCAAATCGCAACAACCCTCGCATCGGCGATACCTTTAGAAATACATGGTCTCCAACTTGAAATTCCAAAGACTTGCGCCTTTTATCAGCATAGCTTTTCTGACAACTCTGTGCCGTTTTCAACCTTCCTCTAATAATCTTAACCGCCTCAACTGATTGTTCCACTAATTCAGGGCCGGTTATACTTCTTTCTCCAACTTCATCCCAACACACTGGAGTTATACAAGTTCTACCATGCAAGGCTTCAAATGGTGTTATTCTGATACTCTGCTGGTAGTTGTTATTGTAAGCAAATTCCACTAGATGTAGTTGATCCTCCCATCCACCTTTAAAATCTATCACACAGGCTCGTAACATATCTTCGAGTGTCTGAATTGTTCTTTCCGATTGTCCATCAGTCTGTGGATGATAAGCTGTACTAAACTACAATCTAGTTCCCAAAGCCTCTTGAAGACTCTTCCAGAAATTCGCCGTAAACTTGAGATCTCGGTCCGAGGTAATTGTAACTGGAACTCCATGCAAACGCACAATCTGACGCATATACAACTCAGCGTACTTATCCATTGCAAAATCCTTTCGTACAGGTATAAAATGTGCGGACTCGGTCAATCTATCTACGACTACCCAAATCGAGTCGTGAACTTTCTGACTCATCGACAAACCCATCACGAAATCCATTGTCACATACTCCCACTTCCATTCGGGAATTTCCAATGGTTGCAACAGTCCCCCAGGCTTGCAGTGCTGTGCCTTCACTTGCTGACAAGTTAAGCACTTCGCCACGTGTCTGGCCACGTCCACCTTCATTCCATTCCACTAATAATTCTGACGCAAATTATGATACATTTTTGTGCTACCTGAGTGTATACTATAATTGCTCCTGTGAGCTTCAGACAAGATCTTTACCTTAAGTTCCTCATTACCAGGTACACATAAACATCCGCGAAATTTCAGAATTCCATCTTCTGACATTTGAAAATCAATTTTCCTTTTTGTCGCATCCATCTCAAGAATTTTCTGAATCTCAGAATCCGTAAATTGTAAATGTCACGCCCCGAACCCGGCGAGCTCGTTCACATCCCGCCAGGCCACTCAATTACTGATCGACTCCCAGGAACTTTCGGCCCACAACCTAACAACAACCATACAATATAACGCACAAATGGAAGCAAGGCTACAACTCCTCTTTGATACGAAAGATGACTTAGGGCATTTCAACATTAATGGCGAATTGCTCTCAAGTTAAAGTATGGATTCAAGTTACACTTCTAATTCTGAAACATTAAGAAAATCCTTTAGTCTTGCAGCAAAAGAGGAGATAGACTTCTCAAACGGTCGAGCTCTTCTTACACCTCTTTATCTTCATCTTCCTTCAGGGATCTCCATCTAAGCTTCGGGTCTAAAAGAAAAATGGGTCCCGCGACGGGGTGAGACTTACGTCTCATCGAGCTATCCTAACCCTAAACTAGGCCATTGTCCCACCGAACCAAAACAATCATAGTAACATGCAAGCAGTTGATAAAACAAGACATGGAATTTCTTAAAGCACCAAGTCATGCTAAAACGAGAATTTCAATTAAAGGCAAACAGGGCATCGGGTGATCAAGCTTCCGTACTAGCTTAATGAATCATAACATCTCATGAAATAAAAAAATTTTCAGTCACAACTCCGCATTCACTCCGCCTCTTGTACATCATGTTTCTCTACCCCGTGTCATATAGGCACCTCAGGGCATTTCTCATTTCACAACCCCGTGTCATATATGCACCTCAAGGTGTTTCACAATGCCTCAACCTCGTGTCATATAGGCACCTCAGGGTGTTTCACAATTCCTCAACCCCATGTCATATAGGCATCTCAGGGTGTACTCAGTTTCCATGTGACTCTCTGGCTCAACAGCCTATCTCCTCCAACAGTTCGACTCAAGTCAAAATAATCACCACGATAAACATTTAATCTCATCTCATCACAAGGAACTTTAGGCATATGACATAAAACAGAGTTTGCCACAACCAAACGTGCTTTATTACAACATAAGATTTAAGAGTGGTCTCATGCCACCACATAAGCCAACAAGGCACTCGTACTAGCACGTCGTCAATTCTATCGCGAAAACATAATTTCATGGCAAACTAGAGCTTTCGGCATCATTCCTCATCAAAGTCATTCGACTTTCATTCAATCAAGCAATACAAGTCAATACATCCATCGATTTCCCAATGAAACCGTCCAGTTGCGTCCGGATGTTCTAATAAAAGGTTAGGGGTCACTCATCTTCATCCGAGCTAGCCAAAAATCCATCGATAACACCTCGTCAAGCTCGATTCAAACTCATGTCACCGCTGTCCAAAACAGGGCAGCAACTTAATTAGAAACAATCCGACGTTTCGACCAATTTATCTATTCCAATCTCGATTGCATCACTAGTACACCTCGATAACACCTCAATTGAAATTCTGATATATCCTAATAACAATTTTAGAGCACGGCGACACCTCAAATAGCCCCCAACAGAATCGGTTTGCACAAATCCAAAACTGAGCAGAACCGGTTCTGCTTTCTCATGCACTAACAGCCCACTAATCAATCTTAAGCTCCAATTTATCACTCAATCAACTTGTCAAGACCTAGATTTACATGTCTAGGACATCCCCTAATGATTTGGAAGTAAAATAACACCCCTAAGATGTCCAAATGGTTCGACCTCCACAGATTGCCCATCGATCAGATTTTTGCTCAATTCTGTCCCATCAAACACAGCCATGAAACACTCATAAATCTCACTTCAAAAATTCATTTATGTTCATCAACATGTATTACCATATGTTATGTAACTTCCATAAAAATTTCGGAGCCAAATGAAGTCTCTAAGAGGGTGAACCATGGCCCTCTCTCAGTTAGCTCAGAATCTGTCCACGTTTCTTCCAAAAATCACCATAAATTAATCAGACCTCCAAAAATCATGAAACCAATGGAAAAATGTCAATGACATATTGAAATAACCTGTGGTGGTCGGTGGTTGGCCAAAAGGTCACCAAAGGGGGTTTTTGTACAGACCGAACGTGGCGGGCAGAACTGGGCGAACTGGGAAGTTTTCTGTTCTTGATGAAAAACACAAAATGAAGAGGAAGGGAAGGGTGGTTCACGAAATTATGAGGAGATGGCAGATGAAATGAGGCTCCATTCAATTTTGGTCAAAATTCTAGATTGTTTGGCTTAGTGGATAATTAATCACTTTCATCCAAGTCATGACACTTGTCCACATATCAATAATATCAAGCTCCAATGACTAAATTGCCCCTCAGATTTTTCTGCAGCCTCCTTGGGGAAGAAGTAAATGTCAAATGACTAAAATGCCCTTCTCAAATCATTAAGACAATGTTAACTCTCCAAGGGCAAAATTGTCTTTTCACACCTTTCGTCCGAAATTTCAGTTTTTCGATATTTTCGTCCTCGACAAAATGGCGTCTAATCCATGTCATATGTTGTAATCCCTCATTTCCATTTTCAAATTCCAAAATCCTAATTCATGGTCGAACCATCCGTCTATCGAAATTTCAGTTTTCCTATTTTGAATGATCATTGGCGACGTGACGTCAAACTCTTTTCCAAAGTTAGAATTCATCATTTTCATTCTTCCAATTTTGAGATTACATTCCATATCTCATGCCTCGAGGGGCGAAAATTTAGAATGTCACAGTAAAGCTTTAACTCGTTCTCTAATTTGAGGCTCAATTCTCAAAGTTGCTACTAAACTTGACAGTTGGCATACCTCCAATTTAAACTCAGAATCCCTCAGATTCTCTAACAACGACCACCCTTTAACCAACAACAGTGCAATGCTAGACTTTCGACTTAGTGCATCCACGACTTTATTCACCTTTCCAGAGTGATACAAAATATCGCAGTCGTAATCCTTTAATAATTCCATCCACCGACGCTGTCTCATATTCAATTCTTTCTGCGAAAACAAATACTTCAAACTCTGATTGTCTGTATAAATCCGAAACCTTTCACCACACAGATAATGTCTCCAAATCTTCAAGGCAAAGATAATGGCAGCTAACTCCAAATCATGCGTCGGGTAATTCATCTCATGAGGTCTCAATTGTCGCGACGCATAAGCGACTACTTTTCCATGCTGCATCAATACGCACCCCAATCCTTTTAGTGAGGCATCGCTATATATCTCATAACCTCCAAGTCCAGAAGGAATGGTTAATACAGGCACAATCGTCAATCGATGCTTAAGTTCTTGAAAACTTCGTTCGCACTTGTCAGTCCATTCAAACTTCGTATCCTTCTTTGTCAACTTCGTCAGCGAAATTGCTATAAACGAAAACTTTTCCACGAAGCGTCTATAGTACCCTGCTAGACCTAGAAAACTTCGTACCTCTGTAACAGTAGTAGGTCTAGGCTAATTTATTACTGCTTCAATCTTTGAAGGGTCCACGGAGATTCCGTCTCCTGAAATCACATGGCCAAGGAAGACAACCTTAGTCAACCAAAATTCGCATTTCCTAAACATAGCGTAAAGCGAATGCTCTCTCAAGATCTGCAGGACGATTCTCAAGTGCTCCTCATGATCCTCATTACTCCGTGAGTAAATCAAAATATCGTCAATAAAAACAATGACGAATCTATCTAATTACTCCTTAAACACACGGTGCATCAGGTCCATAAATGTAGCGGGGGCATTAGTCAAACCAAAAGGCATAACTGTAAACTCATAATGCCCATATCTCGTTCTAAAGACAGTCTTAGGAATGTCTTCTTTCCTGATCCTTAGCTGATGATAACCAGTTCTCAAATCTATCTTAGAGAACACAGATGCTCCTTGCAGCTGATCAAATAAATTGTCAATCCTTGGAAAATGATACTTGTTCTTAATAGTTACTTGATTCAATGCATATAATCAATGCACAAGCGCAATGATCCATCCTTTTTCCTCACAAACAATACTGGTGCTCCCTACGGTGACGCGCTTGGTCTAATAAATCCCTTATCCAGCAACTCCTGCATCTGCACCGTTAACTCTTTCAATTCCGATAAAGACATTCTATAAGGTGTCTTTGAGATTGGCTCCGTTCTAGGAGCTAACGCAATCACAAACTCAATCTCTCTTTTCGGTGGTTATCCTGGCAATTCCTTAGAAAAGACATCAAGAAATTCACGCACCACTGCAATGCTTTCCAACTTCGGTTCCTCAATCGTTGTGTCAACTACCAAAGCTAGGTAAGCATCACACCCTTTATTCAACAGCTTAGTCACATCAAGCGACGAAACTAAAGGAATCGAGGTTCCTCCCCGACTTCCTACAAATTCAAAACTAGGGCAACCATTCGAATAAAAATGGATTACCCTGCTACCACAATCGACTACAGCTCTTTGTTTTCCCAACCAATCCATTCCAATAATCACATCAAAATCATACATAGGCAACACAACTAGATCTATTCTTTCCTCACTACCGCCAATCACTATCTTACAGTCTGCACAGCCTAACGATACTAGCACATTATCCTTTAATAGTGTAGTAACATGCAACGTCATATTCAGCGGTTTCATTTCTACACCCACCAAATCAGCAAACTGTGCAGATATAAACGAATGTGACGCTCCAGGATCAAATAATGCATAAGCAGCTTGATCACACAAATAGATCGTACCTGTGACCACGCCAGGCGCTTTTTTCGCCTCTCTACGTGCCACAGCGTACACTCTCCCTTGAGCAGGTGGTCGGTTCTGGTCGTTTTGCGGAGCCATAGCTAATTATCCAGGCTGTGGTTTCTGTCCCTGGAGCCTGATTTGGACAATTTTTCAACTGGTGGCCCAATTGACCACACTTAAAGCACGCTCCGGTTTACTTCGGACAAGGTCCATTTTCGTGCTTTCGTCCACAGATATGACAATGCCAATTTGATTGAAATGGCGGCTTTCCAATATTCCTTCGAGCAGGAGGAACGAAACGTCTATTACCCACCATCGGCCTCTTACCCAGTTGCCGATTATCTCTCGAAGGGATGAACCGCGATCCAGAAGCAGCAGCTCCTTCTTTTATTTCCCTTTCAATCTTCTGACTCCTTTCATAGATCTCTTTATACATTTTCAAATCCATAGCCACTATCCGGCTTCGAATCTCTTGTCTTAAACCATCTCGAAACCTCTGCGCCTTTTCAAGCGGATCCTCAACTGATCTTGGCGTATACCTTGACAATCTCGCGAACTCAGCCTCATACTGATCTACAGTCAATTGGTTCTGCCTCAACTGCTGGAATTCTAATCGCTTCCTTTCACGTGCCGTCTCCGAAAAGTACTTATCATTAAAAGCAGCAGTGAAGGCAGCCCAAGTGAAAGTTGTACATTCAGGAAACACACCATCCTTATAGGCACTCCACCAGTCATTCGTCGTCCCTTCCAGCTGATACACAGCTAGCAGAACTTTCTCCTCATCAGTACACTTTAGCACCCCAAAAGCTTTCTCAAGCTTTTCAATCCATCTTAGCGCTAACTCAGGGTCCAATACCATTAAATTGGGTCGGCTCCAACTTTATGAACTGCTCGACTAACTGGCCCATCCGCCGGTTACCATTTGCATCACCCTGGGCATTACCAGCCTCAATGCCCTGAACATTGTTTCCGTTTGCTAGATTTACAGCCGCCACTACAGCTTCAGCAACCTGAGCTATAATCTCAGCTCTATCCTCGGCCTGTCGAAGGGCCGCAACAGCTCGATCTTGAGATTCCTTTTCCATTAACTCTCCAATCTGGGCCAAGGCCCTCAGAACTCCCTCCATGGTAGGATCCTTAGCCTCTGGTGCTCTCGAGCTAGAAGCTCCGCTTCTCGACCTTCCAGGTCTATTGCTCATTCTTGCTCGTTCTTAGCTTACCTGAGTCACTATAATTCCACCATGGAATTAGAGACCTAAGTCACTTACTCAAGTCTAGTGATTCTATGCTACTCAATCAGGGTAACAATCACAGAACAACAGTCAATCACTTAGGCATTCTCATGAGCACATCATCAAAAGTTCGCAACTATACCTCAAGTCTAGACGCATCTGCAACTTAGTATAATCAGAGGTATTATCTCATCCTTCAGACCAACATTCACAAACAATTCACAGTGTAAAGCTTGGTCCTCGTAAAACAACCTCAATCATGCCAATTCAAGATGCCACACACATGCGCCATTTGTATGCCATGCATTTATGCTTGACTCAAACGAATTTCCCCTAGGGTCTCACTACCCCATTATCCAAATTACACCACTCCTTATCACTCCAATCTTCACCCTATTGGGATTGAGCAAACCTCGCTCTGATACCACTTCAATAGGTATGTCTCGCCCCACTTACCGACGGTAGCCCATGACATTCCGCTACGCTGGCCATTAATGTAATCCCAGTAACCACACGGCCAAAATGAAATGAGATGCACAAGTGGAAGGAAACACGCCCTGACATTTATACAAAATAGGAAATTTGGACACAGGGAAGCACACACGTTCATACATGAAAGTTATACAACGACAATGGGAGGGTCTAAGCCAAAACCGCAAACCGGGTTGGGTAGGTACTCAGGCTAATATAAACAGGCCAGTTCACAAAACTAGCTTAAGCCTCACACCAAAATTCGTTCCTACCCCTAAACTTGACCACTGCGCCTCTCTATCCAGAAGAACTGCCCGAATTGCCGCTACCCTCAGCTTCGTCTTCGTTTGGGATATAATCTGAAAAGGTCTCAGATGGAACCTCCTTAGAAATGTCCTCTGTATCTTCCTCAGTTTCCTCCTCAAGGTCTTCTGCTTCGTTGGCGGAAATCTCTATAAAACTCTTGTACTCCTCGGAATGGGGTGACTTGGATTCCTCAGGAATATTGTTTGACCCCTTCATGGACGTCGGATTTTCCACCTCAATCTCCGAACGAGAAGGGTGGCATCAGCTTGGCACGACCTCTACAGGGACTTCCTCAGGTAACAGGGGACCCATCAGGTTACTATGTCCCAGTCGACGATACCACGCCTCGAAAAGGTGAGATTGCAGTTTGGCCTTTCCTTCATCTATCCACACTGTCGTTTTCTTTCAAACGTACACAATTTCCCTTTATACAGGAAATTCATCAAAAGAGAGGATCGTTTCTTTCGGATCGCTTAGTCTTATCGATAGCATGCTTAAGGTTTCGGGTCTGAAAAACATGTCCCACTACGGGGTGCTATTTACATCCCAGCAAGTGAAACCCAATCCAAACTAAACCATTAGTCCCACTAGAGAACACAAAATACAGATAATGCAGGAAATTCATCAAGCAATGGCATATGGAAATTCGACATCATTTATCATAAAATCATTGGCATACTAAATCATCATCAAGCACATCACATGCTATAGGACCCAAGCTTCACACTTTAGCATAAACTACACATGCCCTTTCACAAGTCATTAATATGATAATTCTTTTACTCATCGCCAGGGCTGCCGGACCGCGATGTAACACACAGGGCACTTTGGCCAAACATTTGCATCTGTGCTCTCCGGTCATGCAATTTCAACTGGGCTCTCTGGCCATACAATTTCAACTGGGCTCTCTGGCCATACAATTTCAACTGGGCTCTCTGGCCATTCATTTTTCAAAGGCATTCTAGCCAAACAATTTCATATAGACATCCTCGTCATTAAAAAAAAAAAAAACCACACATTCACAACGATCATGCTTTGTCACACCAATATGTTACACAATTCAATCATCCAGTAGCGTCCTAGGATTCAAGTAAGGGTTTATGAAACACTTACCTTAAGCAATTAGTAAAAATCCACACCAAACGAGCCTTCTCAATCCTCAAGATCACAGTCAAATGAGAACCATGTGCCGTCCCAGGAAGTTCATAAATTTTGAGTCAAAATCTACTCAATTTCGGGTTGGAAGCAATCGAACTTCACTTTCGTTAAACCATTCTCTCAATCACCAAAAAAATGGCAACTCAGGATGCCTTATCAATTGATCAAATACATGTCGACATCTCCATGAACCCCTTATATATTCGGTTCAAACAGTAACTTATAGGGAAAAATATAATGCGAAGGTTTCACGCCCAAATTAATCCTTAAATCACTTTTAAACCCCAATCCGCTTCATATAATTTCCACTAACACCTTAATCAACATTATAGGTAGTCCCTTGAGTCAAATTGGAGTCAAAATACCCTTATATGAGCGCCCAACAGAATCGGTATACAAAGAACATTATCCAAAACAGAACTGGTTTGAGCCTATCCCGTATAATCAGTCCGTAATTCAATCCTAGGTCTCAATTTTTCACGAAATAAACTTGCTAGAACCTCAATATAAGTGTTAGAGAGGCTCACCAAAAGTTTCAAAGAGAAACAACACCCTGAAGACCTCCAATCAATTCGGTTTCTCCTTGGTGCGCGGCGGTCTGTTTTCTGCTCAATAAAAAGTCACTCAAGATCAGCCATGAAAACACCTTAAATCTCCAATAAAATTGCCATTTCTGCTCCGTGAACTTGAGTACTATAAGTTAGAGAGTTCCCACAAAAATTTCGGAGTCATTTGAAATTTCTAAGAGCTAGAACCAACACTTTTCCTCAGCTAGCTCAGAATCTGTCCACTTTTCTTCCAAAATTTCTCATAAATTAACCAAACCTCCAATGGATACAAAACCAATTGGAACTTGTTAAGGACATCTTGAATAACCTGTGGTAGTCGGCGGCCGGCCAAAAGGTCACCGGAAGTGGCCGTCGTACGGACCGAACAAGGGGCACAGAAACTGTCTTATGGGAAATTTTTTGGTAAGAAGGAAAAAGGAAGAAAATCAAAGGGAAATGGTGGGGGAGTTGCTACCCACGGCTAAAGGGCTGTAAATGGAGATGTTTCACATAAAAAAATGGAGGCTAATTTGGCAAGACAGGATTAGGTGGGGTAATAAATGCCAAAGGCCTTCTAAGAGTGACAAGTGGCAAAAATCAATAATATCATCGACTTCCATTAACTCCTTGCACTCCAAGTTTCGGCGGCTCATGGGGAGGGGAAAATGACCATTTTGACCTTCAATTATCCTTAAGACAAAGGCAAATGGGATAGGGGTAAAACGGTCGTTTGGCATTTTTCGTCCGAAAATTCATTTTTCTCATTTTGAATGACCATTGGCGAGAAGACGTCAAATCCTTTTCTAATTTTGAAATTGTTTATTTCCAACTGCCAATTTTGAGCTTCCATTTCATGATCAATCATCCGTCGATCGTAACTTCAGTTTATCTTGAACTAACGGGCGGCTTTTGCAGACGTTACGCGTATCGACTCTGTGACTCTCGTCATACTTAGGATGACTCGGGATAAGACGACTTTGGTTGTCATGTAATTGCGAGGGTTCATTGCTAGTTCTGACGGTCTCGATCGTCACTGTCCGATTTAGGAAAATTTCACAAATTATACATTGGTTATACGGCATCACCCGTGTTCCAATCGTATAACGCTAGCAATGGATTCCTCTATCGTTATCAAATCGGCCTTTATTGGCTCTAAATGTCCCTCAGCAATCCTTATGGCCAAAGCGTCATTTTCCACTTCGAGTTTCCTAGGTCCACGTGCCTTGTCTTGCGTTAACCTTTCTCCTTGGGTTAGTCTACTCCAGATTGATCATATCCGAGTGAGATATAACTGAAATACATCGATAGATAGTTCTCATTCAATAGCCTCAAAATGGCAGGAAATTCAGAATGTTACACTCTTCCTCAAATAGGGTCCGGCGGTTTCACGGCTGAGCGGGCTGTTCCCGACGGCGAGGGGCTGAACGACGACTAGGAGGTTGTAGAGGAGAGGCTGAGGGTTGCTATGGTGGTCGGTGCAAGGTTCGGCGGTGACCGGAGACGGCCGTCGAGTGGAGCGAAACGGGCAACAGGAGCTGGTCGGACGAGGTGTTCCAGGGCCGAGAAGAAGAAGAGATAAAAAAAAAAAAAAAGAGAGATAGAGGGAGAGGTCTGCCGATGGAAGAGGAGAGAGGGGGAGGGAGTCTTCTTCAATCCCAAATGGTCAACAAGGTGGAATGGTAGTTGGACAAGACTTCAATTAATGCTTAGTGGATAACTTGCTCCTTATAATGACACTTGGAGTTATCTTCATAATATCTTAAGCCAATTGACCCTTATACCCTCCAAGTTTTCGGCCACTAAGGGGAATTGGCAATTGACTAATTTGCCCTTATTCCATCCTTGAGACAAGGTTATCCCACTAGGGGCAAAATGATAATTTCACACTTACAATCCGAAATTTCACTCTTCCAACATAAATTACCCTCGATGAGGCGACGTTCAATTGCTTTCAAATTGTGGAATTCTTCATTGCCCAATATCCAATTTCGAGGCCCCATTTCATGGTGGATTTTTCGTCATTCGTAATTTCAATTATCTCAAACTAACGGGCGGCTTTTGCAGACGTTACGCGTATCGACTCAGTAACTATAATCACACTTAGGACTTCTCAAGTCACGGCGGCTTTGGTTGCCATGTAATTGCAAGGGTTTATCGCTAGCTCCGACGGTCTCAATCGTCAGAGTTCGATTTATAAAAGGTTTGCAAATCATACGTTAGTTAAGCGGAATCACCCGCGCTCCAAACATATAACGCTAGCAATGGATTTCATAATCGTCTTTAAATCGGCCTTTATTGGCTCTAAATAGTCCCTAGCAATCCTTATAGTCAAAACGCCATTTTTTATTCGAATTCATAGGTCCAAGTACCTAGTCCTGTGTTAGCCTTTCCCTTTTGGTCAGTTAACTCGAGATTGATCAGGTTCGAGGGAGATATAACTGAAATACGTCGATAGATATCCTTTCATTCAGCAGTCTTAAAATTGTAGGAAATTCATAATGTCACAACATGAGATGAGGGAGAGATAACGATGAGAGAAAAGGGGAGAAAAAGAGGAGATGGTTGGTTGAGGACTTTAAGGAAACCCCTCCCATATTTATAGTAGTTTCCTGACTTATTCTCCAAATTTCTAATTATTTTTTTTTTAGCTTTTTCCCCAAGTTTTGACTCTCTTTTTTTTCAAATTGTCACATGTTTCTAAACCAAATCTTACTCTCCAAATTCCATTATTTCTAGAAGTCTTGACTTGTTCTCCAAGTTCTATTATGTGTCACCTTTTTAATAAGCCACTTAAGCATAATTCTAGAGAATTCTTAACTTGTTCTTCAAGTTTTACTAAATTGTCACATGTTTCTAAACATTGACTTGTCTTCCAAGTTTTGCTAATTTGTTACATGGTTAATCTAGAGTATTCTTAGATTACTTTTTCTAATGAAATTTTGTCTTTTTATGCTAGCTTGCTCTTTAAGCCAATGTTTTACATTTAATTTTTCTTACTAATTTGAGAATATTCTAGATATCTTTTTTCTTGTTCTCCAAGCCAATTTTTTTTATTTTATTTAATTTAATAATTTAGATGCCACGTGTCCTCTTTTAAACTTGTCCATTTAGCTATCATATAGTCCTATAACATTTAGCTCCTTTAGAAGTTTATGAATGTCTTAAAGAACAAATCAAGAATTATTCTTTCATTTTCTAATTATTTCTAACATGGTGAAAATTCAGGATGTCACACCAACCCAGCCCGTTGACACCCCTACGTGATTGTTTGTGGTCCATGGTCAATGCAAGTATTTCCCCATAGGCCGGGCTGGAAATTTACGAGAGCTGCAATGCCCACACATAGGAAGCACAAAAGGCATTAGTGTTTCATATGCATTGAACATTCATGAAACAGATGAGAACGAGTTGAATTACTTATCCCCCACTTTTAGTAAACTTTCTCTCCAAGGAAGTTTTCAGGGCACTTGATTCTCATCAATGTTTGCATTACTCAAGCCGGCATTGGGGATGCTCCAGACAAGCAACGAAGGCAAGTGCTCCAACATGATTCACAATGTGTATCTCAAGGAAATCAAGCCACTTCAAAATAGTTCGTGTGCGTGTATTCAGGGATGGGACATCTAGATGGCTTCCAAATGTTGACTTGAAGTCAACCAATGCCCACAAAATACTAAAAGTCCCTAGTTTGGAAAATAAACCAAAGACCGATGATCAATCATGATTGATTAGTGGTCAGTGTCATTGATAAATATCACTTGACTAACAACAGTTTAATCAGTCAAAATCATTTCGTAGTTGATTGTGAGGCATGTATGTATGGATTTAAACTAGTTATATTTCGATGTGAATAGTGACTCTTTATGAGGAAATTAACTTTCGATCGGTTAATAGTTGGTAATTTCTCGATGTGACTATTGACTTTCTATGAAACTTATGTAAGTGATTATCTGTGGCGAACTCGAAGTGCCGCTCGGGCGAAAAAGAATTATACTAGTCAGTCTTTTGACGTAGCAAATTTTCACCATGGAAATAGGTGCGTGCATAAAGAACACAAGTTCTTTGACTTGTGTCTGTGCAAGTGCGTGTGATAAGGGATGAATGATGGGAAAAGTATAAAAAAGAAAGTCTCAAACCTATTACATTGATTTCAATTCAGTCATAAACCTTTTAATTTGATCAATTTAGTCCTTTTGTATTGGTACCAATTCAGTCCATCCGATCATTTTTTTTTTTGCTGGAAATCGCAAACGTGGATGTGAATGTCCTAGGTGGCGTAGCTAACGCTAATGTGATATTTTCTAATAATTTTTTAGAAAACATTTTTTAAATGTTTTTTTCTTTTTTTCATTCTTTCTTTTTCTGTCACTTTGGCCGTCGAGGGTCGCTAGCAACCCTCGTCGGCCAACAGGCGAGGGCCTCACCTAAGGCCACCGCAGCCCTTGCCAATGGCCGTCAAGGGCTAGCCAGCCCTCAACCAGGCCGCAGAGGGTTGCCCGGTGACTCTTCACGACCAAAGTGAGAGAAAAAAAGTAATAATTAAAAATAATTGTTTATTTATTCTTAAAAATATTTTAAAAGCCCATGTTAGTGCCAACCGCACCACGTAGGACGGCCAACGTCCACGTCAGCAATTTCGCCCAAATTTGGCACCGTTGGCACTAATGTGGACATTTTTAAATAATTTTAAAAATATTTTTTCCTTTTTTTATTTCTTTCTTTTTTTTTCACTTCGGCCGGTGAGGATCGTCGAAAACTATCGTCGGCCACTAGGCGAGGGCCTCACCTAGGGTCACCGCAGCCCTCGCCAACGGCCGTCGAGGGCTAGCCAGTCCTTGCTCAGTGGCTGACGAGGGTTGTCAATGACCCTCGTCGATCAATGTGAGAGAAAAAAAAAGAATTAATTAAAAATAATTATTTATTTTTTAAAAGATATTAAAAAAATGTCCATGTTAGCATCAACCATGCCACGTAGGATGACCGGTGTCCCTGGACTTAGTTGGTACCAATACACAAAGGTTTAAGACTAAATTGATCCGATTGAAAGGTTTAGGACTAAATTGGTATAAGGCGATAGATTTTTTTCCCATGGACCAAACGTGGCTTTCCAGATGTTTTGACTTGAAGTCAACCAATGCCCATAAAATCCCCTTAACTACCCCGCCGTGGTAAATAAACTGAGGACGGATGATCAAGCGTAGTTGATGAGACGGTCATTGTCATTGACAACTATCACTTGACTAACAACAGCTTAGTCATTTAAAATTCATTTTAAGTTGATTGATCAACTTGCTCATCAGTTAAGACAAAACATCGTAAGGCATGTATGTATGCATTAGTAATTAGTTACATTTCAATGTGAATCAACTTTCGGCCGATTAATAGTTGATAATCCCTCCACGCAACTAATAACTTCCATATGAGAAATTAGTTAAGTCTTCATACTCCGTGGTGAACTTAAAGTTTTGGATTGACAAAAAGGAATTGCGCTAAAGTCAGTCTCTTACCATAGTAACTTTTCACCATGGGGAGTAGGCGTATGCGTATCAAATTATCAATGACTACTAGTTCTGTCATGATGAAAAGTAACTTTGCTTCCAAACTCTTTAAATTCAGTAAATTCTCCATGCTAATAATCAATATTTATTCTGAGAAGTAAGTTTAAGCATATTGCTGTCAAAAGTTGCTTGTTATGTGTTAATGAATCCCCGTCATAAAAAAAAAAAAATGCTGAATCCACTCAAGTTACAGAATAATTTGCACTTGCGCCCCAAGAAAAATCCAATGCACGCAAGTTACACTATTCTACTACAGCATTCTTGGATAATTCCTGCTACGCGCATCAACAGTTAATGCGTGTTCTCGAATTACCGCACGCCAAAATGCTGAATCCAGAAGCTAGACATATATCCTCGTTCACCCACTAGAGCGACCGTATCGTCTATAACTGACTAGACATAGTTTTAGGAGAAGAGATCAATTCCTGACGTTGGATTATTTCGAAGCAAATCCACGGTGAGCCATTCCCAATCAATCTGCAGAAAGCAAGCTTTCTTTTGAATAAGATTTCCAATAATAATCGATTGCAATTTCTCTTGATGAGCATCATACCAATGAAAAGAACCCAACAGAAAAAAGGAAAAAAGGAAAAAAAAAAAAGTGAAGCGAAGCAATTTATGTTGGATTCAATTTAAAATACTTTGGAACCAAACATAATTCTAAGTAAGCAACAGTACTCAAGAATGCGTGTGTACCATAGTCCTTGTGCTAGTTTAATTGTGTATAGATACAGATGAAGAATCATGATCAACTATCATTTTGAGGAAAAAAGAATAATTGATCCTCTTTAGTAGTAGATTTTACCTCTCCGCTTCCGTTTGCTCAAAACAACCCCAAAGGCATAACAGCTAAACCTAGGCTGGTGGTAGTTCATCTTCTCCATGTAAACCCAATGTATACCACTACAAAAAAAAAAAAACGGATTTAGCGACGAAAATTTGTGACGAAAGAAATTCGTCGCAAATTTGCGACGAAATTCGTGACGAAACACAAAATTCGTCTCTATTTGCGACGAAATTAGCGACGAAAAATGTCATCACAAATTAGCGACGAAATTAGCGACGCAAATTTATTCGTCACTAATTAGCGACGCAATTAGCGACGAATTTTCTATTAGTCGCTAATTTGTGACGAAATTAGCGATGAAAAATCATTTTCGTAGCTAAAAAGACAAAAATAAAAATAAAAAAATTTGTTAATAAATTTATATGAGCAAATTTGCGACGAATTAATAATTTCGTCGCAAATTGATATATTAATAAAAAATAAAATTAAAAACATTTGCGACGAAATTGTATATTCGTCGCAAATTGATATTAATAAAAAATAAAATTAAAAACATTTGCGACGAATTAAGAATTTCGTCGCAAATTTGCGACGAAATTTTATCTTCGTCGCAAATTGATATATTAACAAAAAAAAATCAAATTAAAAACATTTGCGACGAATATAAAATTTCGTCGCAAATTGATATATTAATAAAAAATAAAATAAAAAACATTTGCGACGAATTAAGAATTTCGTCGCAAATTTGCGACGAAATTGTGTATTCATCGCAAATTGATATATTAATAAAAAATAAAATTAAGAACATTTGGGACGAATTAAGAATTTCGTCTCAAATTTGCGATGAAATTGTATCTTCATCGCAAATTGATATATTAATAAAAAAAATCAAATTAAAAACATTTGCGACGAATTAATAATTTCGTCGCAAATTTGCGACGAAATTCTATATTCATCGCAAATTGATATATTAATAAAAAAATCAAATTAAAAACATTTGCGACGAATTAATAATTTCGTCGCAAATTGATATATTAATAAAAAATAAAATTAAAACCATTTGCGACGAAATTGTATGTTCGTCGCAAATTGATATATTAATAAAAAATAAAATTAAAAAAATGTGCGACGAATTAATAAGTTCGTCGCAAATTTGTGACGAAATTTATATTCGTCGCAAATTGTTCTTTCTTATATTCTATTTTATATTATTTACACTAATTATTTTTTTATAGAAAATGAAAATAGAACGAATATTCTTTAAATTAAAAAATCGAATATATTATTAATTAAGTAAAGATTACATTAATAAGTATAAATAAAGAGCTATCAATTTATTTAATAAGCACACATGAAATTTCTTAATGTACAACTCTTGATATATTCGACAAAAAAGCTCTTGATATGAGGAAATGAATTAATATCGATAGTAGATTCAATTTCATAGCAAGTGGATAAAAAATTTAAAATATGCTTAAAGTTGAAATTTGTCACAAAAGTATTTTATCGCTAATATAATGTAAAAATTGACACAAAATGGCAAAGACTAATTTGTTAAAAGCACATTAACATGTTGAACATACTTATATTTATACAATTATTTACAAAGAATTAATAAATAGGGGAAATGCATGAAATTTCTTGGTATTCAACTTTTGATATAATCGATAAGAAAAAACTTACATATCTAGCAAATGATAACAAATCAACATATTAGACAAAAAAGCTCTGGACATACTTATATTTAGATATGTAATTTTTTTATAGTGACGAAAATAGATGTGAGAATTGATCCATCTTCCATAAAAGAAGATGAATGAAACCAAAGTTTCATGTTCGATTTTGAATTACAGACGTTAAAAATGATGAATCGACGTCGACTATAGCCTATAGCCTTCCAAAATTCTATTCTCTTAATAATTTTTTTTCCTTTTTATCATAATTACTTTTATTAATATTGTTATCGTTGATTATTATTATTTATCTATATGTTTTTAGTTTTTTCCTTTCTCACGATAGGTGTCGTGGTTTATTGTAATTGTGTCATTTAGGAAAATAAAATTCTTTCTTTTTAGCAATGTACGGAATGTATCATCAACTATTCAATGTGATTCTATAAGGTCTAATTTCGTTCAATATTAGTAATGTGGAATTTAATCTCCACACACTAATCAATTAAAGAGAGATTCAATAACTAAGAGAAAGATAGATTCTTTGGGATCCTTGCTTTCTTTAAACGACGAACGACTTAAATAAGAAATGACTAAAAGGAAGATCGATTCTTTAGAAGGATAAGCTTAATATGTTTTTCTTATATTATATTTTATGTTAATTCACATTAATTCTTTTTAATAGAAAAATGAAAATAGAGCGAATATTCTTTAAATTTAAAAATCAAAATATTATTAATTAAGTAAAGATTACATTAATAAGCATAAATGAAGAGCGATCGATTTATTTATTTCTATTGTCTTTGTTCATGAATTAGAAAGCATTCATTCTATTCCTAGATAATTTCTTTCAAAAGGGCTTTTGCTTCCTCAGTGAATGCTTTAACAAAAGATATAATTTATTGGAATTGAAGCTTATTTGTTTTTACATAAATGCGTAACTCAATGACTCATTACCTGTCAATTTCTAATAAATCAAGATGACCATTAATTATTATCATTATTAATGTTATACATGATAAAATTCATTGCTAATTTTAAGAAGATTCAGATTGTTTTCATTTTTTGTTGCTAATTTAGCAACAAAATTTCCAATAGCTCGGATAGAATTCCAAATCTAAATTCTTTCAATTCTATTTTTTAAAATAAAATAGAAATAAAATATTTAATAATAAATAGAATAAATAAAAATAGAATAAATTAAGAAATTGAAAATATACGAAAATAGAACATGAATAAAATAAAAAAAGAAAGTATTCAAATTTGCGACGAAGGAGTTATCGTCGCTAATGGAATAAAAATAAAAAAAAATTATTTAAATTAGCGAGGAAGGTATGTTTCCGTCGTAAAAATCCCTAGACACAAGCCATTTGCCGCGTTCCTTTTTTTCCTTTTCCCTCCCTTCTTTTCCTTTTCCCTCTTCTTTTTCCTTTTCCCTCTCTCCTTTTCCTTTTCCTCTCGCGCGGCGCTTCGCATCTCCCTCTTCCCTCCCAATCGCCACTCTCTCTCTCTCTCTCTCTCTCTCTCTGCTACCGCTTCCGCTGCTTCTTCTCCGCCTCCTCCTCTCGTGTTCGTCCACCCCCGTCGACGGCCACGCCTCACTGCCTGCCGGCCTCGCGAGCCACAACCATCCGAATCGCTTCGCCCCAAGACCCTCATCCACCTGGGCTCCGCCGCCACCGAGCAACGCCACCCAGCCACCTCTGGCCGCCTGAGCTGACCGAGACCCACAGATCTGAGGCCGAGCCCGCCGTGACGACGATCTGAGCTCCCTGCTCGTGAACCCGACGCCACCCAGCCACCTCTGGCCGCCTGAGCTGACCGAGACCCACAGATCTGAGGCCGAGCCCGCCGTGACGACGATCTGAGCTCCCTGCTCGTGAACCCGACGCCACCCAGCCACCTGTGGCCGCCTGAGTTGACCGAGACCCACAGATCTGAGGCCGAGCCCGCCGTGACGACGATCTGAGCTCCCTGCTCGTGAACCCGACGCCCACCCAAGCTCCTGGACTCGCACAAGGACAGGAGCGCCGTGTCCCTCGTCTCCAAGGCCTGGTACCACGCCGAGCGGTGGCACCGGAGATCGTCACCCGCCGGTTCCCGAAAATCCGCAGCGTCACGCTCGCCCAGGTTCTCCGACTTCAACCTCGTGCCCCAGAATTGGGGCGCCGATATCCGGTCCTGGCTCGCGGTGTTCACAGATCATGAGCTGTGATGGGTTCAGTACCAATGGTCTTGCGGCCATTGCGGCTCGCTGCAGGTGGGGTCATCGCTTATCATATCTATTTTGCTTGAATTGTTTGGTCCTCAGTATAGTTAAGATTATACTTTGTTCGAATTAGCTAGATTTGGGGGTGGTGAGAGCTAGACCGATCGTGAACCCCACTAGATAGTTGCATTGCCTCATGTCGGGTTCGATTCCGACTCGACCTATTGCGATTGAACTTAAATGAATATCTTGCTGTGGACTGGACCTAGTGATAGGTGTATCCACTTCTGTTTCGTGAAATCCGATTAAGGTACCACTTGCTGGAGCAACAAAGGGTATTGAAAAGTTTGGAGACAGCAAGTGCAGGGCAGAGTCTTTCCTCTTTTCTTGTTTTCCATTGGGTTGAATCAGAGATTGATTCATTGTGCTGTTTATCTGGATGGGATCTGGGGAGGGCGGGTTTGCACTTCTGCTTGTGGTGATTGAATTTGGGAAAAGTTGGCGTTAAGTGCTTGTGCTTTTCTTTCTTTATCCCCTCATTTCCTTCTCTGACAATGACCTTTGACCTGTCAGTTTAGCATTTAATGGGTGATTATTAACTGTCAGTTTCTTTGGGGAGATTGGCATGACAATCTGAGATTTCATTCAACCAAAATGCTCATGCACTCAAACATTATGGTCAATGTACATTGGGAGATTGACCTGTCAGTTTGCACTTCTGTTTCGTTTGAAATGTACATTGGGTGCTTGGTAGCTTTTGCATTTTGATGGATTCAGCAATAGAAGTCTCATCTGACAGAAGTTTCTCTCAAGCTTGATTATTAGCGTGTTGTTGCGACATGTTCGCATAAGATTTGCGATGCACCTCACCTTCTAATCTTGTCTTCCTTGCATTCTGTGAGTGAGATCTCCTTGCATGTTGTCAGACTTACATTTTTTTTTGTCCTTCCCCTCTTTTATCTTTGCTACTGCTTAATTCATACCTTTTCCTCTACGAAGACTGCATTTCATATACTCTGTTGTTGAATCTATTTCTCTAAATTCTCTCAAATCCTAAGGCTCTTTTCATGAGTTTTTCATTAACTCAATAATTAGAACCCTTCTGTAATTGATTGTCATGTCCTAGGAAAGTGGAAGTTGATTCTTCTAGTACCCAATTTGGAAAGCATTATGGTCATCCTAGAATGGCTTAATTTGGCCTTTTGACTTAAAAGCTTTAAAGCTTGCAAAAAGGGCTGGTAATAGCAAGTGGGTGTGTGACCACTAGCAGCTACTTAAAATGACTAGTTTTCTATATTTCAAGTGGTTCTGCAACTTTGCCAAATGGACGTGCACCAATGCAATGTCGTGGGGAAAAAAGTTTGCCCTTTTTTCAGAGTCCTCTAGGTGGTGTGATCTTTTCTTGAAACATTTTGGTTATTGCTTAGCATTTTCTTAATCTTGCGCAAGTGAGCCTGATTGGAGTGGATAAGGTGTAGAGCGTGGTTTGCCATTGGCATTTCTATGAGAAAGTTCAATACCAAAGACAATTGTTGATGCTGAACCTTTGTATCAGTAGTTGCATTTACTTTCCTTGGCTTTTGCATGTCCGTTTCTCAGTTTTTCCCCTGTGATGTTTTGGATATAGTTCAGTCACCTTTGACAGATGCATGTTCCTACTAAACTCTTTCTTTCCCCTTTTGGTTTTTCAATGACATGTATACTAAATCTCGAAGCATATATCTGCTGGTGAATTGACTGAAATAAATGACTTGAAGATGCTAATTTTGTATTGGTGTGAGTAAAATTTTTATGCACATTAATATTTATATCACCATAGCCTTTCATGTTGTTTCTAAACAAGTTTGATATATTTGAGAAAAAAGTTCTCAAGGTAATAACTTATATGACCATAGCGAGTAATCTTGTAGTTGGAAGCCATTCCATTTCATTTTTATTTGTCATTATTGTGCAGGTTCCTTTGAATGTGTGCGAGTGGTTTAAAAATTATGTGTAAGATTTGACCGGGAAACAAGAGATTAAACATGCCTACGAGTAAGCCTTTTTGGTTTTCTTGCTATATCAAAGTAGGCATATGATACTTACCCAAAAAAAAGTTGGCATATGAGTGATAGAAACTAGACTGTCACGCTTACTCTCCACGTAGATTTTTTTGCACTATTTAGGTTGTTTGAACTTTGGCTTCATCAAGTATATCCTTGCACCACCATGATTTAGATCTTGTTGTTTGAACTTTGGCTTTCCTTGTCATTGAGATATGACACCATTTTTAGTCTATTTCTTGAACTGACCCAAATTAAGCTCATATTTAGTACAGTTACAATAAGAGAATAGTTATCATTTTCGCTGCAGTCATTTTGCTGACAATGTGTGTGGATGCAGAGTTGATAAATGTTGAGCAGAAGCAAGGGCTATGCAAGAATTTCATGAATTTATTACCTCGAAGAGATCCCGAGCATGGAAAAATACCCTTGAGAGGATTGTGTTTAGTACATTGAGTTGTGTATTGATATGAGGATGGTCTGATTTAGTATGGCATTATATGTCAACAAGTGAATGTCACCTTTATGGAGGAACTACTGTAATACGAGGAACTAATTATGTAATACGAGCTATTGTATGTACATAAATATTATAATATTTAGATCTTATTACTTGCTTAAACAATGGTAACTATAAAATTTAGAAATTAATTTTGCTTTTAATTAGATTTAAAATTGAAAAATAAAATAAATTATTTTATTGAACAATCACAAATTTATCGCTAGAGAAGAATAAAAATTTTAATAAATTTCGTCGCAAATGAGGGTCTTGCGACGAATTTTGCGACGAAAAATAAATTCATCGCTAATAAGGCGTCTCATATTTTGCGACGGAAATTTGATTTTTCATCGCAAATTTGCGACGAATTTTGCGACGAACTAAATTCATAGCAAATTTGCGACGAATAAAATCCATAGCAAATTTGCGATGAATTTTGCGACGAACGAAATTCATAGCAAATTTGCGACGAATAAAATTCGTAGCAAATTTGCGACGAATTACAATTTCATTGCAAATTTGCGATGAATAGTGTTTCGTCGCAAATTTCGTCACAAATTTGCGATGATTTGCCGAAATTGCGTCGCAAAATTTGCGACGCCAAATTTACGACGAAATTATCATTCGTCGCAAAATTCGTCGCAAAACCATTTTGCGACGGATTTTGGCGAAATTTTCGTCGCAAATTTCGTCGCTAATAGCCTGTTTTTTTGTAGTGTACAGTTTCTCCCTAATCTGTTGCATCTGATTTGCAATTCCGCTAATGCTCATCCGTCTTCCAGGCACATTGTGCGAACAAGCAACTCCAATATTGTACACCATAACCAAACAATCTTGAAATATGCCATCGCTTTCGAAAAGCCAATGCTGGGAACTACAGGTGCCTAAATGTCTCTCTCTTTATTGAAGCAGGACGTTGTCTGTAATTTCGAGTACTTGTCCAGGCAAAGCTTTTGCGACGAAACTATGAAGAGTCAAATTGTCTTTGAATATGTCATCGGTGGGACTCAACCCTATGAACATCTCCAGTAAGAGAATACCATAACTATAGACGTCCCCTTCTCTTGAAACCTCACATCGCTGTGCATATTCTGCCACACATTTAGATCATAGTGCTGGTTAAATTGGAGTGTGGATCTTCAAATAAGAACATAATGTGCCTAAAGACTATAAGAGTTATCATTGTCTACCAAACTTTACTTATATAAATATATATATATATATATATATATATATATATATATATATATATGAGAGAGAGAGAGAGAGAGAGAGATTACCTGGTGGAGCATAACCAATTGTCCCTCTAAGACCCATAGAGCTCATCTGATTAACTATAGTATCAACGAACGGTCCAAAAAGGAATTTCGCCAATCCAAAGTCGCCAACATGTGCGACCATCTCCGTGTCTAAGAGGATATTACTTGGTTTTAGGTCACAATGAACAATGGGGATGTGGTAGTGATGATGAAGATAATCCAGTGCAGAAGCAACATCAAAAGCTATATTTATCCTTCGAATGATATTAAGCTTTTTCGAGAGCTCATTTCCATCAGATGTTGCATTTGGGTGTAGCCATCGTTCTAGACTTCCGTTGTCCATGAATTGATAGACTAAGGCCTTAAAATCATTTCCTTGATAATCACTACCCGAGCAAACTGTTAGTATCTTCAAGAGATTTCGATGTTTGATGTTCTTTAATGCCTCGCACTCCACTATGAAACTCTTCAGAGCACCATCACGGACTAAATGAAGCACCTTCACGGCAACAGCAATTCCATTGTCCTCGAGTACCCCTTTATAAACAGAACCAAAGCTTCCAGCACCAATCAAATTCGTTGAAGAAAACCCATTTGTTGCTTTTAGGAGTGCTCCATACGACACATTTGGACGTGAATCATTTATCGAACTTGAAGTTGGTTCATTTACTTTCTTCTTTAACCGACGAAGATATAGAAGAGCCAGAATAAGAGCTATTCCAAGAACTCCGAAAGTAATAGAAGCAGACATTATCGCTATATGTATCTTTTTGCTCTTGGATCTTTTGGAGATACAGATGGAGAGGTGAAATTCCAGCAGTCCGCCACACAGCTCATTGTTCCCAACAATGGAAGTACTAGTAACATTCTTAAAGATTCCTTCATGTGGCAGCATACCTCCAAAATTGTTGTACGATAAATTCAGAAGTTTCAAGGAGCGAAATTCTGCTAAAAATTCTGGAATATTACCTGACAAATTATTGCGTAAAAGATCTAGCTCTTCAATGCCTCCTAACGATCTGATTGATTGAGGAATGGACCCATGGAAGAAGTTGCCCCCCATCTTGAGTGATGTCAATGCAGTGCAACGACCTAAACTACTGGGGATTTCACCTACCAACAAATTGTTTGACATGTCCAAAGCAGTCAAAGCTCTCAAGTTACCAACATCTATGGGTAGAACCCCAGTCAGATGATTACGAGAAAAGTTCAGAACAATCGTCAACGATGAGAGACCTATAAGTTGTGGGGGCATGAAACCACTCAGATTGTTATTAGATAAATCAAGCAGGTCAAGAGACCGGCAATTTGATAGATGTATAGGGATTTGCCCATGAAAGTTGTTTCCCCCAAGATATAGTTGAATTAACTTGGTTAGATTTCCCAAAGAAGATGGGATAGTCCCTCCCAAGTTGTTATCATTTAATCGCAGCATTGCTACATCTTGTAGAGCACCCAAATTTGAGGGGATAACACCTGAAAGCTGGTTGGAACCCATAGCCAAAGCTCTCAGGTTGATAAAATTCCCGATTTCTTCTGGAATCTCACCAGATAATTGATTCTCTCCTAAAGAAAATTCTATGAGATTGGTGGACAAATTACCTATGCATTTAGTTAACACCCCACCAAGCTTGTTCCCCGCAACTACCACCACCTCCAAGTTGGTACTATTAGTTAACGAGCAAAGAAAGCTCAAGTCATCAGGTTTTCCACTTCCAAGCTGATTAGCAGCAATTCCAATCTGACGAAGCTTATACAAATTTTCCAGGGAAGGAACTTTTCCAGAAAATCTGTTATAAGTAAGTTGAAGAAAGCCTAGATTTGTGCAATTCGATATCCATAGAGGAATCGGCCCCTCAAGTTGGTTCAAAGGAATGCCAAAAAATTCAAGATCCGGGAATTTGAGGCCTATGCCTGCAGGAAGAGTCCCTTGTATCCTGTCGTTTCCAACGTCAAAATTAACGAGCGAGGAGAGATTGAGTAACGAAGGTGGAATTGTACCTGACAATCTGTTTCCTCCAACACCAATCCCTTGCAAGTTCGTCAGCTGGCCTAAAACTTGGGGAATGCTCCCACCCAAGTTGTTTCTGGTTAAATAAAGGATCTCCAATGAAGATAAGTTCCAAATGGAGGGAGGCACACTCCCGGTTAGATTGTTCCAAGCCAAGTCGAACACTTGTAGCTTCGGCATTGAACCGAGCTCTTCAGGAATTTCTCCAGTTAGTTCGTTAAACCCAATTCTGAGGGTGACCAAGTCTGAGCAACCTGACATGTTTTTGGGAATTTTTCCAACTAATGAGTTGTTGCCCAATCGTAAGATACGCAGGCGGCGCAACCGGCCGAGTCGTGAGGGGATTTCTTGATTGAAGCTGTTGTTGTGTAGCCATATCTCTCTTAAGAAGCTGAGGTTCCCAATATGAGGAGAGATTTGTGACGCCCTAGAAATCTGACTTCGGTGAAGTCCCTGAATTCGATAAAAAGGATTAAGATCGAATTTCAGTCAGTTTAGATTAGATTCGAAATTCTTAGTCGCCATGAATTAGGATTTCAATCCTCGCGACCCGAGCCTAATCCCGACCGAGCCTAGCTTGTGAAAATATCGAAAATACCCTTCGTCCGTATACCGAATTTCATTTTTGTCCCGAATCGCCAAATTACCAAATCGCCCTTGGATATTTGCACTATAGGACAAAATTGCCCCAAAAATTTTCCTTGGACCCCACCTCATCTCAGCCCACGTGACTTTCTCCCTCTCTTCTCACGCTCTCATCTTCTCTCTTTTTCTCTGCTCCCCTTCCACGACCGAACCTCATCCCCCGTTCTTCCTCTTCCTCTGGCGATTGGGTGCGCCACCACCACTGTCTGTCACTACCACCACCTTCAACAGCCCGTCGCCGTCGCCACCGACCCCGTCCCAACCGTCGTCAGCCGCCGGACAGCCGCGAAACCGTCGCGGGAACCCCAGCCCCTGTTTCAGCTTCCCTTGACCCGAGAGCCTCCGAGCTCCCTCCAGCCGTTCGCGGCGCCGCCGAAGCCAGCCACCACCTCAGCGACATCCATCGGCCTCCCCTCAACACCCTCGACCCAACCCTGCCACCGATCGACCGCCGGAGCCGCCGTAATCAGCCCCGAAATCGTCGGTGCCCTGTTTTAGGGCTCGGTTCGTGTTTTCTTCAGATCCGGCCGAACCGGACGTCGCCGTTGCTCACCACCGCCACCAACGGACTCCCCGAACACCCTTCTTCCTTCCCTGAGCTCGGCGCAGCTCGCCGCCGCGCGTGGAGGCCGGAGAACCCCTCGGAGCTCGCCCCTGTTTTCTGCCGCGCGAGATCCCTGCCCCACCCGGTTCTATTTGGTCGTCGTTCCACCGCCTCCGGCCGCCCTTCGCCACCGTCGTCGCCTCCATCAGCTTCCCCGACGTCCCCTCAAGCCTCCGCCGTCGGCCACCGATTCAGCCGCCGTCGCCCTTGCCCTATTTTGGGCCGGGTTCGTGAGCCAGCGAGCTGGGCCGTGGCCTGTGAGGTGGGCCGGGTGGCTGGGCCTTCATGCCAGGTCCGTGGGTCAAGTTGGCCGAGAGTTATGGCCCATGGGCCGTGGGTTTGGGCCGTTGTTCGAGGAAGTTGGGCCGTGATCCGTGAGTCACCGAGAAGAATTCTGAGCCTCGCCAAAGTTCGTGGATCGTCACCGCTCGTGTCGATGCCGTAGAGACTGCCCGAGCTTAAATTGGATGTGAGTTGACCATAATCATTGGTTAGGGCGCTAATTGCGCCTAGGATTAGCCTTTTTGTTAATTGTGAAATTTAGGTACACGATCGGGACCGGTCTAAATAGAAATTGGGATTTGGTTAAATGGCCGATCGATTAGGTAAGCCGGATTGATTGAATTGTCTGTGGCTAATTGTTGCTAGTTGATTGATTGATTGGGCAATGGATTGCCATTGTGTGATCGCGAGTGAGCGATAGGCCAGAGACGAGCGAGCGATCAACGTGCTAAATTGAATCAATTAATAAATAACATGGCATGAATTGAGTTGGATATTATTTTATTGAGTTTGATTACTCGGGATTAAGTTATGTCTTCGTTGATTGAATCGCTTCACTGAAATGCCTGATTAGGTGTAGTGAATGTTCTTTCACTGTCAATTGTTGATTGAGGGTTAATCACCCTGTGTGTGGTTGCTATGACTAGTGGATAGTCGGCATGTGCATATGACTGAGTGTGAAATCAAATGACATATTTTAGCACGAAAATGGCCTTTGGCCGAGACTTTTACATGCCTGTGTGAGCATCCGGCCTTAACCAAAGATAATGAAAATGGTTGATTGCTGGATGTATTATGTATGGTCATACAAGGGAAAAATAATGAGGTTCTTGGCAAGTTCGTGTTCTATGATTTGTACGAAACAATACGACTTACCAGAAGCACGATAATTCATTCCCCGTGCCAGACGTATGGTTTTAAGGGATTATCGGATGCCGGTCGCAACTGGTGTTGGACCGACACCCCGTTTAGGGATGCCTACTTGCTGGTGCCGTGATGGGTACACTGGATACACCCCTTGTAGTAGCCGTTGCCGAGAGTAAAGGAACGTAGATCGGTGCTACCGGTGAGACGCTGGATCGCACTGAGGTGTTGGATCGCGTTATTGGGAGAGTCGGATCACGCCCTCTTTCGCGTAGATCCTCTCTAGTGCCGTGGGCACGATCACCATTAATAAAAAGGTTGAATACAATGTAACTTTGTGCATGGGTTAGTGTGAGCGCGTCCCGACTACGAAGTTTGGAATGGGACAAATGGAGTAGGAAGACGGCCGTTCATACTCGCTTGTGTTCGAGTTATGATTGTATTGTGTGCATTGTCCTCGTGAATGTCCTATGCATACTTGTGGATGTGATGCTGTGATTGAGTAACTGATTGACGTTGACTGCTGAGTCATGTCGAGCATTGCATTATGTATGGCTGGTAAGTGTGCATGTGGATGGTGGTTATATTGTTAACTGTGGATAATTGCTATATGTGCCTGTGTGATCTGTGAGCTTTGGTTAGGATGCCATGGGCGAATCAGTTTCCTAACCGAGCTTAGGCTTGATTCACTGAGATTTATTCTCACCCCGTCGTGGGATAACATTTTCAGGTCCCTTCTAACGGAGCTTTACGGATGCCAAGGATTGGCTGTTGGAGTAGTCTATTGAAGTAAGTGGGAAGTTGACCTCGCTTGACCGAATGCCCTTTTTAGGTCTTGTCTAGTCGCCCCGAAGTATGGGGTTGTGTATGTACGTTCATAGTGAATATGATATAGACTCATATGCTTATGATGGATGTTCTGTGATTGTCATTTTTGTGAATGACGGTTGTGACTGCCTACTTTTCTATCCTTGTTTGTTAACGCTGTCAGGGAGTTAGAACGTTTCCGCTTGCGTAAGTAATTGATAGGTCGATAGTGTGCTTGGGACGCTATCTCTATGACCTCGTGGCGATTTGGCAAGGGATGTCGCGGGCTCGAGAGTCGGGGCGTGACATCCCCGCCCAAGGTGGTATCAAAGCAAGGTCAGCCTGATCCATCTGGTCATTGGCCTGGATTAATAAGGAGCGCTAGGATTTGGGATAGTTAGTAGGAATTTAACTGTTGTGCATGTGACTGTTATTTGTACCTTTAAGTGTTTGAGTGTGCGCACGTGTTCTTTGCGCAAGTTTTGAGGTTGTATGCCTGAGCTCGCTTTGGTATTGTGTTGGGGTGGGCAGGACCCCGTATGGTACCTGTCGGGAGTTTAGATTGCTAAAGTGTTCGAGCCGAGTTAGGACCCGTTCGGAACGGTCGTTAAGACTTTGACGCCGCTAAATGTTAAGGTATTGCCTATTGTAAGACGTTTCGATAGTAGGTTGGTTGTAAGCTATGAAGGGATGAGGATAGGGTGATCATTCTGAAGGTGTGTAACCTTGAGGTTGTTATGGACATGAATTGCCTTGGAGCTCTGATTGATATTGTTACGAGACATTAAGGCTTAAACCGTTAGATTGGTTAGTTCTGAGTTTGGTGATTATCAAGAAGGAATTTTGAATTGGTTGGTTTTGTCGCCTAAGGCGATTGCTCTTCTGGCGAGTGATTGTTAATTTATTTGACGTCTGCGATTGAACTGTTGGCTGAGGAACCTAGGATGGGAGACATCGCAGTCACTTATGAACTTCCGGATGTTTTTCTGTGAGAGTTGCCAGGGTTGTAGCTAAGAAAAACATGTTTTTCTGTGGAGTTTGTGGTGGAGTTGCCCCTAAAATGGATTTGATCCTTGAGGCGCCATAGAGGATGGTTCGTTGAAGCTTAAGAACTTCAAGGTGCTAAGGTGTGATATGATGGACAACGGGTTTGTCCGCCCTAATTTGTCGCTATGGGAGGTACATATGTGTTCATGAGGAAAAGAGAAAGGCCGTTGAAGTTAAGTATCGATTGTAAACGATTCAATCAGATGGGAATCAAGAATAAGTATTTACCTCAAGGACAAGCGAAAGATTTGACCAACCACTATAAGCTATGGTATTCTCTAAGGTTGATCTACGGACGAGATGTCATCAGCTGAGGATCAGTAATGAGAGTGTGTCAGGAACGATATTCAAGGCACGTTAAGGAATCTATGAGCTTACATTGATGTCGTTCGGTCGGATGAAAGCCCATGTCACTTTTATGGGTCCGATGAGTAGAATGATCGAGAAAAGTATTCGGATCGATTGGTGATGCATCCCTTAGCGACATTCTGCGTTCTTGAGGAATTTGGATGATAGTGAGTAGCATTCGATCGAAGACCCAAGGAGGGTATAAGTGGCTATTAAGTTTATTAAGTACGAGTTTTGGTTAACTCGTGTTGTTCGTAGGGCTTGTAATTTCTGGTAATAGAATATCCATGGGTTCGACTAAGATTAAGCTGGTCATGGATTGACCAAGACCGCTGATATCGACAATTGTTCGAAACTTCTTAAGTTCATCGAGTTATAGAGATTTTGTGAAAGGAAGTTATTGGTGGACTAGACTCGTCAGTACGGTTTGGCAATGAGGCAACTTGTATTGGTGGGTTGTGAAAGCTAGAATTATGTGATATGACTGATACTCGCAAGAAAGCGAGTGAGGATTAAGAGAATGATCTTTAAGATGTAATGGTCCCTCGGGAAGTCGAAAGTTTCGAACTGATAAGAATTGATGTGAGGATAGGTATTAGGTGATGAGTAACGAGGAAAGCCTTCCACTACACGTGTTTAAACTGGGATTTCAAAGTGAAGAACATGTGGTGAATACGTTGTGTTGTGTTTCGTGTGAAGAACAGAAGATTGTGGATGAATTGAGATGTCATGGGTTAGTAAGACTTATGTGCTTCGTAAAATTTGAGAAGATCTTACAGTATGTCAAAGGCAGTCTTGGGATGACTTGAGGCCCGTATGGTTCAGTCGACTAGTAACTTAATAAGGTCATGGCGAAGTGTACACGGCTTGAGGATGGTAGTTAATGAAGCCTTAAACATGTGCATAGAACAAGGACAGTGAAGACAAACAAAGAAAGTTCGGAATGAAGTCTAAGGATGGACGACGTGGTAGGATCACCAGTTGGATGCATGGTTTATTGAGACTGGAGATACCCCTGAATAAGATTAAGATTGCGAGATGTCACAATTAAGGAAGGCTAGTTATCAGAGTGGCGCATCGGAAGCATAATAGGGCCACTTGATTTCTTGGAGTGAAGAGCATAAGGATCTTGCTTTTGATAAAATAGAAAACCGATTGGAACTCACCACAGTAGTTTTCAGTGTTAGTTCGAATAGCTTGATGAGGCACCAAGATTCGAGATAAGGTTACTAAGGTATTAACAGGAAAGTTGATACGGCCAAGCTTATGGCAAAGAGTTAGCATATCGATAAGTCAAAACGCAGCATTACAAGCCTAGTGGATTGCTGCTGTCGTTGGGATTTCTAGAGTAAAGGTGGGAAAATATCACAATGGAATGGTAATGAAACTTCTAAGAGGTCAAGAAATAAATGACTCAGTCTAGAGTGTAGTGAGCAGATTGATGATACAGGTGCAGGTTTCAACAGTGTGAAGAGATTCAGATTGGGATAAAAGTGACACCCCAAGATCTAGGACCGACCTAAGCTTAAGACTCGAACTGTTCGCAAACAACGACCAAGGGTTGAGGAAGCCATCGAGAGTTTAGAGGTCGTCCTCGACGTGGATGATGGCCTGATTTACCAGTTGGCTGTGCTGATTGAGGTTCGACTGTGTGACGATCTGAAATCAAGCACGGAACGATTCGGGTTGATCTCGCTCAGCTGTAAATCAACCATAGGATCACCCTGAAGTATACCAGGGACTGATTCGTGGCATGATTTGCGAGCTGGCATTGATCGATATTCAGAATAGCCATGGACCTAGTGAGGAACGATTTGTACTAGAACCTCGTACCAGCTACACACTAGTCAAGGATTAGCTACCTTGGATTATGTGTTGTGTTGCTGGAGAACTACGGATCGAGTTGAACCAATCCTGCATCAACTTGAGTTGGTCATGAGAGGTGATCTTGACAGTGTTCAATGGTCCTATCGATTTGGGAACGGGTGATTCTAACCCTAAACCGAAATATTTGAGGTGGTGCTCGACTCGTCAGTCGCTTGTGAGCTGACCCTGTTCGACAGAATGGATGGCCTGACTCTCAGTTTGATTTGGTGTTCGAGTTCGGTGATTCTTTAGATGTTTCAAGAAGTGACAGATGGTACTTATCTCAGAGCATTGAAGAGAAGACGAACCATTAGTCGACTTTCTCCATGTAAACAGAATGCCCAAATTGCCATTAGTGGTAGTCATGGTTGATATCTATGGAACAAGAGAAAATCGCGTTAAATTGTTCTTATTGGAAATTAAGAAATGGTTAATGGATTTGTGAGAGTGGGTAATTACTGTGGTTACTAGGACAACCGACAGTGGATTGGGACAGCAAGGTTAGATGGGCACAGTGGAGTTGTATCCTTAGAGTTGGATGGTCCAACATGTTTAAACAAATTGTAGATATGGAATTACGGTATATTGGTAAACGAGGATCGTAAGTTTGAATCGGACGTGGGTTTGGTGGTCGTTTCGTGATTTCGGTGTACAGAGTGGAGGTAATGAGTGATTTGAAATATGTGTGGTATAAATTTTGGGAAAAACGAGACTGCAGTTCAGTATGATCTATCATTCGAAGACGGATGATCAGTTTGGAAGGACAATTTAGACTTTGGAGTACAGGTTTGAGGCATGAGTTTTAGATTTCAAGGTAATTGGGAGGAACAGATACGCTTAGTGGAGTTTACCTAAATAACAGTTACCAACAGAGCATTAAGATGGTATTTTTTTCGAGACACGGTATAGTAGAGCGTGTAGAACGCTAGTTTATTTGGACTGAAGTGGTGAAAGGAAAATTACGAGTCCTGAGTTAGTAGAATAGTTGATGGAAGCTGTCAAAGATATCAGAGACAGACAGAGAACAGTGCAGAGTCATCAGAAAAGTTACGCCATTAGGAAATGAAAATCGTTGGAATTTCAGATGGGAAATTTTATCTTTTTGAGGGTGTCGCCTATGAAGAGGGACATCTCGTTTGGCAATAAAGGGAAGTTAAGCCAAGGTATGTTAGACCTCTCAAAATTTTGGAAGAAATTGGAAATTTGGCATACTATCTTGTGTTGCCGCCGAGACTTGTCCAAGGATAATGTTTTACATGTGTCGATATGGAGGAAGTACGAATCGAACCCCACTCATGTGTTGAGTTATGAGGAAACAGAATTGGATGAGTAGACGTCGTTTGTGAGAAGTCCAATTGGGATAGTGGATAGAAAAGAGCGAGTGCTCCGGAACAAGAATCTACTAGTCAAGGTGGTTTGGAAACACCGTGGTACTGAAACAACTATTAGAAAGATTGAGGAAGTGTTGAGAACCGAAGAAGTGATGACTAAGTATTCTTATTCGTTTGAAGGGTTGTAGCAGTACTTCAATTTCGAGGACGAAATTTCCTAAGTGGGGGAGAGTTGTGACGCCCTACAAATCCGACTTCGGTGAAGTCCCTGAATTCGATAAAATGGATTAAGATCGAATTTCAGTCGGTTTAGATTAGGTTCGAAATTCTTAGTCGCCGTGAATTAGGATTTCAATCCTCGCGACCCGAGCCTAATCCCGACCGAGCCTAGCTTGTGAAAATAACGAAAATACCCTTCATCCGTATACCGAATTTCATTTCTGTCCCGAATCGCCAAATTACCAAATCGCCCTTGGATATTTAAACTATTGGATAAAATTGCCCCAAAAATCTTCCCTTGGACCCCACCTCATCTCAGCCCACATGACTATCTCCCTCTCTTCTCACGCTCTCACCTTCTCTCTCTTTTTCTCTGCTCCCCTTCCACGACCGAACCTCCTCCCCCGTTCTTCCTCTTCCTCTGGCGATTGGGTGCGCCACCACCACTTTCTGTCACCGCCACCACCTTCAACAGATCGTCGCCGTCGCCACTGACCCCGTCCCAGCCGTCGTCAGCCGCTGGATAGCTGCGAAACCATCGCGGGAACCCCAGCCCCTATTTCAGCTTCCTTTGACCCGAGAGCCTCCAAGCTCTCTCCGGCCGTTCGCGGCGCCACCGAAGCCGGCCACCACCTCAGCGACATCCACCGGCCTCCCCTCGACACCCACGACCCAATCCCGCCACCGATCGACCGCCAGAGCCGCCGCAATCAGCCCCGCAATCGTCGGTGCCCTGTTTTAGGGCTCGGTTCGTGTTTTCTTCAGATCCGGCCGAACCGGCCATCGCCGTTGCTCGCCGCCGCCGCCAACGGACTCCCCGAACACCCTTCTTCCTTCCCGGAGCTTGGCGCAGTTTGCCGCCGCGCGTGGACGCCGGAGAACCCCTCGGAGCTCGCCCATGTTCTCTGCCGCGCGAGACCCCTGCCCCACCCGGTTCTGTTTGGTCGTCGTTCCACTGCCTCCGGCCGCCCTTCGCCACCGTCATCGCCTCCATCAGCTTCCCCGACGTCCCCTCAAGCCTCCGCTGTCAACCCTTCAGCCGGCCGCCCGCCGTCGGCCACCGATTCAGCCGCCGTCGCCCCTGCCCTGTTTTGGGCCGGGTTCGTGAGCCAGCGAGCTGGGCCGTGGCCTGTGAGGTGGGCCGGGTGGCTGGGCCTTCGTGCCAGGTCCGTGGGCCAAGTTGGCCGAGAGTTATGGCCCATGGGCCATGGGTTTGGGCCGTTGTTCGAGGAAGTTGGGCCGTGATTCGTGAGTCACCGAGAAGAATTCCGAGCCTCGCCAAAGTTCGTGGATCGTCGCCGCTCGTGTCGACGCCGTAGAGACTGCCCGAGCTTAAATTGGATGTGAGTTGACCCTAATCCTTGGTTAGGGCGCTAATTACACCTAGGATTAGCCGTTTTGTTAATTGTGAAATTTAGGTACACGATCGGGGCCGGTCTAAATAGAAATTGGGATTTGGTTAAATGGCCGATCGATTAGGTTAGCCGGATTGATTGAATTATCTATGGCTATTTGTTGCCAGTTGATTGATTGATTGGGCAATGGATTGTCATTGTGTGATCGCGAGCGATAGGCTAGAGACGAGCGAGCGATAGGCTAAAGACGAGCGAGCGATCAATGTGCTAAATTGAATCAATTAATAAATAACATGGCATGAATTGAGTTGGATATTATTTTATTGAGTTTGATTACTCGGGATTAAGTTATTTCTTCGTTGATTGAATCGCTTCACTGAAATGCCTGATTGGGTATAGTGTGTTGACACCTGATTTTTGACCCAGCCTTTTTATTTTTATTTTTTGAAAAATCACAAAAAATTCATAAAAAGTCAAAAAATTACAAAATCAACTTTGGTGGCCTTGGCCAAGCCCAAGGAACCATTCTTGACCAAAAAATAATTTTTCATATTTTTCATATTTTTTAATATTTTTTAGAAAATAGAAAAACACTTAAAAAATCAAGAAAAATAGCATTTGAGGTAAAACAAATATGGAAAAATATCCAATATTTTTCCTTTTAATACCTTGTATTTTTGACCTCACAAAAAAAAAATCAAAATCAGATTCAATTTTAGGTGTTCCTTTGTAACCCGTACAATTGAATTTGAGAAAAAAATACCAATAGAGTCTTTTAATTTGCAATTTTATCATTTTCTAGGATCTTGACATTTAATCTAATTGTCCCCTATTTCAATTTTACCTGATTGCTCGGACAAGCTGTTCAATTGCAAACATAATTGCATTTTAGTCCTTGAAATTGAGCATAATTGAAATTACTTTCAATTCAAGGACTATCATTACAAATTGAACATGCTACCCAATGGATTTCACCATTTTAAATCGATTGGAACAGGTGGTTTGACTCAATTTGATCATTTGCACCCTCAATTACACAATCCCCAATTTCCAATTAAATGAAAATTTGGGGGTTTTGTAGAAATTGATGAAAACTTTTGGGCAAAACCACATTTCTAGATAGAATTCATGCTCTAGATTCGATTTTGAGGTTCAATTGCAAAATTTCCCCATTAATTTGGGTTTAATTTCGAAAATGGTGAATTGGAACCGGTTCTGACCGGTCAGACCGGTTTGCTACAGTGTCGTCTTCCCCAAAGAGCTCGAGCAGATGAACAGTGACGGATTGAGTTTCGAAGGCCAAATTGAAGGGCAATTCGCGACTAATTGAAAGAGGAATGGTGGGCGTCTTGTTCTTTACCTCAAGACCTGCCGATCGAGACCAACCCCGAGACGAATGGCCGCCGGAAGAGCTCCGGCAAGGACGGTCAAGACTGTGGTACCTGCGAAAGTCAACAAATGCCAAACACAGCACTAACCCATGCCAAATTCGTGCGAAAGGAAGCTCGCCACGGAACCAAATAGGGTTGAGTGAAGTGCCCATCAGCCCCGACTTCATTTTGACCAAATTGCACGTGATTACACGTGCCAAACAGAATCAGTTGAAGACCCGTTCGGCGACAAAAAATTGAGAAAGCTATATAAGCTAAACAAGCCTTCGCGAGAGAGGAGAGGTTGATTCAGTTGCAGAGGGGCGAAACTGAATCGAGAGAGAGAAAGAAAACGCGAGAGAGAGCTCGTTCTCCGACCCTCCGTCGTCGAGAACTTGAGTTCGACTGCAAGGCGCTGGTTGGGCCGTCTCTGGCCAAACCGAAGCTGAAGAAGACCGTCAGAGGTTCGCTTTGAGTGCCAGGAAGCGATCGCCATCAACCGCGCAGCCCAAAACCGCCAGAACAGGTAATCCCGAACTTCGAGCTCAAGCTCAGGTCTTCAATGGCGGACTTTGATTTTGGCTTCAATCTTTGCAATTCCCGTGTGCTTTTCATCCCTTAGACATTACTGACCATGCTCGCATCTCCATTTTGCATCGATTTTGCTCGCATACCCCGAATCGAGTCCTCCGATTTAACCTCCATAGCCGATTCTTGCCCAGCTAAATCTGGGCCGAGCGAGCTCAATCGGAGCTCGAGGTAAGTCTCATGCACCTCCTGCCATGTTAATCCGTGGATGAATTGATCTGGTTTTGCGTGACCTGTGTGATTGAGCTTCCATGGCCGTATCCGGCAACTCGTACGATGTTCTTGATTCTGTGAATTATATGTCCCAATTCTTAGATATGTCAAACTAGAGCTAATTACGAGTCGATTGTCGTTGGTCTCGCACGATTTCATCAAGATCCTACCGTAGGATCGTCGTCGAAGATCCTCAGCCGTCCATTCCGCCGGGGTCGAAAGGTTGAAGACGAAGTTGACGTGGCAAAGTCAACAGGTCAAAAGCTGAGATGTCGGTCGGCCATTGGTCCACGTGTACGTCGAGTCAGCTCGACCGTTGGTCCGTTAGGGGTGAGTCAGCGTAGATCAAACGACGTCGTAGGGTTTAGGGGATGGGCGACGTCGTTTTAGATTAAGTGGGAACGGACGGTCTGGATCTAGTCTCATATTTCAATCGTGGCCGCACGCTCAAGTCATTAGATCGGACGTCCCTGATTAAGTCTTCGCCTCATCCAGGCCGTAGATCCCAGTCAGGTCATCCGACGGTTGTGGGGTAGTCACGCGGCTTAATGAAGGCCGTCGGATTAAGTCTGAAGATCCAAAAATCAAAAAAGAATGAGACGGTGCCGTTTCGGGTTGGGTCGCGCGGGCTGGATCCGGGCCAGCCCGGTCGCCGCGGGCCGTGGGCCGGGTCACCCGACCGAAAAAAATTCGAAAAAAATTTTAAAAATAAAAAAAATCAGAAAAATCTTAGAAAATCCAAAAAAAATGCTAGAAAATTCCATAAAATTCCAAAAAAAATGTGGAAAAATTGCGAAAAATCCTAGACATTCAGAAATCCCAAAAATCAAGGATTGACCACAGACAACTGGTCAACCCTATTTTTGGGTTTCTTGTCCATTTTTTGAGACTTGACGATATTACCCTTTAGGGGTAAGTCGCCTCTGCTGTGTATACAAAATAAAACCGATAATACCAAGGTAAGAATTAGGGTTGGGTAGACGACCAATTCTTAGGTTTGGGTTTTCGAGCCCCACGACTTTTCTCAAAATGACGATTTTGCCCTTTAATGGGAAAATCGTCTTTCTTGTGTCAATCAAATTCTGAAAATGGCTCAAGGTTAAGGTTTGGGTCAGGTGGATGACCAACCTTAATATTTGAGGTTTTCAGTTCTCATCTTTGTCCAAATGACGACTTTACCCATCCAAGGGTAAAATCACTTTTAAATTCCAGAAAATTTTGGAAAATCCCGAAAAATAGGAAATGGATTGGATTGATGGCCAATCCCATTTCCTTTGTCTTTTGACTTCCTAATTCATCTAAAATGACAAATTTTCCCTTTTCGAGGTGAATTGTCCCCGAACTGTTCAAAATTACGATTTTGCCCCTCATGGGAAAATCATGTCAAAATCATTCTTAAGCCTTGATTGATATTTCTCTAGGCTAATAGGGCCTCATTAGGGATACCATGCTGATTTCATGTGTTTTATCCGCATGTATTGATTCCTTGATTTGCGTTCTTACTTTTAATGATTGTGATTGATGGGGTAGTAATTCCCATCTGCACGAACTCCTAGATTTAAGATCAGTACCTCACTCATCTGTATGAAACCCTAGGATCAGATAAACCATTCAGCTTAGGTACCGAAAGGGCGTCAACTCCAACAGTTGACGTAACTAAGTCCCCGAACCCACTTCTCTGGTTTCCGCAGAATCGAATAGACCACTCCCAACTATTCGATAGGGTTTCTGATTGTACCCTCCGTAAAACGATTGGTGGCGACTCCTTGGCATGTACACGTATCACATGTCACTAGACCACACTAAAAGGTCTATCGCGTAGATCCAGCAGTTGCGATTTGGGTAATGGACCTTGGGAGAGGCCCGCGTCCGATCAAGCCAGTGATCGGGCGGCCCATTAACCCTTTCCGCTCGCGCGGGGGAGGGTCGCGACAGACTGGCGACTCCACTGGGGACCTTCTAAACCAGAATATCTGGTTACGAATTCTAGAAGACTTGAGCCGATTAAAAAGTTGTTTGGTTTATCTGACCTTGTTTTCTGCAGATGCTCCCGAAGGTGAAGTACGTACACTAACCATTGTGTTAGATGTTTTTGCAGATTGGAGAAATAAGGGGTGGAGTGATTGTTGACATCTTTCCTGCAGGTTGGAGTTGGGAATGTATGTTTATCTTACGCACATACTGAAGCGCTGTTTTGATACAAACTGCTGTGCATGACTTTGCATTGTGATGATCACGACACATCGTACACACTGGCGGTCAAACCCCGACTGCAACCACCCTTAGGTTACCTTAGATAGGGAAAGGATGCGAAAAAGATCTTGTGTTTGATGGCACTCGAGACTTTCGTATTCGTTCCCGCCTACCATCTGCATTGGCGATATCTAGCCCTCTTGGGTAGGTACCCTTGGGGAGGAATCTGCCTCATGTGGATCGTGGGAGCCTGAGCCGTAGGTTCCTCACCTGATTTTTGATTCTTTAGAGTATACCCACCTGTCTCATGCGCATGTCTATGGATGGTTGGTATACCTAAAACCACCCATTGATACAGGGGTTATTCCACATCCCCCAAAGTGTGGTTTGTAAGACATTTATCTCTAAACGTACTTTATTTCCTGCTCCATGATATGACTCATACATTGCATATATCCATATGCATTCGCATCATGAAGATTACTCAAGTGACTAATGAGAACAACAATGATTATGGGGTAGGATGTCGCTGTTCCCTAAGAGCTCGACGGAGTTGGTGACCTTCGAGTACTTGAGAAAAGTTACTCGCCCCGGACCAAACACGAGGCTACACTTTACTAGATTCGTGTATGGTCGGGAACTGACTGGACGTAAGCTAGGGTATGCTGAGGACTGTCAAACCCGCTACTACGCTGATAACCTCAGATTCAAGCGACAAGCAGAGGAAATGATGAAAGATTATCTGGAGATGAAGAGACAACGTCGCAACCAGCTAGCTAGGGAAGCGTACGCCCGCAGGAAGGCTGAATTGCTGGCCAAAGAGAACATACCCATGATTACTTATTGGGGTAGGAAGAGACGCCCTGCGATCAAGACCAAGCCAAGGCGTATCACACTCAAAAAAGTGAAACCCGAGAAAGCTCCCGAAGTCATCGTACCCTCGACTAGAGAGTGGCCGGAGGAACTACAACCTCTCGACCAAACCACTGAAGATAACTCCCCTACCCTAGATTAAGGGAGAGTTCCTGACCGATTGTCATTTGGGTAGACTTCTGAAAAAAGAGTGATCTAGATCCTCACGTTCCATTGTCTTTTATGGCTTTCTTGTTTGAAAAACCTTTCTTTACCGTTCTTCTATTAGACATCTTGACTGTAATAAAAGTACATCCCACTTTGTTCCTTTGATGTGTTGACCAATGGAATGTGACATTGCTGTTCCCTTTAGTCACTGAGTAAACCTGACTAAATTGCATAATTCACTTCCCTGAAATGCAAATTAGGCTTTGAGTCAGGCTTTCAAGACCTGAAAAAGGGTCCTAATCTCCATTTCTTCAAATTGAACTATGCAATCAAGTTAGCTCATGCATGCTTCATGACATCTGCATATTCATACATTTAAAGTAATTTCTGGCGATTGACCTTTTAAAAATCATTTGCATATTTTAGACTTGATGGGAAAGAATGATATTCAAGTGTTCAAGATCCCCCGAGCTGAACTCCAATCATGGTGGGATGGCATGGGCGAAGCCAGCCAGAAGTATGCGGAGTCACGACTAGGGTACCTCCTGGACCTACTGAAGATTGAATGCCCACCTGCCTTTATTCAAGCCATGGCGCTCTACTGGGATCCTACCACCGCTACATTTTGCATGGAAGGATTAGAGATCACTCCCACTATCGAGGAATACAGCGTTGTCATCGGAGTTGAATTCACCCATACGCTCGTCCGACCCCCTATAGGACTTGAACCCCTAAGTCAGGTGGCCGAATTCCTTGACACGAACCTAAATGAAGTCAAAGCAGATGCGAGAAGCAATTCTGGACGAGTTTCCCTGTCTTTCCTTATAGACCGATTTTCCCGCCTTCCTGCTTCTAAAGGAACCAAATCTGGTAGAGCCTTTATCTTGGCATTCTTTAGCTTTGTGCTATTCCCAATCTCAACTGTCACCTTTGACCCTATCATGGCTATAGTAGCTAGGCAAGTCTGTTGTGGGTGGGATTACTCAAACATCCTCCTTGCCGAAACCTTCCTCTCCTTAAATCGTTTCAAGAAAAACAAAAAGGGAATCTTTAGAGCTTCTAGTGATCTTCTGTATCTGTGGTTCACATCCCATATCAGAAAATTCCACATCCGCATGGGTTTCACTGAAATCAGCCCCAATGCACACCCTCTTAAAATATTTGCTAGAGCCCATACACGTATTCCTAAGTTCAACTTTGTAGAATGGAAGAACTTCCTCAAAGTCCTAAAACCCGAACAACTCCGATGGCGGCTAAGGTTGCCGACGCTGAACAAGGTCAGATTGACCTGCGATGACGGGAGTCCAGTCCCCCTGCTAGGGTTCACGAGCGCAACTGCATACTATCCAAGGAGGGTGATTCGGCAGTTTGGGGCACTACAAGAGATCCCTTCTCCACCGCAACCTGGTACCTTCTCCTTTGACATACCAAGCAAGACCCCTCACGGAAGAGGAGAAGAGACAGTTCGAAGCCAAGGTGGCATCCATCACACGCTCTTTGAAGAATTCCCAGGCTGAAGGAATAAGTTGGCCAGAAGACATGACTCGTGAAGAGAACATCCATAGGGCTACCACTGAATACATTCAACACTTCAAAGCGATCCGACGAAGCCTTGTCGAGCCCTACATACCCGAATACATCGTGCCGTACGTACCGGGAATAGAGCCTTACATACCCGAAGACATTGGACCACTGTCGTGTTTAGAAGATGAGGAGCCCCAGGCTGAAGAGGGGAATCCATGCTGGGATGATGAGGATACCTTAGACCTCAAACGTCATAGACTTGAATAGGCTATTCCGTCAAGTGTAAAATAAGCAAACATTATGATGCTTTTTCATACATTCTCATTTCTGTGGAATACTATCTTGGACACATGAGCATGAATGTGAACATGTTTTGCAAATGCATAAAAACTATCGTCAGAAATTACGCTTCTTTCAATTCCATAAATTCTTGTCAAGAAAGGATTAAAAGAACTACTTACGTGAAGCTAAGGTTCACAAGGTAGCCCTTTTCCTCATCTACTGACAAGAAGCATGCAACTGAAAGAATTAGCTTCTCCTTTTTACTAAAATAAAAGAAGTACTCACTGGAAATCTTTTGAAACAGGTACGCTCTCATCACGGAACTACCAACACATCGTTTCCGTACCCGCCTTAAGACGAGAATGGAGCAACAAGAATTGTCTCCGCGCGTGGGCATGTTGGAGTCTCAGATGACTGCCCTGGCAACTATGATGGCCGACATCAAGGCGATGTTAGAAGCCACCCAAGCTAAACAAACGACGACTCACAACCAGAACAACGCTGGTACTTCTTTCATACCCGATACGGCAGATAAAGAGTTGACGAGAGATACACAGCGTACAGAGGAGGACGTTCATGAACCAAATGGCCGGGCACAACAAAAAGCCTTGCCTGTTGTCATCAACCTTGAAAATGAGGAGAAGGGAAAACAAACTGTGAAGACAGAGGCAGAGGCTAAGAGATTGGCCAAGATCGAAGAATGCCTGAGCAGCCAAGGCTATGAGCTGGGCCACTTCGACAAAATATCTCCTTTTGCTAAAATAGAGACTCCTCCTGACTATAGAGAGCCAGAGTTCGTGAGAAAATACAACGGGACAGGCTGTCCCCGTGCCCACCTCAAGTACTACCTGCGCAAGATGGCGCACTATTCGGATTACATTCCGTTGTTAATGAACACATTCCAAGAGAGTTTGGCTGGCGCCCCTCTGGCTTGGTTTATTGAGCTAGACTTAGAGGATTATGACGGATGGGAGGACCTTGCGGAGGATTTCCTCAGACAATACAAGTTCAACACAGCTACAGCCCCAACAAGAGAGGACCTTCTGCGAACTTCGAAAGCAAGGGGCGAATTAATCAGGACATATGCCCAGAGGTGGCGAGCCCTGGCTACTCAAGTGAAGCCATCAATCCCGGAAGAGGAACTAATCGATTTATTCCTGAAAGCACTCCCCTACGAGTACTTTGACAGACTGAACACTTCTGGATGTCAGACATTCGCACACCTGATTAAGGTTGTTGAGAGGCTGGAATGGGCCTTGAAAGAAAGAAGGCCTCAGGAAGCTCCTACTAGGAAGCAGTATCCTCTGAGAAAGGAGAGAGAAGCCGGACTGGACATAGCATTTATACCAGATCCCCACAAGTTAAAGCCATTTGGCAATTCTAATCAGGCCAAAGGCGGATCATCCTGGTCAGCGCCAGAAGCAATTCTCTCAGCTCCCGAGACCTTTATCCAAGCTACTCTCGATGCTGCTGGAGCAACACTTGGTGGCGAAAGAACCACCTAGGGCAAACCCTGCAAGATATCCTAGCTTTGATGAGAGCCAGACCTGTGCCTACCATATGGGCGAGAGAGGGCATAATGTGGATAACTGCTATGTCCTGAAGCTGAAAGTGCAAGCTCTAATCGATAGTCAGATTTTGAAATTTGATAATGTAGCCCCAAATGTGCAAGAAAATCCGTTGCCAGATCACCAAATAGTAGGGGCAATATTCATTGAAGAAGAAGAGGACTACCTTAAACTGAAGGTAGATGTGCCTAAGCTGGCCAACCTGCTAACAACCGCTTCATCATACCCAAAAGAAGGGGAGATATCAACCGACCAAAGGAAGTTGTGTATCGACAAGATGAAGAGCTTGGGGATAATGTCCGACATTACTGATGAAGAATCCAAAGGGATTGAAGCATCTCTATCTTTGAAAGGAAACCACTTCTTGATCACAGCTGAGTAGAGTAGCACCTGTGGTACCTCACGTGGGAAATTGGCAAACGATCTGGGGCCGGCCACTCAATCAGAAGAAGAATTTGAAGAAGACGAAATAGAAGCCAGGAGGAGAAGTCTAGCAGACCTCAAGTTTATGGCTGACGCACTTGAGAAAGGCGAAATTATAGACAACCTGGGTCAAGATTCTGGAGGATACAATTTCAAGGTGAAATATTCGGCCCCTCCCAGCTTTTATCAGAAGATTGAAGACATCATACCGGACGGATGGAGAGGTATGGATGATCTCTCTCAACCAGGAACCTCAAACGGTATGGAAGAACTCGACAACGCCATATTGATGATCGAAGTAGCCACGGCCGTGGTGATTAGATTGGATGAGCTGGATAGCCTGAGCGAGGTGGACGATTTCCCAGTCAGGCCTATCGTGATTCAATTGCCTCAAGAGGAAAAAGGCAACATGGCGGGACCAGAGATATCTCATCAGACAACCGTAACTATAAAAGTCCCCCCAGTAGAAGAGTATGATCCTAAAGCTGTTCATTGGGACTATGGGACCACACAAGTGGATGCAGTAATGAGGTCTGGAAGATTTTATGCCCCCAGAGAGGGTGAATCCGAAAAAAAGGAGGTCTCAAAAGAAGATGCCGAAAAGCTCGTATCAATCATCAAAACCAGTGAGTTTGAAGTGATAGAGCAACTGAGGAAGATGCCCGCTCAGATATCCCTGTTAGACCTATTCATCAATTCAGAAAAGCACAAGAACGCACTGTTGAAGGTACTCAACGAAGTACATGTCCCTGAAACAATTAATGAGGTCTAACTAGGGGACTTTGTAGGGGCAATTCTTTTAAAAGACCAATTAAGGTTCTCTGACGAAGACTTCCCCATGGAAGGAAGAGGGCACAACAAAGCTTTATACATCTCCGCCCAATGTAACGGCAAAAGAGTGGCACGCGTATTGATCGATAATGGATCAGCCTTTAACATCTGTCCTTTGGCTACCATAAGGAGGCTGGGAATCAATGAAGAGATGGTCAAGGCATCCAAGACAGCTGTAAGAGCATTCGACGGCATGAGGAAGACTGTAGAGGGAGAGATCGAGCTTGACGTATTCATCGGCCCGACAAAGTTCTCTATAAACTTTCAAGTAATGGATCTGCCCAGTGCATTTGGATTCCTGCTAGGAAGACCTTGGATCCATACAGCAGGAGCTGTCCCTTCGAGCCTGCACCAAAAAGTACGTTTCGTTGTAGATGGGAAGGTGATTACCGTACATGGGGAAGTCGACCTCCAGGCATACCAGAACAGTGCCATTCCCTATATTGAGCCTGAAGAGAAAACTGAAGCGAGCTATCACTCCCTAGAATTGGTAGCAACAGTTCATACCCCAGTAGGGTCAAAGTTGAGAACTCCCTACATCTCAGAAGTTAGTCTTCTAACAGCCAAGATGCTGCTGGCATACGGGTTCAATCCCGAAAAAGGCCTAAGCAAACATAATCAGGGTATGAATACCCCACTACAGTTGAAGGCTAATCCACATAGAATGGGCTTGGGATACCAGAAATATCCCATGAATGATTCTGTCCCAAAAGCAACAGGCCAAGGCCGAGGCAAAAGCCTGGGACGCCGTGGAGGCGAAAACAGCCCGAATAACTCATTCATCGGTTCTCCAACCTGGAAGGGAAGGTCTCGAATCTTCAAGAATCCCTTAAATACCTACTTCGACCAGAACTCCAAATGGCTATCTGAAGAGGATATCACTTCGCCAATGGAACCAGTGTCGCGACCCTCCCCCGGGCGGAGGCGGGCTAATGGGCCGCCCGATCGCTGGCTGATCGGACGCGGGCCTCTCCCAAGGCCCATTTCCCAAATCGCAACTGCTGGATATACGTGATCGGCCTTCTGTGTGGTCTAGTGACATGTGGTGAGTGTACATGCCAAGGAGTCGCCACCAATCGTTTCATGGAGGGTACGATCGGAAACCCTATCGAATAGTTGGGAGTGGTCCATTCGATTCTGCGGAAACCAGAGAAGTGGGTTCGGGGACTTAGTTACGTCAACTGTCAAAGTTGACGCCCTTTCGGTACCTAAGCTGAATGGTTTATCTGATCCTAGGGTTTCATACAGATGAGTGAGGTACTGATCCTAAATCTAGGAGTTCATGCAGAAGGGAATAGCTACCCTATCACTCACAATCATTAAAGTAATGGCGCAAATCAAGGAATCAGTACATGCGGATAAAACACATGAAATCAGCATGGCATCCTTAATGAGGCCCTATTAGCCTAGAGAAATATCAATCAAGGCTTAGGAGTGATTTGGACATGGTTCGCCCATGAGGGGCATAATCGTAATTTTGAACAATTCGGGGACAATCCACCTCAAAAAAGGGTAAATTTGTCATTTTAGATGAATTTGGGAAGTCAAAAGACCAAGGAAATAGGATTGGCCATCAATCCAATCCATTTCCTATTTTTCGAGAATTTCCAGGATTTTTCTGGAATTTTCAAGTGATTTTACCCTTGGAGGGGTAAAGTCGTCATTTGGACAAAAATGAGAACTGGAAATCTCAAATATTAGGGTCGGTCGTCCACCTGACCAAAACCCTAACTTTAAGCAATTTTCAGAACTCGATTGAGACAAGAAAGACAATTTTCCCATTGAAGGGCAAAATCGTCATTTTGAGAAAAAGGGGCGGGACTCGAAACCCAAACTTAAGGATTGGTCGTCTAATCGACCCTAATTCTTACCTTGGCATTATCGGCCTTATCTCCCTTACACAGTAGAGGCGACTTACCACTAAAAGGTAATGTCGTCGGGTCTTGGAAGAACGGGTAAGAAGCCCCAAAAATAAGGTTGACCAGTTGTCTGTGGTCAACCCTTGATTTTTGGGGATTTCTGGAGTGTCTAGGATTTTTCCACAATTTTTCTATATTTTTTTTGGAATTTTTTGGAATTTTCAAGCATTTTTTGGATTTTCTAAGATTTTTCTGATTTTTTTATTTTTTATTTTTTTATTTTTTTAAAATCATTTTCCGATTTTTTTTTATTTAAAAATATTATTCGGACCGGGTCGACCCGACCCACTCGGGTTAGAACCCGGCCCAGACCCGGACCCGCGAAACCGAAGCCTCGAAACGGCGTCGTATCGCCTTTTTTATTTTTTCGCTCAATTGGTTTTAATCCAACGGCCCTCAATGAATCGCGTGGCTGATCTGTGCCCATTGGATCTGATTACTAAAACCTACGGTTCAGATTAGGCGAAGACTCGACCTGAGCCGTTTGATTGACTTACTAAAACTAACGGACACGATTAGAACCTGAGACTTGATCTGAGCCGTCCAATCCTACTAGCCTAAACGACGTCGCCTACCCACTTAGCCAAACGACACCGTTTCTGATCAACTCGAATTTCCGATTTAAAAATGATTTTCGGATATTTTTACTTGCTAATCGGACGGTCGTCATTTAATAGACTCGATTAACCTAGACCGTCCGATCTATTAATTCGAATAACAAACTGCTAACGGCCTGCTGACTAGACCGACACGTGGACCAATAACAGACTGACACCTAGGACTTTGACCGGTTGACCGCGCCACGTCAGCTTCGTCTTCAACCTCTCGACCCCGACGGAATGGACGGCTGAGGATCTCCGGCGACGATCCTACAGTGGAATCTTGATGAAATCGTGCGAGACTAACTCTAATCGACTCGTGATCGTCTCTAGCTTAACATATCTAAGGATCGTGGCATCTTATTCGCAAAATCACAAGCATCATGCAAAGTACCGAACACGGCCATGGAAGCTCAATCATACGATTTGCTCAAATTTAGAGAAATTCAGTCACAGAATAGCACCAATGGAGGTTCAGAAGACTTACCTCGAGCTCCGATTGAGCTCGCTCGGCCCAGATTTGGCTGGGCAAGGATCGGCTATGGAGGCTAAATCGGAGGACTCGATTCAGGGTATACGAGCAAAGTCGATGCAAAATGGAGATGCGAGCATGGTCAGTAATGTCTAAGGGATGAAAAGCACACGGGAATTGCAAAGATTGAAGCCAAAATCAAAGTCCGCCATTGAAGACCTGAGCTTGAGCTTGAAGTTCGGGATTACCTGTTCTGGCGGTTTTGGGCTGCGCGGTTGATGGCGATCGCTTCCTGGCACTCAAAGCGAACTTCTGACGGTCTTCTTCAGCTTCGGTTTGGCCGGAGATGGCCTAACCAGCGCTTTGCAGTCGAACTCAAGTTCTCGACGACGGAGTGTCGGAGAACGAGCTCTCTCTCGCGTTCTCTCTCTCTCTCTCGATTCAGTTTCGCCCCTCTGCAACTGAATCCACCTCTTTTTCAACAGAAAGCAACAATGAGCTTATATAACTCTTAGGAATTTTGGCGCCGAAACGGGGGTGGTGTAACGGCTTCAATTGCACGTGAGGCCACGTGCATTTAGGTCCAAACGGCGTCGGGGACGATGGGCTTTCTGTCCAACTCCGTTTGGTCCTCCGGCAGCCCTTATCTCTTGCAAATTTTGCATGGACATGTGCTGAGTTGACTTTTGCAGGCCCTCAGGATTGACCGACCGATTACTCCTTCCTCCGGCGACCATTGGCCGCGATTCCCGTGCCAATCGACGGGGGATGATCTAAAGTGTTAAACCCCCACCAATGTGTCTTTGATTGTGGTCGACTTGACCTTCAATTTGATCTTCAAAGCTCGGCATGACACTGTTCATCTGCTCGAGCTCTTTGGGGAAGACGACACTGTAGCAAACCGGTCTGACCGGTCCGACCGGCGGTCTTACCGGTCCGACCGGCGGTCTGACCGGTCTGAACCGGTCCCGAATAGGACTTTTCAAATTAAGCCCAAATTAATGGAAAAATTTTGCAATTGAACCTCATAATCGAATCTAGGGCATGAATTCTATCTAGAAATGTGGTTTTGCCCAAAAGTTTTCATCAATTTCTATAAAACCCCCAAATTTTCATGTAATTGCAAATTGGGGATTTACGCAATTGAGGGTGCAAATGATCGAATTGGGTCAAACCACCTATGCCAATCGATTTAAAATGGTGAAATCCATTGGGTAGCATGTTTAATTTGCAATGATGGCCCTTGAATTGAAAGTAATTTCAATTATGCTTGATTTCAAGGACTAAAATGCAATTTTAGTATATAATTTTGTCAAATTCGTGCAATTGAGCAAATTGCGCAAACAATTGGGCTAAATTGAAATAGGGGATAGTTAGATTGAATGTCAAGATCTTAAAAAATGCCAAAATTGCAAATTAAAAGACTCAATTGTTATTTTTTCTTCAAATTCAATAATACGGGTTGCAAAGGAACACCTAAAATTGAATCTGATTTTGGATTTTTTGTGAGGTCGGAAATACAAGGGATTAAAAATAAAAATATTGGATATTTTTCCATATTTTTGTGACCTCAAATGCTATTTTTCTTGATTTTTTAGGTATTTTTATATTTTCTAAAAAATATTAAAAAAATATGAAAAATATGAAAAATTATTTTTTGGTCAAGAATGGTTCCTTGGGCTTGGCCAAGGCCTCCAAAGTTGATTTTGTAATTTTTTGACTTTTTATGAATTTTTTATGATTTTTCAAAAAAATAAAAAATGAAAAAGGCTAGGTCAAAAATCAGGTGTCAACAGCTGCCCCTCTTTGAGAGGAATCTCGTGAGAGGTTTCTCTCAAAGACAGGTGACGCCTGAGTCTAGACCGACTCGACTGGGGAAAAGAAAAACGAATCTTGACACTCAATCTTTCTTGTCCCGCTGGTGAACGTTCTGTTCTTCATTCTTTAGCTGAAGTGAGAGAGAAAGTAGAGAGACCCACCTGTTACTTACCTGTTGATTACCTGCCTGATGCTCGTATGGCATGCGCGGTGTACAGCGGGTTCAAGTGGATACCTAGGGACTCGTCTTTTGAGTATCCTAGGGCGATTAAACTCTAGCATGTATGGTAGGCCGTACCAGTATGGGATTCCTACACTTGACAGGAACCTATGAATGACGCACCCTGTCTCTTAGGGATTGTCGGGGTTTTGATCCGTATGGTGGATCAGACCATGAATAGGACTCCTTTCTGCTAGGAACCTATGGATGACGCACCCAGTCTCTTAGGGATTGTCAGAAGTTTTGATCCGTATGGTGGATCAGGCCATGAATAGGACTCCTTTCTGCTAGGAACCTACGGATGACGCACCCAGTCTCTTAGGGATTGTCAGAAGTTTTGATCCGTATGGTGGATCAGGCCATGAATAGGACTCATTTCTGCTAGGAACCTATGGATGACGCACCCAGTCTCTTAGGGATTGTCAGAAGTTTTGATCCGTATGGTGGATCAGGCCATGAATAGGACTCCTTTCTGCTAGGAACCTATGGATGACGCACCCAGTCTCTTAGGGATTGTCAGAAGTTTTGATTCTTCAGGGGGATCAGGCCGAGAAATAGGATTCTTCTCTGTTAAGAACCTATGGATGACTCTCCCAGTCTTTTAGGGATTATCGGACATTTTGATCCTATATTCTAAGGAATTAACTAGGATTTATACAAGTGAGGTGTGCCTAACCTTCAGGCTTTATCAAATGGGCTATTCTGGGTTTAGGGGTTACCCAGAACCTCACAGAAAGCTGATTCTGAAAATTGTCCTTTCGACATGCGAGGCGTTATTGTGGGATTTGGGGATTCCAAGTATCCTGCAGAAAGATCAAACCTACAAAATTGTTCATAAGAATGTGTTTTCCTGAGATATGGAATTAGCAGGGATCCTGTAGGAAAGTAAACTTGAAAGCTCTTCTTCATAGAGCAAGGCATCCTTCTAGAATCTGGGGTTACCGTGATTCCAAGAGAAGTTGTGCTCTTCTGAGATCTGGGATTGCCAAGAATTCTGCAGAAGTTTAGACATGTTAAACGTTTCTCACCAAGAGTGATACAAGCCATTTTAGGAGCTGAAGTCATCAAGCATCTTGCTGAAGCTTCAATCTGAATTTTTTTTTATCAAAGGCACATCAATGGTCTTTAAGTGATATCTGATGTCAAACTGACAGCACTTTATGACTTATATCATAGTCATGAAAAAATTTCAATGAATGCATTACGATGTTGGAGGTTATCCAAAACACCTTGCACTATACGGAAGTGATCAAAAATTCCTCGTGGGGAAAGTTTGAAACAAACAATCTGAAATTACCAAAAGAGTTTGGTTAAAATGTCCAACGGAGTATTCTCGTCAAAGAGGACTTCTCATCATTTTGAGATAATGGTCTTTTACCAAGAATGCTCTCGAATTCCCTATCAAACCTGCGCCTAGGGTTCAGGATTATTCGTAGTGAATACGCCTCGATCGATCAGGAGGACTTCCCAAGGACCGTAATGTTGGGCTCGGTCAACGGTTTTCAAAGGGGGACTTGCGTGCAAGTCAAGGCTTTTGAAGAGGAGTCTTCAATGTCTGCTCCGGGTTTACAAGTCAAGAAACCTGCAAAATGAGAGAGAAATAATCTTGCTCGAACTTCTTCGAGCTAAGCTTAGACATTAAACCCTATGTCAATCCATATGCCTTAATCTGAAAAGGCTCTTCAGGGTTGTAACGTAGGTAGGTTTGGGGACCAAAAAGGCTTGTTTTTGGCTCAGAATACGTGGAGGGTTTAACATTGGCGATCACTGTCGGTTTGCTGCCGATCTTGCCCTCTCTGGTTCAAGGAGCGTCTTCAGTCTTTGAAGTGCATTTTTGTCTTTAGAGAACATCTCTCTCCTGTTAGGATGGCGTCAACATCTTGTCTACACTTTCATCATCTGAGTGTGACATGATTTGGGAGCATCTTTCGCAGTCTAGCTCCCTTGGGATTTTCTTTTACAATTAGATCTTACTAGTGACCTATACAAAGGTATCATGCCATCTTTTGGCATTTACAAGATCAAACACATGATTCACAAATGTACAAGTATTTGGATGGGCATTGGCCTTGCTTTTTCCAGGCACTTTGCTTTTTCTTGATGCCCAAGATTTGGATTTTTCTTTCTCTTTTTTTTTTTGTTGAAATGTCATTTTTTCTTTTCTTTTGGGGATCAGAATTTTCAAATGAGTGTGCCAGATGTACAACTTGAATCTCAGCACTCAAATATTAATCTATGAATTTTTCACAAATCCTGTGTTTTGAACTCTTCCGTTCTTGAAGGGACGTTGCTTCCGTCTTGGAGTATGCAATGATCACCAACAGGCTTGTGAAATGAACGTATAGGCTCAACTGGGCTGTGCAAAAGGGTAAGAGTGTATAGGATAGAGAAACGAATGCTTTTCGTCATCCTAAAGCACCTGAATTACCATAGAAGTTAAAATGACAAACAACACACGAAGATTGATGCAAGTCTGAGCAAGAGAACTTCTAACCATTTATCTCCTGATACCGTTGGACGTATCTCCAGTTTGACCCAGTGTGGGGTGGTTCTTGACAGGGGTGAAGAATGGAACCGCCGTTCAAAGGGTTATCAATGGTCACCTGTATTGTTTATGATGGAGAAACGAATGCCTCCGTCGTCTCGACCCGTGTAATCAATGCGAATAACCCCTACTTCCGTAGGTCAAGGTTTCGCTGTCCTTACCTTTCCACTCATCTCTTAAGTGTGTAGGGGACGTGTTCGGACCAGGCTTGCCTCTTGTCTGAGAAAACATCCTTTTGAACGGTTTAAGCAACTTTTATTGGAAAAGTTCATTTTGATTTCTCCAAAACTTTTCTTCAAAAGGAATTTGTGATGCACAATGTATATTCCAACCATGTTTAGATAACCCCCAAATCTAATCATGAATGCTAATGTCACAACTGTGAGAATTCTGCATCCTTCTAGACATATGATTTGAATGCGTGCTAGTATTCCAAGTAGCCTTCAAATTCTAGAAATAAGGATTCTGACAGTCTTAAAAACCTAAAAGGTTGGGAAAGGAATACTTACCTGCCTAGCGTGGCTAGAGATTCCTGAAAAACATAAAAGGAATATGACAGTGTATGCTCTCGAATTTCAGAAAATTAGAACGATACACCTTACCCTTGACCATGCGTTCCACTAGGAATAGATAGACTCATGAAAATCTGATCACTGCGGCAGTAATTCCTCTCGATCGTGCATTCCAATTTATTGTGACCTTGTTTCTTCGGGTCCTGCAATATTGAACACATGCTAGTGTATGCATGGATGCATGATGTGTTTATGCAATGACTATTATGAAGGGTATGCTCAATTCGGGATAAGTCGTATGACTGGAATCTGATTTTATTTCAAGGGTAATACTTCTTCACAGCATCTGAATTCACAGGGTGCCCCAGTTCTTCTCCCTCGGAGTTTACAAGAATTAATGCTCCTCCTGTGAGGATCTTCTTAACAATGTAGGGGCCTTCGTAATTCGGAGTGAATTTTCCTCCTAGATGGGTAGTATTCGGCAAAACTTTTCTAATTACCAAGTCATCTACTTCGAAGTTTCTGGTCTTGACTTTTCGATTGAACGCCCTGGCTACCCTCTTCTGGTAAGTTTGTCCATGGCAAATGGCTTTGAGACGTTTCTCGTCTATTAAATTCAACTGTTCATATCTGTGTTTGAAATATTCTGACTCTGAGAATCTACCATCTGATAAAACTCTTAAAGAGGGAATCTTAACTTCCACGGGCAGAACTGCTTCCATTCCGTACACCAGACTGTAGGGAGTTGCCCCTGTAGAAGTCCTGATCGACGTTCGGTAAGCCATTAAGGCGAAGGGTAGCCTTTCATGCCAATCCCTATAGTTTTCTGCTGTCTTAGCCAAGATTCTCTTGATATTCTTGTTGGCTGCTTCCACTGCCCCATTCATCTGTGGGCGGTAAGGAGACGAATTCAGATGTCGAATGCTAAAGTGATCCAGTAGGTCATCGACGATCTTGTTGTTCAGGTTGGACCCATTATCTGTGATGATCGCTTGAGGGGTACCATACCGAGATATGATATCTCTTTTGATGAATCTTGCCACATTTCTTGCAGTGACATTCTTGTAAGAACTGGCTTCTACCCATTTTGTGAAGTAATCAATCGCTACTAAGATGAAGCGATGACCATTTGAAGCCACCGGATTAATAGGCCCTATCATGTCTATGCCCCACATAGAGAAAGGCCACACTTCAGACATTTGGTGTAGTTCGTTCGGGGGTGCATTAATCTTATCTCCGTATATTTGGCATTGGTGGCATGACCGAACGTGCTGACAGCAGTCTGATTCGATGGTCATCCAGTAATATCCAAGCCGCATGATTTTCTGGGTGAGGAGGTGGCCGTTCATGTGAGGCCCACACACACCTTCATGAATCTCTTTCATGAGAATATTTGCTTCTTTGGCATCTACACATCTCAGTAGAGTGGAATCGAACGATCTCTTATATAGAATTTGTCCATTGAGGAAGAACTTGCTGGCCATCTTGGTTATATATTTTCGGTCTCCTGATTGGCATCCTTCAGGGAATTCCCCTTTTGAGAAGTAATTCTTGATGTCATAGTACCATGGTTCTCCGTCAAATTTTTCTTCGATTAGCATACAATAAGTTGGCTTTTCAACAATGCCGATCCTCAGAGGCTCTACATCCAACCCTTCAGTTGTTTGTAACATCAAAGCTAGGGTGGCTAATGCGTCTGCAAACTGATTGTGAGACCTTGATAGGTACTCGAATGACACTTCATCGAACTTAAGTATCAATTCTTCAATGTATTCGTGATAAGGGATGAGCTTTGCATCTTTCGTCTTCCACTCCCCCTGTGTCTGTAGAATGATGAGCATGGAGTCTCCAAAAACTTGCAACTTAGGTATCTTCATAGAAATGGCCAGCCGTAGGCCCAGAATGCATGCCTCATATTCCGAAATATTGTTGGTACAAGGAAAAGTTATCTTTGCCGCGACAGGGTGATGTTGACCATCTGGGGATATTAGTACTGCCCCAGTGCCTGCCCCTGATAGATTGACAGCACCATCGAAATACATGATCCACTTATCCTCTGCTAAGTTTAAAATTCGGCCTTCTGTGTTCGTTACTTCAGGGGACTCACCGCTTGACGGGTTTTCTGCCAGCATGTCAGCTATAGCTCTCCCTTTTACCGACTTCTGTGAGGAACACTTGATGTCAAATTCAGACAACATCACCTGCCACTTTGCTAATTTCCCAATTAGAGCGGGTTTCTCCAGGAGGTATTTGACAGGATCGTTCTCTGTTATGAGCTGGATATGGTGGTGTAGGGTATACTGTCTCAGTCTGCGGAGTACCCATACCGTTGCTACGCAGGCCCTTTCAACTGGTATATATTTTGCTTCAGATGGCGTGAATTTCTTACTCAGGTAATAGATGGCCCTTTCTTTTCCATCTATCGGGCTTGTTTGGGCAAGTAAGGCTCCCAAGGACTCTTGTCGTATGGTCAGGTATAAGGTCAATGGGTGACCAGGAATTGGTGGCACAAGCACCGGTGGTGTGATCAAATAGTTTTTGATCATTTGGAATGCCTTGCTGCACTCGGCATCCCATGTTATTTTCGCGCCTTTCTTAAGCAATTTGAAGATTGGCTTAGCCACATCAGACAGCTGATTGATGAACCTGGCAATATAGTTCAATCTTCCTAGAAGGCTTCTCACTTCTTTTACTGTGGAGGGAGTTGATAAATCGTGGATGGCTTGTATTTTTGAGGGATCAATCTCAATGCCCCTGTTGCTGACTATAAACCCAAGGAGTTTCCCGGATCTTGCCCCAAATACACATTTGTTAGGGTTCAGCTTTAACTTGTATTTGCGCAGGCGCTCAAACAGCTTCCTTAATACCTGTGTGTGATCTTGTTCTTTTTTGGATTTAGCGATCATGTCATCGACATATACTTCAATCTCTTTGTGGATCATGTCATGGAATAATGTGACCATAGCCTTCTGGTAGGTGGCCCCGGCGTTTTTCAATCCAAAGAGCATGACTTTGTAGCAAAAATTTCCCCATGGTGTGGTAAATGCAGTCTTGGGCTTGTCTTCTTGTTTCATGAAGATTTGGTTGTATCCCGAGAATCCATCCATGAACGAGAATAATTCGTAACCCGCCGTACTGTCCACTAATACATCAATGTGGGGGAGTGGAAAATCATCTTTTGGGCTTGCTCTATTCAGATCTCGGTAGTCTACACAGATCCGAACTCTTCCATCCTTCTTCATGACGGGGACTATATTTGCAATCCAGTCCGAGTATGGATAGCTTCAATGAAGCCTACCCTAAGAAGTTTCATGACTTCTTCCTTAATCTTGTCTTCTAACTCGGCTTTCATCCGTTTGCTGCCCTGTTTGACAGGTTTGATGCCGGGATTCGTGGGTAATGCATGCTCCACAATTTTAGGATCTAGTCCTGGCATATCCGCGTAAGACCATGCGAAGATGTCTTGGTATTCTTTTAGTAGCTTGGTGAATTCGAGCCTTTCATCTCGGGATAGGTGTCCGCCGATCTTAACCTCTTTGACGTTCGCGGCGTCTCCCAAATTAATAACGACTGGTTCTTCTGAGGTAGGAGGCTTTGACTCTTCAAAGGTGTTCCAATCTCTTCGGATAGATGCATAATCCTCGTCTTCCTCTTCCTCGATGTTATAGGAGTGGTTAATAGAGGGATCTGAATTTTGTAACAACCTGGTATGCATGTTTGAGATGATATGCCTGAAATGTCATGAGTATGGTTAGTTTGTGCTCCATAAAAATGATATGCATGATCATGAAAAGTCTTTTTGAAAAAGTTTTCGAAACAGGCATAGGTGCCAATGGACTAGTCCTCATGTCATTGGACATCCCGGCCCCATGGAAATCTTTTGAAAATTAGGAATCATATGGCAAATCAGGCCTCAAGCTTCTATATGGAAGACTATTATCATCATCGGGCTGATTTGTGGTTCCATATGTCCTTAATAAAAACATGAGTGGTTTTATTGAATGTGAAATGGGCCGCGTTACAAGATGTGCTATTTGGACCAACGGCTGGAGATCCAAAGGCATTTCCCTATGCGTACAATAAGGAAAGAAAATACAACGAAATGCAGAAAGTTCTAACGCAGTATTTAAAGATGAAGGAAGAGTCTATTTACTCAGAAGAAGTGGCTTCACTGTCCAACCACTCCATGATGACATTCACAGAGTCATCTTCAAGAAAAGGATTATTCAGATCTAGTTCCATCGGCGAAGTGATGTCCTCTTCAGATAGCCATTTGGAGTTCTGGTCGAAGTAGGCACTTAAGGGATTCCTGAACATCCGAAACCTGCCCTTCCAGGTTGGAGAACCTATGAATGAGTTATTCATGCTGCTTTCGCCTCCCTGGCGTCCCAGGCTTTTGCCTCGGCCTCGGCCAGTTGCTTTCGGGACAGAATCATTCATGGGACACTTCTGGTACCCCAAGCTCATTCTACGTGGATTAGCCTTCAACTGTAGCGGGGTATTTATACCCTGATTATGTTTGCCTAGGCCTTTTTTGGGATTGAACCCATATGCCAGCAGCATCTTAGCTGGAAGAAGACTGGCTTCTGAGATGTAGGGGGTTCTCAACTTTGACCCTACTGGGGTATGAACTGTTGCTACCAATTCTAGGGAATGATAGCTTGCTTCTGTTTTCTCTTCAGGCTCAATATAGGGAATGGCACTGTTCTGGTATGCCTGGAGGTCGACTTCCCCATGTACGGTAATCACCTTCCCATCTACAACGAAACGTAGTTTTTGGTGCAGGCTCGAAGGGACAGCTCCTGCTGTATGGATCCAAGGTCTTCCTAGCAGGAATTCAAATGCACTGGGCAGATCCATCACCTGGAAGTTTATAGAGAATTTCGTCGGGCCAATGAATACGTCAAGCTCGATCTCACCCACTACAGTCTTTTTCATGCCATCGAATGCTCTTACAGCTGTTTTGGATGACTTGACCATCTCTTCATTGATTCCCAGCCTTCTTATGGAAGCCAAGGGGCAGATGTTAAAGGCTGATCCGTTATCGATCAAGACGTGTGCGACTCTTTTGCCGTTGCATTGGGCGGAGATGTATAAAGCTTTGTTGTGCCCTCTTCCTTCCATGGGGAAGTCCTCGTCAGAGAAGCTTAATTGGTCTTTTAAAAGAATTGCTCCTACGAAGTCCCCTAGTTGTACCTCATTAATTGTTTCAGGGACATGTACTTCGTTGAGTACCTTCAACAGCGTGCTCTTGTGCTTTTCTGAATTGATGAATAGGTTTAATAGGGATATCTGAGCGGGCATCTTCCTTAGCTGCTCTATTACTTCAAACTCGCTGGTTTTGATGATCGATATGAGCTTTTCGGCATCTTCCTTGGAGACCTCCCTTTTTTCAGGTTCACCCTCTCTAGGGGCATAGAATCTTCCAGACCTCATTACTGCATCTACTTGTGTGGTCCCATAGTCCCAATGGGCTGCTTTAGGATCATACTCTTCTACTGGGGGGACTTTTATCGTTACGGTTGCCTGATGAGATGTCTCTGGTCCCGCCGTGTTGCCTCCTTCCTCTTGAGGCAATTGAATCACGATAGGCCTGACTGGGCAATCTTCCACCCCGCTTAGGCTATCCAGCTCATCCAATCTAATCACCACGGCCGTGGCTACTTCGATCATCAATATGGCGTTGTCGAGTTCTTCCATACCGTTTGAGGTTCCTGGTTGAGAGAGATCATCCATACCTCCCCATCCGTCCGGTATGATGTCTTCAATCTTCTGATAAAAGCTGGGAGGGGCTGAATATTTCACCTTGAAATTGTATCATCCAGAATCTTGACCCAGGTTGTCTATAATTTCGCCCTTCTCAAGTGCGTCAGCCATAAACTTGAGGTCTGCTAGACTTCTCCTCCTGGCTTCTACTTCGTCTTCTTCAAATTATTCTCCTGATTGAATGGCCGGTCCCAGATCGTTTGCCAATTTCTCACGTGTGGTACCACAGGTGCTACTCTGCCCAGCTGTGATCAAGAAGTGGTTTCCTTTCAAAGATAGAGATGCTTCAATCCCTTCGAATTCTTCATTAGTAATGTCGGACACTATCCCCAAGCTCATCATCTTAGCGATACATAACTTCTTTTGGTCAGTTGAGATCTCCTCTGCTTTCGGGTATGATGAAGCGGTTGTTAGCAGGGTGTCCAGCTTAAGCATATCTACCTTCAGTTTAAGGTAATCCTCCTCTTCTTCGGTGAATATTGCCCATACTGCTTGATGATCTGGAAGTGGGTTTTCTTGTACATTTGGGGCTGCATTATCAAATTTCAAAATCTGACCATCGATTAGGGCTTGCACTTTCAGCTTCAGGACATAGCAGTTATCCACATTATGCCCCCTTTCGCCCATATGGTAGGCACAGGTTTGGCTCTCATCAAAGCCAGGATATCTTGGAAGGTTTGCCCTAGGCGGTTCTTTCGCCACCAAGTGTTGCTCCAGCAGCATCGGGAGCAGCTTGGATAAAGGTCTTGGGAGCTGAGAGAATTGCCTCTGGGGTTGCCTTCTTCTAGGCTCTTGTACCTTTGGCGCTGACCAGGATGATCCGCCTTTGGCCTGATTAGAATTGCCAAACGGTTTTGACTTGTGGGGATCTGGTATAAACGCTATGTCCAGTCCGGCTTCTCTCTCCTTTCTCAGAGGATACTGCTTCCTAGTAGGGGCTTCTTGAGGCCTTCTTTCTCTCAAGGCCCATTCCAGCCTCTCAGCAACCTTAATCAGGTGTGCGAATGTCTGACATCCAGAAGTATTCAGTCTGTCAAAGTACTCGTAGGGGAGTGCCTTCAGGAATAAATCGATTAGTTCTTCTTCCGGGATTGATGGCTTCACTTGAGTAGCCAAGGCTCGCCACCTCTGGGCATATGTCCTGATTAACTCGCCCATTGTTTTCGAAGTTCGCAGAAGGTCCTCTCTTGTTGGAGCTGTAGCTGTGTTGAACTTGTATTGTCTGAGGAAATCCTCTGCAAGATCCTCCCATCCGTCGTAATCTTCCAAGTCTAGCTCAATGAACCAGGCTAGAGCGGCGCCAGCCAAGCTCTCTTGGAATGTGTTCATTAAGAGTGGAATGTAATCTGAAAAGTGCGCCATCTTGCGCAGGTAGTACTTGAGATGGGCACGGGGACAGCCTGTCCCATTGTATTTTCTCACGAACTCTGGCTCCCTGTAGTCTGGAGGAGTCTCTATTTTAGCAAAAGGAGATATTTTGTCGAAGCGGGCTAGCTCATAGCCTTGGCTGCTCAGGCATTCTTCGATCTTGGCCAATCTCTTAGCCTCTGCCTCTGTCTTCACAGTTTGTTTTCCCTTCTCCTCCTTTTCAAGGTTGATGACAACAGGTGAGGCTTTTTGTTGCACCCGGCTATTTGGTTCATGAACGTCTTCCTCTGTACGCTGTGTATCTCTCGTCAACTCTTTATCTGCCGTATCGGGTACGAAAGAAGTACCAGCGTTGTTCTGGTTGTGAGTCGTCGTTTGTTTGGCTTGGGTGACTTCCAACATCGCCTTGATGTCGGCCATCATAGTAGCCAGGGCCGTCATTTGGGATTCTAACATTCCCACGCGCGGAGTCAATTCTTGCTGCTCCATTCTTGTCTTAAGGCGAGTACGGAAACGATGTGTCGGTAGTTCCGTGATGAGAGTGTACCTGTTTTTTTAAAAAAAAAAAAAATCCATTGAGTACTTCTTTTTTAGCAAAAAGGAACAGCTAATTCTTTCAGTCGCATGCTTCTTGCCAGTAGATGAGAACAAGGGCTACCTTATGAGTCTTAGCCTCATGTAAGTAGTTCTTTTAATCATTTCTCGACAAGAATTCATGGAATTGAAAGAAGCGTAATTTCTGACGATAGTTTTTATGCATTTGCAAAACATGTTCACATTCATGCTCATGTGTCCAAGATAGTATTCCACAAAAATGAGAATGTATGAAAAAGCATCATAATGTTTGCTTATTTTACACTTGACGGAATAGCCTATTCAAGTCTAGGACGTTTGAGGTCTAAGGTATCCTCATCATCCCAGCATGAATTCCCCTCTTCAGCCTGGGGCTCCTCATCTTCTGAACATGACAGTGGTCCCATGTCTTCGGGTATGTAAGGCTCTATTCCCGGTACGTACGGCACGATGTATTCGGGTATGTAGGGCTCGACAAGGCTTCGTCGGATCGCTTTGAAGTGTTGAATGTATTCAGTGGTAGCCCTATGGATGTTCTCTTCACGAGTCATGTCTTCTGGCCAACTTATTTCTTCAGTTTGGGAATTCTTCAAAGAGCGTATGACGGATGCTACCTTGGCTTCAAACTGTCTCTTCTCCTCTTCTGCGAGGGTCTTGCTCGGTATGTCAAAAGAAAAGGTATCAGGTTGCGGTGGAGAAGGGATCTCTTGTAGTGCTCCAAACTGCCGAGTCACCCTCCTTGGGTAGTATGCAGTAGCGCCTGTGAATCCTAGCAAGGGAACTGAACTTCCGTCACCGCAGGTCAATCTGACCTTGTTCAGCGTCAGCAGCCTTAGCCGCCATCGGAGTTGTTCGGGTTTTAGGACTTTGAGGAAGTTCTTCCATTCTACAAAGTTGAACTTAGGAATACGTGTATGGGTTCTGGCAAATGTTTTAAGAGGGTGTGCATTGGGGCTGATTTTAGTGAAACCCATGCGGATGTGAAATTTTCTGATATGGGATGTGAACCACAGATACAGAAGATCACTAGAAGCTCTAAAGATTCCCTTTTTGTTTTTCTTGAAACGATTTAGGGAGACTTGCCTAGCTATTATAGCCATGATAGGGTCGAAGGTGACAGTTGAGATTGGGAATAGCACAAAGCTAAAGAATGCCAAGATAAAGGCTCTACCAGATTTGGTTCCTTTAGAAGCAGGAAGGCGGGAAAATCGGTCTATAAGGAAAGACAGGGAAACTCGTCCAGAATTGCTTCTCGCATCTGCTTTGACTTCATTTAGGTTTGTGTCAAGGAATTCAGCCACCTGACTTAGGGGTTCAAGTCCTATAGGGGGTCGGACGAGCGTAGGGGTGAATTCAACTCCGATGACAGCGCTGTATTCCTCGATAGTGGGAGTGATCTCTAATCCTTCCATGCTGTTGACACCTGATTTTCGACCATCTATCATTGTGATTTTTATTCTTTAAAATTAATTAAAAATAGCAAAAAAGGTCAAAAAATTACAAAATCAACTTTGGAAGCCTTAGCCTAGCCTTAGGAACCAATTTTGAACAAAAAATATTTTTTGAATTTTTTAATATTTTTGGAATTTATTTAATTATTAAAATACCCAAAAAAATCAGAAAAAATACCATCCATGGTCAGAAAATTACAAACAAATATTCAGAAATTTGGCTCGATTCATGGGGTTCCTTCACAAACATAATCCCGAACCAAGCCTAAAAAATCCTTTTCGAGTCTTTTAATTTTCAATTCTTGGTTTTTATAAGCTATGACATTGTATTCTAAAGTCTTGAAGTGCAATTAGGTCAATTTGGCCTCCAATTTGATCAATTTTGAACAAAAGGGCTTAATTGCACAAATTTCTTTCAATTTAGTCCCCGGTTTCACAAATTTCGAAATTAAATCTCACACGGGCTCACCCATTAAAATTAAACACCTCTACTCTATATTTTTCATCATGCTGAATCCATTGGTGGCCTTAAATTGGACTAATTCGATCGTTTGGGCCTTCAATTTGGCGATAATCATTTTCGGATCCTAGGGACAATTTGGGGTTTTCACTAAATTTCAATCAATTGATTCACGAAAATACCCCTATTTGATAGAAAACACATCAAGGAATCCGATTTTGCCATCAATTTCATGAAAATAGGACGATTTGGGGCCCAATTGAACAGATTAAGTCGAACCGGGCCGGTCGGGTCAGGCCCGACCCGGCCCGGTCCGACCGGGTCTGCACTTGCAGACCCACCTTGGCGCCGAATGCAGGGCAGAACAGAGGTTTAAAAAAATGAGCGTGGGGGACCAATTTTTCGAGTAAAAAAGGGCGACGACCGAATGTGGGGAGCAAGTGTGGAGCATCATCTAGGGGTGGTGCGCGCAAAAGGCACCGGTCGGCCACGTAAAAGCGGGGGAATCTCGGTTTAGAGAGGGGCTCGGCCGAGAGAAAAGAAAAAGAGGGGGAACCGAGAGGAAAAAATGATTTCGGGGAGAGTTAGAGGAGGAGAAGTATTCTCCAAGTCGCGAGGAGCTTGAAGCCACATCGCCGAAGCAACCACGGTCGCCGACGTTGCTGAACTAGGTCGGTATCTGCCCCCGACCTCCGTTTTTCTCTATGCACGCAAGGTGTTCGACAAAATGCTTGAGAGAGCTCGTGTTTCCTTAACTCTCGGTTACGTCATTCCCGATTTTGTTTCAAGCGATTTTGGCTATAATACCTCTAGGATCGACTCTCAGTTCTGTTTTGGCAATTTTTTTTGCATTAAACTGCATTGAGAACGGAGATCCAACCATCGCCGGCCATGGCCTCGACGGTGAGCATCAGTCGACGCTAACCTGCGGATTTCCAGCTCTGGACGAGCTGAGGTAAGCTCCTTGAACCTTCATGGATGCTAGGTGAATAATCGGAATCGGTTTTAGATAAAAAAAAAAAATTCGCCAAGGCTTCGCCGAACCCGGAGTTGGGGAGATCGGGTTCGCCGGCTTTCGACGTGTTCATGGCCGCGTTCCTTATATTATTTTGACTCTGAGGCGTTATGGAACCGAGTGGCGAGGTTTGGGCAGTTAAATCTGAGGTTTTGGGCATGTCCGCAATTTTCCGGCGACGATTCCGGCGAACTCGCCGGAATTTTCACTGTTCCGGCGAGTCGCCGGTCATCTTCTCCGGTGGCCTGCTGGGTCGCTGACTGGTCAACGCTGACGTGGCGTGCCACGTCGGCAGCCACGTCAGCGTGGTGGGACCGGTTCGTATTTTAAATAAATAAAATAAACTATTTTCGGATAATTATTTAAAAATAATCCGACGGGTGAGATTGTGCCAAGTGGCACTCTGTGGGACGTCTGATCTATGGCTAGATCGGACGCGCCACGAGAGGCCACGTGACGCTCTCAGAGCCGTCTGATCTGTGGATTTTCGGATAATTAAGAAAATGATAAAAAAAATCGATAAACCAAAAACGGCGCCGTTTTGGTCGTGGAAGGTGCGGGCCGGGTCTGGGTCGCGGATCTGGGCGTGGGCCGGGTCATCCGACCCGGTCCGAATAATTTATATATATATATATATATATTATTTTTAATAAAAAAATAATAATAAAAAATTCAAAAATCAATAAAAAAAATAGAAAATCATAAAAAAACTCAAAAAAATTCGGAAAATTCTAAAAAATTATAAAAAATTCCAGAAAATAGGAAATGGCCACATTCAACTGGCCACGACCTGTTTCGGGTCATTTGACCCCCGATCTTTCCAAAAATGACGGTTTTGCCCTTCCGGCAAACCATCTTCCAAAAAAATTCTAAAAAAATCCAGGAAAATCCCAAAAAATAGGAAATGGCCACAGTCAATTGGCCAAGGCTCATCCCGGGTGTTTTGAACCCGATCATTCTTAAAAATGACGATTTCGCCCTTTGGGCGAATCGTCTTCCAAAAATTGACGATTTTGCCCTCCAGGCTAAATCGCCTCCAAATCTTCCCATTTTACCTCGGTCCTAAATCACGCCTTCCCTAAGCCCTTATGGCTATACTAGGAGGCCATGTGATGTGAATTGACATGCATTGATGTGATTTATTTATGCACTTGATTGCGCTTTCATTTAAATTGATTGTGATTGATAGGAATAGTCTTCCAATCTGCATGAAACCCTGAATTAAACCTACCTCACCCGAACTTGCGCATACATGAACTCTTAGCTAGGAACATCACTCGCGTTTGGTACCGAAAGGGCGTTGGTAATGACACCAGCGTAACCAAGTCCCCGAACCCAAAATCTCTAGTTCCGCAGAACTGATCGATCTCTCCCAATCGGTCAGTAAGGTTTCCGGTCTACCCTCCAAGAAAGACCGGTGGCGACTCCAAATGCATGCACAATTTGCACATGCCACCACGACCACAATGAAGGTCGAAAGCGATCGACTCTTATCGTCGAAGAATACTCCCGCCGCGATTTGGTATGGGCCTGGGAGGGCCCGCGCCGATCCAAGACCCGCGATCGGTAATCCATTAGCCGCGTCCGCTTCCGGACGGGTCGCGACAGCTGGCGACTCCACTGGGGACCTTTGTTCTAGACCTCATGTGGACTTAGGCCGTAATTAAAACCTTGAGTGATTTTTCTAACCATGCAGACGCTCTTGAAGGTGAGGTAAGTCCGCTTATGGTAGGTGTTATATGTTTTTGCAGATTGGAGAAATAAGGGGTGTAGTCCGTGATTAACATTGTCTTATGCAGGTTGAGCGTAGGAATGTATGTTGTGTGGATGATTTGAAGTGGTGATTGATAAACTGCTATGCATGAATTGCATTGTGATGATCACAACACGTGGACACACACAACCGCGCCTAAAACCCCGGGCGTCGCCTATAGGAACACAATAGAAGGAATTGAAAATGGAATCTCCGTGAGGAAAAACGCGGGGTAATCCACTTTTCAATTCCGCTCGCTTCGAACTATGGATCGAGTCCCAATGCAACGATAGCTGTGCAATGGAATCGGCTCTTTCTAGAACTCGAAGTGGGAACCTTAACCTTAGGTGCCAAACCCTCTGATTTTTAGAAGTTCACCATAACTTGTCTCATGCGCATGTCTTTGGGCGGTTGGTACACCTAAAACCGCACATAAGTCGACGAGTTTGGTTGGCAAGACTCTTTATACCTCGAATCTATTACAGTTCATATAAATATAGGCATTTCATTCATTGCATTCTGGTGATTAGATTAAATGCCATTTCAAGGATAGATGTGTGTGTTTTTCCCAAACGTCCTTGATAGAAGACGAAGAGGATGATATCCCATGACAAGCACCGAGTGAGCAACAAAGGAGCCTACTATGGACATTATTGAGATATCGTCCAATGAAGATAACGAGTTGGGGCAAGTGATCCGGAAGTCACAGATCGAACTTGGGGCATCCTTAAACGTTAGGATCACATTCCTTTGTTTAATTTTCCATTACTAGTCCTCTTGTATAGGGTTTATTTTTATCGAGGCTTTCTCTATCTCACCCCTTAGAGTGATTGTATTAGGGATCTATTGGTGTATACATTTAGATGGAACTTGGTTGCTTTTCTTTTGACAGGTCATGGGAATATGATAGTGGCATTTTCTCTAATCATCCGAATACTCCCAAGTCAAGTTTATAATTCCTTTAGAGGAAATTAAAATTGGAAATCCTGCACGACCTTTTTGGTCGTATAGGGTAATCCAACCCCAATTTCGCTAGAAGGAATTATACACTTGAATTGGTCCATGCATGTTTTACGTCGCTGGTAATCCACGATAATTGATCGAGAACATCGGCGTTGTTTTGAATTTAATGACGAGATAGATGTCCAAATTACTCTCGTTCTTAACAAAACGGCCTTGATTTGGATGCCGTATCTTCAATTAAATTTAAAACACGTTATTATGCCTCGCACTTTTGAGTAATTCGTTCCTCTCGAAATTGATCAAAAGCGATTATTGTGAATTACATTCCTTTCAATAGTATGCTTTCTTTCGAGGAATATTGATAAAAACTTTTCGCGCAAGATTAAAACCCTTGTAAAAGTTCTTGTCCTTATTAATCATGGGCAAGCATAGGATTGAAAGGGGTTTTTGATTTCTTTTTCAAATTATCCCTTCTGATTCTGTCTTTTTATTTGCAGGTAAAAAAATATGTAATAGAGAGAAATCTTTTCCTGGACAAGTCTAAGGCTATTATCTCATCTGATCATGAGCGAGTTATAAAATCAGGACATATTTGCTCGGCTTATTGATATTATGGTTCGGCTCACCCAAGTCGAAGATGTTCGGATGCTCGAAGAAATGAACCATACAGAAGTTAAAACACACACACAAGAGTTCTCATTTATTTTGCTCAGTGGAGGGTTTTCAAAAGCAGGTCATACAATTCGGGGAAGAAAAGTAAAGCCGAAGTGAGCCCTAATTAATGACACGAATGAGCCCAACTGACCCTCCATGTTATTAATGCTCTGCTCATACTCCCAACTCCGCATGTCGTGGTCGGCAAGCCTGAGGAGAAAACTTTTGCATTCTCCCTTAACTTCGGCGACCTTGGCCTCATGTTCTTCGGCGATTGTTTCCAGGTCTCGAACCAGTCCATTCCCGCGAGCTATGTCCGCGGTTATTTTGTCGAGCCGTTCTTCCTGCCAGTCGCTCTGAAGCCTCAACAGGACATTGCGGCGGTCATGCTCGCCGGTGGTCAGGGATAGGGCCAATTGCTCCACCAGATTTCTCCTCTCGCGAAGCAACGTCGCGACCCGCTCATTAGCAAACTCGACGGCCTTTTTGTAACTATCGGCCAAATAGTTGGTCAGCACCAAATGATCAGATCGATCCTCATAACGAGCTCGCAAGACGCGAGCCACGAGAACCTCCCGATTAGCAGCACGGTAGGCCTATAAGGAGTGTGCAAAGAGAGTCGGGAAAATTCTATATTCCCTCCCCAGTGTAGTACCTTCGAGAGAAGTGGTATCAAGGTCCTCGAGCAGGACACGGATTTCATCCTCGGTCGCAGAATGATCGGTTATGTGTGCGTAACCGCGACCCAGTAGGTTATAAAGCTTTTCCCACTGGGCCAAGACATCAGTTGAAAAAGTGCGTACGGGGGAGGAGGCCATTTGCGTTGGGTTGGCTTGAGAATAAGACGAGGCTAACAGAGAGTTTAGAAGGAAGAAGCTGATTATGCGAGAACGTTAACCTTCCATACATTAATTCCTCATTTTATAGCAACTCGAGGATGATGAAGGGTCTCAGTAATAATGCTGGTAGAGCCCAGTTAGGGGGTAAAGCAGGAGGTCCCCTCACGTGAACCATTGGATTCGTCTCGGTCCGCGATTTCCGGCTTATCAATTAAAAGATGTAAAAGATTTGTCGGGATCACCATTATTAGAGTTAGGTGGGAGGTAAGCGCAACTATCGAAAAAAGCCCTAACAGGATTCAGCACTCACATCACGTTGAAAAGCTAAGCGAGAAATTCAAGGTCTTGACGGGGAGCGTTTGCCTAATGATTTTCTTTCATACTTGAATAGCGTCTCCTAAACATACAAAGTCACTCGAAGAAAAATTTATAGGGAGTGAGCATACAGGAGAGAGTAGAGAACTCTGAGTGGGCAAGAACCAATCAAACATTTCTCAATCCAACATATTTAAGAGGTTACTGTCAGCTGCTAGAGGCGACTGACTCAAAAATCTCAGAAATTGAACTACTGAGTGATCTCGAAGATTCCAAGACCAAGTCTAACACCAAAACCATGGAGCACAACACTTCTGGCAACGGAAATCAAAATCACGGCGACGACGACAACGACATCCACGATGCTCAACTCGGGAAAAGAAGACGTCCTCACCAATACTCTCAGGAGGAAACCCAAATGCTAGAAACCCTCTTCAGTAAAAGCTCTCACATGAAAAAGAAGTGGAGAATTGAATTGAGCCGAGAGTTGGGGATTAATCAGTCGAGGATCCAGTTTTGGTTTCAAAATAGGAGATCCAAATCGAAGGCTCAACGCAAACGTCAGGTGGTCGAGATTTTAAAGGAAGAAAACCAAAAGCTGCGAACAGAAAACATGAGGTATGAAGAAGCTCTCAATATTACCGTTTGCCCTCATTGCGATAACCCCATCGCCCTCGGTAAGATATTCCCCGATAAGCCTCACGCAATGATTGAAGACGTTCATTTACCACCCTACTCCCTCGGGGCATCTCCTGCTCAACCAGATTTTGCCGGAGTCACGCATGAGCAGGATGATCCTACGAAGACGATACAAATGCCTCATGGGGGATGGGATTTGCATCGCTTTGATTGGAGCTACAGTTTCAAAGAGCTGGATGTTACCGCCGACCAGCTCAAAGCATATCAGCCTCATGCACAACAATTTTCGATAGGGTCGGATCCTGCTAGAGATGAGTTAATCAGTCGTCAAGCCATCGATGCAATTTTGGGCCACGATAGGAAGAGGTTCGCTTGGCCCCCTGAACTGCATTTCAGATTCCTAGACGTGGTTCACCAAATGGGGATCGATTCAGCAACTCCGACACGCATATTTAAGGCCATGAGTGTACCGGGGCTTAGTAAGGAACTGGTCAGGAATCACCTTGCTGCCTACAGAAAGCTATTAAAACAGCGTCGAGCAGAGCTAAGCCGAGAGGAATCCGTCTCGAGCTCAAAAGCTAGGGGGAACCGCCATTGTAATGCTCAGGCATCAGGAGGTACCCGGCCAAATTTAAGCATCAATCAAGCTAGCAACCCGACCACCGGCAAACTGAAAGCTGATCAGAATGTCCTTCCGGGCCATTTCAACACTTTTCAAGAGCACGTGTCACAAGTACAGCGAGTGCGCACTCCTCCATTCGAGCAGCAGTCGGCCGGTGCTCTGCCTGCCGCTGGTCAACCCACGACAGACAATTTCTTTGATGATGGGCTCGATGCCTTGTTCAATCAATAGGAAGCTGGCATGCTTGGACAACCATGATCCAGCACCTGACTCGGGGCACGATGGGTTGGTCGCTACGATCACCCATAGAAAGAAGAACATGTTCATGAGTGGATCACTCTTTTTATCCATTGTAAAGTTCCTATGGGAACATTTTTCGTTAATGGCTATAGTTAATTATGTATGAAAACCAACGCTATCGACGAACATCGTCATACTCGGTTGCGATGATCCCTTGTTAGATTAAGTCTGAAACCAGAGACGGTCTTTAAAATTTTGAGTGGCCACGAACTCATTCCTCACCAAGTGCCCGGGATGCTGAAATGAAGAGTAACAGCATGCACAGGGAAAATGTCACTTTCGTTTGAACGATGAAAAAGGGGTTGAGAGAAGATCATAGCGTTAATTCCCTTGGAGCTAAATGAATTAAAAGGAGTCATTAATTGCAGGTCCACCGTTGTTCCCCACGTTCTCGGGCCTAGCAAATCATAAAAGGGCGCCGAAAGATTGTAGACCCACCACTTTGAAGACTGAACTAGGGGACAAGCGCAATACTCGATGAAACCGAATCAATGCAAGAGAGTTTGTGATCCTATCACGAGGAAAAAGAAAGGGGGAATACAGACGAGGAGTAATTGCAGGGTCTCGGGAGGAGTGCTTGCTTGCTGGCCTTCATATGCAGCCTGAAGGATGGTTCTAGGACACGCACAATCACTTGAGAAAATTTCTAGAGTGAACAAACACGTAAGAGCGAATAGAGAAAGCTGAGTGAACTAGATCAGCCCGAGATACTCCGATCCATCATGTTTAAAAGCTATTCCCATCTGCTAGAAACGCCTGACCTGGACATTTCCGAGCACGAACTGCTGGGAGACTTTGAAGATCCTGGAGCTGAATCCTGCCCGAAGGCCATAGAGACTGACTCCTCCAGCGATGAAATTCTAGGTTTCAGCTACGAAGAAGGAGTATACAATGATGACCGGAGTCGGAAAAGGAAGCAACTACAACGCCACACTCCAGGCCAAATCCGAGAGCTCGAAGCTTTCTTCAATGAATGCCCCACTCCAAGCAGACAACAGAAAATGGAGTTGAGCCGAAAGATAGGATTGGAGCTTTCGAAGGTCAAGTTTTGGTTCGCCAACAAACGAACCCGGGTGAAACAGCAATACGCAGACCATGAGTTACTGGTCCTGAAGGAGGAGAATGAGAAGCTTCAAGCTGAAAGCACGAGATATAAGGAAGCTCTGACCAAGGCCATCTGCCTTAATTGTGGTAATCCTGTTGTCCTCGGCGAGGTGTTCCTCGATGAACCATCCCTGTTGACGAATAACACTCAGCTGTTACCGTATTCTCCACAACATTTTCCGACACAGCCAGATACCGTTGGAGATCTGCATGAGCAAGTCAACACCATAGGGTCAACACCAACACCCTCTGAGAAATGGGACCTGAATCATCACAGGTGGAGTTCTCCCAATGACGAACTCGTTGTCGCAGCCAGCCAATCCAAAGTCGGTGAATCCCTCCCTGGACAACTTTTGAAACGACTAGATCCCGTAGAGAATAGCTACCGAAGTATTGACGATATTTTGGGTGATAAGAGAACAAGGTTTTACTGGATCTATGAACTTCACACCAAATTTGTTGATGCGATTCGAGAGCTGGGAGTTGATTCGGCTAGCCCATTACGCATACTCGAGATTATGAATGTGCCGGGGCTCTCTAGAATTAACGTTGAGTCTCACCTCAAGTACTATAGGAGATTGCTAAGGGATGGAAGGATAGTGTTAAACCATCATAAAGCCGGTTGGAGCTCAAGTGCTGGGCAGAATTACAACCACGATGATTGGAAAGCCGAGAGCACCCAACCGTGTTTCAGCAATGACGGGACTAGCAGTCGTGTCAGCGACTCTTCTAACCCAAATCAGAATGCTCCGCCGAGCTATCTCAATACTCCTCAAGAGTATATGCCACAGTTCCAGCACATAGGGATTCCTCAGTTTGAGCGCGAATCAGTCATTAATGCTATCCCTGAAGCGGATCTGGCATTGGTAGAGAGTGCACATATGAACCTGCCGGTCATTGGAGGAAGTTCCAGTTCGAGGGGTCAAATTGCTCACGGCGAGAGCAAAGAAAGGAATCCCTCGCCTGCAGTCGACGACACCCAATCTGGGCACCAAGGGCTAAAAAGAACAGGTGATTTCCTTGATGAGGAGCTGGACACTTGGATCAATACTCTTCGGGAATGTATGTCTCAACCCCAACAGGGCAATGATGAAGGTTCCAGCTCAAAGACTCCAATCCCTCACAACGAAGGCAATGAAAGAAATCTGCCCCCAACAATCGTTGATACCCAACTTGAGCATCAATGGCTCGAAGACCCGAGCAATTTCCTTGGCGATGAGTTCAATCTTTGGCTCGATCAATTTGGAGCCGAAGGACCACCGCAGTGGTGACGCAAGGCCGGTGATCAAACGTCTGATGCAAGGCATGGCTACTCGATGAAAAATGCTTAGAGGAAAAGGGTTGAATACTCCTATTGAATATGTTGTTGATCGTACTGTAAGGTTCCCACGGGAACATCTTTCATTAATATCTAGAACTAATTGCGCGTGAGTGTCAACATCACCCTTTGAGCATCTTCAAGCCGAGGGCCGTGGATTAATCACTTAATCCGTGGAGCAAGTTCCATGAACAATGACTATCACCCGCGGAGCATAATGGGATCTACCCCTTCAATACGAAATACGTTTGGCCGCGAAGCCACCTATTTGGTAAAACGATGTATCGTTCCTAAACGATCTTCAATCGAATACCGAAGTAATGTCTCATTTCTTTCCCTTCTCAGATGATAAACGTGGATAAATCACTCAAGGAGCCATTTGTTCAAATAACAGAACAGACGTTGCCCAACTGGGGGCAGATGAACCATTGATGTTGCAAACACTCCAAGAATGGATAGGCGGATTTGATAGATGTTGTTCATATCAATACGCAACATCAGAACGGGATGAGAACCAAGAGTAAAGTTGTATCGTTCCAATTTGTCTTGAATTTGAGAATGTGAATTGATACTCGTTATTTATCCTTGACAGGGGAATCGCCTTACAGACGAACAGGTTTTTACATCCCATGTACTACTCGTTAGAGTACATGACCAAGGGTAGGATGTATCGTTTCGATTTTTGAAAAATTCGTGAACCTACAATGATATGCTTCTTTACATTTGCAGGGATCCGCAGCTGCGACGGACAGGTAAGTATCCCTTTTCCCAGTTAGCGGGAGATAAAAAATGTCAGAATCCTTTCAACCGGCATAAAGATTTCCCAACGCATCGATATTCACGATTTAAATCGGGAGGTTACCTGAAGCATGAATAAGAACATACATGGTGCATCATAAAATCCCCTTGATGGGTAAAATCTTTGGAGAAAACAAAAAGACTTTTTCCAATAAAAGTTGTTCAAACCGTTTAAAAGAGTGTTTTCTCAGACGAGAGGAGAAGCCTAATCCAAACATGTCCCACACACACTTGAGAGATGAATGGAGTGGGCAGATAACAAAATCTGGACCTACGGAAGTAGGGACCATTCGCAGCGATTACATGGGTCGGGACGACGGAGGCATTCGTTTCATATCCCCCAAACACTACAGGTGACCGTTGATAACCCCTTTGAACGGCGGTTTTCATTCTTAACCCTGTCAAGAACCACCCCACATCGGGGCAAAATGGAGGTGAGTCCAGCAGCGTCAGGAGAAAATGGTTAGAAATTTTCTTGCTCGGACTAACATTAATCTTTGTGTGTTGTTTATATGGTAATCCAAGTGCCATAGGATGACGAGAAGCATTCATTCTTTATCCCACACACTGTATCATTTGCACAGCCAAGTTGAGCCTGCAAATTCATTTCATGAACCCATTTGTGATCATTCCAAGACGGATGCCGCACCACTTCAAAAATGGAAGAGTTCAAGACTCAGGGATTACGAAGAGAATTCCCGGACTGATATTTAAAACATGTTTAGACTATATGTCTAACATGATCCCATGAAGATGAGAAAAAGTGGGATTTCAAAAATGAAAATGAAAAAATCCCCGGCATCAAGAAAAAGCAAAGTGCCTAGTAAAAGCAAGGCCGATGCTCGTGCAAGTTGTTTAATTGATCCGCAATGAAGCTGGATGGGAAAAGGGGAAATCCCTGAATGAGCCAAATCCAAAAGGACTGCTCCCCAAATGCTATCAAGCGCATGTTGACACCTAAATTTTGATCAACTTTTTTTCCTTTATTTTTCGAAAATTCATAGAAAATCCATAAAAAGCTGAAAAATTACAAAATCAACTTCGGTAGCCTTGGCCAAGCTAAAGGGACCATTTTGGATAAAAAAATATTTTTTCCATATTTTTTATTATTATTATTTTCGAAAAATATAAAAATAAAAAGAAAATAAAAAAAAAGTAGTATTCGAGGTCACAAAAATATATACAAATAGTCGGTATTTTTATTTTTAATTTTCTTTACTTTAGGACCTCATAAAATAGTAAAATTCAGGTTCGATTTTAGGTGTTCTCTGATCACCATAAAATTGAATTTGGCAAAAATATTAATAATGATTAAAAGGAAAATGAGTGAAAACATCATCATTTAAAAGGAAAAGGGGACTAATCATTTTGTCTTCGCTTTTGATTATTTTATTATTATTTTTACTTTTTAGTATTGTATTATATTATTATTATATTATTTTTTTATTATTTTTTTATTTTTATTATTATTTTACTCTTCCCCCCTCCCCTCATCATCCGTCGCCTCCTCTTCTTCCTTCTTTCTTCTTCTTCTTTTTCTTCTTCTTCTTCCTCCTCTTCTTCTTCTCCTTCCTCTCCCGTAGCTTCTTCTTCCTTTTCTTTTCTTCTTCTTCGTGGACGCCTAAAATGGAACCCCCCCTTCCGCCGTCGTCGCTAGCCGTCGTACCTCAAAGCCGCCGTGAACAACCCAAGACCTCCGGCCTCCACCCGTTTCGGAGTTTGGTTCGGGATTGTTTCGGATCGGGCCAAATCCGTCATCGCCAAAGCGCGCTATCGCCTCCGGCGACAGCCCCGGAGTCCTACCTCCTCCCTCGGAGCTTATGGAGCCTACGCGCCGCTGGTGGAGCCTAGAAACAGCCTCGGGTCACCACCCCGTCGTCGGAACGTGTCCGGACGTGTCAGAGCGTGTCCGGACGTGTCCGGGCGTGTCGGACGTGTCGGAGCGTGTCCGGGCGTGTCGGACGTGTCGGAGCCGTGTCCGAGCCGTGTCGGAGCCGTGTCCGAACAGTGTCCGAACAGTGTCGGAACAGTGTCGGAACAGTGCATGAATAGTGTCGGAACAGTGCATGAACAGTGTCCAATTTTTTAATTTTTTTAATTTTTTTTTATTTTTTAGTCTTAATTTGTGAAATTAACTATCGACATTCTAATGGCGATCGACAGGTAACGGGCATGGGGATGGTCGCAGGCTAAGGCTGGGCGATTGAAGGCCGGTGTCCAATCCGGTATGTTTTACGTACCCGATCTGTATATCAGGATTATTTTTCTAAAATATTGCATTTATAGACTTGATTTGTATGTATTTGTTTCAGTCTAGTGGTTAGCTTATTTATCTGGTTGAGTGTTATCTATTGTCAAAGACATGCTTTTTGTTAAAATATTTTCTGAAAATATAAAAAAATATTAATAAATCAAAAATGCCAAAAAATGGAAAAATTAAAGAAAAACAAAAAAAATTGAGAAAAAATTGCAGAAAAATTCTAAAAATTGTCCAAGGCTGAAAATGACAAAAAATTGATTTGTTTTCATTTTTGGGATTTTCTCCCATTTAGTCCAAAATGGCGATTTCACCCCTCAAAGGGTAAATCGTCTTTGATATTCTGATGAATTGTGGAAATTGCTTAGAATTTGGTGATGGGCCAGATGGGTGGTTAAACCTTATGTCTAAGATTTCCACATTTCATTTCCATTTTTAGAAAATGACGATTTTACCCTTCGAATGGTAAATCGGTTTCTAAAATTCCCGAAAATCACGAAAATTGCCAAAAAATAGGAAATGGGTCAATTGAGTGACCAAACCTGTTTTGACTCCGGATTCATTCCGAAATGATGATTTTGTCCTTTTTGGGCAAATTGTCCCCTTTGTCTCAAAATTACGATTTTGCCCCTGATGGGCAAAATCATGTCTAAATCATTCCTAAGCCTGATTGATGCTTCTCTAGGCCAATATGGCCTTATTAGGAATGCCATGTGATTTATTTGTACATTTGAATTCATTGATTTGTGCACTTTATTATTGATTGTGATTGCCAGGATAGTCATTCCTATCTGCATGAACTCCTAGATTTAGGACTCGTACCCCACTCATCTGTATGAAATCTTAAGTCAGAAAACTCAGTCAACTTAGGTACCGAAAGGGCGTCAACTCTGATAGTTGACGTAACTAAGTCCCCGAACCCATTTCCCTGGTTATCGCAGAATTGAATAGAAACTCCCGACTATTCAATAGGGTGGTCCAATCATACCCTCCAAAAAAATGATTGGTGGCGACTCCATGGCATGCACACTTAGCACATATCACTAGACCACACTGAAGGTCGACTACGTATACCTCCGTTGCGATTTGGGTAACGGGCCTTGGGAGAGGCCCGCGTCCGACCAGACTGGACGGCCCATTAGCCCTCGAGAGCCCATGGCGAATCTCGAGAGGGTCGCGACAGACTGGCGACTCCGATGGGGAATTTAGAGAACTTGAGCCGATTAAAAAGGTGATTGATTTTTCTAACATGTTTTATGCAGATGCTCTTCAAGGTGAGGTACGTACTTTAACCCTTGAGGTGTTAAATGTTTTTGCAGATTGGAGAAATAAGGGGTGGAGTACTTGTTAACTCTGTTTTATGCAGGTTGGGCGTAGGAATGAATGATTGTGTGTATGTTTTATATTGAAGCGGTGATTGTTAAATAAGATGCATGTTTATCGCTTTAGCACGACACCGAAAATACACACAACCGCGCCTAAAACCCCGGGCGCCGCCTATAGGAAAACAATAGAAGGGATTGAAAATGGAATCTCCGTGAGGAAAAACACGGGGTAATCCACTTTTCAATTCCGCTCACTTCGAACTATGGATCGAGTCCCAATGCAACGATAGCTGTGCAATGGAATCGGCTCTTTCTAGAACTCGAGGTGGGAACCTTGACCTTAGGTGCCAAATCCTTTGATTTTTAGAAGTTTTATCCTCCCTTGTCTCATGTGCATGTCTTTAGATGGTTGGTATATCTAAAACCACCTAAAAAAAAAAAATCGGTGATCCTGGAGTCACATCTCGAAGATTGGAACTGGGGCATCTCCAAGTGTTCGGGCCACATTCCTTTGATTGATTTGACATTCTTAGTCCTCTTGTATAAAATTAATTTTGCTGAAATCATCTATATCTCGTCCCGTAGATTGATTGTATTAGGGATCTATTTGTATTGTATACATCTTGATAAGGCTCATTTCTATCGAAAATGGGGGCAAATTCCCCAAACCCGTGGAGCATAGTGGAATTCGTCCCTTCAGTGCAAAACACATTGGGCCGCAGAACCACTCGTTTGGTGAAAGGACGTATCGTTCCTAATTGATTTTTAATCAGATCTGGGGATAAGTTTTTCTCCATTCTTTTTATCTCAGGACGTCTCTCCTCTGACAAAGTCAATAGACGCAATAACAGAGTCGTCCGCATCAGAATCAAACCCCAAGATACGAATTTGGGTGAACGGTAACCTTGTATCATTCCAATTTGGTCTTCCAAGACCACATGCCTAACGTGAGTTTTTACTCATTTTACAGGAAGTTGTTGGCGCTGAAAGCCTCAAATGAAAATAGCGCGCTAACAGGGAGGCGAATAGAATCATTGGCCTTAGAAGTCAGGATTCCAGGAGATGGTCTTTGATTATAAGACCTAGTGGATGGTAAAAAGTATCGCTCCTACGTCACATGCTTTGACATGCATTTTGATAAAATCTTCTTTTTTTCCTTGAATAAAAGGAACCTTGAAGAATGGCGCTGGAGTGCGCCCAAAAACACAAATGGATCTTCTCTGGGGCAAATTCTTGAGAAGGATTCGTCGCCCAACCAGATGGGAGATCAAGGACACAAGATAGAGGGCCAAATTATGCAAGCCGCGCGTTTGTGTTCAAACGGAAACACAAAACAAGAACAAGGCGGTATCGTTCCAATTTGTCTTGAATTTTGGAACGCAAACTGACACCTAATTCCCTTCTTTGACAGGGGCTCGCCATCAAGGCGAAATAGGTTTTCACATCTCGTGTATTACCCAATGGAACACATGACCAAGGGTAAGATGTATCGTTCTAATTTATTGAAAAATTCATGAACGTACAATAACATGTTTCTTTCGCATTTTCAGGGATCTCCAGCCGCGGCGGGTAGGTAAGTATCCATTTTCCCCAAGTCGTTGAAGATAAAAAAAAGTGTTAGGACTCTTTCAATCATTATGTCTAAAAAGAGGCATCGAATTTTTAAACTCATAGACATCCACAGTTGAAGTTGGGAGGTTGTCTGAACATGAATGAAACATGCATGTGCATCATAAAGCCCCATTGGGAGGAAATTTTTCGGAGAAAACAAAAAGAATTTTTCCAATAAAAATTGTTCAAACCGTTTAAGGGTGTTTTCTCAGATGAGAGGCGAATCCTAATCCAAACATGTCCAATACACACTTGAGAGATGAGTGAAGTGAGCAGATAACAAAATCTGGGTCTACGGGGGTAAGGACAATTTGCAGCGATTACATGGGTTGGGACGACGGAGGCATTCGTTTCATATCCCCCAAACACTACAGGTGACCGTTGATAACCCATTTGAACGGCGGTTCTCATTCTTAACCCTGTCAAGAACCACCCCACACTGGGGCAAAAAGGAAGTAAGTCCAGCAGCGTCAGGAGAAAATGGTTAGAAATTTTCTTGCTCGGACTAATTAATCTTTGTGTGTTGTTTATATGGTAATCCAAGTGCCATAGGATGACGAGAAGCATTCATTCTTTATCCCATACACTGTATCATTTGCACAGCCAAGTTGAGCCTGCAAATTCATTTCATGAACCCATTGGTGATCATTCCAAGACGGATGTCGCACCACTTCAAAAATGGAAGAGTTCAAGACTCATGGATTACGAAGAGAATTCTCGGACTGATATTTAAAGCATGTTTAGACTATATGTCTAACATGATCCCATGAAGATGAGAAAAAGGGGGATTTCAAAAATGAAAATGAGAAAAATCCCCGGCATCAAGAAAAAGCAAAGTGCCTAGTAAAAGCAAGGCCGATGCTCGTGTTAGTTGTTTAATTGGTCCGCAATGAAGCTGGATGGGAAAAAGGGAAATCCCTGAAGGAGCCAAATCCAAAAGGACTGCTCCCCAAATGCTATCAAGCGCAGAACAAAGACATAGAAAGAGTCAGTCTCTGAATGCAACAAGAGACGCTCTTTAAAGAGCTGGTGCACATCGCGAGATAGGTTGCGCGCCTCAAAGGCTAAAGATACAGAAAAGAAAGGACAGGTGGCAAATCAGCAATGATCACCAATGTCAAACCCGTCACGAATTCTGGGCCAAAAATAAGCATGTTTCGGTCCCCAATCCAATCAATGTTACAACCCCAAAACAGTCTTCTCTGACTAAGACACTTGGGTTAACATATAGCTTAGCTCGAAGAAGTACGAGCAAGATTATTTCTTTCTCATTTTGCAGGGTTCTTGACTTGTAAACCCGGAGCAGATGGTGAAAATTTTCGTTCAATGGCCTTGACTCAAAAGTGAGTCCCCCTTGAAGATCAAGAACCAAGCCCAACATTACAGTCCCGTGGAAGACCTCCCGACCGATCAAAATGTATGCGCTGCGAATGAGCCTAAAACCTAGGCACATGTTAGTAGGGAATTGAGTGCATCCCCTACAAAAAAAAAAAAACCACTATCGCAAAACAGGTGAGAAGACCTCATTGTCGAGAAATATTCCAATTGATGTTTTGAACAAACTCTTTTTGGAATTTTCAAACTGTTGATCCAGATTTTCCGTCCAAGGGATTTGTGATCACATTTGCATATTGCAAGAATGCTTTGGATAACCTCCAGCATCAAAATGCACATTTCATGATTAAAACTTAAAACATACGGTTTTGTCAAATGGACAGCCGTGGCCTTCCCAAAGATTACTAACGTTTTCTTGGTGAAGAAAAATCTTCCAGGCTCGAACTTCTGCAGGATTCTTGGAAACCCCAAATCCCAGAAAAACATTTGCTCCGTGGAGTGGAGCACGCAGGTTTGAACTTTCTACAGGATACCTGGAGAACACAGCTTCCAGAATGTCGTCTCAACAGACTCAACTGAAGTTTTGTCAAAATAAAATCTTTCACTGCTTCAAAACTGAATTCCCGACAAATTTCGGGATCTTTCAAAAGAAGGGGTGAGGATGTGATCCCATTTCAAAATTTAGGCGGTCTCATCGGATGTGGAGAACCCTCGTCATGAGACCCCTTTTCAAAAATCAAGCAGTCCTAGCTTGACGTGGAGAACCCTCGTCCTTGGATCCCTTTTTCAAAAATATCAAACAGTCTTGGCATGACGAGGAGAACCCTCGTCCTAGGACCTCTTTTCAAATATCAAACAGTCTCATCGGACGTGGAGAACCCTCGTCATGAGACCCCTTTTCAAACCAAAACAAAGGTAGATACCGCCTAAAGGGTCAAATGAAGGTAGATACCGCCTAAATGGTCAAATCAAAGGTAGATACTGCCTGAAGGGTCAACACAAGGTAGAAACCGCCTGAAGGGTCAAATAAAGGTAGATACCGCCTGAAGGGTCAAATCAAAGGTAGAAACCGCCTGAAGGGTCAACACAAGGTAGAAACCGCCTGAAGGGTCAAATCAAGGTAGAAACCGCCTAAATGGTCAAACCAAGGTAGAAACCGCCTGAAGGGTCAACTCAAAGGTAGAAACCGCCTGAAGGGTCAACCAAAGGTAGATACCGCCTGAAGGGTCAAACCAAAGGTAGAAACCGCCTGAAGGGTCAACCAAAGGTAGAAACCGCCTGAAGGGTCAACCAAAGGTAGATACCGCCCGAAGGGTCAAACCAAAGGTAGAAACCGCCTGAAGGGTCAACCAAAGGTAGATACCGCCTGAAGGGTCAAACCAAAGGTAGAAACCGCCTGAAGGGTCAACCAATGGTAGAAACCGCCTGAAGGGTTAACACAACGGTAGAAACCGCCTGAAGGGTCAACCCAATAGTAAAAATCACTTAAATGGTCAACTCAATGGTCCGATCCACCATACGAATCAAAACCCTTGGCAAATTCCCAAATGTGGGATGCGTCTTCCTTAGATTCCTATCAGTTAGGAATCCCATTATGGTTTGACCTACCATACGGGTCAGAGCTTAACCTCTCTAGAATACTCTAGTAACGAGTTTCTAGAAATTCTCTTGAATCCATCAAACACCGCGAAAATCGCACAAACATCGAACAGGTAAGTGGCAGGTATGTCTCTCTATTATCTCACTCTCTCATGTCAAATAAATGTTTCCCCCTTCAAGAAAGAGCATACATCGACAAGCATGAAAAACTGGATGTCATGACTCCTTTTCCTTTAGTTTCACGAGTCGAGTCGATCAGGACTCAGGTGTCACATTGTCTTTGAGAGAAACCTCTGAGGGGATTCCTCTGACGATATTCCTCTCAAAGAGGAGCAGCTGTTGACACCTAAATTTTGATCAACTTTTTTTCCTTTATTTTTCGAAAATTCATAGAAAATCCATAAAAAGCTGAAAAATTACAAAATCAACTTCGGTAGCCTTGGCCAAGCTAAAGGGACCATTTTGGATAAAAAAAAATATTTTTTTCATATTTTTTATTATTATTATTTTCGAAAAATATAAAAATAAAAAGAAAATAAAAAAAAAGTAGTATTCGAGGTCACAAAAATATATACAAATAGTCGGTATTTTTATTTTTAATTTTCTTTACTTTAGGACCTCATAAAATAGTAAAATTCAGGTTCGATTTTAGGTGTTCTCTGATCACCATAAAATTGAATTTGGCAAAAATATTAATAATGATTAAAAGGAAAAGGAGTGAAAACATCATCATTTAAAAGGAAAAGGGGACTAATCATTTTGTCTTCGCTTTTGATTATTTTATTATTATTTTTACTTTTTAGTATTTTATTATATTATTTTTTTATTATTATTTTATTATTATTATTATTTTACTCTTCCCCCCTCCCCCTCATCATCCGTCGCCTCCTCTTCTTCCTTCTTTCTTCTTCTTCTTTTTCTTCTTCTTCTTCCTCCTCTTCTTCTTCTCCTTCCTCTCCCGTAGCTTCTTCTTCCTTTTCTTTTCTTCTTCTTCGTGGACACCTAAAATGGAACCCCCCCTTCCGCCGTCGTCGCTAGCCGTCGTACCTCAAAGCCGCCGTGAACAACCCAAGACCTCCGGCCTCCACCCGTTTCGGAGTTTGGTTCGGGATTGTTTCGGATCGGGCCAAATCTGTCATCGCCAAAGCGCGCTATCGCCTCCGGCGACAGCCCCGGAGTCCTACCTCCTCCCTCGGAGCTTATGGAGCCTACGCGCCGCTGGTGGAGCCTAGAAACAGCCTCGGGTCACCACCCCGTCGTCGGAACGTGTCCGGACGCGTCGGAACGTGTCTGGACGTGTCGGAGCGTGTCCGGACGTGTCCGGGCGTGTCGGACGTGTCGGAGCGTGTCCGGGCGTGTCGGACGTGTCGGAGCCGTGTCCGAGCCGTGTCGGAGCCGTGTCCGAACAGTGTCCGAACAGTGTCGGAACAGTGCATGAATAGTGTCGGAACAGTGCATGAACAGTGTCCAATTTTTTAATTTTTTTTAATTTTTTTTTATTTTTTAGTCTTAATTTGTGAAATTGACTATCGACATTCTAATGGCGATCGACAGGTAACGGGCATGGGGATGGTCGCAGGCTAAGGCTGGGCGATTGAAGGCCGGTGTCCAATCCGGTATGTTTACGTACCCGATCTGTATATCAGGATTATTTTTCTAAAATATTGCATTTATAGACTTGATTTGTATGTATTTGTTTCAGTCTAGTGGTTAGCTTATTTATCTGGTTGAGTGTTATCTATTGTCAAAGACATGCTTTTTGTTAAAATATTTTCTGAAAATATAAAAAAATATTAATAAATCAAAAATGCCAAAAAAATGGAAAAATTAAAGAAAAACAAAAAAATTGAGAAAAAATTGCAGAAAAATTCTAAAAATTGTCCAAGGCTGAAAATGACAAAAAATTGATTTGTTTTCATTTTTGGGATTTTCTCCCATTTAGTCCAAAATGGCGATTTCACCCCTCAAAGGGTAAATCGTCTTTGATATTCTGATGAATTGTGGAAATTGCTTAGAATTTGGTGATGGGCCAGATGGGTGGTTAAACCTTATGTCTAAGATTTCCACATTTCATTTCCATTTTTAGAAAATGACGATTTTACCCTTCGAATGGTAAATCGGTTTCTAAAATTCCCGAAAATCACGAAAATTGCCAAAAAAATAGGAAATGGGTCAATTGAGTGACCAAACCTGTTTTGACTCCGGATTCATTCCGAAATGATGATTTTGTCCTTTTTGGGCAAATTGTCCCCTTTGTCTCAAAATTACGATTTTGCCCCTGTTGGGCAAAATCATGTCTAAATCATTCCTAAGCCTGATTGATGCTTCTCTAGGCCAATATGGCCTTATTAGGAATGCCATGTGATTTATTTGTACATTTGAATTCATTGATTTGTGCACTTTATTATTGATTGTGATTGCCAGGATAGTCATTCCTATCTGCATGAACTCCTAGATTTAGGACTCGTACCCCACTCATCTGTATGAAATCTTAAGTCAGAAAACTCAGTCAACTTAGGTACCGAAAGGGCGTCAACTCTGATAGTTGACGTAACTAAGTCCCCGAACCCATTTCCCTGGTTATCGCAGAATTGAATAGAAACTCCCGACTATTCAATAGGGTGGTCCAATCATACCCTCCAAAAAAATGATTGGTGGCGACTCCATGGCATGCACACTTAGCACATATCACTAGACCACACTGAAGGTCGACTACGTATACCTCCGTTGCGATTTGGGTAACGGGCCTTGGGAGAGGCCCGCGTCCGACCAGACTGGACGGCCCATTAGCCCTCGAGAGCCCATGGCGAATCTCGAGAGGGTCGCGACAGCGCAGAACAAAGACATAGAGAGAGTCAGTCTCTGAATGCAACAAGAGACGCTCTCTAAAGAGCTGGTGCACACCGCAAGATAGGTTGCGCGCCTCAAAGGCTTTTTCATTCAGCAATGATCACCAATGTCAAACCCCTCATAAATTCTGGGCCAAAAACAAGCCTTTTTCGGTCCCCAATCCTACCAACATCATAACCCCGAAACAGTCTTCTCTGACTAAGACACTTGGGTTAACATATAACTTAGCTCGAAGAGGTACGAGCAAGACTATTTCTTTCTCATTTTGCAGGGTTCTCGACTTGTAAACCCGGAGCAGAGGATGAAGATTTTCATTCAATGGCCTTGACTCCAAAGCGGGTCCCCCTTGAAAACCAATATCCAAGCCCAACATTACGGTCCCGTGGAAGACCTCCCGATCGATCAAAATGTATGCGCTGCGAATGATCCTAAAACCTAGGCACAGGTTAGTAGGAAGTTGAACGCATTCCTTACAAAAGACCATTATCACAGAGCGGTGAGGAGCCCTCTTGAATGAGAAATTCTCCAATAGATGTTTTGAACAAACTCTTTTTGGAAATTTCAAATTGTTTGATCCAGATTTTCCGTGCAAGGGATTTGTGATCACACTTGCATGTTGTAAGAATGCTTTGGATAACCTCCAGCATCAAAATGCGCATTTCATGACTAAAACTTAAGTCATAAAATTTTGTCAATTGGACAATTATTGTCTTCCCAAAGATTATTAACATTTTCTTGGTGAAGAAAAATCTTTCAGGTTTAAACTTTCTGCAGGATACTTGGAGAACCCAGCTCCCAGAATGTCGCCTCAACAGAATCAAATGAAGCTTTGTCTAAATAAAATCTTTCTCTGCTTCCGAAACTGAATTCTCGACAAATTTCGGGATCTTTCAAAAGAAGGGGTGAGGATAGAACCCTTTTTCAATATATCAAACAGTCCTAGCATGACGTGGAGAACCATCGTCCTAGGACCCCCTTTCAAAAATATCAAACAGTCTCATCGGACGTGGAGAACCCTCGTCATGAGACCCCTTTTCAAATTCAGGCAGTCTCATCGGACGTGGAGAACCCTCGTCATGAGACCCCTTCTCAAAATTTAGGCAGTCTCATCGGACGTGGAGAACCCTCGTCATGAGACCCCTTTTCAAAGCAAAACAAAGGTAGAAACCGCCTAAAGGGTCAAACTCAAGGTAGAAACCGCCTGAAGGGTCAAATCAAAGGTAGAAACCGCCTGAAGGGTCAATCAAAGGTAGAAACCGCCTGAAGGGTCAATCAAAGGTAGAAACCGCCTGAAGGGTCAACTCAAGGTAGAAACCGCCTGAAGGGTCAATCAAAGGTAGAAACCGCCTGAAGGGTCAACTCAAGGTAGAAACCGCCTGAAGGGTCGACCAATGGTAGAAACCGCCTGAAGGGTCAACTCATGGTAGAAACCGCCTGAAGGGTCAACTCATGGTAGAAACCGCCTGAAGGGTCAAATTAAGGTAGAAACCGCATGAAGGGTCAACTCAAGGTAGAAACCGCCTGAAGGGTCAAACCAAGGTAGAAACCGCCTGAAGGATCACATTAATGGTAGAAACCGCCTGAAGGGTCACATATGGTAGAAACCGCCATAAGGGTCAATTTATTGGTAGAAACCGCCACAAGGGTCAACTCATTGATAAATATCGCAGTAAGGATCAACACAAAGGTCTGATCCACCATACGGATCAAAATCCTTGGCAAATCCCAAAGTGTGGGATGCGCCTTCCTTAGGTTCCTACCAGTTAGGAATCTCATAATGGTATGACCTACCATACAGGTCAGAGCTTAATCTCCCTAGGATATTCCGAATGACAAGTCCTAGGTATCTGCTTGAAAGTCATCGCAACCGGCAGCATCTGACAAGTGAGCTTCAGGTAAGCCTCTCTCACTTCGGCCCATGTTCGAATTGCAAGAGTAAACCGGTGATTAATTTGAGCATTCATCAAAAAAAATTTGGGGAGAGTTAGAGGAGGAGAAGTATTCTCCAAGTCGCGAGGAGCTTGAAGCCACATCGCCGAAGCAACCACGGTCGCCGACGATGCTGAACCAAGTCGGTATCTGCCCCCGACCTCCGTTTTTCTCTATGCACGCAAGGTGTTCGACAAAATTCTTGAGAGAGCTCGTGTTTCCTTAACTCTCGGTTACGTCATTCCCGATTTTGTTTCATGCGAATTTGGCTATAATACCTCTAGGACCGACTCTCAGTTCTGTTTTGGCAATTTTTTTTGCATTAAACTGCATTGAGAACGGAGATCCAACCATCGCCGGCCATGGCCTCGACGGTGAGCTTCAGTCGACGCTAACCTACGGATTTCCAGCTCTGGACGAGCTGAGGTAAGCTCCTTGAACCTTCATGGATGCTAGGTGAATAATCGGAATCGGTTTTAGATAAAAAAAAATTTCGCCAAGGCTTCGCCGGACCCGGAGTTGGGGAGATCGGGTTCGCCGGCTTTCGACGTGTTCATGGCCGCGTTCCTTATATTATTTTGACTCTGAGGCGTTATGGAACAGAGTGGCGAGGTTTGGGCAGTTAAATCTGAGGTTTTGGGCATGTCCGCAATTTTCCGGCGACGATTCCGGCGAACTCGCCGGAATTTTCACTGTTCCGGCGAGTCGCCGGTCATCTTCTCTGGTGGCCTGCTGGGTCGCTGACTGGTCAACGCTGACGTGGCGTGCCACGTCGGCAGCCACGTCAGCGTGGTGGGACCGGTTCGTATTTTAAATAAATAAAATAAACTATTTTCGGATAATTATTTAAAAATAATCCGACGGGTGAGATTGTGCCAAGTGGCACTCTGTGGGACGTCTGATCTATGGCTAGATCGGACGCGCCACGAGAGGCCACGTGGCGCTCTCAGAGCCGTCTGATCTGTGGATTTTCGGATAATTAAGAAAATGATAAAAAAAAATCGATAAACCAAAAACGGCGCCGTTTTGGTCGTGGAAGGTGCGGGCCGGGTCTGGGTCGCGGATCTGGGCGTGGGCCGGGTCATCCGACCCGGTCCGAATAATTTATATATATATATATTATTTTTAATAAAAAAATAATAAAAAAAAATTCAAAAATCAATAAAAAAAAAATAGAAAATCATAAAAAAACTCAAAAAAATTCGGAAAATTCTAAAAAATTATAAAAAATTCCAGAAAATAGAAAATGGCCACATTCAACTGGCCACGACTTGTTTCGGGTCATTTGACCCCCGATCTTTCCAAAAATGACGGTTTTGCCCTTCCGGCAAACCGTCTTCCAAAAAAATTCTAAAAAAATCAAGGAAAATCCCAAAAAATAGGAAATGACCACAGTCAATTGGCCAAGGCTCATCCCGGGTGTTTTGAACCCGATCATTCTTAAAAATGACGATTTCGCCCTTTGGGGGAATCGTCTTCCAAAAATTGACGATTTTGCCCTCCGGGCTAAATCGCCTCCAAATCTTCCCATTTTACCTCGGTCCTAAATCACGCCTTCCCTAAGCCCTTATGGCTATACTAGGAGGCCATGTGATGTGAATTGACATGCATTGATGTGATTTATTTATGCACTTGATTGCGCTTTCATTTAAATTGATTGTGATTGATAGGAATAGTCTTCCAATCTGCATGAAACCCTGAATTAAACCTACCTCACCCGAACTTGCGCATGCATGAACTCTTAGCTAGGAACATCACTCGCGTTTGGTACCGAAAGGGCGTTGGTAATGACACCAGCGTAACCAAGTCCCCGAACCCAAAATCTCTGGTTCCGCAGAACTGATCGATCTCTCCCAATCGGTCAGTAAGGTTTCCGGTCTACCCTCCAAGAAAGACCGGTGGCGACTCCAAATGCATGCACAATTTGCACATGCCACCACGACCACACTGAAGGTCGAAAGCGATCGACTCTTATCGTCGAAGAATACTCCCGCCGCGATTTGGTATGGGCCTGGGAGGGCCCGCGCCGATCCAAGACCCGCGATCGGTAATCCATTAGCTGCGTCCGCTTCCGGACGGGTCGCGACACATGCAAAATGTAGCGGTGGTAGGATCCCAGTAGAGTGTCATGGCTTGAATAAAGGCAGGTGGGCAATCAATATTCAATAGGTCCAGTAGGTACCCTAGTCGTGACTCCGCATACTTCTGGCTGGCTTTGCCCATGCCATCCCACCATGATTGGAGTTCAGCTCGGGGGATCTTGAACACTTGAATATCATTCTTTCCCATCAAGTCTAAAATATGCAAATGATTTTAAAAGGTCAATCGTCAGAAATTACTTTAAATGTATGAATATGCAGATGTCATGAAGCATGCATAAGCTAACTTGATTGCATAGTTCAATTTGAAGAAATGGAGATTAGGACCCTTTTTAGGTCTTGAAAGCCTGACTCAAAGCCTAATTTGCATTTCAGGGAAGTGAATTATGCAATTTAGTCAGGTTTACTCAATGACTAAAGGGAACAGCAATGTCACATTCCATTGGTCAATACATCAAAAGAACAAAGTGGAATGAACTTTTATTACAATCAGGATGCCTAATGGAAGAAGGGTAAAGAGAAGTTTTTCAAACAAGAAAGCCATAAAAGCCAATGGAACGTGAGGATCTAGATCACTCTTTTTTCAGAAGTCTACCCAAATGGCAGTCGGTCAGGAACTCTCCCTTAATCTAGGGTAGGGGAGTTATCTTCAGTGGTTTGGTCGAGAGGTTGTAGTTCCTCAGGCCACTCTCTAGTCCAAGGCACGATGACTTCGGGAGTTTTCTCGGGTTTCACTTTTTTGAGTGTGATACGCCTTGGCTTGGTCTTGATCGCAGGGCGTCTCTTCCTACCCCAATAAGTAATCATAGGTATGTTCTCTCTGGCCAGCAATTCAGCCTTCCGACGGGCGTACGCTTCCCTAGCCAGCTAGTTGCGACGTTGTCTCTTCATCTCCAGATAATCCTTCATCATTTTGTCTGCTTGTCGCTTAAATCTGAGGTTATCAGCGTAGTAGCGGGTTTGACAGTCCTCAGCATACCCCAGCTTACGTCCAGTCAGTTCCCGACCATACACGAATCTAGTGAAGTGTAACCTCGTGTTTGGTCCGGGGCGAGTAACTTTTCTCAAGTACTCGAAGGTCACCAACTCCTTCGAGCTCTTAGGGAACAGCGACATCCTACCCCATAATCATTGTTGTTCTCATTAGTCACTTGAGTAATCTTCATGATGCGAATGCATATGGATGTATGCGATGTATGAGTAATATCATGGAGCAAGAAATAAAGAACATTTAGAAATAAATATCTTACCAACCACACTTTGGGGGATGTGGAGTGCCCCCTGTATCAATGGGTGGTTTTAGGTATACCAACCATCCATAGACATGCGCATGAGACAAGTGGGTATACTCTAAAAAATCGAAAGTCCGGTGACGAACCTACGGTTCAGGCTCCCACTATCCACATGAGGCAGATTCCTCCCCAAGGGTACCTACCCAAGAGGGTTAGATATCGCCAATGCAGATGGTAGGCGGGAATGAATACGAAAGTCTCAAGTGCCATCAAACACAAGATCCTTTTCGCATCATTTCCCTATCTAAGGTAACCTAAGGGTGGTCGCAGTCGGGGTTTGACCGCCAGTGTGTGCGATGTGTCGTGATCATCACAATGCAAGGTCATGCACAGCAGTTTGTATCAAACACCGCTTCAGTATGTGCGTAATGTAAACATACATTCCCACACTCCAACCTGCAGGAAAAATGTCAACAATCACTCCTCCCCTTATTTCTCCAATCTGCAAAAACATCTAACACAATGGTTAGTGTACGTACCTCACCTTCAAGAGCATCTGCAGAAAACAAGGTTAGATAAACCAAACAACTTTTGAATCGGCTCAAGTCCTCTGGAATTCGTAACCAGAGATTCTGGTTTAGAAAGAGTCCCCAGCGGAGTCGCCAGTCTGTCGCGACCCTCCCCCGGGCGGAGGCGGGCTAATGGGCCGCCCGATCGCTGGCTGATCGGACGCGGGCCTCTCCCAAGGCCCATTTCCCAAATCGCAACTGCTGGATATACGTGATCGGCCTTCAGTGTGGTCTAGTGACATGTGGTGAGTGTACATGCCAAGGAGTTGCCACCAATCGTTTCATGGAGGGTACGATCGGAAACCCTATCGAATAGTTGGGAGTGGTCCATTCGATTCTGCGGAAACCAGAGAAGTGGGTTCGGAGACTTAGTTACGTCAACTGTCAAAGTTGACGCCCTTTCGGTACCTAAGCTGAATGGTTTATCTGATCCTAGGGTTTCATACAGATGAGTGAGGTACTGATCCTAAATCTAGGAGTCCATGCAGAAGGGAATAGCTACCCTATCACTCACAATCATTAAAGTAATGGCGCAAATCAAGGAATCAGTACATGCGGATAAAACACATGAAATCAGCATGGCATCCTTAATGAGGCCCTATTAGCCTAGAGAAATATCAATCAAGGCTTAGGAGTGATTTGGACATGGTTCGCCCATGAGGGGCATAATCGTAATTTTGAACAATTCGGGGACAATCCACCTCAAAAAGGGTAAATTTGTCATTTTAGATGAATTTGGGAAGTCAAAAGACCAAGGAAATAGGATTGGCCATCAATCCAATCCATTTCCTATTTTTCGAGAATTTCCATGATTTTTCTGGAATTTTCAAGTGATTTTACCCTTGGAGGGGTAAAGTCGTCATTTGGACAAAAATGAGAACTGGAAATCTCAAATATTAGGGTCGGTCGTCCACCTGACCCAAACCCTAACTTTAAGCAATTTTCAGAACTCGATTGAGACAAGAAAGACAATTTTCCCATTGAAGGGCAAAATCGTCATTTTGAGAAAAAAGGGGCGGGACTCGAAACCCAAACTTAAGGATTGGTCGTCTAATCGACCCTAATTCTTACCTTGGCATTATCGGCCTTATCTCCCTTACACAGTAGAGGCGACTTACCCCTAAAAGGTAATGTCGTCGGGTCTTGGAAGAACGGGTAAGAAGCCCCAAAAATAAGGTTGACCAGTTGTCTGTGGTCAACCCTTGATTTTTGGGGATTTCTGGAGTGTCTAGGATTTTTCCACAATTTTTCTATATTTTTTTTGGAATTTTCTGGAATTTTCTAGCATTTTTTGGATTTTCTAAGATTTTTCTGATTTTTTTATTTTTTATTTTTTTATTTTTTTAAAATCATTTTCCGATTTTTTTATTTAAAAATATTATTCGGACCGGGTCGACCCGACCCACTCGGGTCAGAACCCGGCCTAGACCCGGACCCGCGAAACCGAAGCTCGAAACGGCGTCGTATCGCCTTTTTTATTTTTTCGCTCAATTGGTTTTAATCCAACGGCCCTCAATGAATCGCGTGGCTGATCTGTGCCCATTGGATCTGATTACTAAAACCTACGGTTCAGATTTGGCGAAGACTCGACCTGAGCCGTTTGATTGACTTACTAAAACTAACGGACACGATTAGAACCTGAGACTTGATCTGAGCCGTCCAATCCTACTAGCCTAAACAACGTCGCCTACCCACTTAGCCAAACGACACCGTTTCTGATCAACTCGAATTTCCGATTTAAAAATGATTTTCGGATATTTTTACTTGCTAATCGGACGGTCGTCATTTAATAGACTCGATTAACCTAGACCGTCCGATCTATTAATTCGAATAACAAACTGCTAACGGCCTGCTGACTAGACCGACACGTGGACCAATAACAGACTGACACCTAGGACTTTGACCGGTTGACCGCGCCACGTCAGCTTCGTCTTCAACCTCTCGACCCCGACGGAATGGACGGCTGAGGATCTCCGGCGGCGATCCTACGGTGGAATCTTGATGAAATCGTGCGAGACTAACTCTAATCGACTCGTGATCGTCTCTAGCTTAACATATCTAAGGATCGTTGCATCTTATTCGCAAAATCACGAGCATCATGCAAAGTACCGAACACGGCCGTGGAAGCTCAATCATACGATTTGCTCAAATTTAGAGAAATTCAGTCACAGAATAGCACCAATGGAGGTTCAGAAGACTTACCTCGAGCTCCGATTGAGCTCGCTCGGCCCAGATTTGGCTGGGCAAGGATCGGCAATGGAGGCTAAATCGGAGGACTCGATTCAGGGTATACGAGCAAAGTCGATGTAAAATGGAGATGGGAGCATGGTCAGTAATGTCTAAGGGATGAAAAGCACACGGGAATTGCAAAGATTGAAGCCAAAATCAAAGTCCGCCATTGAAGACCTGAGCTTGAGCTTGAAGTTCGGGATTACCTGTTCTGGCGGTTTTGGGCTGCGCGGTTGATGGCGATCGCTTCCTGGCACTCAAAGCGAATTTCTGACGGTCTTCTTCAGCTTCGGTTTGGCCGGAGATGGCCTAACCAGCGCTTTGCAGTCGAACTCAAGTTCTCGACGACGGAGTGTCGGAGAACGAGCTCTCTCTCGCGTTCTCTCTCTCTCTCTCTCTCGATTCAGTTTCGCCCCTCTGCAACTGAATCCACCTCTTTTTCAACAGAAAGCAACTATGAGCTTATATAGCTCTTAGGAATTTTGGCGCCGAAACGGGGGTGGTGTAACGGCTTCAATTGCACGTGAGGCCACGTGCATTTAGGTCCAAACAGCGTCGGGGACGATGGGCTTTCCGTCCAACTCCGTTTGGTGCTCCGGCAGCCCTTATCTCTTGCAAATTTGGCATGGACATGTGCTGAGTTGACTTTTGCAGGCCCTCAGGATTGACCGACCGATTACTCCTTCCTCCGGCGACCATTGGCCGCGATTCCGGTGCCAATCGACGGGGGATGATCTAAAGTGTTAAACCCCCACCAATGTGTCTTTGATTGTGGTCGACTTGACCTTCAATTTGATCTTCAAAGCTCGGCATGTCACTGTTCATCTGCTCGAGCTCTTTGGGGAAGACGACACTGTAGCAAACCGGTCTGACCGGTCCGACCGGCGGTCTGACCGGTCTGAACCGGTCCCGAATAGGACTTTTCAAATTAAGCCCAAATTAATGGAAAAATTTTGCAATTGAACCTCATAATCGAATCTAGGGCATGAATTCTATCTAGAAATGTGGTTTTGCCCAAATATTTTCATCAATTTCTATAAAACCCCCAAATTTTCATGTAATTGCAAATTGGGGATTTACGCAATTGAGGGTTCAAATGATCGAATTGGGTCAAACCACCTATGCCAATCGATTTAAAATGGTGAAATCCATTGGGTAGCATGTTTAATTTGCAATGATAGCCCTTGAATTGAAAGTAATTTCAATTATGCTTGATTTCAAGGACTAAAATGCAATTTTAGTATATAATTTTGTCAAATTCGTGCAATTGAGCAAATTGCGCAAACAATTGGGCTAAATTGAAATAGGGGATAGTTAGATTGAATGTCAAGATCTTAAAAAATGCCAAAATTGCAAATTAAAAGACTCAATTGTTATTTGTTCTTCAAATTCAATCATACGGGTTGCAAAGGAACACCTAAAATTGAATCTGATTTTGGATTTTTTTTGTGAGGTCGGAAATACAAGGGATTAAAAATAAAAATATTGGATATTTTTCCATATTTTTGTGACCTCAAATGCTATTTTTCTTGATTTTTTAGGTATTTTTCTATTTTCTAAAAAATATTAAAAAATATGAAAAATATGAAAAATTATTTTTTGGTCAAGAATGGTTCCTTGGGCTTGGCCAAGGCCTCCAAAGTTGATTTTGTAATTTTTTGACTTTTTATGAAGTTTTTATGATTTTTCAAAAAAAATAAAAAATGAAAAAGGCTAGGTCAAAAATCAGGTGTCAACAGCCAGATCTGGAAAATCCTTTTCTTGAAGATGACTCTGTGAATGTCATCATGGAGTGGTTGGACAATGAAGCCACTTCTTCTGAGTAAAGAGACTTTTCCTTTATCTTTAAATACTGCGTTTAGAACTTTCTGCATTTCATTATATTTTCTTTCCTTGTTGTATGCATGGGAATACGCCTTTGGATCTCCGGCCGTTGGTCCAAATAGCATATCTTGTAACGCGGCCCATTTTGCATTCAATAAAACCACGCATGTTTTGTTAAGGACATATGGAACCACGAATCAGCCCAATGATGATAATAGTCTTCCATATAGAAGCTTGAGGCCTGATTTGCCATATGATTCCTAATTTTCAAGAGATTTCCATAGGGCCGGGATGTCCATTGACATGAGGACTAGTCCCATTGGTACCTATACCTGTTTCAGAAACTTTTTCGAAAAGACTTTTCATGATCATGCATGTCATTTCTATGGAGTACAAACTAACCATACTCATGACATTTCAGGCATATCATCTCAAACATGCATACCAGGTTGTTACAAAATTCAGATCCCTCCATTAACCACTCCTATAACATCGAGGAAGAGGAAGACGGTGATTATGCATCTATCCGAAGAGATTGAAACACCTTTGAAGAGTCAAAGCCTCCTACCTCAGAAGAACCAATTGTTATTAATTTGGGAGACGCCGTGAACGTCAAAGAGGTCAAGATCGGCGGACACCTATCCCGAGATGAAAGGCTCGAGTTCACCAAACTACTAAAAGAATATCAAGACATCTTTGCATGGTCTTACGCGGATATGCCAGGCCTTGATCCTAAGATTGTGGAACATGCATTGCCCACGGATCCCGGTATCAAACCTGTCAAACAAGGCAACAAGCGGATGAGAGCCGAGTTAGAAGACAAAATTAAGGAAGAAGTCATGAAACTTCTCAGGGTAGGCTTTATCGAAGCAATCCCATACTCAGACTGGATTGCAAATATAGTCCCCGTCATGAAGAAAGACGGAAAAGTTCGGATCTGCGTAGATTATCGAGATCTGAATAGAGCAAGCCCAAAAGATGATTTTCCACTCCCCCACATTGATGTATTGGTGGATAGCACGGCGGGTTATGAATTATTCTCATTCATGGATGGATTCTCGGGATACAACCAAATCTTCATGAAACAAGAGGACAAACCCAAGACTGCATTTACCACACCATGGGGAAATTTTTGCTACAAAGTCATGCCATTTGGTTTGAAAAACGCCGGGGCTACCTACCAGAAGGCCATGGTCACGTTATTCCACGATATGATCCACAAAGAGATTGAAGTATATGTCGATGACATGATCGCTAAATCCAAGGAATGACAAGATCACATACAGGTATTGAGGAAGCTGTTTGAACGCCTGCGCAAATACAAGTTAAAGCTAAACCCTAACAAATGTGTGTTTGGGGCAAGATCCGGGAAGCTCCTTGGGTTCATAGTCAGTAACAGGGGCATTGAGATAGATCCCTCAAAAATTCAAGCCATCCACGATTTATCAACTCCCTCCACAGTAAAAGAAGTGAGAAGCCTTCTAGGGAGATTAAACTATATTGCCAGATTCATCAATCAGCTGTCTGATGTGGCTAAACCAATCTTCAAATTGCTTAAGAAAGGCGCAAAAATAACGTGGGATGCCGAGTGCAGCAGGGCATTCCAAATGATCAAAAACTATTTGATCACACCACCGATGCTTGTGCCGCCAATTCCTGGTCACCCACTGACCTTATACATGACTATACAACAGGAGTCCTTAGGAGCCTTACTTGCCCAAACAAGCCCGATAGATGGAAAAGAAAGGGCCATCTATTACCTAAGTAAGAAGTTCACGCCATCTGAAGCAAAATATATACCAGTTGAAAGGGCCTGTGTAGCAGCAGTATGGGTACTACGAAGACTAAGGCAGTATACCCTACATCATCACATTCAGCTCATAACGGAAAACGACCCCGTCAAATACCTCCTGGAGAAACCCTCCTTAATTGGGAAACTTGCAAAATGGCAAGTAATGTTGTCTGAATTTGACATTAAAAGTTCTCCGCAGAAGTCGGTAAAAAGGGAGAGCTATAGCTGACATGCTGGCAGAAAACCCATCGAGCGGTGAATCCCCTGAAGTAATAAACACAAAAGGTCAAATTCTGAACTTGGCAGAAGACAAGTGGATCATGTATTTCGATGGCGCTGTCAATCTATCAAGAGCAGGCACTGGGGCAGTACTGATATCCCCAGATGGTCAACATTACCCTGTCGCGGCAAAGATAACTTTTCCTTGTACCAACAATATTTCAGAATATGAGGCATGCATTCTGGGCCTACGACTGGCCCTTTCCATGAAGATACCTAGATTGCAGGTCTTTGGAGACTCCATGCTCATTATTCTACAGACACAAGGGGAGTGGAAGACGAAAGATGCAAAGTTCATCCCTTACCACGAATACCTTGAAGAATTGATACTCAAGTTCGAAGAAGTGTCATTCGAGTACCTATCAAGGTCTCACAATCAATTTGCAGATGCATTAGCCACCCTAGCCTCGATGTTACAAACGACTGAAGGGTTTGATGTAGAACCTCTGAGGATCGGCATTGTCGAAAAGCCAGCTTATTGTATGCTAATCGAAGAAGAATCTGATGGAGAGCCATGGTACTATGACATTAGGAATTACCTCCTGAAAGGGGAATTCCCTGAAGGATGCCAGTCAGGAGACCGAAAATACATAACCAAGATGGCCAGCAAGTTCTTCCTCAATGGACAAATTCTGTATAAGAGATCGTTTGATTCTACTCTGTTAAGATGTGTAGATGCCAAAGAAGCAAATGTCCTCATGAAAGAGATCCATGAAGGTGTGTGTGGGCCTCACATGAACGGCCACCTCCTCGCCCGAAAGATCATGCGGCTTGGCTATTATTGGATGACCATCGAATCAGACTGTTGTCAGCACGTTCGGTCATGCCACCAATGCCAAATATACGGGGATAAGATTAATGCACCCCCGAACGAACTGCACCAAATGTCCGAAGTCTGGCCTTTCTCTATGTGGGGCATAGACATGATAGGACCTATTAATCTTGTAGCTTCAAATGGTCATCGCTTCATCTTGGTAGCGATTGATTACTTCACCAAATGGGTAGAAGCCAGCTCTTACAAGAATGTCACTGCAAGAAATGTGGCAAGATTCGTCAAAAGAGATATCATATCCCGGTATGGTACCCCTCAAGCGATCATCACAGATAATGGATCCAACCTGAACAACAAGATTGTCGATGATCTGCTGGATCACTTTAGCATTCGACATCTGAACTCATCTCCGTACCGCCCACAGATGAATGGGGCAGTGGAAGCAGCCAACAAAAACATCAAGAGAATCTTGGCTAAAACAGCGAAAAACTACAGGGATTGGCACGAAAGGCTGCCCTTCGCCCTAATGGCTTACCGAACATCGATCAGGACTTCTACAGGGGCAACTCCTTACAGTCTGGTGTATGGGATGGAAGTGGTTCTACCAGTGGAAGTTAAGATTCCCTCTTTGAGAATCTTATCCGAAGATAAACTCTCTGAGTCAGAATATTTCAAGCACAGATATGAACAGCTGAATTTAATAGACGAGAAACGTCTTAAAGCCATTTGCCATGGACAAACTTACCAGAAGAGGGTAGCCAGGGCGTTCAATCGAAAAGTTAAGGCCAAAAACTTCGAAGTAAACGACTTGGTAATCAGAAAAGTTTTGCCGAGTACCATCCATCCAGGCGGAAAATTCACTCCAAATTACGAAGGCCCCTACATTGTCAAGAAAATTCTCACGGGAGGAGCATTAATCCTTGTAAACTCCGAGGGAGAAGAACTGGGGCACCTTGTGAATTCAGATGCTGTGAAGAGATATTACCCTTGAAATAAAATCAGATTCCGGTCATATGCCCTGCCTCGAATTGAGTCTACTCTTCATGATAGTCTTTGCATAAGCATGTCATGCATCCATGCATACATTAGCATGTGTTCAATATTGCAGGACCCAAGGAAGCAGGGTCGCGATAAATCGAAATGCATGATCAAGAAGACTTACTGTCGCCAGTGCAAGTCCTTTCTCTTCAAAAAAACTGAGGATTTCAAGATGTTTTAGAACACTTAACCATCTTGTGCTGTTAAGAAAAATGCAGATTTTCATGAATCTATCCACTTCTATTGGAGTGCATGATCAAGGGTGTATCGTTCTAATTTTCTGAAATTCGAGAGCATACACTGACATATTCCTTTTATGTTTTTCAGGAATCCCTAGCCGCGCTGGGCAGGTAAGTATTCCTTTCCCAATCTTTTAGGCTTACAAGACTGCCAGAATCCTTATTGATAGAATTTGAAGGCTTCTTGGAATCTAGCATGCATTCAAATCTCATGTCTAGAAAAACGCAAAATTTTCACAGTCATGTCATTGGCATTCATGTTTGGATCTGGAAGTTATCTGAACGTGATTGAAATATGCATTTTGCATCATAAATCTCCTTGGAGGATAAGTTTTGGAGAAAAGCGAAATGAACTTTCCCAACAAAAGTTGTTTAAACCGTTCAAAAGGATGTTTCCTCAGACAAGAGGCAAGCCTGATCCAAACACGTCCCATACACACTTAAGAGATGAGTGGAGTGGTAAGGACAGCAAAACCTTGACCTACGGAAGTAGGGGTTATTCGCAGTGATTACACGGACCGAGACGACGGAGGCATTCGTTTCTCTATCATAAACATTACAGGTGACCATTGATAACCCTTTGAACGGCGGTTTCATTCTGTACCCCTGTCAAGAACCACCCCACAGTGGGGCAAACTAGAGGTATGCCCAGCGGTATCACGAAGTAAATGGTTAGGGGTTCTCTTGCTCAGACTCGCATCAATCTTTGTGTGTTGCTTGTCATTTTAACTTCTATGGTAGTTCAAGTGCTTTAGGATGACGAAAAGCATTCGTTTCTCTATCCTATACACTTTTACCCTTCGTACAGCCCAATTAAGCCTATACGTTCATTTCACAAACCCGTTGGCGATCATTGCATATTCCAAGACGGAAGCAACGTCCCTTCAAGAGCAGAAGAGTTCAAAATACAGGATTTGTGACAAATTCATAGATTAAATGTTTGAGTGCTGAGATTCAAGTTGTACATCTGACACACTCATTTGAAAATTCTGATCCCCAAAAGAAAAAAAAGGATGGGATCTCAAAAAGAAAGAAAAGAGAAAAATTCAACCTTGGGCATCAAGAAAAAGCAAAGTGCCTGGTAAAAGCAAGGCCAATGCCCATCCAAATACTTGTACACTTGTGAATCATGTGTTTGACTATGTAAATGCCAAAAGATGGCATGATACCGTTGTATAGGTCACTAATGAGATCTGATTGTAAAAGAAAATTCCAAGGGAGCTAGACTGCGAAAGATACTCCCAAATCATGTCACACTCAGATGACAAGAGCATAGGCAAAATGTTAACGCTGTCTCAACACAAGAGAGATATTCTCTAAAGACAAATATGCACTTCAAAGACTGAAGACGCTCTTTGAACCAAAAAGGACAAGATCGGCAGCAAACCTGCAGTGATCACCAATGTTAAACCCTTCGCGTATTCTAAGCCAAAAACAAGCCTTTTTGGTCCCCAAACCTACCTACGTTACAACCCTGAAAAGCCTTTTCTGATTAAGGCACTTGGATTGACATAGGGTTTAATGTCTAAGCTTAGCTCGAAGAAGTTCGAGCAAGATTATTTCTTTCTCATTTCGCAGGTTTCTTGACTTGTAAACCTGGAGCAGACGTTGAAGACTTCTCTTCAATAGCCTTGACTTGCTTGCAAGTCCCCTTTGGAAGCCGTTGACCAAGCCCAACATTACGGTCCCTTGGAAGTCCTCCTGATCGATCGAGGTGTATTCAATGCGAATGATCCTGAACCCTAGGCGCAGGTTTGATAGGAAATTCGAGTGCATTCTTGGTAAAAGACCATTATCTCAAAACGGTGAGAAGTCCTTTTTGATGAGAATACTCCAATGGACGTTTTTACCAAACTCCTGTAGATAATTTCAGATTGTTTGATTCAAACTTTCCTCACAAAGGATTTTTTATCACTTCCGTATATCGCAAGGTGTTTTGGATAACCTCAAGCATCGTAATGCATTTATTGAAATCTTTCATGACTTTGATATAAGTCATAAAGTGTTGTCAGCTTGACACCAGATATCACTTAAAGACCATTGATGTGCCTTTGGTAAGAAAATTTTCAGATTGGAGCTTCTGCAAGATTCTTGATGACTTCAGCTCCTAAAACGGCTTGTATCACTCTTGGTGAGAAACGTTTAACATATCTAAACTTCTGCAGAATTCTTGGCAGTCCCAGATCTCAGAAGAACACAACCTCTCTTGGTAAGAAAGAGTTTACATGATCAAGCTTCTGTAGGACCCCTGGTACCCCCAAACCTCAGAATGCTACTCCTTTTGTGAAGAATATATTTCAAGTTTAAACTTCTGCAGGACCCCTGATAACCCCAGGTCTCAGAATGACACATTTCTCCAAGAAGGAGAGTTTATATGTCTGAGCTTCTGACAGATTCTTGGTAACCCTAGATTCTAGAAGGATGCCTCGCTCTGTGAAGAAGAGCTTTCAAGTTTATTTTCCTGCAAGATCCCTGGTAATTCCATATCTCAGGAAAACACATTCTCATAAACGATTTTGTAGGTTTGATCTTTCTGCAGGATGCCTGGAGTACCCAGATCCCAGAATGTCACCTTCAATGTCGAAAGGACAACATTCAAGATAGTCTTTCTGCAAGATCTCAGGTAGCCCCTAGATCCCAGAAGAATCTTATCAAAAATTTTGCTGGTTTAAGTTTTCTGCAAGATATTTGGAATCCCCAAATCCCAGAATAACACCCTGCATGTCGAAAGGATAATTTTTAAGATCAGCTTTCTATAAGGTTCTAGGTAACCCCTAAACCCAGAATAACCCATTTGGTAAAGCCTCAAGGTTAGGCACACCTCACTTGTACAAATCCTAGTTAATTCCTTAGAATATAGGATCAAAATGTTCGACAATCCCTAAGAGATTGGGTGCGTCATCCATAGGTTCCAAGCAAAGAGGAGTCCTATTCATGGTCTGATCCACCATACGGATCAAAATCCTTGACAATCCCTAAGAGACTGGGTGCGTCATCCATAGGTTCCTAGCAGAAAGGAGTCCTATTCATGGCCTAATCCACCATACGGATCAAAATCCCTGACAATCCCTAAGAGACTGGGTGCGTCATCCATAGGTTCCTAGCAGAAAGGAGTCCTATTCATGGTCTAATCCACCATACGGATCAAAACCCCGACAATCCCTAAGAGACAGGGTGCGTCATTCACAGGTTCCTGTCAAGTGTAGGAATCTCATACGGGTACGGCCTACCATACAGGCTAGAGTTTAATCGCCCTAGGATACTCAAAAGACGAGTTCCTAGGTATTCAGTTGAACCCGCTATACACCGCGCATGCCGTACGAGCATCAGGCAGGTGATCAACAGGTAAGTAACAGGTGGGTCTCTCTACTTTCTCTCTCACTTCAGCTAAAGAATTAAGAACAGAACGTTCACCAGCGGGACAAGAAAGATTGAGTGTCAAGATTCGTTTTTCTTTTCCCCAGTCGAGTCGGTCTAGACTCAGGCGTCACCTGTCTTTGAGAGAAACCTCTCACGAGGCTCCTCTCAAAGAGGGGCAGCTGTTGAAACCTGATTTTTGACCCAGCCTTTTTATTTTTATTTTTTGAAAAATCACAAAAAATTCATAAAAAGTCAAAAAATTACAAAATCAACTTTGGTGGCCTTGGCCAAGCCCAAGGAACCATTCTTGACCAAAAAATAATTTTTCATATTTTTCATATTTTTTAATATTTTTTAGAAAATAGAAAAACACTTAAAAAATCAAGAAAAATAGCATTTGAGGTCACAAAAATATGAAAAAATATCCAATATTTTTCCTTTTAATACCTTGTATTTTTGACCTCACAAAAAAAAATCAAAATCAGATTCAATTTTAGGTGTTCCTTTGTAACCCGTACTATTGAATTTGAGAAAAAAAAATACCAATAGAGTCTTTTAATTTGCAATTTTATCATTTTCTAGGATCTTGACATTTAATCTAATTGTCCCCTATTTCAATTTGACCTAATTGCTCGGACAAGCTGTTCAATTGCAAACATAATTGCATTTTAGTCCTTGAAATTGAGCATAATTGAAATTACTTTCAATTCAAGGACTATCATTACAAATTGAACATGCTACCCAATGGATTTCACCATTTTAAATCGATTGGAACAGGTGGTTTGACTCAATTTGATCATTTGCACCCTCAATTACACAATCCCCAATTTCCAATTAAATGAAAATTTGGGGGTTTTGTAGAAATTGATGAAAACTTTTGGGCAAAACCACATTTCTAGATAGAATTCATGCTCTAGATTCGATTTTGAGGTTCAATTGCAAAATTTCCCCATTAATTTGGGTTTAATTTCGAAAATGGTGAATTGGAACCGGTTCTGGCCGGTCGGACCGGTCAGACCGGTTTGCTACAGTGTCGTCTTCCCCAAAGAGCTCGAGCAGATGAACAGTGACGGACTGAGTTTCGAAGGCCAAATTGAAGGGCAATTCGCGACTAATTGAAAGAGGAATGGTGGGCGTCTTGTTCTTTACCTCAAGACCTGCCGATCGCGACCAACCCCGAGACGAATGGCCGCCGGAAGAGCTCCGGCAAGGACGGTCAAAACTATGGTACCTGCGAAAGTCAACAAATGCCAAACACAGCACTAACCCATGCCAAATTCGTGCGAAATGAAGCTCGCCACGGAACCAAATAGGGTTGAGTGAAGTGCCCATCAGCCCCGACTTCATTTTGACCAAATTGCACGTGATTACACGTGCCAAACAGAATCAGTTGAAGACCCGTTCGGCGACAAAAAATTGAGAAAGCTATATAAGCTAAACAGGCCTTCGCGAGGGAGGAGAGGTTGATTCAGTTGCAGAGGGGCGAAACTGAATCGAGAGAGAGAAAGAAAACGCGAGAGAGAGCTCGTTCTCCGACCCTCCGTCGTCGAGAACTTGAGTTCGACTGCAAGGCGCTGGTTGGGCCGTCTCTGGCCAAACCGAAGCTGAAGAAGACCGTCAGAGGTTCGCTTTGAGTGCCAGGAAGCGATCGCCATCAACCGCGCAGCCCAAAACCGCCAGAACAGGTAATCCCGAACTTCGAGCTCAAGCTCAGGTCTTCAATGGCGGACTTTGATTTTGGCTTCAATCTTTGCAATTCCCGTGTGCTTTTCATCCCTTAGACATTACTGACCATGCTCGCATCTCCATTTTGCATCGATTTTGCTCGCATACCCCGAATCGAGTCCTCCGATTTAACCTCCATAGCCGATTCTTGCCCAGCCAAATCTGGGCCGAGCGAGCTCAATCGGAGCTCGAGATAAGTCTCATGCACCTCCTGCCATGTTAATCCGTGGATGAATTGATCTGGTTTTGCGTGACCTGTGTGATTGAGCTTCCTTGGCCGTATCCGGCAACTCGTACGATGTTCTTGATTCTGTGAATTATATGTCCCAATTCTTAGATATGTCAAACTAGAGCTAATTGCGAGTCGATTGTCGTTGGTCTCGCACGATTTCATCAAGATCCTACCGTAGGATCGTCGTCGAAGATCCTCAGCCGTCCATTCCGCCGGGGTCGAAAGGTTGAAGACGAAGTTGACGTGGCAACAACAGGTCAAAAGCTGAGATGGCGGTCGGCCATTGGTCCACGTGTACGTCGAGTCAGCTCGACCGTTGGTCCGTTAGGGGTGAGTCAGCGTAGATCAAACGACGTCGTAGGGTTTAGGGGATGGGCGACGTCGTTTTAGATTAAGTGGGAACGGACGGTCTGGATCTAGTCTCATATTTCAATCGTGGCCGCACGCTCAAGTCATTAGATCGGACGTCCCTGATTAAGTCTTCGCCTCATCCAGGCCGTAGATCCCAGTCAGGTCATCCGGCGGTTGTGGGGTAGTCACGCGGCTTAATGAAGGCCGTCGGATTAAGTCTGAAGATCCAAAAATCAAAAAAGAATGAGACGGTGCCGTTTCGGGTTGGGTCGCGCGGGCTGGATCCGGGCCAGCCCGGTCGCCGCGGGCCGTGGGACGGGTCACCCGACCCGGCCCGGATAGCATTTTTTTTAAATAAAAAAATTCGAAAATAATTTTAAAAATAAAAAAAAATCAGAAAAATCTTAGAAAATCCAAAAAAAAATGCTAGAAAATTCTAGAAAATTCCAAAAAAAATGTGAAAAAATTACGAAAAATCCTAGACATTCAGAAATCCCAAAAATCAAGGATTGATCACAGACAACTGGTCAACCCTATTTTTGGGTTTCTTGTCCATTTTTTTAGACTTGACGATATTACCCTTTAGGGGTAAGTCGCCTCTGCTGTGTATACAAAATAAAACTGATAATACCAAGGTAAGAATTAGGGTTGGGTAGACGACCAATTCTTAGGTTTGGGTTTTCGAGCCCCACCTCTTTTCTCAAAATGACGATTTTGCCCTTTAATGGGAAAATCGTCTTTCTTGTCTCAATCAAATTCTGAAAATGGCTCAAGGTTAAGGTTTGGGTCAGGTGGATGACCAACCTTAATAATTGAGGTTTTCAGTTCTCATCTTTGTCCAAATGACGACTTTACCCCTCCAAGGGTAAAATCACTTTTAAATTCCAGAAAAATTTTGGAAAATCCCGAAAAATAGGAAATGGATTGGATTGATGGCCAATCCCATTTCCTTTGTCTTTTGACTTCCTAATTCATCTAAAATGACAAATTTTCCCTTTTCGAGGTGAATTGTCCCCGAACTGTTCAAAATTACGATTTTGCCCCTCATGGGAAAATCATGCCAAAATCATTCTTAAGCCTTGATTGATATTTCTCTAGGCTAATATGGCCTCATTAGGGATACCATGCTGATTTCATGTGTTTTATCCGCATGTATTGATTCCTTGATTTACGTTCTTACTTTTAATGATTGTGATTGATAGGGTAGTAATTCCCATCTGCACGAACTCCTAGATTTAAGATCAGTACCTCACTCATCTGTATGAAACCCTAGGATCAGATAAACCATTCAGCTTAGGTACCGAAAGGGCGTCAACTCCAACAGTTGACGTAACTAAGTCCCCGAACCCACTTCTCTGGTTTCCGCAGAATCGAATAGACCACTCCCAACTATTCGATAGGGTTTCCGATTGTACCCTCCGCAAAACGATTGGTGGCGACTCCTTGGCATGTACACGTATCACATGTCACTAGACCACACTAAAAGGTCTATCGCGTAGATCCAGCAGTTGCGATTTGGGTAATGGACCTTGGGAGAGGCCCGCGTCCGATCAAGCCAGCGATCGGGCGGCCCATTAACCCTTTCCGCTCATGCGGGGGAGGGTCGCGACAGACTGGCGACTCCACTGGGGACCTTCTAAACCAGAATCTCTGGTTACGAATTCTAGAAGACTTGAGCCGATTAAAAAGTTGTTTGGTTTATCTGACCTTGTTTTCTGCAGATGCTCTCGAAGGTGAGGTACATACACTAACCATTGTGTTAGATGTTTTTGCAGATTGGAGAAATACGGGGTGGAGTTGGGAATGTATGTTTATCTTACGCACATACTGAAGCGCTGTTTTGATACAAACTGCTGTGCATGACTTTGCATTGTGATGATCACGACACATCGCACACACTGGCGGTCAAACCCCGACTGCAACCACCCTTAGGTTACCTTAGATAGGGAAAGGATGCGAAAAGGATCTTGTGTTTGATGGCACTCGAGACTTTCGTATTCGTTCCCGCCTACCATTTGCATTGGCGATATCTAGCCCTCTTGGGTAGGTACCCTTGGGGAGGAATCTGCCTCATGTGGATCGTGGGAGCCTGAGCCGTAGGTTCCTCACCTGATTTTTTATTCTTTAGAGTATACCCACCTGTCTCATGCGCATGTCTATGGATGGTTGGTATACCTAAAACCACCCATTGATACAGGGGGCATTCCACATCCCCCAAAGTGTGGTTGGTAAGACATTTATCTCTAAACGTACTTTATTTCCTGCTCCATGATATGACTCATACATTGCATATATCCATATGCATTCGCATCATGAAGATTACTCAAGTGACTAATGAGAACAACAATGATTATGGGGTAGGATGTCGCTGTTCCCTAAGAGCTCGACGGAGTTGGTGACCTTCGAGTACTTGAGAAAAACAATGAGGTTCCTGGCAAGTTCGTGTTCTATGATTTGTACGGAACTATACGACTTGCCAGAAGCACGATAATTCATGCCCCGTGCCAGACGTACGGTTTTAATGGATTATCGAATGCCGGTTGCAACTGGTGTTGGACCGACGCCCCGTTTAGGGATGCCTACTTGCTGGTGCCGTGATGGGTACACTCGATACGCCGCTTGTAGTAGCCGTTGCCGAGAGTAAAGGAACGTAAACCGGTGCTACCAGTGAGACGCTGGATCGCACTGAGGTGTTGGATCACGTTATTGGGAGAGTCGGATCACGCCCTCTTTCGCGTAGATCCTCTCTAGTGCCGTGGGCACGATCACCGTTAATAAAAAGATTGAATACAATGTAAATTTGTGCATGGGTTAGTGTGAGCGCGTCCCGACTACGAAGTTTGGAATGGGACAAATGGAGTAGGAAGACGGCCGTTCATACTCGCTTGTGTTCGAGTTATGATTGTATTGTGTGCATTGTCCTCGTGAATATCATATGCATACTTGTGGATGTGATGCTGTGATTGAGTGACTGATTCACGTTGACTGCTGAGTCATGTCGAGCATTGCATTATGTATGGTTGGTAAGTGTGCATGTGGATGGTGGTTATATTGTTAACTGTGGATAAATGCTATATGTGCCTGTGTGATCTGTGAGCTTTGGTTAGGATGCCCTGGGCGAATCAGTTTCCTAACCGAGCTTAGGCTTGATTCACTGAGATTTATTCTCACCCCGTCGTGGGATAACATTTTCAGGTCCCTTCTGACGGAGCTTTGCGGATGCCAAGGATTGGCTGTTGGAGTAGTCTATTGAAATAAGTGGGAAGTTGACCTCGCTTGACCGAATGCCCTTTTTAGGTCTTGTCTAGTCGTCCCGAAGTATGGAGTTTTGTATGTACGTTCGTAGTGAATATGATATAGACTCATATGCTTATGATGGATGTTCTATGATTGTCATTTTTGTGAATGACGGTTGTGACTGCCTACTTTTCTATCCTTGTTTATTTACGCTGTCAAGGAGTTAGAACGTTTCCGCTTGCGTAAGTAATTGATAGGTCGATAGTGTGCCTGGGACGCTATCTCTATGACCTCATGGCGATTTGGTAAGGGATGTCGCGGGCTCGAGAGTCGGGGCATGACAAGATTGATCCGAAAAGTCCTTGTGATCGCAAGTCCAAGACCGTGACTCTCCAGTGCCTGCAGCCGCACGTAATGCCATGCCACTGGCAAAACCCGATGCTATCGTTCCATGAGTTGAGCACACCGAAAGAATCTACCGGTATGCTGGCCTTAAATGCAAGCATCGCGAGTCTATCTGTTTCATTGGTGGTGGAGGAGACTTGGTTAAAGCATAGTGCAAAAGCAATACCAAGAAGCAAGTGGCATGATCGAAACTCGGCTAAAGTGCTTAGGAGTTTCATAACCCAAAGCACAAGAAAGTGGGTAGATATGAAAGCAAAGGCAAGAAGAAACAAGAGGCGGGATCAATGCTAGTGGAAACTGTGAAGAGATCTAAAAGAAGGGGTCGATTTTTCCTGGACAGCTTGCGCTTTTCGTCTTTCTGTTTTTTTTTTCTTGTTTTTATGGGTCGTTCAGTGCTCTATAAAAAGAAGAAGAGAAGGAGTTTCTGCCGGTCAAACTGATTATGGCAAGGAAAAGAAAGACATTATCTTCTCGATGAAATGCAACTAGTGGCACTCTTTTCGTTTTAGGATAAAAGTAGTCATTATGGTGGATCAACTTTGTCCATTCAATCGGGATAAGTACACCAGGAGTACTATAGCTTTTATATGACTTATGAGTGCCATAACTTTTCTTTTTCGCATATTTAATGTCATAACTTTGAAAAATTAACCACTTAAGTGCCATTGACGATTTGCCTCGCTGGAAATCCTATGTGGACGCAGAAAAAGCTGGCGTGGCACTATAGGAATGATTTTTTCAATATTTTAATATACACGTGGATTTTTTCATAATTTTACTTATTTATTTTAATTTTTTTTCTTGATTTGTTCCTCCCTTGGCCAGTGAGGGTCACCAGCGACCTTCACCGACCTTGATTAAGTCCCCAGGGGCGAGGACCACCTCACCTATGGCCGGTGGGGCTGCGACGAGCCTCCCTCACCCCTGGGACTGCGGATCGTGGTCGGCGAGGGTCGCCGATGACCTTCGCCAGGCAAGGGGAAAATGCAACAAAAATCAAAAGAAAAAGAAAAATATCAAAATAGATAAAAAAAAAATAAGAAAAAATTCCAAAAAATATTAAAAATTAAAAAAATCCACCTGTCACTTAAAAATAGATAAAATAACAATAAAAAGTCCACTTAGGATGATTCATTAGAAGTGGCACTCAAGTGAATGATTTCCTCCGATGTGGCACTCAAGTGTACGTAGTACAAAAGTTATGACACTCCTAGTGAATCTATTTCCCATTCAATACTTTTGAACCGTAATTGGTTTCCTTGGAATTGTTTGACATGAACATTTTTTGCTATAGTTGGCCGATTTTGGTTATCATAACATAATTTGGCTAGCTTTTGCGAAGAAAATCTTATTGAATTAACCATTTGTAGAAAAAAAAATCATCAAAAAAGTCCTAAACCTATTGCGATTGCACCAATTCAGTCTTAAGCCTTTCTTTTTTGTTAATTTAGTTTTAAATCATTTGCAGTTGTGTCAATTCAGTTCCATCCGGTCAATTTTGACCGGCTGTCCGGCAACGAAATACCGACGACAAAGTTTAACCAATTATAACCCGCCACATCTTTTTATTGAAGATCTCACGGTTCTTATTCTCGTATTCAGCATACACAATTAATTAGCAATGACCTCATTATGAGAAGGTGTTGATTTTTCTGATCTTTTCAAGGACTCCTCTTTTCTATTCTTTTTTTCCGCAGACAAGTCAAGACAATGAGTTCCATTCAGTGGATGAGAAACTATCGACCGTCGACCGCCGTCGACCTTGACTGCACTGCCCATTCATTCTACGGATCATTTTTCATCGTCTTTGGCCGCATGTGCTGCGGGAGAACCGCTGTGATGTTCTCTGGCATGGTCCGATCACAATCCGCGTGGACCATCGGGGCCACCCACAGCTGTCAGTCATGGTCAACGCAAGTATTTCCCCGTACGTCGGGCTGGAAATTTACGAGAGGGCGGGCCGTCTGGATGCTCCCTTCAAGTCCAATTAGTGCGATGCCTACAGCCTACAAGTTGCATCAAGCGCAAAAAGCACCAGCGTTTTGCATCCATTCAACATTCATTACGCGAACGGGAATGAGTTGAATTATTCATCCCCGCTCTATTAGTGAACTCTCTTTTCGGGGAGTTTTCAGGTCACTAAATTGTCATCAATATTTTCATTACTCAATCCGGAATTGGAGATGCTCCTAATAAGCAACGGATGCCAAGTGCTTTGACATGATTCATAATGTGTATCTCAAGGAAATCGAGCAACTTCAGAATAGTTCTTGCAGCATACATAACATATCGTCTAAATTCTAACAAGTGTGCGTGTATTCAGGGATGGATGATGGACACATCTAGATGGCTTCCAAATGTTGACTTGAGGTCAACAATGCGCACAAAATGTTAGAAGTCCCCCACTTCGGAAAATAAACCGAAGACTGATGATCAAACCTGATTGATTAGTGGATTGTCATTGGTAAATATCACTAGACTAACAACAGTTTAATCAGCCAAAATCATTTCTTAGTTGATTCATACACTTGCTCATCAGTGAGAGACGACGCTGTGAGGCATGTATGTATCGATTAAAAACTAGTTATATTTCGATGTGAATACTCTCCAAGAGGAAAATTAACTTTCAGAAACTTTACTTTCAAACTTTCAAGTTCAATAACTTCTACATGTTAACGGTGTTGCAGAAGCAAGCGATCGAATAAGAAAATAGTTAAAATAAGAAAATGAACAAACATCAAATTTATGTGGTTCGGTCAGTGTGATCCATGTTCCCAAGGAGAGCAACACATGATTCCGCTATAGATCAAGCAATACAATGAATAATACAATTACACTCGAGTCAATTAAGCACTCTCAATATTTCCCAACCCCACCCACTTACACCAAACTACTTACTCTGTTTTTTTCCCTCATAATTTTCACCGGAAAAACCTCTCAATCTCACAAAAGAATTCACAAATTTCAATGGGCTTCAACACTCTCGGATTGCTTCAATGTGTAATTCATGAATAAGCAAGCTCTTGGATGCTCTTCATAACGAAGACACTTCTCATATATATCTCAGAGTTGGATTTAGAACAAGAAAACTACTCAAACTAGCTAACAACTTAAATAGAAAATCAAATCCAATTAGGAAAACTATTCAAATTAAAATTGTTTTCTTTTTGGGCTCAAACTCGAGACATTTCAACAAGTGATCACTATTATTTAGAGAAATAAGCTTGAGCATATTGGTAGCTAGTATTAAACGTTGATGTAGTTAGTCATTTCGACCTTTGAAAGTTGTTTATTTATGTGATTAAAGAATCTCCAGTTAAATAAGTGACTATCGATATTAAGTATTATGCAAAAGTCATTAGGTGCTTTCCAAACAAACTGATTTAATAAATTTACCAATATGCATGACACTAGCAGACTATATAAGTAGCAGTGCTTAAGAATTTATGATAATGCTACAAATGATTCTTAAACATTGGCCTAATGTGCAATGTCGTCCTTAAACTTTTAATTTATGCAATGTGGTCCTCTGAATTTTGCTTAATGTGCAATATTATCCCCATACTTTAATTTTTTCACTGTGGTCCATAAAAATATTGTCAAATATTCAATGTAGTCTAGGACTGCAAGAAAATATTAATTAGTTTAGGGATTACACTGAAAACTAAACTTCATTTGACGACACTGTATATTAGATAAAGAAATTATTTAAAAGTCCTAACCCTATTGCATTTGTGCCAATTCAGTCCTTAACCATTCAATTTGGCCAAATGTAGCTCTAAACCTTTTGATCCAAAATGCCTCGCATATATAAAAAAAAAAATCTCTTTAGACAATGATGCATAGCATTAATTGTTACGCAACATATACTTTGTTGGAGGTGGAGGAGACTTGGTTGAAGCACAGTGCAGGAGCAATACCAAGAAGCTAAGTGGCATGATTGAAACTCTGCAAGACCCATGCTTATGAGTTTCATGACTCAAAAAGCACAAGAAAGCTTGTAGATATGAAAGCAAAGGAAAGAAGAAACTAGAGGCGGGATCAATGCTAGTTGAAACTGTGAAGATATTTTTATAAGGGGGAGTCGTTTTTTTTTTTTTCTTTCTCTTTTTGGTTTTCTATTCTTCTTTTTGTTAGCATATTCAGTGCTTTACAAAAAGAAAAAGGAGAAAGAGTATCTATCGGTCAATGAAGAGGATCATCCAGTGCTTTATTTAATGCCAAAAGGAGAGATTATCTTCCCATTGAGAAATGCTAGTGGGTCTCTTTCTCTTTTGGGGAAAGTGGTCACTATAGTCACAATTCTCTCTCCGCTGATATTATGGAATTGAGTATTTTTCATATTGTAAAAATGAGTAATAAATTAATTGAAACAGTTAATGCGAAATTCTTACTTACATATAACGAGCCAAATAAAGTTTCATCTATATAATAATCTACCTTGTTGCACCACATCGCATAACATAGACACATGGGCCACGCCACATGAGGCAACCACATGAATTCGTGCGCAATTACCAAGACATCAGAAATTACACATCTTTTCATTAAAGATTTCACAGTTCTTATTCTTGTATGAATTAACATTAGTAATTATGTAATTAGTTATTACTCAGCACACGCAATTAGTTAGTAATAACTTCTTTATTAGAAGGCGCTAATTTTTCAGGCGCACTAGATTCTCACCAATGTCTGCGTTACTGAAGCCAACAATCGGGATGCTTCTAATAAGCAACGAATGACGAGTGCTCTAACGTAATTCAAACCATATATTTCAAGGTAATCGAGCAACTTCAAAGTAGTTCTTGCAGCATATCATATCATCATATGGAGATAATGGGAAGACATGTAAGGCATACTTGGCGTCCCCATTATTATAGCTCAGTGTTTGTCTCCAAGATGCTCCTATAAGCTTGATTAGTACAAAGATGTGGGAATATTGTTAGAGATAAGCCCTAAAGACGTGTAAGGCATACTTGGCGCTCCTATTATTATAGCTCAGCGTTTGTCTCTATTTTAGTGCTCGTCAGATCGCGAAAGCATAGCGTGTAATTGCACAAAAAGTAGTTAGAATTTCGTACTTTAAGCCTCAGTGTGTCTAATGCGTGGGAAATTTCGATCCTCAGAGACCTTAAAAGGATCTTACAGTGTGATATCGATTCTGACGAAACGATCGAAACTAAACCAGGCCGATTGTGTCCGGTTCCCAAAATATCAATCTTACTATTGGGTTAGGACAAACTAATGATGTTGGAAGTTATGGGCTGCATATGGTTCGATGTGTTTTCCAGTGCTTATAATTTGTTATTGGAAGCTATGCAGCTTCTGCGTCAGTGACCGACTTTGTGTTTGTTTATCTCTCCGTGTTAGCATAATTTTCTTAACTGATCGACCTTTGGTTCCTTCATTTAGAGTTCTTACTTTTAGAGAATGGATGTTGCGCTGAGTTTCATAGCTTTGCGGATGTACTGGGATGTTTTCGTCCAAGCTAATCCTCATGCATGGTTAAAATCTAAGTGGCCTTGTTTCATGCAGAGTTTCCAGAAACTCGGAATTAGCCAATTTGCTGCTTTAGGCAAACCCTTTTTCAGCGGCTTCCCGAGAAGTTCGATCCGTTCATCTTAGGACGGTTCCAATCCTTGTATTCTTAATGGATGAGATAAATTCATGGTGCGTGCTATTTTTTTTTTTTTTTTATAACAACAACGGGTTCTTACATTTAGATATAGTCATGTTGGCAGATTTCACTGGTGATATGAATCAGCCTTTTTACATTATGCTTGGCCAACTCATTTGTTTCACTGGTTGTTTGTGACTTGAGAGCTTTTAGTAATTATAGTTGAATGGATAACTTAGCTCTCATTTTCATCGTAAATTTAATGCAGAGTTGCCAATTACGACCACCGAGCCAAACCCGACATCGATGTTTCTTGATGATTGATGAAGTCAGAGGTCGGCACAAGTAATTTTACCAATATGCAGCATCAATTTTCTGAATGTTCATTTTCTAAACTAGTGTTGGAGGAGGGGGAGGGGGGGTGAGTTGGCGGTGGTTGGAGGTTTTAGTTTGTTCTGGTTTGGCAACAGTTGAAATGTTGTCGATTCTTGTTTTCTTTGTGGGTTATGATCGAGAGAGTGAGATGGGGTCGAGGATGAGATATTCGCGCTTTAGATGCATTGCTTGATTTTCAGTGGACAGTGCTTAGTTTTCAATGGACATATCATAGTCTAATGCATGATTTTTTTTTGTTAAATAGTTTTGTGGGTGCATACTCGCAATAGCGCTTACTGCTTGCTTGTTTCCTCTGAAGAAATTAAAAAATATACGGTAAGTTGATAGCATTTTTAAAGTTGGTTTGAACCATTTCTTGCAGAAACTGCTGCGAGCTGCTGGATTGTTTGCAGGGTCTGTTTTCGTGATGCAGCAGTATGACGACCTTATGGCCGTGTGCTGATCAAAAGAAGTCAATGTGCTTGCGGAGCCATATCACATCTCGGATTTGATGAAATATGATGAATTGATGTCTGGTTGAAGCTCATTCTGTTGGCAACATCTCTCACTCAGAATGTTAGAAGCTTTCCATTCAGAATTCTTGAAGCAATTTTTAGATACTGGCAAAGAGAGATATCTTCATGCTATAGCTGACTATTTTTATGATTGTGATTGATCCTTACTGGTATCTTATTTGAATGAACAATTGGCTAGTATTCAGTGGCAGTTCAGTGGATCGGTTGTTTGTTGATTAAAAAAATTGAGTACGAAGGGCAAAAGGGGACTAAAACAAACAATATTTTCTGAGGGGCTTTGAATGCCACTCTTGTTTGACATTCTCAGTGATCCAGACATTGGATATGTTCAGTTAATTTTTTTTTTTTTTTTTGGTATGGCATGTTCATTTGATTCACATTAGCAATAGAAGCAACTCGGTTATCTTTGTAATTTCTATGGCAAATTAGACGGCGATACTTGGATCTTTTAGATCATTGCCATCATCAAACTTCCTAGGGGTTTATTACCTTCTCATTTCATGACAAAAGCATACTAATGTCAATCTCTCACAAATTTCGCAAGCATCAATGTGAATTTCTCTGAACACATGTGCGTTAAGCATTTATTCGTCTTCAAGTAGAGTCTGGCAATCGAGCAGAAGAATATGGAAGTAATATCTGAACCGGATTTTGGTTGCAATGGACTGAATTTTGCCCACCTGCCTTATAATTTTCGGTGATGTTGCATAATCTTTGACAATCTGCATTACAAAGAGAGGGTGATTTTGGGGCATCCGAAAAAAAAAATGAAAAAGGGAGAGGCCACCGACTTGAATCGACCCGAGCATCTTGCACGTACATAATTTGGGTATCGGGTCCGGGCCGAGTTTGGCGTTGTTTAGTTCGGGTCTAGATGAGACCCGGCCCATTGACACCCCTAGCTGATGTCAAAAGGGAATCGCAAAATGCGGCCCCAAGTCCGAGCGCACCGACAAGTGACAACCGAGGAGGTGAAAATAGGTTCTGCAATGCAAGTCCAGCCAGTTAATAGATGAATAGCAGACTCGGTACTCTTCGGTTGCTCTTCAGAACGGCGCGCTACTTTTCAATCACCACACTGCAACCCTTTTCCACAGATTTGCCGGTTTGCTAATAAGAGATTACAGAAAATTCAGTTTAACCTTTTGTTTAGCCACCCTAATGTTCCTGTCACCTGATCGACACTAAGGTTCAGCCGTCCTTTTCTTTGTTTTTTTGTGCATTTTCTTCCAGGATAATCACCTGTCGAAGGTGGAGAGAAGCTGCTTCCGAAAGGACGTGTCCATTCGGAACGAAGAGAGACAGTATTCAGTAGTGATGATGATGAAATATTGGCAGCGATCGTCTCCTAACGGTAATATAAATAGGGGGAAGACATGTACTCTGTTCATAATTTCTCCACGTGATTAAAAACTTCCGTATGGAAAGATTACTTAAGCATTTAGACGGTACTCAGTGATGCAATTAAAGTGTTGCTCTGGCCAAAGAGAATCGTACTAAGTCAGACTTTTACCACAGTAACCTTTCACCATGAAAAGTAACTTTACTTCCAAGCTCTTCAAATTCAAGTAACTTCTCCATGCTAATAATCACTGCGTATTTAGAGGAAGTAAGTTTAAACATATTGGTGATTAGTAACTTCCTGATGTAGTTTGTAATCTCTACCTTTAAATGTTGCTTATTCATGTGATTAATGAATTCCCTCGTAAAACAAGTGGATATCGATATATCTATTACGAGTTTTATGCATATGTCGTTAAGTTTTCTTCCATAGAAAAAGCGAGCTTGTAACTTTCAGAATGCGAAAATAAAAGCAAAGACAGTAGTAAACTTCAGAAATATACGTGCTGAATAATTTGCACTTGCACCCCTTGAAAAATCCAATGCACTCAAGTTACACTGTTCTACCACAGCATTCCTGGATGATTCCTACTACGCACATCCACAGATGATACGTGTTCTCGAATTATGCATGCTAGAATGCTGAATCAAGATGCTATACATCCTTAGAAACTCACTATAGCGACCGTATCATCTATAGCTGACTAAACATAGTTTTAAGAACGAAGATTGATTCCTGACATTGGATAAGTTCGAAACAAAGCGTTTCGGAAAACAACTTTCGCCCTAATGCCTTGCATTTCCCAAAAGACATTCCTCCAAAGCTGAACCAAACACACCCAAAGCAACGGCAAGCCATTCTAAGTCAATCTGCAGAAACCAAGCTTTCTTTTTTAATATGATTTCGAATGTGCAATCGTTTGCAATTCCTCTTCATGAGCATCATACCAATGAAAAGAACAAAAGAAACAAGCGAGGCAATTTATATTGGATTCAATTTATAATGCAATGGCAACAAGCAGAATTCTAAGTAAAGCAACAGTACTCAAGAATGTGTGTGCACCATAGGCCTCGTGCTAGTTTAGTTATGTATAGATACATAATGAGAATAGTGATCAACTATCACTGAGGAAAACAGAAGGATCGATCCTCTTCAGTTATAGATTTTACCTGTCGACTTCCGTTTGCTTAAACAAACCGAATGGTATAACAGCTAAACCTAAGCTTGAGGTAGTTCATCTTCTCCATGTAAACCCAACGCAAAGAGTTTCTCCCTAATCTGATACAGCTGATTTGCAATTCCGCTGATGCTCATCCGTCTTCCAGGTGCACTATACGAACAAGCAACTCCAATATTGTACACCATAACCAAACACTCTTGAAATAGGCCATCGCTTTCTAAAAGCCAATGTTGGGGTCTACGGAGGCCTAAATGGCTCTCTCTTTCTTGAAGCAGAACGTTGTCTGTAATCTCGAGTACTCCTTCAGGCAAAGATTTTGCAACAAAACTATGAAGAGTCAAATCATCTTTGAATGTGTCATTGGTGGGACTCAACCCTGTGAACATCTCCAGTAAGAGAATGCCGTAGCTGTAGACGTCCCCTTCTCTTGAAACCTCGCATCCCTGTGCATATTCTGCCACACATTCAGATCATAGTGCAGGTTAAATTGGAGTGTGGATCTTCAAATGAGAATGTAATGTGCCCAAAGAAAAGAAGAGTTATCATTAGCTCCTAAACTTCACACAGGAAGAGAGAGAGAGAGAGAGAGAGAGAGAGAGATTACCTGGCGGAGCGTAACCAACTGTACCTCTAAGACCCATAGAGCTCATCTGATTAACTACAGTATCAACGGACGATCCAAAAAGGAATTTTGCCAATCCAAAGTCGCCAACATGTGCGACCATATCCGTGTCTAAGAGGATATTACTTGGTTTTAGGTCACAATGAACAATGGGGATGTGGCAGTGATGATGAAGATAATCTAGTGCAGAAGCAACATCACTAGCTATATTTATCCTCTTAATGAAATTCAGCTTTTTTGGGAGCTCATTTCCATCAGATGTTGCGTTTGGGTGTAGCCATCCTTCTAGGCTTCCATTGTCCATGAATTCACAGACTAAGGCCTTAAAATCATTTCCTTGATAATCACTACCCGAGCAAACTGTAAGTATCTTCAAGAGATTTCGATGTCTGATGTTCTTTAATGCCTCGCACTCCACTATGAAGCTCTTCAGAGCACCATAGTGGTCTAAACGAAGCACCTTCACAGCAACAACAATACCATTGTCCTCGAGTATCCCTCTATAAACAGAACCAAAGCTTCCAACACCTATCAAATTCGTTGAAGAAAAACCATTTGTTGCTTTTATGAGTGCTCCATACGACACATTCGGGCGTGAATCATTTATCGAACACGAAGCTGGTTCATTTACTTTTTTCTTTAACCGACAAAGATATATAAAAGTTAGAATAAGGGCTATTCCAATAACTCCAAAAATAATGGAAGCAGACAATATTACTATATTTTTCTTTCTGCTCTTGGAGCTTTTGGAGGTGCAGCTGGGGAGGTGAAATTCCGGTAGTCCACCGCAGAGCTCATTGTTCCCAATAATGGAAGTACCAGTAACATTCTTAAAGACTCCTTCATGTGGTAGCATGCCTCCAAACTTATTGTACGATAAATTCAAAAGTTTCAAGGAGCTAAATGCTGCTAAAAATTCTGGAATATGACCTAACAAATTATTGCGTGAAAGATCTAGCTCTTCGATGCCTCCTAACGATCTGATTGATTGAGGAATGGACCCGTGGAAGAAGTTGCCCCCCATCCTGAGTGATGTCAATGAAGTGCAACGACCTAAACTACTAGGGATTTCACCTTCCAACCAATTGTTTGAGATGTCCAAAATAGTCAAAACTCTCAAGTTGCCAACATCTGTGGGTAGAACACCTTTTAGATGATTACGAGACAAGTCCAGAACAATCGCTAATGATGAGAGACCTATAATCTGTGGAGGTATGGCTCCACTCAGATTGTTGTTAGACAGATCAAGCGCATCGAGAGATTGGCAGTTTGATAGATGTGAAGGAATTTGCCCATGAAAGTTGTTGCTCCCAAGAAATAGTTGAATTAACTTGGTTAGATTTCCCAAGGAAGACGGGATAGTCCCTCCCAAGTTGTTATAACTTAATTGCAGAAGCCCTAAATCTTGTAGAGCCCCCAAGTTTGAGGGGATAACACCTGAAAATTGGTTATCTCTCATATCCAATACTTCCAGATTGATCAAATTCCCGATTTCTTCTGGAATCTCACCAGATATTTGATTCTCGCTGAAACTAAATATTATGAGGGTGGTGGATAAACTACCGATGCATTTAGGTAACACCCAACCAAAATTGCTACCCCCACCAACTAGGATCTCCAATTTGGTGCTATTAGTTAAGGAGCAAAGGAAGCTCAAGTCATCGGGTTTTCCACTTCCAAGCTGATTACCACCGATTAGAAACCAACGAAGCTTATACAAATTTTCCAGGGAAGGAACTTTTCCGGAAAATCTGTTTAAACTAAGTTGAAGCACGTCTAGCTTTGTGCAATTCAATATTGACGGTGGAATGGGCCCCTCAAGTTGGTTCCCTCTAACGCTAAAAAACGTAAGATCTGGGAGTTTGAGGCCTATGCCAGCAGGTAAAGTCCCTTGTATCTGGTTGGTTCCCGCATCAAACGCAACGAGCGAAGAGAGATTGAGTAACGAAGATGGAATTGTACCTGACAATCTGTTTGGTTCAAAACCAAGCCCTTGCAATTTTGTCAGGTGGCCTAGAACTTGGGGAATGCTCCCGCCCAAGTTGTTTCCGGTTAAAAAAATGAACTCCAATGAAGATAAGTTCCCAATGGAGGAAGGCACACTCCCGGTTAGATTGTTCCAACCCAAATCGAACGCTTCTAGCTTCGGCATTGGGCCGAGCTCTCCAGGAATTTCTCCAGTTAGTTTGTTAAACCGAAGCAAGAAGGCAACCAGGTATGAGCAACCCGATATGTTTTTGGGAATTTCGCCAACCAATGAATTGTTGTTCAATTGTAGGATACGCAGGCGGTGCAACTGGCCGAGTTGTGGAGGGATTTCTCGATTGAAGCTATTGTTTTGTAGCAAAATCTCCCTTAAGAAGCTGAGGTTTCCAATATGAGGAGAGATTGATCCGGAGAGTCCTTGTGATTGAAGGTCCAAGACAGTGACCCTTTGGTGCCTTCGGCCGCATGTAATGCCATGCCACTGGCAAAACCCGATGCTATTGTTCCATGAGTTGAGCATACCGAAAGGATCTACCTGTATGCCGGCCTTAAATGCGAGGAGCGCAAGCTTGTCTGTTTCATTGGTGGAGGTGGTGGAGACTCTGTCAAAGCACAGTACAAGAACAATACCAAGAAGCAAGTGGCTTGATCGAAACTCTGCAAGACTCATGCTTACGAGTAGTTTCGTGACTCAAAGCGCAAGAAAACGTGGTAGATATGATAGCAAAGATGAGACGAAACACGAGACGGGATCAATGCTAGAGGAAACTGTGAAGAGATCTAAAAGAAGTGGTCGATTTTTCTTGGACAACTTGCGCTTTTCGTGTGTTTTTGTTTTTCGTTCTTGTTTGTATTCCGTGCTCTATAAAAAGAAGAAGAGAAAGAGTTTCTTCCAGTCAAACTGCTTATGGCGAGGAAAAGACAGATTATCTTTCCCATTGAAATGCAAATAATACTGGAACTCTTTTTCTTTTTAGGAAAAATAGTAGTCATTATGGTCGATGAACTTTGTCCATTCGATACTTTTGAACCGTAATTGGTTTCCATATAATCGTTTGAAATGAAAATTTGTTGCTATACTCGGGGGATTTTGGTTATAATGGCATTAATTGAAGTAACTTTTGCCATCTTATTGAATTAACTACTTCTGAGAAAATTACCAAAAAAATCCTAAACATTTTGTAATTGCGCCAATTTAGTGTCAAACCTTTATTTTTTATTGATTCAGTTCTAAACCTTTTGCAGTTATGTCAATTCAGTCCATCCAACCAATTTTGGCCGACCGGCGCTGACGTGAACGTCGCCCATCCGATGATAAAATATTTTAACTGGTGACAATGTTTAGCCAATGGTAACTTGCCAAGTGGCGCCACATCACAGTCATGAGAAACTACACATCTTTTTACTAAAGATCTCACGGTTCTTATTCTTGTATATTTGTCGACACAAGTAATTACGTAATTACTTAATCCATACTATTCAGCATACACAATCAATTAGTACTAACCTCATTACAAGAGGGTGTTGATTTTGCAGGTCTTTTGAAGATCTCACGGTTCTTTTCTCTCCATTTTTCGTACAATGAGTGCCATTCACTGGATGAACAACCATCAACCCTCGACCGTCGTCGACCTTGACTGCACTGCCCATTCATTAAAGTTGTACACACATCTGCGTGCATTTCGGGATGATATTCTTGTCTTGGCACGGTCCGATCACAATCCGCTTGGACCGCCGAGGCCAGCCACAGCTGTCGGTCACGTGGGTTTCCCGCGGATCCCGCAAATTTCAATGCTGTGATTGTACGTGGTCCATGGTCAATGCAAGTATTTCCCCATAGGCCGGGCTGGAAATTTACGAGAGGGCGGGCCGTTGGGACGTTTCCTTCAAGTCAATCGGTGCAATGCCCACACAGTGTTCGGATGCATGTGTGAGTGATATTAGAGAAGTTTTACATTAGAGAATTAATGTGATGTGGAGCAATTAATATATCCAAGTTGACTCATAACTCATTGGCTTGAGTTTTTTAGTGAAAGTGGGTCCGACCGGATATATTGATGGGCTTGGACTTGGGTCCTCTCTTGCGGATCTCTCCTAGTGAATGTATCGGATTTCTACTGCGTGCTCCCAACAAATAGTATTAGAGCCGATTGTTGATTAGTGAGCCTCCAATCTGTTCCGGTGAATATCTGAAGAAAAAAAAAATTATATTCGACGCATGTTTCTGATAGAAATTGCCATCATAGTGTTGGAAATTTACGCCCATTAAGGGCTAAATTAATTAATTGCTATAATTATGATAACTAAATTCCGGTCAAACTGCTTTTGGCAAGGAAAAGGAAGAGATTATCTTCCCAATGAAATGCAACTAGTGGCACTCTTTTTCATTTTAGGAAAAAAGTAGTCATTATGGTGGATTTGTCCATTCAATCGAGATAAGTACATCTGCCATAACTTTTTTTTTTCTTACTCGAGGGTCATAACTTTGAAAAATCAACATATGTAGCACCGACACGACACGGGACACGACACGACACGACACGACATGATATGCCGATACGTGCTTTCTTAAAAAATAAAAAATTCTGACACGTTAGGACACGTTGTATATTAAATAAATATTTTTATACATGCATAATAATTTATCATTTTTATGATTCAACAATAAAAATATTTTTTTTACATCCTAATATGTTATCCAAAAGGATTATTTTGATGTTAAAGTTCCACATTTTATAAGAGAAAATCTCCAATAGTTATTCCTTCTTCCCAAAATAAAAGTTTAAGCTTTCCAATTTTTATCACTTACAATGGTAACTTATGCTTATTTAAAAAGTATTTTCTCTATCCTCAATCTTCGTAGCTTCTTCTCACCTCCCCCTCTCTTTCCCTCTATCAAGCAACAGTAGTACACCGTTCTTTTTCTCTTTCTTTCTGTGTGCAGTGTCCATTTCCATGATCGAACACAAAAGGCAGCGCCTTCCTCCCATGACGAAAGCCTCGCATGAACCCTAAGAAGGCCTCCGTCAAAGACCCATCTCTGTTTTCCTTCACTTTCTCGCTGGTTTCCGGCAAGGCATCCGGGGGAGACGAGTCTTGACCGAGCAGAGAGCAGCCCGCGAGAGAGAGGAGAGCCGCGATAGAACCGAGAGAGCAAGAGGTAGAGAACGCGAGAGAGAATAGGTCAGAAAAATTTCGATTTTGACTCACCTTACACAGGACACGCGAGTCCGTTCAGTTGACCAAGTGTTGGAACTCGGACAAGTGTTGACCGCGTGTCCGGATGTGTCCAGGCGTGTCGGACACGTGTCAGTGTCCGACACGCGAAAATCCCCCTAAAATGCGAGTCCGTGCTACATAGAAATCAACCACTTAAGTGCCATTGACAATTTGCCTCGTTGGAAATCCTATGTGTACGCCGAAAAAGCTAACGTGACACTATATGAATGACTTTTTTAATATTTTAATGTACACGTGGATTTTTTCATAATTTTTTATTTATTTTGAAACTTTTTTTTTTGTTTTTTCTTTGTTTGTTCCTCCCTTGGCTGGTGAGGGTCACCGGTGACCTTCGCTAGCCATGACTGAGTCTCCAAGGGCGAAGGCCGCCACACCCATGGCTAGTGGGACCGCAACGGGCCTCCCTCGCCCCTGGGACAGCCTATCGTGGCCCTTGCCAGGCAAGGGCCGCCGATGACCCTAGCCAGGCAAAGGAGAAAATGCAACAAAAATCAAAAGAAAAGAAAAATATCAAAATAAATAAGAAAATAAGAAATAATTCAAAAAATATTAAAAAATTTAAAAAAAATCCACATGTCACTTAAAAATAAATAAAATAACAATAAAAAAAGTCCACTTAGGATGATTCGTTAGAAGTGGCACTCAAGTGAATGATTTCCTCCGATGTGGCACTCAAATTAGTGAAAAAGAATTATGGCACTCAAGTGAACCTAGTACAAAATTGATTGCACTTCTTGCGAATTTATTTCCCATTCAATACTTTTGAACCGTAATTGGTTTCCTTGGAATTGTTTGACATGAACATTTTCTGCTATAGTTGGCGGATTTTGGTTATTATAACATAATTTGGCTAGCTTTTGCGAAGAAAATCTTATTGAATTAACCATTTCTAGAAAAAAAAAATTATTGAAAGAGTCTTAAACCAATCGCGATTGCATCAATTCAGTCTCAACCTTTCTTTTTTGTTAATTCAGTACAAAATCATTTGCAGTTATGTCAATTCAGTTCCATCCGGCCAATCTTGGCCGGCCGTCCGACAACGAAATACTGACGACAAAGTTTAACCAATTATAACCCGCCACATCTTTTTATTGAAGATCTCACAGTTTTTATTCTCGTATTCAGTATACGCAATAAATTAGCAATGACCTCATTATGAGAAGGTGTTGATTTTTCTGATCTTTTCAAGGACTCCTCTTTTCTATTCTTTTGTTTCGCAGTCAAGTCAAGACAATGAGTGCCGTTCAGTGGATGAGAAACTATCGACCATCGACCGTCGTCGACCTTGACTGCACTGCCCATTCATTCTACGGACCATAATTCATCGTCTTTGGCCGCATGTGCTGCGGGAGAACCGCTGTGATGTTCTCTTGGCATGGTCCGATCACAATCCATGGTCCACGCAAGTATTTCCCCGTACGTCGGGCTGGAATTTTACGAGAGGGCGGGCCGTCGGGATGTTCCCTTCAAGTCCAATCAGTGCGATGCCTACAGTCTACACATTCAAATTCAAAGTGGAGTCTACTGTGTGAAGGGGCCATTGCATCGAGTACTTCCCTTCAAGTCCAGTCAGTGCAATGCCTACACGTATCGCATTCAAAGTGGAGTCTACTTTGTGAAAGGGCAGTTGCATCAAGCGCAAAAAGCACGAGCGTTTTGTATCCATTCAACATTCATTACGCGAATGTGAATGAGTTGAATTATTTATCCCTGCTCTATTAGTGAACTCTCTTTTCGGGGAGTTTTCAGGTCACTAAATTGTCATCAATATTTGCATTACTCAATCCGAAATTCAAGATGCTCCTAATAAGTAACGGATGCCAAGTGCTTTGACATGATTCACAATGTGTATCTCAAGGAAATCGAGCAACTTCAGAATAGTTCTTGCAGCATAACATATCGTCTGAATTCTAACTAGTGTGCGTGTCTTCAGGGATGGATGATGGACACGTCTAGATGGTTTCCAAATGTTTTCTTGAAGTCAACAATGCGCACAAAACGTTAGAAGTCCCCCACTTTGGAAAATAAACCGAAGACCGATGATCGAACCTGATTGATTAGTGGCCATTGTCATTGGTAAATATCACTAGACTAACAACAGTTTAATCAGTCAAAATCATTTCTTAGTTGATTCATAAACTTGCTCATCAGTAAGAGACGACGCTGTGAGGCGTGTATGTGTCGATTAAAAACTAGTTATATTTCGATGTGAATACTCTCTAAAAGGAAAATTAACTTTCAGAAACTTTACTTTCAAACTTTCAAATTCAGTAACTTCTCCATGTTAACGGTGTTGCAGAAACAAGTGATCGAATAAGAAAATAGTTAAAATAAGAAAATGAACGAACATCAAATTTATGTGGTTCGGTCAGTGTGACCCATGTTCCCAAGGAGAGCAACATGTGATTCCGCTATAGATCAAGCGACACAATGGATAATATAATTACACTCGAGTCAATTAAGTACTCTCAATATTTCCCAACCCCACCCACTTACACCAAATAACTTACTCTATTTTTGCCCTCATAGTTTTCATCGGAAAAACCTCTCAATCTCACAAAAAAATTCACAAATTTCAATGGGCTTCAACACTCTCGGATTGCTTCAAGGTGTAATTCATTAATAAGCAAGCTCTTGGATGCTCTTCATAATGAAGACACTTTTCATATATATCTCACAGTTGGATTTAGAACAAGAAACCTACTCAAACTAGCTAAAACTATTCAAATTGGAAAAGTTTTCTTTTCGGGCTCAAACTTGAGACATATTTCAACAAGTGGTCGCTATCATTTAGAGAAATAACTTGAGCATATTGGTAGCTAGTATTAAATGTTGATGTAGTTAGTAATTTTGACCTTTGAAAGTTGTTTATTTACGTGATTAAAGAATCTCTAGTTAAATAAGTGACTATCGATATTAAGTATAATGCAAAAGTCATTAGGTTCTTTCCAAACAAACTGATTTAATAAATTTACCAATATGCATGACATTAGCAGACTATATAAGTAGCAATGCTTAAGAATTTATGATAACAGTATAAATGATTCTTGAACATTGGCCAAATGTGCGATGTCGTCCTTAAACTTTTAATTTATGCAACGTGGTCTCCTGAATTTTGCCTAATGTGCAATGTTGTCCCTAGACTTTAATTTTTTCAATGTGATCCATAAAATATTGGCAAATATACAACGTAGTCTAGGACTACAAGAAAAAATTAATCGGTTCGGGGATTACATTGAAAACCGAAGTTCATTTGACGACATTGTACATTAGATAAAGAAATTATTTAAAAAGTCCTAAACATACTCCATTTGTGCCAATTCAGTCATAAACACTTCAATTCGGCCAAATGTAGCTCTAAACCTTTTGATTATTTGCCAAATTAGTTGTAACCCTTTCAATTGTGCCAATTTAGTTCTAAACCTTTTGATGGTTTGTCAATTTAGTCTTTTGGCTAATTTTGGAGGAAACAACTGACGTGGCGATCCAGTCAGCACCGGTTGTCCTACGTAGCACGGTTGACACTGATATGTATGATTTTTGTAATGATGAAAACAAATCGAAATTTTTCCTTTTTTCATTTCTCTTTGTTCTTTTTCCCTTATTTTCCGCTGCGGTTGCCAGCCTCGGCGATCCGACAGAGGTTGCTGACTGTTGGCGAGGGCGAGGGCAATGACGACCAGTCGCTGACTGCAGGCAAGTCACGATAATGAGTACCATTCGGTGAATGAGAAACAAATCAACCGTCGATCGTTGACCTTGACTGCACTGCCCCCTTCGTTAAGTTGCACTTCTGTTCATTTACTCTGGAAGAGACTTTTTATCTAGCCATATGCTGCGGGAGAGCCGCGCGGTGATGTCGCTGGGTGTATTTCGGGATGAAATTCTTGCCTTGGCCACAGTCCGATCACGATCCGTGTGGATCGGAGCCAATCGCGACTGTCGGTCACGTGTGTTTCACCCAGATTCCGCAAATTTCAACGGCTGTGATTGCATTTTGTCTGTGATCCGTGGTCCGCACAAGCATTTCCCTGTACGTCGGGGCTGGAAATTTAACGAGATGGCGGGAGGTCGTGACGTTTCCTTCAAGTCAATCAGTGCAATGCCCACACCCACTACTTCATAGGAAGCTCAAATGGTCGGGATTTGGATGCTTCCAGTCAATACTAAGAAAGGCTTTGCTAGCATAACAGCATTTAAGTGAAAGTATGTACGCCATAAAATTCTTGAAGGAATGGACCCCAAAACAATTTTTATAATTGTTATTTATTCTTTTTTTTTGTAACCAAAAACAGGCCGTCAATCTTACATTCACCCAAATATTATTACATAATCAAGTTTCTGCTAAAAAAAAAAGTCACGTAAACTACGTAAAAATTAAACCACCCATGAGATACGGTCTTGCAAAATGAAACTCTTGCTCCATTCACGGAGCACAAAAGAAAGAGAAGAAAACTGGGAGAACGAGAGGCAGAGGCAGAATCCTCGCGTTGAGAAGTTGTTATATGCCATCAATCTAAGCAGCAATCTTTACAATGGATCCAAAAAAAGAAAAAAAAAATCTCTTTAGACAATGATGCAAAGCATTAATTGTTACGCAACATATACTTGTTGGAGGTGGAGGAGCCTTTGTTGAAGCACAGTGCAGGAGCAATACCAGGAAGCCAAGTGGCATGATTGAAACTCTGCAAGACTCATGCTTATGAGTTTCATGACTCAAAAGCACAAGAAAGCAGGTAGATATGAAAGCAAAGGAAAGAAGAAACAAGAATTACACATCTTTTCATTAAAGATTTCACAGTTCTTAATTATTCTTGTATGAATTAACATTAGTAATTAAGTAATTACTTATTATTCAGCACACACAATTAGTTAGTAATAACTTCTTTATAAGAAGGTGTTAATTTTTCAGGGGCACTAGATTCTCACCAATATTTGTGTTACTCAAGCCAACCATCGGGATGCTTCCTAATAAGCAACGAACGGCAAGTGCTCTAACGTAATTCAAACCATATATTTCAAGGTAATCGAGCAACTTCAAAGTAGTTCTCGCAGCATATCATATCATCATTTGGAGATAATGGGAAGACATGTAAGGCATACTTGGCATCCCTCTTATTATAGCTCAGTGTTTGTCTCCAAGATGCTCCTATAAGCTTGATTAGTACAAAGATGTGGGAACACATAGCACAGCTTCTTTGACTTGTGGCTATCCGTGTGCGTGTATCAATGGGTTGGATGATGGGTCCATCTAGAGGGCTTTCCAGATGTTGACTTGAAGTCAACAAATGCCCACAAAATGTTTTTTTTTTTTTTTGTGCCTAGGATCCGCCGGTCGGCCCCGAGAGCAACACAACACAGCGACTATACCTGGGGGGAGCTAGCCCAGCAGCTAGGGCCCCCCACTTAAGTAAACGAAACGTAGATTGGGACATTCGAACTCGCGTTCTTTTAGACGCACGAGCACGGCTCAACCAACCACGCCATGCGCGCGTGGGTATGCCCATAAAATGTTGAACTCCCCTAATTTGGAAAATCATCTGAAGACTGATGATGATCAAGTGTGATTGATTTAGTGGTCATTGTCATTGAATAAATATCTCTTAACTAACAACAGCTTAATCAGTCAAAATTATTTCATAGTTAATTGATAAACCTGCTCATCAGTCGGAGACAACATTGTGAGGCACATGAATGTATGGATTAAATACTAGTCAAATTTCAATGTGAATAGCAACTCTTCAACAGGAAAATTAACTTTCGCTCACTAATAGTTGATAATTTCTCGATGTGATTAATGACTTTTATATGACACTTAGGTAAGTGATTATACTAAGTGGCGAACTCAAAGTGCCGCTCTCCCGAAAAAGAATTATACTAAGCCAGTCTTTTTAATGTAGTAACTTCTCGTCATTATACTAAGCCAGTCTTTTTAATGTTGTAACTTCTCATCATTAATATAATGACTAGTATTTTTGTCAAGATGAAAAGTAACTTCACTTTCAAACTTTTTAAATTCAGTAACTTCTCCACACTAATTACGTTGCGTAAATAATGGATCGAAATAATAAAATAAATAGAAAAAGAAAAAAGTCAAACATTAAGGTGCGTTCATTTCACGAAAAATGAGCAGTTTTGAAAATATTTTTCGAAAGATGATTGCTTATATCGTTTAAAAAATTAATCAACGGAAAATATTTTCATCATCGATAACAATCTGTGCCTAATTATTTTGGTGGGCAATGAAAAAAAAAATCATTCATTTATTTTTTTAAGCGATATAAGCAATTAATTATTTTTTGAAAAATATTTTTCAAATCGCCCATTTTCCGTGAAACAAGCACATCCTTACATTTATGTGGTTTAGGTTGTGTGACCCATGTTTTCGGGGAGAGGAGCACATGATTTCGCTATAGAAAGCGATACCATGAAGAATAAAATGACACTCAAGTCACCTAAGCACTCTTGGTTTTTCCCAGACCCACTTACCCCCAGTATCTTATTCTGTCTTTAATCCTCATAATTCCCAACGTAAAACCTCTCAATCTCACAAAAAAAAAAAAAACAAATCCACAAACTTCAATGGGCTTCAACATTGTCGGATTGCGTCAGGGCGTAATTTATGAAGATGCAGCTTCTTGGATGCTCTTCACAACGAAAACACTTTTTATATATAGCCAAAAGTTGGATTCAAACCAGGAAGCCTACTCGAACTAGCTAACCCATTTATATAGACAATCAACTCCAATTAGGAAAACTATTCAAATTACTACTGAACTTGAGACACATTTCAATAAATGGTCACTACTATGTAGAAAATTAAGTTTGAGCATGTTGGTAGCTGGTAATTTCTTGATGTAGTTAGTAATTTCTACCTTTGGTTCCTTATTTATGTGATTTTTGGGCGTTATTCAAGACTGATTCCCTCCTCACTCGCTAAAAGGGTTTGACTCCCATGCTCTGTAAAGCAAAAGTTAGAGATAAGAAAGACCCCCCAAAAAAAAAGTTCCTTATTTATGTGATTGAGGAATCCCCAATTAATAAATTGACTATACGTATAATAAGTTTTATGCATACGCCATTAGGTGCTTTAAAAAAAGGTGATTTAATAACTTCACCAAAATGCATGACAGTAAACTATATAAATATAAATATTTGCACACAAAAAAAACTATATAAATAGCAGTGGATAATAGCACAAATGATTTATGAACATTGGTCCAATGAGCAATGTCATCCTTGAACTTTTAATTTGTGCAGCGCGGTCCCCTGAATTCTGGTTCAATGTACGAGGTCTTCTCTAGACTTTTAATTTGTTTAATGTGACCTCTAAACTCTTGATAAATATCCAACGTATTCTATAAACTATATGAAAATATTGAAAAGTTCGAGGATAACATTGAATATTGTATCAATTTTCAAGGATGAAATTGCGCATTGCGCAGAGAAATTACCAAAAAAGTCCAAAACCTATTGAACTTGTGCCAATTCAGTCATAAACCTTTCAATTTAATCAATGTAGTTTTAAACCTTTTGACTATTTGGCAATTTAATTTTAAACGTTTCAATTATATCAATTTAGTTCTAAATCTTTTGATGATTTGCCAATTTAGTTTTTCCGGCTAGTTTTGGCCTAAAATCTCTGACGTGGTGGTCCAGTCGATGTCAGTCATCCTATGTGACATGGCCGGCTCTGACGTGGATGATTTTTTTAATTTAAAAAAATCTGATTTTTTTTTCCTTTTTTTCTTCCTTTTCTTTTTTTTTCTTCCTTTTTTGTTTCCTTTCTTTTTTTTTTTTTATCTTTTTCCTCATTTCCCTCCTACACTCACCAGCCTCGAGGCTGGCGAAGGTCCTCGGATGTCAGAGAGGATGAGGATCGAGATGACCGACATTGTCTAAGCCGTCAAGTTAGCAATTTCTGATGAAAATTAGCCGAAAGAATTAAATTGATAAATCATCAATATTTATGAGTAAATTGGCAGTGTCAAAAGCTTTGGGACTCAATTGGCATAATTGATAGGTTCATGACTAATTGGCACAAATTCAGTAGATTTATGACTAATTGACCAAATTGAAACGTTTATGATTGAATGGGCACAAGTGTAATAGATTTAAGACTTTTTTGGCAATTTCTCCACCTTAGACCAAAGTTCAGGAACCACATTGAACATATTAAAATTTAGAGACGACATTGGATATTGGATCAAAATTGAGGGACCATTCATATCATTTTTCCTAGGAATTTCCGATTGCATCCCTAGAAAGATTTATTAATACACACAAGTTACATTATCATCTGCATAGATGAAAATGCGAAAAAAGACAGACAGAAACGTGTTTGCATTTCTTCTTTAAAAATGAACTTAAAGGGTCCTCACCTTGAGACATTGATGATGCAGTGGATGAAGGCAGATTCTACGTCTCCCAAACAAAATCTGAAACCATGGATTGAAAGGCAAGTGGGTCATTAACACTTTTTGAGGCAACTCAGAAACATGGACAATTGGACATGGCCTTTTGTCACGCCCCGACTCTCGAGCCCGCGACATCCCTTGCCAAATCGCCACGAGGTCATAGAGATAGCGTCCCAGGCATACTATCGACCTACCATTAACTTACGCATGCGGAAAACGTTTTCACTCCCTAACACCAAAAACAAACAGGGATAGAAAAGTAGGTAGTCATAACAATCATTCAAAAACAAACCTTTACAAGTCAATCAAAATAAACAAATGGATCTTAACCCTACGGGGCTATAGCCAACTTAAATAACCCCTTACTTCAGGGCGACTCACTAGACCTCAAAAGGTCACTTAGTCAAGTAAGGTCAACCTCCCATTTACTTCAACAGATAACCCCAACAGCCAATCCTTGGCATCCACGAAGCTCCATCCGAATGGACCTGAAATTGTTATCCCACGACGGGGTGAGAATGAATCTCAGTGAATCAAGCCTAAGCTCGGTTAGGAAACTGATTCGCCTAGGGGATCCTAACCGAAGGTTCGCATAGACATGAATAACACCTAAGTAAATCATAACATCAAAAACATCCACATGCACACTTACCAACCTCAGCCATACATAATGCAATGCTCGACATGACTCAGCAGTCAATGTCAATCAATCACTCAATCACAGCATCACATCCACAAGTATGCACAAGACATTCCCCAGGATAATGCACACAATACAATAATAACTCGAACACAAGCGAGTATGAACATCCGTCTTCCTACTCCATTTGTCTCATTCCAAATTTCGTAGTCGGGATGCGCTCACACTAACCCATGCACAAAGTTACATTGTATTCAATCCTTTTTATTAACGGTTATCGTGCCCACAGCACCAGAGAGGATCTACGCGAAAGAGGGCGTGATACGACTCTCCCAATAACGCGATCCAACACCTCAGTGCGATCCAGCGTCTCACCGGCAGCACCGGTCTACGTTCCTTTACTCTCGGCAACGGCTACTACAAGCGGTGTATCCAGTGTACCCATCACGGCACCAGCAAGTAGGCATCCCTAAACGGGGCGTCGGTCCAACACCAGTTGCGACCGGCATACGATAATCCCTTAAAACCGTACGTCTGGCACGGGGCATGGATTATCGTGCTTCTGGCAAGTCGTATAGTTCCGTACAAATCATAGAACACGAACTTGCCAGGAACCTCATTGTTTTTTTTTTCCCTCGTATGACCATACATAATACATCCAGCAATCAACCATTTTCATTACCTTTGGTTAAGGCCGGATGCTCACACGGGCATGTAAAAGTCTCAGCCAAAGGCCATTTTCGTGCTAAAATATGTCATTTGACTTCACACTCAGTCATATGCACATGCCGACTATCCACTAGTCATAGCAACCATACACAGGGTGATTAACCCTCAATCAACAATTGACAGTGAAAGAACATTCACTACACCCAATCAGGCATTTCAGTGAAGCGATTCAATCAACGAAGCCATAACTTAATCCCGAGTAATCAAACTCAATCAAATAATATCCAACTCAATTCATGCCATGTTATTTATTAATCGATTCAATTTAGCACATTGATCGCTCGCTCGTCTCTGGCCTATCGCTCACTCGCGATCACACCACGGCAATCCATTGCCCAATCAATCAATCAACTAGCAACAATTAGCCACAGACAATTCAATCAACTCGGCTAACTTAATCGATCGGCCATTTACCCTAATCCCAATTTCTATTTAAACCGGCCCCGATCATGTACCTAAATTCCACCATTGATAAAACAACTAATCCTAGGCGCAATTAGCGCCCTAACCAAGGATTAGGGTCAACTCACATCCAATTTAAGCTCGGGCAGTCTCAACGGCGACGATGCGGGCGGCTACGAACTCACGAACTTCGGTGAGGCTCGGAATTCCTCTCGGTATCTCACGGATCACGGCTCAACTTCCACAAACAATGGCCCAAACCCACGGCCCATGGGCCAAGACTCTCGGCCAACTTGGCCCACGGACCTGGCACGAAGGCCCAGCCACCCGGCCCACGTCACAGGCCATGGCCCAACCCGCTGGCTCACGAACTCGGCCCAAAACAGGGAAGGGGCAACGGCGGCTGAAACGATGGCCGACGGCGGGCGGCCGGCTGAATGGTCGACGGCCGAGACTTGAGGGGGACGTCGGGGAAGCTGATGGAGGCGACGACGGTGGCGAGGGGCAGCCGGAGGTGGCAGAACAACGGCCAAACAGAACCGGCCACGAAACAGGGGACGAACGGCAGAAACAGGGGCGGCGGTTCGAGGCGGTTGCGGGTCCCACGCGCGGCGGCGAGCTTCGCCGAGCTCAGGGAAGGTAGAAGGGTGATCGGGGAGTTTGTGGGCGGCGGCGGTGAGCAACGGCGGCGGCCGATTCGGCCGGATCTGAAGAAAAATCGGAACGGCTCGAAAACAGGGCACCGGCGGTTTCGGGGCGATTTGCGGCGGCTCCGGCGGTCGTTCGGCGGCGGGGTGACTTCGACTTGAAGCTCAGGTCACGAGGGAGTCTCGGGGTGGTGGTGGTTGGCGACGGCGGCACCGGAAACGGCCGGAGGAGGTTTGGGAGTTCACGGGTCAGTGAGGTCCGAAACAGGGGGCGGCTTCCCGCGGCGATTTCGCGGCTGCCGACGGCCAACGGCGGCGACAGAGGGGTCGGAGGTGACGGTGGGGAGTGGCTGAAGGTCGTGGCGGTGGTGATCGGTGGTGGTGGCGCGCCAAAAATCGAACAGAGGAGGGGGTGTGTGGTTCGGCCGTGGGTGCCCCAAAACAACGAAGAAGAACGAGATGAGGGAGGAGAGAGAGAGGGTGATCGTGAAAGAGAGATCAGGAGAGAGAGAAGGCTGATGGGAGGGGCATGGGGTCCACCTTGAAGACTTTTGGGACTATATTGTCCCACATGAATAATTGAGGGGCAATTTGGTCATTTCGTAATTCGGGACTGAAACGAATTTTCGGTACAACGGACGTAGGGTATTTTGGTTATTTCATAGGCTAGGCTCGGTCGGGATTAGGCTCGAGTCGCGAGGATTGAAATCCTAATTTACGGTGACTAAGAATTCGAAACCTAATCTAAACCGACTGAACTTCAGAATTCGTCCAAACTTCGTCTCTTCAGTCCTTTCAATCCAATATAAATTTATCGACTGAAATTCGATCTTAATCCATTTTATCGAATTCAGGGACTTCACCGAAGTCGGATTTCTAGGGCGTCACACCTTTCATTTTTCAGTGTTCATATTTAACCCAAGTAATCCTTAAAGGAACATAATTTGAACTCCCTTTTTTGTCTGGGAAAAGTGACTGCCGATCAAGATGCAGCATTTAATCAAAGCATCTATGCAGTAATGGAAACACGGCACAGCGGATGAACAAGTAAGTTAACAGTGGCTATACTAATAAGATTACGAGGTTTGACAACTTACTTCTCCTTATAATGCAACCACTTACAGTCGAATCTGTCTCGACCCATTTGCTTCCGTCGCTAATTTCTTCCGTGTTGTTTCCTTCCTCTACTGATTTTGGCATTGGTTTATCCTACAAGTATTTCTTAATCAACGTTGCTCGAGATGCATTTGGGGATAGATCTTCTTGTGTATTTATTGTGCTCAAAGCTGTGCCTGAGAAAGAATGGTTAGCTAATTAATTTGACTTCATTTACATTGACACTTTGTGCTGAGAATGAAACAGCACAAGATAAATACGACAATATAATTAGTACACGAATAAATGAAGGCCATCTCATTCTTATCTGATGGGACAAGACAAGGCTTTGAAAGAATCTCTAAGTAAGAATCACATCTAGAAGCCAACTTAAACGGCAACAGACAAATATGAAATTGGATCTTGAGTGGGAGAGGCTATGTTTGTAGGCTGCGTATTCAATCCGTATGCAGCAACCCAAAATACACACGTACAGATACAAGCACTGGACCATGCCAGTAACTGCATCAGAAGACACAGAGCCATCCACGATCACAGATGCTCTTAACTCTACTGATATGGATTTGATATGGTAGTATGGCAATCGGACAACATCTCAAATAATAGAGACACCTTATATGGTATCCTCCTTGTCAGTCACCATTCTCTCACTTTATGTGTCACAAAATCGGATGTGTCACGAGAGAACATCTTTACGGTTCCAACGAACCAACATATGTCTTACCTTTACAGTTAACTATGCTTTACATGTAACAAGACATATGTCTTTTGGCTAAAATAAATGCCTCAGCCATCACTCAAGGTTTACACAACGCCTTGAGATTTTCAACTGATATATGTATTCAACTCCTCTTAATCATTATAACTTTATCGCATGCAATGGAGTTGATGCATATCTAGATGTTACAAAATGTAACAAACACAAATGTAAACTTTATTAGAGCAAATATCGAATGCAGCTCCCACTGAACAACAGCATCTCATGATGCTTACTCAACCCATCAATTAACACGTCATAGCATCCCACGATACTTTTATATTTGCGACATGTCATCTAAATGTGTATGGGAAGAGACTTTAAGTTAGTGAGTCTGTAGCCTTATCATCTGTGTAATAAGCTCTACTGTAGTGTCACCCTTTCATCTGTTACCTTTATGGTAAAAAACTTGACCGCTAGATGTTTAGACCCCTTGCGACTCATGCTGTTGTTAATGAACAACACTGCAGAATTATAGTCACAATACAACTGTATGGGTCTATCCACAAAGTAAATACAGTCAACTCCTTAATGAGATTCTGGAGCCAAATAACCTGAATAGCAGCTGACAAGCATACTACAAACTCCGCTTTTTTGATTGAGGATTACATAGATTTCTGTTTACGTTTTTTTTTTTTTGTAATACTGCACTTTTCTTTAGACATATAAATGTCTGTAGTTGTCAACTTCACATCATCCTGACAACTAACAAAGCTAAAATCTGAATGCCTTATTAGCTGCAGGTCCTGAATATGTCTGGAAATTAGCATACAGTATTTTGTCCTCTTTAAGTACCTCGAAACTTTCTTAGTAATCACCTAGTGAATGTGTCCTAGATTTAACCAATACATTACAAGAATGATCCATACGAATCTCAATGACTAGGACAAAACACTCTATATCAAGATCAATCACGTAAAAAATGCTTCGACAATATCTGCTTCATCTTATGCAATAATTCAAGAAAATTCCTTTCAAGCAAGATATCGTCTGCATAGAATAGAAGGAAAATAAATTCCTCCCACTGATCTTGTAGTATATATACTAATTTACTTTGTTCTTGACAAAACATGATAAAGCTACAATACTATGAAACTTCAAGCCACAATTGTCTAAAAGCTTACTTGATCCCATAAAATAGACTTTTCAGTCTAGAATCTCCATAAATATGATCAAACTTTATTCCATGATATTTATATGATATTCCTCTCTCTTTACTCACAAGTTTATCTGAATCATCTGCTGTATAACCTTCGGGTTACATAAAAAAAACTTTTATATTAAGAACTCCAATAAAAAAGAAGTTTTAATATCTGTATGATAAAGCTCCTTACAATATGAGCTATTAATTCCTTAATCACTCTGAAAAACTCTTTATGAGAGACTGAATAAAAATTATTTTAAGTCTGCTCATTCTTTATGAGTGAAAAATTTCGCTACCAATCTGTCTTTAAACTTCTTAAATAAAAACATTGATCAAAATATAATTTGATATAATAAAGTAGACAAAAAACTTTCATCTGGAGTCCCTTAAGTTATGCACACCCAATTGCAGCAGATGGACTTGTGACCTTGAGGCATATTAATAAGCTTTCAAACACCGCATGTTTTATAGTCTATATCTCATCTACCATGCACCCAATCACAATTATAATTAAAAACAAGAAATAGCAACTGTATAAATTACTAGATTATTTACATAGTCGATTTTGTAGTCATGCTCTTCCGGATAGACTATACAATGTGATTTGATACAACTGATCGTCTCTGCCTGATAGATCTTTTAGGTAGAACTACTTTAACCTTTATTCTGCGCTTGTAGGGTTTGATAAACTTCATCAGGTATTATCTTAATAACAAGAACCTGAACCCCAACAGAATCATACTATAATGTAGAATGCTCCATGATCATCTGTATAGACAGAGAAAAACGATACAATTGTCCCTACCATACTGTTACCTTTAATAGTCTGTGAGCAACTACCATTATTCGGCTATATCAAGCTCCAGCAATTTAGCTATCTGTAATTCCACAATTCTTGTTCTTCTTTTGGGATGATAAATCAATACCCCTTTAGATGATATGGGTAAGGCACGAAGTAAAACCGAGTGGTTCTGGAGTCCAACTTATCTAATGTTGGATTATGTAACTTTATTTCTGCATGAACACCTCAAACTTTAATATGGTTCAAACTATATTAACGTCCAATCCATGACTCAAAAGAAGTCAATGAAATATTTTGATAAAAACATAATGGGTTATTTTTAAAGTTTTACCCCACAGAAAAAATATATAAATTGATTTTACATATCATACGCGTCATCATATCCGTATGGTGTGATCTTGCCTTTCAGTCACACCTTTCTATTGAGGAGTATCGGGCACAAAATCACAATCCAGAATCCTCTCAAATATTTGGCAAATGGCTCTTTAAGCTATCCAGCATTGCCATGTCAACCATGATACTCACCACCTTAGTCAAAAATGACATTTTTTTATAATAAATTTATCGACTATAGTCAAAAATATGTTGAACTTGCCACGGAAATAAACATTTTCTTTAACCAAGTATGAAAAACATATAGAGAAAAATCATCATTTAAATGTGATAAAAACTCTACACAATATTACCATATAAGATCCACTTATACTAGCATAAATGACTTTCAATAGGTCATAACTATTGACTACAGTTTCACCATTTATCTTGGTTATCTTATATCTGCTTCAATCTACGCATGTGTCTAGGTCACTTTTAAGAGTGAGCAGAATACTTGCCTTTATCTGTCTTTTCACTCTTTCTTTACTGATGTGACCAAGAAATTTATTCCATAATACGCATGATTGTTCCTTAGGCAGATAAATTTTGTAAACAACTTTTCAGCTGTATAAGTTACGTATAATTCATTGGGAGATAAACATAATCTGTACAATCCATTGGACATAGAGTAGTAACCAACTTTATTTTAAAAGAAATAGTAATTATTTTATTTGAAATCTCAAAAAAGGAGTAACTACACATGTCCATACTTGATACGAAAAATAAATTCCGTCTTTAAGAAGAGTACATAAAATATGTTTCATAATGTCACAATAAAACCAGAATCCGGAATAACATTCCCATCAATTTAGCGTCAACTTTATAATTGTTTCCATAATGAGCTTGATTCAACCTGAATTTGGTACCTTTCAGTTTATGAATTCCTATATGGTAAATGCAACACAATATGCTGCACCACTATCTACCCATCACATAACCAGATGAGGCCTAAGATAGAATGAATTCATAAATCAATACCAAAAAATTATTATTTTATGCTCATACTTAGATAACCAAGTCTTTGTATTAACTGTAGTCTTTCTTTATGTAATCTTTCCTCTTATAAAAGAAGTAGCAATTACCATCCTTTTCAAAGGATGCTTTTCATGGATCCAAATCATCAGAATGACCGGTGGTTTAATATAATACTTTATGAGTATGATTTTAGAACTGTTCAAAATATAATTTCATCAATTTTAAGACGTAATCCTTAATCTTAATAGAACCATTACACTTGATGTTGAGGAGTCATTGCAGATATTTACCACTCTTAATAATAAATGAGATATAATTTCAAAGCCTTCAAGGCTTCCTTTACTTACTTAGCAGTGCAGTTAACTAGTAGAAAACATTTTTCAAGTGTTCTTTAGTGGACCGCATCATATCAAATAAGCGAATCCGATCACTCTTTACCCAATAAGTACATAATGCTCTTGAAAGTTCTCACCAATGAAGGTGAGAACTACGGGTCTTTCTTGACAAGAGTAATATAAATATTTGCTAGTTCTTTGTAAACAGATAATCCTCATTCAGTTCTCAATAAGTCTTAATTCTAACAGAGTTGCCGTTCACAGAAACGGTGACTAAAAATAATCAATATTTTTAATTAGCATAATGTGAAATTTCACCTTGAGAGATACATACATCATCACATAATCACCTTTGGGCAGAAAACATGACATGCAGTTGTATACTCCCTACATTACAGCGGCCATGAGAACTTATTTCAATCTTCGTTAATCACCACCTTTGGGTGTATGACATCACTTAGACTAATCAATCCTCAACCATATGCTGTACATGTAACCCTCCATGCAAAAATATGCAATTACCTCCTTTGGGAGTATAACTACGCATTAAAACAGGAGACATCCCAATACTATGTAAAATGTACTTTATTAAACTCAACTAAGTGTGCCGCTATGGCGATCACAACCCAACTGAATTTACTTGAAATTGTGATATAACATTATATTTCATATTTACCGTATGCATGTAATTTCAAAAATTAGGGGCAATCATCCACAAAATTACACGCCGCTAATTTACATCGATACCTCAATAATTCATGTCAAACCATAAACATGAAATTGATCAAAAAATTCCCACATAATTTCACGTGATACTTTCATGTAAGCCTGTACCTGTACTTCACAAATTCTTACAGAAATACCAGAAAATACCTCAAAAATACCCCAAAATACCCTCGTATTTGGCGTTCCATATGTATTTCCATCCATGAAAATACCAAACATGAAAAATAAATGTACCATCCTGTAGAGCATGAGCATACGAGTACGCCGGTACCTGGAACACCTCCATCGGAGCCCGCACGCGCTCTCACGCGCCGCCTGAAGCTTCGGCGCGTGAGGCTCACGCGCAGACACGTGCCGCGCACGTGTTCTGTATGTTCAGCCGGTTCTGAAACCGGTCCGACTGGCTCGACCGGTCCGATCGCTACCATGAACCGGTTTGGCGAACCCGGTCGAGGCGATCCGGTCGAACCGGTCAACGACCGGTCTGACCGGAAGGTCCGAGTCAACGGTCAACCATTCCGGGTCGAGGCAACGGATCGGGTCGGGTTCCGGGTCGGGTCGGGTCTGCACCCGGCCGAACGACGTCAGATGACGTCATCCCGCACGTGCGAGCCTGGGTCCGCGCGTGATGGCGCGTAGGGCGCGTGGCCGCCACGCGCCCGATAGTCACCGGCGAGTGGCGGGGCGTGGCGGCTCGTCCGGTGTCTTCTGGCGGCGATCTTTATATGGTTTTGCTCGTCTCGTCGAGCCCTTTTCCGAATATATAATTTTCTTTGAATTTTGATAAAAATAAAATTCCGAAAAAACACCGGGAACGTGATTCGTGACCTAATACGCGCAGGCTCTGATACCACATGTAGGCTGCGTATTCAATCCGTATGCAGCAACCCAAAATACACACGTATAGATACACAAATCCCTGTTCCATAGAGTTAAGAAATTAACACACCTTGTTTTGGATTCATCGTTCTTGATGCGGAATTGCGAGAATCCAACGCTTAAGAGCTTCTCCTCTATGAACCCCATTGATCACTGGCTTCAATGAGACGGCCCCTCACTGTCGTTTCTGACGATTTCTATATGTGAGGTTATGTGGACATTAGGGTTTAGAGGAGGGACTTAAGCACTATTTATAGAGAATGAACCCTACCCCCTCATCAAGGATAAGGATATCTCGGCCCATACTATCCAGCACCATATCCTACTTGAATTAGGAAATAATATATCTCTTTCTTATTAGACCAAATAATAATTACAGTAACAATTAATAAAGCCCACAATTGAATATTAAAATGGAATATTCTAACAATGTTTTGGTAGGTAAATGCGTACCGCGGGGCGCGGGAATTTACGGTAAAGACTAAAGAGTGTTACAATAGCCATACTCCATGAATTTCTAAGGACCGTAATGTTCAATTCATGGTTTAATGCAGAAATGTTTAAATATTGATTAGACATAGGTCTGCTTCTTCCCGAGATTAACCTAAGTTAAATGGAGTCTCCATCTCCCTGCTTACATATAGCCATCAGACCATATGGATGATGGTCCGTCCTAATCAATAAGTAAAGGTTTCTGTTGGGAGCTGCCATAAATCCTCTTCTGCCAACAAATTTCTTTCTGTATAGGGAAGATGATGACTTTTTACTGCTTGCCTTCTTGTTACTATTTGCAAAATTTCCTCGCATCTAGGAACTATCACACTGACGGTCCGCTCAATATCAATCTCATCATCATCATAGTTATGAAAATCACTGTGAAGCGAGCTGCTAATTCTGCATCTCCAAGCTCGAGGGACAATTGAGTAATCTATCCAGCGGGAGGTCCATGACATGTTTGTCTGTTTCACTGCTGTTTTAAGGGACAAAAGATTGGTGAGCTCTTTCCAACTTCTCCGGAGTAAAAACTCCTGACTAATCCTCGGATGAATATTATTTCTCCTGGAGATCATGGTTTTCCCGGGGCAGAAGTACACTAGAAGTGCCAATATTTATGTACGGAGATCACTTTAGTGCCAATATTTTTTTCTAATCACTTAAGTGCCATTTCGGAGAAAAAACGATCACTTAAGTGCCATCTCGTCGGAATTAGCACTTAAGTGATCCTTTTGTAAAAAAAATTGGCACTTAATTGATTCAAAAAAGGATCACTTTAGTGCCAATACCGGCAAAAAAAGGATCACTTAAGTGCCAACTCCGGCGAGTTGGCACTTAAGTGATCCTTTTTTTTTCTCGACTTAGCACTTAAGTGATCAAAAAAATATATATTGGCATTAAAGTGATCTCCGTACATAAATATTGGCACTTCTAGTGTACTTTTGCCGTTTTTCCGGCTTCCCCTGAAACAATTTTTCCCATAAGTCCCAATTGCCAGTAATTCATCAGGCCAATCGGTGAACTTGTTGTGATGGTTCTAGTCTCACCCGATCTGAAACATGATGGTTTAACAAGACATTAAATTTCGCCAATGCAAGAGATGACATGAAGTTGATGCTTATGTACATCGATTTGGCATACTCTCTACAAGACAAAGTGTTCTCTAGAATTAGAATAGGTTCTTGAAAATATGAAGTATGTGGATTGGAAAACAAGGTAGCTTTGACTACGCAGAGATGGACGTTCTTTTTTGGAATTTCGAATTGCTTTTCTCGGTGATCCGAGAATCTGAACGCAGCCTCCTCTTGCCACTTGACTCTCTGATGAAAATAGATTGGATAAAGTCAATTTATAGATGACTTGGCAGACGGAACCAATAAAAAGCGCATGACTTGAGATGACACGACTATATGGATGCGTAATAGAGCTAAACAAGACCTATTTGCTCGTTAGTCGCGGGATGTGGAGTCTCAAAGAGCTCGTCCATGCACGGGAAGGATGACCACTAGAGTTAGAAACCAAGGAATGTCATTTCAGGTAGTTTAACCAGTCTTTGACCGCTGATTGGCCGTTAGCGATATGGTTTAGGATAACGAAAGAGAAATCATCAGTCAAATGCCTTTGGCGGCCAGTGCATTTGTGTAACTCCAAGCAAGCGGTTAGTCAGATCTCAGATGATAAAACCATGGTACATTATGCGTCATTAAGTCTAACAAGCCTTGAGTTTGATTCCTATTTGGCGTAACCTCCAGGAAGCTACATTTGGAGTGGAAGAGAGGACGTCACGCCCCGAACCCGGCGAGCACGCGAGCATCCCACCTCCGCCGTTACCTTTGATTATCTCCCAGGAACCAACGGCCATTGCTTAAAGATCTATATGAAACATACATGCGAAAGCGAGGACAACTCCAAAAAATAAAACACAAGATGACTTAGGACAAAAGGGTATTCTTCTAATTAATATCAAAGTCAGGTACAATTCTAACTCCAAAGAATATATTCAATCCCTAAGGTTTTAATCAGATTAATCTCCATTGCCTCCAATGACTTCCTCAAATGTCAATCCATAGCAAGCTCGGGTTTCCTTCGTTTGGGACCTGAAAATGTTGTCCCACGACGGGGTGAGATATATAATCACAATAAGTCGAACCTAACCCTAAACTAGGCTGCCAGTACCTCCAGACACTTTTGAAAAATGTGGGTATTTTGGTATTAGAAACTTTGGCATGGCAAAACGGGGTACTTTCCAAAACATGGCATTTAGTACTTTCAAAACAGCTTGATCCAATCAAGAAGAATCGTGATAACTCTAAGCTTCGTACAAAGACAGGGTTTTTAATCACACGCAAGCACTAGACTCCATCTCAAAAACATGAGGCGGCTTTCATTTCTTTCTCAAAAGAATCATTCCTTGAAATATCCAGAAAATACGTTCTTTTCTTTCACGCCCCTCCCTGGGCCAATTTCCTTTCACGCCCCTCTCTGGGCCAATTTCAAATCATGAGGCAAATTTTCAAACATGAGGCATTTTCGATTTCTCAAAACCCATTCTTTGAATTTCTCATAAAACAAGTCTTTCCATTTTCGCCCATCTTGGGCCGCCCACTTTAGGGCTGCGAGATGATTCGGTCTCCATATGACCCGTCGGTACATATGAGACTCTCGCGTCCGGACCTAGAGATGATTCGGTCACCATACGACTCTCGACGCCCATTATCAATCGAGATGAATCGTGTCAGTATGGGACTCTCTAGCCGCACGACCTCGTCAAGTCCAATGGGAGTAACTGCCTCCCAACACATTGGCCAAATTATAAATTCTCGGCGATCCCACACGCCATTGGCGATCCCACACGCCCGTGCACTTATAATTTTTCCCGGCGATCCCACACGCCAGTGCACACTTAATTTCCTCGGCGATCCCACACGCCATTTTATTCATAAAAATTTTAGTCATAGAAAGCCTCAGCTTTTTCATTTCAAGAAAACAATTTATGCCTCAAAATTCATCATTCAAAAACAACACAGGAGATTCATCGCCAAAACCAGGCATTCGTTTCAAATGTCCCTCAACTGGACAAAACATATTCCCCATCATAAAATTCTCAGTCAAGCACATGCATCACACGAATTAATTCAAACAAGGCCTCGGACAATTTAATGAACACGGCCATTTCACGAAACTCAAGGCTTGACACAAAATCATGGTTTCATAAATCATCTCGAAACTCAATTGGTGATTCAATTCACTCAAAATACTCAAACGAAACGGAAATCTCCACAAAGCATGTCAAAAGCCCAACCACATTCCATGATCAAGTTAAGACTCCTCAATTCAACCTTGATTTCAACATTTCCATGCCATAACCCACTCAAGCTCAATTTGTCAAAATAGGACAGATTTGGGTTTTCTCGCATCTCTCACAAAATCACTTCATAAAACCTTTCATTCCAACCCAAAGCTTCGTCCTTTAGTAACCTAACATCCTAATAAAGGTTTAGGAATAACTTACCTCTTTAATTGAGCTAGCAATTCCAATCCAATTGAGTCACCAAGCTCAATCCACTCACAGCCAGAGCAAGGCATGGCACGATCCTAAGAGAAATTTCACGATTCCATCAATAAAACTCTACCAATCTCCATTCCATCGAGTAAACACTTCGTCAACACATCAATTAACGTCCCAAGGTGCCTTAACGATGAATTTATAACAAGCCAACACCTTCCTCATCCCTCAAGAGGTTCGGTTTTCGTAGTCACAACTTAGGGCAGAATTGGTTCTGCTCTTAATCACACTAATCAGCCCATAAATCAATCCTAAACTTCAATTCTCTACCAAACCATCTTGTTAAAACATAAATCAACAAGTCTAGAAGGCTAACCAACAATTTCGAAGCAAGAAAATCCTTCTAGGCCTTCCAATCGGGCCGATTCCCTTCGGTGTGCAAGTGGTCAGTTTCGCCTCAAGAAAACCATCTTAAATTAGACATGTAAACCCATCTTAATGCATCTAAAATTACAACCACATCTCATCCAACTCTAATACTAAGAGTCAAGAGAGTCTCACCGAAGATTTGGAGCCATTTGAAACCTTGAAGCCCTCAAAAACGGACTCTCTCCAAAACCGGTCAGAATCTGCCTCGTCCAGACCTTTGTCCATTCAAATCGACCTACGGAAGGATTTACTGGGCCATATTGAGCTTATAATATATCCCTAGAAAGGTAAGACGATAAGATTTCAGATGGCAGTGGTTTTACCTCAAACCGATGTCGGACGACAAAGTTATGATCAAAACAGTGGGGTGATCGGACCTGGGCAGCGAGCTGAGCGACGGGTTCTGCCGGCCATTGGAAGAAGAAGAAGAAGATGATGATGGAGAAGAGAGAGAGTGGCCATCCGAAAATGAAGAGAGAGAGAGAGAGAGGAGAGAGATTAACTTTAGTCCACCTTGGTCAACTCCTTTGAATGGTAGGTTAAAAGTTGGTCCATCAATGTCATCCACTCCCATCTTGACACTTGTCTTCTTGTATTAAAAAATCTTGGCATCAAATGACCATTATATCCTCCAATTTTCAGCAGCCATGGGGAACTCCAAATGACTAAAATGCCCTTATTCTAATCTTAAGGTAAGATTAATCTTCGAGGGGCAAAAGGTAAATTTCCATTTCTAATCCAACGCCTCACTTCTCTAGCCTTATGAGGTGAATTTCAATCCTAATTATCCTCGATGAGGCGGCGTCCAAACGTTTAAATTTTTGGAATTCCTCAATGTCCAATACCCAAATTCGAGGCCAAAGATCATGTTGAATTATCGTCGACTGTAATTCCAATATCTCAAACTGACGGGCGACTCTTGCAGGCGCTACGCGTATCGACCTTGGGATTTTTCTCAAGCCGTGGCGACTTTGGTTGTCATGTAATTGCGAGGGTTTATCACTAGTTCCTGCGGTCCTGATCATCGGAATCCGATTTAGGAAATTCTCGCAAATTACACATTTGTTAAGCGGAATCACCCGCGTCCCAACGTATTATGCTAGCAAGGCATTCCATGATCGTTCCTAGATCGATCTCTGCTGGCCCAAAATATTCCCTCGACAATCCTTATGGTCAAAGCGCCATTTCTTATTTAAAATCCTCAGGTCCACGTACCCGACCTTGCGTTAGTCTTTCCCTTTCGGTCAGTTAACTCGAGAGTGGCCTGCTCCGAGCGAGATACCACTGAAACACACCGATCGATATCCTTACATTCCATAGTCTTGAGAGGGGTCGGAATTCAGAATGTCACAACTCTTCCCCCCTTAAAGAAATTTCGTCCTCGAAATTTACAACCTTTGAAATCATCCACTCTTATGGGGGTATCAACGCCTCACCGTTTCTTATATGGCCAAAGTGACTTGTATCGTCCAGGACATATAAGCTCCATTTGTTTAACCTCTGTTGTCCACATCGAACCATAGCCTTCTCGACTTCTGAGGCAAATTCATGATTGAGTCCTTAGTAGTTCGTCCTCGATTCCATTCAAGATTCTCCAATGACTATTTATTCCATCAATCTTACAACGGTTACGCTTTTCCTCGTTGGCACGTTTCCTCGTCCTTGAACTTTAAAATTCCCACTCTCAATTTCAATGTTCTTTCCCCAGGTATTCAGAAGTCTGGATTTTTCTCCCTGTCACTTTTATTCACACTATCCCTTTGTCATTAATGTCCGTGGATTAACATACCTTAGTCTCTTCCTGACCCTCAGGTCCAATGCTTGAGGTAGTTGTTATGACCGTCAATCGGCAAACTTCCGATTTAGAAGTTGAATCTCTCACTTCATGAGGTAAGGTCTGCCCTCCAATTGCCAAGCTCACGATGCTCAATTTCCTACTATACACATCCGCTACCGTATTCGCCTTTCCATAGCGATATGAAATATCTTCCTTCGTCCTTAAGCAATTTCATTCATCCACATTACTCCTCGTTCATTTCTCTTAGGCAACCAAATACTTTAAGTCCTCACGGTCTATGTGAACTCACATCCTTTCTTCACGCAAGTAATGTTTCTCAAGCTTTATCACAAGGACGTTTGCGAGCCAACTCCAATCATGCATTCGGCACTCCAACTCGTAGGGTCTTACTATCGCGACATACACCCAATGTCCACTTCAGATCTCCTTGTTACGCTTCATATCTCTTTTCTACGACATGTCATTACGTTATCAGGATTTTTCCAATTCCAAACAGAAATGCCGTTGTCAACGTGATCACCAACTTGACTTAAGTCCTTAAAACTCCTTCGTGTTCACCTATCCATTCACGATACGTTTCATTCTTAGTCAGTCCTATCACCAGATTAACTATTGCGGGGATTCCTCTCACGCATCATCCACAAGAATCCAGCAGGTTTAGAAAAACCTCAAGCCTTAGTAGCTCACATCGACCTTACTCAATCCACTATCATTTCCCACCCTTGAAGGTTCCACATGGATTCCATTTTCCACAGATTTTACGTCTTAAGAAACGCCATCTTATTAAGCCGAAACTCGCATTTATTACTCTTCGCATACAGCGAGTGTTCATGTCCTTCTTGACTCTTCGAATAATTTGATCATCGTCTCTAAAGACGGTAACAATCGATCCAATTACTCCTTGAATACTCAATTCGATTGTTATCAGTTCTTCTACTTCCAAGTGTCGAATCATTTCAACTGTCCATGGTACCATTCACTTGAGAGCTCATATCTTTGCTCTCTGTTCTCAAGGGTCCTCACTAGGGCCATACAATATTTCATTCAATTTTGTCACTCATTCCTCAAGAAGCATTAGTGCCTCAGCTTCTGGGTTTCACAACCAGCTAATGCAACCATGTCTCAATTTCATCAATTTAACCGAACGTCGACATTATCCTGAAATTCAATGTTATCTACAGGACAGTTTCTCAGACTTCACTTCCAGGGATCATTCAAATTCTGCATCTTCTTCCTCAATCCAGACGATCAATCTTAATATCAAGACAATTCGGATGTTCTCTACCTTTCACACTAGGGCCTCTTACCCTATGAAGGAAACTATACACTTCAATGGCATTCCCTTGCCTCGAGTCCACCTTGTCCTTCCCGTTCCATAGGACGTCTATACCACAACAATGCCTTTACTTTAGAATTCAGATGCCACCGTACTTAGCCTTCCTCTTTCATTAACTCAATCACCTCAAGTGACAAGGTTTCAAGGATCGAGGTCCCTTTTTGGTTTCCACATATCCACACCTTGGAAATTCAATTCGAATAAATCAAGTCACCATGCGGCTATAATCCAAGCACCCTTTTCGCTTATTCAACCATTCATTAGAACCGCGCGTAGTCAGGACTATCAAGTCCATTCACTTTTCTTTCCATCAGCGACCATCTCATGGCCCAATCATTCTTAAGGACAACGCCTTATCCTTTAGGGAATAACAGCTTATAATTCCATCTCTAATGGTTTAAGTTCATTCTCAACCAATCTCATAGAATCATTAAACCCAGGCAACTAATATGCCAATTTTTCCCTTAACACTTCCCATGACAAAAGAGACGGACTATCAATTCAATTTTTTCCACTATGGGCCTTACGCCCAGGTAAACAGCCTATCAGCCATTCCTTATAGGCAGTTTCTATGATCCGTAAGCGTTAACTTTCTCACTTATACCTCTTCCGATCATTTGACCTTTTCATTTATGCTTATTACAGCTTCTCAAATTCATAAGCATCAACTAGCTACGGGGCTTCGAATTCAATCCATTCCCGTATGTTCTTTATATTCATATGATCTCCCTCGACTATTAGCTTAAGCTTTTGAATTGGACTTTCTAACATAGTAGACCAGCTGCTATTTGTCGCGCACCTGTTTGTTGTGAGTTTGCTTTCGTGGATACTCATACATTGATGTTAAATACAACAATTTGCACCCCTAGGCATTGATTGTCTGTTCCTTAATACTGTATATCTGGCCCTATCTCCTTCCTTTGTGTTTTGTTGAATGTCCAGTTTTGTTAAGACAGACCAGGTAACTTGGTCATTGTTAGAAAGTCCAATCCAAAAGCTTAAACTGATAAGTAAAGGGAAACTACGTGAATGTAGAGCATACAAAACTCATTCACAATCGATGTAGGACATCAATAACAACTTTAACACTCCCCTCTCACTTACAAACCGGATTACAAAAAGCACGTGGAAATTGATTAATGGAGGGTGCGCCCACATACGCAGAAAGGAATAGCACCTGGTACTATGTTAGAAAGTCCAATTCAAAAGCTTAAGCTAATAGTCGAGGGAGATCATATGAATATAAAGAACATAAGGGACTCATAGAGACAACAACAACAACTTCAACAGTTCTGACAAGGTAAAACCTCGAATTGGGAAAGAGGGTGAGAAAAATGCTCAACAGGGAAGGCTTTGGCATAGCATAGACTACTGAGTGATAGGCGGTGACATTCTGTTTATAACCCTCCGCCGGTCACATTTCCAATTCGATTATGTATTCACTCCACCTTTACTTGAATCAGTCATTAAAATCTATTAGTCTTCAAAGAAAACAATCCAAAATTAAGCCATCTCGGGTTCAATCTTGTTGGAACCGAAATGATATGGGTGACCTATGTATAAATGAAATGAGACACGAGAAGAGAAGAAAATCTTTGTTAAACTGAAATTCTGAAGAACACAACTCAAAGCTAAATTCTGTGTCTTGATATGTTACAAAGACAACTCACTCTCATACTTATAGCAAAACGCGCTCTGATATCCAAAAACTCTATACACACTATCTTCATTCTTCTTTATCGTAAAATCCAAAGAAAAAAAAACCCACTAAAAAAACATCATCCCATATAATCCACTCATAGACAACATCCAATACAACTCTATCGTGAAGAAAGCAAAAGAGAAAGCACTATTGTAGTGCTTTGACACACAGACGTGTCCTCATCCCAAAATAATTTTAATAGTATAGTGCTACAACCCACTGAGCATAAAAAACCAATTTAATAATTATTTTAACAGCCTCCCTTAAATTGATTTTTGAATTTTATAACACCAAGCATCATTGTCAATTTCTCGAACGAATCCGCCTTCGATGATTTTGTTAGGATATTTGCAATATGATCTTCTGATCTGCAGAAATTAAGTTCTATTTCACCATCTTTGACTTGCTCACGAATATAGTGATACTTGATGTCGATATGCTTGCTCCTGCCATGAAATACAGGATTCTTGGCTAATGCAATAGCCAACTTATTATCACACATCATTTTAGTAGGACCTGTTTGTTCATGCATCAATTCATACAGCATCTTACGAAGTCAAATTGCCTGACAAGCCGCTAAGGCTAAAGCCATATATTCTGCTTCAGCTGTCGAAAGAGCAACGACTTGCTGCTTTTTCAAGGACCAAGAAATCACTCCTAATCCGAGAAAATAAGCATACCCTGACGTACTCTTTCGAGTCTCGGTATCACCTGCCCAATCACTGTCTGTGCACCCCACTAGACCAAAGTTGTTAGTATAAGAATATAAAATTTCATGATCACGAGTTCCACTGACATACCGTAAAATTCTTTTTGCTGCCTGCAAATGTGATTGGTACGATTTTTCCATGAACTTGCTAATAATACCCACTCCATATGTAATATCTGGTCTCGTAGAAACCAAACATCTCAGGCTACCGACAATGCTTTTAAAATAAATGGGATTTACCAGCTCACCAGTTCCTTCTTTCTTCAGCTCCAACCGTTCTACCACGGGAGTTCGAATTGGCTTGAGCGATTCCATTTTAAATCGCTTCAAAACATCATTAGCATATTTCTGTTGTGAAATAAATATGCCATCATATGTCTGCTTCACTTCAAGACCAAGAAAATAGGACATCAATCCCAAATCAGTCATCGCGAACTAGCTAGTCATAGCCTCCCTGAATTCAGCAAACATTTTTCCACAGCTCCTTGTAAATATCAAGTCATCAACATAAAGGCACATAATTAAGATGTCACCGTCAGTATTTGACTTGATATACAGTGTATGCTCATACGAGCACTTTTGAAAATTATGCTCCAACATGTATGTGTCGATCCGCTCGTGCCAAGCACGTGGTGCCTATTTTAGCCCATACAGAGCTTTTTTCAGTCTGTAAACCTGCTTTTCATGCCCTTTCTCATAACCATGTGGTTGTTCCACGTAGACTTCCTCTTCAAGGACACCATTGAGGAATGCTGATTTTACATCCATTTGATGGATCTGCCAATGATTTTGAGCTGCAAGTGCTAAGACCATCCGGATGGTATCCATCCGGGCCACTGGTGCAAATACTTCAAAATAATCAATACCTCACTTTTGCTTGTAGCCTTTTACAACCAGTCTAATCTTGTAACGGTCCACCTGACCGTCGGGTTTGTACTTCGTCTTGTACACCCACTTGACACCAATGGGCTTTTTAACAGGTGGTAAAGAAGTTAGCACCCATGTGTCATTTTTCTCAATGGAGTAAATTTCTTCATTCATTGCTTGGATCCACTTTTCATTTGCAGCTACTTCATCATAAGTTATGGGATCACATTCAACAAATAAATAAAATTGTACAAGTGTTTCATCAGTGATGTCGATATCACTATCACTGTCTCTTATGACCACATAATCCCTGAATTTTGTTGGTGTCTCCCTTGGTCGTTGTGAACGAGGTAGTTGCAATTCTGAAGTTGCTATTGGTGAAAAAATTCCACCAGTCGAAGATGAAGAAGAAGATGAATCACTTGGTGAAGATGATGGTGGTGTTTCTGTCTCACCCATCAGTGGTTCATCTTCGATGGTGATGTTTTTTTAGTCACCTTTTTTGTTCCAGTCCCAGGCTTAATCTTCTAAAAATTGGACATCCCTACTGATGATGACTTTCTCAATGACCGGGTTATACATCTTATAACCTTTAGTTGTGTCACCGTAGCCGATGAAGATGCACTTCTCGCTTTTGTCATCCAGCTTCTTTCTTCGTTCATCCGGTATATGGGGATATGCTATGCACCGAAATACTCGCATGAATGAAACATTTGGCTTGTTTCTGCTCCAAGCCTCTTCTGGAGTTCTCCAAGAACACTCCTTGTTGGACACCTGTTTAACAAAAATATAGCACAAGCAACAGCTTATGCCCAAAATTTCTTGGCCAAATCTTTAGCTTTTAGCATATTTCTCGCCATGTCAAAGATTGTCATGTTCTTTCTTTCTACTATACAGTTTTGCTGAGGAGTATAGCTGACAATCAATTGACGTTTCACACCATGAACTTTACAAAATGTATGAAATTCATTTGAGGTAAATTCTCCTCCTCTATCTGATCTCAACGTCTTCAAATTAAAGGCACTTTTATTTTCAACATAGACTTTAAATTCTTTAAACTTGCCAAAAGCCTCGGATTTTTCTCTCAAGAAATATACCAAGTTTTCCTAGTAAAATCGTCGACAAAAATCAACATGTACCTTTTTTGTCCGAGCGATTCAAACTCAACAGGGCCACATATATCTGTATGTACCAGCTTCAATGGTTGGTTTGCTCATCATTCGCAGGGACGACTTGGATCGTCAATTAACGGCATGCCAGTCACCATCTTTTTCTGAACCAGTAATTTTATTCCACGAAAATTTAAATGCCCAAATTGAAGATACCACAGCCAGCTGTTGTCTTTCGTCATCGCTTGAAAATTCAAGAGATTCTTCGTCTGAAGAGTCAGGGGAAACATCCGGTTCGTCGTCATCTATACCGCCGTGATCAACTTATTGTTGACACCTCTGATAGTGCAAATTCCATTTTCAATGTGAACTTTATGTCCTTTTTTGGAAAGTTGCCCAACATTAAGCAAATTCCAAAAAAGTCCTAGCACAAAGTAAACATCTGCAATAGCAACATTAGTACCATCTTTTGATTTGATATTAATGTTACCTTTGCCCATCATGGGAATTTTTTATTTATTTTCGAAGTTGACTTCACCACGACTCGTCTCATCCAACTGCGAGAATAACTCATTTTTGCCAGCCATATGATTGCTGCACCCAGTATCTAGACACCATGTGTTGGTATCCACGATACTCGAGTCATCCTTCACACATGCTAGTACCATGTACTCTTCAGCATCGGTGGCATGTGCATATTCCGCCGGCTCGTACGTCGCCTTTGCATGACACTCGGATTTGTAATGTCTGAATCTGTTGCATTTAAAACACTTGACTTTTGATTTGTCACGTGTTTTAAATTTTCCGGTGAAATTTGAATTTTCACCTCTACCTCGGGCTCCTCCATGACCTCGACTGCCTTGATAGCCTCCTCGGCTTGGTTGAGCGACTCGACTTTGCAATGCTTGCTCGGGAACTGAACCAACGGACTTCTGATTCATTCTTTGCTCGTGCGAGCACAATGAACCCATCAACCACTTCAACGTGAGAGTTGACACATCTTATCCTTCCTCGATTGCGGCGACGACGTAGTCAAATCTTTCGGTCAAAGACCTCAAGATTTTTTCTACAACACGAACATCTTGAAGTTCTTCACCATTAACCCTCAATTGGTTAATGATAGCCTGCACACGATCGAAATATGCCGATATTGATTCCAAGTCTTTCATGCGAAGAGACTCAAAATCACCTCGAAATGTCTAAAGCTGCACCCGCCGGACACGATCATCGCCTTTGGAGGATTTTTGCAAGATATCCCAGGCTGTCTTCGCGGTTTCCGCCCTCGATATTTTTTCAAATATCGTTTCTTCCACGGCTTGAAAGATCGCATATGATGCTTTATGATCTTTTTTTCGTGACTCCACCAAAGATTCTTTCTCCTCCTTTCTCAAAGTCTCGAATGCTTCGGCATCGGCCACTTCGTTGTAGCCATTTTCAACCAAATTCCACAAATCTTGCGATTTGAACAAAACATTCATCTGGACGGACCAGTTGTTGAAATTCTTTCAGTTCAGCTTTGGAAGCTACATTTGAACGGAACTGGTAGATGCCATTTTTAGCTCTGATATCAATTGTTGGAACCGAAATGATATTGGTGACCTTTGTATAAATGAAACGAGACACGAGAAGAGAAGAAAATCTTTGTTAAATTGAAATTTTAAATAATACAACTCGAAGCTGAATCCTGTGTCTTGATATGTTACAAAGACAACTCACTCTCATACTTATAACAAAACACGCTCTGATAGCCAAAAACTCTATACACACTATCTTTATTCTTCTTTATCGTAAAATCCAAAGCAAAAAAAAAACAACAACTACAACAACCCACTAAAAAAACATCATCCCATTCAATCCACTCACAGACAACATCCAATACAACTCTATCGTGAAGAAAGCAAAGCACTATTGTAGTGCTTTGACACACAGACGTGTCCTCATCCCAAAACAATTTTAATAGTATAGTGCTACAACCCACTGAGCACCAAAAACCAATTTAAAAATTATTTTAACAAATCTATCCTTCAATGGTCTAAGTTTCTTCTGCAATCAAAATGACTTTCTCCAGTCACACATTCAGCGAGGCAAAAACTTCATTCAAAACATGTTGTCTGCAATACGCGTGCAGTCCACCTCTGAGAAAATATGCATCACTGTTAACTATAATCCACACAAGGAAGAGAAGAAAGTAACACAATCACCAACTTGACATAACCCAGACCTCTATACATACTGGTCGGCATTACTAGAGACATGAACAACAGTTACAGATTTCGCCACAACAAACGACTCACCCTAAACAAGCAAGGATGGTGCAGAGTTGCAAACGACTGCACACTGGTCATTCACATAGGAGCGAGTTTGGATCAAGCACATGCAACAGATACGATCCAGCGGCTTGCTGCAACAGTTTGAAGCTGCCTTGAACAAGAGATCCTCAGCATCAGACGCCAGACGGCTTTCTTCAGCTCCTGGTGGAATGTTTGCAGTCCCAGTTTAGTTACCAAACTTTTTTACCCAAACTTACAAGAAAATCTACCACTCTGGCCCTTTTGAAATTCACTTCTTCAGGCACCTATTTTAATGTGAAGATAATAAGCTCATATTGATGAAGAGAAGTAAAGATTTGGAATCAGCTTCATCACTTCTAACACAGGCCAAGCGTTGATACATATATGGATGAGAATGGAGCATCTCAAGGTGCCTTTGGTTAAGACAGTTTTCGGTTCCCACTTTACATCTAACAAAGAAAACGAAAAATGCTTAGCAGCTCTGCAGGAGTCATGCATATATTTAATTTGGCAAAAGGACACTTCATGTGTTAATATTTGTGCACGGCGCTCACTTTGGTGTCAATATTTTTTTTTATCACTTAAGTGTTAATTTTTTTTATAAAAAAAATGATTATTCAAGTGCTAATTCCGGCGAGGTTATTGGAATTTCTAGCCGTTGGCACTAAAGTAATCATTTTTTCTCATAGTTTACACTAAGGCTGCGTTTGGTCGTCAGGATATAAGTCAGGATAGGATATGTTTTATTCTATCCTGCGTTTGGTAGCTGTTCGGGATAGGATAAAGTCGGATATAGAGGGGATATAGACCGGATAAAAAAATCCTAGGGAGGGGGGTGGGATAGACCTGGATAGGATTTCTCTTGTCTAGCTATTTTTTAGAAAAACCCTACGCTCTCCTTTTCTCGGTCGTCAATACACACGACTCTCCCACAACGAAGTTTCACGAAATCAGTCTCTTCTCCGTAGCTCTAATCCGACAAATTCAAGCTCCATCTCTGGCGAGGAGCCATACGCGGTTTTGCTTCCTCGCGAGGTTGTGTCTCTCTCTCTCTCTTCTTGTTTTTATTTCTTTTTTTTTTCTTTTGCTTGCGAATTCTCATTTCTGGTGCTCTCTGATTGTTCTCCATGAATCGAAGCACACAATCGTTTATATGTCAGTTGAAGTCATGTGCTCTGTCAAACTTTGCTTTTCTCTCCTTGGTATTGGCATTAAAAAGGATTTGAGTGCAGATTGCTTTTCAATATTCTGGCAATTGCGTTTGGAAATATCTTAAAGATTTCCGAGTATTTATCTGTTTTTGCAATGGGGTGTCCTGGCAAGTGTATCTAATTCTTGTCTGCTTTTGCGGGCATTGAAGACTGTTAAATGCTTTAGGCATGTAATTCGGCCTATTTCAATTCTAATAGCACTGTGGATCTACGAAAAGTACGAGATGATGCTGGGTTTTCGTTTGTTAATATAAACTTAACATTGTGAAATTGTGGCCTGGCCATTCTTGTTTGCTGAGGTGCTGCAAGTGATGAATCTGTATGTTTTTTAATACTGCAATAGGAGGGGTAATGGAAAAGGATATTGGCAATGGGTTTATGTTTATCACAAGAAAAAGGTTTTTGCTTGTTCCTTCTGCAACGCAAAGCTTTTTGCTTTGGATTTTTGCCCATCACTTGTAGTCTTTCCAAACTGTTTTTCTCTTATGAAGTCTCCATCGATCATTTCCTTAATCTAGTCCCCTGTACTTTTCAACTTGCATGAGACTTCATTATAGAATGTGTCTTGAAGGAATTTTAGGTGCTGCTCTCCTTTTTATGGTTTTGTGTCTATCTCTACCACACTGTCCTCTAATCAAATTTATTAAAATTGCAACGAGGAGTTTAGGAATGGAAGGTAGCGATTTCAGTCAAACTCAAGGAAGGGAAACAAAGAGAGATCGACGTATATGGACTATAGATGAAGAAAATGCTCTTCTAGATGGTCTTGAAGAATTAGTTGCGCGAGGAATGAAAGCCGATAACGATAGGAAGGCGTTTGTGGAGCTGTTACTCCAAGAGATGATGGAAGAGAATGACTAATGATTTAGGATTATTTCTTTTTCTAAGGCTGCTATTGTGTCTATCTCTACCACACTATCCTCTAATCAAATTTATTAAAATTGCAACGAGGAGTTTAGGAATGGAAGGTAGCGATTTCAGTCAAACTCAAGGAAGGGAAACAAAGAGAGATCGACGTATATGGACTATAGATGAAGAAAATGCTCTTCTAGATGGTCTTGAAGAATTAGTTGCGCGAGGAATGAAAGCCGATAACGACAGGAAGGCGTTTGTGGAGCTGTTACTCCAAGAGATGATGGAAGAGAATGACTGATGATTTAGGATTATTTCTTTTTCGAAGGCTGCTATTTGTTATGGAGTCTGAAGCTTGGTTTATAGTTTTCCTGGTACTCAATGAATTAGATGGAGTATACTTACCAAAAAAATGAATTAGATGGAGTTAGGGCAATGGGCCTTTTTGCTATGAACAACATCAGACAATGTTTTTTTTTTTTTTTTTGCTGTTTATTGGAATCATATGTTTTTTTAATGTGCTATTTCTTTTGAAGTCTCGAGCTTTATTCATATGTCTTTTATTTGATATACAGTTTTTACCAAACAATGGATATGATAGGATGAAAATATCCGCCTTTAAATCCATAGTTCACCAAACAGTGGATATGATATGATTAAATCCCCGTATTTCTTATCCTATCCTATCCAGTCCTATCCTGGCTAGAAATTCGGACGACCAAACGTAGCCTAAAGTGATCGTTTTTTAGATCACTTAAGTGCCAATTTTTTTTAAATGATTATTTAAGTGCCACCTCCGGTGAGGTCGCCGGAATTTCTCGTTGTTGGTACTAAAGTGATCGTTTTTTCTTTAATTTGGCACTTAAGTGATCCAAAAAAAAATTGACACTAAAGTGAGGATCGTACATAAATATTGGCACTTGAGGTGTCCTTATGCCTATTTACTCTAGTATGGCAAAAACAAGTGTTTTGGCCAGACACCGTAATGGTTTAAGCCTATAGGGCTTATTTGGTAACAATTCTGTATAATTTCTGAGCAGAAATGATTTTTCTCTAATTCTGTTCCAGGGTATAAAGAAGTAGATTTTTTTATTTTATTTTTTTGCTTCTTGTTTATGTTCCAAATATGTTTTCTTGGCCACTAATCTGTTTTCAGGAACCCAAAAAAAAAAAAACCGATACTACCAAATAGATTTTTATTTTTTTTCCTTTGTTCTCGAGAACAAAAGAACTGGAATCAGAAGAACGTTACCAAACAAGCCCTAGGACACCGGTAGAAACTACTAGGTCATATAGTGCTCAATCGTACGTGTCCTACAATATCAGATGTTATTTTCTCACGAACAGTTTCATGTAAAATTATGCACCTGGGATGGAACCCCTGATTGGATGCTCATTCTTGCAACCTGTCATTAAACAGCACACGAGAATTTAAGTAAGTTGGAAGTAACAGAAGCACGAAAATGGTCATGGTGGCAATCCAAATTTGCTGCCACGCTGCAACATGCCCTGCACTTATCTTATGAATTACCCAATTGAGAGGCCACTTCAGGGCAACTTATTTACGACCAGATGTTCTTAATTAAAGGGGAAAAACCACTATAAAAAAAAATCCTAAACTTTATCCACGATGACACATTTATTCTGAATTTTTTTTTCGACGTCAAAAATCCAAATTATGCCCACTTTGAAACATTTACCCTAAAAAAAATTTGTGACATAAAAGACCCAAACTTGTATCTGTGCAACATATTTAACCTTTGTCAAGCTTCCTTCAGATGATTTTTCAACCAAAACAACGTCGTTTCTATTTCACTTAAATCATATGGGCACCATGTGAATGCCGTTTGCTTTGCGAAGTCCATTTGGACTGATGTTTAACTATTTTTATTGACGGAACTTTGACAAAAGGTAAATGTGTCGCACAGATATAAGTTTGAGATTTTTTAGTGTTATAGAAAAATTTAGGGTAAACATGTCACAATGGGCATAATTTGAGATTTTTTTTATGGCTTTTGCCCTTGATTGAAAATGTGTTGTGCCAGAATTCTGGATATAGCAGATGTTAATAAATAACAATTGAATTTTCTGGTTAGAATGGTTCCATGCATCTCAAGATCCAAGCTCGAGAAGGTAGATTTGTCTTAAGGCAGCTTTTTTCGAAGGGTATCTCCTTCCTTCCTGCAAAGTGTCATCCAGTCAAATTTCCATTGGGCAACTGACGTGAATGGCACGACAATAACATCTGATGTTATGCTAAAAATCACTATCTATCTAGAGGAGTAAGTTTAAGCATACTGATGGCTAGTAATTTCTAGGGGTAATTAGTAATTTATACCTTTGAAAGATGCTTATCCATGTGATTAACGGATCTCCCTTCTAATTCTAAAACAATGATATTGATATGTCTATAATTAGTGTTATGCGTATGTCATTGGATGCTTTCCCACAAAAGAAAGGTGATGTAGTAACTTCATCAAAATGCGAAAATTACAGTAAACAGTAGTAAACTTCAGAAATAGCAGTGCTGAGTAATTTGCTCTTGATGAGCATAACGACTTTTATCTCAAAATGACATCAATATTTTGAGATAATATGAACTTTTGAATAAGTTTTCCAATAGCTAATTAATTGCAATTCGTCTTGATGGGGGGGGGGGGGGGGGGGTTTGTTGTTTAAATGTGGATACAGATGGGCAGTAATGATCAACTATCATCTTAAAAAAAAAATATGGATAGGTTTTACCTGTCCACTTCCGCTTCCGTAAACAATCCTCAATGTATAACGACAGCTAAATATCAGCTGTTAGTAGTTCATCTTGTCCATGTGAACCCAACGCAAGGACTTTCTCCTTAATCTTATGCAGCTGATTTGCGACTCCGCTTATGCTCATCCGCCTTTTAGGCTCTTCATATGAACAAGCAACGCCGATATTATACACCGTGACCAGACACTCTTGAAATGTGTCGTTGCTATCGAAGAGCCGCTGCTTGGGACTGTGGGCGCCTAATTGGCTCTCTCTTTCGTGAAGCAAAACGTTGTCCGTAATCTCGAGCACTCGTTCAGGCAAAGCTTTCGCGACAAAACTATGAAGGGTCAAATTGTCTATGAATGTGTCGTTGGTGGGACTCAACCCGGTGAACATCTCCAGTAAGAGAATGTCATAACTGTAGACGTCGCATTCTCTTGAAATCTCACATCCCATTGCATATTCTGCCGCACATTTAGATCACAGTGCAGGTCAAATTGGAGTGCGGATCATCGAATCAAAACGTAGTGTGCATTAGACTATAAGAGTTATCATTAGCTACCAAATTTCACTTGGGAAGAGTGTTGACACCTAAATTTTGATATTTTTTAGGAAATTCATTTATTTCACAAAATGAGAGTTATTAGTAATTCTCGCAAAAATAAATTCACATGCATCACATATTTATTTTTTGTCATGCATTCGCATTGCATTTAGGTGAGTCAATTGAGCTTAAATTGACAAGCGATCGAATCGAGCATGGGGTGAAAATTCGGCCAAGGCATGGTTGGGGCATCGAGTTCTTTTACGGTACTTGGACTTATTTTCAGATTTAATCAAGCCCAATTCATGTTTAAAAAGGGGGTTTAATTAAATGTTTACGGAAAACCTAATTGAGCCCAAAAATGCGCATGGCCCATAATTGACTTAAAAAATTCGGCCAGCTCAAGTGCATTGGGCTTGTCTAAATTCTCTAGTCAATTTGATGATCAATTTGTGCAATTTAACCCTTTGGGACTAAATTCAAATCATATTCTGATCCCAGGGTTTATTTTGTGAAATTAAAGGAACTTTAGGTCTCAAGCTCGCAATAATTTTCTCTATAAATAGATAGCTTTGCCTAGGGTTATAGTGAGGCCACCAAAATTCATATACGGCCATTAGAGAGAGAATACTTCTCTGTACGGGATAGAACTGGAGGTCCACTGATCATGACGATGCCTTGATCCCGAGAGGCCTGCTTGGAATTTTTCTCTTTTTCCTCGCAGGAGACATGCGACCAGAATTGGGAGCCAGATTCAAACGGTGATATTTGGAGTCTTCAAGATCTGCACACACAAAGAAAAGCCAAAGGAGAAAAGGACAAGAAGGGGGAACCAACTTTTGATCTGCTTCTTTTGTTCTTTGACTTTTATTTCTTTTATCATGTTTACCGTGGGATCCCCTTGCAGAATAGAAAAAGGCAGAAGACTTTCTGGTAGGTGCAACAAAAGACCCAATGATCTCAGCAAACCACGATCTTGTTCAAAACTGTATGTAGATTTGGAGAGAAGGCCTCCGACAATCCTCCTTGCCGACTGCCCTGACGAGTCCTTCTTGATCCGATGCCTTCTTCGCTGATCACATCTCGCACTACACCAGGAGGTCCAGATCTGTTTCGGGTCTATTCACGACGATGACCCGATCCTTCCCGAAGCTAGTAGCAGTCCAGTTGGTGTTCGGTGATTCCACGGCACCAAACGATCAAACATTTTCCCGATGTGCAATCAATTAACTACCATCGTTTCCTGCATCGCCATTGGAACTCTCTCGATCCTTGAGCTTTTGTAGTCAATTTATTGTTAAAATTCTTTATGTTATGCAGGTTAGAACGGATTCTCGCACTACTTGCCATGCAATATTGCTAGAATTCCAAACCCACAGAATCCCACCAAGAAGTCGCCTTTTGCCTCCATAGATGCCACGATCAAGAGCCTTCCGTTGATCCAACCGCAAGTCCAAGAAGCCTATCTCTAAAAGCCGGTTGTGTTTTCATCACGTTTTATATTTTCTTTTGCATGAGTCAAGATCAAGGTCAAGCCAAAGATTTTTGGTGCTCGAATAGATGAACCCATGTGAATCAGAAATCCAGGCGATGGTAAAAAAGAACTCCAGTAGAGGTGCTCAGTGAGGAGCAAGTGGAGCAAATCCCACGTTGACCTACATTTGGGAACGGACGAAAAATGTGAGCATTCAGTAGCTTTTGTCTTCAATGGTCACCGAGTGCCACAAACCATTGATGATAGGTCTCCGCAAGCTTCATCAGTGAGTGTCATCCACCATCATCACGAAGAGCACTGGTCAGCCATCCCAAGCCGTCACGGTGTGATAAAGCAATTCGTCATTTCCATTGAAGGATTGCTTTCTGATGCCCAATCCGTGATCCGCAAGCTATGCTCGGAGATCATGCATCTTCGGTTTAAGGTAAAAATCTCATCTTGCAAGTTTCGAATTTGGAAATTGCAATCTCGCAAGATAAGGTAACGTTCTGTATCTCGAATTCTGAATATTCACTTGCCTATTTTGCATATTTTCTGTGGTGCCGTAATCTAAACGGAATGCAATTTTTTCGAAAATTCAAAGAACTCCCTTTTCCGATCTAAACCGTCAAGACCAAATCTTTGCCAATCTCGGATATAGCTAATCTGACCTATCACCGTTTAGGCCTAATTTGCTATCTTCCGAAATAAACCATTTTTAATTCGAGATCTGGATAATTTTTAGAAAAGTTTCGAAAATTGGCGGTCATACATAGTTGGCGGTCGTAATTTCTGATTGATTGATTGATTGACAGACTGTTTGATTGATTGTCCAATTAATTGATTGATTGATTGTCTGATTGACTGATTGACATGTTTGATTGATTGTCTAATTGATTGGTTGATTGATTGACTGACCGATTGGGTTTTACCATATCTAGAACTTCGGTTGCCGAGAATAGGACAGTTTCCTTCTCTTCAAAAAATCCGAAAATAAATAAAAAATAATTGCACGTCATCTTGCCATGTCATTCGTACACGTCATCCATGCATAAATGCCACGTCATTTTGCCACGACATCTTGCCATGTCATTTTGCCACGACATCTTGCCATGTCATTTTGCTACGTCATCATGCCACGTCATCTTGCTACGTCATCTTGCCAGGTCATTTAGTCAAGTCATCTTGCCACGTCATTTTGCCACGTCATCTTACCATGTCATTTTGACACGTCATCTTACCATGTCATTTTGCCACGTCATCTTACCATGTCATTTTGCCACGTCATCTTGCCACGCTATATGTCATATAGTTAGGTTGCATTAGCATCACATCTTAATAAAAGAGAAAATTCAAAAAAATCAAGTCACATAAATCAATCAAAGGACATCTCATGGAATTAAGGTACCGAAAGGGCATTAGTTTTAATTAACTAGTGTAATCAAGTCCCCGGATCCATAATCTCTGGTTCGTAGAAGTAAAATGGTTCTCCCGCTGTTTTGCTTAGGTTTCTAATCAACCTACCAAAAATGATTAGTGGCGGCTCCAATTTATAAACCAGTTCAGTGAATTTTAAGTTGTGATTTGGCAGGGCTTGGGAGAGTCCGTATTAGGTTAATTGATCTAATTAACTTAATAAACCATTAGCCTACATAAATTAATTTTTAGGTCGCGACAAAGAGAGACAGAGAGGGGGAAGAGAGATATTACCTGTTGGAGCATAACCAATTGTCCCTCTAGGACCCATTGAGCTCATCTTGTTAGTAACAGTATCGACGGATGATCCAAGAAGGAATTTCACCAACCCAAAGTCCCCAACATGTGCGACCATCTCAGCATCTAAGGGGATATTGCTTGGCTTTAGATTACAATGAACGTTGGGATGTGGCACTGGTGATGAAGATAACCCAGTGCAAAAGCAACATCAATAGCAATATCCATTCTCTGAACAAAATTTAATTTTTTCGGAAGCTCCTGCCCATCAAGTGATGTTGCCTTTGGGTGGAGCCACTGCTCGAGGCTTCCATTATCCATAAATTGATAAATTAAGGCCTTAAAATCATTTCCTTGATAATCACTACCCGAGCAAACTGCCAATATCTTCAAAAGATTTCGATGTTTGATATTCTTTAATGCTTCGCACTCGGCTATGAAGCTTTTCAGAGCACCATGACGGACTAAATGAAGCACCTTCATAGCAGCAACACCTCCATTGTCCTCAAGTGTCCTCTTGTAAACAGAACCAAAACATCCAACACCGATCAAGTTCGTTGAAGAAAAACCATCAGTTGCTTTTAGGAGTGTTGCATATGAAATGTTCAAACGTATATCATCCGTCAAACTTGAAACTGGTTCATTTACTTTCTTCTTCACCCAACAAAGACATATGAAAGCCAGAATAAGAGCTATTCCAAGGATACCAAAAGTAACAGAAGTAGACAATATCACTATATTGATCTTTTTGCAATGGGAGCTTTTAGTGATGCAGTTAGGCAAGTGAAATTCTGGCAATCCGCCACAAAGCTCATTGTTCCCAACGATAGAAATACCGGTCGCATTCTTAAAGACTCCTTCACGTGGCAGCATACCTTCGAAATTATTGTACGATAAATTCAAAAGTTTCAAGAAACGAAACGCGCCTAAGAAGTTTGGAATTTGACCCGAAAAATTGTTGCGTGAAAGATCTAGCTCTTCAATGCCTCCCAACGATTTGATTGATTGAGGAATCGACCCTCGAAAAAAGTTGCCCCCCATCCTGAGCAATGTCAAGGCAGAGCAATCACCTAAACTAGTTGGGATTTCACCTACCAAAAAATTGTCCGAGATGTCCAAAGCGGTCAAAGCTCTTAAGTTGCTAACTTCTATGGGTAGAACCCCACTCAGATGGTTACGCGACAAGTTCAGAAGGATTGCCAACGATGAGACGCCTATAAGTTACGGGGGTATGACGCCACTCAGATTGTTATCAGACAAAACGAGCAGATCAAGAGACTGGCTGTTTGATAGATGCGAAGGAATCCGCCCTTGAAAGTCATTCCCACCAAGATATAGTGCAATCAACCTGGTTAGATTTCCCAAAGAAGATGGGATGGTCCCTCTGAGGTTGCTGTAACTTAAGTGCAGGGTCACTAGAATTTGCAGATTCCCAAAATTTGAGGGGATAACACCTGCAAGCGAGTTGAGACCCATAACCAAAAATCGCAGGTTGACAAAATTCCCCATTTCTTCTGGAATCTCACCAGATAATTGATTCTCGCTTGAAGTAAATATCGTGAGAGTGGTGGATAAATTGCCTATGCATTTTGACAGCACCCCGCCAAACTTGTTCTAGTGAATTCCCACATGCTGTAATCTGGTGCTGTTAGTTAGCGAGCAAAGTGTTGTGAAAATTCTCCTATATTTTGATTCTGGCAAAACTATCAAAAGGATTTGTTTAATGTTTTATGATATAGAAAGAATGAGTAAGCAGCAGGTTGTGTGGATCTATTTCTGTCACGAGGACGAAGAGTCAAATGGAGTGCTTCAGGACGAAGGGTCAGATGGAGTGCCTCTTGACCAAGGGTCAGATGGAAGTGCTTCTGATGAGGTCAGATGGAAGTGCTTCTGACGAGGTCAGATGGAAGTACTTCTGACTAGGTCAGATAGAAGTGCTTCTGACGAGGTCAGATGGAGTGCATCTGAAGACCGTCAGATGGAGCTGCTTCTGAGGGTCAGGTTCAACATGATCATCCATCTCGTGCAACCATCTACATGTAGTGACAGATAGACCTTATCAAATCTCCGAATTACCATTCCATGATAACTGATCTAATTCAGGAAATTCTTTATGAAGACGAAACTTGAAATTAGTCAGTTTCTGCATCTCCAAAACATGAAGACCCGCGTATGGCAGGTTTCCGACCAAGGCAAGGTTCCTTATGGAAATTTGTGATATTTGATTGACATGATGTCCCTTCTAAACAATCAAGGAATTTTCTACAAATTGAGTATTACCTTCCAAGAATATCTCTTCGCGGACCAATACGGATTTACTACACTTATGGAAACTGGAGATTTAGTTGTATGGGCGACTAAATCAGAAGGGTTCAATAGCTTCTTCAACGGTTCTCATATCTTCTAAGATATAGTCTCGTTCAATCACGATTGATGACGTCCAATCAAGGATTGAAGAGCGATCTCTTGGCCGGGTATCCAACGGCTAGTTTGGAGGCAGGGGAGTATAAAAGAAGAACCATGGCGATCAGAGAAGATGAGATGAACAACAATCCAAAAAGTGCAAGTGTGATTCGAATTGTACCCAAAATCATTCTGAGTGCTCAAAATCTCATTCATTGTGAGAATCTGTAAGAGAGAGAAACCAAGTGGTTGAGTGATTGTAATTCTCTTGATTCTTCATAGTGAAATCCAGCCGATCGATTGTCATCATGGGAGAGTGGACGTAGGCTTGATAAGCCGAACCACTATAAACTCAGCGTGCTAACTTCTCTTCCCTACTTTATTGCTGTGTTTGAATTGTGTACTATCTCCTGCTGATCGTATATTGAAATTTTCATTAATTCCGCAAGAAATTTCAATTTAGTTGTCGATTCACCTATTCACCCCATCTAGGTGATATTGCTAGATACAACAATTGGTATCAGAGATTGGTTGCTCATATTCACGAAGTGTTTATTAACTTCAGAGCTAATGATCTACTATGTCTAGCAATCACTCTTCAGGAGCAGGCGATTCGCACTTTGCAAATAAGCCACCCTACTTTGATGGGAAGGAATACAATATGTGGAGCAACAAGATGCAATGGTTCTTTAAGGTGTATGATGATTTGATGTGGGATGTTGTAACAAATGGTATTGTACCAAATGCTGCTGCAAGTACAGCATTTGGAAATGAAGCAAATCTCACCATGACCATGACTGAGACTGAAAAAGCCAAAAGACGAAGCTTGGATTCCAAAGCTGTCAATGCATTATTTTGTGCTTTATCAACTCCTCTTTATAACCGTGTTTCAGAGGAAGAATCTGCCAAAGCAATATGGGATAGGCTTCATATCACCTTTCAAGGAACAAATAGAGTGAAGGAACAAAACTCAGCATTTTACTGAGTGAGTATGAAGCATTTTAAATGAAATCTGACGAATCTATTGCTGATATGATAGACAGGTTTCAAAGTCTAGCAAGTGGACTTGCAAGACAAGGTGCACCAGTTGCTGAGGCGATGCAAGTGAGAAAGATACTAAGAGGACTCACAGATGAATGGAACTATGTCAAACCTTCCATACAAGAATGTCAAACAATCAGACAGCTTTCGGTGGATGAGCTAGTTGGGACACTATAATCCTATGAAACAGAACGAGCAAGCAAAAAGGGAGATAAAAAAGGTAAGAAATCAATTGCATTGAAAACTGAAATTGCTCAATGTTTGTCTGACACAGATGATGAAGATGAAGATGATGAAGAACTTGCACTCATGGTGAAGAAATTTAGAAAAATGGCTCGAAAGGCCAGAAACTTCAAAGGAAAGAAACCTGTGAAGAAGTTTGATAAAAAAATTCTCTCAAACTGAGTCTCAAGAAAGCAAAGATGTAATATGCTTTCACTGCAAGAAAGCAGGACATATCAAGCCGAATTGTCCAATGCTAAAGAGAGACAAGCTCAAGTATGAGAAATACAAGAAGGCTTTAAAGGCAGAAACATTGAGTGATTCTGATGAAAGTGAAGACTACGCAAACATTTGTTTGATGACAAAGTCAGACTCAGAATCAGATTCAAGCTCAGATTCAAAAATTGAGGTAAGTCCATCTAATCTTCCTGATGAAGTTACGGAGTATATTGATGAGCTTTGCAAAAGTTACAAAGAAACTCTTGAAAAAGTTTCTGTTTTGAAAAATGAAAACTCTTCTTTAAAACTGCAAAATATTTCTCAAAAAGAAAAAAATTGAGTTTTTACAACACGAATTTCATCAATTAAAAGAAAACCATGATCTCATTACAAAAGAAAATGATTCTCTTAAAGAGAAAATTAATGAGACTTCAAAAAGGTTTTCACAAAGTTCAAAGACTTTGGACAATATTATCTCTAAACAAATACCTTTTAATGATAGATCTGGTTTGGGTTTTAAATAGGGGAGTGTTCTCAAAAACTATTTTTCTAAAACGAATTTCTACAAACCTGCTATTACTGTTTATAGAAGGCATTTTTACAAACAGTTTACCAAATCTCACATACACCAGCCTTGTATAAATTGTGGTGATTCTAGTCACACTAAATACTCTTGCAAGAAAGTCTGGAGACCTATTAAAAGGTCAAATCCTACTAACACAGAAGGACCCAATAAAGCATGGGTACCGAAGAAACAGTGAGCTGCTCATTTCTTGCAGGTACCAAAGAGGAAGAAAAACAAGTGGTTTCTGGATAGTGGATGCTCGAGTCACATGACCGGAAATCCATATGTATTTATATCTCTTTCAAAATGTGATGGTAGAAGTGTGTCATTTGGAGGTAAGAACAAAGGAAAGGTCATTGGAAAAGGCAATGTCGAGATTGAAAATCTGACGATTAAAAATGTATCTCTTGTCAAAGGACTGAACTACAACTTGATATCTGTAAGTCAACTCTGTGACTCTGGTTATGAAATATGTTTTCAAGACTTAAAGTGCACAGGTATGGACAAGGACAAGAAGCAATCCTTCACGGGTCAAAGACATGGAAATAATTATCTTTTAGATATTGACTCTGACCCTGAAAATGCAAAATGTCTTATTTCTATTAAGGATGAATCTGATCTTTGGCACAGAAAGTTAGGTCATATTAGTGTAAAGCATAGGAGGACTATGTCATGCTTGTACACTAGTTAAGCAGGTAAGAAGTTCTTTTAAGTCTATAAATCAAGTTTCCTCTAAGCAATGTTTGCAGTTGCTTCATATGGATATTTTTGGACCAAACAGAACCTTAAGCCTTGGAGGTAAGAAATATTGTCTTGTTATTGTTGATGATTTCTCTAGATTTACATGGGTGTAGTTTCTTGCTCACAAAAGTGAGGCTTTTACATCTTTTTCAAAATTGGCAAAAAGAATTCAAAATGAAAAAGGCTGTACCATTTCTTCTTTAAGAACAGATCATGGGGGAGAGTTTGAAAATCAAAACTTTTCAGATTTTTGCAATGAATTTGGAATTCAGCATAATTTCTCTGCTCCGTATACTCCTCCACAGAATGAGGTAGTAGAAAGGAAAAACAGATCTTTGCAAGAAATGGCAGGAACTCTTTTGATTGAGAGTAAAATTGTATGTCATTTTTTGGGCAGAAGCTGTTTCCACAGCTTGTTATATTTTGAATCGAATTTCTCTCAAACCTCTCATTGAGAAAACCCCTTATGAAATCTTCAAAGAAAGAAAGCCTGTTGTTGCATACTTTCATATATTCGGTTGTAAGTGTTTCATCCTAAAGAATGCTAATGATCGAATTGGAAAGTTTGATGAGAAATCAGATGAAGGAATTTTTCTAGGATACTCAACAACGAGCAAAGCCTACAAAGTCTACAAGAAAAATACTCGTGTTGTTGAAGAGTCTGTGAACATCAAGTTTGATGAGAATTGTCAGAATGATGAACCCGAATCCAATTATGTACTTCCTCAAGTCTCAGATTCACATGAAGAATAAGAAGAAAAGCAAGACTCAGAAGCAAACACTGGCTCGGAGAATGTTCAGAAGGAAACTCTCTCAAATGAAGAAAGGCCAGAAGCTGAACAGAATGTTCCCATAACTTCAACTGAGTGTTTCGATAAAAACTGGAAGCATAAGTCAAGTCATCCAAAGGAACTCATCATAGGAAACATAAGTGATGGCATCAAGACAAGATCCAAGTTTAAGCAAGCAATGAGTATCATAGCTTTTGTATCTGAATTGGAGCCAAAAGGAATTGAAGATGCACTAGCAGATGAGAACTGGATAAATGCAATGCAGGAAGAGCTACATCAGTTCAAGGTCAACAATGTTTGGGTATTAGTCAACAGACCCAAAAATCGTCCAATAATTGGAACAAAGTAGGTATTCAGAAACAAATTGGATGACAAAGGAAAAGTTGTAAGAAACAAAGAAAGACTTGTAGCAAAAGGCTACTCTCGAGAAGAAGGAATAGGCTATGATGAGACTTACGCACCTGTTGCTAGGTTAGAAGCTATCAGGCTATGACTTGCTTATGCTTGTTACAATGACTTTAAACTTTTTCAGATGGATGTGAAAAGTGCATTCCTCAACGGCTACATCAAAGAAGAGGTCTATGTTGAGCAACCCCCTGGCTTTGAAGAACCTAGAGGAAAGGATTTGGTTTATGTGTTAAAAAATGCACTATATGGATTGAAACAAGCACCTCGTGCTTGGTATGAAAGGTTAAGTAACCTTCTATCCAAACACAACTTCACTAAAGGTTATGTAGATACTACCCTCTTTATCCAAAAACAAGGTAAGGATATTCTTCTAGTTCAAATTTATGTTGGTGATATAATCTTTGGTTCTTCTAATGAGCTACTTTGCAAGAAATTCTCTAAAGTGATGCAGGAAGAATTCGAAATGAGTATGATGGGAGAATTGCGTTTCTTTCGTGGACTTCAAATTCATCAATCTCAGAATGGAATATTCATATTTCAAGAAAAGTATGCATTGGAAATAGTGAAAAAAATTTGGTTTGGAAAACTGCAAGAAGACAGAAACTCCCATGTCTCATTCCTCCAAACTAGACAAAGATGAAGATGGAAAAGAAGTTGATCCCAAGCTATATTGAAGCATGATTGGATCACTACTCTATCTCACAGCCTCAAGACCAGACATCCTATACAGTATCTGCTTGTGCCCAAGATTTCAGTCAAGTCCAAGGGAATCACACCTTTCAGCCATCAAAAAAATAATCAAATACATTGGGACTTATCCCAACTATGGTTTGTGGTATTCTAAGACTTCCGATTTTGCACTAAGAGGTTACTCAGATGCAGATCTTGCAGGTTGCAAAATTGATAGGAAAAGCACATCTGGAACATGCCAGCTCATGGGAAATATGTTTTTTTTTTTGTTAAGGTAAATTTGTATATACTTTTCAAATCACTAGGTATAGAAAAACCGGACACAAAAACCATGAACCAACCTAGGCAATGCAAAGTACAGTGGCACTCAGCACAGCTGAAGCAGAATATGTATCACTAGGAAGTTGCTGCGCTCAGATTCTTTGGCTAAAACAGCAGCTCAAAGATTATGGTGTTGAAGATACAAATGTGGAAATCCAGTGTGACAACACAAGTTCCATAAATCTTACAAAGAATCCCATACTTCATTCAAGAGCAAAGCACATTGAGATCAGACAACATTTCATACGTGATCATGTTCAGAACGGTGATGTTAATATTCAATTTATTGATACAAAAAATCAGCTTGCAGACATTTTCACAAAACCCATAGATAAGGAATCTTTTAATTTTATTAGAAACAAATTAGCAATCATTAACCCTCTGTCTTAAGCACATTTTAGAACAGAAGGAACATCAGAAGGAACATCAGAAGGAACGTCAGCAGGAACATCAAAAGGAGCATCAGAAGGAACGTCAGAAGGAACGCTAGAAGGAGCATTAGAAGGAGCGTCAGAAGAAAACTCAATAGGAGCATCAGAAGGAGACTCAAAAGGAAAGTCAGCAGGTTCGTAAGAAGCAAATCATCATTCTTTTTATGGAAAGTTCATAAATCAAAGGTCAGTCATCTCCTAAAAGTGTTTTTAAGGTAAGTCTCTTATATATCTGCGTATATTTGATTGACGGTGATTAATTGACTTATTAAAGGAATTCTTTTATTTTTCTTTAAATCGATTTTGTTTCCAAAAATAACCGCCACATTTATAAAACACCGAACCGTCACCCATGTTCTCTCACTTTCAAATCGCTCTCAATCGAAACCCTAAGCTGTATTTAGAATCTCTCTTGTTCTCGACTTCTTCCTCAAATCAACACACTCTCTTCCAAAGTTTCAAACTTTCTCATCTAAATGGCTCCGAAATCAGTCTCTGACTCAAAGAAGACCTCTCAGACGAAAAGAAAGTTCTCCTCTCTGACTGCAAGCACCACCGAGCCTACGAAAACTGAAATCAACGAACAGAACGAGGCATTCCGTTTGGCAAAAGGTTTGTCTTTATCTGCTTTTGAAGAGAAAGAAGCCATGGCACATTCTGTTAAGCCAATGTACGATAGTATCAAGGCAGCATGGGATTTTGGTGATCAACTTAGAAAACTGCTGAGTATTCACAAGTTCGCTAGCAAGGGCGAATTGCTAGAGTTCCTTAGTTTGCCTGGAAAGGTCGTTGAACCAATTGCTGTTAAAGAACCTGAATCTGCCTCCAGAAAGGGAAAGGAGAAAGTAGCAGAGCCTAGTTCGAAAGCAACTACACGAAAACCCTCTCTAATAAGGCCTAGAGGCACTAAGGCAAAGGTTGAAGATGATGATGATGTCCTGTTTAACGATTTCGTGAAAAATATTGGGTTTACAATAGATAAAAGCTTTCCTGATCCTGACTTTCAAAGTCAAGCACATAAGGACAAGTTCGAGTCCTTGAGACAGAGAGGCATCATACCATATAGGGTTTTTGAACTAAAGTACTTTGACAGGAATGGCATCCCTCTTAGGAAGCATCTTCAAAAGGTCAACTTATAACACTTTGTAACCCAAAGGAGTTACACTTTTCCTGACTTGGTAGCCTATTTTTACTCCAATCTTCATTTGGCCAACTTCAACACTATATTTTCCACTGTGCGTAGAAAGCAATATGTGTTGCATGTTGATGAATTGGCATCCATTATGGGAACCAGTAAAAGGGCTTTCCAACCTCTTGATGTTACTGCTGAAGAAGCTTTTTTCTTCCTTACTGGGAAAACAAGTTTCTCTAGAGCGTCAAAATCTCACATAGCCTACAGTGATTTTCCTCTGAAGCACACCATGATGCACAAGGTTGTCATTGAATGCCTCAGACCAAAGGCAGCCTCAAAGACAGACATCTCCAAGTATGAGGCAAAATTGTTGTGGGGTATCCTGCAGGGAAAGAAAATTTCTTTTGCCCACATAGTTCTACTTCACATGTACAGATCAGTCCTCAAGCCAAAGGGACATCTACCTTATGCCGGTCTGATCTATAAAATAATATATTATTTTAAGATCAATGCTTCTAGAGAACTCATCAAAAAGGAGATTCCCTTGATGACTGCTGGTGAAATTATTGTGGGAAAGATGGGATTCAAAATGACTCCTGCTGGATGGAGGACCAAGAACAACGAACCAGTTCTTGTGGAGTTCGAGGATGAGTCAAAACAGAAGTCTCCAAAAAGGAGAAAGGTTATGGCCATCAAGGGTCAACAAGAAGACACCTCATCTGATGATCATTCCAGAGGAAGCAAGGCAGAATTTGACTCTAAAGCTACTCAATCCAAGGTGCTTCAGATGGAGAAAGTCAAACTGAGAGTCAAAGTGCTGAAGAAGGTGGAGATGAAAATGAAACACAGCCAAAAGATAAAGTTGTGTACATTTGTGTTTTAACTGAGGAAAAATTCCTTATAATGTGGAATGATGAGGATGCTGCAAGAATAGAGTATGGTGATACTCTTTTGCAAAAATTCCTTAATTTTGATTATGAGCAGATGTTAGCACAAGTGCTAGCACAGTTGGCCTCAAAAGATAAGGTGGAAGAGCCAGATGATATCGAGGCTTATTCCATATCCTCTACCCGATTGAATTCACAAAGCTGCATCAAGCTTTGCAACAGCAATTGAAAGAGAGGATCAACTTTTGAGTGCTCAGTCCATACCAATGGACATTGATGAAGAAATAGAATCTGTGCCAAGTATAAAAGCTAAAGGAAAAAGGGCTGTAACTCAGGGGGAGTCTTTACCTGTAACCTCTGATATTTTTTTGACAGAAGTGTTTGCTTCTCAAGCCTTTCCTAAAGCTCAACCTGAGGGGAGAATTTACCAAGAAAAGGGATTAACACTACAAATCAAGAACCAACTCCTACAGCACCACAGGTGGAATTTCAGAGGCAAATGGAGAATCTTCAACAAATCCTCATTCAGAATCTGGCTGCTATGGAAACCATGCTAGATCAGAAACTGCACAACTTTGAACTGAAGGTTGATGGGAAGTTGCAGGGTATGGCAAATCAGGTGACCAATCTAGAGAAGTCCATTGATTTGTATGGCAGAATGTTTTGTGCTGAGATTACAAACTTGCCTTTATACACGCTAGTAAGGACTGACAGAGCAGCTTCAACATTACCTACAACTCAAGCTGTCAGAAGCCATGCTCAGAGAATGGAAGGAGAGTATGTCAGACCTTCTTTAGTAGAGACTGATGTAGAGTCTCAAGATGCTCCCCCTTCTTCCAAAATTTTCCCTCCTTCTTAATTTTTTTAAAGCACAAGAATGTCATTTGTTATGCAATTTTATTTTTTAAACAATTCCTTCTACAATTATATTCTTTCTTATATACATTCTTTTTGCTGTTGACAAAAAGGGGGAGAGATTTCTCTATCTACCAGTTCTATTTACCTTTACTACAGTGCTGGATATCTTTTGTTCAGGATTTATTTCTAATTTCTGATTATGTTTACCTGCAGGAGGAGCAAATTGAGTGATTATATTATTTGTTTACAATTTTTGACATACAGTGCTTCATTAGATTTTGTAGTTTTGTCACCATAAAAAAGGGGGAGATTGTTGTGGAAATTCTTCTATATTTTGATTCTGACAAAACTATCAAAAGGATTTGTTTAATGTTTTATGATGTAGAAAGAATAAGTAAGCAGCAGGTTGTGTGGATCTATTTTTGTCACGAGGACGAAGAGTCGGATGGAGTGCTTCTGAAGGAAGGGTCAGATGGAGTGCCTCTAGACCAAGGGTCAGATGGAAGTGCTTCTGACTAGGTCAGATGGAAGTACTTCTCACTAGGTCAGATGTAAGTGCTTCTGACGAGGTCAAATGGAGTGCATCTGAAGACCGTCAAATGGAGCTGCTTCTGAGGGTCAGGTTCAACATGATCCTCCATCTCGTGCAACCATCTACATGCAGTGACAGATAGACCTTATCAAATCTCCGAATTACCATTCCATGATAACTGATCTAATTCAGGAAATTCTTTATGAAGACGAAACTTGAAATTAGTCAGTTTCTGCATCTCCAAAACATGAAGACCCACGTATGGCATGTTTCCGACCAAGGCAAGGTTCCTTATGCAAATTTGTGATATTTGATTGACATGATGTCCCTTTTAAACAATCAAGGGATTTTCTACAAATTGAGTATTACCTTCCAAGAATATCTCTTCGGGGACCAATACGAATTTACTACACTTATGGAAACTGGAGATTTAGTTGTATGTGCGACTAAATCAGAAGGGTTCAATATCTTCTTCAACGGTTCTCATATCTTCTAAGATACAGTCTCATTCAATCACGATTGATGACGTCCAATCAAGGATTGAAGAGCGATCTCTTGGCCGGGTATCCAACGGCTAGTTTGGAGGCAGGGGAGTATAAAAGAAGAACCATGGCGATCAAAGAAGATGAGATGAACAACAATCCAAAAAGTGCAAGCGTGATTCGAATTGTACCCAAAATCATTCTGAGTGCTCAAAATCTCATTCATTGTGAGAATCTGTAAGAGAGAGAAACCAAGTGGTTGAGTGATTGTAATTCTCTTGATTCTTCATAGTGAAATCCTGCCGATCGGCTGTCATCGTGGGAGAGTGGACGTAGGCTTGATAAGCCGAACCACTATAAACTCAGCGTGCTCTCTTCTCTTCCCTACTTTATTGCTGCGTTTGAATTCTGTACTATCTCCTGCTGATCACATATTGAAATTTTCATTAATTCCGCAAGAAATTTCAATTTAGTTGTCGATTCACCTATTCACCCCCCCTCTAGGTGATATTGCTAGATACAACACAAAGGAAGCTCAAGTCTCCAGGTTTTCCACTTCCAAGCTGATTAATGTAGACTTGAAGCCTCCAGCTCAAGTCTCCAAGTTCACCGTTGAACCTAACTTGGCACTCTGCCACTATTGGTTCATGGTTTTTGTGTCCGTTTTCATTCTGTGTCTAGCTACTTGAAAATTCAATACAAATTTACCTTACCAAAAAAAAATGTAGACTTGAAGCCAACTGAGCTCACGCAAATTTTCCAAAGAAGGTACTTTCCCTGAGAATCTGTTATCTCCAAGTTGAAGCTTATCTAGCTTTGTCCAATTCGATATCGAGGTTGGAATCGGCCCCTCAAGCTGGTTCTCGAGAACGCTGAAGAATACAAGATTTGGTAGCTTGAGGCCTACATCAGCAGGAAGAGTCCCCAGTATCTGGTTGTTTCTAGCATCGAACTGAATTAGCAAAGAGAGATTGAGTAGCAAAGATGGAAACGTACTCGATAATCTGTTTTCTCCAAAGGCAATGACTTGAAAGTTTGTCAAGTGGCCTAGCACTTGGGGAATGCTCCCGCCCAAGTTGTTCAAGGTTAAAGAAAGGATCTCCAGTGAAGATAAGTTTTCTATGGACGAAGGTACAAACCCAGTGAGATAATTACTGTACATATAGAAAAACCGTAGCTTTGATAATGAACCGATTTCTATGGGAATTTCTCCTGTTAGTTGGTTAAATTGAAGGACAAGGCTGACAAGGTTAGAGCAAGCTGATAGGTTTTTGGGAATTTCACCGACGAACGAATTGTTGGCTAATAATAGGATGCAAAGGCGGCGTAACCGGCCGACTTGCGGGGGGATTTCGTGATTGAGACTATTGTTTTGGAGCCGTAACTCTGTAACAATCTGATTTTTCTGTTTTTCCGAGACTTTTGACTGTAAGATATCTATCGAAGTATTTTAGTTGTATCTCGCTCGGACCTGATCAGTCACAAGTCAACTAGCCGAAGGGGAAAGGCTAACGCATGACGAGGTACGTGGACCTAGGGAATTCGATAAGAAAACGACATTTTGACCATAAGGGTCATCGAGGGATATTTAGAATCGAGGCCGATCAGAGAACAATTAAGGAATCTGTTGCTAGTGTTATACAATTGGAACGGGGGAGATGCCGCTTAACCAACGTGTGATTTGCGAATTTTTTCTAAATCGATTTATGACGATCGCAGCCGTCGGGGCTAGTAATAGACCCTTGCGATTACATGACAACCAAGATAGCCGTGGTTTGAATTTTCCTAAGTGTGATGAGAATCACAGAGTCGATACGCAAAATATCTGCAAAAGCCGCCCGTTAGTTCGAGATAAATTGAAATTACGACGACGAGAAATCGACCACGATATGGGATCTCGAAAATGGAAAGTGGGAATGAAGGATTGTAACAATTAGTTTGGAGTAGACGACGCCTAATCGAAGATGAAAATTGGCGAAAAATGGATTTTCGGACAAAGGGTGTGAAAAGACGATTTTGCCCCCGGAGTATCGACCTTGCCTTTTAACAGGACAAGGGCATTTTGGTCATTTGGTTTACTCCTTGTGGCAGCCGAATTCATAGGGGCAAAAATGGAAAAGAAGATTGGCTATTATGTAAGAAATGCCAAGTGTCTTAATTTGGGTGAATTGCATTTATTTCTTACTAACTCAAACACTTCTAGAAGCCTTTTTGGGGATGAAATCAGCTCGCTCACTTCCTCTTATGCTCATTCACGTCACCGACAGCACCATCACCATCTTCTTCGTCTTCGTTTCGTTTTTTTTCCACGCACAGAACTGGCCACCGCACGACCAGAAACTACGACCGTGTTCGCCGCAGTCTAGCGTTCCGACCAGCGACAACCAGCCTTCGAGCCGGCCACCACCGTGAAGCTTAACCTCTTGCCAAATTTTTTCAAGTGGAAGCGCAGCGATTGGTCATATGTGGAGCTCCGGCCAACGTTTTTCTCGCGAGTCAACGGAAACCGTCGCAACTGGAGGTAGGTGGCTGTTTGTATTTCATTGGACCTCGAATCATTTGAGTTTTTCGTTCAAATTTTGTGAAGACCTAAGGCACACGTGTACTGAGTTAGGGTAAAAATTTGGGCCTTTTTCGATGGAGTTTTGATGTCAAATTGCTACTGTTTTTGGAAGGTCAGAACTGATCGGTTGAGGACTTGGAGGAATCAGTGTCGTTCGTCGATCAATTGTTGTCGTCTTGAGCTCAAATTTTCGGTGAGTCTCTTTAACTCATAGGAGTTGATGTTAGCAAGTTTATTTGTGGATAAATTGAGGATTTAGGTTGAATTTTGGGCTGATTGGATGAGATGCACTCAGAATCGAAAATACCCTATTTCGATCTATGCAAACCGAGTTGGTGGGGGCTGTTAGGTGTTCAATTGGGCCTTATTTTCATCATTGAGGCATACTGGAATGTCGATGGATAGGCTATTGAGGTTTATGCATGGTGGTTTGATGTTTGGACGAAGACAAATTGATGAGACGGATGGAATTCCTTTAGGTACAAAGCTGCCCTGTTTTGAACCCATTAGCGTCGAAGACTTGAAGTGCTTAAAAAGGATTTTTGTTGATTTTAGAACAAGGTAAGAAGTTCCTAAACCTTGATTAGGAAGACTAGACTCGATTGGGTGAATCCGTTGAGAATTATGCTAGTTTGTGGTGAGCTATGTGTGATTGGCTATTGTGCGCTCTCGTGAGATGCCAATGACTTGATTACTTGTTGCATACTTGTACCATGGATTGATTGTCACTCTTGATTGTTGAAATTTACTGTCTTGCATGCCTTAAATGGTTAGCTCAATATATGAGCTTATATTCGATCATGAGGTCTTGACTAGAAATGAACTTTGGCGTTCTTGAGATACTTGTGATGCCCTGAGGCGTTGAGACACATGGTTGATAAGGGGTTGATAAGGCCAATGTCCTGATGCGTTGAGACGCGGGACAAGAATTTTATATGTATCGACACAGGCCTAAGATGACATTGAGAACCTGAGGTGTTTATGCGGGTTTGTCAATGAGTTGGTCCGAGACGTAATAACGCGGACCAAGCCTAAGGCGGTCCAAATGCGGGCATGAATCTAGTGGAGGTTGGAAAGGAAGAAAATGTGATTTGATATTGTAAGGTGTTCTTGACTTGAATGATGGGGTTAGATGTCATGATTGCATAAAGGATGCTTATTGATGTTTATGTATCATCTTTGGTTGTTGAATGCGTCATGTGATTGCTTGTACATTATATTCATAATTGCATTCACCTGAGTGTATTGTCAGCCTGACCTAGGGTTAGGACCTTTGTTACTGAGATGTCAATCTCACCCCGTCGCGGGATCATATTTTCAGACCACAGGACCTGAAGATGCTTCCTATCAGATTGGACGATCCCCAGGAGATGACCAGGTATATAGAGGAGTTTCCTGATGGACGAGGTATGATTTTTGTTAGAAAGACTACGATAGTATGGGTTGACGAGCCGGGAGCGCCGAGCAAACCACATAGGTTTGAGGCGTAGTTCCGTAGAATAGGTGACGTCATGTCCGAACAGTTAAAGCCCCAAGATGTACCAAGAAGAGTTGTACCCTCATGGTTTCATCCATCTCGAGGATCGATAGAGATAGAGACTTCCACGGTAGGTTCAAGAAACGTGCCTGAAGGAGAACCAGTGGGCGAGGCAAGTATTGAAGTGATAGAGATATCAGATTCGGAGGACGATATGGAAGAGGACTCCATTGAAGTTCAGTCAGAGACTTTCTCGGACTATGATCCCAATGAGGACATGAGTAGAGCTGACGATACTAGTACTACCTAGGGCGTTTTAGATGATGTATGACTTTTTGGAGTGTCTTTTGGTGGTGACGGTCTTGTGGTAGGGCTTGGTGGTTTTCTTTTGTTCGCCCTTTTGTTTTCTCGACCTTTGCTTGTGGTGTGAGCTAGTCCTTGGTCTCATATGTACACACTTACCTTTTTGGTTGTATAAAAAAGGCTGTTGTTTCCTCGTATCTCATTCTTCGTTTTGGTTAAGATTGGCTGGACTGGAGATGGGCTTTTATTTTCTTTTACCCGACTGCATGCGAGTCTCACTTTTCTTTGGCCTTATGTAAGGAGTATCCTGGGACAGGACTTAGGTCATTTGTGGATATGCGCACTCGTAAGGGTTGCGGGGCGTGACATCCTAGTTAAGTGGTATCAGAGCGAGGTTTAACTCGATCGAAGTTGATTGAGCATTGGAGTAATAAGGAGGCATGAGATCCGGGGTGATGGAATAGTGAGACGGTAGAAAGGGTTCGCTAGAGTAGGTTAAGACATGCATGGCATATGAGTGGCGCATGTGATTGGCATCCTGAAAGTGGCATTGTTATGATGATTCGATGCAACTAAGCTTCGTACTGAGCATGTGCATTGAATGTGAATGCTTGCCTTGTGAAGCATTGAGTACTTTGTTTGAGCTGGTAGTACAATTCCATATTCTAAATTGTTGTGCTCTTGAGAATGTCTGGAGAATGGTTGCCTTGACGTGGATGCTACTTGTTGTGTAGTATAGAACCACTAGACTGGGATGGTTGAGTTAAGTTTTAATTCCGTGGTGGAATTGTAGTGGCGCAGGCAGTATAAGGATGAGCGATCGACCTGTTAGACATAGAAGACTCAGTGGTAGGGCTTCTAGTTCGAGGCCACCTGCGGCAGAGAATCCGGGAATGGGAGATGTGTTGAGAGCCTTGGAATGAATTGGTAATTTGATAGATAGACAGGCTCACGATAGGGATGCCGCTATAACCCAGGCTGTGGGCGCGACCTTGACTGCTGTTAATGTGACGACTGGAAATAATGCAGAGGGCAGAGGTAGCGGTAGCAGTGGCCAGGGCGCAGGAGCTAGTAATGCGCAGGCTAACGTGAACGCTGGCCAAAGTGTGGGAGTTGGTAATATGCCAGGTAATGTTATTGCACCTCGAGATATGGGTCAACTAGTGGAGCAATTTGTAAAGTTGAGACCACCCCAGCTTAATGGAAAGGGAGACCCGGAGTTAGTACCAGATGGATAGAAAAGCTTGAGAAGACCTTTGGGGTTCTAAAATGTAATGACGAAGAAAAAGTGATTTTGGCGGTTTACCAACTGGAGGGTGCTGCAAATGACTGGTGGAATACCACGAAAGATGGAATATTTCCTGAGGACACGGCTTTGAATTGGACTGCTTTTGCTACTGCATTTAATGATAAGTACTTCTCAGAGACTGCACGAGAAAGTAAACTGGTGGAATTTCAGAACTTACACTAGGGTCATTTGACAGTGGATCAATATGAGGCCGAGTTTGCTAGATTGTCGAGGTATGCGCCCCGATATGTTGAGGATCCGCTAGAGAAGGCGCGAAGGTTTCGAGATGGATTAAGACCTGAGCTTCGCAACCAGTTGGTGACTGTGAACTTGAGAACTTACAAGGAAATTTATGAGCGAAGCCAGATGATAGAACGAGATATGAGGGAAAGAGCAACCGTGTCTGGATCGCGATTCACTTCTTTTGAGATAATTGCCAGTTGGGTAAGAGACCAATGACAAACCCTAGGCGATTTGTTCCGCCTGTGAGGAGGAATATTGGGAAACTGCCGCATCAGTCAAACTTGAATTGTCGTCTCTATGGAAGGAGACATGGAAGCGGACCTTGCCCGATTAGGACGGGCACATGCTTTAAGTGTGGGCAGGTAGGCCATCAGATGAGATTTTGCCCTAACCAAGCTCGAATGGCTAGACCTCAAGGACAACGACCACAGGCAAGAGCCCCGACTGTTGCTCCGCAGAACGAGTTGAACCGACCGCCAGCTCAAGGGCGAGTGTATGCTGTCGCTCGAGGCAATGTGGAGAATGCGCCCGGTGTGGTCACAAGTATGATTTATTTGTGTGACTAAGTTGCTTATGCATTATTTGATCATGGAGCTTCGCATTCCTTTGTCTCTGCTCAATTTGCTGATATGGTTGAAATGGATTTGAGGCCTTTGAATGTAATCTTGCACGTTACTACTCCGTTAAAGGATAAAGTGATAGTTTCATTACGGTGCGCGGATTGTAAGATAGTCATTGATGGTAGAGAGGAAAGGATAGACTTGGCGGTACTGCCTATGTATGACTTTGATGTGATCATTGAAATGGATTGGTTGAGTAAACAGAAGGCTATGGTTGATTGTGGTGATATGGTAATCCGTTTTTATCCTGATGGTCGTCCTAGCTATGAGTTTAAGGGAAGTCGTGGGGGAACTTCCATTCCTTTGGTTTCGTCGCTTGAAGCGACAAAGTTGCTAGATGAGGGATGCCAAGCTTACTTGGCTGCGGCAATTGATACGACGGTCGAAGAACCGAAATTGGCAAATATAACCGTGGTACATGAATTTCCTGATGTTTTTCCTCAAGAACTGTTGGGATTGCCACCCGAGCATGAGATCGAATTTGTAATTGAGTTAGCTCCTGGGACGGAGCCAATTTCGAAGGCACCTTACCGAATGGCGTTATCGGAGTTGAAAGAGTTGAAAGTACAGTTGCAGGAGTTACTCGACAAGGGATTCATTAGGCCTAGTGCTTCGCCTTGGGGAGCACTAGTATTATTTGTGAGGAAAAAGGATGGATCCTTGCGCCTGTGTATAGATTATAGGCAATTGAACCAGGTGACTACTAAGAATAAGTATCCGTTGCCGAGGATTGATGATCTGTTCGATCAGTTGCATGGGGCATCAGTATTCTCTAAAATAGACTTGAGGATAGGATACCATCAGTTGAAGATTAAACAAGAGGATATTCCGAAAATGGCTTTTAGGACGAGATAAGGGCACTATGAATTTACAGTGATGCCTTTTGGTTTGACGAATGCTCCAGCTGCATTCATGGATATGATGCATTGAGCGTTTAGGGAATACCTCGACCGTTTCATCATAGTATTTATTGATGATATTTTGATATACTCGAAGAGCCTTGAGGAGCATGAAAAGCACTTAAGAATTGTTTTACAGACCTTGAGGGAACACTCGCTTTATGCTAAGTTTAGTAAATGCGAGTTTTGGTTGAAGGCATTTCTCGGACATATAATATCGGGAGAAGGAATTTCAGTAGACCCTGCAAAGATAGAAGCAGTGATAAATTGGCCTAGACCAACGACAGTTACTGAAGTTCGAAGTTTTTTGGGATTGGCTGGATTCTATAGGCGCTTCGTAGAAAAGTTTTCGTCTATAGCTATGCCATTGACGCAGCCAACTAAGAAGTCTACGAAGTTTGAATGGACGGACAAGTGTGAAAGGAGTTTTCATGAACTTAAGCATCGTTTGACGACCGCACCAGTTCTCACGATACCTTCTGGACCTGGAGACTTTGAGATTTATAGCGATGCATTGTTGAAAGGATTGGGGTGCGTACTCATGCAACATGGAAGGGTAGTAGCGTATTCTTCGAGGCAACTAAGACCCCACAAGTTAAATTATCCGACACATGACTTGGAACTAGCTGCGATTGTTTTTTCTTTGAAAATCTGGAGGCACTACTTATGTGGCGAAAGGTTTCAAATTTTTACGGACCACCAGAGTTTGAAATATTTATTTTCTCAGAAGGAATTAAATATGAGGCAACGTCGATGGATGGAGTTGCTTAAGGACTACGATTGCGACATCTTGTACCATCCTGGGAAGGCAAATAGAGTTGCCGATGCACTTAGTCGGAAGTCTAGTATTGGGTATTTAATGGTTAAAGGATGGTCTGTGCTTGAAGGGTTGAAGGACTTTGAATTCAAATTAGAAGTGAACCAATTGATGAGCTTGATAGCGACATTGAGAATCGAACCAGAAATTCAGAAAAGGATAAGAGTCTTATAGACTACGGATCCTAAAATCCAGAAAATTCTTAGTATGGATGCGACGAAGAGGAAAGACGATTTCCAAGTGACTCAGGAAGGAATTTTAAAATTTCGCGGACGTCTTTCCGTGCCTAATGATGAAGAGCTTAAGGAAAGAATATTGTCCAAGGCTCACCGGAGTAATTATAGTATTCACTCGGATAGCACGAAGATGTACCAGAACTTGCGTCAGCACTATTGGTGGAACGGTATGAAAGTGGATGTAGCTAGGCATGTGGCAAAGTGTCTAACGTGCCAGCAAGTAAAAGCACAGCATTGTAAGCCTGGCGGATTGCTACAACCTTTGAAAATTTCGGAATGGAAATGGGAGCACGTAACCATGGATTTCGTTATAGGACTACCGCGGAGTCAGAAAAGACATGATTCGATCTGGGTAGTCGTGGACAGACTGACAAGTCTGTGCACTTCATTCCTCTGAAGAAGGATTTCGCAATGGATAAGTATGCTGAATTGTATATGCGTTACATTGTGCGACTCCATGGAGTACCTGTGACGATTACGTCGGATCGAGACCCTAAGTTTATGGCTAATTTTTGGAAGAGTCTTCAGGACGCCTTGGGAACAAGATTACAGTTTAGCACAGCATATCATCCGCATACCGATTGACAATCGGAAAGGACGATTCTATCGCTCGAGGATATGTTGCGAGCGTGCGCTGTAGACTTTAAAGGCAAATGGGAAGATCATTTGCAATTAGTGGAGTTTGCATACAATAATTATTATCAACAAAGTATTGGAATGGCACCTCTTGAAGCACTTTATGGCAGAGCCTGCAGAACTCCCCTATGCAGGCATGAAGTGGGGGAACGAAGCATAATGGGGCCAGAATTGGTAGAGCAGTCCGTTGAGGCAGTGAAGGTAATCAGAGATAGGTTGAAAACCGCATAAAGTCGCCAGAAGAGCTATGCTGACAAGCGACGCAAGCTCTTAGAATTTCAAGTTGGTGACCATGTTTTTCTTAAGATATCACCAATGTGAGGTATATCTCGATTCGGAAAGAAAGGAAAATTGAGTCCGAGATATATAGGTCCATTTGAAATTTTGGAACGGATTGGGACTTTGGCTTATAGACTTGCCTCACCGCCGAATTTGTCACAAGTACACAATGTCTTCCATGTGTCGATGCTACGAAAGTACGAACCAGACCCGATGCATGTTTTGGATTACGAGACTATAGAATTGGACGATAAAGTTTCGTATATAGAAAGGCCTATCAGGATTGAAGAGCGAAAAGAGCACGTTTTAAGGACCAAGAAGATTCCTCTGGTCAAAGTAGTTTGGGAGCACCATAGAGCTGAAGGCGCTACGTGGGAGAATGAAGAAGCAATGAGGCGTCAACACCCCCCATTTGTTTAAGTAATTGGATTGTAACAAATTTCGAGGACGAAATTTTTGTAAGGGGGAAGAGTTGTGACAGTCTAATTTTCCTGATTTTTCGATACCTTTGACTGTAAGATATCTATCGAAGTATTTCAGTTGTATCTCGCTCGGACCTGATCAGTCATGAGTCAACTAACCGAAGGGGAAAGGCTAACGCACGACGAGGTACGTGGACCTAGGAAAATTGATAAGAAAACGGCATTTTGACCATAAGGGTCGTCGAGGGATATTTAGAATCGAGGCCGATCAGAGAACGATTAAGGAATCCGTTGCTAGTGTTATACGATTGGAACGCGGGTAATGTCGCTTAACCAATGTATGATTTGCGAATTTTTCCTAAATCGATTTATGACGATCGTAGCCATCGGGGCTAGTAATAGACCCTTGCGATTACATGACAACCAAGATAGCCGTGGTTTGAATTTTTCTAAGTGTGATGAGAATCAGAGAGTTGATACGCGTAATGTCCGCAAAAGCCGCCCGTTAGTTCGAGATAAATTGAAATTACGACGACGAGTTGCTTCATTGATTTTCTTGAATTAGAAGTTGCATGCCACTTAGTCTAACTATAATATTTCGCATGTTATATGTGGTCCTTGCATAATTAGTTTATTTAATTGCATTTTGTCACATTGAATTGCCTTGTGTTGTCATTCTTTTCGCATGCTTTAATCAATTAGTTAAATTTTGCATATAGGGAAACATGGCCTTAACTGTGTGTGTTGCACTGCATCCCTTTATTTGGTCATCTATTCATCTCATTGCATTCGTGTTTGTTCATTCATTACATCCATGTCATTCATGCTACCATCGCATTCATCCCCGTCATTTAGATAATTTCACGTCATTGTATCCATGTCATTCATGCATTACATTATAAGAAGTGAAAACTCCAAAAAGAGAAACACCTCATTTGAGCTTCAAATTGATTCAATCTGAGTCGTCAATTTAGGACATCTCACATGGAATTAAGGTACCGAAAGGGCATTAGCTTTAATTAGTTAATGTAACCAAGTCCTTGAATCCATAATCTCTGGTTCGTAGAAGTAAAATGATTATCCCGCAGTTTTACTTAGGTTTCTAATCAACCCACCAAAAATGATTAGTGGCGACTCCAAACTCTAAATCTTTTTTAATTAATTTAAGTCGCGGTTTGGTAGGGCTTGGGAGAGTCCGTATTAGGTTAGTTATTAAAATTAACCTGATAATCCATTAGCTTGATTTTTTAGGTCGCGACAATTACCAAACGAATATATTTGATCAGAAGTCAATCTGGAGTAGAAGTAGAAAAATCAACTTTTGCTTTTGAGGAGAAATAAAGAAATCAATTTCTAGTCAGAAGTTGAGAAGTTGATCAGAAGTGTTACCATGTAGAGGCTTAGTGGTAGGTGGCTTCACAGACAAAATTGTGACAATGACGTAAGGGACTAGGTGAAATCCCGGGGCTTTTTTCAAAAATATGATTAAAAATTTACAAATTTACGTGCTTTTTCAAAATATTTACACATTTACGACATGTATAATAGCCGCACATCTTTTTTTTTTACTTTCTTTTTCTTTTTATACAGCCATGCATCTTATACTTTTACTTTTTTATATTTATAATAATGTTTATTTATAACAACGTTTATTTATAACATTTATATTTATACAAATTTATAAATATAATTTTTTTTTCTTTTTAAACCTTTTTTATAATGTAATTATTAATAAATAATTTATAATTTATCAAGAAATATAATTAATAAATAATTTAATATTTATGTAAGTAATTTGTTTAGTATGCGAATAATTAATAGATATAGAAAAGTCGTGCCCCTATATAACAGGCGCACAGAGCAGCCGCACATACCCTAAATATGTAATTTTTTTTTAAAAAAAACACGTAAATTCGTAATTTTTTTATCGTATTTTTGAAAAAAGCCCGAAATTCTATTTATCACCCCTAGGGTGGTGAGGTTTCCACTTCGATTATGTGTCACTCCACCTTCACTTGCAATAGTCATTAACATCTATCAGTCTTCCAGCATTAAGTGGTCTCAGGCGGAAATGGATCCCCTAACATTGGAGATCAATGTTAGGGGTATCATCAACGTCCATTGAGCCGTCCATTTCCCATCGGATGGTACACATCAATTTTTGTGAGGGGAAAAAAATTTGGGCTGGAATTTTTTAGGGGGGAAAATTTTACAGGTGTTGCGCGAAAATCTCCCTCGGTAAGGCCCAATGGGTTCTCTTCGGGATTCGGCCCAGGAGATCGGAGCCCAAAAGGGTTGTAATCGCGGAAAATTCATTTTATCGAACGTTAGCAGTTCGTTAAGAAAGAAGGGTTCCGGGTAAGTTATGGACAGAGAGTGACAAATGCAATGTTTTTATTGATAAAAAACATGTCTTTCGATAACTTTGTACAAGATTTTGACAAACCTGGAGGAGACGAACTTCGATGAACTCGTCGAAATACTTTGATGAAAGTGACCAACACACAACACCGAAATTCAATCGACGATGCTGAACCTTACTGTAGGACACAATGTAGAAATTTAATCTACGACACTAGACGGGTGGAAATATAGGACACAGTACCGGAATTTAATCGACGGGACTGGACGTGAACCAATACAGCACCAAAATTTAATCGACGGCACTGGACTGGGCGAGTAGAAGTCGGAATTTAATCGATGACACCTATATCTAGATATGAAACACGTCGGAATTGAATCGACGACGGGAGTCTGAAAACTATGGCTAAGATTAAGCTAAATTGAAAGATAAAGGCTTGTTGTATTGTGTTTTTGTTTGGGGGGGGGGGGATGGTTCGATGATGGATATCCTTAGGTATTTATAGGTGTGCTCTAGTAACCATCGAAGGGTCTTTGCCTTGAGCTCCAAGGCTAGCTTTGGTAATCGCTGGACAGCTGTCATCTTCAAGATTTCCCGCACGTTTTCCTTCGACGAACCTTTGGGACGAAGTCTTTCAAAGCTTACCGCGCCTTTCCTATTTCTTTTGATGTGATTGCAGCCAAATTCTGTGACTGCTCCTGTTCGTGTCTTCTTTTGCGCGCCCTTTTTTTTCGGTATTTCGGGACAAAAAATCCTTCCAAGATTATCGCTACGGCTGATCCTTGTTCGTATTATATACACCTTTTCGTAGCTGATTACTTCATTTCCTTCGTACGCCTCACGTGACCCCTAGGGTAATTTTGAGTGTCAACAAATGTCCCCTTAAAAGATATAAATTAAGGATTTATATCTTTTAAAAATGACATTTCTGATTTTGACGCCTGCATCTCATTCAAGGGTTTTCTTTGATTCCCTTTCTCGAGAGCGATAATCATTCCACTTTTCCTTTGACGCATCGACTTTTTGGGTCCGCAGTGCCTCTTCAGATAGAAAGTCTTCAATCGTCGTTTTCTTTGTTGTCTTAAACCCTAAACTTTCTCCGGTTCTCTATTTCCGTCTCTTTCCATGGCGTCTTGATCGTCTTCTTCTGACCCGAAACAAATAATTGGTCGTTTCGACCAACTGAAGGACGAAAACAAGATGATTGCTTCTTCGAACTTATGAATTCGTCCAAAGTGCATTTTGGGTTTATCCTGGGACCCAGTCTTCATTCCCATTTGTTTATCCCGTCATCCCTTCAAACCTGTTTCCCGCTGCACCGGAGTGAACGTCTCCATATTCAGGCTTCTCCTATGCGGGATGTTTGGTCGCTTCCGTCCCAGCGTTTCCGCAGCTTCCTGTTGCATGACGACTCGTTCCTGGCTTGGTTTCGCCGACTCAAATCTGGCCCATTGACTACAGCTACTTGGGCGACGGCCCATATTAGGATAGCTCTCGAGGTTAGTCTATTGTCCCATGACCTAAATAGGGGTTTACTGGGTTCTGTCGTCAGTTTTTGGTCTTCGTCAACCAACTGATTATTTTTCCCATGGGGCCCCATGTCGGTCACCCTTCTAGATGTTTTCACTGTCACTAGTCTGACCTATCATGGTTCGTCTGCCATAAATTTAGAAGCTTTGAAAGATTGCTCTACTCCACAGGCCTCCTTGGCTTATGGAAAATTCCTTAATCTTCATCGTAAGACTTCTCTCAGTGTCACCCTTGCCGAGCGGTCAGCTTTTCTTTTGTACTAGTTGTCGAAATACTTTTTCTTCAATCCAGCCGTAAAGGTGTCTCAGGACTACCTCGTCCTTGCATCCAATCTTTCTAGAGGAAGGGACGTTGCTCTAGGTCCTCTGGCTTTAGCCGTTCTTTATAGGAGTATTTCGCATGCCTCTTGCTCAATGATGGCATATACCAAGGATGCTGTGTTTTCCAGCCCTTTCTGGATCCTCCAGGCCTGGATAACATTGTATTTCTCTTTTCTGCTCATGGATGTTCCCCATCCTCAACGAGAAGATGGACCTTCGGGCATTTGTATTAAGTTGCTCTCAGCTACTCCGTTAGAGGTTCCTCCTAACGTTCCTCCTTTCACCTTCTTCCTTCAGCAAATCTTATCAAGCGGTTCTGATAAAGTCGACATGTTCGCATACCGTTCTGCCGAGCTTGACTTCCTTCTTGACCCGAAAACTCATGATCCTTTCAGTTTTCGTGACTTCTTAATCTATGTGCTTTCTCCCAAGGATCCTCCTATTAGGTTGTCTTTCAAAGGTAGGTTTTATCAGGATTTGAACCCTATTCTCCTCAATACTGTGCTCGGCAATTTGGTCTTCAACAAGCTGTCCCTATGCCTACTCCTTATCTTATGGACTATCCATTGATGGACAAGAAAGCCTACAGACTTGATGATGACAATTCCTTCGCTTTCTATGCTCGGGTGATCGCTTTAATGCACCAACAATTTTCCAAGAACATTACTGGAGCTCTTCGGTTGGATCCTGGGGTCATCGCGGAGTATACAAATTGGTGGCTATCTTTTAGTTTGGAGAGCCCTTATGAAGAAGCCATCTCTTCCATTCTTAACAAAGATAGGATTAAGTCATTTGGTCTACATCCAAGCAAGGCAGATACTAAAGGCAAGAGGAAGGTCTCACAAGACATCTCTAAGTATTTAATACTTCCAGCAGGTCGGGAAAACCTTTCCTTGTCTTAATTTGATTGTTAAGACTTCGAGTACTTACTTGTTCATGTCTATCAGATGATGAGCCGGATGATGAAGATGACGAACCCATTATTTCCCTTCATCGGAAGAAACGCCATGCACCTTCGATCACTCTGCTCAATGCTGACAAACCTTCAGCCATTCCTTCTCAGGCTCCTTCGACGGATATTGCTCTAGCTGGCGAAAAACTTGATGATAGCTCCCCTGTCAATGAACTGATTGCTGTTGAGCCATCTAATCCGCCAGCTTTGGAGGCTCACGGCAAGCCTTTATTAACACTTTCCCCTTGTCAAGTGGATTCTTTCAGTACTCTTCCAGTGGACGAAGAATCACATGAAGAGTTCCTATCTACGACTTCTCAGCCATCTGTGGCTGTTGGCCCTTCGCTTACTGAGGCTCTTCCGGATTTATCTGCAACTCAGGCATCCTTGGAGGATATTCAAGCTTACTTTGTGGAGTCCTCTCCTTCTTCAACTCCTTCTGACATGCACCAACAGGGCGATTCTCCCTTAGCAACAGCTTTGAATCGACTGAAATTCAACCTGTCAACCTCCTTGGATCTCCCTTATGCTAGGATTTCTTCTTCTGTGGATAACCCGTCAATGGTCGAATGCATCAGGTCGGTGACAGCAGAACTGACCAAAGAGGAGTTTACGACGTTACTTCCTCCTAGCGTATCGCAGCGATTAAAGCATTTCTCAGATAAGTTTTCAACTGGTTTTTCCTACTACAAAGAATGCCAGAAGCGAATAAATGCAGTAACTAGCCTCGTTGATTACCCTTCTAATGTTGATAACCAAGCCGCAGAGCGACTAGTACGTCAAGAGATGGACTCTCTCCAAGATGTCGCTAAGGAGATAGCTGAGCTGGATGAGAGAAAGCAAACTCTTGAGCAGCAGAGACTAGCGATAGAGAAGGAATTAGAGGAAATCTTCTTTGGCGATCCGCCATGTTATCTCGTAGTTCGTTGGTCGAAGACCGTCTAAGGACATCCATTACTGCTCTTAAGGCAAAGAGATAGGAAGGTCTTGCTAAAATGGCACAGGAAGTGGCCAGCCAGCACCGAATCAGGAGTGAATCCATAATGAGTAATAAGAGGTTTGAGTCTTTGGTGTATAAACTTTTTATGGATGTCAAAAACTCCTTGTATCCTCAAAATTTTTAATAATACCGCCCTTAGCATCTTCCTTTGGCGCCAAAAATATCCATCATTTGCCCACGTTTGTGTAATAATCTAATTCAGTTATCTTACTGACCTCTATATAAATGCGGCTATGGTATGGCGTCTTAGAATCGATTTACTATGGCAAACCAGACCTTTGCCAGTACCCGAATGGCTTCTCACTTGAAGTGCTTTGGTGATCTTCTGAATTTTGAAGATAAAGGGGACGTCTCACTCTCCTTTATGGATCACCAACTTGGAAACGACCACATTGTCCTGGGTCCTCATTTTAAATGATTGCCTCCTCCTCCGATACTAACAGAATGCTTTCCACGTCGTTGTGGAGAAACCTTACCCGTTGAGCAACCGTTTATCTGTGCCTCTGATTGGCTGACTACCAACCATCGTTTTGCTTCATATCCATCTTTCAACAGCCAATTCTTCTGTTGGTACCAACGACTGAAAGGATCTTTCTCTTCTACGTGGGAAAAGTCTAGAATCGACGAGGCGCTGGCTTTCTACCGTATCTCTATCAATCCCTTGGAAGTTGGAAGTGTATGTCGCTTGCGGTCACCCTCGTCACATTGCTTTTTTCTCCCCACCGGTCCTGTATCCATCACTCCCCACAATGTTTGGTTCTTGACCGGTATATCACATTTTACCGAATGTGACACATTGTGTCTGGGCGACCATTATCACTTCGATGAGCTCCATTACGTCAATTCCCCTTATGATGTGTTCATGAGCTACCACAGGAATTCCGTAGACACATCTTCGGTGAAAGAGCATGTTGCCTTCCTCTTGTGCTGGCTTTGTCGCTACGTCTTCTGTCTTCCGTCTCTGTGGGTGTCTTTAGAATTTCTCGATATAGCCTGCGCGTTGACATGTGGTGTAAATGTAGGGTTAGGTCGAATGTTCCTTGCTTCATCGTATCGTGGTCTAACGGATGCACAAAGTTCCTTGATGGGTAGTCCTTTGACTTCTTTCTCTGGTCCCTTGTGGTTCCTGCATGGTTGGCTTCGAATCTACTTTCCACAATTATTCCATGAAACGGGTCCTTCATCTGCGGGAACGTCCATGAACAACTTTGGTCTTGAAATTTTTGATCGTTCGCTTTGACAATCATCAGGCGTAGCCGTCTCTTTCGACAACTTTCTTATCGAACTACTGTCACTTGCCGATTTCGACTTCTTGAAGTTGCCTGTCGAAGATGTTGTATATAGCTCCCTCGGTGAAACTCGAGATGTGCGCTTGTTCTGGATGAGTGTTCTAACTCCATCTGACATTGCTCTGAACCTGTCGAATGGGTGTGAGTTCTCTTCTGGCCTTGAGATTTACATTATCCGATATGCATTTCTTGGGAGTACGTCGGTTATCAAGTAGGGCCCTTCCCATTTCGATGACCGCTTGTTGAACTTCTTGCTGTCGAGACTTGTGGAAAGAATAGTTTTCCAAACCAGGTCTCCCATGCTGAAACGCTTGATCCTTACGTGCTTGTTGTAAGCTTTGGTAACCCTTCGTTTCTGAGCAATCAATCTTTCAAGTGCTAAAGCTCGGTTTTCTCCCAACTCGTCGATGCTTGCGTACATCGTCTCATCGTATTGTTCTTTCGACATGTTTCCTTAGAGCTTCACTCTTAATGACTGTACAATGATTTCGAAGGGAAGGACGGCCTCTTGTCCATACGTTAACATGTACGGACTAACGCCAGTACTTGACCTTTTGAGGTTCGGTAGGCTCATAAAACTGTCGATAATAGTGAATCTCATTCCCTTGGGTTGTCTTCCAGATGCTTTTTTTTTATCAAACTAATGATAGTCTTGTTTGAGGCTTCGGCCTGACCATTAGCCTGGGCATAATATGGCGTTGAGTGGATCATTTTGATCCCTCTTGATCTAGTGAAATCCAATATTTCTCGCCTTGTGAAGACTGACCCTTGATCTGCAGTTATGGTCTATGGGATTCCGAACCTGTGGATAATTCTCTCTTCGATGAATTCTTTGACCACCTTATGTGCACATTCTTGTAAGAAGCTGCTTTGACCCACTTAGTAAAATAATCGGTGGCCACCAAAATAAAACTATGTTTTTTCGACGAGGGTGGATAGATCATCCATATTACATCCATTGCCCATCCTCCTAAAGGCCATGGCTTGACTATGGGATTCATTAATGCAGCGGGGACGTGCTGAACTGGCCCATGTCTTTGGAACGGTTGACATCCTTTAGCATATTCAATGTAGTCCTTCGTGATTATCGGCCAAAAATATCCATGTCGCCTCAGCAACCATTTTGTCTTCAAACCCGCTTGGTGGGCTCCACAAATCCATTCATGAACTTCCGTCATCGCGAGCATTGCTTCTTCTTGTCATAAGCATCTCAAGAGTAGCCCATCAACTGTCCTTCGATATAACTCACTCTATCATGAGGTACTTCAAGGCTTGTCTTTTGAAATCTTTGCTACTAGGGCCAGGGCTCTTTAAGTAACTTACAAAAGGGCTTCTCCAATCTTGTCGATCTGGTACCTGATTTAATCCGTCGGTTGGTTCTTGTCGAACCATCATCACCCGGGCTTCCAACGAAGGTAGAACCTCATTTTGGGTAATAATGTGTTCTGCCAGCTTTCTTGATAGTCTGTATCCGGATGCCATCTGGGCTAACTCGTTGGCCTCTGAATTTTCTGTCCTCTTTACATGGATCAAATCGTACTCGGCAAATTTCAACAATAGGTTTTTCACAATTTCATAGTGCGATATGATGTTCTCACTTAAACATTGGTACTCACCCCTGAGCTGTTTTATCACCAATTGAGAATCACCTTTGATCATGATTGATTGTACTTTCATGTCAATCAAAACGTTCAACCCTGCTATTAAGGCTTCATATTCATCCTGATTATTCGAACAATTGAAATCAAGCCTAAACATGAGCTTCGTTCTTTGTTGGTAGGGAGATACGATCATGATTCCAGCCCTTGACGATTCTGATGTTACCGATCCATCAAAATAGAGTACCCAAGGCGTAATGCGAAGATAATTCTCATCATCTTCTATTTTAAAACCCATTGGATATTCAGTGATGAAATCGGACACAGCCCGCCCTTTAATTGCTTTGAGCGGCATATATGTCAAATTGATTTTTGTCAGAGTAAATGCCCATTTTGCGATCCGGCCTCTTATGATTGGCCTGGATAACATGTACTTTATTACATCTGTTTTTGAAATTACATGTACTGTAGTCGGCAGCATATAATGACGTAATTTTGTACAGGCATGATACAACGGGAGGCATAATTTCTCAATAGGGGTGTATCTTTTCTCTGCGTCATTGAGTATCTTGCTCAGGTAGTATACTGCATGTTCTTTTCCTTCATCATTCTCCTGTGCCAGCATCCTCTTGACCGTGGTCTCGGTCGCGGACAAGTATAACTTCAATGGCCTACCTGCTTTTGGTGGCATCAAGACCGGCAGCTTAGTTAGATACTTCTTCAAATGCTCAAAAGCCAGCTGTGTTTTTCCTCCCAAACAAACTCTTGTTCGCTTTTTAACTTGAGAAAAGGGGAAAACACTTCAATCTTCCATGACAAGTTAGCTATGAAACGTCGCAGGAAATTCAGCTTTCCAATCAACATTTGGAGTTGTTTTTTGTTAGTGGGGGGCGGCAATTCTAGAACAGCTTTAGCTTTGTTTTTATCCACCTCAATTCCTCTTTGATGGACCAGAAATCCTAGGAAACTGCCAGCCTTTATCCCAAAAGCGCACTTTAGCGGGTTCATTTTCAATTTGAATTTGCGCATTCTAACAAAAGCTTGCTCAAGAAGGTCTAGATGACTTACTTGGTTGGTCTTGACTATTACGTCGTCGATATAGACCTCCATGAATTCTCCAATCATGTCATGGAAGATGAAATTCATCGCCCTCTAGTAGGTGGCTCCAGCATTCTTTAATCCAAATGGCATGACGACCCATTCAAATGTTCCAATAGCTCCAGGGCATCTAAAAGCCATCTTGTGGACGTCTTCTGCAGCTATGAAAATCTGATTATACCTGGAATGTCCGTCCATTAGAGACATGATTTCATTGTTGGCCGCTGAGTCAATCAACATATCCGCCATAGGCATTTGATACTCATCCTTTGGTGTGGCAGCGTTCAGGTCGCGGAAGTCGATGCAAACCTTTAGCTTGCCGTTCTTTTTCTTGACTGGGACGATGTTGACAGCCATTCAACGTACCTAGCTGTTCTTATGAACCCAACAGAGAGGAGTCATTCGATTTCCTCTTTCACCTTAAGTATTACTTTAGGTGTGAACCTCCTCGGTGATTGTTGATGCGGTCGAAATCCTCTTTTAATTAGTAGTCAGTGCTCGACTATGTTCCTTGCTAGACCAGGCATCTCATGGTAGTTCCACGCAAAGCAATCTTTATATTTTCTGAGCAAGTCTATCAATTGTGACTTGCACGATTGATCGAGCAACTTACTTACTTAGGTTGGTTGTGGGGAAGCTTCGTCTCCAAGGTTACTTCTTCTAATGGATCTTGAGCTTGAATCACTTTGTCGTCTTCCTTGATTGGAGATTCCTCGAAGTCTATGATCCCATCAACCATTTCATCAGTTTGCTCGGCTTGCTCGGCCTTATAGGCCTCGTACCTCTCAACGAAGCTTTGCGATAACTGCCGATCCTTCATCAGCAAATTCTTCAAGCTGAACCGCCGGCTCCTTCCTAGGGATCCACTCAGTATTTCTCTTGTCGAAAGACAGAAAGCAATGTCCCTTGATTCGGTCTTGTCGCGACCCTCTCTCGCGAAGGATGGGGGGCTAATGGGCCGCCCGATGTCGCCTGATCGGATGCGGGCCTCTCCCACGGTCCATTACCCAAATTGCAACGGCTGGAAATGCGTGGTCGACCTTCGGTGCGGTCTGGTGACATGTGATATGTGTACATGCCAAGGAGTCGCCACCAATCGTTTCGCAGAGGGTACGATCCGAAACCCTATCGAATAGTTAGGAGCGATCTATTTGATTCTACGAAAATCAGAGAAGTGGGATCGAGGACTTTGTTACGCCAACTGTCATAATTGACGCCCTTTCGGTACCTAAGTTAAATGATTTATCTAGTCCTAAGATTCATGCAGATGAGTGAAGGACAGATCATAAATCTAGGAATTCATGCAAAAAGGAATGGTTGCACTATCACTCACAATTAGTAGAAATAAATGGGCAAATCAAGGATCTAGAACATGCGGATAAATCACATGAAAGCAACATGGCATCCCTAATAAGGCCCTATCGGCCTAGAGAAGTATCAATCAAGGCTTAGGAGTGATTTTGACATGATTCACCTATGAGGGCCAAAATTGTAATTTTGAGAAATTTATGGACAATTTGCTCCAGAAGGGCAAAATTGTCATTTCATATGAACTGAGTAGCCAAAAGATGATGGAAATGGGATTGGCGATCAAACCCTTCCATTCCCTATTTTTCGAGAATTTTCAGAATTTTTCTAGAATTTAGAAGTGATTTTGCCCTTTGAGGGGTAAAATCGTCATTTTGGGTGAAGACGAGAAGTGAAAATCTCAAACATTAGGATTGGTCGACCACCTGACCCAAACCCTAATTTTAAGCAATTTTCAAGACTCGGTTGGAATAGGAAAGACGATTTACCCTTTGAGGGGTAAAATCGTCATTTTGAAGAAAAGACAAAACTCGAGGACCCAAGCAGAAGGATCGGTCACCCAACTGACCCTAATCCTTATCTTAGCGTCCTCGACCCACCTTATATGCAAGGCTGAGGCGATTTACCCCTAATGGGTAAAGTCGTCAATTTTCAGAAGAACGGATAAGAAATCCCAAAAATAGGATTGGCCAGTTGCCTGTGGTCAATCCTCAATTTTTTGGGGATTTCTGGAGTATCTAGGAATTCCCCACAACTTTCCTATAATTTTTTTGGGATTTTCTAGAATTTTCTAGCATTTTTTTTAGGATTTTCTAGAATTTTTTTTTTAATTTTTTTGATTTTTTTATTTTTAAAATCATTTTCTGAATATTTGTTTATTAAAATATGATTTGGACCGGGTCGACCCGACCCACTCGGGTCGGAACCCGGCCCAGACCTGGACCCGGACCCGCGCGGACCAGCCACCCAAAACGACGCCGTTTCAAGCTTTTCTGATTTTCGAAAATTTGGATTTAATCCGACGGTTCCTATTGAACCACGTGGCTACTCCACGACTGGATGATCTGACTGGAATCTACGGTCCAGATTAAAAGCTTATTATTCCTCGATCGTTTGATCAGATTACTTAAACCTACGGCCACGATTAGAAGCCAGAACTCGATCCAGACCGTCCATCTCTACTAACCTAAACGACGCTGCTCGACCATTAACCTAAACGGTGACGTTTCAGTCCGTTCTGATTTTCTAATTTTAAAATCATTTTTGGATATTCCTAATTACTAATCGGACGGTCATCAAAATTTAGACTCGATTTATCTAAACCGTTCGATCGACCCATTCTGATAACAAACTCTAACGGCCATGCTGACTGGACGAACACGTGGACCAATGATAGATCGCCACCTAGGACCGCTGACCCTTTGACCAGACACGTCAGCTTCATCTTCAACCTCTCGACCCCGACGGAATGGATGGCTGAGAATTCTCCAGCACTGATGAACGGTCAAACCTAGACCGATTGACACGAGACCAGTTCCATTCGACTCGTTTTGCTCTCTAGTTTAACATATCTAAGAATCGAAGCATTTTATGCGTAAAATCACAAGCATCATACAAAATGCCGAGTATGGCCATGGAGGTTCGATGGCGCAATTTACATCAAATCGTGGCAATTCGATCACAGGATGGCTTTAGCAGAGGTTCAGAACACTTACCTCGAGCTCCGATTGAGCTCACACGGCCTAGAATTGGCTAGGCAAGACTGAACAGTGCTCGGCTTATGGTGGAAGGTTTGGAGACTCGATTCGAGGTATTAGAACGAAATCGATGCAAAATGAAGATGTGGTTATGGTCAGTGATGTCTAGGGAACAAAACGCACACCCTACATGCGAGAATGAATAGAAAATACGTGGATCGCCATTGATGCACAATGGAAAGCTCGAAACTGCACCTCACCTGTTTCCGTGGTTTCAGGTGGCGCGGCCGGCGGCGATCGCTCCCTGGAGCTCCAGGTGAACTTCTGAAGGCTTTGGCTGGGTTCGGTTTGGCCGGAAACGGCCCAACCAATGCCTTGATTTCAAGCTCGAACTCTCGACGGTGGGGACCGGAGAATGAGCTCTCTCTCTCTCTCTCTCTCTCTCTCTCTCTCTCTCTCTCTCTCTCTCTCTCTCTCTCTCTCTCTCTCTCTCCCTCTCTTGATTCTGTTGATCCTCTTCTAACCGAATCAACCTCATTTTCCTCTCTTTCTTGCTTTCTTTTTACATTTCCCCCTTTGAAAATAGTCTGCGCGGGGAAAATGGGGGTCGGTGACCTCCACACGTGCAGACACGTGCGAAATGGTCACCGACGATCGGCGGTCGTCAGGGATGAAATGGCCAATCCATTTAGGCCATTCGGTGGCCACATTCGGCGTGGATTTGGTGTGCATTTGACCTTGCATCTTGCACCAAAAATGGCCGACGCTTCCTCGGCCATCGCCAACGCTGCCCCGGCGGACCCAGATCGTCGGATCGGTCTTGATCGACAGAGAACTTCATTGTTAACAATTGAAGCCGATTGATGGTCCAATTTCACGACCAAAATCCAACTGTTCAAATTGCTAAAGTGGCGCGAACGGGGGAGGAAGATGCACTGTAGCAGACCGGTTCGACCGGTCAAAACCGGTTCTAACTCGATTTTCAAAATTAATCCAAAATCGACTTGGAATTTTTGCAATTAAACATCATAATCGTATTTAGGGCATGAAATCTATCTAAAAATGTGATTTTGCCCAAAAGTTCATGTCAATTTCTACAAAAACCCCAATTTTACCCTTAATTGCAATTAGGCAAATCGTGAAATTGAAGGCTTAAATGATTAAATTAGACAAGACCACCTATACCAATCGATTAAAAATGATGAAAAGCATTGGTCAGTGACTTCAATTTGCAATGGTAGTCCCCGAATTGAAAGTAATTTCAAATGTGCCAATTTCAAGGATTAAAATGCAATTAAGTATGCAATTTTGCCTAATTCATGCAATTGAGCAATTTGTGCAGACAATTGGGCTAAATTGCAATGAGGGACGCATAGATTGAATGTCAAGATCCTAAAAAAGCCAAAGTTGCAAATTAAAAGACTCAATTGATATTTTTTACCAAATTCAATCATATGTGTAACAAAGGAACACACAAAATTGAATTTGAATTTGGACTTTTTATGAGGTCAAAAGGGCAAGGGATTTAAAATAAAAATATTGACTATTTGTTCATATTTTTGTGACCTTGAATGCTATTTTTCTTGAATTTTTAAGTATTTTCCTATTTTCTAAAAATACTAAAAAATGCGAAAAATATGAAAAATTATTTTTTGGTCAAAAATGGTTCCTTAGGCTTGGCCAAGGCCACTAAAGTTGATTTTGTGATTTTGTTGACTTTTTGTGAATTTTTTATGAATTTTCTAAGAATAAGCTAAAAAAGGCTGATCCGAAATTAGGTGTCAACACGTCTTAGGAGGTTTTGAGATGCGCAAACAATCATCTGGCATGACCTGATCTCGCCCTGATATCCGAGTCCATGTGACGCAAGTCTGAGACTTTTTTGGAAATGCATGATATGGTTTTCGAATGAAAATTGAGGCTATTTATGACTGGATTTTTATAAAATAATGGCGTGTGGGATCACCAAGAAATTTTCTGAAATGGCGTGTGGGATCGCTAAGAAATTATAAATTTGGCTAATGCATTGAGCCGGGGAGGGAGTTACTCCCGTTTGACCTGACGAGGTCGTGCGGCTAGAGAGTCCCATACTGACCGATTCTCGATTGAAAATGGGCGTCGAGAGTCGTATGGTGACTGAATCATCTCTAGGTCCAGACTCGAGAGTCTCATATGGACTGACGAGTCATATGATTAACTGAATCATCTCGCAGCCCAAGATGGGCGGCCTATGATGGGCGAAAATGAAAAGAGGCCCAGAAGAGGCGGAAGTAAAAATAATCTGTTTTCTGAAGTATCGAAGAATGGATTTTGAGAAATCGAAAGTTTGCCTCATGAGTTTTAAATTTTCCTCATGAATTGAAAAGTTTGCCTTGAGTGTATGTTTGTGATTGAAAAACCCTGCCATTGTACGAAGCTTAGAGTTTCATCTTGATTTATGATTGAGTCGAGTCGATTTGAAGTACGAAAACGCTATGTTTGGACAAAATCATGTTTTTACCATGCCAAAGCTCTTGATTCCAAATACCTCAATTTTCAAAGTGTCTAGAGGTACTAACTACCTAGTTTAGGGTTAGGTTTAGCTTACTGAAATTTATATATCATTCCGTCGTGGGATCACATTTTTCAGGTCCCTAATGACGAAGTCCCGTGGAAGTAGAGGATGAACAGCCGAAAAAGTATTTGATGTAATTAGACTTGTGACCTTGAGCAACCTTACATTTAGTAAATCGAAGCCCTGCATTGTACTTTGACTAAATGTTTTTTGTTGTATCGTTCTGAAGTCATCTTTTGTAATGAAAGTGAAGGGGTTGTTTTCTCGCTTCCGTATACATATATAATTTAGACGATTTGAAGTGCTTGGCCGAAGGATCCTGGGTACCATCGAATCAAACGGCCGATGTGGGATGTTCGCGTGCTCGTCGGGCTTAGGGCGTGACGGAGTTGCTCCATATAAACCTCTTCATCAAGTCACCATGAAGAAAGACATTCTTGATATCAAGCTGATGGAGAGTTCAACCATATCAAGCAGCAAGAGAGATGAAAACACGAACTGAAGGTATCTTTGCGACAGGAGAGAAGGTATCATCATAACCAATTCCATATGTCTGGGTGTAACCTTTGGCAACTAGACATGCCTTTAGACACTCAACAGACCCATCCGATTGAAATTTTACTGTGAAAATCCAACGGCGCCCCACAACCCGTTTGCCATCAGGTAACGGTGTAACCTGCCATGTCTCATTATCCTGTAGTGCCTGCATTTCATCCTCTATAGCCTGTCGCCAACCTGGATGGGTAAGAGGTTATGCAACAGGACTTGGCACAAGCACAACAGATAAAGAAGCAACAAACGAGGAATAGATATGAGAAAGACGGTCATGTGATAAAAACTGAGAGAGAGGATAGCGAGAATGTGTACGACTAGACAAACCAGTATAGAGAGCAAATCGGGAATTGGGTTGATCGACACAAGAACGCGTAGCTTTGTGCAATGCAATGGGAATATTTGTGGTAAGCTCAGGCTCAGAAGAAACTGGCGGATCAAAGGTCGGTTGATCAATTGGTGGAGAAGCATCCATGTCTGATGCGGGCGACGACTGTACTACCTCTCGTTGAGAAGAACGACGTTGTTGATAGGTCCGGTCGAAAAACTAAAAATCGGGGGTTGGCCTAGTGTTGACACCTGATTTTTGATCAGTCTTTCATAGTTTATTTTTAAAAAATTCATAAAAAATCTATAAAAAGTTAAAAAAATTAAAAAATCATCTTTGGTAGCCTTGACCAAGCTAAAGGAACCATTTTTGATAAAAAAAATAATTTTTCATATTTTTTAATATTTTTTAATATTTTCCAAAAATAGAAAAATACATGAAAAATGAAGAAAAATAGCGTTCGATGTCGTAAAAATATAGAAAAATAGTCAATATTTTTATTTTAATTTCTTTTACATTTTGAACTCATAAATAGTCAAAATTTAAGTTCAATTGCATGTGTTTCTTCACGACGCATAGAGTTGAATTTGGCAAAAAAATGTCATTCGAGTATTTTAATTTGTAAATTTCTACATCTTTTTTAGTCTTGACGTCAAATTAGATCAACCACCATCTACAATAAATGCCCCTTGCTGAATATTTTCGTTTTTGTTTCACATGATTTCATGGTGTAAAACGCCGAGTGGATCCCCAAATATAATCGGGTCGGCATGAGCTCGATAGCTCGTCCAAGACCAAACCAGGGCACGGCGAACCCCATGTGAGTACTCTCGAACTCCTTCGATGCTTCCTAATGCTTTTCTTAGGTTAGATCGTGTGTAGAATGGCTAGGACAGCTAAATCATTCTTGAGCTGTGATTGATAAATAGGACATTACTAGGAATGCCATGTGATTTATTTGCATATCTAGATTCCTTGAGTTGGGCATTTTATTACTGATTGTGATTGCTAGGATAATCACTCTTATCTACATGAATTTCTAGATTTAGGGTTCATACCTTACTCATCCGCATGAATCTCAGGCTAGAAAATTCAGTCAACTTAGGTACCGAAAGGGCGTCAACTCTGACAGTTGGTGTAACTAAGTCCCCGAAACCATTTCTCTGGTTCTCGCAGAATTGAATAGAAGCTCCCAACTATTCGATTGGGTGGTCCAATCATACCCTAAAAAAATGATTGGTGGCGACTCCATGGCATGCACACTTAGCACATGTCACTAGACCACACTGAAAGTCGATCACGCATACCTCCGTTACGATTTGGGTAATGGGCCTTGGGAGAGGCCCGCGTCCGACCAGACAGGACGGCCCATTAGCCCTCGAGAGCCCGACAACCTCAAGAGGGTCGTGACAGACTGGCGACTCCGCTGGGGACTGGTTCTTAACCATTTAGTGGACTTGAGCCGATTAAAAAGTTGATTGATTCTTCTAACCTAATTTTATGCAGATGCTCTCGAAAGTGAGGTGTATATGCTAACGAATATGTTAGATGTTTTTGTAGACGGGAGAAATAAGGGGTGAAGTGCTTGTTAACTTTGTTTTATGCAGGTAGGAGTTTTGGATGTATGATTGTGTGGATGTTTATATTGAAGCGGTGATTGTTAAATAAAATGCATGTCTTTTGCTTTAGCACGACACAATGAATACACACAATTGCGCCTAAAACCCCAGGCGCCCTCTTTAGGAACACAATAGAAGGAATTGAAAATGGAATCTCCGTGAGGAAAAACATGGGGTAATCCACTTTTCAATTTCGCTCACTTCGAACTATGGATTGAGTCCCAATGCAACGATAGTTGTGCAATGGAATCGGCTCTTCCCAGAATTCGAGGTGAGAACCTTGGCTTTAGGTACCAAGCCCTATCTTTTGATTTTTAGGAGTTTTCCCTCACTTGTCTCATGCGTTTGTCTATGGAAGGTTAGTATACCTAACACTGCTAAAAATACAGAGAAGCTTGATTTTCTCTTAAGTTTGGTTGGTAAGACTTTTCTATCCCTCGAACTTGTTACAGCTCTTAATCATTATATTCATTGCATAATTACAGTGATTGGATTAAATGCCATTTTGAGGATAGATAGGTATGTTTTCCTCCCAATGTTCTTGATGGAAGATGAAGATGGTGTCATCCCATTACGAGCGCCAAGTGGACAAGAAGAGCCTGCTATGGACATCATTGAGGTATCATCTAATGAAGATGACGATTTGGAATAGGTGATCCTGAAGTCACGTCTCAAAGATCGAAACTGGGGCATCTCTAAGTATTAAGATCACATTCCTTTGTTTTAATTTTTATTTCTAACCTTCTTGTATAGGATTTATTTTGCTGAGATCCTCTCTATCTGATCCCTTATATTGATTGTATTAGGGATCTATTTGTGTTTATATACATTCAGATTGAAATTTGTTGTATTTCTATTGACTTGTCATTGGAATGTGATAGTGGCATTTCTTCTAATCACTCGAATACTCCAAAATCAATTTTATAATTCCTTTGGATGAAATTGAAATTGGAAGTCTTATACAACCTTTTGGCCGTATAGGGCAATACAATCCCAATTTCGCCAGAAGGAACTATAAACTTGAATTGGTTCATGCATGTTTTGCATCATTGGTAATCCACAATAATTGATCAAGAGTATTCGTGTTTTTCAAATTTAATGAAAAGATAGATATCCAAATTACTCTCGTTCTTAGCAAACGGCTTTAATTTGGATACCGTATCTTCAATTGAATTTAAAACACATCGTAATTGTGTACTTTTGAACATTCCATTGATTTTCTTGGAATTGATCAAAGGCGATTATCGTGAATTACATTCCTTTCAATGATATGCTTTCCTTTGAGGAATATTGATAAAAGCTTTTGCACAAGGCCAAAACCCTTGTAAAAGCTCTTATCCCTATTAATCACAAGTAAGCATAAAATTGAAAGGATTTATGCTTTATTTTTCAAATTCTTTCTTCTGATTCTGCCTTTTCATTTGAAACAGGTTAAAAACAAGTAGAGAAGAGAAGTCTTTTTGTGGATAATCGCGGTGGGAGGTTCCTTTATCCGATCATAAGCAAGATTAAAAAATCAAGATGTACACGCTCGAATCATCAATGTCAAAGCGCAGCTTGCCTAGGTTGAGAGTGGTCAGGTGTTCGAGAAAGTCAGCCATACAGAAGTTGAGACACACACATTAGAGCTTTCATTCATTTCGCTCAATCGAGGGACCTTAAAAGCAGATCATACAAATCATCGGGGTTGAAACATAAAACCACAATGAGCCTTAATTAGCATCACAAAGGAACCAAGTTGGCCCTCCATATTATTGATGCTTTGCTTATACTCACCACCTCGAGACTCGAGATCTGCAAGCTTAAGAAGAAGGCGTTTACATTCCCCTTTAAGCTCGGCAACCTTGGTCCCGTGATCTTCGGCGGCTATTTCCAGGTCCCGAACTAGTCCTCTCCCATGGGCTATATCCGCGGTAATGCTGTCAAGCCTTTCTTCCTGCCACTCACATTGAAACTTCAACACGACATTACGACGGTCGTGCTCATAGGTGGTCAGGGATAAGGCCAAGCGCTCCACCAAATTTCCCCTCTCGCGAAGCAACATCGAGACTCGCTTGTTGGCGAACTCAACAGCCTTTCTGTGACTATCGGCCACAAGGTTGGCCAACACCAAGCAGTTGGACCGATCCTCATAGCGAGCTCGCAAAACGCGAGCCACGGTAGCTTTTCGATGAGCGACACGGTAAGTCTCTAAAAAGTTTATAAAGAGGGTTGGGAAGATTCTATATTCCCTCTCTAAACTAGTGCCCTCGATGGAGGTGGTGTCTATTTCCACGAGCAAAATGCGGATTTCATCTTCAGTTTCTGGGTGATCGGCTATATGAGCATAGCCTCGACCGAGGAGGTTATAGAGTTTTTCCCACTGGGCCAAAATTTCGGCCGAGAAACCGCGAATAGGAGAGGAGGTCATTTTTATTAGAGTGAGGGAGAAGAAGATGAGTGTGGTAGAGTGATTAAAATAAGAAAAGGCAATTATGTAAGAGTGTTAATCTTCTCTGCATTAACTCCTCCTTTTATAGCAACTCGAGAATGAAGAAAGGCACAGCAATAATGCTCGTGGAGCCAAGTTAATTGGGTAAAGCAGTGGTGGCTCTTTCGGTGAACCATCAGATCTGTCCCAGTCCGCGATTTCAGGCTTGAGAAACCTAAAAAAGTTGTAAAAAGATATGTCGGTGTCACCATATTAAAATTGAGAGGGAGTTAAGCGCAACTATCAAAAAAAGTTGCGAAAGGATTTGGCGGTCCCATCATATTAAAAAACTGAGCAGGAGGCGAGCGTAGTTTCACCTTTTTGAAAATAAGTGGGAGACAGACATGGATATCGAGAAAAGGAAATCGATTTGGTGTCCCTCCACGTTGAAAAGAAGAAAGAAGACGACAAAGCGGGAAATACGAAATCTTGGGAGCAACGCTTGCCTGACGATCTTCATCCATGTTTAAAGAACGTTTCATGGGCATACAGAACCACTCAAAAGAAAATTTAGAGAGAGTGAGCATACATGAGAGAGTAGAGAACCCTGAGTGAGCAAAAATTGATCGAACATTTTTCGATCCAACATGTTTGAGGGTTACCATCAGTTGCTAGAGGCGACTGATCCAAAAATCTCAGAAAATGAACTACTGAGAGATCTCGAAGATTCCACGATGGCGTCTGGTACCAGAACCACAGAACCCAACCCTTTCGGCAACGAAGTTCAGGATCTCAGCAGCGACGACAACAGCAGCAGCGATGGTCAATCTCGGAAAAGGAAACGTCGCCAGTGCCACACTCAGAATGAAATCCAAGAGCTTGAAGCTTTCTTTAGTGAATGCCCTCTCCCGAACATGAAACAAAGAAATGAATTGGGCCAGAAGCTAGGGATGAAACCTTTGAGGGTCAAGTTTTGGTTTCAAAATAAGCGAGCCAAATTGAGGGCTCAACACAGACGTCAAGAACTTGCGATTCTAAAGGAGGAAAACGAAAAGCTTCGAGTGGAGAACATGAGGTATAAGAAAGCTCCCAGCACTATCGCTTGCCTTAATTGCGGTGGCCCTATCACTCTCGGCGAAATGTTCCTTGATAAGCCTTATATGAGGATTGAAAATGCTCATTCACCACCCCACTCCCTCGAACCATCTTCGATACAATCGGATTTTGTTGGAGATATGCATGAACAAATCAATTCTACGAAGTCAATATCGATGCCTTCTAAAGGATGTGATATGCGTCACCATGATTGGAGTTTCCTTAACGATGAGCTTACTATCACGACCGACCAATCCAAAGCTGATGAATTCCCTCCACAACAATTTCCGGCTCGATCAAATTCTACTGGAAATAGGCCAGAGAGCAATAGCCAAGTTGTCAACACTGTTCCGGGTCGCAAGAAGACGAGGGTCAATTGGTCCCCCGAGCTTCATCTCAAGTTCCTTAGTGCGGTTCAGCAACTAGGGATCAACTCAGCATATCCAACGCGCATACTTGAGATCATGAACATACCAGGACTCACTAAAGATGGAGTCGCGAGTCACCTCAAGAGCTACAGAAGGGCGCTAAGACAGCGCCACACAGCACTGAACCTGAAAGAACTCAACTTGTGCCTAAACACTAGGCATGGCTATAACTACAATGCCCATGAAGTAAGAAATACCTTGCCGAATCTAGGCACCGACCAAGCTGGTAGCAGCACCATCGACTACTTGGGCGCTAATCAGAATATTCCCCCGAATCATCTCAGCACCCCTCAAGAGTATATGCCACAAGTGCAGCAGGTACGAACTCCTTGGTTTGAGCAGCAACTTTTCGCTAGTGCTCTTCATATCCCCGATCAACATATTGCGCCTAGTGTTCAAAGATCTGCCCGGCTTGGGCATATGATTTCGGAAGATCAAGCGGGCGGATGCTTTGAGGATTTTTGTTTCTCCCATTCCCAAATGGAAGGTGCTTTTGATAGTGAACCGATCAATCATCCTCTTATAATCTCGAGCAACGACGAAGGTTCTAGCTCGAAGAATCAGATCGCTCACAACAGAAACAGGAATCCTTCAACGCCAAGCGATGATGGTCAACCCGAATATCAGTTGCTCGAAGAATCAAAAGATTTCCTTGATGAGGAGCTCCATATCTGGATCGATCAGTTTAAAACTGATGGACTTATGAAGTTATGATCCAAAATGACGATTATATGTCTGATTCATGGTGTAGCTGGCTGATCACCGAGAATCCTCAAGGGAACTAGGCACATGTGAATGGATGTATCATTAATCTTTCTGTCATAAAGTCTTCCATGCAAGATAATCTTCCTTAATGCCTAGAGTTAATCTGGGGCAGCGATCAGTACTACCTGCAAGCATCATCATGCTTGAGTACGACAATCCCTTGTTAGATTAGAGTCGAGGCGAATCAATTGAACGCCACGAAGAAAAACATTTAAAGGCTTCACATAGGAAAATGCGAGCAAAAGCCCGAGCGAGCTCAAAGACGGTTAGCTCTGTATCGTTCTAAGGGACCTTTAGTCGTTATGAACTCTAAATTGAGCTTGTTTCATTCTCGATGGGGGTCGCTAACTGCTTCAAGAATTTTATAACAAAAAACGAACCAGTTAGGGACGCCAATAGTGCTTTGTCCTGGTAGTCAGTGAACTGGAAGTGGTACGAAACGTCAGGAGTTCGATCTCAGGATTGAAAAATCATTTTATCAGTTTGTCTATCACCCGATGAAGTTCAAAGAGATTCGACGCAGATGACTATAGAACTTGGGGCAATTCGAAAATCATCGATTCATTTTCATCAAGCGGCGAAGTTGGTATTGTAAAATGTGAAGCACGCAAATGACAAATCCGAAGCAGAAGGAGATGAATCATGATTCGCTTATCCAAGGTCGGGATTTCAACCTTCGACTAAAGCCAAATCTAGGATGAGTTTTTGATCTTGCCCACTCGACAAAACCCATCTCCACTGAAAATGGGGGCAAACCATTCCTACATCTGGAAAGCATGTCGAAGCCGAAGACATCAAATTCATCGTTTGATCCGTGGGGCAAGTCCCCGAAGCAATAGTTATCATCCGCAGAGCGTAATGGAATCCATCCTTTCAATGTAAAACACATTTGGCCGCGGAGCCACCCATTTGGTAAAAAGAACGTATCGTTCCTAAATGATTTTCAATCAGATGCGGGGATAATGTTCTCTCATTTTCCTCTCAGGTGATGAACAGAGATGAGGCACCCAAGAAGCCATGCATTCAAATAACAAAACAGTGCATGAAACACGCCCAAAAAGATGAATGAATCTCCTCCGACGTAAATCCTCGAGGTGGATTCGTTGCCCAACCAGACGAAGAAATCATGGCCACAAGCTTGAGGGCCGGCTTCTACAATCCGCACATTGGCATGCAGAATGGAATTCAAATCAAGAGTAAAGTAGTATCGTCCCAATTTGTTTTGAATTTGGAAACCCAAAATAATGCTTAATATTTATCCTTGGCAGGAGCTCGCCATCAGGGCAGACATGTAAGTTTCATTTTTCTCCAAAAACCAAGAAGTCGAAAGAACTTTAGAACACCCAACAATCTTGTGTTACTATGTGAAGTGCAGATTTTCACAACCCTTGTACACTCGTTGGAGCATATGACCAAGGGTAAGATGTATCGTTCCAATTTTTGTAAAGTTTTAGAATATACAATGACATATCCCTTTTATATCTCCAGGATCTCCAGCCTCGATGGGCAGGTAAGTATCCCTTTTCCCAATTCATTGGAGATTAAAAACTTTCAGAATTAATTCGATTCTCACATCTAAAAAGACATAGAATTCTTACTTCATTGACATTCATGTTTTAAAACATGAGATTGTCTGAACATGAATTACACATGTATGGTGCATCATAAAATCCCTTTGAAGGATAAATCTTGATGAAATGAAATGAATTTTTCCAATAAGAGTCGTTTGAACTGTTCAAAAGGGTATTTTCTCATAAGAGAAGCGAGCCTAATCCAAACACGTCCCATACACACTTGAGAGATGAGGAGATTGGAAATGATAGCGAAACCTTAACCTATGGATATAAGGGTCATTCGCAACGATTACATGGATCGAGATGACAGAGGCATTTATTTCTTCATTCCAAACACTACAGATGCCCATTGAGAACCCCATTGAACGGCGATTTTCATTCTCAACCCTGTCAAGAACCACCCCACATTGGGGCAAATGAAGGTTAGTCCAACAGTATCAGAAAGTAAACGGTTAGAAATTTTCTTGCTCGGACTAACATAAATCTTTGTGTGTTGTTTATATGATAATCCAAGTGTCATAGGATGACGAGAATGATTCATTTCTCTATCCTACACACTGTTATCCTTTGCACAACCAAGTTGAGCCAGCAAATTCATTTCATCAACCTATTGGTGATCATTGCATATTCCAAAGCAAAGGCAACATCACTCTAGGAATGGAAGCGTGCCAAAGTTTAAGTTGCATATCTAGCATGATTGCCAAAAATCCTAGCTCCAAAAGAAAAGAAAAACACGGGATTAAAAAAAAGGAGAAAAGAAAAATCCCTAGACATCAAGAAAAAGCAAAGTGCCTGGTAAAAAGCAAGGCTGATGTCTATTCAAAATATCCCCAGTAAAGTCTAGAGAGACGATGAAAAGACCCTGCAAAGGAGTTAGATCAAGATGACTACTCTCCAAATGTTGTCGTGCTCAAATTGCAAACACACAAACAGACGGTCTCTTAATGTAACAAGAGACGCTTTTAAACATCCTTGTGCGCTCTAAAAGAGGAGTGTACACTTCAAGAAATGGAGATGTTCTTCGAAGGACATGTGGCAAATTTGCAATGATCACCAATGTCAAACCCTTCACAATTTCTGGGCAAAAAATAAGCCTTTTTCGGTCCCCAATCCTTCCAATGTTACAACCCTGAAGTAGTCTTATCTGACTAAGACACTTGGGTTAATGTATAACTTAGCTCAAAGAAGTACGAGCAAGACTATTTCTTTCTCATTTTGCAGGGTTCTTGACTTGTAAACCCGGATCAGATAGTGAAAAATTTCGTTCAACGGCCTCGACTCAAAAGTGAGTCCCCCTTGGAAACCGATATCCAAGCCTAACACTACGGTCCCGTGAAAGACCTCCTGATCGGTCGAAATGTATGCGTTGCGAATGATCCTGAAACCCAGGCACAGGTCGGTAGGAAATTGAGCACTTTCCCTATTAAAGATCATTATCACAGAGCAGTGAGGAGCCTTCTTGGGTGAGAAATACTCCAATGGATGTTTTGAGCAAACTCTTTTTGAAATTTTCAAATTGTTTGATCTAGAGTTTCTGTGCAAGGAATTTATGATCACATCTGTATATGGCAGGAATGTTTTGGATAACCTCCAACAATCAAAATGCACATTTCATGACTAAAACTTAAGTCGTAGAATTTTGTCAGTTAGACAATTATTGTCTTCCCAAAGATTACTAATATCTTCTTGGCGAGGAAAATTTTTTCAGGTCTAAGCTTTCTGCAGGACTTTTGGCCACCCCAAAGACTGGGTGCGTCATCCTTAGGTGAAGCCTTTTAGAAGGCAAATCTTTTCTAAGACCGATCCACAGAATGATCGAGTCTCCGACTAGCCCCGAAGAGCGGGTACGTCATCCTTTGATTCATATCAATTTGGAATCTCATAAATGGTAGAAACCGCCTGAAGGGTCAACTCAATGGTAGAAACCGCCTGAAGGGTCAATCAATGGTAGAAACCGCCTGAAGGGTCAACACAATGGTAGAAACCGCCTGAAGGGTCAATGTATGGTAGAAACCGCCTGAAGGGTCAACCAATGGTAGAAACCGCCTGAAGGGTCAAAACAATGGTAGAAACCGCCTGAAGGGTCAATGTATGGTAGAAACCGCCTGAAGGGTCAACCAATGGTAGAAACCGCCTGAAGGGTCAACTCAATGGTAGAAACCGCATGAAGGGTCAATGAATGGTAGAAACCGCCTGAAGGGTCAAAGGACTGGTAGAGACCGCCTGAAGGATCAACCCAATGGTCCGATCCACCATACGGATCAAAACCTTGATGAATCCCGAACGCGGGAGGAGTCGTTTTCCCTAATAAGCCTTACATTAGGCAAGCCATTTCTAGTTTAGTCCACCACACGGATCAAAACCCTTGGCAAATTCCCAAATGTGGGATGCGTCTTCCTTAGGTTCCTATCAGTTAGGAATCCCATTATGGTTTGACCTACCATACAGGTCAGAGCTTAACATCCCCAGGACACTCCGATGACAAGTCCTTAGGAATCTACTTGAACCCATCAGACACAGCAAATGCCGCAAGCATTCGGCAGGTAAGGGGCAGGGAAGTCTATCTACTCCTTAACTTTCTTACATCATATCAGGGAATTGAATGAGCACATCTCTTTTTAAGGAAAAGCACACATTGATGGGCATGAAAATTGGATGTCATGATTTCTTTTCTTTTCCCAGTCGAGTTGATCGGAACACAGGTGTCACCTTGTCTTTGAGAGAAACCTCTGACGAAATTCCTCTCAAAGAGGGGCAGCTGTTGACACCTGATTTTTGATCAGTCTTTCATAGTTTAATTTTAAAAAATTCATAAAAAATCTATAAAAAGTTAAAAAAAATTAAAAAATCATCTTTGGTAGCCTTGACCAAGCTAAAGGAACCATTTTTGATAAAAAAAAATAATTTTTCATATTTTTTAATATTTTTTAATATTTTCCAAAAATAGAAAAATACATGAAAAATGAAGAAAAATAGCGTTCGATGTCGTAAAAATATAGAAAAATAGTCAATATTTTTATTTTAATTTCTTTTACATTTTGAACTCATAAATAGTCAAAATTTAAGTTCAATTGCATGTGTTTCTTCACGACGCATAGAGTTGAATTTGGCAAAAAAATGTCATTCGAGTATTTTAATTTGTAAATTTCTACATCTTTTTTAGTCTTGACGTCCAATTAGATCGACCACCATCTACAATAAATGCCCCTTGCTGAATATTTTCGTTTTTGTTTCACATGATTTCATGGTGTAAAACGCCGAGTGGATCCCCAAATATAATCGGGTCGGCATGAGCTCGATAGCTCGTCCAAGACCAAACCAGGGCACGGCGAACCCCATGTGAGTACTCTCGAACTCCTTCGATGCTTCCTAATGCTTTTCTTAGGTTAGATCGTGTGTAGAATGGCTAGGACAGCTAAATCATTCTTGAGCTGTGATTGATAAATAGGACATTACTAGGAATGCCATGTGATTTATTTGCATATCTAGATTCCTTGAGTTGGGCATTTTATTACTGATTGTGATTGCTAGGATAATCACTCTTATCTACATGAATTTCTAGATTTAGGGTTCATACCTTACTCATCCGCATGAATCTCAGGCTAGAAAATTCAGTCAACTTAGGTACCGAAAGGGCGTCAACTCTGACAGTTGGTGTAACTAAGTCCCCGAAACCATTTCTCTGGTTCTCGCAGAATTGAATAGAAACTCCCAACTATTCGATTGGGTGGTCCAATCATACCCTAAAAAAATGATTGGTGGCGACTCCATGGCATGCACACTTAGCACATGTCACTAGACCACACTGAAAGTCGATCACGCATACCTCCGTTGCGATTTGGGTAATGGGCCTTGGGAGAGGCCCGCGTCCGACCAGACAGGACGGCCCATTAGCCCTCGAGAGCCCGACAACCTCAAGAGGGTCGCGACACCTAGGCACCCCCATGAAAGGGATAGGCGATAGAGAAGTTGTGGCCGAGGATAAAATATCTTTTGAAGGAGTCACCCGTTGGTAAGTAGAAGAATAATATGACTAGTCCTCAAAAAAGGTTACATCTGCTGAGACATACAACCTCTGACTAACCGGACTATAACACTTGTACCCTTTCTGAGTTCAAGAGCACCCAAGAAATACACACTTTTCATACCATGGATCAAGCATATCATGACCAAGACCAAGACGATGCATAAAATAAACACACCCAAACACACGGAGAGGTAAAGAAAAAAGTGGACTAGCAGGATGAAGAGTAGAAAAAGGTATGGCCCGACGAAGTATAAAGGATAGAAGATGATTTATGAGATAACATGTTGTATGAATCGCATGGCCTCAGAACATTTTGTGGAGGTTCATATGAAAAAGTAGACAACGAGCAACGTCTAAGAGATGACGATTTTTTCGTTCCGCCACCCCATTTTCCTGGGGTATATAGGGACAAGATGTCTGATGCATAATGCCATGAGAGGTAAGAAATGATTGAAAGCCAAAGGAACTAGCCATATATTCTTTGGCATTATCAGAACGCAGACATTTAATTAAAGCATGATATTGATTGAGAATATCAAAGTAAAACATACGAAAACAAGAAAAAACTTATGTTTGATCTTTTATTAAATATAACCACGTTACACGAGAATAATCATCCACAAATATAACAAAATATTTGTAACCAGACATATCTCTAACACGACATGGCCCCCAAACATCAGAATGTCCTAACTCAAAAGGACTTGAAACACGACTCTAGACACGAGAAGGAAAAGATAGCCGATGATGTTTGCCAAATTGACAGGCATCGCATTGGATAAGACTCATAAACTTTGAAATAGGAGAGAAAATGCGAAGAACATCATACGGTGCATGACCCATACGACAACGCATCTGAAAGATGTCAGAGGTGGTGCTCTTCTGAACAACAGCAGCTATAAGATCTTTGTTCAGGTAGTACAGCTTATTCGACTCATGCCCTCCACCAATTATCCGTCCGGTCCTTAGATCCTAAAAGATACAACGAGTAGAGGTAAATGTGATAGAGCAGTTCAAATCTTTGGTAAGTTAAATTCCCTTGACCAGTGATATGAGACTGTGAACCATCAACAAGTGTAACAGAACTAGGAGACATAGAGGTAATACCGGACAATAAGTTAGAATTATCGGTCATATGATTGGTGGCACATGAGTCTACGACCCACGAAGTGGATGCTCCATAGAGTAAACAAGACAAATTACCTAAGGAATTCTGTGCCAAAGTAACAGTAGAAGCAGAGGAATCCACCACTTGGTTGGAACGAACTAAGGACTCACAACATAACAGTGCTAGACAGCTCCCGTGACTGATCAGGATCTTTTTGCACTGGAGTTTCAACAACATCAGTATAAGCAGCCTATGGCTAAAGCTCGAGATGGAGGGTATAACAATAAGCCTTAGTGTGCCCTGCTCGTTAACAGTAGTGGTAATAAGAAGAACTTCCAGCACCCCTAGCTCCATCTCGGCCATGACCAGGAGAAAAACCAGATCTACCACCACTACGATAGCCACGTCCTCGACCTCCATGATTACTAAACGATTGAGAAACCATAGCACTTGTAATAGGTGCAGATGGTGAGTCAGACGTGTATCGAAGGACCCGAGAGAAGACCTCATCAACTGATGGAAGTGTATCTTGAGAAGTAATTTGTTGTTGAAGAGAAGAATGAGTAGGACCAAGCCCTCGGAGAAATAACATAACTCTCATATCTTCCTGACGCTTGGCCTACTCTCTAATATCATCATTGGAAGGTAAATAAGAATTTCACAATAAAGTCCAAATGGCAGCATCGCCAGAACGCCAATCATCGATCTTCGTTTTATCCGAAGGTGTAAGAGAAGTTAGATAACTCCGTTGTTTTGTAGCCAAAAGATATGTCTCAACTGCTATGGACCAAGAAGAATAATTGGTCCCATCTAACTTCACATAACTTAACTTCAAATTAGTAATACTAGTGTCCAAACTCACAACAGGTTCATCAGAAGAGTCTCTAGCCATAACTCTATAATAAACCACAAACTTTTACTAATCCAATCCGGTTGTAATTATATCACCACATCATAAAGTCCCCTCGACTCATAAATCAACTATTTGGATCAGCAAAAGTATTCAGTAATACCACTTTCTCCCATCAACAATTATATTTAGTCACGCCACAACAAAAGGCCCCAATTATCACCATCAGACAAACAAATAGCCAATTTTTAGCTACCCTGAACATCAAAGAGCATGAAGAACAATGTTGGAATCAACCTGTGGAGATCAAAAGACATGAAGAATGATGTTGGACAACACTAAAACACAGTTTGCTGTTTTAGGAGTCACACACCAGCACCAAAACAGATCTCATGGGGCTGGTTGACGCCTCTAGAAGACTGGACGAAGTCAGATCAGAGGTCGTCGGCCCGGGCGACATCGAGAATCACTAGCACGGGCTTCGCCGGCACCAGCACAGACCTCAACGGCCTAGGTGACGTCAGTCGATGCCCTTAGAAGGCTGCGCAGAGTAGGATCAGATTTGCAGGGTCTGCGCAAGATCAAATCTGGAGGTTCCAAAGGTTCGGTGAGTTGTTGACTACGACGATGGTTGGTGGTCTGGTCAGTGGTGCTCGGCGATGGTGGCAGATCTAAATTTCTAGGGTTCAGGGTCAACGATGGTGTGAGGCTTCGATACCATGAAAACCATAAAAAAACAGAGAAGAAGTTCATTCATCTGATAATTGTGTATTACATCAAATAAGTATAGCTTAGTAATAATTAAAAAGACTGAAATACTCTTATTAACAAATAAACCCTAGACTTAACGTTTCAACAAGTTCTATCCAGCCAATCTTGACCGACCGTTCAGCAACGAAATATTTTTAACGACGACAAAGTTTAAACAATGAGAAGGTGTTGATTTTTCAGATCTTTTGTAGGGCACCTCTTTTCTCTCCTTTTGTCCTTCCGCAGACAAGTCAAGACAATGAGTGCCATTCGGTGGACGAGAAGCTATCAACCACCGACCGCCATCGACCTTGACTGCACTGCCCATACATTTTACGTGCCACTTTTCATCGTCTCTGGCCTCACATGCTGCAGGAGAGCCGCTGTGATGTTCTATTGGCATGGTCCGATCAATCGCAATCCGCGGGGAACATCGAGGCCATTCACAGCTGTCGGTCACGTGGGTTTCACGCAGAATCCCGTAAATTCAAATGGCCGTGATTGCACGTGGTCCATGCAAGTATTTCCCCGTACGTCGGGGTGGAAATTTACGAGGGGTCAGCCGTCGGGATGTTCCCTTGCAAGTCCAGTCCGTGCAACTGCCTACACATATCAAATTCAAAGTGGAGTCTACTGTGTGTAGGAGCCGTTGTATCAAGCGCAAAAAGCACAGGGTTTTGCATCCATCGAACATTCATTACGTGAATGTGAATGAGTTGAATTATTTTTCCCTGCTCTATTAGTGAACTCGGGGAGTTTTCTAGGCACTGGATTCTCATCAATGTTTGCATTACTCAAGCTGGCATTCATGATGCTCCTAATAAGCAATGGATGCCAAGTGCTCTTACATGATTCACAATTTGCATCTCAAGAAATTCGAGCAACTTCAGAATAGTTCTTGCAGCATAACATATCATCTTAAAAATAATGACTCTAGGAATGTGATCCCTTTTCTCGTTTAAATGATAACTGCCTTAAGCAGTTAGGATCAAGGGCTGATAGCCTAAATGGGCGGACCACGGTCCTTCCCATGTGTCCTCTCTTTCCAACACTTTTCCTCTGTTGGAAACACATCCCTAATTTGTATACGAAATACATGCGGAAAACTCTTGATTAAAGCCCAGAAATCACTTACTTGTATCACTGATCGGAGAACAATTACACGAGGAACCGTACCCACTGTCCACAGATTAGATGTCACCTTCGCAGTCTCGAGAGTCCCTTTTGTCGCCTTCGATGCGATTCAGTGTTGGAGGGGGAAGTGACGTTCGTCGTGAACGAGCGTCTGTGTCTCTTAGAGAGGGAAAGAGAACTGACGTCAGTTCTATTTGACGTATATCAAAATGACGTAAAGAGACACGTCTGTTTGATTTACAGATAACCGTTATTGCGGTTATCTGTGGAGGTGGGTGTGATTGCCCGCATGGGCGCACACCGTATGTCCTCTATTCCATCATCTCCCACTCGCCCATGTAGGGCAAACAGCTCATACATGTCCACAGAGGACTGATAACTCTCACTCGTCCACAGAGGACCGAGCATAACTCTCTTTACATCTGCAAAGTTCATATTGACAAATAATCCGTGCGACCAGCATACATTGAAAGCTCGTTGTCACACATCTGTTGGGAGTATATGACAGCTCAAATGGACATAATCAAAAGTATATTTCCATATGCTTGTACCCTAGATCGATCAGTCACATACATATCTCTCTCTGGATCTCATTTCAGCATGATATGTTATATTCACAATTATGATCACACTAAATAATCATAACCGGCCGGTCTGTGAACATAAATCTATTATGTGACTAAAAAAAACTCGAAATCGATCTTCCTCTTTCATTAGACCTCTCAATCTTAGTTCAGCTCGCTTTTCTAGAAGTGTCCCTTTAGATCGAATCAATTTCATGACCATATGCAACACCCTAAGATAGCGAACACTAAATAGAAATCTTGATAATAACAAAGAGTCATGAGGGCACCAAATGAGGAATTTTTATCCTCGAGAGTCTCACACGGCATAGAAAAAGTTGAGATAATAACTTTTGCCAACTCTCATTGGTCGACAATGCATACGTAATATGAAGTACGTATTACGATATTTTCTCCTTCCCCATGGAGTGTATGTCTTTCTATTTTAATACCGTATAGATGATCACTTAAACATACTCAATGTCTAACCAGAGTTCACGTAACAACTCAAACCAAGAGTTTCCATCAGAACTCTCATCTGGCAATAAAGACAGAAAAAGTGAAATATGTGGGAGGGCAATAATAATAAAAATCTCTTTATTTCACTTTCAGACATTATAAATAATAAGTCCTCATCTTAACATTTTGTTAAAGCGGCATAAATATTTTAAGCTTCAGCTCTCAATTATCACATAGATAATAAACTTAAAATTGCCTCATCTCTATTCATCACGCAGTGAATAAAGGCGATTACCCGTATGAGTGGGCTAATATCTCATCTGTCCGACATACCTTCTCAAAGAATAATGTACTGAACATTAATATGCATAAATGTTACACAAAATCATAGACATTAATAATGATAACAAATATAATTTATCATTAACTATCATAGGCATCGGTAATGATAACAAATATCATTAACTCATTAACCGTGAACTTTGGGGAACATAAGCATCCAACTCTAATTTCTACGCCCTTTTAGAGATTCTAATTCAAAGAACTAATCTTTCTGTCAACAAATGACCAGGTCAAGACATCTCTAGAAATTCATTTCATCGCAGGATCTGCTTTCATTCTTTGCGTAGATATACACTGTTCACATCTTTTCATACAAACATGTCTTCCACAACAGCATATTCCGAGTCAATACGTATGGTCTTGCAGTGGATCCTCAGTGTAAGCTCTTGCTACTTAACTATCACAATTAACTAATAATTGGACCTGTAGCATTCTTAGCAATACTTTATTGATCCAAACATCTCTCAAGTCAAAGACCATTTTATACTACTGCTGATAACACCACGAGAACATCTTCCATCGTGGTTAAGGCCATACACATTTGCTTCTTGCTTTTCCATGATATGGCGCCATTACTCAGTACGAACGCAAATCCAGAGGTAAAATTCCTCTCATCTATATCTCCCCCTCAATCAATATCAATATTCTTTCAAGGTGCAAATCTCTACCTTGAATATTCAGTAAATTGATCAGTAGTATTTTCAGATACCTCAGAATTCTATTGACGGCAATTCAGTACACTTGACCTCTATTGGATTGGTACATTCTTATCATTCCAACTGAATAACAAATATCAGGTCTCGAATATATCACAGCGTACATTGAGCTACTAACATCACTAACATATGGATCACTTTCCATTTCTTTATCTCCTTATGGAGTCTTAGGACACATATTTTGGCTCAAACCTTTACCACTTGCAATAAGAGTATATCATCAACATATAATGATAAAATCACAAATTGATTTTAGGATATTTTGATATATACACAATGGCCTTTTTCTATTGTCACAAAATCGTATGCCACTAAGACATCGTGAAAAAAACGTATATATAAATTTCTCAAAGACTGCTCAAGGCCATATTCTTGGCCTTCATCACAACTCCTGCAGGTTGTACCAGATAGGTTTCTTCTATTAATTCTCCATTGAGAATCGCAGTCTTTACACTTTTGATGTAATACAAGATCCATACTCATTACTATTACCAAAATAAGGTGAATTGATTATCACGATTCACCATAAGGCCAGCCTAAAATTGCTCAAACAAGCCATCAGCTTTACGCTTTCTTTTGAAAACATACTTTCTCTCAATGGCTTTACGTCCATTCAAAAGATCAATCAGTTCCCAAAACTTCGTTTGATCTCATTAACTCCATCTCTCTTTCCATTGCTTATATCCACTTTCCCTTATCAGGGCAAACCGGAGCCTCATTTTATACTCCTTGAAACCGGAGCCTCATTTTATACTCCTTGACTTGTTCTCTTATTATGGAGAAACTATGAAAGCTAATAAAGCTTCTTGCGACTTGTTCGCCAGATTGGAGATCGTACACGTAGTATATCATTGAGATCGTACACTTAGTACATCATTCTCCATTAAACTCCCACTCGGATCAGACAATGACGACATCTTTTACACATCAAGTGGTTGCAATTGAGACTAATTCGAAACAAATTCCTCACTTCTCACATTGCTCCCACTTGGATAAGATGCCCATAAGCAATCATTGTCACTTTCCTAAAATTCAAACAAAGAATAGTCTTGAAGTATCCCGCCCTTTAGAAATTCATTCACTAAGAATGTGACATTTCGTGATTCGAATTCAGTTACACTCCCCACTTTCTTCCTCATTCATAGCATTTAGGGCCCAATTTCCCAAACTTGTGGGAGAACGCGTGTGCATAGAAAGCATATCAAGGTCTGAGAAAACTCAAATCTCATTGTCGACCTGTCCACAACTCATATGAAGTAGTGGTAACTGATTTATAAGGCACACAGTTAAGTATCTAGACAACCATCAACAAAAATATCACCACAAACGACGATATTGTGCTATCATAGTCTTAACCATATTTATTATGATCTATTTCTTCTCTCTGTAACTCCATTATTCAAAGAAATTGATGGAATAGAAATTATTATTCTATTCCTTTTCATCACATAAACATCCGAACTGATCAGATAGATTTTCTCGACCTCGATCGGATTTCAAATAAAATTTATCGAAGCAACTTATGCCTCAAATTTATGAAAAAATCATAAAACAATAAACCCGAATCGAGTGTAATTATACAAATGTGATGAAACAAACAGTCTCATGCTTTGCTATCACATTCATTGAACCACATATGTCTGAATGGATATCAACAAAGGAAACTCAGCTCTTGTTCCTTTTCTAAATGGTTTCCTCATTGTTTTTCCTACTAGGCAATGCTCATAAATAGGCGATATTTTCAATATTGTCCAATAAACCCTATTTGGCTTATTAAAATATCTACTATTGGCCAGTATGACCAAATTTAGCATACCACATATTCTTATCATCACAAAGATGAAAAATGAGGAATAACATTTCATCACTGTACTCAACAGTCGGCACAATGAAACCATTTAGAACCATAATAACTTGTTACCTATAACAAGTTAATATCATCGTTATGAAAGTTCAACTGAAACCAAGTTTAACCCAAATAAATACAGAAAATAAATTTCGTCGGGTTTTGGAGCATATAACATTTTATGTAGGAATAAAATGTGACCATTACGCATATTCAATTTGGCTAATGCCAATTCTTTTAACTTTCACTAAGAAATTATTTCCTACATTTACTCACTTTGCTCCATGTGAAACTCGTTGAAATTCCACTAAGGCATTTCTATCCTTCAGTTACATGATCTGTGATCCCTAAGTCTACAATCCACTAAGGATGAGATTCAGCCTCAAAGACTGAACTGTAGACATAAGTAACACTCTTAAGTGCTCAAGGGTTTCTAACTTCTTTAACTTACCACAATCATGAATAGAGTGACTTTTATTTCCATAGTGAAAACACTTCATTTTTGAAATGTTTTCCTTGAAAGGACGTTTTCCTTTCTTATGTCGGTTAAACTTCAATTTCTATCATGAATTGTTCTTTCCACTACTTAAATCCACCTTGACGCTTATCTCTGGAGCACAAAACTCATTAGAACTAGAATCAACATTACAAATGTCGATTTTAGGTTTTGCCACCATAAGGCAACCCATCTCTAGTTTAAGGCGTCGCATAATATCCTTAAAAATCTTTACTTATAATGTGGATATAGTGGATTTTCATATGCACATAGCTATGAAATAAAGAACGAACTACTGCTTGCACTTGCTATTCATCAGTCAAAATGGAGTCTGCATCTTACAGTTCACTTATTTGTTTGATATATGCCACATAGGTCATTTAATATTCTACCCACAAGGCATCATATACATATCAAACCTTAAAGTGATCTGTTTCAAATTGGAGACCAATGTCTAACCAAATTAAGTTTTGTTAATGCCTTCCATTTTACTTTAGCATTTACAAAAAAATGCCTGAACTCATGTATATAAAAATATATTTTCCATGCTACAGCAACATAATGCGAGCAACAGAGTTCAACTTGTTTCTCGTTGTAAGTATCTCTTTGTACTTTCTTGACAATGCAGTAATCTTATCTTCAGTTTCTTCCATAACTAGGTCAAGAGCTCATAGTGCATCTTGCTCTTTTAGCACATATTGGATCCTATTCCAATTTTCATAATTTTCGCCATCTAATTCTATCCTCAATCAAGCTTAGCTACAATAGTCTAATAAGCTCAAGCTATTGTATTTGAACACAAAGTTCAATTGACATGTACTCATTAATTATTGATGCCTATTCATTTATGCATCTATTTTACACTAACTAATTATATTAATAAATAATTTCACATAAGGTCTCAGATTCGAAAGTTCACTATGTTCCCAATCATCGTCCGAGAATCCTCGCTTGAAATTACGATTAACATAATCATTTATGTAAAATCGAGTTTGCCATAGTTACTTAAAACCTTATAGAACTCCCCACTTATCCATATACCACCAAGGCATTACAACATAAAATTCTCATATAATACAAGGCTAACTATTTCATTTAACATGAACGAGAATATTTACGCCTATAGACATACATCAATAAGATGTAAAATTCCAATACAACAACATCATGTGACATAATGTATGCCAAGAATGGGAAAAGATTCAATGAACTATTTAGGGAACTTCTTGACTCTAGAAGGCGTCCCTATAGTGGCTCTTGGGAAACTCTCTGGTCTCAGCCAATGGAACAAATCTCTTCGCCAAGGCGCATTTTGCCTACGCCAAGACCCATTCATAGCAAGGGTCGATGTCTTCCTTGCCCCGACCTCTAAGAACTCTATTAGGAATCTCATTCCAAGGTCCTTATAAGAATAGTAGTAGGCATTTTTCCATAAGCGGTCCAAGACCTCATGCTAATCAGGAAGAGTTGTTTTTAAGGAAGCAACCCTCAGATAGTCTGGCATGACAAAACCATTACAAACGATTTCTAATATTATTTTGTTCACCGTTATGATGTGAGTCATCATGTCAACTCTGCCATCCCATCGATAAAGTGCCAACTCATTCCTCAACTTCAGGAGTCTCTCATGTTCCTCGTCCATCCACGGGAATATTGAGATTCGCACTGTACTTTGTTCCATAGTTCCTGCAATGAATGCAAAACAATAAAAGGGATTACACATAATCCATAGTGCATAAAATGGTAAAACAAATATACCACATTGTAGGAAATTTCAATACGAATACATCGGCATCAAAATCACCTCAATCGGACTCCACACGCTCTCACATGCGCCACTAGAAGTCTCTGCGCGTGGGCTTCACGCGCCTCATGCGCAGGGCACGCGCGAGTCAGCCCAGTCAACGGTCAGCGTTGACCGGTCAACGGTCATGGGTCAAATCGGGTCGGGTCGACCCGCCACGTCATCATGCCACGTCATCGGACACGCGTCCGCCACGTCAACTGCCACGCAAGCGCCACGTCAGCAGACCGTTTCAGCGGTTCCTGGCATGCGCAACGCACGTGGGCGCGTGAGGCCCACGAGCAGAGCGTCCCGGCAGCACGTGTCGGCGCGTGCGGCGTCGGCCGGCGTCCGTTGGTGGCTTTCCGCCCCTCAAAATTCTCGTATGGACGAGACGATTCAGATGGTATATATATTTTCCACTTTCATCGAGCGAAAGTGTACGAAATCGCGTCGCTTCGCCGCTACCCTGGGAACCCTATCCCGTGGCGGTGCGTGTCGCGCGTGCGGCACCGTCCGGCGTCGCCTCCGATGAACAGTATGCTCGAGTCCCCATTTTTCTCATTAAAAATTTGTCGATTAAAACACGAATTCAGGAAACAAGAACCAGCGCTCTGATACCAATGTTGAAAACACATTCATAATCTGTATACGAAATACATGCGGAAAACTCTTGATTAAAGCCCAGAAATCACTTACTTGTATCATTGATCGGAGAACGATTACACGAGGAACCGTACCCATTGTCCACATATTAGATGTCGCCTTCGCAGTCTCGAGAGTCCCTTTTGTCGCCTTCGATGCAATTCAATGTCGGAGGGGAAAGTGACGTTCGTCGTGAACGAGCGTCTGTGTCTCTTAGAGAGGGAGAGAGAACTGACGTCAGTTCTATTTGACATATATCAAAATGACGTGAAGAGACACGTCTGTTCGATTTACAAATAACCGCTATTGCGGTTATCTGTGGAGGCGGGTGTGATTGCCCGCATGGGCGCACACCGTAAGTCCTATATTCCATCACCCTCGTATTTGGTTGGCTCCTATGTTCAAAGTCCTTTTAGAGAAGAGAGATTGAGTATCCAAGTTGGGATTGCACCAGACAATTGGTTCATTGCTACAGAAAAATATTGCAATTTTGGCAGGCGGCCTGGAACTTGGGGGGGAATTCTCCCGCCATAGCTTCGACAGAAGTTTCTTTGGCTAGTGGGTTCTGTACAAGAATGAGGTCGACAAGGTCAGAACAAGCTAATATGTTTTTCGGAATTTCACTGACCGATGAATTGTATCCTAGTCACCCGATACGTAGGCGGCCCAACCGCCTGACATGTTTGGGACTGAAGAGAGATTGACCCAGAGAGTCGTTGTGCTCCCAAGTTCAGTACCAGGACGGAGTCCTTGGACTTCCAATTTCAGAACCAGGACCGTTCGGTGCCTGTGGCTGCATGGGCCACCAAATCGCGGTTAAAACCAAATCCCTTTGAAGGATCTCCAGTTATTCTAGCCTTAATTGCGCTGTCAGTTTGTTTGTGGAAGAGTAGGCTTGGTTAAAGCACAGTGCAAGAGCAAAACACCCGCAAAGCAATTTGCATAGATTGACTCTGCAATTGCAAGTTTCACGACTCAAAGGGGAAGCGGGTATATATGGAATCAAATAGAGAAGAGACAGAGATATACATATATATGATACGTGCTGATTCGAGTCATAAAGAGAATTTGTGGGCGGGAACAGCTACTGGCAAAAGGTAATCGCAAATCGCGGTCCCAAATCCGAGCACATTGACAACCTAGGAGGTGAAAATAGGTTCTGCAATGCAAGTTCAGCCAGTTAATAGATGAATAGCAGACTCAATACTCTTCGGTTGCTCTTCAGAACGACGCATTACTTTTCAATCACTACATTGCTGCCCTTTTCCACAAATGTGGTAGGTTGTGCTCCTAGGAGATAACACAAAATTTCAATTTAACCTTTTGTTTAGCCACCCTAATGTTCCCTTCACCTGATCAACGCTACGTTTAGCCGTTCTTTTCTTTGTTTTTTTGTGGTCCTTTTCATTTTCTTTCAGGACAATCGCGCGTCGAAGGTGGAGAGAAGCTGCTTCGGAAAGGACGTGTCCACTTGGCGCGAAGAGACACAGTATTCAGTATTGATGATGATGAAACATCGGTCGTGAACGTCTCCTAATTGTGAACAAAAACAGGGGGAAGATACGTACTCTGTTGATAATTTGTCCACGTGATTAAAAACTTCCGTGTGGAAAGATTAGTAAAGTGCTTATACAGTACTCGGTAGTGAACTTAAGAGTATTACTCTGGCCAAAAAGAATTGTCCTCAGTCAGTCTTTTACCACTGTAACCTTTCATCATGAAAGTAACTTTACTTCCAAGCTCTTGAAATTCAAGTAACTTCTCCATGCTAATAATCACTGTGTATCTAGAGGATGTTGTTAGAGTTTTCCTAAGTGTGGGCTTATATTAATTGAGATTATAATTACCATTATACGGTATTAATTTACCGTTAACGGGATTGGTCTAATAAAGTGAGATATAAGGATTCTTAATTAGCCTAATATGGGCCTGGCTAGTGTGGGCCGAGTTCGGCCTGGCCCGTGATGAGAGGGCCCGGCCAAAGAACCCTATAAAAGAGCTAAGGCAACTCCCTCTAACCCTAACTTCATTTCCAAGTTGCCATCTTCTTCTCATGAGACTAAAGAGGAGAGCTTGGTGGTGGTCTCATCGACGCCAGGATTCTGGGGGTGATAGAGGTGATGCGCCTAAGCTGAGGAATCGCCGGAGTTCCGCCTAAAGACCGGCGAATCCAAAACAGGTACACAAGCTCGTCTCTTTCGCTGTACGGCATCCGATTCTCTGCTATGGTGATCCGGGGAGTGCCGTGGTAAAGTTTCTCACGGCCAACATGTGGTATCAGAGCCGCCATAGCGAAGATCGGGACCGTACTGTGTTTGCCTGTTTTCGGAAAATTTTACGGATGAAAATGATTTTTGATCATATATTTGGAACGGGCTCGTCGAGACGAGCATTTTGATGGGTGGATCGCCGCCAGAGGAGGCCGGACGGCCTCACACGCGCGCCACGCGCCACCGGCGTCCGCTGCGGCGCGATTCACGCGCGCCCACGCGCGTTGCACGCACTAGCGCAGCCGCGGCCTCTCACGCGGCGACACGTGGCGACTCCAGGACGGCTGCCGACAGCTGACGTCAGCGGGCCAGTGCATTCGGGTTCGGGTCAACCCGACCCGGATTGACCGGGTTGACTGACCCGGTTTGACCGGGTCAACCCGACCCGAATTCGACACGACTCCGACCCGAGTTGACCGTTGACCGGTCGGACCGGTCAACGGTTGGACCGGATGAACAGTCGGACCGGTCGCCACTCGGCCCGGTCGGACCGGTCATTGGACCGGTGAGCACGCCCCGCACGTGAGGAGCACGTGCGGCGCGTGAGCCCCACGCGCCAAGGCTTTGGCCGGCGCGTGAGGGCGCGTGAATGCTCCGTTGGGGGTGATCTTGGTATCGGCGTGCTCGTATGGAAATTCTCTACACTGTGGTATATTTATTTGACATGTTTGAAGCTTTTAAAAATAGAAAAATGCATAAAGACCCTTATGTACGTATGTTTTTAGGGGTATTTTGAGCATTTTTCATGTATTTCTATATGGTTTCGGAAATACCATGATAAGCTTACATGTATATGACCACATACAAGATGTGTAGAGTTTTAGCATGTATAAAGTTCCACATGCATCAATGTATACAGCAATGTTATTGGCATCGCCTATGATTTCAGAATAAAGTGCCCCATAGTGAAATTTGAAATCATTTGGATATGGTAAATGTGAGGCATAAAGCTTATATCCCTGGTATGAGAGAGTTTCAAGGATTCAGTCAGGTAGTGACCGCCAAAGTGGCACACTTGGTTGGGTTTGAGAAATATCAGTCTCGTATTGTGGAAGGATGTCTCCTGTTTTGATGCATGGTCATACTCCCAAAGGAGGTGATTGTGTATTGATTATGAAGGGATACATGTATAGCATATGGTTGGGGATTGATCGATTCTAGTGAGTCATACACCCAAAGGTGGTGATTCACGAAGATTGAAATAGATTCTCATGGCCGCTATCATGTGGAGTGTTTGCAACTGCATGTCACATCTTCTGCCCAAAGGTGATTTTGTGATGATGTATGCAGCTCTCTGGATGTGTACTCAAACAGTTTTTAAAGTTACACAATATTGGTTCATGAGGTATCACATGTGCAGCATAAAGTTTGAGAAGTAACTGATCCTAGTGGTTCTTCCACCCAAAGGTGGTGATTCATAAAGATTGGATTTATTCTCTTTATAGGCTGTCACATATAAAGTGCACATTATGTATTCTGCCCAAAGGTGATTACATGATGGTGCATCTGATCCTCAAGATGTGTACTTTTAAGGATCAAGTTACATAGTACTCACATGGTGCCATTATTATACATTGTTTTTTAAAGTAGTCACCTTCCCAGTAAACGGTAACTCCATTAAGATTGAGGTTCATACTGGTTCAGACTTTGTGAAATAGCTAGAGGATATTAAGTTTTGTGATATGGCTGGCAGAAGTTTATATTGCTCTTTATGAGGATAAGTTGACAGATTTTACTGTTAACATATGGAACTCGAGAAGGGACATTTTATTGCCTGGATTAAAGAGCAATTGGATTTGCTTGTGATTTCTGAAGTAATCCATTTAGTACTACTGTGAGAGTAGATGGCCTGCTGACTGCACTGTTGTATGGATGATGGAAGCCCAAGTAGCTTGGGTCTGTGTCTCGTTCACTACTGATATTATGATACATCAGCGAGAACTCTTCAATATAAGGTTTGATGGTTTTTATGAAGTTAGAGATTACGTCATAAGGATGGTGGACACATTGAGCAAAAGGTTTAAAGATCGTACTCATAAAGGAACTCTTGAAACCACTGGTCATTCAGACAGTTTGGGTCCAAAAATGGCATCTTTTGAGAAAGATTGTGACTACGACTTCTTTTATAAAGAAATGTCACATAAAGTGGGACTGCTATTGTAATAAGGCTTGGTCATCTATGTGTGGGCATGTAGGTGATGATTCTTTGGTTTTGATTCACGAATCTAATCTAGCAGAAGTCTCATCCAGTTTATGGAGACTTTATAAAGGTGTAACCAATTATATTGTGTTCACAGTACAATGATTCATGAATCACAAGAAACCAAATCAAGATAAATCAAAAGCTCACATCAGGAAACAACAATAAAGTTTGACATTAAATTCGTGGGAGATGTGTCATTTTAATTCCATTCTCTGGTTTTGATCTGACATTAAGGAATGCATTTTTTGTATCTACCTTTAGACGGAACTTGATTTCCGTATCATATTTGGACGTGAGCAGCTACTCTTTTGAACTGAAAGAACAACAGAATTTCTGTGTTCTCAAGTCGAATAAGGATGAGTGCTGCAATGTGTCAAATGAATTAGATTATGCTTAACTCCCGATGATATCTACATCACTTATACAGTGAAAGGTTGTTTTCCAAGAAATTTCCAGTTAAAGAACAGTTTTACGCATTGTGGCATAAAGATCTGGCCACTTATCTAGGGAAAGAGTGGGAGGCTGATAAAGCTTAACATCCTAACTACTCTTAAATGTGACCTGGAGAATTGCGTAAACTGATGTGGAAATAAGATGACCGAGATAAAGAAGAAATATTATAGTCCAAAGTTTCGACCTTTTGGAGGTCATACAGTTTTGTATCAATGGACCTATATGACAACTCTGTGTTGAAAATTTTATTTCGACACATTTACTAACGACTGTTCCCCATATGGTTATATGTACTTGATTAAGGAAAAGTCTGACTCTCTTGACGAGTTCAAGGTCTTTAGGCTGAAGTCAAGGAATAGTTGGGAAAAGTCATAAAGATTGTCAGATCAGACCAATATGGTGAGTATTATGGTGTACATGACCATGCTGGAAAGCTTTAAGGGTCATTTACCATATACCTAAAAGGATTCTGGGATAGTAGTTAAGTCTACTATGCCTGAAAGTTATAATGAGGCGACCGATAGGCAAAAGCGCATTTTCAAGATTGTAATGAGGAGTATGATTAATGGAATGAACCTACAAGATTCTGTGTATGGATAGCCTTTGAGTTGTCTTCATACTTTGATTGGTGTTTCCACTAAGGTTATTCTATTGACCCTTTTGAGTTATGGATTAGACGTAAATCTAGATAAACCATCTAAAGATTTGAAGTTATCCTGCAGAGGTGAAGATGTATTGTCCAGCATTAGGTAAGTCCAGATCATTTGAAGGGATATTTGGTTAATGATCCCAACAGAAGTACGAGAATTATGGAATAACAGACAATGAAGTTTCTGAATTTTAATGAGGCCAAAAGATGCTTAGGCTATTAAGGTTAAAGGTACGATACATGTGTTGTGTCGTTTTCTCTGCCTATATAGACGATCGTGAAGCCTACCACATCACAGTCTAAGCCTATTGGGGTTTAGGACAGTGTTATTAACACAGATTCTGATGAAGCTCTTCAAGCCCCATAGGTGTATGATGAGGTTAACGAGGCTCCATTTGGAAGATCCCTAAGGTAGAGACGACCAATTATACTGCCAGACTTATAGTCTATTTGGAGAGCATCATTATAATATAGGCCATATGGTTGATCCAGAAACTTATACATATGATGTTTCTTGTAATCAGTGAGATCTGGAGTTGGATGTGATAAAAGACGAGACATGGTCTATGAAACATAATGGTTTTTGAGAGCATAATGGATAGTTGAGGGTTATAATTTCATCAGTTACAAGTGGATGAATAAGACAAAAGGTCTTTAAAAGAAAAGTCAGAGAAGTTTAAAGCTAGACTGGTTGCCAAGATTTCACTCTGAGAGGAGGTGAAGACTATAAAGTAACTCTTTCCTCTAGTCTCTCATAAAGGTTCTTTCAGAGTGATCATGACATTTGTAACTCATCTTGTTTTAGAGTTACGCCAGCTGGATATTGATATCTATCTTCTCAAAGAGAGACCTTGATGAGGAAAGTCTATATGGTATAACCCGAAGGTTTTATAGCTGGTGATTCAGATAAACTTATCAGTAGACTAAAATAGTTTACTTAAGGCCTCATGCAACAGCTCTCAGATAATGACATCAGGAGTTTCATATATGTTGTCACTTTATTCAGTGATGTTGAAAGTGAAGTGAATTAGTAAATATACTACAAGATCAGTGGGAGGAAATTTTATCTTCTTTTGAACAATATGTTACAAGTGGTGATGTTGAATTACTGCATGAAGCAAAGCACATATTGCCATAAAGGATTTTGGTAAGGTGTCTTTTGTCGTGGGCATTGAGATCTGTTGGGATCGTTCTTATTGCATATTGGGCCTGTCTCATAGGACATGTGTTGATCGTATTGTGAAAGATTCAGTATACAGCACTGTAAGTCAGGAATTGATCCTGACATTGATGGTAATAAACTGAATCTATTGTCATGTCCTTATACGGATGTGGAGAGAACCCAAATGTTGTTTTGAGAACATGAGGCAGATATCTGTAAAATCCAGAAAACGATCACTGGATTGCTGTCAAGAAAGTTTTAAGGTACATAAAGAGGACAAAAGACTACATATTGATTCACATACAGATTGATTACTTGCAGCTAGTGAGGCATTCGGATTAAGACCTTGCTAACTATTTGGATGACGAGAAGTTGACAACATAATGCATCTTTGAATTAGCAGGCAGTGCGGCATAATAGAGAAAAACACAGATCTGTATTGTCCTCTAGCATTCAAGCGGAGTTTATAGCAAGCTTTTAGGCTGCTACTCAGGTTATTTAGCTCCAGAACCTCACTAGGGAGTTGATCGTATTTATTTTTATATGGACCCATACAGTTATAGTATGATGATGGCTCTGCATTGTTGATTATATACAACAACAAAGGTTTTAAAGGGTCCAAACATCTGGCGGTCAAGTGTTTGACCATAAAGAACCAGATCAAAATGGTGACATTAAAGTGGAGCATAGTTTCACAGATGATATGGTTGAAGTTCCACTGACTAAAGTTGTTTGCCCTATTGTGTTTGAAATGACGCCATTAAGATGGGCCTAGCAGCATCTTTGGATGCAGTTGTTCAGTGGGAGCTGTTGTCAATTTTTGCTCCAATAAAGTTTGCATCTGTGATTGTTACATTTGTAACATCTTGATATGGATCAACTCTATTGCGTGCAATAAATTTTTTTTTTGAGTTGAGTTGATCAATTGAAAATCTCAAGGTATGTGTAAACCTTGAATATAAGGCTGGGGGCATTGAGATACTAGCCTTGAAGATATGTCTTGTTACACATAAAGTACAGTTGACTATAAAGATAAGACATATGTAGGTTCATTGGAGCCATATATGGATTCTCTGGTGCACATCAAGTTTCGTGTCACTTAAGGAGAGAGAATATTGCCTGACAAAAGGGGATAACACATAAAGTTTCTGTCTAAATATCTATTCTATGAGGTGTTATCCAACTGCCACACTACCATATTGAATCCATATCAGTAGAGTTAAGGACATTCGTGACCATGGATGGCTCTGCATACTTTTTATGCAGTTACTGCCATGATTCGGTGTTTAAGATTCTATGGGATCGGATTGGCTATTAAGAATAATCTCTAGACCAACATAGAGATGCGCATATATAGTACAGTTTCAATTAATATTCGCCCAAGTGGGAGAATGTTAGAGTTTTCCTAAGTGTGGGCTTATATTAATTGAGATTATAATTACCATTATACGGTATTAATTTACCGTTAACGGGATTGGTCTAATAAAGTGAGATATAAGGATTCTTAATTAGCCTAATATGGGCCTGGCTAGTGTGGGCCGAGTTCGGCCTGGCCCGTGATGAGAGGGCCCGGCCAAAGAACCCTATAAAAGAGCTAAGGCAACTCCCTCTAACCCTAACTTCATTTCCAAGTTGCCATCTTCTTCTCATGAGACTAGAGAGGAGAGCTTGGTGGTGGTCTCATCGACGCCAGGATTCTGGGGGTGATAGAGGTGATGCGCCTAAGCTGAGGAATCGCCGGAGTTCCGCCTAAAGACCGGCGAATCCAAAACAGGTACACAAGCTCGTCTCTTTCGCTGTACAGCATCCGATTCTCTGCTATGGTGATCCGGGGAGTGCCGTGGTAAAGTTTCTCACGGCCAACAGATGTAAGTTTAATCATATTTGTGAATACTAATTTCCTGATGTAGTTAGTAATTTCTACCTTTAAATGTTCCTTATTCATGTGATTAATGAATTCCCTTGTGAAATAACTCACTGTCGATATATCTATTACAAGTTTCATGGATATGTAAGTGTTCTTCCATAGAAAAAACGATCTAGTAACTTTACCTGAATGCGAAAATAAAAGCAAGGACAGTATTAAACTTCAGAAATATACGTGCTGAATAATTTGCACTTGCACCCATAGAAAAATCCAATACACTCAAGTGACACTGTTCCACTGCAGCATTCCTGGATGATTCCTACTATGCACCATCCGCAGTTGATAAGTTCAAAACAAAGCATTTCGGAAAATCCCTTTCGCCTTAATGCCTTGCATCTTCCAAAAGACATTTCTCCAAGGCCGAACCAAACACACCCAATGCAACGGCAAGCCATTCTCAGTAAATCTGCATAAACCAAGCTTTCTTTTGAATATGATTTCGAATAAATAATCATTTGCAATTCCTCTTGATCAGCTACCAATGAAAGGAACAAAAGAAAGAAGCGAGGCAATTTACATTGGATTCAATTTATAATGCAATGGCTCCAAGCAGAATTCTAAGTAAAGCAACAGTACTCAAGAATGTGTGTACCATAGGCCTTGTGTTAGTTTATTTATACAAAGATACAGAAGGAGAATAATGATCAACTATCACTGAGGAAAACAGAATGATCGATCCTCTTCAGTTATAGATTTTACCTGTCGGCTTCCATTTGCGTAAACAAACCAAATGGTATAACAGCTAAACCTGAGCTGGTGGTAGTTCATCTTCTCCATGTAAACCCAACGCAAAGAGTTTCTCCCTAATCTGTTGCAGCTTATTTGCAATTCCACTCATGCTCATCCGTCTTCCAGGTGCACTGTACGAACACGCAACTCCAATATTGTACACCATAACCAAACACTCTTGAAATAGGCCATGGCTTTCGACAAGCCAATGTTGGGGCCTACGGAGGCCTAAATGACTTTCTCTTTCTTGAAGTAGAACATTGTCTGTAATTTCGAGTACTTGTCCAGGCAAAGATTTTGCGACAAAACTATGAAGAGTCAAATCATCTTTGAATATGTCATCAGTAGGACTCAACCCTGTAAACATCTCCAATAAGAGAATACCGTAACTGTAGACGTCCCCTTCTCTTGAAATCTCGCATCCCTGTGCATATTCTGCCACACATTCAAATCATAGTGCATGTTAAATTGGAGTGTGGATCTTCAAATATAATGTACCCAAAGACAATAAGAGTTAACATTAGCTACCAAACTCCAGAGAGAGAGAGAGAGAGAGAGAGAGAGAGAGAGAGAGAGAGAGAGAGAGAGAGAGAGAGAGAGAGAGAGAGAGAGAGAGAGAGAGATTACCTGGTGGAGTGTAGCCAATTGTCCCTCTAAGACCCACTGAGCTCATCGCATTTACTACAGTATCAACGGATGATCCAAGAAGGAATTTCGCCAATCCAAAGTCGCCAACATGTGCGACCATATCCGTATCTAAGAGGATATTACTTGGTTTTAGGTCACAATGAACAATGGAGATGTGGCAATGATGATGAAGATAATCTAGTGCAGAAGCAACATCACTAGCTATATTTATTCTCTGAATGAAATTCAGCCTTTTCGGGAGCTCATTTCCATCAGATGTTGCGCTTGGGTGTAGCCATCGTTCCAAGCTTCCATTGTCCATGAATTGACAGACTATGGCCTTAAAATCATTTCCTTGATAATCACTACCCGAGCAAACTGTTAGTATCTTCAAGAGATTTCGATGTCTGATGTTCTTTAATGCCTCGCACTCCACTATGAAGCTCTTCAAAGCACCATAATGATCTAAATGAAGCACCTTCACGGCAACAACAATTCCACTGTCCTCGAGTATCCCTCTATAAACAGAACCAAAGCTCCCAACACCTACCAAATTCGTTGAAGAAAAGCCATTTGTTGCTTTTAGGAGTGCTCCATATGTCATGTTCAGATGTGAATCATTTATCGAACTCGAAGCTGGTTCATTTACTTTCTTCTTCAACCAAAAAAGATATATAAAAGTTAGAATAAGAGTTATTCCAAGAACCCCGAAAATAATGGAAACAGACAATTTTACTATATTTTTCTTTCTGCCCTTGGTGCTTTTGAAGATGCAGCTGGGGAGGTGAAATTCTGGCAGTCCGCCGCAGAGCTCATTGTTCCCAATAATGGAAGTACCAGTAACATTCTTAAAGACTCCTTCATGTGGCAGGATGCCTTCAAACTTATTGTACGATAAATTCAGAAGTTTCAAGGAGCGAAATGCTGCTAAAAATTCTGGAATCTGGCCTGACAAATTATTGCGTGAAAGATCTAGCTCTTCGATGCCTCCTAATGACCTGATTGATTGAGGAATGGACCCATGGAAGAAGTTGCCCCCCATCCTTAGTGATGTCAATGAAGTGCAATGACCTAAACTACTAGGGATTTCACCTACCAACAAATTGTCTGAGATGTCCAAAGCAGTCAAAGCTCTCAAGTTGCCAACATCTGTGGGTAGAACCCCATTTAGATGATTACCAGACAAGTCCAGAATGATCGCTAACGATGAGAGACCTAGAAGCTGTGGGGGTATGGCACCACTCAGATTGTTATCATACAGATAAAGCACATTAAGAGACCGGCAGTTCGATAGATTTGAAGGAATTTGCCCATGAAACTTGTTGCCCCCAAGAGATAGCATAATCAACTCGGTTAGATTTCCCAAGAAAGATGGGATAGTCCCCCCTAGGTTGTTATTATGTAAATATAGCAGCGCTAAACCTTGTAGAGCCCGCAAATTTGAGGGGATAGCACCTGAAAGCTTGTTGGAATACATGGCCAAAGATGCCAGGTTGATAAAGTTCCCGATTTCTTCTGGAATCTCACCAGATACTTGATTCTCCACTAAAGAAATTTCTATGAGAGTGGTGGATAAATTACCTATGCATTTAGGTAGCACCCCACCAAACTTGTTCGTCCCAAGATCCAACGACTCTAATTTGGTGCTGTTAGTTAACGAACAAAGAAAGCTCAGGTCTTCAGGTTTTCCACTTCCAAGCTGATTACTACCGACTAGAAATCTGCTAAGCTTATACAACTTTTCTAAAGAAGGTACTTTTCCGGAAAATCTGTTAAGACTAAGTTGAAGTGAGCCTAGCTTTGTGCAATTCGATATCCATAGAGGAATCGACCCCTCAAGTTGGTTCATAGCAATGCTAAAAAATTCAAGATCCGGGGGTTTGAGGCCTATGCCTGCAGGTAGAGTCCCCTGTATCCGGTTGTCTCCAGCATCAAAATCAGTGAGCAAAGAGAGATTGAGTAACGAAGATGGAATTGTACCTGAGAATCTATTTCCTCCAAAGTCAAGTTGTTGCATGTTTGTCAGGTGGCCCAGAACTTGGGGAATGCTCCCGCCCAAGTTGTTTCGGGTTAAATAAAGGAAGTACAATGAAGATAAGTTCCCAACGGAAGAAGGCACACTCCCGGTTAGATTGTTCCAACCCAAGTCGAAATATTGTAGTTTCGGCATTGAACCGAGCTCTCTAGGAATTTCTCCAGTTATTTCGTTATACCCAAGTCTGAGGGTGACCAAGTTTGAGCAACCTGACATGTTTTTAGGAATTTCGCCAACTAGTGAATTGTTGTCCAATCTTAGGATGCGCAGGCGGTGCAACCGGCCGAGTTGTTGGGGGATTTCTTGATTGAAGCTATTGTTTTGTAGCAACATCTCCCTTATGAAGCTGAGGTTTCCAATATGAGGAGAGATTGATCCAGAGAGTCCTTGTGATTGCAAGTCCAAGACCATGACCCTCCTGTGCCTGCGGCCGCACGTAACGCCATGCCACTGGCAAAACCCGATGCTATTGTTCCATGAGTTGAGCACACCGAAAGAATCTATGGGTATGCTGGCCTTAAATGCAAGCAACGCAAGTATGTCCGTTTCATTGGTGGTAGAGGAGACTTGGTTAAAGCGCAGTGCAAGAACAATACCAAGGAGCAAATGGCATGATCGAAACTCTGCAAAACTCGTGCTTGCGAGTTTCATGACTCAAAGCGCAAGAAAACGGGTAGAGATGAAAAGCAAAGGCAAGAAGAAACAAGAGGCAGGATCAATGCTAGAGGAAACTGCGAAGAGATCTAGAAGAAGGTGTCGATTTTTTTTGGACAGCTTGTGCTTTTCGTCTTTCTAGTTTTTATGGGTCGTTCAGTGCTTTATAGAGAGAGAGAGAGAGAGAGAGAGAGTTTCTTCCGGTCGAAGTGTTTACGGCAAGGAAAAGAAAGAGTTTATCTTCCCAATGAAATGCAACTAATGGAACTCTTTTTCTTTTTAGGAAAAAGTAGTCATTATGGTTGATGAACTTTGTCCATTCAATACTTTTGAACCGTAATTGGTTTCCATGGAATTGTTTGACATGAAAATTTGTTGCTATAGTCGGCGGATTTTGATTATTATAGCATAGTTTGGCTAACTTTTGCTAGGAAAATCTTATTGAATTAACCATTTCTAGAAAATTTACCAAAAAATGTTGGAAACATATAGCGATTGTGGCAATTCAGTGATAAACCTTTCTTTTTTGTTGGTTCAATTCTAAACCTTTTACAGTTGCATTAATTCAGTTCCATCCGACCAATCTTGGCTTAACAACGGAACTCCGGCGGCTAAGTTTAACCAATGATAACCTGCTAGATGGCGCCACATATTTTTATTGAAGATCTCACAGTTCTCACTCTCGTATTCAGCATATAAAATTAATTAGTAGTAACCTCATTATGAGAAGGTGTTAATTTTTTCTATTCATTTGAAGGACTCCTCTTTTCTGTTCTTTTTATGCAGACAAGTCAAGACAATGGATGCCATTCAGTGGATAACAAACTATCAACCAAAGATGGTCTCTGGCCTCATATTGCCGCGGTAGAGCTGCTGTAATGTTCTCTTGGCCCGGTCCGATCACAGTCCGCATGGACCACAGGGGCCACCCACAGCTGTCGGTCACGTGAGTTTCGCGTCGTCCACACATATTTGAATGGCTGTGATTGCACGTGGTCGCACTCAAAGTATTTCCCCGTGCGTCGGGCTGGAAATTTCCGAGAGGGCGGCCCTTCAAGTTCAATTAGTGCGATGCCTACACATAGCAAATTCAAAGTGGGAGTCTACTGTGTGAAGGGGGCCGTTGAACCGAGTGCTTCCCTTTCAGGGCCAATCAGTGCAATGCCCACGCATATGAAATTCGAAGTGGAGTCTACTGAGTGAAGGGGCCGTTGTATCAAGCGCAAAAAGCACAATCAATGTCACACCCCAATTCTTCAGGAAAAAGGGCATGACACCGTCCTTTTTAATCAAAAGACGCAGCCTCAAAATATATATATATATATATATGATAACAATGTCATATATCCACAAAATATCAGAGCTCTGCTACTAACAAAATGATATACATGCGTGTCTTCCACATCTAGCTCGAACTCACCAACTATATACAATTATCAAAAAATATAACCCCAAAAGTCCTGCAGCTAACGTACTCGCGATCCTACTTGTGACTCGCCATAGAACCTGAAAAACAAAAGAGATAAAGGAGTAAACGAACCACAACTCAGTGAGAAGTACAAACTCTTCTAAGCGGATCGAGAAATTACTATGCATTCATAAAAGTAAATCAGATATCAACTCATAATAATAACAAACTATCAATGGTCTAATCCATTGATTAATCTCATCAAAACAATCTTCGATGGTCTATCCACCGAATAATCTCATACTCGTCATCCACTATGGTCACTTTTAACGCCGTGACAAGGCGATCAAGTTTACCCCTCTTGGTTAGGTCTGCCGCCGATTTTGGCCGGCAGTTCGGCTTAATGACGTCCTAACAGTATGCATACTATCCTCACCTCAGAGGGTTCTAAACTTAGAGATATGAGCAGTAACCACAATATTAAATCCAGGAAAAACCACAACCATTTAGTTTCATAGACTAAATCCGCAGTCTTCCTCAAACATATTTCTCAAATAATCAAAAGGGCAGCAATAGCTTGATCTTGTTCTTGCAAGAAATAATGCTTGAAACATCTCTTTTCGTTACTTTGTCAAAAAAACTAAATAAGAAAAACACGTACTCATCTTTAAGGACATGAGTTTGATAAACTCTTACAAGAGAAAGTACAACTCACCTTAAAATTCGAATACCCAACTATAGTAGTTACTCGAGTCGCAAGACTTGAAATCCTAGAAAGAATAATGAAAAACAAAATCAAAAGCTAGAAAATTACTACGCTAGCGAACAATTGGACTAAACGACCCATAAACGTCGATAACTCGACACGTAAATACTAAAAAGCTGCTGGATTACACACGTAGATACAGGCTCAATATCTTCGTCCACTCAAACAAAGTTTTCCAAACTTTGTCGCGAGGACATTCGCAAACCAATTCCAATCATGCTCTAACCATTCCAACTCATATGGCATTATCGTCATGACGCATTCGCGCAGTTCGTATCAACTTGCCACACAACGACTCAAATTCCTCCCTTACGCCACGTCATTATGTTTCTCTTGACTCTTTTGATTCCAAACATGAATGCCATTACCAACGTAGTCATCAACTTAACTCAAGTCCTCAAAAATTCTTTTCACGTTCATTCATCCACTCGCATCACATCTCGTTCTTAGTCCATTTCTTCAATGGAACAGCTCTTGTGGGGAATCTTCCCACGATCCGTCTCTAACAATTCACCAATCTTAGGAAATTTCAACTTCCAGCAACCCACATCGACTCTAGTCGATTCATCACTTATTTCATTTCTTAAGTGCTCCATAGGGATTTCATTTCTCATAAATTTCACGACTGAGGAATCTTATCTCATCAGACTCATAGCTCGCGTTCTTCGCAATTAGCATACAACGAGCATCTTCTTTAAGCTCATATGATACTCTCAAAATCGTTCATGTTTCTCATGACTCCGCAAATAAGTCCACTCATCGTCTCTAAAGACAGTAACAATCAATCCAAGTACTTCTTGGATACTCCATCCGACTGTTATCCACTTCATTACTACCAAGTGTTGAATCACTCCAACTGTCCATGGTACCATTCACTTGAGAGTTCATATCTTGGCTCTCTGCTCTCAAGGGTCTCCATTTGGACCACATAACATTTTGTTCATTTTTTTGTCACTCTTTCCTCAAGAAGCATTAGTGCCCTGGCCTCTTGGTTTCACAACCAGATAACGCTACCATACCTCAATTTCATTCATTCGACTGAACGTCAACATTATCCTGAAATTCAACGCTGTCTACAGGATAGTTTCTCGGACTTCACTTCCAAGAATCATTCAAGCTCTGCATCTTCTTTCTCAATCCAGACGCTCAATCTCACTACCGATACAATTCAGATGTTCTCTTCCTTTCACACTAGGGTCTCTTACCCTAGGAAGAAAACTATACACTTCAGTGGCATTCTTTTACTTCGAATCCACCTTGTCCTTTCCATTCCTTAGGGTGTCAAACTTGAAGTCTGCGCCAACGGCAGTACTTCCATTCCAGGATTCAAATTTCACCATATATGGCACTCTTCTTCTAGTGACTCAGTCACCTCAAGTGACAAAATTCCAACAAGTCGAGGTTCTTCCTCGGTCTCCACAAATTCCCATATCGAATACTCAATTCGACTACCTTGAGTCACTTTATAATTACACTCTAAGCGCTCTTTTTCGCTTACTCAGCCATGCATTAGAATTGCAAACCGTCAGGTCTATCAAGTCCATTCACTTTCCTTTCCCTCAATGACCATCTCATGGTCATATCGCCCTTTAATAATGACACCCTACTCTTTAGGGTTGACAACACATAATACCACTTCTAGTGGTTCCGATTCAACCTCAATTGATCTCATAAATCGACAGGGCTCGACAGACTGACACATCAGTCTCTTTTATATTCTTCATAACAACAAGAGGTTAACCACCACAAGCCTTACGCCAAGGTAATAACCATTTGCACAGGCATATCCCATGCTCCAAAATGAACATTTCTTTGCTCGTAATCCGGTGAGCAGAAGTTCTCTTATTCACATGTCCTCCGATCATTCACTTCTCTTACTGAGTCCCATTATCATTCCTCAAAGTCAGGAATAATCACTAGCCACAAGGCTTTCAAATTCCATTTCACTCGGAGACCTCACGTCTCACTCAAAGGGTCCTTGACCACCCTTAATACACTTAGACCACCTTGAGAACTTTGTCTCATACTGGTCGATCGTTCTCAGATCTTTACAAGATTATTAGGATCTCAACAACCCTTGCTCTCAAGCAATACTAGGAAAGTACTTCCATTAAACGACTCAATAAAGGCGATTCCGACAATACCATGCCTTCAAGGAAAACCTTTTTCCTGGTGACCTTTCACCAATATCAACAGCCTTTTAAAGCTAGTAACTGCTAGTGTCACTTTCTTTCTCGAGTGCACCCAAAACCTCTAAGGTTTCCTTACCAAGATCCCTAATCCAGAGGGGAACAATTTCAAATCTCATCCCTCCGTCAAACTCAGTCAATCTCAACATCATTCATAACTTCACAAGCTTTTCAAAACTCTCATGTTTTTCCCACACATTCACTGTAGAATGAAATAACTCAGAGTCACCTCTCTCGTGACTTCCATCACTTAACTCATCAACACTAACATCAGTCGTCTCAGCGACTTGGGTACAAGGGCAGCTTCTTCTCGAGCTTACCTACCCATCAATTTTCCTCATTCCCATTTAAAGTTCTCATGACCCCTTATCACACTTGGGACTCGCACGATTAACAAATCGAGCCATATTCTCTTTTGGGTACTCATACTCTAATCGCTCTTCTTTACTCAATTCTCATGATCCTTCTCAGTTCTCGGATCTTCCATATCATGTATACTTGAGCGCAATACTCTTCTACGACCATACTTTGGTCGTTCAACGTCATTAGATTCTGATGTCACTTGACCCACTATGATTCCCTTCAGGAAGCGAGGACTCAAGTCGTCTACTCAAGTCTAGCAGTCTCGGGCTACTCATCTTATCATTGTTCACCATCAGCCATCCAGTGGTTCCCACTACTCTCAAATAGTTGTTCACCATCCAAGGATTCCAAATCATCCTTAAGCAGCAACCACATAACAAGCAAGCCTCCACGAGGTAAATTTTCAATCAACAACCATTACTAGGCAAGACTCAACTAGGCTAAAACTCAATTAGGTCAATACCAAGCAAGTACTCAAAGCATCACTTCTATAAGTCACATGCTCATACATTAAATATAAGGCATATAACACTCTGTCACAAACACGACAGGCTATCTCAATCTCAACAGGCATCAGATCAATGGAGTATGAACCCCCGCATGCCGTCTAATTTCTCAATTAGACCTCGGCCAGGAAAATCACGTGATGTCAATTACAAAATATGCCAACTAGGCCAATCACGACTAGTATTTTTCTTTTTCAAATGGCACTCACTGCCAAATACAAGGCTCTCAGTCATGCCTATCACAGGCGCCATTACAAATGCCATGCTACTTTTGAACATTCATTATAAGAATCAATCATATGACATACATGTCTTAACCACAATCAGACTCAACCCTGATACCTAGGCTTTCCCTTTCAATTTATGACTTGGGTCATCCTTGCTTCCTCGCTATCTTAGAAGCCTGCCAGGAGCCGCTCCTTGTCCGGACCTCTCTGTCCCGGCGATCACTCCCCCGCCCTCATCAGACCTGGTTGTTACAAGTTGTCCCAAGTCATACATCTACGGAGGAAGCCCCGTTCCATACGCCCCATAACATGCTTCATTACGATTTATAGGTATCTCATCAACTCGTCCCATACCAAGCGACAGTTTATTAAGTCTGATAGTGATAAGCTCATACATGCACCCACATCAAATTTCATTTTAATGCCACAAACACGTACACATCATGACTGTCCTCACTACTAGTCATACCATAATCACCTTCAAATCAATTCCTATCCATCGAAGGTTGCTAATTCCACCAATGACCGTCACATCACATGGATCAATGGCCTATATTCCATCATATACCTCAAGTCTAGTCGCTATTCAAGTCAAATCCTTATTCATTCGGTCACAACTGACCTTTAATACCAAATATTCCTTGTCTGCTTCCTCGAATACATCTCATCTCATATTATCCAAGGTTGTCAATAACCACCGATAACGAAAACCATCAAGATAGAACACAATTCAAGCCTGAATTCACTAATACCAATCGTCTCTTTATAACTCACATTCCTCAAGTTAGATCATTGACAAACCACAATCACAATCAGGTAATCCAATTGACCCCTCATTCATAAACAATTCTCTACTAACCTCAAGCATAATTACTACCTCAAAATCCGTGCCTATGTCTCTTTAGTTTCTACTTGTTTCCACTTAAACCTCGATAATATCACCACCCAAGATCATCGATCAAAATCAACACTATGACCATGAAGACACAACAAGAATTCAAGCCTAGAATCCTCAAGATTCAGCAATCAAAGCCTAATCATGTAGGTCTCACTATCAAATTGTCCCCAAGTCATCACTCCTTATCACTCCAAACCTTAATCAAACTGGATCGAGCTGACCTCACTCTGATACCACTTAGACGGATATGTCACGCTTCGAACCCGTTGGGCACGCGAATATCCCCACCTGGCCGTAAATAAGCTGTGCCATCCAGGATCCTCCGACCAACCATATAACAACTTGACAAAGGAACAAGATCGCGGAAGCCACAAAACTGCTTCGTACAATTTCATAATGAAATGACTCAGGGACAAAGGGTTTACACTTCTTATAGATAAAATTCTCCACAAAAGTTATCGCAGCCATGTACCCAAAACTCAATTCCTAAATCCTCAAAATCATAAACAATCCTTAAGGCCACAAAATACATAAAACCATTCATGCCATTTCTTCATCGAGAACTCATCCCCACCTTGCTTGTATTTCCGTCTTCAAAGACCTGAAAATTAATCCCCTACTGGGGTGAGATATATATATCTCAGCAAGTGAAACCTAAACCTAGACCTGAACACCAGTCCCCCCAGACTACACACGATACCACCAAGATGCAAGCAATCAACAATAGCGCATCACATCAAACAAACAAGCATATCAATAGCCAAGCATGGACGAGCATTACAATTAATCACACTCAACTTCCAGGTCTCAAGCTTTTTGCACAAGCACATGCAATTCAATGCCCAACTGCCACCACTTTTTCATCCACCCACATACTCCACTGGCACTCCTGCCACCTGACATCGCCGGGGTCATCAGACCAAATGATGTCCACATACCATGGGGGGTCATCAGACTAATCATACACTCTAGGCTTACAGCCACTCCATGCCGTCGGGATCATCAGACCAAATGGCATTTACATTTTCATTCAACTTCACCAACCTCCGATACCGTCGGGGTCATCAGACCAAATGGTATCATCAGGGCTCCAAGCCAAATCATCGCCAGGGCCCACGGCCGCAATGTAGTTCACAAAGCACTGTGATCATTCATTTGCATCAGGGCTCCAAGCCAATTACGATGCAAAAGGGCTTCATGCCATGGTCATTCATTTGCATCAGGGCCCCAAGCCAATTACGATGCATATGGGGTACCAAGCCAATTACGATCACTAGGGCGCCAAGCCAATGATCGATGGGGCGCTATAGCCCATTTATATAGCATATGCACTATAATCAACTCAATAACATAGGTACTATGGCCAATTCAACAACAAGGCTTCATAGCCACTTTAATATCACAGGCGCTATGGCCATATAAATCACGTATGCGTCACAGCCAATTCAACAATCAAGGGCTCAATAGCCAAATGTGTCATCAAGGCATACTGCAATTCAATTGTCATGCTATGCCATTCAAGTCATGGAATTCAATAACAAGTCAAGCAATATAAGCCATATGCTTCACCAAGCAATCAATTCATTCAACCACTCTATCCAGTAGTGTCCTAGGGTTCAAGTAAGGGTTTAGGAACCACTTACCTCAAGCCATTAGCAAAAGTCCACTTTGATCAATTTTCCTTAACCCCACAAGTGTTCGGCAACCCAAGGTTCTCGTACCGTCCTAGGAAATTAATCAATTTTGAATCAAAATCCAATCAATTCTCACTTCCTTGATATCAATTCCTCAATAATTAATCAAATGGCAACTCAGGATGCCTTATCAATTGATCGAATATAAGACAACATCTTCATTCATCCTCCATATATTCGGTTCATACGATAACAATAAGGGCAGATTATACTTCGAAGGTTTTACACACATTTTAGCCCTTAAATCACCTCTAAAGCCTAATCCACTTCACATACCTTCCTCTAACACCTTAATCAATATTATAGGTAGTCCTTTGCACAAATTTGAAGTCAAAATACCCTTCTAACAGCCCCCAACAGATTTGATACAAATAGAGTATCATCCAAAACAGAACTGGTTTTGGGTTTCAACCGCTCAATCGAGTCATAAATCAATTCTAACCCTCAATCATTCAATAATCAACTTGCTAAGACCTTCCTTTATGGGTTTAGGAAGCTCACCATGAGATTTGAAGCGGATTGATACCCCAAAGACATTGAAACAGCCCGATCTCTTCAAAGTCAAAATATGTCCAGTTTTGTACCAGCCATAATCAGCCATAAAACCCATATTAAAACCATCTATTTGCAGCCATAAACCATCTGAACATAGTACTAGATGTTATGAAGCTCTCCTAAAAAATTTGTGGTCATTTGGAATTTCTAAGAGCTAGAACCAACACTTCTCCTCAGCTAGCTCAGAATCCGTCCGTTTTTCTTCCAAAAATCACCATAAATTAACAAAACCTCCAAAAATCATGAAACCAACGGGAAAATGTCAGGGACATCCTGATGTGGTAATGGAGCTCGACCAAAAGACACCAGGAAGAGGGGCTCGATCAGACCGAACAAGAGGGACAGAAGTTGTCTTCTGGAGCAGTTTTTGCTAAAGAGCAAAGGAAGAGAATTTTGAAGGAAATGGAGGTGGAGGACAGAGGTGCACGAATTTTCTGCTGCTAGGGAAGATATCCCTCAAATAATTGAGACCATTTTTTCATTTAAGGCCATTTAATGCTTGGCTTCTCCAAAGGTTGACACTTGGCATTGGCTCAATTATTATTCCACAAGCTTTGACTTGCCCCTCAAGATTTTCGGCAGCTTCTATGGGAGGGTAGAATGACTATTTTTCCCTTCCAACTTTCTTAAGGCAAAGGTATAAGGTTGAGAGGCAAAATGGTCATTTGCCACTTTTCGTCCGAAACTTTGTTTTACTCATTTTGGATGACCATTGGCAAGGCGACGTCAAATCCTTTTCCAATTTTGATATTCTTCATTTCCAATTGCCAATTCGAACTTCCATTTCATGTTTCAAACCTCAAGGGGTGGAAATTCAAAATGTCACAGATATCTTATGTCACTTTGGGAAAGGCGAATAAGGTAGTGGATGCATGTAGTAGGAAATCGATCATCGTATGATTGGCGATTGGAGGACAGACCTTACCTCACGAAGTGAGAGATTCAACTTCTAAATTGGAAGTTTGTCAATTGACTGGTATAACGACTACCTTAAATATTGGACCTGAGGGTCAGGAAAAGAGCAAGATATGGTAACCCACGGACCTCAATGTCCAGGGGATAGCGTCAATAAAGGTAACAAGGAGAAAATTCATATTTTCGAGTACTTGGGAAAAAGACCTTGAAGTTAGGGGTAGAAGCCCTAAAGTCTCATGGACGAGTTACGTATCCAATAAAGGATGAGAGTTTCAAAATACCCGAAAGGAACAAGCGAACAAGTGACACAGACTTTGAGTGTTCAAGACGGAAAATTCACAGATATTACAAGGTGTCTGTTAACACCTAAATTTTGATCAGTCTTTTTTAATTATTTTTCAAAAATTCATAAAAAAAAATTAATAAAAAGTTAAAAAATTGAAAAATCATATTTGGTAGCCTTGGCCAAGCTAAAGGGATCATTTTGGCCAAAAAATAATTTTTTATATTTTTCATATTTTTTTCTAAAAATATAAAAATAAAAAGAAAATCAAGAAAAAATAGTTAGTATTTTTATTTTTAATATTCTTTACTTTTTGACCTCATAAATAGTGAAATTCTGGTTAGATTTTAGGTGTTCCTCGATCATCATAAGATTGAATTTGGGCAAAAATATTAGTAATAATAAAAAGAAAAAGATGTGGAAACATCATCATTCAAAAGTAAAGCAAAAGAGAAGAAAAGTTTGAGTAATGATGGGGATTAATAAAATAATAATAAAGTAAAAAATAATAATAATAAAATAAAAAAGCTCTCTCTCTCTCTCTCTCGGACGCTCCCCCTCCTCTCTTTTTTCTCTCTTCGCACGCAACCCCTTCTTCTTCTTCTTCTTCTTCTTCTTCTTCGTCTTCGGTTTTTCTTCTCCTTCTTCGTGGACCTCCCCACCTCACCGTACGACACAACTTCCTGCCACCACACGTTTGGCCGCCTTTGTCAAGCCAGCTACCACCGCACCCCCACCTCGCTGCCGCCGCTACCCCCTCGAGCCGCTAGATCCGAAGACCCGAGCCGCTGCGAGGCTGAGCAACCCGCGAGCCAATGCGGCTTGACGTCGCCATGCTCTGTTTTCCTCCGCCCCGACGTTCCCTCAAACCTCTGTCATCGATCCCGGAGTCAGCCGTCGTCCGTCGACCGTCGACCGTCGATTTAGCCGCTTCGGCCGTACCCCGCTCTGTTCCCGCGTCCAGGCATGTCCGGACGTGTCGGAGAGTGTCCGGTCGTGTTCGGATGTGTCGGACCGTATCGGGTCATTTCAGTCGGTGTCGGGACGTGTCGGGAACCGGACCATGTCGGGCCGTGTCGGGAACCGGACTGTGTCCGTGCCGTGTCCTTTTTTTATTTTATTTTATGTCAACTTGATTGTTGACATTCTGATGTGGTGATCCACAAGTGATGCGTATGGAAAGGGTGGCACACCGGGATTTGGCGATTGAAGATCGATGTCCAGTCAGGTTCATTTTTGCTCATCTGATTCGTGTATCGGAGTTATTTTTTTAATATCGCCATTATATATTTGATTTGGACATGTTTATTTCAGTTTAGTGTTTAGCATATTTGTTTAATTAAGTGTTTGTTATATCACTGTAAAAGAAAGTAATTTTTAAAAAAAATATAAAAAAATTAATTAAGAAAAATTAAATTAATTTTTTTTTTAGAAACTTCCAAAGATTGAAAATGATCAAGAATAATTGATTTGTTGTCATTCTTGGGACTTTTCCCAGTCTAATCCTTATGACGATTTTACCCCTTAAAGGGTAAATCGTCTTCAATATTTCAATGACTTGTGGAAATTGCTTAGTATTTGGCGATGGGTTAGATGGGTAGCCAAACCTTATGTCTAAGGTTTCCACATTTCATTTCCGTTTTGAAAAATGACGATTTTACCCTTCAGATGGTAAATCGGTTTCTAAAATTCCAGAAAATTCTGAAAATTGTCGAAAAATAGGGAATGTATCAATTGAGCCACCAAACCTATTTTCGACACTGTTTTACTCCAGATTCATTCCAAAATGATGATTTTGCCCTTTTAGGGTAAATCGTCCCTTTGCCTCAAAATTACGATTTTGCCCCCGATGGGCAAAGTCATGTCTAAATCATTCCTGAGCTGTGATTGATACTTCTCTAGGCTAATAGGCCTTACTAGGAATGCCATGTTATTTATTACGAGATTCCTCCGGATTCCTTGATTTGCGCACTTTATTGTTGATTGTGATTTCTAGAATAGTCACTCATATCTGCATGAATTTTTAGATTTAAAATTCATACCACACTCATCTGTATGAAATCTCAAGTCAGAAAATTCAGCCAACTTAGGTACCGAAAGGGCGTCAACTCTGACAGTTGACGTAACTAAGTCCTCGAACCCATTTATCTGGTTATCGCAGAATTGAATAGAAACTACCGACTATTCAATAGGGTGGTCCTATCATACCCTCCAAAAAATGATTGGTGGCAACTCCATGGCATGCACACTTAACACATGTCACTAGACCACACTGAAGGTCAACTACGCATACCTCCGTTGCGATTTGGGTAATGGGCCTTGGGAGAGGCCCGCGTCCAAGCAGACAGGACGGCTCATTAGCCCTCGAGAGCACCTTGGCAACCTCGAGAAGGTCGCGACAGACTGGCGACTCCACTGGGGAACTATAGAGAACTTGAGCCGATTAAAAAGTTGATTAGTTTTTCTGACATGTTTTATGCATATGCTTTTCAAGGTGAGGTACGTACTTTAACTCTTGAGGTGTTAAATATTTTTGCAGATTGGATAAATAAGGGGTGAAGTGCTTGTTAACTTTGTTTTATACAGGTTGGAGTTTTGGATGTATGATTGTGTGGATGTTTATATTGAAGCGGTGATTGTTAAATAAAATGCATGTCTATTGCTTTAGCACGACACAATGAACACACACAACCGCGTCTAAAACCCCGGGCGCCCCCTTTAGAAAACAATAGATGGAATTGGAAATGAAATCTCCATGAGGAAAAGCATGGGGTAATCTACTTCTCAAATTCCGCTCACTTCGAACTATGGATCGGGTCCAATGCAACGATAGTTGTGCAATGGAATCAGCCATTTCTAGAACTCGAGGTGGGAGCCTTAGCCTTAGGTTCCAAATCCTATCTTTTGATTTTTAGAATTCTATCATAACTTATCTCATGCGCATGTCTTTGGTGGTTGGTATACCTAAAACCACTTAAAAAATCGACGACTTTTGTTGGTAAGATTTTTTCTATCCCTCCAACTTGTTATAGCTCATATCATGTGCAAACATTTCATTCATTGCATAATTTTGGTGATTGGATTAAATGCCATTTTGAGGATAGATAGAGGTGTTTTCTCCCAATATTCTTGATGGAATACAAAGATGGTGCCATCCCAATATGAATACGAGATGGAGAAGAAGAGCGCTCTGTGGACACTATTGAAGTTTCGTCCAATGGAAATGACGATTTGGAACAGGTGATCCTGAAGTCACATCCAGAAGATCAAAACTGGGGCATCTCTATGTGATCGGACCACGTTCCTTTGATGGGTTTGGCATTTTTAGTCATCTTGTATAGGATTCATCCCTTAAATTGATTGTATTATGGATCTATTTGTATTATATGTATCTCGACAAGGCCCATCTCCGTCGGAAATGGGGGCAAACCATTCCTACATCTAAAAAGCCTACCGAGGTCGAAGGCATCATATTCATCATTTAATATGTGGGGGAAAATTCCCCAAGCGATGGTTATCACCCACAGCGTATAATGGAATCCATTCCTTCAATGCAAAATGCATTTGGCCGCGAAGCCACCCGTTTGGTAAAAGGACGTATCGTTCCTAATTGGTTTTCAATTAGATCTGGGGATAAGGTTTTCTCCATTTTTCATCTCAGGTGATAAAAAGAGACAAGGCGCCCAAAAGGCCATGCATTAAAATGGCAAAATAGACGTCTCCTAACTGGGGCAAATGGATCATTGATGTTGCAAATACCTTCAAACATGGATAGAGGGATTCGATAGATGTTGCTCAATATCAGTACGTGACATCAGAATAGAATGCAAATCAAGAGTAAAGTCGTATCGTCCTAATTTATCTTGAGTTTGGGAGCATGAATTGACACTTATCGTTTATTCTTGACAGGGACTCACCATCAGGGTGATAGTGGAATCCAGATTTTCACAACCCTGTACACTCGCTGGAGTACATGACCAAGGGTAAGATGTATTGTTCCAATTTTTGTAAAATTTTAGAACATACACTCACATATTTCTTTTATATCTCCAGGGATCTTCGGCCATGACAGACAGGTAAGAATCCATTTTCCCAATTCATTGGAGATTAAAAAAATTATAATTCTTTCAATCATCATATCTAAAAAAGACGTAGAATTCTCACTTCATTGACATTCATGTTTTAAAATAGGAGGTTGTCTGAACATGAATAGAACATGCATGGTGCATCATAAAATCCCCTTGATGGGTAAATTTTGGAGAAAATGAAATGAATTTTTCCCAACGAGATTTATACAAACCATTCAAAAGGACGTTTTCTTAAAAGATGAGAGGCAAAACCTAATCCAAACACGTCTCATACACACTTGAGAGATGAGTGGAATGGAAAGGATAGCGAAGCCTTAACCTATGGACGTAAGGATCATTCGCAACGATTACATGGATCAGAATGACGAAGGCATTCGTTCTCTATCCCATACACCACAGGTAACCATTGATAACCTCATTGAACGGCGATTTTCATTCTCAATCCTGTCAAGAATCACCCCACACCTGGGGCAAATGCAGATTAGTCCGGTAGTATCATGAGATAAATGGTTAGAAATTTTCTTGCTCGTACTAACATCAATCTTTGTGCATTGCTTATATGGTAATCCAAGTGCCATAGGATGATGAGAAGCATTCATTTCTCTATCCCACACACCGAATCCTTTGCATAGCCAATTTGCCTACATATTCATTCCATAAACCCTCGTTGGTGATCATTGCATATTTCAAGGCGGAAGCAACATCACTCCAGGAACGGAAGTGTGCTAAGGTTTAAGTTGTATATCTGGCGCAATTGCCGAGAATCCTAGTTCGAAAATGAAAGGAAAAGTGGGATAAAAAAAAGAGAAAATCCCTAGGCATCAAGAAAAAGCAAAGTGCCTAGTAAAAGCAAGGTCGATGCCCATTTAAAAAGTTTGTACTGATTCCCAGTGAAGCATGGTTGAAAAAAATCCCAAAGGAGTCAGATCAAAAGACTACTCCCTAAGCGATATCATGCTCAGAACAAGAACATAAGTAGAGCTAACAGTCTCTTAATGCAACAAGAGATGCTCTCTGAAGACTCTTGTGCGCCTTAAAAGAAGAGTGTGTACATCGAGGACTGAAGATGTTCTTCGAAGGACAGGGGGCAAATCTGCAATGATCGCCAATGTCAAACCCTTCGCGATTTCTAGGCCAAAAACAAGCCTTTTTCGGTCCACAATCATACCCATATCACAACCCGAAAGTAGTCTTCTCTGACTAAGACACTTGGGTTAATGTATAGCTTAGCTCAAAAAAGTACGAGCAAGACTATTTCTTTCTCATTTTGCAGGGTTCTTGACTTGTAAACCTGGAGCAGATGGTGAAAAACTTCATTCAATGGCCTTGACTCAAAAGTGAGTCCCCCTTGGAAACTGATATCCAAGCCCAACACTACGGTCCCGTGAAAGACCTCCTGACAAGTCAAAATGTATGCGCTACGAATGATCCTGAAACCTTGGCAAAGGGTAATAGGAGATTGAGCGTTTTCTCCATAAAAATCATTATCACAGAGCGGTGAGGAGCCCTCTCGGATGAGAAATATTCCAATTGATGTTTTGAACAAACTCTTTTTGGAAATTTCAAATTGTTTGATCCAGATTTACCGTGCAAGGAATTTGTGATCACACCTGTATGTTGCAAGCATGTTTTGGATAACCTCCAGCGATCAAAATACACATTTCATGACTAAAGCTTAAGTTATAGAAATTTCGTCAATTGGACAATTGTTGTCTTCCCAAAGATTATTAACATCTTCTTGGTGAAGAAAAATCTTTCAGGTTTAAACTTCTGCAGGATCCTTGGTAACCCCAAATCCCAGAATAGCCTTTGTTGACACCTGATTTTTGACCACCTTTTATTTTAGTTTTTACTTCTAAAATTAATTAAAAATAGCAAAAAAGGTCAAAAAATTGCAAAATCAACTTTGGAAGCCTTAGCCTAGCCTTAGGAACCAATTTTGAACAAAAAATATTTTTTGAATTTTTTAATATTTTTTGGAATTTATTTAATTATTAAAATAATCCAAAAATCAGGAAAAATACCATTCGTGGTCAGAAAATTACACAAAAATATTCAGAAATTTTATTTTAATTATCTCTTTAATATTTTCACTTTTTATTAAGGAAATTTTGCCTGGTTCATGGGGTTCCTTCACAAACCTAATCCCGAACCGGGCCTAAAAAATCCTTTTCGAGTCTTTTAATTTTCAATTCTCGGTTTTTATAAGCTATGACATTGTATTCTAGAGTATTGAAATGCAATTGGGTCAATTTGCCCTCCAATTTGATCAATTTTAACCAAAAGGGCTTAATTGCATAAAAATCTTTCGATTTAGTCCCCGGTTTTACAATTTGTGAAATTAAATTTCACACGGGCACACCCATTAAAATTAAACACCTCTACCCTATAGTTTTCATCATGCTGAATCCATTGGTGGGCTCAATTTTGAATAATTCGATCGTTTGGACCTTCGATTTGGGGAAATTCGTTTTCGGATCCTAGGGACAATTTGGGGTTTTCATAAAATTTCAATCAATTGATCCGTGAAAATACCCTTATTGAATAGAAAATGTGCCAAGGAGTCCGATTATGCCATCAATTTCATGAAAATAGGTCGAATCGGGGCTCAATTTGAGCGAATTGGTCGAACCGGGCCGGTCGGGTCAGACCCGACCCGACCCGGTCCGACCGGGTCTGCAACATTGTTGCAGACCGTGGCCGACAGTGAGGCAGGGGAAGACAGGGGCGAGATGGGGCGGCGATTTTTCAAAGAAAAAGCGGGCGGCCGAGCGTGGGAAGCAGGTTGCCAGACGAATATTCGTTGCTGCAAGCGTGAGGGCATCAAAAAACGGGCCGGTCGGCCACGGCGGAGAGGGAGGCTCGGGTTTAAAGGGGGAAACAGGGCCGAGAGTGCCGGGGGGATTTTTTGGAGCGAAAGGCAGCGAGAGGAGAGTTCGGGGACCTTCATCATACCTCACTGATCACCGCCGAAGCATCCACCGTCGCCGACGATCCTCGGACAGGTCGGTACGCCGTCTTTACCCCTGTTTCCATAATGCATATCAGGTGCTCGACGAAATGTCTGCCTGCACGTTTTTCTTTTAACCCGCGGTCGGTGCATTCCCGAGCTCCATTTGTGCGTGTCTAGCCTCAAGCATACATTAAAACCGACTCTAAGCTCGCTGTGCCCTTTTGTTGCATCAAACCGTGTTCGCCGAGGAGGCCCGACCACCACCGGCCTTGGTCTCGGCCGTGAGCTCGTGCCGGCGCGAACCCGAGGATTTCCAGCTCTAAACGAGCTGAGGTAAGTCTCTAAACCTCTTTTAGACGTTTTCTGAACGGTCGGGGTAGGCTTTGAACGTTGAAAATTTTTTGGAAAATCCCTCGCCGGAGCCGAACCTGTGGGGGTTCTTTTTGCCGATTTCCGATGCGTCCCCGGCTGTTGAAATGCTTATATTTTGATGCTGAATGTTTGAGGATTCGAATGATGCAATTTGGGTAAAAAAATTCGAAGATCCGGAGCCGTTTTGCATTTTCCGGCGAGAATTCCGGCGAAGTCGCCGGAATTTTTACTGTTCATCGTCTTCTCCGGCGACTTCGCCGGCGGTCAGCGGTCAACGGCCGACGTGGCGTGCCACGTAGGCAGCCACGTCAGCCGGGTGGGTCCGGTCCGAGTATTTTCAAATAAAATAAAATCAACGGCCCCGATCGTGACACGTGTCGCGATCTCGTTTTTTTGGAAAATTAAATAAATGATTTTTGAATAATCGATCCGGCGGACGAGGATGTGCCACGTGGCTCACTGAGGGACGTCCGATCTTGTACAAGATCGGACGCACCAGAGGAGGCCACGTGGCACGTTCTAGAGCGTCCGATTTGTAGGTTTTCTAAAAAATGAAAATAATTAATTTTTGATCCGACGGCTATTATTGAGCCACGTGGCTCTCTGTGGGTCGCTCGATCTAGTGGAAGATCGGACGTACGAGATGAAGCCACGTGGCACAACGTGGACCGTCCGATCCGGGGAATTTTCGGATAATTAAATAAAATACATAAAAAATCAAAAAAATTGTAAAAAATAGAAAAATGTTTAAAAAAATAAAACGGTGTCGTTTTAGGCCGGTGTCGACCCCTAGGGTCGGGCCGGGCGCCCGAGAGGCGCGGGCCGGGTTTGACCCGGCCCGGAAAATATTTTAAAAAAATTCAAAAAATAATAAAAAATAATAAAATAATCAAAAAATCAATAAAAAATGAAAAATCATAAAAAATTCAAAAAATTCGGAAAATTCAGAAAAATTCTAAAAAATTCCAGAAAATAGGAAATGGCCACATTCAACTGGCCACGACCTGTTTCGGGTCTTTCGACCCCCGATCTATTCAAAAATGACGGTTTTGCCCTTCCGGCAAACCGTCTTCCAAAAAAAATTCAGAAAAATTCTAAAAAAATTCCAGAAAATAGGAAATGGCCACATTCAACTGGCCACGACCTGTTTCGGGTCTTTCGACCCCCGATCTATTCAAAAATGACGGTTTTGCCCTTCCGGCAAACCGTCTTCCAAAAAATTCTAAAAATCCAGGAAAATCCCAAAAAATGGGAAATGGCCACGAACAACTGGCCATGGAATATTTTGGGTAATTCGGTATCCAAACCTTCCAAAAAATGACCATTTTTCCCTTCGGGCTAATTGTCCCCGATTCTTCCCATTTTACCCATAGCCCTAAATCACATATTCCCTAAGCCCTTATGGCTATACTAGGAGGCCAATGATTGAAATTGATGTGCATTGACATGATTTATTTATGCACTTGACTTGCGCTTTCATTATATTGACTGTGATTTGATAGGACTAGTCTCCCAATCTGCATGAAACCCTGAATCAAACCTATCTCACCCAAAATTACGCCTGCATGAACTCTTAGTTAGGAAAATCACTCGCGTTAGGTACCGAAAGGGCGTTGGTAATGACACCGACGTAACCAAGTCCCCGAACCCAAAATCTCTGGTTCCGCAGAATTGATCGATCTCTCCCAATCGGTCAGTAAGGTTTCCGGTCTACCCTCCAAGAAAGACCGGTGGCGACTCCAAATGCATGCACAAGTTGCACATGCCACCACGACCACACTGAAGGTCGAAAGCGATCGACTCTTATCGTTGAATCCCTCAAAAGACATACTCCCGCCGCGATTTGGTATGGGCCTGGGAGGGCCCGCGCCGATCTAAGGCCCGCGATCCACATTTCAGAGTGGGGGCCGCGATCGGTAATCCATTAGCCGCGCCCGATTTCGGACGGGTCGCGACAGCTGGCGACTCCGCTGGGGACTTTGTTCTAGAACACCTGGTTCTGAACCTCAAGTGGACTTAGGCCGTAATTAAAACGTTGAGTGATATTTCTAACCTTGCAGGCGCTCTTGAAGGTGAGGTAAGTCCGCTCATGATAGGTGTTATATGTTTTTGCAGATTGGAGTGATAAGGGGTGTAGTCTGTGATTAACATTGTCTTATGCAGGATAGGCGTAGGAATGTATGTCATATGGATGATTTGAAGCGCTGATTGATATATAAATTGCTGCGCATGATTCACTGCATATTTGAGGATCACGACACTTTGCACAAAGCGCCCAAACCCAGGCCGCGAAATCACCTTTTTAGGTAGCCATAGATCAGGGATCGATATGCAACGCTCTAGCGTGGATTGCGCTGGGGTTGACCATATTCGATCCCGCTCACTATCCAAGTCGAGACTTTTATCCATTTGTTGTGGATTGCGCTCATGGACGAATTTATCGACTCGGATAGAGGGAAGCCTCTAGGTTCCTCACCTAAGCCATTTTGATTTCTAGAGTCAAGCCTCACTTGTCTCATGCGCATGTATATGGATGGTTGGTATACCTAAAACCAAAAAAATCATCGGGTACCTCTTATGGTAAGGTCTTTCCATTATTGTTTAAATTACCTGCAGCTTCGTATTTATTGCACAACATGTTGCATTCATTGAGTCCGATGGTTGGGTCTAATTCCATTCTACAGTTTAGATAAAGTGGAGATGGTCTCCCCAAATCTCTCCAAGGTCCTAGAGGTATTTGAGTATGAGCGACGTGTCATCCGTCATCGAGCCACCGAGACGTTCAATGGATTCCACTCCTTCCGATTTATCCAGGGGAGGGCACTTACTGGACGTAATCTTATCCGAGGAACAGACTGCTTCTACACCAAGTCCGCCGAGCAACTCGAACGCGAACATAAATTCGAGTACGAGAGGGAAAGGATGTGGAACATTTATCTGAAGCTAAGGGGCATATTCAGCAGGATACGAGCAAATCCAACATCTCCTCTAGTGGTCATCGAGATCTCATCAGACGAAGAGGATTCTCTCGAGAGCCAGCCGTCCTCTTCCACCCCTATAGACATTTCATCTGATGAAGACGGCGACCCGAGCTAATCGGAGCAATGACGACGGACGACGTTACCCGACGACCTGACTTGGCGCATCTCCTTAGGTTCCTTAGGGTCGCCTTCCGGAGGTGTTTTAGAATTATTCAGTTTTCTGAGCCTTCTGAGTTTGTAAAGGGAATCCGTCTGTGGATCCCCCTCTTATCCCCTGCGCTTTAATTCCCGAGTCATTTATAGGCGTCTTAATACCGGAACGCGACATTGGAATTTCACCCAACCATTCGGACTTTTCTGTTTCAATCATACGTCGCTTCCGTTTGAAAGTTTTGTTAGAACTCACACTTGGTTTGTTCGACACAAGTGCGAAGATCTAATCCTCATTTCATGGTGTATGCGACGTATGACTGAAGTGGTCCACGCCATGCATAAGCATATCATCTGCATAACATCATTATTTTCGTCCAATTCATTATGCCTATTGATGGGATTAGTATGGGAACCCTAATTTGGCATTCCCTTTACTCCAAATGTGGGAACTCAACCCTCGTCACATCACGGGTAAATAATGATTTGAACGAATCTAACGCCCGAGTAATCCATGGATAATTAATCGCATTTTCATATTCTAGACTCGATGGGGAGAGGTGATATCCAAATTCTGCCGGTCCCGCATAGAGAATTGCTAGTTTGGTGGGGACGCCTCAACAAGACCAACCAGGCGTATGTTAAGCAAAGGCTGGGGCATCTGGTTAGCCTCATCGAAATCAAATACCAACCGGCACTGATACAAGCAGTAGCACGGTTCTGGGATCGCACCACACTAACATTCAACTTCGAAGGATTGGAGGTCACACCCACAGTGGAAGAATATACAGCCGTCATCGGAGTCGAATTCAAAGGACAATTAGTCCGTCCCCCTTTAGGCCTTGACCCATCCAAGCTGCTCTCCAAGTTTCTTCGGCTCAAGACCACCGAGATTGAAAGGATTCTCAAGTCCAACTCTGGCAGGTTCCCGTTCTCATTCCTGTTCGACAATTACTCGAACCTACCCACTGACACTGGCCACAGGGCCGGAGGGGTCTTCATCCTGGCCTTCTTTGGATTCGTGCTATTCCCTACATCCAGGACCACATTCAACCCTCTCATTGTCCACATAGTCCAGCAGGCATGTGACCAACTGGATTATTCCTATATGATCCTTGCTGAGACTTTGTTATCCCTGAATCGCTATAAGGCCGCACTGGATGATTCCAAATCCACCCGGAAAACCATTTTCCAAGCCTCCAATGGCCTTCTCTTCTTGTGGATCACTTCCCATCTTAAAAAACTCAACCTTCGCGCTGGATGCACTCGAATCGATGAAGACGTCCACCCTATCCAGTCCTTCCTCAAGTGCCAATCACTCATTGCCAACCGCTCTTTCAACGACTGGTACGAACTCCTAGAAAAATTAGAACCCGAACAACTCCGATGGCGGCTAAGGCGACCGAAGATGCATAAAGCACGCATCGCCACCAAGACCGGCGGGCCAATTCCTCTCTTGGGTTTCACAGGAGCCGTGTCATACTACCCGATCAGAGTCGTCAGACAGTTCGGCATGCTGCAGCAGATACCACCCCAAAGTCCTCCAGACGAATTCGCCTTCGACATTCCCCAAGGCCCAATCACCAAGAGGACCAAAGCTCGCCTCCAGATGATGATCAATGACCTAGAACAGGCACTGAAAGACTCCCCGCCTCAGGATGTGGAGTGGCCGGATCAGTTGGACCCTGAGATGAACATCCATCGGGCCTCCGAGGAATATATCCGGGCTTTCAAAAGAGTCCGGCCGACCCTAGTCGAACCATATGTTCCAGAGTACATCGTCCCATATGTACCAGGAGTGGAGCCTTACATACCGGAAGACGTCGGACCGCCAGCCTATCCTGAAGGCGAAGAAGTCCAGAGTTGAAGACTCGGCTCCCAGCAATATCGGAGGATGACAGAGGAGCCAGCCCTCCCATCGAGTTTAGAATAGTCAAGCATTTTCATTACCCATTGTGATCAAACTCCTCCGGGAGCCTTTTTTTATGCATTGTCCAAGCATCTTTTCAAAAAGAACTTATCCTAATTATCATGGATTACTCTTTGCAAAACGACATACTTGCCTTGACAAACTGGGGCAAGACCGCGCCAGCGTGATCAGGCCGCCGTTCACTTTGCGGCACATGATTTATCTCTCGTATCCATAAGCCTAACTTTTAATCTCCCGACCAGGTAACTCTCAATCACGAGGACTCGAGCCCAAGCGCGTTCTCAGGCCCGTATGGAGCACGAACAGGTTGACGCCCGCCTCGGGACTCTGGAAGCACGATTAGACCAAGTGACTCAGATGCTGGCTGAAATGAAGGACATGTTCATCGCGGCTAACGCCAGGCCCACTCTGCCAGTTGATCTTAACCAAGCTGCAAACCCAAGCACGCCTGCTGGTTCCGACGCAGGTGGACCCGCTGGGACGAATGCTGCACCTGGCACTGAGCAGGCTCCAACTGTTGACGTACCGCCAAGAGCCCCGCCTGTCATCATCAACCTAGAAGGGAAACAGAGTGAGAAGTCTGTCAAGGACGATGAGGGAGTAAGAAGGATCGCCAAAATCGAGGAATGTCTCACCAGCCAGGGATTTGAGTTGTCAAAGTACGATAAAATCATGCCTTTCACCAAGATTGAGGTCCCTGTGGACTACAAGGAGCCGGATTTCTCAAGGAAGTATAATGGGACAGGTTGTCCCAAGGCCCACCTGAAATACTACTTGTACAAGATGGCCAAATACTCAGACTACACGCCATTGCTGATCAATACCTTCCAAGAGAGTCTGGCTGGCGCCGCTCTGTCTTGGTACGTGGAGTTAGACATACAAAGATATGACGACTGGGACGAGTTTGCAGGAGACTTTCTATCCCAGTATAAGTTCAATGCATTGACTGCTCCAACCAGAGAGGACCTACTGCGGACCGCGAAAGGGAGGACTGAAAGCGTTCGTTTATACGCCCAAAGGTGGAGGGCGCTCGCCACTCAGGTGAAGCCGCACATCCCGGAGGAAGAGTTGGTAGACATCTTTCTGAAAGCGCTGCCGTATGACTACTTTGACAAACTAAACACCTCTGGGTGTCAGACCTTCGCGCACTTAATCAAAGTGGCGGAAAGACACGAATGGGCTATAAGAGAAAGGCGTGTGCCGGAAGTGACTCCGAAGCGACCGTTCCCCGCAAAGAAAGAACGAGAATCTACTGCAGAGGTTGCCTTCGTTTCCAATCCACCAAGAGCCAAAAAGTTCGAAAACTCCACCCCGACCCAGGGGAACACCTCTTGGACGGCCCAGAGGATCTTAGCACCAAGAGGAAGGGGTCCTCCCTCTTTTACCCCGCTCCCAGTCCCGATGTCAAAGTTACTCCCTAAGCTTCTAGACGCAAGGTTGTTAGCCAAGAAGCCGCCGAGGTCAGCACCGCCAAGGTTCATGGGTTTCGACGAGAGTCGAACTTGTGCATATCACATGGGCGAAAAAGGACACAACATAGACAATTGTCGGGCCCTACAATACGACATACAGGCCCTTATCGACAGTGACTTGCTGAAGTTTGATGGAGCAGATCCAAACATCCAACAGAATCCACTACCTGACCATACCGCAAACGCGGTGTTCAATATAGACCTCGGGAGAAACCCGTACGACTCAGAGGAATCATGCCCTGTTGAATCGATCTGCATGGTGGAGGGTATGACCCCGCTGATAATAAACCTCGCTGAGTTCAACCTTACACAAGAAGATCGTAGTGACATCGAGGTAGAGGCGACAGGGGAGGCCAGCAGTTCTCACAAAGACGAGGTCACGCCCTTAGTAATTACGCTCCCCGCAGTAGAGGCTTACAACCCCAAAGCAATGCATTGGAATTACGGCACCAGTGAAGTAGATGCCATTACTCGCTCCGGGAGGTGCCTAGTCCAAAAGGAGGGAGATGTTGAAAAGAAGGGGATAACGGAGGAAGACGCCAAGCAGGTCCTAGCCATCATTAGAACCAGTGAGTTCGAGGTGGTCGAACAGCTGAGAAAGATGCCCGCGCAAATCTCACTCTTGGACCTCTTCAAGACATCTGAGAAGCATCGAAATGCCCTTTTGAAGGTGCTGGATGAGGCCCACGTGCCTGAAACAATCAATGAGGCCCAGTTGGAGGACTTCGTGGGGGCAATCCTCTTGAAAGATCAAGTCTCATTCTCAGATGAAGACTTCCCACCAGAGGGGCGAGGACATAACAAGGCTCTCTACGTGTCAGCAATGTGCCACGGCAAACGGGTATCTCGAGTCCTCATAGATAATGGGTCCGCGTTCGACATATGCCCTTTAAGCACGCTTAGAGGCCTCGGGGTGAAAGAAGATTTAATCAAAACCTCGAAGTCCACCATTCGAGCTTTCGATGGGGCTAAAGGCGAGGTAACTGGAGAGATAGAACTACCTGTCCTTGTGGGCCCAACAGAGTTCCTGATCAATTTCCAAATCATGGATATCCCAGCGTCATTTGGGTTTTTGCTTGGAAGACCTTGGATTCACACGGCTGGCGCCGTGTACTGGTGCCCCCGGTCCCGGGGGCCAGCAGGCTTTCGAGGAGATCAAGGGACATCTGGTCAGTCCTCCAATACTGGTGCCCCCGGTCCCGGGGGTCCCCCTAACCCTTTACCTCACTATCCACGACGAGTCCCTAGGGGCCTTACTCGCTCAAACAAACCCAAAAGATAGCAAAGAGCGAGCTGTGTATTACCTAAGCAAGAAGTTCACCGCGTCAGAGGCAAGGTACCAGGAGGTAGAGAAGACATGCGTCGCGCTAATCTGGGTACTCCGCAGGCTAAGGCAGTATACCCTTCACCACACCATCCAGTTAGTCACAGAGAGTGACCCAATCAAATACTTGTTAGAAAAGCCGTCATTGATAGGGAAGCTGGCCAAGTGGCAGGTGCTCCTTTCTGAGTTTGATGTCAGGAGCTCAAACCAGAAGTCAGTAAAAGGGAGAGCCATTGCTGACATGCTAGCCGAGAATTCCCAAGACCACGATGCCCTTGAGGAGGAAGAGAATAAGGCGGAAGGCCAAGTTCTGACACTCTCGGACGACAAATGGACCATGTATTTTGACGGCGCGGTCAATTTAGCTGGGGCAGGTACCGGAGCCGTCCTCATATCTCCAGATGGCCAACACTACCCCGTGGCCGCAAAGCTGACATTTCCATGCACCAATAACGTGGCTGAGTATGAAGCATGCATCCTTGGTTTGCAGCTCGCCACAAACTTGAAAGTGCGGAAGTTACAGGTCTATGGAGATTCAATGCTAATCATCCTCCAGACCCAAGGCGAATGGAAAACTAGGGACTTCAAGCTCATCCCGTACAATAAATTCCTAGAGGAGACGATCAAGGAATTCGAAGTAATTGAGTTCGAATATCTGCCGAGGACGCAAAATCACTTCGCAGATGCATTGGCTACTTTGGCCTCTATGCTTCAAGTAGCGAACGGCATAGATATTGAACCGTTGCGCATAGGCATTACCCGAGAACCTGCACATTGCATGGTAATTGAGGAGGGGTTCGAGGACCTACCGTGGTATCATGATATAAAGAACTACCTGGCTAAAAGGGAATTCCCTCCGGGTGCTCAAGCAGGAGACAGGAAATACATTGCAAAGATGGCGGGCAAGTTTTTCCTTAGTGGCCCAACTCTCTACAAGAGGTCTTATGACTCAGTCCTCCTCAGGTGTGTAGACGCCAATGAAGCTAGATCGCTTATGATCGAAATACACGAGGGGGAATGTGGCCCGCACATGAACGGCCATCTTCTCGCCAAGAAAATCATGCGACTAGGTTATTTCTGGATGACACTGGAGTCAGATTGTAATCAACACGTCAGATCATGCCATCAGTGTCAAGTGTATGGAGACAGGATTAATGCGCCCCCAAATGAGCTTCATCAAATGTCCGAGGCCTGGCCTTTCTCAATGTGGGGTATAGACATGATAGGGCCAATCAACCCTAAGGCCTCGAATGGACACAGATTTATACTGGTGGCAATAGACTATTTCACCAAATGGATTGAGGCTGCGTCATATGCTAACGTGACTGCGAAGAACGTGGCTAAATTCATCAAGCGGGACATCATCTCAAGATACGGGACCCCTCAGGCCATCGTGACCGATAATGGCTCGAACCTGAACAACGAAACGGTGGATAACCTTCTGGACAGTTTCAACATCCGCCATCTCAATTCATCGCCTTACCGACCCCAAATGAATGGAGCAGTAGAGGCGGCGAACAAGAACATCAAGAAGATATTGGCTAAAACGGCGGAGAATTACCGTGATTGGCATGAAAGACTACCCTACGCGCTGATGGCGTACCGAACTTCGATCCGAACTTCTACAGGGGCAACGCCCTACTCCCTAGTATACGGTATGGAAGCGGTCCTGCCAATTGAAACAGAAATCCCATCGTTAAGAATTTTGTCTCACGTCAAGCTCAGTGAGGCGGAGTGGGTGCAGCAAAGACACGAGCAGCTGAACTTGATAGACGAGAAGCGTCTGCAGGCAATTTGCCATGGCCAAACATACCAGAAAAGAGTCGCTAGAGCGTTCAACCGCAAAGTTCGACCGCGAATGTTCGAAGCTGACGAGCTCGTTGTCAAGAAGATCCTCCCGAACGTGTCGCACCCAGGGGGCAAGTTTACCCCGAATTACGAAGGACCATATGTGGTTAGGAAGGTTCTACCTGGAGGGGCCTTAATTCTTATTAACATGGATGGAGAAGAGCTAGGACACCCTGTAAACGCCGATGCAGTCAAGAGGTACTATCCATAAACAAGTCAGCGAGGAGGTCGTTGACGCCAAAAGTCATGAAAGAAAACAGCTCGCCGACGTAGGGGGCGAAATGAAATATCAGTTGCAGGGGACAGGTTGCTAGGAAGAGAAGCCCTGGAAAAGACGTACGATGCGTCCAGGAGCATGAATGGATCTCCTCCTGTGCAAATCCTCGACAAGGATTCATTGCCAACCAGAGAGAGGAATCATGGCCACAAGATAGATGGCCAACTTCTGCAAGCCGCACGTTTGTGTTCAAACGGAAACACAAAACAGAACAAGGCGGTATCGTTCCAATCTATCTTGAATTTTGGAATACAAACTGACTCCTAACTCTCGTCCTTGACAGGGGTTTGCCAACAAGGCAAAGCAGGATTTTTACAACCCTTGCATACTGGTCGGAGCACATGACCAAGGGTAGGATGTATCGTTCCGATTCTTGAAAAATTCGGGAACATACAATGACATGTTTCTTCTACATTTTCAGGGACCTCCAGCCACGGTGGGCAGGTAAGTACCCCTTTCCCCAACCCAAAACAAAAAAGAGAAAAAAGAGAAAAAGAAAAGTTTTCAGAATCTAATGTCTAGAAAAGACATAGAGTTCTAACTTCATTGACATTCATGTTTTGAAAACAGGAGGTTGTCTAAACATGATTAGAACACGCATGGTGCAGCATAAAATCCCATTGACGGGTAAAATTTTTGGAGAAGATGAAAGAGATTTTTCCAATCAAAAGTTGTGCAAAACTTTCAAAAGGACGTTTTCTAAAAAGATAAGAGGCAAAGCCTAATCCAAACACGTCCTATATACACTTGAGAGAGAAGTGGAGCGGATCAGATAGCAGAATCTGGACCTACGGAGATAGAGACCATTCGCAGTGGTTACATGGATTGGGACGACGGAGGCATTCGTTTCATATCCCCAAACACTATAGGTGACTATTGGCAACCCCTTTGAACGGCGGTTTTCATTCTCAACCCTGTCAAGAACCACCCCACATCGGGGTAAGAACGAAAGCAAGTCCAGCGGCATCAGGAGAAAATGGTTAGAAATTTTCTTGCTCGGACTAACATCAATCTTTGTGTGTTGTTTATATGGTAATCCAAGTGCCATAGGATGACGAGAAGCGTTCATTTCTCTATCCCACACACCGAATCCTTTGCATAGCCAAGTTGAGCCTGCAAAATCATTTCATAAACCCGTTGGTGATCATTGCACACTCCAAGACGGATGCATCATCACTTCAGAAACGGAAGAGTTCAAGACTTAGGGTTTGCGAAGAAATTCCTAAGTTAATGTTTAAAGTTGTTAGACCTTTGGTCACATGTCTAACACGAACTCCCGAAGATGAGAAAAGCGGGATTTCAAAAGAAAAATGAAAAGGAAAAGATGATGAGAAAAGCCCCCAGCATCAAGAAAAAGCAAAGTGCCTGGTAAAAGCAAGGTCGATGCTTGGGTGAACAATTTGTATCAACCCCCAAGAGAAACCTGTTTGAAAAGGGGAAAAGAAAAATTCAGAAGGAGTCAGATTCCAAAAACTACTCCTCAAACGGCATCAAGCGCAGATCAAAGAGGCCGCTCCTCCAAATGGTATCAAGCGCGGAGCAGAGACGCAGATAGAGTTGTTAGTCTCTCAATGCAGCCAGAGGCGCTTTCACAAGAATTTGTGCACACCTCAAAAGCGGTCGTGCACCTCAAAAATTGAAGATGCAGAATAGAAAAGACGGGTGACAAATTTGCAATGATCACCAATGTCAATCCCCTCATAAATTCTGGGCCAAAAATAAGCCTTTTTCGGTCCCCAATCCTACCAATGTTACAACCCCGAAACAGTCTTCTCTGACTAAGACACTTGGGTTAACATATAGCTTAGCTCGAAGAGGTACGAGCAAGACTATTTCTTTCTCATTTTGCAGGGTTCTTGACTTGTAAACCCGGAGCAGATGGTGAAGACTTTCATTCAATGGCTTCGACTCCAAAGCAGGTCCCCCTTGAAAACCAATATCCAAGCCCAGCATTACGGTCCCGTAGAAGACCTCCCGACCGATCAAAATGTATGCGCTGCGAATGAGCCTAAAACCTAGGCACAGGTCAGTAGGGAATTGAGTGCGTCCCCTATAAAAGACCACTATCGCAAGACAGATGAGAAGACCTCTTCGGCGAGAAATATTCCAATTGATGTTTTGAGCAAACTCTTTTTGGAATCTTCAAATTATTTGATCCAGATTTTCCTTGCAAGGGATTTGTGGTCACATCTGCATGTTGCAAGAATGCTTTGGAAAACCTCCAGCATCAAAATGCACACTGCATGACTAAAACTTGAATCATACGGCTTCGTCAAGTGGCCAGCCATCGTCTTCCCAGAGATTACTAACATTCTCCTGGTGAAGAAAAATATTTCAGGCTCGAACTTCTGCAGGATACCTGGAGAACCCAGCTCCCAGAATGTCGCCTCAACAAATCATGGTAGAAACCGCCTTAAGGGTCAACTCAAGGTAGATACCGCCTGAAGGGTCACATCAATGGTAGAAACCGCCTGAAGGGTCAACTCAATGGTAGATACCGCATGAAGGGTCAACTCAATGGTAGAAACCGCCTTAAGGGTCAACTCAAGGTAGATACCGCCTGAAGGGTCACATCAAGGTAGATACCGCCTGAAGGGTCACATCATGGTAGAAACCGCCTTAAGGGTCAACTCAAGGTAGATACCGCCTGAAGGGTCACATCAATGGTAGAAACCGCCTGAAGGGTCAACTCAATGGTAGATACCGCATGAAGGGTCAAATCATGGTAGAAACCAAGTAATCCCGTCGGACGTGGAAAACCTCCGACTTGGGAACCATTCGAAGAACCGAGCAATCCCATCGGACGTAGAAAACCTCCGTGTTGGGAACTCCTTTTGAAGAACCAAACATTCCCATCGGACGTAGAAAACCTCCGACTTGGGAACCTTTTCAAGAAAATCAAACAATCCCGTCGGACGTGGAAAACCTCCGCCTTGGGAATCCTTTTCAAAAATAGGCAATCCCATTGGACGTGGAAAACCTCCGTGTTGGGAACTCCTTTTGAAGAAACAAACAATCCCATCGGACGTAGAAAACCTCCGTGTTGGGAACTCCTTTTGAAGAACCAAACAATCCCATCGGACGTAGAAAACCTCCGTGTTGGGAACTCCTTTTGAAGAACCAAACATTCCCATCGGACGTAGAAAACCTCCGACTTGGGAACCTTTTCAAGAAAATCAAACAATCCCGTCGGACGTGGAAAACCTCCGCCTTGGGAATCCTTTTCAAAAATAGGCAATCTCATCAGGCGTGGAGAACCCTCGTCATGAGACCCCTTTTCAAAAATCAGAAAATCTCCTTGGACTTGGAGAACCCTTGTCCCGGGAACCTTTTCAAAAGATCAAACCATCCCAGCGGACGTGGAAAACCTCCGACTCGGGACTCCTTCTCAGAAAAACAGGTAATCCCATCGGACGTGGAAAACCTCCGTTTTGGGAACCCTTTCAAAAAATCAGGAAACCCCATTGGACTTGGAGAACCCCTGTCCGGGGAACCTTTTCAAAAGATCAAACTGTCTCGCCGGACGTAGCAAACCTCCGACTGAGAAATCCCCTCTGGCCCCGCTAGTCAGCGTCATGGGATCCCCAAAGCTCGGGGTGCTCGATAAATCTTTCTGTGAGTGTTTCCTGTCAGTAGCCCGGAAAGATTTTCGAGGAATAAAGCCTGGGATAGTGTGTCAGAAGCTACGAGGGCCTATAAAAAAAACAAAACAAAACAAAACAAAACAAAAAAACAAAAACAAAAACAAAAAAAAAAACAAAAAAAGGAAGAAAACAAAAAAGGAGAACAAGCCCCTCCTTTTTCCGGCATCCTGAGAGCGCAGTGATAAAACCTCAGACTCCGCATGCGCAGGACCCAATGGGCAGATTTCAGGTAACCCGCTCTCCCTCAGGCCCACGCTCGAATTGCAAGAGTAAACCGGCGATTAATTTAAGCATTCATCAAAAGACTTAAGGATCCGATGTCATAGCGTCTCTTTTCCCCAGTTGAGTCGGTTAATATTCAGGTGTCATTTTATCTTTGAAAGCAACCTCTGACGAGCTCACTCTCAAAGAGGGGCAGCTGTTGACACCTGATTTTTGACCACCTTTTATTTTAGTTTTTACTTCTAAAATTAATTAAAAATAGCAAAAAAGGTCAAAAAATTGCAAAATCAACTTTGGAAGCCTTAGCCTAGCCTTAGGAACCAATTTTGAACAAAAAATATTTTTTGAATTTTTTAATATTTTTTGGAATTTATTTAATTATTAAAATAATCCAAAAATCAGGAAAAATACCATTCGTGGTTAGAAAATTACACAAAAATATTCAGAAATTTTATTTTAATTATCTCTTTAATATGCCTGGTTCATGGGGTTCCTTCACAAACCTAATCCCGAACCGGGCCTAAAAAATCCTTTTCGAGTCTTTTAATTTTCAATTCTCGGTTTTTATAAGCTATGACATTGTATTCTAGAGTATTGAAATGCAATTGGGTCAATTTGCCCTCCAATTTGATCAATTTTAACCAAAAGGGCTTAATTGCATAAATATCTTTCGATTTAGTCCCCGGTTTTACAATTTGTGAAATTAAATTTCACACGGGCACACCCATTAAAATTAAACACCTCTACCCTATAGTTTTCATCATGCTGAATCCATTGGTGGGCTCAATTTTGAATAATTCGATCGTTTGGACCTTCGATTTGGGGAAATTCGTTTTCGGATCCTAGGGACAATTTGGGGTTTTCATAAAATTTCAATCAATTGATCCGTGAAAATACCCTTATTGAATAGAAAATGTGCCAAGGAGTCCGATTATGCCATCAATTTCATGAAAATAGGTCGAATCGGGGCTCAATTTGAGCGAATTGGTCGAACCGGGCCGGTCGGGTCAGACCCGACCCGACCCGGTCCGACCGGGTCTGCAACATTGTTGCAGACCGTGGCCGACAGTGAGGCAGGGGAAGACAGGGGCGAGATGGGGCGGCGATTTTTCAAAGAAAAAGCGGGCGGCCGAGCGTGGGAAGCAGGTTGCCAGACGAATATTCGTTGCTGCAAGCGTGAGGGCATCAAAAAACGGGCCGGTCGGCCACGGCGGAGAGGGAGGCTCGGGTTTAAAGGGGGAAACAGGGCCGAGAGTGCCGGGGGGATTTTTTGGAGCGAAAGGCAGCGAGAGGAGAGTTCGGGGACCTTCATCATACCTCACTGATCACCGCCGAAGCATCCACCGTCGCCGACGATCCTCGGACAGGTCGGTACGCCGTCTTTACCCCTGTTTCCATAATGCATATCAGGTGCTCGACGAAATGTCTGCCTGCACGTTTTTCTTTTAACCCGCGGTCGGTGCATTCCCGAGCTCCATTTGTGCGTGTCTAGCCTCAAGCATACATTAAAACCGACTCTAAGCTCGCTGTGCCCTTTTGTTGCATCAAACCGTGTTCGCCGAGGAGGCCCGACCACCACCGGCCTTGGTCTCGGCCGTGAGCTCGTGCCGGCGCGAACCCGAGGATTTCCAGCTCTAAACGAGCTGAGGTAAGTCTCTAAACCTCTTTTAGACGTTTTCTGAACGGTCGGGGTAGGCTTTGAACGTTGAAAATTTTTTGGAAAATCCCTCGCCGGAGCCGAACCTGTGGGGGTTCTTTTTGCCGATTTCCGATGCGTCCCCGGCTGTTGAAATGCTTATATTTTGATGCTGAATGTTTGAGGATTCGAATGATGCAATTTGGGTAAAAAAATTCGAAGATCCGGAGCCGTTTTGCATTTTCCGGCGAGAATTCCGGCGAAGTCGCCGGAATTTTTACTGTTCATCGTCTTCTCCGGCGACTTCGCCGGCGGTCAGCGGTCAACGGCCGACGTGGCGTGCCACGTAGGCAGCCACGTCAGCCGGGTGGGTCCGGTCCGAGTATTTTCAAATAAAATAAAATCAACGGCCCCGATCGTGACACGTGTCGCGATCTCGTTTTTTTGGAAAATTAAATAAATGATTTTTGAATAATCGATCCGGCGGACGAGGATGTGCCACGTGGCTCACTGAGGGACGTCCGATCTTGTACAAGATCGGACGCACCAGAGGAGGCCACGTGGCACGTTCTAGAGCGTCCGATTTGTAGGTTTTCTAAAAAATGAAAATAATTAATTTTTGATCCGACGGCTATTATTGAGCCACGTGGCTCTCTGTGGGTCGCTCGATCTAGTGGAAGATCGGACGTACGAGATGAAGCCACGTGGCACAACGTGGACCGTCCGATCCGGGGAATTTTCGGATAATTAAATAAAATACATAAAAAATCAAAAAAATTGTAAAAAATAGAAAAATGTTTAAAAAAATAAAACGGTGTCGTTTTAGGCCGGTGTCGACCCCTAGGGTCGGGCCGGGCGCCCGAGAGGCGCGGGCCGGGTTTGACCCGGCCCGGAAAATATTTTAAAAAAATTCAAAAAATAATAAAAAATAATAAAATAATCAAAAAATCAATAAAAAATGAAAAATCATAAAAAATTCAAAAAATTCGGAAAATTCAGAAAAATTCTAAAAAATTCCAGAAAATAGGAAATGGCCACATTCAACTGGCCACGACCTGTTTCGGGTCTTTCGACCCCCGATCTATTCAAAAATGACGGTTTTGCCCTTCCGGCAAACCGTCTTCCAAAAAAAATTCAGAAAAATTCTAAAAAAATTCCAGAAAATAGGAAATGGCCACATTCAACTGGCCACGACCTGTTTCGGGTCTTTCGACCCCCGATCTATTCAAAAATGACGGTTTTGCCCTTCCGGCAAACCGTCTTCCAAAAAATTCTAAAAATCCAGGAAAATCCCAAAAAATGGGAAATGGCCACGAACAACTGGCCATGGAATATTTTGGGTAATTCGGTATCCAAACCTTCCAAAAAATGACCATTTTTCCCTTCGGGCTAATTGTCCCCGATTCTTCCCATTTTACCCATAGCCCTAAATCACATATTCCCTAAGCCCTTATGGCTATACTAGGAGGCCAATGATTGAAATTGATGTGCATTGACATGATTTATTTATGCACTTGACTTGCGCTTTCATTATATTGACTGTGATTTGATAGGACTAGTCTCCCAATCTGCATGAAACCCTGAATCAAACCTATCTCACCCAAAATTACGCCTGCATGAACTCTTAGTTAGGAAAATCACTCGCGTTAGGTACCGAAAGGGCGTTGGTAATGACACCGACGTAACCAAGTCCCCGAACCCAAAATCTCTGGTTCCGCAGAATTGATCGATCTCTCCCAATCGGTCAGTAAGGTTTCCGGTCTACCCTCCAAGAAAGACCGGTGGCGACTCCAAATGCATGCACAAGTTGCACATGCCACCACGACCACACTGAAGGTCGAAAGCGATCGACTCTTATCGTTGAATCCCTCAAAAGACATACTCCCGCCGCGATTTGGTATGGGCCTGGGAGGGCCCGCGCCGATCTAAGGCCCGCGATCCACATTTCAGAGTGGGGGCCGCGATCGGTAATCCATTAGCCGCGCCCGATTTCGGACGGGTCGCGACAGCCTTCAAGTGAACCTAGAGTCAGGTAAACCTTCCCCAACAGGTGTGTCATCCGTGGGCAAAACCTTTTAGTAGGCAAGCCTTTCCTAGACCGATCCACAGAACGATCGAGTCTTTGACAAACCCCAAAGACTGGGTGCGTCATCCATTGATTTATACCAACTTGGAATCCCAAAAGTAGAAACTGCCTAAAGGGTCAACTCACGGTAGAAACCGCCTGAAGGGTCAAACAAATGTAGAAACCACCTGAAGGGTCAACCAAAGGTAGAAACCACCTAAAGGGCCAATGAATGGTAGAAACCGCATGAAGGGTCAACCCAACAGTAAAAATTACTTAAATGGTCAGCTCAATGGTCCGATCCACCATACGGATCAAAATCCTTGGCAAATCCCAAATGAGACGTGTCTTCCTTAGATTCTTATAAGTTAGGAATTCCATTATGGTTTGACCTACCATACAGGTTAGAGTTTAACCTCCATAGGACACTCTAGACAAGTCCCTAGGTATCTTCTCGAATCCATCAGACATCGCGAAACCCGCGTAAACATCGAACATGTAAGTGGCAGGTATGTCTCTCTACTATCTCACTCTCTCATGTCAAATGAGCGCTTCCCCCCTTCAAGGAAAAGCATACATCGACAAGCATGAAAGATTGGATGTCATGACTCCTTTTCCTTTAGTTTCCCGAGTCGAGTTGATCAAGACTCAAGTGTCACCTTGTCTTTGAGAGAAACATCTAACGAGATTCCTCTCAAAGATGGGTAGCTGTTGACACCTAAATTTTGATCAGTCTTTTTTAATTATTTTTCGAAAATTCATGAAAAATTAATGAAATTTTAAAAATTTGAAAAAACATATTTGGTAGCCTTGGCCAAGCTAAAGGGACCACTTTGGACAAAAATATTTTTTTTATATTTTTTATATTTTTTAATTATTATTTTCTAAAAATATAAAAATAAAAAGAAAATCAAGAAAAATAGTATTCGAGGTCACAAAAATATATAAAAAATAATCATTATTTTTATTTTTAATTTTATTTACTTTTTGACCTCATAAATAGTAAAATTCCGGTTCAATTTTAGGTGTTCCTTGATCATCATAAGATTGAATTTGGGCAAAAGTATTAGTAATAATAAAAAAAGGAAAAGGTGTGGAAACATCATCATTCAAAAGAAAAATAAAAGGGAAAAGAAAAGTTTGAGTAATGATGGGGATTAATAAAATAATAATTATAAAATAGTAAAATAATAATAAAGTAAAAAAAAGTAAAAAATAATAATAATAAAATAAAGGAATATGTTCATCACAAGTCCTAAAACTTGTCACCTTAGTGCGATTGAGTCGTAAAATTTGTAAAAAGTTCAATTGAGTCCTAAAACTCATCAAATTGGTAAAATCAAGTCCTTCCGCTAACACCGTCAAAATTTTTAACGGAAAACACTGACATGGCACATTTCTCTCTCCTATCCTACGTGGGAAATTCGCTTGACCCACTTGGCCACGTCAGCAAAACGACTTCGTATCTGTGAGTTTATTTTCCTGTCCAAAACCCAAACGATATCGCCTCTGCTCTTCATTCTGCATCGTCTTCTCAAACGACTGAACCCATCGCCTCTGCTCTTCATTCCACCTCTTCGACGATCTACCATCCCGCGAAAACATCTCGGCAGAAGATCGAGCGTCGACGACGGCGATGGTGAGGGTCTCCAATCGTCTGTCATCTTCGCCTTCTCCAAACCCTAAAGCCCCAAATCAAGCCGATGTGGTGTCCCACGCGAGTCCTTGCGATAGTCCATCCGTGTGAACCCTAAAATGTTCCTCATCCTCGCACAAAGGCGAGGGTGCTCGCATCGAATTCAATGCCATTGAGGTCGGAGTCGAGCTCGGGTCGTCAGATTCAACGTTGCTAATCTCGAATTCTGCTCGAAAACCTAAAGCCTTGAATGACGATCTCCGAGAAGGTATGACCTTTTGATCTTCTCTGGCCTTTTTCTTCGCCCTATTTTCTTTCTTACATATGTATATGCAATTATTTTTTACGGAGGCACGGGGCACGTTGAAACATTTGTTTCTGGTTAGGGATTGCTCAGATTCATGTTTGATTTATTTGGTGTAAGACCGAAATGCATGGGTGTTAATATGAGTATCGACTGCAAAAAAAGAAAACAAAAATGTGTTACTAAGCATAGGTGTTAATATGTATCTGCAATTATTTTTAGCGAAGGCACGACGCACGTCGAAACATTTGTTTCTGGTTAGGGATTGCTCAGATTCGTGTTCGATTTTTTTGGTGAAGACCGAAGGTGAAATTTAGGGTTTTTTAATGCATAAGTATCAATATGAGTATCGACTGATTTTCCTTGTTCTTTTCTGTTGAAGTTTCTTATTCAACTGCTTGATTACACTCTTACGAGCAACTGTAGTTGTTGATGCCATGTTAGAGTCCTAATATGACGATGTATGTTTCTTTTTTTTTCCTTTTCTTCTTTTGCAAATTTGATTGCCTCTTTCAATTACCCAAAAGGCTCTCTCTCTCTCTCTCTCTCTCTCTCTCAGACGCTCCCCCTCCTCTCTTTTTTCTCACTTCGCACGCAGCCCCTTCTTCTTCTTCTTCTTCTTCTTCCTTCTTCTTCGGTTTTTCTTCTCCTTCTTCGTGGACCTCCCCACCTCACCGTACGACACAACTTCCCGCCACCACACGTCCGGCCGCCTTCATCGAGCCATCTACCACCGCACCACCACCTCGCTGCCGCCGCTACCGCCTCTAGTTGCTAGATCCAAAGACCCGAGCCGCTGCGAGGTTGAGAAACCCACGAGCCAACGCCGCTTGAAGCCGCCGTGCTCTGTTTTCCTCCGCCCCGACATTCCCTCAAACCTTTGTCATCGATCCCAGAGTCAGCCGTCGTCCGTCGACCGACGACCGTCGATTTAGCTGCTTCGGCCGTGCCCCGCTCGGTTCCTGCATCCAGGCGTGTCCGGACGTGTCGGAGAGTGTCCGGGAGTGTCGGAGAGTATCCGGTCGTGTCCGGACGTGTCGTTTCGTGTCGGGCCGTATCAGGCCGTTTCGGACCGTGTCAGGAGAGTATCCGGCCGTGTCCTATTTTTATTTTTATTTTTATTTTTTTATTTACTTGAAAATTTTGTAAAATTGATTGTTGACATTCTGATGTGGTGATGCGCATGGAGAGGGTGGCACACCGAGATTTGGTGATTGAATATCGATGTCTAGTCAGGTTCATTTTTGCTCATCCGATCCGTGTATCGGAGTTATTTTTTTAATATCGCCCTTATATATTTGATTTGGATATGTTTATTTTAGTCTAGTGCTTAGCATATTTGTTTAATTAAGTGTTTGTTATATCACTGTCAAAGAAAGTAATTTTTTTTTAAAAATTATAAAAAAAATAAATTAATTTTTTTTAGAAAATTCCAAAGATTGAAAATGATCAAGAATAATTGATTCGTTGTCATTCTTGGGACTTTTCCCAATCTAATCCAAATGACGATTTTACCCCTCAAAGGGTAAATCGTCTTCAATATTCCAATGACTTGTGGAAATTGCTTAGTGTTTGGCGATGGGTCAGATGGGTAGCCAAACCTTATGTCTAAGGTTTCCACATTTCATTTCCATTTTGAAAAATGACGATTTTACCCTTCAAATGGTAAATCGGTTTCTAAAATTCCAGAAAATTTGGAAAATTGTCGAAAAGTAAGGAATGTATCAATTGAGCCACCAAACCTATTTTCGACACTGTTTTACTCCAGATTCATTCCGAAATGACGATTTTGCCCTTTTAGGGCAAATCGTCCCTTTGCCTCAAAATTACGATTTTTCCCTTGATGGGCAAAGTCATGTCTAAATCATTCCTGAGTTGTGATTGATACTTCTCTAGGTAAATAGGGCCTTACTAGGAATGCCCTGTTATTTATTACGAGATTCCTTCGGATTCCTTGATTTGAGCACTTTATTGTTGATTGTGATTGCTAGAATAGTCACTCATATCTAGATGAATTTTTAGATTTAGGATTCGTACCCCACTCATCTGTATGAAATCTCAGGTCAGAAAATTCAGTCAACTTAGGTACCAAAAGGGCATCAACTCTGACAGTTGACGTAACTAAGTCCGTGAACCCATTTCTTTGGTTATCGCAGAATTGAATGAAAACTCCCGACTATTCAATAGGGTGGTCCAATCATACCCTCCAAAAATTGATCGGTGGTGACTCCATGGCATGCACACTTAGCACATGTCACTAGACCACACTGAAGGTCAACTACGCATACCTCTGTTGCTATTTGGGTAATGGGCCTTGGGAGAGGCCCGCGTCCAACCAGACAGGACGGCCCATTAGCCCTCGAGAGCACCCTGGAAACCTCGAGAGGGTCGCGATAGTGTTGCAAGGAAGAGAACCATTTCAGTCCAAAAGAAAAGAGAACTGAACTCCGAATAACCGTACTAAGGAAGTACGAACCAGACCAACTCTGATTTGAAGAATGGAGTTATGAAAGTGAACAGAAAGAAACATCATTGGGGAAAAGACGAATATAGAGTATGGATAAAGGAAGATGAGTTCCAAAGGATTAGAGTTGTTACTAGTAAGGACATTGTGAAAATGTCAAGTACCGAAGGAAGCTACTTTGGAAAGAGAAGTAGGATGAGGCGTCAGTACCCCACAAGATTGGATGATTTTGAAAGTCATAAATTTCAAGAAAAAAATTTCTTTAAGGGGGGAAGAATTGTGACATTCCGAATTCTGACCGCTCTCGAGGCTATTGAATGGAAGGATATCGATCGAGGTATTTCAGTTGTATCTCGCTCGGATTAGGCCACTCGTGAGTTAACTGACCGAAAGGGAAAGACTAACGCGAGGTCGGGTACATGGACCTGGGGAATGTGAATAAGAAATGGCGCTTTGACCATAAAGATTGTCGAGTGGATATTTTGGACCAGTAGAGATCGATCTAGGAACGATCATGGAATGCCTTGCTAGCGTTATACGTTGGGACGCGGGTGATCCGCTTAACCAATGTGTAATTTGCGAAAATTTCTTAAATCGGATTCCGATTATCAGGACCGCAGGGGCTAACGATAAACCCTTGCAATTACATGACAATCAAAGTCGCTACGGCTTGAGAAAGTCCCAAGGTCGATACGCGTAGCGCCTGCAAGAGTCGCCCGTCAGTTTGAGATAGATTAGAATTGCAGTCGACGATAGCACGACATGAAATTGGACGTCGAGATTGGTTATTGGACATTGAGGAATTCCAACATTTGAATTGAAATGGACATCGCCTCATCGAGGACAATTTAAATTGGAAAAATGAAGTTTTGGACGGAAAGTGCGAAATGACCATTTTTTCCCTCGAGGTTTGGCCTTGTCTTAAGAATTTGAGAATGGCATTTTAGTCAATTTGAAATCCCCATGGTTGCCGAAAATCACACGGGTGTATTGGACAATTAGAGCCATGATATTATTGATAAATGCCAAGTGTCATTACTTGAGAGGTTAGCATTAATTGGGTTGCTTTTTACCTACCATTCCACTCTTTGACCAAGAGGGTATTAAGGAAAGTCTTCCCTCTCTCTCCTTTCATTGTGGTCGGCAGCTACCTCCCCTCCATCATCATCTTCTTCTTCTTCTTCCTCTAATGGCCGACAGACCCCATCCCCAGCACGCTGCCCAGATCCGACCACCCCACTGTTTTGATCATAAATTTTTCGTCCGATATTGAATTGAGGTATAACCACTGTCATATGAAATTTTATTGTCTTGTGGTTCTAGGGACATATTATAAGCTTACATTGGCCTAGCCATTTCTCCCATAGGTCCATTTGAGTGGGCAAAGGTCAGGCGAGGTCAGATTCTGACCCGATTTTGGAGAAGGTTCTGTTTCGGGGGCTTCAAGACTTCAAATGGCCTCCAACTTTCTTTGAGATCTTCGAGACTCATTGTACTAATGTTGGCTGAGCTAGAGTTATAAATTTCTTTGGGTTTGGATGGGTTTATACGGTTGAAATGAGGTTAATTCTATGGGACAGTTTCTGATCGTCTGAGGAGCTAATGGAACTGAGCTGCTATGCGACTCTTTGAGGTGTGATTTTTACTCCAAAGAATGTATTGGCAAGTTGGGTTTGTAATAAATTGACAGTTTCTGATCGTCATGGTAAGCCTCTTAGACTTGTACATGAATGTATTGGCAAGTTGGGTTTGTAATAAATTGGAGCATAGAGGTTGATTTGTGGGCTGTTGATGTGTTTGAACCAGGGCCGGTTCTGTCCTTTCTACCGGCTGTGAAAACCGAACCCTTTAGTGGTTCGTGGAGGTGTCGCCTTGTTGTAGAACTCTCGGTAATGCCTCTTAGGATGTTAATTGATGTGTTGGCTTGAGATTTGTGAAATTGGAATGAGTTGTGAATGAAATTTAATGGCCGATTTGCATGAAATCTCTAGGACCGACTCTGCCCTATGTTGATCAGTTTCGTTTGAGGTCTTCAAGCGATTAATTGTGGAATTTCGCTTGCTTGGTTTGTGGTAAGGCGACTTCTAACCCTTCGTTAGAGTGTTAAGTTATTAATAGATGAATTATGTTGAATTGGAAGTGTTTGAAGGGCTGATTTTGAAGTGAACCACGTAGAGGCTTAGAACCGTTTAATCTGATTTCGGCGCGCGCAGATTTTAAATTGGCTCGTTCTAGGTCGTCCGATATCTAAATTGAGCTTCGTTTTCGCTCACACGTCCGCAAGACCTTGAAGAGTAAGGTTCTAAGGGTAGATCTCTCAAAAGGTCTGCAGAAAAATGACAATTTATTCGGGATTGAATCTGGTCGTGGAAGGCCAAGAATGGACAGCTTGGTGCCGCGACGTTGCGTTGATCATTTTGTGGAATCGCTTGGCCTAGGCTCTAGGTAATTTATTCCTAAACCTTTATTAGGATGTTATGTTACTAAAGGACGGAGTTTTGAGTCGGATTGAAGGGTTTTATGAACTGATTTTGTGAGAGACGCGAGGAAACCCAAATCTGCCCTATTTTGATGCATTGAGCTTGAGTTGTCACGCCCCACTTACCTATGGTATCCCATGACATCCCGCTACGCTGGCCATTAATGTAATCCCAGTAACCACACGGCCTAAATGAAATGAGATGCACAAGCGAAAGGAAACACGCCTTGACATTTATACAAAATAGGAAATTTGGACACAGGGAAGCACACACGTTTATTTACATAACATACATGGAAGTTATACAACGACGGTGGGAGTGTCTAAGCCAAAACGGCCAACCGGGCTGGGTAGGTACTCAGGCTAATATAAATAGGCTAGTTCACAAACCTAGCTTAAGCCTCACACCTGAATTCGTTCCTACCCCTAAACTTGACCACTGCGCCTCTCTATCCTGAAGAACTGCCCGAACTGCCGCTACCCTCAGCTTCGTCTTCGTCTGGGATATAATCTGAAAAGGTCTCAGATTGCACCCCCTCAGAAATGTCCTCTGTATCTTCCTCAGTTTCCTCCTCAAGGTCTTTTGCTTCGTTGGCGGAAATCTCTATATAACTCTAGTACTCCTCGGAAGGGGGTGACTTGGATTCCTCAAGCATATTCTTTGACCCCTTCATGTATGTCGGATTTTCCACCTCAATCTCCCAACGAGAAGGGTGGCACCAGCTTGGCACGACCTCTACAGGGACTTTCTCAGGTAACAGGGGACCCATCAGGTTACTATGTCCCAGTCGACGATACCACGCCTCGAAACGATGAGGTTGCAGTTCGGCCTTTCCTTCATCTACCCACACTGTCGTTTTCTTCCAAACGTACACAATTTCCCTTTCTACAGGAAATTCATCAAAAGTGACGATCGTTTCTTTCGGATCGCCTAGTCTTATTGGTAGCATGCTTAAGGTTTCGGGTCTGAAAAACATGTCCCACTACGGGGTGAGATTTACATTCCAGCAAGTGAAACCCAACCCAAACTAAACCACTAGTCCTACCAGAGAACACAAAATGCAGATAATGCAGGAAATTCATCAAGCAATGGCATATGGCAATTCGGCATCATTTATCATAAAATCATTGGCATACTAAATCATCATCAAGCACATCACATGCTATAGGACCCAAGCTTCACACTTTAGCATAAACTAAACATGCTCTTTCACAAGTTGTTAATATGATAATTCTTTTACTCATCGCCAAGGCTCCCGGGCTGCGATGTAACACGCAGGGCACTCTGGCCAAACATTTGCATCTGGGCTCTCTGGCCATTCATTTTTCAAAGGCATTCTAGCCAAACTATTTCGTATAAACATCCTCGTCATTAAAAAAAAGCCACACATTCACAACGATCATGCTTTCTCACACCAATACGTTACACAATTCAATCATCCAGTAGCGTCCTAGGGTTCAAGTAAGGGTTTATGAAACACTTACCTTAAGCAATTACTAAAAATCCACACCAAACGAGCCTTCTCAATCCTCAAGATCACAGTCAAATGAGAACCACATGCCGTCCCAAGAAGTTCATAAATTTTGAGTCAAAATCTACTCAATTTCGGGTTAGAAGCAATCGAACTTCACTTTCGTTAAACCATTCTCTCAATCACCAAACAAATGGCAACTCAGGATGCCTTATCAATTGATCAAATACACGTCGACATCTCCATGAACCCCTTATATATTTTGTTCAAACAACAACTTATAGGGCATAATATAACTCGAAGGTTTCGCGCCTAAATTAGTCCTTAAATCACTTTTAAATCCCAATTCGCTTCACATACTTTTGACTAACACCTTAATCAACATTATAGGTAGTCCCTTGAGTCAATTTGGAGTCAAAATACCCTTTTATCAGTCCCCAACAGAATCGGTATACAAAGAACATCATCCAAAACAGAACCGATTTGAGCCTATCCCGCATAATCAGTCTGTAATTCAATCCTAGATCTCAATTTTTCATGAAATAACTTTCTAGAACCTCAATATAAGTGTTAGAGAGGCTCACCAAAAGTTTCGAAGAGAAACAACACCCCGAAGACCTCCAATCAATTCGGTTTCTCCTTGGTGCGCGGCGGTCAGTTTTCTGCTCGATAAAAGTCACTCAAGATCAGTCATGAAAACACCTTAAACCTCCAATAAAATTGCCATTTCTGCTCAGTGAATTAGACTACTATAAGTTATAGAGTTCCCACAAAACTTTCATAGTTATTTGAAATTTCTAAGAGTTAGAACCAACACTTTTCCTCAGCTAGCTCAGAATCTGTCTACTTTTCTTCCAAAAAATCTCATAAATTAACCAGACCTCCAATGGACACAAAACCAATTTGAACTTGTTAAGGACATCTTGAATTAATTTGTGGTGGTTGGCGGTCGGCCAAAAGGTCACCGAAAGTGGCCATCATATGGACCGAATAGGGGGCACATAAACTGTCTTCTGAGCAGTTTTTTGGTAAGAAGGAAAAAGGAAGAAAATTAAAGGGAAAGGGTGGATGAGGTGCTACCCACGGCTGAAGGGCTGTAAATGGAGATGTTTCACACAAATAATGGAGGTTAATTTGACAAGATGGGATTAGGTGGGGTAATAAATGCCAAAGGCCTTCTAAGAGTGACAAGTGGCAAAAACCGATAATATCATTGACTTCCATTGACTCCTTGCACTCCAAGTTTCGACAGCTCATGGGGAGGGGAAAATGACCATTTTGACCTTCAATTATCCTTAAGACAAAGGCAAATGGGAGAGGGGTAAAATGGTCATTTGGCATTTTTTGTCCGAAAATTCATTTTTCTCATTTTGAATGACCATTGGCGAGAAGACGTCAAATCCTTTTCCAATTTTGAAATTCTTCATTTTCAATTGCCAATTTTGAGCTTCCATTTCGTGATCAATCGTCCGTCGATCGTAACTTCAGCTTATCTCGTACTAACGGGTAGCTTTTGCAGACGTTACACGTATCGACTCTGTGACTCTCGTCACACTTAGGACGACTCAGGATAAGACGACTTTGGTTGTCATGTAATTGCGAGGGTTCGTTGCTAGTTCCGACGGTCTTAATCGTCCCTGTCCGATTTAGGAAAATTTCACAAATTATACATTGGTTATACGACATCACCCGTGTTCCAATCGTATAACGCTAGCAATGGATTCCTTTATCGTTATCAGATCGGTCTTTATTGGCTCTAAATGTCCCTCAGCAATCCTTATGGCCAAAGCGTCATTTTCCACTTCGAGTTTCCAAGGTCCACGTACCTTGTCTTGTGTTAGCCTTTCCCCTTGGGTTAGTCTACTCTAGATTGATCAGATCCGAGAGAGATATAACTAAAATATATTGATAGATAGTTCTCATTCAATAGTCTCAAAATAGCAGGAAATTCAGAATGTTACAATTCTTCCCCCTTATAGAAATTTCGTCCTCGAAATTTACAATAAGCCCAATTAACTAAACAAATGGGGGTACTGGCGTCTCATTGCTTTCTCGCTTTCCCATGTGGCACCTTCCGTTCCGTGATGCTTCCAGATCACTTTGACTACCGTGATCGTCTTATTCCTCAAGACCTGCTCTTTCCGATCCTTAATTTTAACTGGCCTTTCCACATAAGACACCTTGTCATCTAGTTCAATAGTCTCAAAATCCAAAACATATGTCGGGTCTGGCTCATACTTCCTTAACATTGACACATGGAACACATTGTGTACTTGAGACAAGCTAGGCGGCAGAGCGAGTCGGTAGGCCAAAGTCCCAATTCGCTCTAGGATTTCGAAAGGACCTACGTATCTCAGACTTAGTTTCCCTTTCTTTCCAAATCGCGACAACCCTCGCATCGGCGATACCTTCAGAAATACATGGTCTCCAACTTGAAATTCCAAAGACTTGCGCCTTTTATCAACATAGCTTTTCTGACAACTCTGTGCCATTTTCAACCTTCCTCTAATAATCTTAACCGCCTCAACTGATTGTTCCACTAATTCAGGGCCGGTTATACTTCTTTCTCCAACTTCATCCCAACACACTGGAGTTATACAAGTTCTACCATGCAAGGCTTCAAATGGTGTCATTCTGATACTTTGCTGGTAGCTGTTATTGTAAGCAAATTCCACTAGATGTAGTTGATCCTCTCATCCACCTTTAAAATCTATCACACAGGCTCGTAACATATCTTCGAGTGTCTGAATTGTTCTTTCCGATTGTCCATCAGTCTGTGGATGATAAGCTGTACTAAACTACAATCTAGTTCCCAAAGTCTCTTGAAGACTCTTCCAGAAATTCGCCGTAAACTTGGGATCTCGGTCCGAGGTAATTGTAACTAGAACTCCATGCAAACGCACAATCTGACGCATATACAACTCAGCGTTCTTATCCATTGCAAAATCCTTTCGTACAGGTATAAAATGTGCGGACTCAGTCAATCTATCTACGACTACCCAAATCGAGTCGTGAACTTTCTGACTCCTCGGCAAACCCATCACGAAATCCATTGTCACATACGCCCACTTCCATTCGGGAATTTCCAATGGTTGCAACAGTCCCCCAGGCTTGCAGTACTGTGCCTTCACTTGCTGACAAGTTAAGCACTTCGCCACGTGTCTGGCCACGTCCACCTTCATTCCATTCCACTAATAATTATGACGCAAATTATGATACATTTTTGTGCTACCTGAGTGTATACTATAATTGCTCCTGTGAGCTTCAGACAAGATCTTTACCTTAAGTTCCTCATTACCAGGTACACATAAACGTCCGCGAAATTTCAGAATTCCATCTTCTGACATTTGAAAATCAGTTTTCCTTTTTGTCGCATCCATCTCAAGAATTTTCTGAATCTCAGAATCCGTAAATTGTAAATGCCACGCCCCAAACCCGACGAGCTCGTTCACATCCCGCCAGGCCACTCAATTACTGATCGACTCCCAAGAACTTTCAGCCCACAACCTAACAACAACCATACAATATAACGCACAAATGGAAGCAAGGCTACAACTCCTCCTCTTTGATACGAAAGATGACTTAGGGCATTTCAACATTAATGGCGAATTGCTCTCAAGTTAAAGTATGGATTCAAGTTACACTTCTAATTCTGAAACATTAAGAAAATCCTCTAGTTTTGCAGCAAAAGAGGAGATAGACTTCTCAAACGGTCGAGCTCTTCTTACACCTCTTTATCTTCATCTTCCTTCAGGGATCTCCATCTAAGCTTCGAGTCTAAAAGAAAAATGGGTCCCGCGACGGGGTGAGACTTACGTCTCAGCGAGCTATCCTAACCCTAAACTAGGCCATTGTCCCACCGAACCAAAACAATCATAGTAACATGCAAGCAGTTGATAAAACAAGACATGGAATTTCTTAAAGCACCAAGTCATGCTAAAACGAGAATTTCAATTAAAGGCAAACAGGGTGATCAAGCTTCCGTACTAGCTTAATGAATCATAACATCTCATGAAATAAAAGATTTTTCAGTCACAACTCCGCATTCACTCTGCCTCTTGTACATCATGTTTCTCTACCCCGTGTCATATAGGCACCTCAGGGCATTTCTCATTTCACAACCCCATGCCATATAGGCACCTCAGGGTGTTTCACAATGCCTCAACCCCGTGTCATATAGGCACCTCAAGGTGTTTCACAATTCCTCAACCCCATGTCATATAGGCATCTCAGGGTGTACTCAGTTTCCATGTGACTCTCTGGCTCAACAGCCTATCTCCTCCAGCAGTTCGACTCAAGTCAAAATAATCACCACGATAAACATTTAATCTCATCTCATCACAAGGAACTTTAGGCATATGACATAAAACAGAGTTTGCCACAACCAAACGTGCTTTATTACAACATAATATTTAAGAGTGGTCTCATGCCACCACATAAGCCAACAAGGCACTCGTACTAGCACGTCGTCAATTCTATCGCGAAAACATAATTTCATGGCAAACTAGAGCTTTCGGCATCATTCCTCATCAAAGTCATTCGACTTTCATTCAATCAAGCAATACAAGTCAATACATCCATCGATTTCCCAATGAAACCGTCCAGTTGCGTCCGGATGTTCTAATAAAAGGTTAGGGGTCACTCATCTTCATCCGAGCTAGCCAAAAATCCATCGATAACACCTCGTCAAGCTCGATTCAAACTCATGTCACCGCTGTCCAAAACAGGGCAGCAACTCAATTAGAAACAATCCGATGTTTCGACCAATTTATCTATTCCAATCTCGATTGCATCACTAGTACACCTCGATAACACCTCAATTGAAATTCTAATATATCCTAATAACAATTTTAGAGCACGGCGACACCTCAAATAGCCCCCAACAGAATCAGTTTGCACAAATCCAAAACAGAGCAGAACCGGTTCTGCTTTCTCATGCACTAACAGCCCACTAATCAATCTTAAGCTCCAATTTATCACTCAATCAACTTGTCAAGACCTATATTTACATGTCTAGGACATCCCCTAATGATTTGGAAGTAAAATAACACCCCTAAGATGTCCAAATGGTTCGACCTCCACAGATTGCCCATCGATCATATTTTTGCTCAATTTTGCCCCATCAAACACAGCCATGAAACACTCCTAAATCTCACTTGAAAAATTCATTTATGTTCATCAACATGTATTACTATATGTTATGTAACTTCCATAAAAATTTCGGAGCCAAATGAAGTCTCTAAGAGGGTGAACCATGGCCCTCTCTCAGTTAGCTCAGAATCTGTCCACTTTTCTTCCAAAAATCACCATAAATTAATCAGACCTCCAAAAATCATGAAACCAATGGAAAAATGTCAATGACATATTGAAATAACCTGTGGTGGTCGGTGGTTGGCCAAAAGGTCACCAGAGGGAGTTTTTGTACAGACCGAACATGGCAGGCAGAACTGGGCGAACTGGGAAGTTTTCTGTTCTTGATGAAAAACACAAAATGAAGAGGAAGGGAAGGGTGGTTCACGAAATTATGAGGAGATGGCAGATGCAATGAGGCTCCATTCAATTTTGGTCAAAATTCTAGATTGTTTGGCTTAGTGGATAATTAATCACTTTCATCCAAGTCATGACACTTGTCCACATATCAATAATATCAAGCTCCAATGACTAAATTGCCCTTCAGATTTTTCTGCAGCCTCCTTGGGGAAGAAGTAAATGTTAAATGACTAAAATACCCTTCTCAAATCATTAAGACAATGTTAACTCTCCAAGGGCAAAATGGTCTTTTCACACCTTTCGTCCGAAATTTCAGTTTTTTGATATTTTCGTCCTCAACAAAATGGCGTCTAATCCATGTCATATGTTGTAATCCCTCATTTCCATTTTCAAATTCCAAAATCCTAATTCGTGGTCGAACCATCCGTTTATCGAAATTTCAGTTTTCCTATTTTGAATGATCATTGGCGAGGTGACGTCAAACTCTTTTCCAAAGTTAGAATTCATCATTTTCATTCTTCCAATTTTGAGATTACATTCCATATCTCATGCCTCGAGGGGTGAAAATTCAGAATGTCACAGTAAAGCTTTAACTCGTTCTCTAATTTGAGGCTCAATTCTCAAAGTTGCTACTAAACTTGACAGTTGGCATACCTCCAATTTAAACTCAGAATCCCTCAGATTCTCTAACAACGACCACCCTTTAACCAACAACAGTGCAATGCTAGACTTTCGACTTAGTGCATCCACGACTTTATTCGTCTTTCCAGAGTGATACAAAATATCGCAGTCGTAATCCTTTAATAATTCCATCCACCGACGCTGTCTCATATTCAATTCTTTCTGCGAAAACAAATACTTCAAACTCTGATGGTCTGTATAAATCCGAAACCTTTCACCACACAGATAATGTCTCCAAATCTTCAAGGCAAAGATAATGGCAGCTAACTCCAAATCATGCGTCGAGTAATTCATCTCATGAGGTCTCAATTGTCGCGACGCATAAGCGACTACTTTTCCATGCTGCATCAATACGCACCCCAATCCTTTTAGTGAGGCATCGCTATATATCTCATAACCTCCAAGTCCAGAAGCAATGGTTAATACAGGCACAATCGTCAATCGATGCTTAAGTTCTTGAAAACTTCGTTCGCACTTGTCAGTCCATTCAAACTTCGTATCCTTCTTTGTCAACTTCGTCAGCGAAATTGCTATAGATGAAAACTTTTCCACGAAGCGTCTATAGTACCCTGCTAGACCTAGAAAACTTCGTACCTCTGTAACAGTAGTAGGTCTAGCCTAATTTATTACTGCTTCAATCTTTGAAGGGTCCACGGAGATTCTGTCTCCTGAAATCACATGGCCAAGGAAGGCAACCTTAGTCAACCAAAATTCGCATTTCCTAAACATAGCGTAAAGCGAATGCTCTCTCAAGGTCTACAGGACGATTCTCAAGTGCTCCTCATGATCCTCATTACTCCGTGAGTAAATCAAAATATCGTCAATAAAAACAATGACGAATCTATCTAAATACTCCTTAAACACACGGTGCATCAGGTCCATAAATGTAGCAGGGGCATTAGTCAAACCAAAAGGCATAACTGTAAACTCATAATGCCCATATCTCGTTCTAAAGGCAGTCTTAGGAATGTCTTCTTTCCTGATCCTTAGCTGATGATAACCAGTTCTCAAATCTATCTTAGAGAACACAGATGCTCCTTGCAGCTGATCAAATAAATTGTCAATCCTTGGAAAATGATACTTGTTCTTAATAGTTACTTGATTCAATGCATATAATCAATGCACAAGCGCAATGATCCATCCTTTTTCCTCACAAACAATACTGGTGGTCCAAACGGTGACGCGCTTGGTCTAATAAATCCCTTATCCAGCAACTCCTGCATCTGCACCTTTAACTCTTTCAATTCCGATAAAGACATTCTATAAGGTGTCTTTGAGATTGGCTCCGTTCTAGGAGCTAACGCAATCACAAACTCAATCTCTCTCTTCGGTGGTTATCTTGGCAATTCCTTAGAAAAGACATCAGGAAATTCACGCACCACTGCAATGCTTTCCAACTTCGGTTCCTCAATCGTTGTGTCAACTACCAAAGCTAGGTAAGCATCACACCCTTTATTCAACAGCTTAGTCGCCTCAAGCGACGAAACTAAAGGAATCGAGGTTCCTCCCCGACTTCCTACAAATTCAAAACTAGGGCAACCATTCGAATAAAAATGGATTACCCTGCTACCACAATCGACTACAGCTCTTTGTTTTCCCAACCAATCCATTCCAATAATCACATCAAAATCATACATAGGCAACACAACTAGATCTATTCTTTCCTCACTACCGCCAATCACTATCTTACAGTCTGCACAGCCTAACGATACTAGCACATTATCCTTTAATAGTGTAGTAACATGCAACGTCACATTCAGCGGTTTCATTTCTACACCCACCAAATCAGCAAACTGTGCAGATATAAACGAATGTGACGCTCCAGGATCAAATAATGCATAAGCAGCTTGATCACACAAATAGATCGCACCTGTGACCACGCCAGGCGCTTTTTCCGCCTCTCTACGTGCCACAGCGTACACTCTCCCTTGAGCAAGTGGTCGGTTCTGGTCGTTTTGCGAAGCCATAGCTAATTGTCCAGCCTGTGGTCTCTGTCCCTGGAGCCTGATTTGGACAATTTTTCAACTGGTGGCCCAACTGACCACACTTAAAGCACGCTCCAGTTTACTTCGGACAAGGTCCATTTTCGTGCTTTCGTCCACAGATATGACAATGCCAATTTGATTGAAATGGCGGCTTTCCAATATTCCTTCGAGCAGGAGGAACGAAACGTCTATTACCCACCATCGGCCTCTTACCCAGTTGCCGATTATCTCTCGAAGGGATGAACCGCGATCCAAAAGCAGCAGTTCCTTCTTTTATTTCCCTTTCAATCTTCTGACTCCTTTCATAGATCTCTTTATACATTTTCAAATCCACAGCCACTATCCGGCTTCGAATCTCTTGTCTCAAACCATCTCGAAACCTCTGCGCCTTTTCAAGCGGATCCTCAACTGATCTTGGCGTATACCTTGACAATCTCGCGAACTCAGCCTCATACTGATCTACAGTCAATTGGTTCTGCCTCAACTGCTGGAATTCTAATCGCTTCCTTTCACGTGCCGTCTCTGAAAAGTACTTATCATTAAAAGCAGCAGTGAAGGCAGCCCAAGTGAAAGTTGTACATTCAGGAAACACACCATCCTTATAGGCACTCCACCAGTCATTCGCCGTCCCTTCCAGCTGATACACAGCTAGCAGAACTTTCTCCTCATCAGTACACTTTAGCACCCCAAAAGCTTTCTCAAGCTTTTCAATCCATCTTAGCGCTAACTCAGGGTCTCCAATACCATTAAATTGGGTCGGCTCCAACTTTATGAACTGCTCGACTAACTGGCCCATCCGCCGGTTACCATTTGCATCACCCTGGGCATTACCAGCCTCAACGCCCTGAACATTGTTTCCGTTTGCTAGATTTACAGCCGCCACTACAGCTTTAGCAACCTGAGCTATAATCTTAGCTCTATCCTCGGCCTGTCGAAGGGCCGCAACGGCTCGATCTTGAGATTCCTTTTCCATTAACTCTCCAATCTGGGCCAAGGCCCTCAGAACTCCCTCCATGGTAGGATCCTCAGCCTCTGGTGCTCTCGAGCTAGAAGCTCCGCTTCTCGACCTTCCAGGTCTATTGCTCATTCTTGCTCGTTCTTAGCTTACCTGAGTCACTATAATTCCACCATGGAATTAGAGACCTAAGTCACTTACTCAACTCTAGTGATTCTATGCTACTCAATCAGGGTAACAATCACAGCACAACAGTCAATCACTTAGGCATTCTCATGAGCACATAATCAAAAGTTCGTAACTATACCTCAAGTCTAGACGCATCTGCAACTTAGTATAATCAGAGGTATTATCTCATCCTTCAGACCAACATTCACAAACAATTCACAGTGTAAAGCTTGGTCCTCGTAAAACAACCTCAATCATGCCAATTCAAGATGCCACACACATGTGCCATTTGTATGCCATGCATTTATGCTTGACTCAAACTAATTTCCCCTAGGGTCTCACTACCCCCATTATCCAAATTACACCACTCCTTATCACTCCAATCTTCACTCTATTGGGATTGAGCAAACCTCGCTCTGATACCACTTCAATAGGTATGTCTCGCCCCACTTACCTACGGTAGCCCATGACATTCCGCTACGCTGGCCATTAATGTAATCCCAGTAACCACACGGCCTAAATGAAATGAGATGCACAAGTGGAAGGAAACACGCCCTGACATTTATACAAAATAGGAAATTTGGACACAGGGAAGTACACACGTTCATACATGAAAGTTATACAACGACAATGGGAGTGTCTAAGCCAAAACCGCAAACCGGGCTAGGTAGGTACTCAGGCTAATATAAACAGGCTAGTTCACAAAACTAGCTTAAGCCTCACACCAAAATTCGTTCCAACCCCTAAACTTGACCACTGCGCCTCTCTATCCTGAAGAACTGCCCGAATTACCGCTACCCTCAGCTTCGTCTTCGTTTGGGATATAATCTGAAAAGGTCTCAGATGGAACCTCCTTAGAAATGTCCTATGTATCTTCCTCAGTTTCCTCTTCAAGGTCTTCTGCTTCGTTGGCGGAAATCTCTATATAACTCTTGTACTCCTCGGAATGGGGTGACTTGGATTCCTCAGGAATATTCTTTGACCCCTTCATGGACGTCGGATTTTCCACCTCAATCTCCGAACAAGAAGGGTGGCATCAGCTTGGCACGACCTCCACAGGGACTTCCTCAGGTAACAGGGGACCCATCAGGTTACTATGTCCCAGTCGACGATACCACGCCTCGAAAAGGTGAGATTGCAGTTTGGCCTTTCCTTCATCTATCCACACTGTCGTTTTCTTTCAAACGTACACAATTTCCCTTTTTACAGGAAATTCATCAAAACAGACGATCGTTTCTTTCGGATCGCTTAGTCTTATCGATAGCATGCTTAAGGTTTCGGGTCTGAAAAACATGTCCCACTACGGGGTGCGATTTACATCCCAGCAAGTGAAACCCAATCCAAACTAAACCATTAGTCCCACCAGAGAACACAAAATATAGATAATGCAGGAAATTCATCAAGCAATGGCATATGGAAATTCGACATCATTTATCATAAAATCATTGGCATACTAAATCATCATCAAGCACATCACATGCTATAGGACCCAAGCTTCACACTTTAGCATAAACTACAAATGCCCTTTCACAAGTCATTAATATGATAATTCTTTTACTCATCGCCAGGGCTCCCGGACCGCGATGTAACACACAGGCACTTTGGCCAAACATTTGCATTTGTGCTCTCCGGTCATGCAATTTCAACTGGGCTCTCTGGCCATTCATTTGCATCTGGGCTCTCTGGCCATACAATTGCAACTGGGCTCTCTGGCCATTCATTTTTCAAAGGCATTCTTGCCAAACAATTTCATATAGACATCCTCGTCATTAAAAAAAAAAAACCACACATTCACAACGATCATGCTTTGTCACACCAATATGTTACACAATTCAATCATCCAGTAGCGTCCTAGGATTCAAGTAAGGGTTTATGAAACACTTACCTTAAGCAATTAGTAAAAATCCACACCAAACGAGCCTTCTCAATCCTCAAGATCACAGTCAAATGAGAACCACGTGCCGTCCCAGGAAGTTCATAAATTTTGAGTCAAAATCTACTCAATTTCGGGTTGGAAGCAATCGAACATCACTTTCGTTAAACCATTCTCTCAATCACCAAAAAAATGGCAACTCAGGATGCCTTATCAATTGATCAAATACATGTCAACATCTCCATGAACCCCATATATATTCGGTTCAAACAGTAACTTATAGGGCAAAATATAATGCGAAGGTTTCGCGCCCAAATTAGTCCTTAAATCACTTTTAAACCCCAATCCGCTTCATATAATTTCCACTAACACCTTAATCAACATTATAGGTAGTCCCTTGAGTCAAATTGGAGTCAAAATACCCTTATATGAGCGCCCAACAGAATCGGTATACAAAGAACATCATCCAAAACAGAACTGGTTTGAGCCTATCCCGTATAATCTGTCCGTAATTCAATCCTAGGTCTCAATTTTTCACGAAATAAACTTGCTAGAACCTCAATATAAGTGTTATAGAGGCTCACCAAAAGTTTCGAAGAGAAACAACACCCTGAAGACCTCCAATCAATTCGGTTTCTTCTTGGTGCGCGGCGGTCTGTTTTCTGCTCGATAAAAAGTCACTCAAGATCAGCCATAAAAACACCTTAAATCTCCAATAAAATTGCCATTTCTACTCCGTGAACTTGAGTACTATAAGTTAGAGAGTTCCCACAAAAATTTCGGAGTCATTTGAAATTTCTAAGAGCTAGAACCAACACTTTTCCTCAGCTAGCTCAGAATCTGTCCACTTTTCTTCCAAAACTTCTCATAAATTAACCAAGCCTCCAATGGATACAAAACCAATTGGAACTTATTAAGGACATCTTGAATAACCTGTGGTGGTCGGCGGCCGGCCAAAAGGTCACCGGAAGTGGCCGTCGTACAGACCGAACAGGGGGCACAGAAACTGTCTTATGGGAAATTTTTTGGTAAGAAGGAAAAAGGAAGAAAATCAAAGGGAAATGGTGGGGGAGGTGCTACCCACGGCTAAAGGGCTGTAAATGGAGATGTTTCACATAAAAAAATGGAGGCTAATTTGGCAAGACAGGATTAGGTGGGGTAACAAATGCCAAAGGCCTTCTAAGAGTGACAAGTGGCAAAAATCAATAATATCATCGACTTCCATTAACTCCTTGCACTCCAAGTTTCGGCGGCTCATGGGGAGGGGAAAATGACCATTTTGACCTTCAATTATCCTTAAGACAAAGGCAAATGGGATAGGGGTAAAACGGTCGTTTGGCATTTTTCGTCCGAAAATTCATTTTTCTCATTTTGAATGACCATTGGCGAGAAGACATCAAATCCTTTTCTAATTTTGAAATAATTTATTTCCAACTGCCAATTTTGAGCTTCCATTTCGTGATCAATCATCTGTCGATCGTAACTTCAGTTTATCTCGAACTAACAGGCGGCTTTTGCAGACGTTACGCGTATCGACTCTGTGACTCTCGTCACACTTAGGATGACTCAGGATAAGACGACTTTGGTTGTCATGTAATTGCGAGGGTTCATTGCTAGTTCTGACGGTCTCGATCGTCACTGTCCGATTTAGGAAAATTTCGCAAATTATACATTGGTTATACGGCATCACCCGTGTTCCAATCGTATTACGCTAGCAATGGATTCCTCTATCGTTATCAAATCAGCCTTTATTGGCTCTAAATGTCCCTTAGCAATCCTTATGGCCAAAGCGTCATTTTCCACTTCGAGTTTCCTAGATCCACGTGCCTTGTCTTGCGTTAACCTTTCTCCTTGGGTTAGTCTACTCCAGATTGATCATATCCGAGTGAGATATAACTGAAATACATCGATAGATAGTTCTCATTCAATAGCCTCAAAGTGGCAGGAAATTCAGAATGTTACACTCTTCCTCAAATAGGGTCCGGCGGTTTCACGGTTGAGCGGGCTGTTCCCGACGGCGAAGGGCTGAACGACGACTAGGAGGTTGTAGAGGAGAGGCTGAGGGTTGCTATGGTGGTCGGTGCAAGGTTCGGCGGTGACCGGAGACGGCCGTCGAGTGGAGCGAAACGGGCAACAGGAGCTGGTCGGACGAGGTGTTCCAGGGCCGAGAAGAAGAAGAGATAAAAAAAAAAAAGAGAGAGAGAGAGATAGAGGGAGAGGTCTGCCGATGGAAGAGGAGAGAGGGGGAGGGAGTCTTCTTCAATCCCAAATGGTCAACAAGGTGGAATGGTAGTTGGACAAGACTTCAATTAATGCTTAGTGGATAACTTGCTCCTTATAATGACACTTGGCGTTATCTTCATAATATCTTAAGCCAATTGACCCTTATACCCTCCAAGTTTTCGGCCACTAAGGGGAATTGGCAATTGACTAATTTGCCCTTATTCCATCCTTGAGACAAGGTTATCCCATTAGGGGCAAAATGATAATTTCATACTTACAATCCGAAATTTCACTCTTCCAACATAAATTACCCTCGATGAGGCGACGTTCAATTGCTTTCAAATGTTGGAATTCTTCATTGCCCAATATCCAATTTCGAGGCCCCATTTCATGGTGGATTTTTCGTCATTCGTAATTTCAATTATCTCAAACTAACGGGCGGCTTTTGCAGACGTTACGCATATCGACTCAGTAACTATAATCAAACTTAGGACTTCTCAAGTCACGGCGGCTTTGGTTGCCATGTAATTGCAAGGGTTTATCGCTAGCTCCGACGGTCTCAATCGTCAGAGTTCGATTTAGAAAAGGTTTGCAAATCATACGTTAGTTAAGCGGAATCACCCGCGCTCCAATCATATAACGCTAGCAATGGATTTCATAATCAGCATTTATTGGCTCTAAATAGTCCCTAGCAATCCTTATGGTCAAAACGCCATTTTTTATTCGAATTCATAGGTCCAAGTACCTAGTCCTGTGTTAGCCTTTCCCTTTTGGTCAGTTAACTCGAGATTGATCAGGTTCGAGGGAGATATAACTGAAATACGTCGATAGATATCCTTTCATTCAGCAGTCTTAAAATTGTAGGAAATTCAGAATGTCACAGCATGAGATGAGGGAGAGATAACGATGAGAGAAAAAGGGAGAAAAAGAGGAGATGGTTGGTTGAGGACTTTAAGGAAACCCCTCCCATATTTATAGTAGTTTCCTGACTTATTCTCCAAATTTCTAATTATTTTTTTTTAGCTTTTTCCCCAAGTTTTGACTCTTTTTTTTTTTTTCAAATTGTCACATGTTTCTAAACCAAATCTTACTCTCCAAGTTCCATTATTTCTAGAAGTCTTGACTTGTTCTCCAAGTTCTATTATGTGTCACCTTTTTAATAAGCCACTTAAGCATAATTCTAGAGAATTCTTAACTTGTTCTTCAAGTTTTACTAAATTGTCACATGTTTCTAAACATTGACTTGTCTTCCAAGTTTTGCTAATTTGTTACATGGTTAATCTAGAGTATTCTTAGATTACTTTTTCTAATGAAATTTTGTCTTTTTATGCTAGCTTGCTCTTTAAGCCAATGTTTTACATTTAATTTTTCTTACTAATTTGAGAATATTCTAGATATCTTTTTTCTTGTTCTCCAAGCCAATTTTTTTTATTTAATTTAATTTAATAATTTAGATGCCACGTGTCCTCTTTTAAACTTGTCCATTTAGCTATCACATAGTCCTATAACATTTAGCTCCTTTAGAAGTTTATGAATGTCTTAAGAACAAATCAAGAATTATTCTTTCATTTTCTAATTATTTCTAACATGGTGAAAATTCAGGATGTCACACCAACCCAGCCCGTTGACACCCCTACGTGATTGTTTGTGGTCCATGGTCAATGCAAGTATTTCCCCATAGGCCGGGCTGGAAATTTACGAGAGCTGCAATGCCCACACATAGGAAGCACAAAAGGCATTAGTGTTTCATATGCATTGAACATTCATGAAACGGATGAGAACGAGTTGAATTACTTATCCCCCACTTTTAGTAAACTTTCTCTCCAAGGAAATTTTCAGGGCACTTGATTCTCATCAATGTTTGCATTACTCAAGCCGGCATTGGGGATGCTCCAGACAAGCAACGAAGGCAAGTGCTCCAACATGATTCAATATGTGTATCTCAAGGAAATCAAGCCACTTCAAAATAGTTCGTGTGCGTGTATTCAGGGATGGGACATCTAGATGGCTTCCAAATGTTGACTTGAAGTCAACCAATGCCCACAAAATACTAAAAGTCCCTAGTTTGGAAAATAAACCAAAGACCGATGATCAATCATGATTGATTAGTGGTCAGTGTCATTGATAAATATCACTTGACTAACAACAGTTTAATCAGTCAAAATCATTTCATAGTTGATTGTGAGGCATGTATGTATGGATTTAAATTACTTATATTTCAATGTGAATAGTGACTCTTTATGAGGAAAATTAACTTTCGATCGGTTAATAGTTGGTAATTTCTGTTAGAATATTATATTTTAATATTCAATTGTGGACTTTATTAATTGTTATTGTAATTATTAATTGGTCCAATAAAGAAAGATATATACAGTTTCTTAATTTAGTCGGATATGGAGCTGGATAGTATGGGCCGAGATAAACCTGATCTTTGATGAGGGGATATGTTTCATTCTCTATAAATAGAGCTCAAGTCCCTCCTCTAAACCTTGATGTCCGCATATCCTCACATAAGGAGCCGTCAAACACGACGCATGAAAGGGCCGTCTCATTGAAGCCAGCGATAAAGAGGTTCATAGAGGAGAAAATCTTGAGCATCGGATCGTCGTAATTCCGCATCAAGAACGGTGGATCCAAACTACAGGTGCGTCAATTCTTTAACTCTATGAATGTGTGATTCGTGTTTCTATACGTGAGATTTTGGGTTGCTGCATACGGATTGAATTCGCAGCTTACATGTGGTATTAAAGCCTACGCGTATTAGATCGCGAATCGCGTTTTCGATTAGTTTCGAAATTTATTATATGAATTTTTTTTTCAGAGTCAAGAAAGCTTTCAACGTTCTACTATGGCAATTTTCTATTCCATTGTATGGCGTGTGAGGACGACAATTGAGCGTACGTGAACGGATCAATGATGGTTTGGCTATCGGCAGAATGTGGAGGCATGTGCTCACGTTTTCCTTTTACATCTCCGTATGGTGTTGGGGAAAGAATCTTCATAAAGCTCTTCGTGGCTTTCCCCACATTAAGAAACCGTATATGGCATATTAAAAAAAAAATAAAGGAAACCGCATATGGCATGGTCCAGGGACGGTGCAACATATTTTTTTTCTTTCTTTCCGCTGAGCATGCACAAGTCATAATTTACTTTTGCTATTAAAAAAAAAGGGTTACATTTGTGGATTGTATGGAGAAATCAGTCTCTGGTAGTCGCACGGATAGTTAAATACGAAGAATTGGATGACAACTCCTGCAATTGGAGCGAAACGAGCGCGGTTCTTGAGTCAATTAAATTAACCCTTCGCCTGAAATAGTTCAAATCTCGACGAAATCAGATTGTTATTTCATTCCAAGCTATATTATGACTTAATGCTTATCCGGTTGCTTGTTTTCTGACTCGGTTAAATTGAGGAAATTCCTTTGGTGACCACACACATCAAGAAGAACCACGAGTAGAGAGAATAAGGCACGCGTGACAACTTGGATCAGTAAATTTCAGATATCGACATGCTCGTGTACTCATGCTCTACCAGGTATTTCTTTATGGTTTCATGAAATACAGGAAGTTTATATGAAAGTACCACATGCAGTTATGTGGAGCATGATTTATCAATTACATGTTTATGGTTTGACATGTGTTGTTGGATGTATCAATGTGATTAGCAAAGCATGTAATTCTGAGGATGATTGCCCCTGATTTCTGAAATTACATGTATACAGTAAATGTGAAATATAAAGTTATATCCCAATTTCAGGTAAATTCAATTGGGTTGTGACCACCAAAGCGGCACACTTAGTTGAGTTTAATAAAGAACAGTATACAAAATATTGGGATGTCTCCTGTTTTAATGCGTAGTTATACTCCCAAAGGAGGTAATTGCGTATTCTTGCATGGAGGGTTACATGTACAGCATATGGTTGAGGATTGATTAGTCTAAGTGTTGTCATACACCCAAAGGTGGTGATTAACGAAGATTGAAATAAATTCTCATGGCCGCTGTAATGTAGAGAGTATACAACTGCATGTCATGTTTTCTGCCCAAAGGTGATTATATGATGATGTGTGTATCTCTCACGTGAAATTTCGCATTATGCTAATTAAAAACATTGATTATTTTTAGTATTTCTGTGAACGGCAACTCTGTTAACATTGAGAATTGAGATTCATTAAGAACAGAATGAGGATTATCTGTTTACAAGTATTGGCAAATATTTGTATTACTCTTGTCAAGAAAGACCCCGTAGTTCTCAATTTCATTAGTGAGAACTTTCAAAAGCATTATGTGCTTATTGGGTAAAGAGTGATCGGATTCGCTTATTTGATATAAAGCGGTCCATTAAAGAACACTTGAAAAGTGTTTTATGCCAGTTAACTGCACTGTTAAATAAATAAAGGAAGTCTTGGAGGTTTTGAAATTATATCTCGTTTATTATTAAGAGTGGTAAATATCTGCAATGACTCCTCAATATCAGGTGTAATTGTTCTATTAAGATTAAAGATTACGTCTTAAAGTTGGTGGAATTACATTTTAAGCGGTTCTGAAATCATATTTATAAAACATTATAGTAAACCACTAGTCATTTTGATGATTTGAATCCATGAAAAGCATCCTTTGAGAAGGATGGTGATTGCTACTTCTTTTATAAGAAGAACAGTCACATAAAGAAATGCTACAGTTAATACAAAGACTTGGTTATCTAAGTATGAGCATAAAGTAATGATTCTTTGATGTTGGTATGTGAATTCATTCTATCTAAAGCCTCATCTGATTTGTGATGGCTAGATAGCGGTGCGACATATAATGTTGCGTTTACCATATAGGAATTCATGAAGTGAAAAGTACCAAATTAGGTTGAATCAAGCTCGTTATGGAAACAACTATAAAGTTGATGTTGAATTGATGGGAATGTCATTCCAGATTCTAATTTTAAGGTGACATTAAGAAACATGTTTTATGTACTCTCCTTAAAGATGGAATTCTTTTTTCCGTATCAAGTATGGACATGTGTAGTTACTCTTTTTGGGATTTCAAATAAAATAATTACTATTTCTTTTAATAAAGTTGGGTACTACTCTATATCCAATGGATTTTACAGATTATGTTTATCTCCCAATGAATTATACATCGCCTATACAGCTGAAACGTTGTTTGCAAAAGAACTCTGCCTAAGGAATAATCATGCGCATTATGGAATATATTTCTTGGTCACATCAATAAAGAAAGAGTGGAAAGACAGATAAATGCAAGCATTCTGCTTACTCTTAAAAATGACCTAGACACATGCACAGATTGAAGCAGAGGTAAGATAACTAAGATAAAGGATGAAACTGTAGTCGATAGTTATGACCTATTGAAGGTCATTTATACTGGTATAAGTGGATCTTATATGGTAATATTGTGTAAAGTTTTTATTACATTTAAATGATGATTTTTCTCATATGTTTTCATACTTGGTTAAAGAAAAGTTTAATTTCCGTGACAAGTTCAACATATTTCTAACTATAGTTGATAAATTTATTTTAAAGAAAAAAGGTCAGTTTTGATTAAGGTGGTGAGTATCATGGTTGACATGGCAATCATGGATAGCTTAAAGAGCCATTTACCAAATACTTGAGAGGATTCTGAGTTGTGGTTTTGTGCCCGATAGTCCTCAATAGAAAGGTGTGGCCGAAAGGCAAGATCACACCATACGGATATGATGACGAGTATGATCTGTAAAATCAATTTATATGTTTTTTCTATGGGGTAAAACTTTGAAAATAACCCATTATGTTTCTATCAAAAAATTTCATTGACTTCTTTTGAGTCATGGACTGGACGTTAATCTAGTTTGAACCATATTAAGGTTTGAGGTGTTCATGCAGAAATAAAGTTACATAATCCAACATTAGATAAGTTGGACTCCAGAACCACTCAGTTTTATTTCGTACCTTACCTAGTTCATCTAAAAAGGCATTGATTAATCATCCCAAAAGAAGAACAAGAATTGTGGAATTACAAATAGCTAAATTGCTGGAGCTTAATATAGCCGAATAAGGGTAGTTGCTCACAGACTATTAAAGGTACTGGTGTGGTAGGCACCACTGTGTCGTTCTTCCTGCCTATACAGATTATCATTGAGCATTCTAAGTTATAATTTGATTCTGTTGGGGTTCAGGATATTGTTATTAAGACAATTCCTGATGAAGTTTATCAGACACCCACAAGCGTAGAATAAAGGTTAAAGTAGCTCCTCTTAAAAGATCTATCAGGAAGAGACGATCAGTTGTATCAAATCACACTGTATAGTCTATCCGGAGGAGCATGACTACAAAATTGACTATGTAATTTATCTAGTAATTTATATAGTCGCTATTTCTTATTCATAATTAGAACTATGGTTGGGTGCATGGTGGACGAGATACAGACTATGAAATAAACGGTGTTTGAAAGCTTATTAGTATACCTCAAGGTTACAAGTCTATCTGCTATAATTGGGTTTGTAAAAATTAAAGGGACTCCAGATGAAAGTTTTTGTCTACTTTATTATATCCAATTATATTTTGATCAGTGTTTTATTTGAGAAGTTTAAAGAAAGATTGGTAGCCAAATTTTTTCACTTGTAAAGAATGAGTAGACTTAAAATAATTTTCATTCAGTCTCTCATAAAGAGTTTTTCATGGTGATTAATGAATTAATAGCTCATTATTGTAAGGAGCTTTATCATACAGATATTAAAACTTCTTTTTAATTGGATACTTCGAGGAAGTCTATTTTATGTAACCCGAAGGTTTTGCAGCAGATAATTCAGATAAACTTGTGCGTACAGAAAGATGAGTTCCATATAATGCCATGGAATAAAGTTTGATCATGTTCATGGGTATTCTAGACTGAAAAGGTCTATTTATGGGTTTAAGTAAGTTTTTGGACAACTGTTGCTTGAAGTTTCATAATATTGTTGTTATATTCTGTTCTGTTAAGAACAAAGTAAATTGATATATATACTACAAGATCAGTGAGAGGAATTTGTTTTCCTTGTGTCTTACACAGAGGATATCTTGTTTGAAAGTGGTTTTCTTGGATAGATACTTAAAAAGGACAAAAGATTATATGCTAATTTATAGACATATTCAAGGCCTACAGCTATTAGAGCATTCGGATTCAGGCTTTGTTGGCTATCAGGATAATGTGCAGTTGACAACTACAGATATTTAAATATCTAAAGAGAAGTGATGTATTACAGAAAAGCGAAAACAAAAATATATGTAATCCTCGATCAAGAAAGCAGAGTATGTAGTATGCTTTTCAGTTGATATTCAGGTTATTTGGCTCCGAAATCTCATTAAAGAGTTAGTCGTATTTAATTTTGTGGATAAACCCATACAGTTGTATTCTGATTATAACTCTGCAGTATTGTTCATTACCAACAGCAGATGTCTCAAGGGGTCTAAACATCTGGCGGTCAAGCTTTTGACCGTAAAGGTAACATATGAATAAGGTGACGCTATAGTAGAGCTTATTACACAGATGATAAGGCTGCAGACTCACTAACTTAAGGTCTATGCCCATACACATTTAGATGACATGTCACAAACATAAAAGCATCGTGGGATGCTGGTATGACATGTTGATTGATGGGTTGAGTAAGCATCATGAGATGTTATTGTTCAGTGGGAGCTGCATTCGGTATTTGCTTTAATAAAGTTTACATCTGTGTTTGTTACATTTGGTAACATCTAGGTATGTATCAACTCCATTGCATGGAATAAAGCTATAATGATTAAAGGGAGTTGAATACATGTATCAGTTGAAAATCTCAAGGAAATGTGTAAACCATGAGTGATGGCTGGGGCATTTACTTTAGCCAAAAGGCACATGTCTTGTTACATATAAAGCATAGTTAACTATAAAGGTAAGACATATGTTGGTTCGTTGGAACTATAAAGATGTTCTCTCGTGACACATCCGGTTTTGTGACACATAAGGTGAGAGAATGATGACTGACAAGGAGGATAACATATAAGGTGTCTCTGTTATTTGAGATGTTATCCATTTGCCATACTACCATATCAAATCCATATCAGTAGAGTTGAGAGCATTTGTGATTGTTGATGGCTATGTGTCTTCTGATGCAGTTACTGGCATGGTTCGGTGCTTAAGACTTTATGGGATCGGATTGACTATTGGGAAATATCTCTAGACCAATATAAAGATGTGCATATACAGTACAATTTCAATTAATTTCACCCAAGTGGGAGAATGTTAGAATATTATATTTTAATATTCAATTGTGGGCTTTATTAATTGTTATTGTAATTATTAATTGGTCCAATAAAGAAAGATATAAACATTTTCCTAATTTAGTCGGATATGGAGCTGGATAGTATGGGCCGAGATAAACCTAATCTTTGATGAGGGGATAGGTTTTATTCTCTATAAATAGAGCTCAAATCCCTCCTCTAAACCATGATGTCCGTATATCCTCACATAAGGAGCCGTCAGACACGACGCGTGAAAGGGCCGTCTCATTGAAGCCATCGATAAAGGGGTTCATAGAGGAGAAGATCTTGAGCATTGAATCGTCGTAATTCCGCATCAAGAACGGTGGATCCAAACTAGAGGTGCGTCAATTCTCTAACTCTATGAATGTGTGATTCGTGTTTCTATACGTGAGATCTTGGGTTGCTGCATACGGATTGAATTCGCAGCTTACAATTTCTCGATGTGACTATTGACTTTCTATGAAACTTAGGTAAGTGATTATCTGTGGCGAACTCGAAGTGCCGCTCGAGCGAAAAAGAATTATACTAGTCAGTCTTTTGACGTAGCAAATTTTTACTATGGAAATAGGTGCGTGCATAAAGAACACAAGTTCTTTGACTTGTGTCTGTGCAAGTGCATGTGATAAGGGATGAATGATGGGCAAAGTATAAAAAAGAAAGTCTCAAACCTATTACATTGATTTCAATTCAGTCATAAACCTTTTAATTTGATCAATTTAGTCCTTTTGTATTGGTACCAATTCAGTCCATCCGATCATTTTTTTTTTGCTGGAAATCGCAAACGTGGATGTGAATGTCCTAGGTGGCGTAGCTAACGCTAATGTGATATTTTCTAATAATTTTTTAGAAATTTTTTTTAAATAGTTTTTTCTTTTTTTCATTCTTTCTTTTTCTGTCACCTTGGCCGGCGAGGGTAGCTAGCAACCCTCGTTGGCCAACAGGCGAGGGCCTCACCTAAGGCCACCGCAGCCCTTGCCAATGGCCATCAAGGGCCAGCCAGCCCTCAACCAGGCCGCTGAGGGTTGCCCGGTGACTCTTCACGACCAAAGTGAGAGAAAAAAAGTAATAATTAAAAATAGTTGTTTATTTATTCTTAAAAATATTTTAAAAGCCCATGCTAGTGCCAACCGCACCACGTAGGACAGCCGACGTCCACGTCAGCAATTTCGCCCAAATTTGGCACCGTTGGCACTAATGTGGATATTTTTAAATAATTTTAAAAATATTTTTTCCTTTTTTTAATTTTTTCTTTTTCTTTCACTTCGGCCGGTGAGGATCGTCGAAAACCATCATCGGCCACTAGGCGAGGGCTTCACCTAGGGTCACCGCAGCCCTCGCCAACGGCCGTCGAGGGCTAGCCAGTCCTTGCTCAGTGGCTGATGAGGGTTGTCATGACCCTTGTCGACCAATGTGAGAGAAAAAAAAGAATTAATTAAAAATAATTATTTATTTTTTAAAAGATATTAAAAAATATCCATGTTAGCGTCAACCATGCCACGCAGGATGACCGGTGTCCCTGGACTTAGTTGGTACCAATACACAAAGGTTTAAGACTAAATTGGTCCGATTGAAAGGTTTAGGACTGAATTGGTATAAGGCAATAGATTTTTTTCCTATGGACCATACGTGGCTTTCCAGATGTTTTAACTTGAAGTCAACCAATGCCCATAAAATCCCCTTAACTACCCCGTCGTAGTAAATAAACTGAGGACGGATGATCCAGCGTAGTTGATGAGACGGTCATTGTCATTGACAACTATCACTTGACTAACAACAGCTTAGTCATTTAAAATTCATTTATCAACTTGCTCATCAGTTAAGACACAACATCTTAAGGCATGTATGTATGCATTAGTAATTAGTTACATTTCAATGTGAATCAACTTTCGGCCGATTAATAGTTGATAATCCCTCCACACAACTAATAACTTCCATATGAGAAATTAGTTAAGTCTCCATACTCCGTGGTTAACTTAAAGTTTTGGATTGACAAAAAGGAATTGCGCTTAAAGTCAGTCTCTTAGTAACTTTTCACCATGAAGAGTAGGCGTATGCATATCAAATTATCAATGGCTACTAGTTCTGTCATGATGAAAAGTAACTTTACTTCCGAACTCTTTAAATTCAGTAAATTCTCCATGCTAGTAATCAATATTTATTCTGAGAAGTAAGTTTAAGCATATTGCTGTCAAAAGTTGCTTGTTTATGTGTTAATGAATCCCTGTTACAAAAAAAAAATGCTGAATCCACTCAAGTTACAGAATAATTTGCACTTGCGCCCCAAGAAAAATCCAATGCACGCAAGTTACACTATTCTACTACAGCATTCTTGGATAATTCCTGCTACGCGCATCAACAGTTAATGCGTGTTCTCGAATTACCGCACGCCAAAATGCTGAATCCAGAAGCTATACATCCTCGTTCACCCACCAGAGCGACCGTATCGTCTATAACTAACTAGACATAGTTTTAGGAGAAGAGATGAATTCCTGACGTTGGATTATTTCGAAGCAAATCCACGGTGAGCCATTCCCAATCAATCTGCAGAAAGCAAGCTTTCTTTTGAATAAGATTTCCAATAATAATGGATTGCAATTTCTCTTGATGAGCATCATACCAATGAAAAGAACCCAACAGAGAAAAGGAAAAAAGGCAAAAGAAAAAAAAAGTGAAGCGAAGCAATTTATGTTGGATTCAATTTAAAATACTATGGAACCAAACATAATTCTAAGTAAGCAACAGTACTCAAGAATGCGTGTGTACCATAGTCCTTGTGCTAGTTTAATTGTGTATAGATACAGATGAAGAGTCATGATCAACTATCATTTTGAGGAAAAAAGAATGATCGATCCTCTTCAGTTGTAGATTTTACATGTCCGCTTCCGTTTGCTCGAAACAACCCCAAAGGCACAACAGCTAAACCTAGGCTGTGTTGGAAATTAAACCAAATTCATTAAGTGTTATCAGTGACCGTTCGACTCCCATGGCACATGCACAAATCAAGACGTGTCATTATTGTGTAATTTTAATAGACATAATTAGTTGAGTATTTCAAGAGTCTATTCGTAATCCAATTTAATAGTCATAATAAGTTGAGTCTATCAGAAATCTTTTAGTATTTCGATGTAATTATTGCTTTAGTCTTTTCACTTTCCTAGAGAGATTCAAGAGTCGTGTTTTAAGCCTATAAATAGGTGAGTCTTGTAACCATTTCAGTATGGGTGAATCGATTGTGAATACAGTATATTGAAAAGCCACCTTTGTCGCGACCCGTCCGAAAGCGGACGCGGCTAATGGATTACCAATCGCAGGTCTTGGATCGGCGCGGGCCCTCCCAAGCCCATACCAAATCGCGGCGGGAGTATTTTTCAAAGGATTCGACGATAACCGTCGATCGCTTTCGACCTTCAGTGTGGTCGTGGTGGCATGTGCAACTTGTGCATGCATTTGGAGTCGCCACCGGTCTTTCTTGGATGGTAGACCGGAAACCTTACTGACCGATTGAGAGAGATCGATCAGTTCTGCGGAACCAGAGATTTTGGGTTCGGGGACTTGGTTACGTCGGTGTCATTACCAACGCCCTTTCGGTACCTAACGCGAGTGATTTTCCTAGCTAAGAGTTCATACAGGCGCAATTTTAGGTGAGGTAGGCTTAATTCAGGATTTCATGCAGATTGGAAGACTGTTCCTATCAATCACAATCAATTTAAATGAAAACGCAATCAAGTACATAAATAAATCACTTCAATGCACATCAATCCAAATCAATGGCTTCCTAATATAGCCATAAGGGCTTAGGGAATGTGTGATTTCAGACCAGGGGTAAAATGGGAAGATTTGGGGACGATTAGCCCGAAGGGAAAAATCGTCAATTATTGGGAGATTTGGATACCGAATTACCCAAAATATTCCACGGCCAGTTGATTGTGGCCATTTCCCATTTTTCGGGATTTTCCTGAATTTTTTAGAATTTTTTTATTTTTTTTGGAAGACGGTTTGCCGGAAGGGCAAAACCGTCATTTCGGAAAAGATCGGGGGTCGAAAGACCCGGAACAGGTCATGGCCAGTTGAATGTGGCCATTTCCTATTTTCTGAAATTTTTTTAGAATGTTTCTAAATTTTTCGAATTTTTTTTTAATTTTTTATGATTTTCTATTTTTTTATTGAATTCTTGAATTTTTTGAATTTTTTATTATTTTTTTATTAAAAAGAAGTTATCCGGACCGGGTCGGATGACCCGGCCCACGACCCAGACCCACGACCCAGGCCCGGCCCGCCTCTTCCACGACCAAAACGGCACCGTTTCAAGCACTTCGAGGGAACGCCGATGATCGAGACACGTGGCATCTCCTGAGCCGTCGGATTATTTCTTTTTTTTATATTTTTCTATTAATGCCGCGCACTGACGTGGCCGCGCTGACGTGGCTGCCACGTCAGCGCCACGTTGGCGTTGACCAGGTCAACAAGCGTTGACCGGTCAACGCCTCGCCGGGGAAGACGACCGGCGCCGGCGTTCCCTCACCGGCGCCTCGTCGGAGGGCGATATCTCGGCCCTCCGACGTCCAAATCGCATGAAACCAGCGCCATTCAACTCGTAATGATCTCCTCTATGACATATATGACTCTCGACACAGCAGATCACCAACTGACTAGCCTGCCATCTCCGGCCGAAGCTACGTCTCCGGCGAGCACTGATTTTGGCCGTTCTACGCGTTAAATACCTAAAGAAATTGATCGGGAAGCATCATAGGAGGTTGTAGATACTTACTTGGCCGTCGGTGAGCTTCGTTTTGGCTCGAAAACATGCTCCCGAGCTCATGACCGATCCGGGTATCCGAGGCCGGCCCGACGAGTTTCATGCCATAAATGAACAAACGAAGGGCACGGGGAGAAGCGGGGATGCGGCAGGAATAATTTAAACAAAGTACCTTGAAGAACCACGGTCTGGATGGGGATATGCCATTAGAGGCCGAGCGAGGACTCGTTCGGGATAATTACCTGACTCGGCGATGAAAGGACACGTCGATCGGTTCTGGAGCTTCCTCGGGACGTCACTAAGCTTGGGGGGTGGTTCCTCAACTTCAGTTTCGCTTAAAATGGGACGACGAAGGCTTATAAGCCTCGGTGGATCATGGCGTCGTCGAGCTCGAACGGCGGCCGAGGACAGGTTATTGCGGTGGCTGCGGGTCGGTGACAACGACTGAAGATGGCATTCGGCGGTTAGGGGGACGGTGGCCGCACAAAAATGGGCGATGAGGAAGATGGAGGAGAGCCTCGGTGATGGCGTCGTTCGGCCAGAAGAAAGAAGAAAAAAAAAACGAGGGAAAGCGTGGGAAGGAGAGGAAGAGAGAGAGAGAGAGAGAGAGAGAGAGAGAGAGACCAAAAAAAACGTCCGGGAGCGTGTGTGCGGAAAAAGAAAGAAAAAGGAAGGAAAAGGAAAAAGAAAAAGAACAAAGGAAAAGACAACAACAACAATAATAATATAATAATAACAATAAAATAAAATAAAATAAAGTAAAAACAAGACAACATCGTTGGTCAAATATTCCTTCTTCCTTTTTTTGTATTTTTCGAAAATAAAAAATAATAATAATAATAATAAATAATAATAATTATTATTATTATTATTATTATTTTTTCAAAATGGTTTCCTTAGCTTGGCCAAGGTTACCAAAGTTGATTTTATAATTTTATGATTTTTTTTATTTTTAAGATGAAAATCACAATAATAGATGGTCAAAATTTAGGTGTCAACAGCTGCCCCTCTTTGAGAGGAATCTCGTTAGAGGTTTCTCTCAAAGACAAGATGACACCTGATTCCTAACCAACTCAACTGGGACAATGAAAGATGAAATGCTATGACACCGGATCCTTAAGGCTCCTGATAAAAACTCAAACTAATTCCCGGTTTGCTCTGACAATTTGACCATGGGCCGGAGTGAGAGGGGCTTACCTGAAGCTTACCTATCGGATGCTGCCGGTGGCGACGAGTTTCAAGAAGATACCTAGAACTCATCATTTTATCCTAGGGAGATTAAGCTCTGCCCTGTATGGTAGGTCATACCATTATGGGATTCCTAACTGGTAGGAACCTAAGGAAGGCATATCCCACGCTTTGGGGATTCGCTAAGGATTCTGATCCGTATGGTGGATCGGACCATAAGCGGTTCGCCTACAGTAAGGCTTACCTAGGAAAACAACTTCTTCAACATTTGCGATTAGTCAAAGTTTTGATCCGTATGGTGGATCGGACCGTTGGGTTGATCCTTATGGCGGTTTCTACCATATTTGACCATTCAGGCGGTTTCTACCTTTGGTTGACCCTTCAGGCGGTTTCTACCTTTGTGTTGACCCTTCAGGCGGTTTCTACCTTTGGTTGACCCTTCAGGCGGTTTCTACCTTGAGTTGACCCTTCAGGCGGTTTCTACCATGAGTTGACCCTTCAGGCGGTTTCTACCATATTTGATTTTGACTCCAAACTGTTAGGAATCTAAGGCTGACGTACCCTGTCTGGTTGGGACTAGTCAGAGACCCGATCATTCTGTGGATCGGTCTCGGAAGAGGTTTGCCTACTAAAAGGCTTCACCTACAGGTAATTCTGGGATTTAGGGGTTACTTGAAATCTCGCAGAAGCTGAATTGTCCTTTTGACATGCGAGGTACCTTTCTGGGATCTGGGGACTCCAATTATCCTGCAGAAAGCTGAAACCTGCGAGATTCTTATTCGCCAAGAAAACATCAATAGTCTTTGGGAAGAGAGCAATTGTCCAATTGACAAAATTTTATGACTTAATCTTTAGTCATGAAATGTGTATTTTGATGCTGGAGGTTATCCAAAGCATTCTTGCAACATGCAAATGTGATCACAAATTCCTTGAGCGGAAAACCTGGATCGACAGTTTGAAGATTCCAAAAAGAGTTTGTTCAAAACATCAATAGGAATATTTCTCGACAAGGAGGTCTTCTCACCTGTTTTGAGATAATGGTTTTTATAGGGGATGCACTCAATTCCCTACTAACCTGTGCCTAGGTTTTAGGCTCATTCGCAGCGTATACATTTTGATCGGTCGGGAGGTCTTCCACAGGACCGTAATGTTGGGCTTGGATATTGGTTTTCCAAGGGGGACTCACTCCTGAGTCGAGGCCGTTGAATGAATGTTTTTCATCACCTGCTTCGGGTTTACAAGTCAAGAACCCTGCAAAATGAGAAAGAAACAGTCTTGCTCGTACTTCTTCGAGCTAAGCTATATGTTAACCCAAGTGTCTTAGTCAGAGAAGACTGTTTGAGGGTTGTAACATTGGTAGGATTGGGGACCGAAAAAGGCTTGTTTTTGGCCCAGAATTTACGAAGGGATTGACATTGGTGATCATTGCAAACTTGTAACCTGTCCTTACCTGTCTGCATCTTCAGTCTTTGAGGTGTGCCCCTGTTTTTGAGGTGTGCACGAATCCTTTAGAGAGCGTCTCTTGTTGTTTTAGGAGATTGACAACTCTCTATCTGTGGCTTTGCTCTGTGTCTGGTACCACTTAGAGGAGCAGCCTTTTGATCCGACTCCTTTAGAGGTTTTCTCTCTTCCCACTAGGCTTCATTGGGGGTCAATCAAACAGCTTATGCAAGCATCGGCCTTGCTTTTACCAGGCACTTTGCTTTTTCTTTTCTGATGCTGGGGATTTTTTTTTTATCATCATTTTTTTGATCATTTCTCTTTCGAAATCCCGCTTCTTCGTCTTCGGGAGACCATGTCAGACCTGTGACTGAAAGTCTAAACATGCTTTAAACATCAGCTCGGGAACTTTCTTCGTAGCCCCCCAAGTCTTGAATTCCTCCGTTTATGAAGTGACGATGCATCCGTCTTGGAATGAGCAATGACCACCAACAGGCTCATGAAATGAACTAGCAGGCTCAAGTTAGCTGTGCAAAGGATTCGATGTGTGGGATAGAGAAATGAATGCTTCTCGTCGTCCTATGACACTTGGATTACCATATAAACCACACACAAAGATTAATGTTAGTCCGAGCAAGAAAATTTCTAACCATTTTCTCCTGATGTTGCTGGACTCACCTCCATTTTGCCCCAATGTAGGGTGGTTCTTGACAGGGTTGAGAATGAAAACCGCCGTTCAAAGGGGGTTGTCAACGGTCACCTGTAGTGTTTGGGGATAAGAAACGAATGCCTCCGTCGTCCCAACCCATGTAATCGCTGCGTATGATCCCTACTTCCGTAGGTCCAGATTTTACTATCTGATCTGGTCCACTCATCTCTCAAGCGTGTGTTGGACGTGTTTGGATTTGGCTTCGCCTCTCTTCTTTTGAGAAAACGTCCTTTTGAATGTTTTGTACAACATCTTGTTGGGGAATTTCTTTTGTTTTCTCAAAAAATTTTCCTTCAAGGGAATTTTATGGTGTACCATGCATGCTTCATTCATGTTTAGACAACCTCCCAGCTTCCATTGTGGATGTCTATGAGTTTGAAAATTCGATGCCTCTTTTCAGACATAATGATTGAAAGAATCCTAACACCTTTTTTTTATCTTCAACGAATTGGGAAAAAGGGATACTTACCTGTCCGTCGTGGTTGGAGATCCCTGGAGATATGAAAGATACATGTCATTGTATGTTCGCCAATTTTACAAGAATTGGAACGATACACCTTACCCTTGGTTTTGTGCTTCAGTGAGTGCACTAGGGTTGTGGAAACCTGTCCACATTGATGACGAGTTCCTATCAAGGATTAGAAAATAAGTGTCAATTCGTGCTTCCAAGTGTCCGACAAATTGGGACGATACGACTTTACTCTTGGTATGCATTCCCTCCTGAACAATATCTATCCAATCCTTCTATCCATGCTTAGAGTGTTTGCAACATCGATGGTTCCTTTGCCCCCAACTGGGCAACGTCTATTCTGATATTTGAACGCATGACTCCTTGAGTGATTTATCTGTGTTTATCATCTGAGAAGGAAAAGAAAGAAGACATTACTTCGGTATCCGATTGGAGATCGTTTAGGAACGATACATCGTTTTACCAAATGGGTGGCTTCGCGGCCAGATGCATTTTGCATTGAAGGGATGGATTCCATTATGTTCTATGAACGATGATCATCGCTTGGGGAGTTCTCTCCTGAGCTTAAAGATGCTCAAAAGGTAAGGCGGATCCTCGTACGACTAGTTTCAAGCGTAAATGAGAAATGCTCCCATGGGAGCTTTACAATGGGATTGCCAATACATTCATTCAGGCTATTCAACCTCTTTTCTCCGAGCATTTTTTTACAATCGCGCCTTGAATCAAACACCTGATCGTCGGCTTTGTATCACTATTGCAAGAGTCCGCTAGCTTCAGACTGATCGAGCCAGAAATTGAGTTCCTCCCCAAGGAAATCGCTCGAATCTCCGAGCAATTGATGCTCAAATCGAGTATCACCGACCGCTGGCGATAAATCACTTTCGCCTTGGATGATCTGATTCCTTGAGCTGGAACCTCCCTTGTTGACCGGCAAATCTGTAGACATGTCCCATGTAAATGTTGGATTCGCCATGGGAAGAGCACTAGCAACAGGTTGGTACTCAAATTGGGGAGTTCCTGTTTGCGGGAACTGCGGTATATACTCTTGAGGGGTATTGAGGCTGCTTGGTGGAGCGTTCTGATTTGGGTTAGAGGAGTCGGTGACACGGTTGCTGGTCTCGTCAACACTGGAACATGGTTGGGTGTTCCTGGCTCTACAATCATCGTGGCTGCAGTCATGACCAACATTTAAGTTCGAACCAGCTCCATCCGAGCTTAGTGTCACCCGTCCCTCTTTTAGCAACCTCTTGAAATATCCAAGGTGGCTCGCGACGTTAACTTTAGAGAGTCCTGGCACGTTCATGATTTCGTGTATGCGCGTTGATCGTGCCGTGTCGATCCCCAACTGTCGAACTGTATCAACAAATTTGTGATGGAGTTCAGCAGTCCAAGAAAATCGCGCTTTCTTGCCAACAAGAACAGCCTGCCGACTAATCTCTATGAGATCTGATTGTGTTGGAAACTGCTCTTGTAAGCCTTCGACGGTATCTGACTGCACCGGAAGACATTGCGAAAGGCATTGTAACATATGAGCACTACAAATCTCTAGAAGTGGCTCTTTGGAGAATATTTCACTGATGAGAATATGGTTACTGCAATCAAGGCAAGTGGCATTGCTCAGCGCTTCCTCATACCTAGCGCTTTCTGTTCGAAGCTTTTCATTTTCTTCCTTCAGAATCGCTAACTCTTGCTGTTTACGTAGATTCCTCAGCCGGGCTCGTTTGTTATAAAACCAATTCTTGACCTTCTAAGGCTCCCACCCTAACTCTCGACCTAGCTTAGCCCTCTGCTTCTCATCTGGATGGGAGCATTCCTCGAAGAAAAAATCAAGCTCCTGGTCTCGACTTGAAGTACGGTGAAGGGGATGTTTTCCTTTCTGGCGCTGATCACTGCTATGGACATTGTTTTCATTACCACAACCTTGGGTTTCATCGTTGGAAGTGTCAATCTCCATGACCATCGTGCCGGATTCGGTCCCGTGATCTTCAAATTCTTCCAGCAGTTCAAGCTCGGAGACTTCTAAGTCGGGCGTTTCCAACAAATGACGATATCCTTGGAACATTTTGGATCGAAATATCACTGACTGATCATCGAAGAAATCATCTGATCCTTCGAAATATTGATGTGTGAGTTGGGTAGTATCGCCCGACTGGTTCTTCGAACTGGAACCTCCATCCCTTCTCGAGAATATGAGAGGGGAGTTGACCGATTGACCCCCATAAGCATCTCTTACTTGGGAATTAGGGAAACAAAAATGCTCAACGCATTCCCCTGCTAGATCCTTTGAAATCACATGTCCTAGTTCGGCAAGTCCTTGAGCACTAGGCATAGAAAGGTTATTAGTAAGCGAAAAAATAGCGACGGATGGGTGCTGCACCTGCTGCATCTATGGCACACACTCTTGAAGAAAATTGGGATGACTCAGATGGATATTCTGATCAATTCCCCAGTAAGTGTTGGATTTGTAACCGAGGTTAGTATGACGCTGTCTTAGCGCTCTTCTGTAACAACCGAGGTGATTTGAGACCATAGCCTTGGTAAGTTCTGGTGCATTCAGGGCCTCCATTACTTTCTTCGGGCGTGCTGAGTCGAGCCCTATTCGCCGAACCACGTCTAAGAACTTGCGGTGGAGCTCAGGGGGCCAAGTGAAACTCTTCTTCTCTTGGTTCAGAATAGCGTCGACAGCTTGACGGCTGATCTTTAACCCTTCTCGAGCAGGATCTGATCTTGCCAGAAGTCGTTGTGGAGGAGACTCTTGGGCTCTGACGTGGTGACTCTCATCATAGTGACATATATTCCCTCCTTCAGAAGGCACTGGCACTATCTTTGTGGGATTGATTTGTTCATGCACATCACTAGTATTTTCGATCCTAGTAGAAGGCTTAACGGGAAACAATCTACTGAGAGTGGTAGGGCCACCGCAGTTAGGGCAGGCAATAGTGTTAAGAACTTCCTCATACCTCATGTTCTTTGTTCGAAACTTCTCGTTCTGTTCCTTTAGAACCGCGGTCTCCCGTCGTTTGTACTGATTACTCTGCTTGGTTCGCTTATTTTGAAACCAATTCAGGATCCTCAAAGGGCTCGTCCCTAGTTTTTGGCTCAACTTCTTCCTCTGTTCTGTGTCCGGGAAAGGGCATTCACTGAAGATAGCTTCAAGTACCTGGACCTCATCCGGAGTGTGGAACTGGCGACGCTTTCCTTTCTGGCGCGGATCATTGTCGCTGGCGTCTTGGTCGCTGAGGGCTTGAGTCTCCTGGATGGCCAAGTCGATTTCCATATCCTTCATGACGAATTCGTTTCCAAGGTCTTCAAATTCCTCTAGCCGTTCAAGTTCGGAGACATTTAGGTCGGGCGTTTCCAACAAATGACGGTATCCCTTGAACATTTTGGGTCGAAATGTCTCTTTCTGGTCTTCGTTCGCTCAATTTTCTCCGCCCTTTCTCAGATGATCGCCCTCTTTGTGATTATTAGAGATTAGGCGTGTCCCAAGAAACGCCCTTTCGAAAACAAATAATGAGTGTCTGACGAGCGTTCCTTTTGAGACCTCGTGATTCCCTCTTGTCTTTTCTTACTCTTTCTTACCTGAGTGGAGCATGAAGACTTCCCGTGTTGCCTTTTGCTTTATCGAGCATTGCGCCCGTTCCCTCTGCTCGGTATCTAAAGTAATAATTCTGCTGGCCTTTAGGCGCTAGTTCCTTTTCTAAGCCCGAGATCACAGGACAGAGGTGGATCCGTGACTCACTCGGGATGCATTAATGAGACTTGATTAGCCCGGCCGTGCATAAAAATTATTATAGCATTCCCTTTCTCGTTTGAGGGCTATAGGGCGAGAGGTTGATAGGACGCATTAATGAGACTTGATTAACCCGGCCGCGCATAAAAATTATTATAACTTTCCCTTTCTCGTTCGAGCGCTATAGGGCGAGAGGTTGATATTGAGAAGATTAACATTTCGACCTAACCTCTCAAACACTCCCCCATCATTCGTTCTCTTCTCTGTCGTTCAATCGCAGATGGCTTCCTCTCTTGTACCTACCACCTCAGCCGAAGCTTCAACCCAATGGGAGAGATTTTATCATCTCCTGGGTAGAGGTTATGGTTATATAAATAATCATCCTGAAGCCGAGGTTGAAGTACGTACTCTGATCTCGGCCTTGGACACCGTGTGTATCGAAGGTACGAAACTGCGAAGGGAGTTTGTGATCTTCCCAACTCTCTTCAACAATTTCTTGGAGGCATACCACGTCGCTAGCCGGGATGTCACTTTGGCTAGCATCGTGCGAGCCCGCTATCAAGACAGAGCTGATTCCTTGGTGTTGGCCATGCTGACGGCCGATAACCAAAAGAGATTTGCTGAATATGCCAACGCCCAGGTCTCATTGTTAGCCCGTGAGAGGGACAACTTGATAGAGCGTCTGGCTCTCTGTCAAACCGTTCTTGAGCAAGACCAGCACAATCTCATGCTGAGGCTCCAGTGCACATGGTTGGAGGAAACGCTTGACGATCTGACAGTGGATATAGCCAGTGGGAGAGCGCTTGCCCAGGATTTGGAGCATGAATCGGGGCACTATGAGGCCAAGGTGAATGAGCTTAAGGAGAAATGTCGTCTCCTTTTCTTCAAACTCGCAGATTTTGATCTTCGAAGCGCTGGTTGTAGGCAGAGCATGGACAACATGGAGAATCAGTTGAGCTCATTTGTGACACTCATTAGAACTCACTTTGGATTTACGGTTCCTCCTCAGTAGTCTGTTTGTAAAGTCTCCTGTTGAGTGCAATAAATGAGAGTGTATGTACATTTTCCCTTATCTTTCGCAAGATTCAATATTGCCCTTGGTTTCGCAATCATAGTGTTTGAGGCAACTGACGATCTTTCCGCTTTCGAGCCCGCTCACGTTCTGTTCGTAACCTATGTTGTCACATTTGCCTTCTTGCGTTTGGTCAATTTACCTCGAACCCATTATGACAAAAGATTGTTGTAGCTAAACATGATGATGTTAGCAGGCATCATTGTGTGAAATCAACCCTAGGCCTTAAAGAAGAAAAGAACTGCTCCGATTGAAACTTTACAATGCGCAGATAAGAAATAAGTTCTACTTGTGTACAAGCCCCCCTTTCTCTGGGTATGTTCGATTACCAACCCATCACGTCTGGGTTCAGGTGCGTGGTCATCGACTCCAGATCATGGCCGTGAAGGTTTGCTAGCCTCCTCCTGATGGATTCTTCGAACTGTGACCACCATCTTTGTTTGAGAAGAAAAGAGCAGGGTCGACCTTTTTCTTACCAAAGCATGTCTCACTCAGGGATCAAGGAAGCAAAATTGTTCGAAGTATCCCCCCATTGGATCATCTGAAAACATACGCCCTAGTTGGGCGAACTCCTGAACATTAGACGCCGTGGGTGGATCAGCAGCAGGAAGAGCGCCGGTGGACGGCTGCTGCTCGAGCAGAGAAGTGTATATTTGTTGCACCGGTGGCACGTATTCTTGAGGAACATTAAGATGACTGATAGGGCTATCTTGACCAATTCTCCAACAGTTGGTGGTAGAGCTACCAGCTTGGTTGGTGTCGAGACTCGGCAGGGCTCTTCTTGAGGCATGGCTGTTGTGTTTGTGGCCGTCCCTAATGTTCAAGTTCGAGTCGGGCTCTTCTAGGCGCCGTGCGGCATGACGCCGTCTTAGCGTCCTTCGGTAACCATTAAGGTGGTTTGCGACTAACCTTCTAGCGAGCCCCGGTTCATTCATGACCTCATGTATGCGTGTTGGACATAATGAGTCATTCCCTATTTGGTGAACCGCATCAAGGAATTTTCTGTGAAGCTCTAGAGACCATATGAACTTCTTTTGGCGACTCAGGATAGCATCCATGACTCGGTGATCATTCCCCGATTTACTCTCGGCAGGGTCTGGTTGTGCCAGAGGTTGTTGCAGGGGAAGCTGGTTGACTTCGAACTGGTCTGTGGTGATAGTAAGCCCATTGTCAGGGAAATTGTAGTGACGCACCTCCCCTCCTTCAAAAGATGGTTTGAGGGAGTGGGGTGGTGGACGACCACCTGCGATTCTCATAGAAAACTTATCACGGAACATTTCGCGAGTGTCGATAGAACCACCGCAGTTAAGGCAAGCGGTGTTGATGAGGACTTCCTTATACCACATGTTTTCTGCTTGAAGCTTGGCGTATTCTTCTTTTAGAGTTTCGAGCTCTTGACACTTTCCCCGAACCACTGATCTGGCCCGTCTATTTTGAAACCAGTGCTTGACCCTTAAGGGTTCCATCTCTAATTTCCGGGCTAATTTTCTTCTTCGTCTCGTATTCGGGTAACGGCACTTATTGAAGGCGGCTTCAAGTATCTGGATTTCCTTCTCAGTATAGGGCCAGCGACGTCTTCTTCCGCGAGGTGGGACATCGCCGCTGCCGTCGTTGTTGCTGCTACTGTCGTCGTCGCCACCACTGTCATCGTCGCTGCCCTGATCCTGAACCTCGTTGCCAGCAGGGTTGGGTAGCATGGTTTCGACATCTGGCTCGATCCCAAAGACTTCGAGGTCTCCCAACTGCACATTACCTAGGACATTTGGGTCAGTCATCTCCAACAAATGACTATGACTGTTAAACATACTGGATCAAGAAGAGGTTTGTTCGTCCTTTTTTATTTACTCAGGGTCTTGTAATCTTCTTCGTACGTTCGCTCTCTCTAAACTTTCCTTTGAGTGACTTTGCCTATTCGGGAGACGCCCTTCGAGTATGGAAGACGATCACCAGGCGAGCACTCCTTTAAAGACTTTGGATTCCTCGCCTTGTCCTTTTCCTTGCTTTTCTATTGTGGAGGGACCTCGGATCGCTTTCCTTTCCTCGGTAGCCAAACTTGTCCCCACCACGTTTCCCAAAAGACTGAACTATGTTTACCACTCGCTCAGCTTTTCATCATGCCAAGACTATCAACCCTATCGCGGCTTCTTCGATATTTGCGCTCGACTCCCGCTCCCCTTCAATAATGGTGACACAGACAATGCTTTTACAACTTTTCAAACTCGTCAGACCTGAAATCGTGGATCGAGGCGGGTGTCGTGATTCACGGGAGGAGCGGCCCCTGCTTTACTAATTACCCCGGCTCCACAAGCATTATTGCTGCTGCTTTTCTTCACTCTCGAGACGCTACAAAAGCACGGAGTTAGTGTTTGGGAGATTAACGTTCCCATATAGCCTGCTTTCATCTTCTAGTCGCTCTACTGCGCATCTCTCCTTCCAAAATGGCCTCCTCTCCCATTCACACCTTTTCAGCTGAAACTTTGGCTCAATGGGAAAAATTCTATAATCTCATGGGTCGAGGTTATGCTCACATGGCTGATCATCCTGAAACAGAGGATGAAATCCGAGTCATGTTTGGGGACCTGGATATCACTTCCCTCAAGGGTACTACGTTGGGGAGGGAATATAGAGCTTTCCCAGCCCTATTTACAAACTCTCTGGAGGTCTACCGCACCGCTCATAGGGAAGTTACCGTGGCTCATGTCTTGCGAGCCCGTTATGAGGACCGATGCGACCACTTGGTGCTGACTAACTTCGTGGCTGACAGCCACAATAAACTTATAGAGTCCGCTAACGAGCGAGTCTCAACGTTGCTACGTGAACGGGGAAATTTGGTGGAGCGGCTGGCTATGTGCTTGACCACCTATGAACATGACCGTCGTAATATCATGCTGAAGTTTCAAAGTGAGTGGCTGGAAGAGAGGCTCGATCGTGTTACCGAGGACGTATCCCGTGGAAGGGAACTAGTTCGGGATTTGGAACTCGCTGCTGAAGATCACGGAGCCAAGGTTGTTGAGCTTAAGAATGAGTGCAAGCGTCTTCTTCTCCAGCTTGCGGACCTTGATATGCGGAGCAGCGAGTGCAGGCAGAGGATCAATAACATGGAGGGTCAGCTGGGCTCTTTTGTGTCACTAATTAGGGCTCACTTCGGCTTTACTTTTCCACCCCGATGAATTGTATGATCTGCTTCTGGAATCCTTCAATTGAGCAAGAATGAATGAAAGCTCCTGTGTGTGTGTTTTAGCTTTTATATGGTCCATTTCTTCGAGCATCCGAACATCTTCAACTTGGGTGAGCTGAACCATAATATCAATAAGTTGAGCAAATATGTCCTGATTTTCTAACTTGCTCATGATCAGATGAAAGAATAGCCTTACCTATTTTTTACCTGCAAATGAAAAGACAAAATCAGAAGGAATAATTTGAAAAAGGAAAGCGTAAACCCCTTTCAATCTTATGCTTGCTCGTGATTAATAAGGACAAAAACTTTTACAAGGGTTTTAATCTTGTGCAAAAAGTGTTTTTTATCAGTATTCCTCGAAGGAAAGCATACTATTGAAAGGAATGTAATTCACGATAACCGCTTTTGATCAATTTCGAGAAGAACGAATTAGTCAAATGCGCAAGACATAATGACGTGTTTTAAATTTAATTGAAGATACGACATCCAAATCAAGGCCGTTTTGTTAAGAACGAGAGCAATTTGGACATCTATCTCGTCATTAAATTCGAAACAACGCCGATACTCTTGATCAATTATCGTGGATTACCAGTGACGTATGACATGCATGGACCAATTCAAGTGTATAATTCCTTCTAGCGAAATTGGGGTTGGATTACCCTATACGACCAAAAAGGTCGTGCAAGATTTCCAATTTTAATTTCCTCTAAAGGAATTATAAACTTGACTTGGGAGTATTCGGATGATTAGAGAAAATGCCACTATCACATTTCCATGACCCGTCAAAAGAAATACAACCAAGTTCTATCTGAATGTATACACCAATAGATCCCTAATACAATCACTCTAAGGGGTGAGATAGAGAAAGCCTCGATAAAAATAAACCCTATACAAAAGGACTAGTAATGGAAAATAAAACAAAGGAATGTGATCCTAACGTTTAAGGATGCCCCAAGTTCGATCTGTGACTTCCGGATCACTTGCCCCAACTCGTCATCTTCATTGGACGATATCTCAATAATGTCCATAGTAGGCTCTTTTGTTGCTCACTCGGTGTTCGCCATGGGATATCATCCTCCTCGTCTTCTATCAAGGACGTTTGGGAAAAACACACACATCTATCCTTGAAATGGCATTTAATCTAATCACCAGAATGCAATGAATGAAACGCCTATATTTATATGAACTGTAATAGATTTGAGGGATAGAGAGTCTTACCAACCAAACTCGTCGACTTATGTGCGGTTTTAGGTGTACCAACCGCCCAAAGATATGCGCATGAGACAAGTGATGGTGAACTTCTAAAAATCAGAGGGTTTGGCACCTAAGGTTAAGGTTCCCACCTCGAGTTCTAGAAAGAGCCGATTCCATTGCACAGCTATCGTTGCATTGGGACTCGATCCATAGTTTGAAGCGAGTGGAATTGAAAAGTGGATTACCCCATGTTTTTCCCCACGGAGATTCCATTTTCAATTCCTTCTATTGTGTTCCTAAAGGCGGCGCCTGGGGTTTTAGGCGCGGTTGTGTGTGTCCATGTGTCGTGATCATCACAATGCAAGTCATGCACAACAGTTTATCAATCAGCACTTCAAATCATCCACACAACATACATTCCTACGCCCAACCTGCATAAAATAAAGTTAATCACAGACTACCCCCCTTATTACTCCAATCTGCAAAAACATATAACACTTATCGTGAGCGGACTTACCTCACCTTCAAGAGCGCCTACAGGGTTAGAAAAATTACTCAGCGTTTTAATTACGGCCTAAGTCCACTTGAGGTCTAGAACCATAGGTTCTAGAACAACGTCCCCAGGGGAGTCGCCAGCTGTCGCGACCCGTCCGAAAGCGGACGCGGCTAATGGATTACCAATCGCGGGTCTTGGATCGGCGCGGGCCCTCCCAAGCCCATACCAAATCGCGGCGGGAGTATTTTTCAAAGGATTCGACGATAACCGTCAATCGCTTTCGACCTTCAATGTGGTCGTGGTGGCATGTGCAACTTGTGCATGCATTTGGAGTCGCCACCGGTCCTTCTTGGATGGTAGACCGGAAACCTTACTGACCGATTGAGAGAGATCGATCAGTTCTGCGGAACCAGAGATTTTGGGTTCGGGGACTTGGTTACGTCGGTGTCATTACCAACGCCCTTTCGGTACCTAACGCGAGTGATTTTCCTAGCTAAGAGTTCATGCAGGCGTAATTTTAGGTGAGGTAGGCTTAATTCAGGATTTCATGCAGATTGGAAGACTGTTCCTATCAATCACAATCAATTTAAATGAAAACGCAATCAAGTACATAAATAAATCACTTCAATGCACATCAATCCAAATCAATGGCTTCCTAATATAGCCATAAGGGCTTAGGGAATGTGTGATTTCAGACCAGGGGTAAAATGGGAAGATTTGGGGACGATTAGACCGAAGGGCAAAATCGTCAATTATTGGGAGATTTGGATACCGAATTACCCAAAATATTCCACGGCCAGTTGATTGTGGCCATTTCCCATTTTTTGGGATTTTCCTGAATTTTTTAGAATTTTTTTTTTTGGAAGACGGTTTGCCGGAAGGGCGAAACCGTCATTTCGGAAAAGATCGGGGGTCGAAAGACCCGGAACAGGTCATGGCCAATTGAATGTGGCCATTTCCTATTTTCTGAAATTTTTTTAGAATTTTTCTGAATTTTTCGAATTTTTTTTGAATTTTTTATGATTTTCTATTTTTTTATTGAATTTTTTGAATTTTTTATTATTTTTTTATTAAAAAGAAGTTATCCGGACCGGGTCGGATGACCCGGCCCATGACCCAGACCCACGACCCAGGCCCGGCCCGCCTCTTCCACGACTAAAACGGCACCGTTTCAAGCACTTCGAGGGAACGCCGATGATCGAGACACGTGGCATCTCCTGAGCCGTCGGATTATTTCTTTTTTTTTATTTTTCTATTAATGCCGCGCGCTGACGTGGCCGCCACGTGGCTTCCACGTCAGCGCCACGTTGGCGTTGACCAGGTCAACAAGCGTTGACCGGTCAACGCCTCGCCGGGGAAGACGACCGGCGCCGGCGTTCCCTCACCGGCGCCTCGTCGGAGGGCGATATCTCGGCCCTCCGACGTCCAAATCGCATGAAACCAGCGCCATTCAACTCGTATTGATCTCCTCTATGACATATATGACTCTCGACACAGCAGATCACCAACTGACTAGCCTGCCATCTCCGGCCGAAGCTACGTCTCCGGCGAGCACTGATTTTGGCCGTTCTACGCGTTAAATACCTAAAGAAATTGATCGGGAAGCATCATAGGAGGTTGTAGATACTTACTTGGCCGTCGGTGAGCTTCGTTTTGGCTCGAAAACATGCTCCCGAGCTCATGACCGATCCGGGTATCCGAGGCCGGCCCGACGAGTTTCATGCCATAAATGAACAAACGAAGGGCACGGGGAGAAGCGGGGATGCGGCAGGAATAATTTAAACAAAGTACCTTGAAGAACCACGGTCTGGATGGGGATATGCCATTAGAGGCCGAGCGAGGACTCGTTCGGGATAATTACCTGACTCGGCGATGAAAGGACACGTCGATCGGTTCTGGAGCTTCCTCGGGACGTCACTAAGCTTGGGGGTGGTTCCTCAACTTCAGTTTCGCTTAAAATGGGACGACGAAGGCTTACAAGCCTCGGTGGATCATGGCGTCGTCGAGCTCGAACGGCGGCCGGGGACAGGTTATTGCGGTGGCTGCGGGTCGGTGACAACGACTGAAGATGGCATTCGGCGGTTAGGGGGACGGTGGCCGCACAAAAATGGGCGATGAGGAAGATGGAGGAGAGCCTCGGTGATGGCGTCGTTCGGCCAGAAGAAAGAAGAAAAAAAAAACGAGGGAAAGCGTGGGAAGGAGAGGAAGAGAGAGAGAGAGAGAGAGACCAAAAAAAACGTCCGGGAGCGTGTGTGCGGAAAAAGAAAGAAAAAGGAAAGAAAAGGAAAAAGAAAAAGAACAAAGGAAAAGACAACAACAACAATAATAATATAATAATAACAATAAAATAAAATAAAGTAAAAACAAGACAACATCGTTGGTCAAATATTCCTTCTTCCTTTTTTTGTATTTTTCGAAAATAAAAAAAAAATAATAATAATAAATAATAATAATAAGAATTATTATTATTTTTTTTGTCAAAATGGTTTCCTTAGCTTGGCCAAGGTTACCAAAGTTGATTTTATAATTTTATGATTTTTTTTTTATTTTTAAGATGAAAATCACAATAATAGATGGTCAAAATTTAGGTGTCAACAACCTTCCATCTCCTCTTCCTTGTGTAAACAAAGTTCCTTTGAGAGTGCTTGTTGAGAGCCCCACAGTCTATTTATCCCATCAAATTGGTATCAGAGCTTCACGGTTTCGTGATTATGGCGTCAACAAGCAACCTTCCTTTTCAGTATCCAGTCCTCACCAAAGAAAACTATGGCAAGTGGGCTTCCAGAATGAAAGCCATACTCGGCGCCCATAGTGTGTGGGATCTTGTCAACAATGGCTATGATGAGCCAGATGAAGATGTCGCGTTGACTCAGGCTCAGAGGAATGCGTTGGAGAAGACTCGTTCGAAAGATCAACTCGGGTTGTCAATCATCTTTCAAGCCTTAGATGATTCTATGTTCGAGAAAGTCTCGAATGCTACTACATCCAAGGAGGCATGGGAGATTCTTCAAACCACGCACCAAGGTGTTGAGAAAGTAAAGAAGATCGGCCTTCAAATTTTGAGAGGCGAGTTTGAGGTAATCCGTATGAAAGAATCTAAGTCGATTTCTGATTATTTCACAAGAGTTTTAGCTATTGTGAATCAGATGAAAAGGAATGGCGAAGATGTTCCTGATGTTCGTGTTGTTGAAAAAATCCTGCGGTCGTTGGAAAAGAAGTTCGACCACATCATCGTCGCTATCGAGGAATCGAAAGATGTCGATTCTATGATGGTCGATGAGCTCATGGGTTCGTTGCAAGCCCATGAAGAAAGACTGAAAAGAAACAAGTCTGAACCGGTGGAGGAAGTACTCCAATCTCGATTGGCTATCCGAGATGAAAAAGGCCAAAGAAGTGACCCTGTACAAACTCGATGGGTCAATCAAGATCGTGACCGAGGACGCGGTAGAGGCCGTTTCCAAGGAAGAGGTCGTGGACGAAGCGGAGGAGATTTCGCCCGAAGCAATGAGTGCTTTCATAATCAAAGAAGTATTCATGGAAGAGGAAGAAACACAAATAGCCGGTATGATAAATCAAAGGTTCGATGTTATCGTTGTAATAAATGTGGCCATTATGCTTATGAGTGTTGGCAGAAAGAAAGTGCGGTGGCAGATGAAAAGGCGAACCTGGTGAATGATGGTGATCAAGTTCTTATGCTGGCATTTAAAGAAAATACTGATGAAAAGAATGATACGTGGTACTTGGACACTGGAGCAGGTAACCACATGTGCGGCCGAAAGGAGATGTTCGTTGAAATGGATGAGACAGTAAAAGGAAAAGTCTCGTTCAGTGATAATTCTCAAATTCTTGTCGAAGGGAAATGTACGATTTTAATTCGTCTGAAGAATGGAACACGTCAGTTTATTACTAACGTGTATTATGTGCCGAAGATGTCGAGCAATATTTTGAGTTTGGGACAGCTTCTTGAGAAAGGATTTACTGTCCAGATGAAAAATCTATGTCTTATGTTGAGAGATTGCAATTATAAGTTGATTGCGAATGTGAAGATGTTGAAGAATAGGATGTTCACTCTGAACATCAAAGATGATATGTCTACATGCCTTCAAGCATGTGTAGACAATCCTTCGTGGCTATGGCATTTGAGGTTCGGTCATCTCAATTTTGGCGGACTCAATATGCTTTCTCCCAAGAAGATGGTGTATGGCTTACCACATATTGATCACCCCGATCAATTATGTGAAGGATGTGTAATTGGCAAGCATTCTCGAGCAAGTTTTCCGAAGGAGTAGACTTATCGAGCAAAGAAGCCACTGGAGTTGATTCATTCTGATGTATGTGGTCCAATCACTCCTCAGTCGTACGGTAATCATCGTTACTTTGTTACGTTTATTGATGATTTTACTCGAAAGACTTGGGTGTTTTTCTTGAAAGAAAAATCAGAGGTGTTTGATACGTTTAAGTACTTCAAGAAAATGGTTGAAAAGGAGAGTGGTCATTTTGTCAAGTCTTTAAGAACTGATCGTGGAGGAGAATTTACTTCTGGAGAATTTAATCAATTCTGTGATTACCATGGCATTCGACGTTTCTTAACGGCGCCGTATTCCCCACAACAAAATGGTGTGGCTGAGTGAAGGAACAGAACCATTCTCGACATGGTTCGCAGTACGTTGAAAAGCAAAAAATTTGTCAAAGGAGCTTTGGGGCGAAGCTGTCAGATGTGCAGTTTATCTGCAGAATCAATGTCCCACGCAAGGACTCGATGGTGTTACCCCAGAAGAAGCATGGACCGGGAGAAAACCTACGGTTTCTCATTTAAGAATTTTTTGGAGTGTTGCGTATGCTCACGTACCCGACCAGAAAAGATCGAAGTTGGAAGACAAGAGTAAAAAGCTCATTTTCATCGGGTATGATTCCTCATCAAAAGCTTACAAATTATTTGATCCTAACACTTTGAAAGTATATGTAAGCAGAGATGTGAAATTTGATGAAGAAAGTTTGTGGGAGGAAAATCAACAACTTGTCGAAACCAGTCATGATAAATTTAGCGAAACCGTTCGTGATGATTCTATCGAAATGGAGATTGAAGCTCATTCACCTTCTCCGATGTTCTCTCCATCATCGTCAGCTTCAACTTCAACTACTGTCGAAGAACCGCTAGCACCGAGATCAAGAAGACTTTCTGAAATTTATGAAGCTACCGATGAGCTTCACCTTATATGTCTTCTTGCAGATTGTGAACCACTTATTTTCGATGAAGCTGCTAAAGAAGAAAAATGGAGAAAAGCCATGAATGAAGAGATAGAAGCCATCGAAAAGAATCAAACGTGGCAACTCGCTGATCTTCCGAAGGACAAAAAGGCGATCGGTGTCAAATGGGTATACAAGGCCAAGAAGAACGAGAAAGGAGAAATCACTCGTAATAAGGCCAGACTTGTCGCAAAGGGCTACAAACAGAAAGCTGGGATCGACTATGACGAGGCATTTGCACCTGTCATCCGAATGGAAACCATCAGACTAATGATTTCCATTGCAGCTCAAAATCGGTGGCCAATCTATCAAATGGATGTCAAATCGGCATTCCTGAATGGCGTTCTTGAAGAAGAAATTTATGTCGAACAGCCCACTGGGTTTGTTGTGAAAGGTCATGAAGACAAAGTGCTGAGATTGAAGAAAGCTTTGTATGGGCTTAAGCAAGCTCCGAGAGCTTGGAACTCCAGAATCGATGCTTATTTCAAGGCAAATGGCTTCTACAATGTCCGTACGAACATGCTCTCTACTTGAAGCACGACAAAGGTGATGTTTTATTGGCATGTTTATACGTCGATGATCTTGTCTTCACAGGAAATAATTCTGGATTGATCGACACTTTTAAAGCATCGATGGTGAAAGAATTTGAAATGACAGATAATGGTTTGATGAGTTATTTTCTGGGTGTCGAAGTGAAGCAAAATGAAGATGGGATTTTTATTTCCCAAAAAAGATATGCTGAAAATATCCTTGAGAAATTCAACATGAAGAATTGCACTTCGGTTAATACTCCGATGGATTGTGGTGCAAAACTGTCGAAGTTCGATGAAGGTGTCGATGTTGATTCAACATATTTTAGAAGCTTGATTGGAAACTTAAGGTATTTGACCTGTACCAGACCAGATATCATGTATAGTGTCGGAATTGTGAGTCGATATATGGAGAATCCGAAGACATCTCATCTTAAGGCAGGAAAGAGGATACTTCAGTACATCAAAGGTACTTTCTCTCTTGGCTTGTATTATTATCAATCTGAACTATTTCAACTCAGAGGTTATTCAGATAGTGACTATGGGGGAGATGTCGATGATCGAAAAAGCACTACGGGCTTTGTATTTTATCTGGGTAAAACTGCTTTTACATGGTCATGAAAGAAGCAATCTAGTGTTACTCTGTCGACATGTGAAGCGGAGTATGTTGCTGCATCATCGTGTGTTTGTCATGCGATATGGTTGAGAAAGTTGCTCAAAGAAATCCATATGGAGCAAAAGGATGCAACGGGGATTTTTGTTGATAATGTTTCTGCCATTGCTTTGGCGAAGAATCCAGTTTTTCATGAGAGGAGCAAGCATATCGATGTTCGATATCATTTTATTCGAGAACAAGTCAGCGACAAACAAATCGAAGTTGTGCACGTGAAGATCGGTGATCAAGTCGCAGATATTTTTACGAAACCTCTCAAGATCGAAGTGTTTCGGAAATTCAGAAATTTACTTGGAATGATCGACGGAAGAGAATTTGGCTTAAGGGGGAGTTTTGTTGGAAATTAAACCAAATTCATTAAGTGTTATCAGTGACTGTTCGACTCCCATGGTGCATGCACAAATCAAGACGTGTCATTATTGTGTAATTTTAATAGACATAATTAGTTGACTATTTCAAGAGTCTGTTCGTATTCCAATTTAATAGTCATAATAAGTTGAGTCTATCAGAAATCTTTTAGTATTCCGATGTAATTATTGCTTTAGTCTTTTCACTTTCCTAGAGAGACTCAAGAGTCGTGTTTTAAGCCTATAAATAGGTGAGTCTTGTAACCATTTCAGTATGGGTGAATCGATTGTGAATACAGTATATTGAAAAGCTACCTTCCGTCTCTTCTTCCTTGTGTGAACAAAGTTCCTTTGAGAGTGCTTGTTGAGAGCCCCACAGTCGATTTATCCTATCAGGTTGGTGGTAGTTCATCTTCTCCATGTAAACCCAATGTATACAGTTTCTCCCTAATCTGTTGCAGCTAATTTGCAATTCCGCTAATGCTCATCCGTCTTCTAGGCACATTGTACGAACAAGCAACTCCAATATTGTACACCATAACCAAACACTATTGAAATATGCCATCGCTTTCGAAAAGCCAATGCTGCGGACTACAGGTGCCTAGATGTCTCTCTCTTTCTTGAAGCAGAACGTTGTCTGTAATTTCGAGTACTCGTCCAGGCAAAGCTTTTGCGACGAAACTATGAAGAGTCAAATTGTCTCTGAATGTGTCATCGGTGGGACTCAACCCTGTGAACATCTCCAGTAAGAGAATACCGTAACTATAGACGTCCCCTTCTCTTGAAACCTTGCATCGTTGTGCATATTCTGCCACACATTTAGATCATAGTGCTGGTTAAATTGGAGTGAGGATCTTCAAATAAGAATGTAATGTGCCTAAAGACCGTAAGAGTTATCATTATCTACCAAACTTCACTTATATATATATATATATAGGGGGAGAGAGAGAGAGAGAGAGATTACCAGGTGCAGCATAACCAATTGTCCCTCTAAGACCCATAGAGCTCATCTGATTAACTATAGTATCAACGGACGATCCAAAAAGGAATTTCGCCAATCCAAAGTCGCCAACATGTGCGACCATCTCCGTGTCTAAGAGGATATTACTTGGTTTTAGGTCACAATGAACAATGGGGATGTGGCAGTGATGATGAAGATAATCCAGTGCAGAAGCAACATCAAAAGCTATATTTATCCTTCGAATGATATTAAGCTTTTTCGGGAGCTCATTTCTATCAGATGTTGCGTTTGGGTGTAGCCATCGTTCCAGACTTCCGTTGTCCATGAATTGATAGACTAAGGCCTTAAAATCATTTCCTTGATAATCACTACCCGAGCAAACTGTTAGTATCTTCAAGAGATTTCGATGTTTGATGTTCTTTAATGCCTCGCACTCCACTATGAAACTCTTCAGAGCACCATCACGGACTAAATGAAACACCTTCACGGCAACAGCAATTCCATTGTCCTCGAGTACCCCTTTATAAACAGAACCAAAGCTTCCAGCACCGATCAAATTCGTTGAAGAAAACCCATTTGTTGCTTTTAGGAGTGCTCCATACGACACATTTGGACGTGAATCATTTATCGAACTTGAAGTTGGTTCATTTACTTTATTCTTTAACCGACGAAGATATAGAAGAGCCAGAATAAGAGCTATTCAAAGAACTCCGAAAGTAATAGAAGCAGACAATATTGCTATATGTATCTTTCTGCTCTGGGATCTTTTGGAGATGCAGCTGGGGAGGTGAAATTCCGGCAGTCCGCCGCACATCTCATTGTTCCCAACAATGGAAGTACTAGTAACATTCTTAAAGATTCCTTCATGTGGCAGCATACCTCCAAAATTGTTGTACGATAAATTCAGAAGTTTCAAGGAGCGAAATTCTGCTAAAAATTCTGGAATCTGACTTGACAAATTATTGCGTGAAAGATCTAGCTCTTCAATGCCTCCTAACGATCTGATTGATTGAGGAATGGACCCATGGAAGAAGTTGCCCCCCATCTTGAGTGATGTCAATGCAGTGCAACGACCTAAACTACTGGGGATTTGTGACATTCTGAATTTCCGCCCCTCGAGACTTGAGATAGGAAATGAAAGCCTGAATTGGCAATTGAAAATGAAAATTTTCAAAATTGGAAAAGGATTTGACGTTGCCTCGCCAATGGTCACTCAAAATGAGAAAAACGAAATTTCGGACGAAAAGTGGCAAATGACCGTTTTTCCCCTCGAACTCTTTCCTTTTCCTTAAGAAAGTCGGAAGGGCAATATAGTCACTCAACCTCCTCCATGAAGTTGCCGAAACTTGATGAGCAAGGAGTCAAAGGATGGGTCAAAGCTTGGTTTGCATTATTGAACAAGTGCCACATGTCAACCTTTGAGAGACCCAAGCATTTATTACTCACCTAATCAAGTCTAATCAATTTCAAACCAAATTATTTGTGTGAGACAATTACTTGAGGACCTCTTCAGCCGTGTATAGCTCCTCCTTCATTCCCATTGCATTTTCCTCTCTCTCGCCGAGAAGCTCACCCGCGGATAAAGAAAAAGGGGTTCACTATTTCGGCCATAACTTTGTCGTCCGAAAGCTTATCGTCTTGTCGTTCTAGGAAGGTATTATAAGCTTAATTTGTCCCAGCCGTCTGTCCCGTAGGTCTGTTTTAGTGGGCAAAGGTCAGGATGGAGGCTGATTCCGACCAGTTTTGGGGAAAGATCTGTTTCAGGGGCTTCCGGACTTCAAATTGCTTCAAATTTTCAGTGAGATCTCTATAACATCTAGTACTTGAGTTGGATGGTCTGTGGTCACAAATTTGGTGGTGTTAAAATAGGTTTTCATGGCTGATTTTGGGTGGTTAAAAATCGGACAGATTCTGATCGTGGAAGAACCGTGAGGAAACCGGGCTGCTCAAAGCTTTGTGGTGTGATTTTGCTCAAAACCTTTTCGGTGAGACCCCTAAACTTAATGTTTGATGTATTGGCAAGTTGGTTTTGAGAGGATTTTGGGTTAAGAGGTGATTAAGGAACTGTTTGAAGTGAAAAAGTGGTTTGCCGTCCAATCTGCCCCTAGCGCGCACTGATTTTGAATCGAGTCGTTCTAAGTCGTTCGGTATCCAAATTGAGCTCCGTTTTCGCCCACGCGTCCGTAAGTTCTTGAAGTTTAAGACCCTGTAATTTTTTTCTGAAACGGTCAGTAGAAAAATTGCAATTGTTGAGAGAATGAACCTGGTTGTGGGGTTAAGAAAAGAGCGGATTTTTGATGGAATGAAATTGTGAGGACTTGCTTTGATAGAATGACATTGGCATGCTTAGGGGCATTGAATTAACATTATGAATACTTGAGAATAAGGTTTTATCGGTGTTGTTAAGGAATTGGCACGATGGGATTGAGAAATAATCGAGTTTCGATGTGGTCTTCCCAGGCACGCCGTGAGAGCCATGTTTGCCCGTGAGTTTGCTGAGCTAGGTAGGTAGTGAGCCCTGTTAATTGATGTTGAACAATGAGCTTTAATGAATTGCACTGACTATAAGGTCTATGCTATAATGCATTCATCGATCCTTGGCTTGGTACCCCCGGAGATCGAATTGGCTTGGTGCCCCAGTTATAAGATTGGCCTTAGTGCCGATGTTATATGAATGGGCGGTAGTGCCCCATCGATCAATTGGCTTGGTGCCCCGGAGATCGCACTGGCTTGGAGCCCCTTTTTGCATCGTAATTGGCTTGGAGCCCTGACGCAAATGAATGATCAGAGTACCCTAAGAAACTACATCGCGGCCGTGGGCCCTGGCGATGCTTGAGTGAATTGAAATTACATCGCGGCCGTGGGCCCTAGCGACGATTATATGGTTGTCATATTGATGACTTATGAAAATGTTAAGTTTGTTTTAGGGTAATGTGTGAAACTTGGATCTCATAGTATGTGATGCGCTTGATGGCGATGTTCTTTATATCAAGGTGCCATGAGAAAGTGATATTGAGATGCTAGATGATAATTCCTCGATTAGTTTTTGTGAATTGCATTGTGGCATAGTCTGGGAGGACTGGCGGTCTGGTCTAGGTTTAGGGTTTACTTGCTGAGATTTATATCTCACCCTAGTGGGGGCTTAACTTTTTCAGGTCCCAGGCGATGAGACGGGAAGTTTGTCAAGGTTGAGTATTTGAAGATGGAATTACAAGGTATGGATTCAAATTTTGTGGTCTTAGGGATTGTATTTGGTTTCGTGAGTTAGAGATTGAACCCTTGAGTATATTCAACCGTTGTATGCATTGAAGTGTACCATTTTGTCCTTAGTCATTTCAATTGTAAATTGAACTTTTGAAAAAAAAAATGGAGATGTTCATTGCTTCCGTATATGTATGAATTTTTAAAATGAGTTATGGCCCGAGAGATCATGGAAGTCAATCTAAAGATAAGGGCCAGGTGGGATGTTCGCGTGCTCGCCGGGTTCAAGGCGTGACATCCCCGTTTAAGTGGTATCAGAGCAAGGTTAGCTTGATCCATTGAGATTGAGATTTGGAGTGATAAGGAATGATGACTTGAGGACAATTAGGTAGTGAGACCTTTAGGGTTAAGCATGGATTGTTGAATCTTGAGGATTATAGGTTTGAACTTGTGTGGTATTCTAATGGTCCTAGAGTCGATTTTCATCGGTGATCTTGAATAATGTGGTGATTGAGATTTAAGTGGAAGTAAGCTGAGATTAAATACATAGGTATGGATTTTGAGGTAGTAATTGTGCTTGAGGTTGGTAGAGAATGGTTATGATTAATGAGTTAATTGAAGCATATGAATGTGATTGTGGTTTGTCAATGACCCAACTTGAGGAAAATATGAGTTATAAAGAGACAATTGGTATTAGTGGATTCTGGTTTGAATTGTGTGATATCTTGATGGTTCAGCTATTGATTGCTGTTGACAGTCTTGGGTGATATGAAATGAGGTTTATACAGTGAAGCGATAAAGGAATATTTAGGTTAAAGACCAGTTGTGATCGAATGCATAAGGATTTGATTTGACTAGTGACTAAATTTGAGGTATATGATGGACTATAGGCAATTGATCTACGAGATGTGACAGTCATTGGTGGAATTAGAAACTTTCGATGCATAAGAATTGATCTGAAGGTGATTGTGGTATGACAAGTAGTGAGGACAGTCATGACGCGCATGTGCTTGTGGTTTCGAAATGAAAGTTGATGAGGGTGCATGCATGAGCTTATCGCTATCGAACTTAATAAACTATCACTTGGTATGGGATGAGTTGATGGGATACCTATAAACCGTAATGAAGCATGTTGTGGGGCGTGTGGAACGGGGGGAGGCTTCCTCCGTAGATATATGACTTGGGACAACCTGTAACAACCAGGTCTGATGAGGGCGGGGAGTGATCGCCGGGACAGAGAGGTCCGGACAAGGAGCGGCTCTTGGCAGGCTTCTAAGATAGCGAGGAGGCATGAATGACCCAAGTCATAAATTGAAAGGGAAAGCCTAGGTATCGGGTTGAGTCTGATTGTGGTTAAGTGAGATGTATGACACGTGATTGATTCTCAAGTGAATGATTGAAAGTGGCATGGCATGTGAAATGATGCCTATGAGTGGCATGGCTGAGAGCCCTATATTTGGCAGTGAGTGCCATTTGAGAAAGAAAAATGATGATGTGATTGACCTGATAAACATGTGTTGTAATTGGCATCATGTAATTGTTGTGGCCGAGGTCTAACTGAGAGATTAGACGGCATGTGAGATTTATACCTATTGAATTGAGGCCTATTGAGATTAAGATATCATGTTGTGTTTATGCTAAAGTGGCAGATGCCCCTGGATTTATGATATGAACGATTGAAATGGCACTTTGAGTACTTGCTTGACGTTGGCTTAGTTGAGTTTTAGCCTAGTGAGGCTTGCCTATTAACTGGCTGTTGTTTGAGAAGTTGCCTCGTGGAGGCTAACTTGTTATGTGGTTGCTGCTGAAGGATGATTTGGAATCCTTGGATGGTGAATAACTAGTTGAGAGTAGTCGGAACCATTGGATGGGTGATGGTGAACAATGATGAGATGAGCAGCCTGAGACTGCTAGACTTGAGTAGACGACTTGAGTCTTCGATTCCTGAAGGGAATCATAGTGGGTCAAGTGACATGAAAATCTAATGATGTTGAACGACCAAAGTATGGTCATAGATGAATATTGCGCTCGAGTATACATGATATGGAAGATCCGAGAACTGAGAATGATCATGAGAATTGAATAAAGATGAGTGACTGGAATATGAGTACCAAAAGAGAATATGGCTCGATTTGTTAATCGTGCGAGATCTAAGTGTGATAAAGGGGTAATGAGAACTTTAAATAGGGATGAGGAAAATTGATGGGTAGACAAGCTTGAGAAGAAACTGCCCTTGTGCCCAAGTCGCTGAGACGACTGGTACTAGTGTTGATGAGTTGAGTAATGGAAGTCACGAGAAAGGTGACTCTGAGTTATTTCATTCTAGAGTGAATGAGTGGGAAGAACCACGAGAGTTTTGAAAAGCTTGTGAAGCTATGTATAAGGTTGAGATTGACTGAGTTTGATAAAGGGATGGAATTTGAAACTGCCTTCTTATAAGTTGATGGTTCGTGAGAAAACCTTAGAGGTTTTGGGTACACTGAGGAAAGAAAGTGACCTTGACAGTTACTAGCCTTAGGAGGCTATTGATGATTGGTGAAGAGTCACCAAGGGAAGAATTTTCCTTGAAGGCATGGTATAAATTCGGATCGCCTTCGTTGAATTGTTCAATGGAAGTATCTTCTTGGGATTGCTTGAGAGCAATGGCTGTATGGATCCTAATGATCTTGTAAGGATTTGTGGACGATCGACCAGTGTGAGACAGAGTTCTCAAGGTCGTTTAAACATATGTTAAAGGTGGACAATGACCCTTTGAGAGAGACGTAAGGTCTCCGGTTGGAATGGAATTTGAAAGCCTTATGGCTAGTGATTATTCCTGACTTTGAGGTGTGGTAATGAGATTTAGTAAGAGAAGTGAATAATCGAAAAGCATGTGAGTAAGAGAACCCCTACTCATGGATTACGAGCAAAGAAATGTTCATGATGGAACATGAAATGTGTCTTTAAGGAATGGCTATTACCTTGCTGTAAGGTTAATGGTGGTTAATTTCTGGTTATTATAAGAGATATGAAAGAGACTGACGTGTCAGTCTGTCAGACCCTGTTGATTTTATAAGATCGATGAAAGATGGGTCGGAACCACCAGAAGTGGTATTGTGTGTTAAACAGCCATAAAAAGTAGGGTGCCGTTCTTAAAGGGCGATTGGACCATGAAATGGTCGTTGATGAAAAGAAAAGTGAACGGACTTGATAATCCTGGCTGGTTGTAATTCTAGTGAATGATTTAGTAAGCGAAAAGAGCACTTAGAGAATACTTACAAGTGATTTGAGGTAATCGAATTGAGTATTTGATGCGTGAACTAGTGGAAACCAAGGACGAACGGATATTGTCACTTGAGGTGACTGAGTCATTAGAAGAAAAGTGTCCAACATGGTGAAATTTGAATCCTGGAGTGGAGGTACTGCTGTTGGCACCGACTCCAAGATTGACACTCTAAGTAATTGAAAGGACAAAGTGGATTCGAAGTAAAAGAATGCCACTGAAGTGTATAGTTTCCTTCAAAGGGTAAGAGACCCTAGTGTGAAAGGAAAATGAAATCTTTATTGTCTCGGTGTTGAGATTGAGCGTCTGGACTAAGAAAGAGGATGCAAAACTTGGATGATTCGTGGAAGTTGAGTTTTAGAAACTGTCTTGTAAACAGCGTTGAATTCCAGGATAATGTTGACGTTCAGTCGAATGGATGACATTGAGGTATGGTTGCATTAGCTGGTAGTGGAACCCAGAGGCTAAGGCATTAATGCTTCCTAAGGGAAGAGTGATAAAAATACGTTAGGACACTACTTGATGTGTTTGATTGGTGATTTGTTTTATGAGTGGATCGTTTGAGCATTGGTTTATGATGGTTGAATATGAGCATGTGAAATGATTTGGCTTGGAAGCCCTAAGAAATGATTTGGCTATGATGCTCTGTTATTGAATTGGCTCTGATGCTCTGTTGTTGAATCGGCTGTGATGCATTGGCAATTATGGTGGTTGCTTGGCTAGTGAGCCCAGTTAATTGATGTTAAACAATGAGCTTTAATGAATTTCACTGACTATAAGGTCTATGCTATAATGCATTCATCGATCCTTGGCTTGGTGCCCCGGAGATCGAATTGGCTTGGTGCCCCAGTTATATGATTGGCCTTAGTGCCGATGTTATATGAATGGGCGGTAGTGCCCCAGCGATCAATTGGCTTGGTGCCCCGGAGATCGCACTGGCTTGGAGCCCCTTTTTGCATCGTAATTGGCTTGGAGCCCTGATGTAAATGAATGATCAGAGTACCCAGAGAAACTACATCGCGGCCGTGGGCCCTGGTGATGCTTGAGTGAATTGAAATTACACCACGGCCGTGGGCCCTAGCGACGATTATATGGTTGTCATATTGATGACTTATGAAAATGTTAAGTTTGTTTTAGGGTAATGTGTGAAACTTGGATCTCATAGTATGTGATGCGCTTGATGGCGATGTTCTTTATATCAAGGTGCCATGAGAAAGTGATATTGAGATGCTAGATGATAATTCCTCGATTAGTTTTTGTGAATTGCATTGTTGCATAGTCTGGGAGGACTGGCGGTCTGGTCTAGGTTTAGGGTTTACTTGCTGAGATTTATATCTCACCCCAGTGGGGGCTTAACTTTTTCAGGTCCCAGGCGATGAGACGGGAAGTTTGTCGAGGTTGAGTATTTGAAGATGGAATTACAAGATATGGATTCAAATTTTGTGGTCTTAGGGATTGTATTTGGTTTCGTGAGTTAGAGATTGAACCCTTGAGTATATTCGACCGCTGTATGGATTGAAGTGTACCATTTTGTCCTAAGTCATTTCAATTGTAAATTGAACTTTTGAAAAAAAAATGGAGATGTTCGTTGCTTCCGTATATGTATGGATTTTTAAAATGAGTTGTGGCCCGAGTGATCATGGAAGTCAATCTAAAGACAAGGGCTAGGTGGGATGTTCGCGTGCTCGCCGAGTTCAGGGCGTGACAGGATTTCACCTACCAACAAATTGTTTGACATGTCCAAAGCAGTCAAAGCTCTCAAGTTACCAACATCTATGGGTAGAACCCCAGTCAGACGATTACGAGAAAAGTTCAGAACAATCATTAACGATGAGAGACCTATAAGTTGTGGGGGCATGAAACCACTCAGATTGTTATTAGATAAATCAAGCAGATCAAGAGACCGGCAATTTGATAGATGTATAGGGATTTTCCCATGTAAGTTGTTTCCCCCAAGATATAGTTGAATTAACTTGGTTAGATTTCCCAAAGATGATGGGATAGTCCCTCCCAAGTTGGTATCATTTAATCGCAGCATTGCTACATCTTGTAGAGCACCCAAATTTGAGGGGATAACACCTGAAAGCTGGTTGGAACCCATAGCCAAAGCTCTCAGGTTGATAAACTTCCCGATTTCTTCTGGAATCTCACCAGATAATTGATTCTCTCCTAAAGAAAATTCTATGAGATTGGTGGACAAATTAGCTATGCATTTAGGTAACACTCCACCAAACTTGTTCCCCGCAACTACCACCACCTCCAAGTTGGTACTATTAGTTAACGAGCAAAGAAAGCTCATTCACAATCCGCGTGGACCATCGGGGCCACCCACAGCTGTCGGTCATGATCCACGCAAGTATTTCCCCATACGTCCGGCTGGAAATTTACGAGAGGGCGGGCCGTTGGGATGTTCCCTTCAAGTCCAATCAGTGCGATGCCTACAGACTGCACATATCAAATTGGAAGTGGAGTCTACTGTGTGAAGGGGCCAATGCATCGAGTACTTCCCTTCAAGTCCAGTCAGTGCAATGCCTCCACATACCACATTCAAAGTGGAGTCTACAGTGTGAAGGGGCAGTTGCCTCAAGCGCAAAAAGCACGAGCGTTTTGTATCCATTCAACATTCATTACGCGAATGTGAATGAGTTGACTTATTTTTCCCCGCTCTATTAGTGAACTCTCTTTCTCGGGAGTTTTCAGGTCACTAAATTGTCATCAATATTTTCATTGCTCAATCCGGAATTCGAGATGCTCCTAATAAGCAACGGATGCCAAGTGCTTTGACATGATTCATAATGTGTATCTCAAGGAAATCGAGCAACTTCAGAATAGTTCTTGCAGCATACATAACATATCGTCTAAATTCTAACAAGTGTACGTGTATTCAGGGATGGATGATGGACACATCTAGATGGCTTCCAAATGTTGACTTGAGGTCAACAATGCGCACAAAATGTTAGAAGTCCCCCACTTTGGAAAATAAACCGAAGACTGATGATCAAACCTGATTGATTTGTGGTCATTGTCATTTGATTGTGAACTTGTATGGAGATGTTTAATTGCTTCCGTGATCTTGTATTATTTTGGAGCTGTGTTTAATTGGCCGAGGGGTCCTGGGAGATTATTGAAGATAAACGGCCAGGTGGAATGTTCGCGTGCTTGCCGGGTTCGGGGCGTGACAGTAACTCTCCGGTGCCTGCGGCCACACGTAATGCCATGCCACTGGCAAAATCCGATGCTATCGTTCCATGAGTTGAGCACACGAAAAGAATCTACCGGTATGCTGGCCTTAAATGCAAGCAGCGCGAGTCTATCTGTTTCATTGGTGGTGGAGGAGACTTGGTTAAAGCACAGTGCAAAAGCAATACCAAGAAGCAAGTGGCATGATCGAAACTCGGCAAAAGTGCTTAGGAGTTTCACAACCCAAAGCACAAGAAAGTGGGTAGATATGAAAGCAAAGGCAAGAAGAAACAAGAGGCAGGATCAATGCTAGTGGAAACTGTGAAGAGATCTAAAAGAAGGGGTCGATTTTTCCTGGACAGCTTGCGCTTTTCGTCATTCTGTTTTTTGTTCTTGTTTTTATGGGTCGTTCATTGCTCTATAAAAAGAAGAAGAGAAGGAGTTTCTGCCGGTCAAACTGATTATCGCAGGGAAAAGAAAGACATTATCTTCTCGATCAAATGCAACTAGTGGCACTCTTTTTCATTTTAGGAAAAAAGTAGTCATTATGGTGGATGAACTTTGTCCATTCAATCGGGATAAGGACACCAGGAGTACTATAGCTTTTATATAGCTTATGAGTGCCATAATTTTTCTTTTTCCATATTTAATTTCATTACTTTGAAAAATCAACCACTTAAGTGTCATTGACGATTTGCCTCGCCGGAAATCCTACGTGGACGCAGAAAAAGCTGATGTGGCACCATAGGAATGATTTTTTCAATATTTTAATGTACACATGAATTTTTTCATAATTTTATTTATTTATTTTAAAACTTTTTTTCTTGGTTTGTTCCTCCCCTTAGCCAGCGAGGGTCACCAGCGACCTTTGCTGACCTTGATTAAGTCCCCAGGGGCGAGGGCCGCCTCACCCATGGCCGGTGGGGCTACGACGGGCCTCCCTCGCCCCTGGGATAGCGGATCGTGGTCGGCGAGGGTCGCCGATGACCCTCGCCAGGCAAGGGGAAAATGCAACAAAAATCAAAAGAAAAAGAAAAAAATATCAAAATAGATAATAAAAAAATAAAAAAATAAGAAAAAATTCCAAAAAATATTAAAATTTTAAAAAAAATCCACCCGTCACTTAAAAATAGATAAAATAACAATAAAAAGTCCACTTAGGATGATTCGTTAGAAGTGGCACTCAAGTGAATGATTTCCTCCGATATGACACTCAAGTGTACGTAGTACAAAAGTTATAGCACCCCTAGCGAATCTATTTCCCATTCAATACTTTTGAACCGTAATTGGTTTCCTTGGAATTGTTTGACACGAACATTTTTTGCTATAGTTGGCGGATTTTGGTTATTATAACATAATTTGGCTAGCTTTTGCGAAGAAAATCTTATTGAATTAACCATTTGTAGAAAAAAAAAATTATCAAAAAAGTCCTAAACCTATTGCGATTGCACCAATTCAGTCTTAAGCCTTTCTTTTTTGTTAATTCAGTTCTAAATCATTTGCATTTGTGTCAATTCAGTTCCATCCAGCCAATTTTGACCGGCCGTCCGGCAACGAAATACCGACGACAAAGTTTAACCAATTATAACCGGCCACATCTTTTTATTGAAGATCTCACGGTTCTTATTCTCGTATTCAGCATACACAATTAATTAGCAATGACCTCATTATGAGAAGGTGTTGATTTTTCTGATCTTTTCAAGTACTCCTCTTTTCTATTCTTTTTTTCCGAAGCAAGTCAAGACAATGAGTGTCATTAAGTGGATGAGAAACTATCGACCATCGACCGTCGACCGTCGTCGACCTTGACTGCACTGCCCATTCATTCTACGGACCATTTTTCATCGTCTTTGGCCGCATGTGCTGCGGGAGAACCGCTGTGATGTTCTCTTGGCATGGTCCGATCACAATCCGCGTGGACCATCGGGGCCACCTACAGCTGTCAGTCATGGTCCACGCAAGTATTTCCCCCTACGTCGGGCTGGAAATTTACAAGAGGGCGGGCTGTCGGGATGTTCCCTTCAAGTCCAATTAGTGCGATGCCTACTTTTAGAATATGTCTCGAATTTGAGCCCGAAGCGAAAATCTGAATTTCAAAATCGATATATCTTGATCTTGAAATTAAAGATAATATTTATTTTGAATATTCGGAAATCAAACCTCACTAGAAGTTCGGCCACCAAAATTGGAAAGTGCATTATGGTCTTTTTTTTTAACCTTGGACTCGGTCAGCATGGGGAATAAAATATACATATATCTCTTTGCAGAAGTTGCACTTTCTTATTTGATATATCCAAAAGCAAGTTTGGGAGTGCACGAGGATACAGTCTTGACTTTCTTCCTCTTGTGGCAAAGTGCATATATATAAGAATATATATACTTGTGAAGATATGGTGTGGGTTGCAAAGGTTTGGCCGTACGTAACCTTGAAGCGCCGAGACTATTCGAGTGCTTGATGTGCCCACCTTGAAGATGAAGGTTGATTGAAGCGCCGTCTGTCACAACGAGTGCTTGGCATTGGCACTTCATTTGTTCGTGGAATTACATCAAGAATTCAAGTGTCGAAGCCGATTAAATCTTGAGGTTAGATTTATGTTTTAATTCTTTTGCGAGATTGAGAGATTATTTGCTAGGAATTGGGGGCTAAACACTGTGTGCGTTCTTGGATGTAATTGGGGCTGGGAAACACCAAGAGTGTGCTTGTGTAACTCGAGTGATCTGTAATCTCCGTGTATCGCTCATTCTATAGTGAAATTCGTTACTGTTCTCCCCGTGGATGTAGATCTTTACGACCGAACCACGTACATCTGGTGTTCGATTTACTTTGCTCGTTCTGTCTATTTTATCGATCGATCACTTGTTCCGCGCAACAATTGGTATCAGAGCTAGGCTTGCTTGAGTTTAAGCGAATCGATGGCGACAGAAGAAGCTAAAGTGAAAATCGACAGATTTGAGGGAAGGACTTTGGTTTCTAGAAGATGCAGATAAAAGATCATTTATATCAGATGAAGCTGCATGAGCCCCTGTCTGGGAAGAAACCAGAAACGACAAAGCAACCCGATTGGGAATTGCTAGATAGACGAGCGATGGGTGTTATTCGGCTGACGTTGGCTCGTAACGTCGCGTTTAATATTGTCAAGGAGAAGACCACTGCGGGTTTGATGAAAGCTCTGTCGGACATGTATGAGAAGCCCTATACGATCAACAATGTCTATTTAATGCGACGTCTGTTTAATTTGAAGATGAGCGAATGTGTGTCAGTTACTAATCATATCAATGAATTCAATGTAATCGTTAGTGTTGACACCTGATTTTTGACCATTTATTATTGTGATTTTTATTCTTTAAAATTAATTAAAAATATCAAAAAAGGTCATAAAATCACAAAATCAACTTTGGAAGCCTTGGCCTAGCCTCGGGGACCAATTTTGAACAAAAAATATTTTTTGGTATTTTATAATATTTTTCGAATTTATTTAATTATAAAAATACCCAAAAAATCAGAAAAATATCATTCGTGGTCAGAAAAATACACAAAAATATTCAATAATTTTGTTTTAATTTCATCTTCAAGTGTATCACCTTAAATCTTGAAAATCGGCTCGGGTCACTATGTTTCTTCACAAACATAAACTCGAACCGAGCAAAAAAATTCCTTTGCGAGTCTTTTAATTTTCAATTCTCACTTTTTATAAGCCATGACATTGAATCCTAAAGGCTAGAAGTGCAATTGGGTCAATTTGCCCTCCAATTTGATCAATTTTAACCAAAAGGGCTTAATTGCATATTTTTCTTTCGATTAGTCCCTGGTTTCACGGATCTTGAATTTCACACGGGCATACCCATTAAAATTCAACACCTCTACCCATAATTTTCATCATGCCCAATCCATTGGCGGCCTCAATTCAGGCTAATTTGGTCGTTTGGATGTATACGTATGCTCTACGTATTTATACGTCATACATATTTATACGTTATGCGTATTTATACTGTTTGGTAACCTCTTTAACTCTTGTAATAAAAATAATGGTTATTATTTTTAACACCTTTGTTAGTGCTTTTTTAAATAGCATTTTTGTATTGTGAGTGCTATTGTTAGTGCTATTTTTAAATAGCATTTTTGTATTATAAATTGTGAGTGCAATTGTTAGTGCTATTTTTAAATGACATTTATTTATCATAAATTGTGAGTGCTATTGTTAGTGCTATTTTTAAATGGCATTTATTTATCATAAATTGTGAGTGCTATTATTAGATAGAATTTATAATTGTTAGTGCTATTTTTAAATAGCATTTTTGTATTATAAATTGTGAGTGCTATTGTTAGTGCTATTTTTAAATAGCATTTTTGTATTATAAATTGTGAGTGCTATTGTTAGTGCTATTTTTAAATGTCATTTATTTGTGAGTGCTATTTTTAGAAAGTATTTATTATTTGTGAGTGCTATTTTATAATACAATTTATTGGAAGGAATTTTTGGCTATAAAAGGATGGCAAGAGTTTTGAGGTTGGGGGGGAGACATTTTGTAGAGTGTGCAAATTTTTGAGAGCTTAGAGAGAAGAACACAAACACTCTCTATATTCTCATAATCTTGAGTGAGCAAAATATACTAAGTTCGGAATATTGATTCCGCATATTGCTAGCACAATTGTTGTGGAGTTATTCGTCGTCTCCCCGTTCGTCAATTGGTGGTCCGTCCGAACTAGATGCCTAACACTTGTGGAGGCTGAGATCGAAGAACATCGAACCGACACCTCCGTTCAAGCACACTACGAGAGGTAATCCATTTACTCCCTTTGAGGCTTTGTGATTTTTTTTCGATTGAAATGCACGAAGTACGCCTCTGGAGATACATGTATGGGTTGTTATTTATTTCCGCTACGTGTTACGTGGATCCCAACAGTGGTATCAGAGCCGATCCTTAGGTGTTTTCGTGCATTTAATTGATTTTTTGCAATTTTTGCAATACTATGGCCAATATGTATTAACGAATTGTTCGTCTTACATGGCTAATGGAGGTTGATTATTTTATATGATAAATTAATCAACATAGCAAAAATTGAGACAAAATCAATTTTGAATCGAAAATTTATGGCTATCTTATTTTACGTAAAAATTCTGAATATGATTCAACGTAGAATTTTTATTGTGCCTTCCTAAGTTTTAAATTGTGAATTTATTACTTACGTGGAAGGGTGGTGATCATGGAAAAATCCCTAATCAATGTGATTGATGTATGTATGAATGTATGGTGATTATTTATATATTTGGGGTTGTAATTATTAAATGGAGGCTGCGTACTCCTTTTATTTTTCATGTAATCTTTATTTTTAGCATAGTCAATTGTTGATGTAAATGCTACGAGGATTACGTGGAGGAGCCTTTTAAGTCGGCGAGCTCTTTGGGGCCCGATTCTTGAAGAGTTCAAGAAACCAAGAAGAAGAGAAGAGCGGCTCTCCATTATTAAAATATTAAAATGATTAAATGTGGTCTCATTGGCTCGAGACCCATTAAATCATAATTCCATGATCACCACGTAGGATAGATGTTTATGTGATTGACATCTATTTTTTTTTATGATTACGTGAGCATGTTAAACTGGTTAATGTGCAAAGTCAGACTTACCTCACCCAAAATTGCGCCTGCATGAAATCCTAGTTAGGGAAAATCACTCGCGTTAGGTACCGAAAGGGCGTTGGTAATGACATCAACGTAACCAAGTCCCCGAACTCAAAATCTCTGGTTCCGCAGAATTGATCGATCTCTCCCAATCGGTCAATAAGGTTTCCGGTCTACCCTCCAAGAAAGACCGGTGGCAACTCCAAATGCATGCACAAGTTGCACATGCCACCACGACCACACTAAGGTCGAAAGCGATCGACTGTTATCGTCGAATCCCTTTGAAAAATACTCCCGCCGCGATTTGGTATGGGCCTGGGAGGGCCCGCGCCGATCCAAGACCCGCGATCGGTAATCCATTAGCCGCGTCCGCTTTCGGACGGGTCGCGACAACTGGCGACTCCACTGGGGACCTTGTTCTAGAACCTATGGTTCTAGACCTCAAGTGGACTTAGGCCGTAATTAAAACGCTGAGTGATTTTTCTAACCCTGCAGGCGCTCTTGAAGGTGAGGTAAGTCCGCTCATGGTAGGTGTTATATGTTTTTGCAGATTGGAGAGATAAGGGGTGTAGTCCGTGATTAACATTGTCTTATGCAGGTTGGCGTAGGAATGTATGTTGTATGGATGATTTGAAGCGCCGATTGATAAACTGTTGTGCATGACTTGCATTGTGATACTCACAACACATGAACACACACAATCGCGCCTAAAACCCCGGGCGCCGCCTATAGGAAAACAATATAAGGGATTGAAAATGGAATCTCCGTGAGGAAAAACACGGGGTAATCCACTTTTCAATTCCGCTCATTTCGAATTATGGATTGGGTCCCAATGCAACGATAGTTGTGCAATGGAATCTACCCTTTCTAGAACTCGAGGTGGGAGCCTTGGTCTTAGGTTCCAAACCCTATCTTGATTCTTAGAGCCAAACCTCACTGGTCTCATGCGTATGTATGTGAATGATTGGTACACCTCGAAACCAAAAGGTCATTCAGCGCCGCTTATGAATCAAAATCCAAAAACTTGTGTGAAGAATCAATCGCGAGTTGAAACGAACCAGGATGGCATGGAAAAGCGCTGGACCACCTTGGAGAGTCAACTGACGAGGGCAAATGCCTCTTGACCGGGCAACCGAATCAAGGATAAGGACGTGTCATTCCTAATTGATTTTCAATCAGATAATGACATAATATTTCATATCTCTTCCTCTCAGGATAAGATGGTTAAAGACCAACAAAAGGGAGCTTGCCTTCCCTACAAAATGGAAAGGAGTGCACCTTCATCGGGCATCACCCATTGGGTTTGCAAAAACGAGATGGATTTATTGTGATGAGCCTTAAGTAGATAACGTGAAGCTGGGGCAACCTAATTTGGATCGACTCTCCCTAAGTCGAAAAAGTTGTATCCGTTCCAAATCGGATTGACCGGTTCACGAGTTGATATGGTTTTCCATTCTTGCAGGTGATGACAAAAATGAATGGGACCACTGAAAAATTTCCAGCATCTTGGATGCCAGAAGTGACCAGAACGGGGATAGTAAATCCGTAATCGTTTCAATTAAAGCTCCTTACGCGGTGATTGACTCTTTCACTCCTTTCATCGCGCAGGTTGTTGAAGTACTCAACCACGAGTAAATTTTGCGGATGTCAAATAGCCTGAATGCGTCAATGCAGCAAAATGCAAAAGGGAGTTAGCTGGGGCAAGCGTCACCTAGCTACGACAAATCACGCCCAATTGGGGCAAGCGAATCATTTGTGCGCCGGACAAAGAATAACGTTTATTCTCTGGCAAAATCAATGGACGCAACTGTAGAGTCGTCCGCATCAGAATTAAACCCAAGATACGAATATGGGTGAACGGTAACCTTGTATCGTTCCATTTTGGTCTTCGAAGACCACATGCCTAACATGAGTTTTTACTCATTTAACAGGGAGTCGTTGGCACCGAAAGCCTCAAAAGAAAAGAACTCGCCAACGAGGAGGCGAATAAAGCTATTGACCTTGGGAGTCAGCACTCCAAGAAATGGTCTTTGATTATAAGACCTAGTGGAGGGTAAAAAGTGTCGCTCCTACGTCCCGTGCTTTGACATGCATTTTGATAAGATTTTATTTTTTTCCTTGAATAAAAGGAACCTTGAAGAATGGCGCTGGAATGGGCCCAAAAACACAAATGGATCTCCTATGGGGCAAATCCTTGAGAATGATTCATCGCCAACCAAACGGAGGGATCAGGACTACAAGATAGAGGGCCAGATTCTGCAAGCCGCGCGTTTGTGTTCAAATGAAAACGCCAAGCAAGAACAATGCGGTATCGTTCCAATTGGTCTTGAATTTTGGAACACAAACTGACACTTATTGTTTGTTTTTGACAGGGGCTTGCCATCAGGGCAAAACGGGTTTTCACATCCCATGTATTACCCGTTGGAAATACATGACCAAGGGTAAATTGTATCGTTCTAATTTTTTGAAAAATTCGTGAACGTATAATAACATGTTTCTTCCGCATTTTCAGGGATCTCCAACCTCTGGGGACAGGTAAGTATCCCTTTCCCCAATCCACTAAAGATGTTGAATAAAAAAACAGAGAAGAAAAGAAAAGCCTTCAGAATCTGATGTCTAGAAAAGACATAGAATTCAAACTTCATTGGCATTCATGTTTTAAAACAGGAGGTTGTATGAACATGAATAAAGGACATGCATAGTGCATCTTAAAATCCCCTTGGCGGGTAAAATTTTTGGAGAAAATGAAAGAAATTTTTTCCAATCAAAAGTTCAAAACTTTCAAAAGGATGTTTTCTCAGACGAGAGGCGAAAACCTAATCCAAACATGTCCAACACACACTTGAGAGATGAGTGGAGTGGGCAGATAGCAAAATCTGGGTCTACGGAGGTAGGGACCATTTGCAGCGATTACATGGGTTGGGACGACGGAGGCATTCGTTTCATATCCCCAAACACTACAGGTGACCATTGATAAACCCCTTTGAACGGCGCTTTTCATTCTTAACCCTGTCAAGAGCCACCCCACACCGGGGCAAAAAGGAAGTAAGTCCAGCAGCGTCAGGAGAAAATGGTTAGAAATTTTCTTGCTCGGACTAACATTAATCTTTGTGTATTGTTTATATGGTAATCCAAGTGCCATAGGATGACGAGAAGCATTCATTCTCTATCCCACACACCGAATCCTTTGCACAGCCAACTTAAGCCTGCGAATTCATTTCATAAACCCCTGTTGGTGATCATGGCATGTTTCAAGATAGAAACTGCATCACTCCAAGAACGGAAGAATCCAAGAGATGGGATTTATAGAAAAATTTCATATCGGCGTTTAAATGTGCTATGATTCAAGTTGTATATCTAGCACAATTTTCTGAACATCATGGTTCCAAAGGAAAAGAAAAGGCGGGATTTCAACAAAGAAAAATCCACAGCAGCAAGAAAAAGCAAAGTGCCTGGTAAAAGCAAGGCCGATGCTCGTGAAAACTGTTTGATTGATCCCCAATAAAGCCTAGTTGGGAAGAGAGAAAAACCCATAAAGGAGTCAGATCAAGAAGACTGCTCCCCAAATGATGTCAGCCGTGGTGCAAAAACACGGACAGAATTGTCAATCTCTTAATACCACAAGAGACGTTCTCTAAAGGACTTGTGCACAACTCAAAAGCGGTTGCACACCTCAAAAATTGAAGATGCAGAATGGAAAAGACATGTGACAAGTTTGCAATGATCACCAATGCCAATCCCCTCACAAATTTTGGGCCAAAAACAAGCCTTTTTCGGTCCTCAATCCTACAAATGTTACAACCCTGAAACAGTCTTCTCTGACTAAGACACTTGGGTTAACATATTGCTTAGCTCGAAGAAGTACGAGCAAGACTATTTCTTCCTCATTTTGCAGGGTTCTTGACTTGTAAACCCGGAGCAGATGGTGAAGACTTTCATTCAATGGCCTCGACTCCAAAGCGGGTCCCCTTTGAAAACCAATATCCAAGCCTAACATTACGGTCCCGTGGAAGACCTCCCGACCGATCAAAATGTATGCGCTGCGAATGAGCCTAAAACCTAGGCACAGGTTAGTAGGGAATTGAGTGCATCCCCTATAAAAAAAACCACTATCGCAAAATAGGTGAGAAGACCTCCTTGTCGAGAAATATTCCAATTGATGTTTTGAACAAACTCTTTTTGGAAGTTTCAAATTGTTGGATCCAGATTTTCCGCGCAAGGGATTTGTGATCACATTTGCATGTTGCAAGAATGCTTTGGATAACCTCCAGCAGCAAAATGCACAATTCATGATTAAAACTTAAATCATACGGTTTTGTCAAAATGGACAGCCGTGGTCTTCCCAAAGATTACTAACGTTTTCTTGGTGAAGAAAAATCTTTCAGGCTCAAACTTCTGCAGGATACCTGGAGAACCCAGCTCCCAGAATGTCGCCTCAACGGACCCAAGTGAAGCTTTGTCAAGATAAAATCTTTCACTGCTTCAAAATTGAATTCCCGGCAAATTTCGGGATCTTGCAAAAGAAAGGGTGAGGATAGAACCTTTTTTTCAAAAGAAGTCAGCAAACTGTCCCAGCAGGACGTGGAGAATCCTCGTCCTAGGACACCCTTTTCAAAACTTAGGCAGTCTCATCGGATGTGGAAAACCCTCGTCATGAGACACCTTTTCAAATATCAAACTGTCTCATCGGACGTGGAAAACCCTCGTCATGAGACACCTCTTCAAAATTCAGGAAGTCTCATCGGACGTGGAGAACCCTCGTCATGAGACCCCTTTTCAAAATATCAAACAGTCCCATCGGACGTGGAGAACCCTCGTCATGAGACCCCTTTTCAAATATCAAACTGTCTCATCAGACGTGGAAAACCCTCGTCATGAGACACCTCTTCAAAATTCAGGAAGTCTCATCGGACGTGGAGAACCCTCGTCATGAGACCCCTTTTCAAAATATCAAACAGTCTCATCGGACGTGGAGAACCCTCGTCATGAGACCTCTTTTCAAATATCAAACAGTCTCATCGGACGTGGAGAACCCTCGTCATGAGACCCCTTTTCAAATTCAGGCAGTCTCATCGGACGTGGAGAACCCTCGTCATGAGACCCATTTTCAAATTTAGGCAGTCTCATCGGACGTGGAGAACCCTCGTCATGAGACGCCCTTTTCAAATCAACTCAAGGTAGAAACCGCCTGAAGGGTCAATCAAAGGTAGAAACCGCCTGAAGGGTCAACTCATGGTAGAAACCGCCTGAAGGGTCAAAACTAAGGTAGATACCGCCTGAAGGGTCAACTAAAGGTAGAAACCGCCTGAAGGGTCAACTCATGGTAGATACAGCCTGAAGGGTCAAACCAAGGTAGATACCGCCTGAAGGGTCAACACAAGGTAGAAACCGCCTGAAGGGTCAACTCAAGGTAGATACCGCCTGAAGGGTCAAACCAATGGTAGATACCGCCTGAAGGGTCAAATGAAGGTAGATACCGCCTGAAGGGTCAAATGAAGGTAGATACCGCCTGAAGGGTCAAATGAAGGTAGATACCGCCTGAAGGGTCAAATCAAAGGTAGATACCGCCTGAAGGGTCAAAACAAAGGTAGAAACCGCCTAAAGGGTCAAAACAAAGGTAGAAACCGCCTAAAGGGTCAAAACAAAGGTAGAAACCGCCTAAAGGGTCAACTTAAGGTAGATACCGCCTGAAGGGTCAGCACAAGGTAGAAACCGCCTAAAGGGTCAAAACAAAGGTAGAAACCACCTAAAGGGTCAAAACAAAGGTAGAAACCGCCTAAAGGGTCAACTCAAGGTAGATACCGCCTGAAGGGTAAGCACAAGGTAGAAACCGCCTGAAGGGTCAGCTCAAGGTAGAAACCGCCTGAAGGGTCAACTCAAGGTAGATACCGCCTGAAGGGTCAAACTCAAGGTAGAAACCGCCTGAAGGGTCAAACTCATGGTAGATACCGCCTGAAGGGTCAACACAAGGTAGAAACCGCCTGAAGGGTCAAACTCATGGTAGATACCGCCTGAAGGGTCAGCACAAGGTAGAAACCGCCTGAAGGGTCAAACCAAGGTAGAAACCGCCTGAAGGGTCAACTCAAGGTAGAAACCGCCTGAAGGGTCAAACCACGGTAGATACCGCCTGAAGGGTCAAATATGGTAGAAACCGCCTGAAGGATCAGCCTAATGGTCCGATCCACCATACGGATCAAAACCTTGACAAATTCCAGACACGGAAAGAGTCGTTTCCCTAGGTAAACCTTACAGTAGGTGAACCATTTCTGGTTCGATCCACCATACGGATCAAAATCCTTGGCAAATCCCAAAGTGTGGGACGCGCCTTCCTTAGGTTCCTACCAGTTAGGAATCCCATAATGGTATGACCTACCATACAGGTCAGAGCTTAATCTCCCTAGGATATTCTGAATGACGAGTCCTAGGTATCTGCTTGAAAGTTGTCGCAACCGGCAGCATCTGACAGGTGAGCTTCAGGTAAGCCTCTCTCACTCCGGCCCATGTTCAAATTGTTAAAGCAAACCGAGGATTAATTAGAGCTTTCATCAAAGGGCCTTAAGCGATCCAATGTCGTAGCATTTCTTCTCTCATTTTCCCAGTTGAGTCGGTTAGAAATCAGGTGCCACCTTATCTTTGAGAAAAACCTCTAACGAGATTCCTCTCAAAGAGGGGCAGCTGTTGATACCTGATTTTTGACCATTTATTATTGTGATTTTTATTCTTTAAAATTAATTAAAAATATCAAAAAAGGTCATAAAATCACAAAATCAACTTTGGAAGCCTTGGCCTAGCCTCGGGGACCAATTTTGAACAAAAAATATTTTTTGGTATTTTATAATATTTTTCGAATTTATTTAATTATAAAAATACCCAAAAAATCAGAAAAATACCATTCGTGGTCAGAAAAATACACAAAAATATTCAATAATTTTGTTTTAATTTCATCTTCAAGTGTATCACCTTAAATCTTGAAAATCGGCTCGGGTCACTATGTTTCTTCACAAACATAAACTCGAACCGAGCAAAAAAATTCCTTTGCGAGTCTTTTAATTTTCAATTCTCACTTTTTATAAGCCATGACATTGAATCCTAAAGGCTAGAAGTGCAATTGGGTCAATTTGCCCTCCAATTTGATCAATTTTAACCAAAAGGGCTTAATTGCATATTTTTCTTTCGATTAGTCCCTGGTTTCACGGATCTTGAATTTCACACGGGCATACCCATTAAAATTCAACACCTCTACCCATAATTTTCATCATGCCCAATCCATTGGCGGCCTCAATTCAGGCTAATTTGGTCGTTTGGATGTATACGTATGCTCTACGTATTTATACGTCATACATATTTATACGTTATGCGTATTTATACTGTTTGGTAACCTCTTTAACTCTTGTAATAATAATAATGGTTATTATTTTTAACACCTTTGTTAGTGCTTTTTTAAATAGCATTTTTGTATTGTGAGTGCTATTGTTAGTGCTATTTTTAAATAGCATTTTTGTATTATAAATTGTGAGTGCAATTGTTAGTGCTATTTTTAAATGACATTTATTTATCATAAATTGTGAGTGCTATTGTTAGTGCTATTTTTAAATGGCATTTATTTATCATAAATTGTGAGTGCTATTATTAGATAGAATTTATAATTGTTAGTGCTATTTTTAAATAGCATTTTTGTATTATAAATTGTGAGTGCTATTGTTAGTGCTATTTTTAAATAGCATTTTTGTATTATAAATTGTGAGTGCTATTGTTAGTGCTATTTTTAAATGTCATTTATTTGTGAGTGCTATTTTTAGAAAGTATTTATTATTTGTGAGTGCTATTTTATAATACAATTTATTGGAAGGAATTTTTGGCTATAAAAGGATGGCAAGAGTTTTGAGGTTGGGGGGGAGACATTTTGTAGAGTGTGCAAATTTTTGAGAGCTTAGAGAGAAGAACACAAACACTCTCTATATTCTCATAATCTTGAGTGAGCAAAATATACTAAGTTCGGAATATTGATTCCGCATATTGCTAGCACAATTGTTGTGGAGTTATTCGTCGTCTCCCCGTTCGTCAATTGGTGGTCCGTCCGAACTAGATGCCTAACACTTGTGGAGGCTGAGATCGAAGAACATCGAACCGACACCTCCGTTCAAGCACACTACGAGAGGTAATCCATTTACTCCCTTTGAGGCTTTGTGATTTTTTTTCGATTGAAATGCACGAAGTACGCCTCTGGAGATACATGTATGGGTTGTTATTTATTTCCGCTACGTGTTACGTGGATCCCAACAGTGGTATCAGAGCCGATCCTTAGGTGTTTTCGTGCATTTAATTGATTTTTTGCAATTTTTGCAATACTATGGCCAATATGTATTAACGAATTGTTCGTCTTACATGGCTAATGGAGGTTGATTATTTTATATGATAAATTAATCAACATAGCAAAAATTGAGACAAAATCAATTTTGAATCGAAAATTTATGGCTATCTTATTTTACGTAAAAATTCTGAATATGATTCAACGTAGAATTTTTATTGTGCCTTCCTAAGTTTTAAATTGTGAATTTATTACTTACGTGGAAGGGTGGTGATCATGGAAAAATCCCTAATCAATGTGATTGATGTATGTATGAATGTATGGTGATTATTTATATATTTGGGGTTGTAATTATTAAATGGAGGCTGCGTACTCCTTTTATTTTTCATGTAATCTTTATTTTTAGCATAGTCAATTGTTGATGTAAATGCTACGAGGATTACGTGGAGGAGCCTTTTAAGTCGGCGAGCTCTTTGGGGCCCGATTCTTGAAGAGTTCAAGAAACCAAGAAGAAGAGAAGAGCGGCTCTCCATTATTAAAATATTAAAATGATTAAATGTGGTCTCATTGGCTCGAGACCCATTAAATCATAATTCCATGATCACCACGTAGGATAGATGTTTATGTGATTGACATCTATTTTTTTTTTATGATTACGTGAGCATGTTAAACTGGTTAATGTGCAAAGTCAGACTTACCTCACCCAAAATTGCGCCTGCATGAAATCCTAGTTAGGGAAAATCACTCGCGTTAGGTACCGAAAGGGCGTTGGTAATGACATCAACGTAACCAAGTCCCCGAACTCAAAATCTCTGGTTCCGCAGAATTGATCGATCTCTCCCAATCGGTCAATAAGGTTTCCGGTCTACCCTCCAAGAAAGACCGGTGGCGACTCCAAATGCATGCACAAGTTGCACATGCCACCACGACCACACTAAGGTCGAAAGTGATTGACTGTTATCGTCGAATCCCTTTGAAAAATACTCCCGCCGCGATTTGGTATGGGCCTGGGAGGGCCCGCGCCGATCCAAGACCCGCGATCGGTAATCCATTAGCCGCGTCCGCTTTCGGACGGGTCGCGACAGTTAGTCAATTGAGTTCAGTTGAGATTGACTTTGAAGATGAGGTACGTGCTTTGATTCTATTATCCTCATTGTCTGATAGTTGGAATACTACGGTTACTGCTGTTAGTAATTCTTCTCGATCAACTAGTTTGACGTTTGATGGGATTCGAGATTTAATTCTAGATGAGGATATTCGTAGAAGAGAATCTGGCGAATCTGTATCTACTGCTTTAGTAGGTGAAAGAGGAAGAGCTAGTCCTCGTGTTAGCAGAAGTAGTATGAACATGAATAGACACAATCAGTCCAGGACTGGTGGTGATGTCTGTTGGAACTATGGCAAGAGAGGGCATCTTAGAAGAAATTGTTTAAGGTGAAAAACGAAAGGGTTAAGGGAATTGGAGTTGAATCTGCGGATGATGTTGCAGCCGTAGCTAAAAATTCTGATAGTGTCAATTGTGTCTTGTCTGTCACAGAGAATTCGTCGTTTGGCGGATGGATTATGAATTCTGGTTGTTCTTTTCATGCTACACCAAACAAGAACTCGTTTACTTCTTATCAATGCATGGATAGTAGTAAAGTGCAGTTGGGAAACAACGCTGAATGCGATGTTGTGGGTATTGGTGATGTTAAAATCAGAATGCATGATGGTATTGTGAGGACATTGACTGGGGTAAGACATGTTCCAGAATTGAAAAAGAACTTAATTTCCTTGGGTGCCCTAGATTCAATAGAATGCATGAATTTTTCACGAGGTGGAGTCTTGAAGATTGTTCGAGGCGCCCTAGTGATAATGAAAGGAATCAAGCATGGCAGCCTATATGAACTTCAAGGTGAGACATTGATAAGTTTCGCTCTTGAGATGTCGACATATGTTCGAGAGTCTAATGGCTACTCGAGAAAGGCCTGGGTGTTTGTGCGAAAGCACAATTTTGATGTTGTTGTCAGGAATACGCAGTCGAGAGCTTTGATCGGAGCGGAGACTGGTAAGTTGATCAAGCATGTGCGAACTGACAGTAGCAAGGAGTCCTGCTCGAAGCTGGTAAATAAATTCTACATGAAAAAGGGCAAAGTGAAACACCGCACTAGTGCTAGTAAACCACAACAGTTTGCAGAATTGATGAGGAGAGAGTTACTAGAGATGACCCGTAAAAGGATCTCTAATGCTGGTATGGCTAGGAGAATTCCAGCGGATGCGCTTAGTATATCGAGCTACTTGGTGAATAGATCCCCATCGACTGCAATTGGATATCGGACTCCCGAAGAAGTGTGGTTAGGTAACGTTGCTGATTATTCTAATTTTAGAATGTTTAATTGCCCGTGTTATTATCGAGTAAGTGATGGTAAGCTCGATGTGGAGGCAAAGTGCATATTCCATGGCTATGCACAAGGTGAGTGTGGCTATCAGTTGTGGTGCCCAAATATAAATTCACCTGTTTGCAATAGAGAAGTTACCTTTGACGAGTCTCCAGTACTTCAGGCTAAGAGTGATTGTGGCAGTGTTCATACGAATCTGGACGGTGTTCAGCTTGAGGTGAAGTTGCAACCAGAAGCTCTTGAGGTAGCATATACTAGAGAAGTAATCGACACATATGGTGCTTATAGCGAGGTGGAGCCTGTAGAGACAACAGTTGCTGTAACTGTTGATATTGACAAGGTACGTATTCGATCTCCTGATAGATATGGATGCAACAGCGATTTTGCTTTATTTGTGATTGAGGAGCTTGTATCAGAAAGTCCTTGTGGAGCAGTTAAAGGTGCATGTTCATTGGTGTTTTGATGAGCTCCTCGGTTATGGCGAAGTTTAAGCGCGACTTGGACTTGAATGATCTTTGTGGGGGTTAAGTTCATTTGGGTTGTTGGGAGAGTAGTAGCATATGATATTCAGATTATCAGCGAAGCGATTGTGATTTGGCTCAAACGTCGAGCCATGGTGGAGATTGTTAGAATATGTCACGAATTTGAGCCCGAAGCGAAAATTTGAAGTTCGAAATCATATATATTGATCTTGAAATTAAAGATAATATTTATTTTGAATATTCGGAAATCAAACCTCACTAGAAGTTCGGCCACAGAAATTGGAAAGTGCATTATGGTCTTTTTTTTTTTAAATCTTGGACTCGATCAGCATGGGGGAATAAAATATACATATATATCTTTGCAGAAGTTGCACTTTCTTATTTGATATATCCAAAAGCAAGTCTGGGAGTGCACGAGGATACGGTCTTGACTTTATTTCCTCTTGTGGCAAAGTGCATATATATAAGAATATATATACTTGTGAAGATATGGTGTGGGTTGCAAAGGTTTGGCCGTACGTAACCTTGAAGCGCCGAGACTATTTGAGTGCTTGATGTGCCCACCTTGAAGATGAAGGTTGATTGAAGCATCATCTGTCACAACGAGTGCTTAGCATTGGGACTTCGTTTGTTCGTGGAATTACATCAAGAATTCAAGTGTCGAAGCCGATTAAATCTTGAGGTTAGATTTGTGTTTTAATTCCTTTGCGAGATTGAGAGATTATTTCGCTATGAATTAGGGGCTAAACACTGTGTGTATTCTTGGATGTAATTGGGGCTGGGAAACACCAAGAGTGTGTTTGTGTAACTCGAGTGATCTGTAATCTCCGTGTATCGCTCGTTCTATAGTGGAATTTGTTGCTGATCTCCCCGTGAACGTAGGTCTTTACGACTGAACCACGTACATCTGGTGTTCGATTTACTTTGCTCGTTCTGTCTATTTTAATGATCGATCGCTTGTTCCGCGCAACAATTGGTATCAGAGCTAGGATTGCTTGAGTTTAAGCGAATCGATGGCGACAGAAGAAGTTAAAATGAAAATCGACAGATTTGAGGTTAAGGACTTTGGTTTCTGGAAAATGCAGATAGAAGATTATTTAAATCAGATGAAGCTGCACGAGCCCCTGTCTGGGAAGAAACCAGAAACTATAAAGCAACCCGATTGGGAATTGCTGGATGGACGAGCGATGTGTGTTATTCGGTTGACGTTGGCTTGTAACGTCGCGTTTAATATTGTCAAGGAGAAGACCACTGCGGGTTTGATGAAAGCCTTGTCGGACATGTACGAGAAGCCCTCTGCGATCAACAATGTCTATTTAATGCAACGTCTATTTAATTTGAAGATGAGCGAAGGTGTGTCAGTTACTAATCATATCAATGAATTCAATGTGATCGTTAGTCAATTGAGTTCAGTTGAGATTGACTTTGAAGATGAGGTACGTGCTTTGATTCTATTATCCTCATTGCTTGATAGTTGGAATACTATTGTTACTGCTGTTAGTAATTCTTCTCGATCAACTAGTTTGACGTTTGATGGGATTCGAGATTTAATTCTGAGTGAGGATCTCCGTGGAAGAGAATCTGGCGAATCTGTGTCTACTGCTTTAGTAGGTGAAAGAGGAAGAGCTAGTACTTGAGTTAGCAGAAGTAGTATGAACATGAATAGACACCGTCAATCTAGGACTGGCGATGATGTCTGTTAGAACTGTGGCAAGAGAGGGCATCTTAGAAGAAATTATTTTAAGCTGAAAAACGAAAGGGCTAAGGGAATTGGAGTTGAATCTGCGGATGATGTTGCAGCTGTAGCTAAAAATTCTGATAGTGTCAATTGTGTCTTGTCTGTCACTAAGAATTCATCGTTTGACAGATGGATTATGGATTTTGGATTCTGGTTGTTCTTTTCATGCTACACCAAATAAGAACTGGTTTACTTCTTATCAATGCATAGATGTAGTAAGGTGCAGTTGGGAAACAACGCTGAATGCGATGTTGTGGGTATTGGTGATGTTAAAATCAGAATGCATGATGGTATTGTGAGGACATTGACTGGGGTAAGACATGTTCTAGAATTGAAAAAGAACTTAATTTCCTTGGGTGCCCTAGATTCAATAGGATGCATGTATTCTTCACGAGGTGGAGTCCTGAAGATTGTTCGAGGCGCCCTAGTGATAATGAAAGGAATCAAGCATGGCAGCCTATATGAACTTCAAGGTGAGACATTGATAAGTTTCGCTCCTGAGATGTCGACATCTGTTCGAGAGTCTAATGGCTACTCGAGAAAGGCCTGGGTGTTTGTGCAAAAGCACAATTTTGATGATGTTGTCAGGAATACGCAGTCGAGAGCTTTGATCGGAACGGAGACTGGTAAGTTGATCAAGTATGTGCGAACTGACAGTAGCATGGAGTCCTGTTCGAAGCTGGTAAATAAATTCTGCATGAAAAAGGGCATAGTGAAACACCGCACTAGTGCCAGTAAACCACAACAGTTTGCAGAATTGTTGAGCATAGAGTAACTAGAGATGGCCCGTAAAAAGATCTCTAGTGCTGGTATGGCTAGGAGAATTCCAGCGGACGCGCTTAGTATAGCGAGCTACCTGGTGAATAGATACCCATCGACTGCGATTGGATATCGGACTCCCGAAGAAGTGTGGTCAGGTAACGTTGCTGATTATTCTAATTTTAGAACGTTTAATTGCCCGTGTTATTCTCGAGTAAGTGATGGTAAGCTCGATGAGGAGGCAAGGTGCATATTCCATGGCTATTGTGACGCCCTAGAAATCCGACTTCGGTAGAGTGCCTAAATTCAGTAAAATAGATTAATATCGAATTTCAGTCGGTAAAATATATTGGATCATAAGGACTGAAGAGACGATAATTGGACGATTTCTGAAACGTCAATCGGTTTAGATTAGGTTCCGAATTCTTAGTCGCCGTAAAGTATGATTTCAGTCCTCGCGACCCGAGCCTAATCCCGACCGAGCCTAGCATATGAAATCACCAAAATACCCTTCGTCCGTTGTACCGAAAATTCGTTTCAGTGCCGATTCGCCAAATGACCAAATTGCCCTTGGATATTTGTATAAAGGACAAAAGTGTCCCCAAAAGTCTTCTTGGTGGACCCCTTGCCCTTCCCCAACGTGACACACTCTCTCTCACGTCTCTCTCTCTTTCTGCTCACCCCTCCCCTCACGATCTCTCCTTCTTTCAATGCCTTCCCTTCCCTCGACCGAACACTTCCTCCATTCCTCTTCCTCCTCCAGCGATGTTTTGCGCCGACCACCACCTCAGCCGGCATCACTACGTCCCGCCACACCTCGCCGTCACCACTGAACCCTTTGCCGCCGTCGTTAGCCGTCGTTAGCCACCGAACAGCCTCGAAATCCCCGCGGGAAGCCACCCCATGTTTCGAACCTTACTGACCCGAGAGCCTTCGGGCCTCCTCCGGTCTCATGCGGCTTCGTCGCCGCCTGTCACCACTTCACCGACGTCCACCAGCCTCCCCTCGACCACCCGGACCCGGGCGCTCCGCCCGTCGACGGCTAGAGCCGCCAGAAACCGCCCCGAGAGCCTCGGTACCCTGTTTTCGAGCCGATGCCATTTTTCTTCAGATCTCGCCGAACCGGCGGCCACTGCCGCTCACCGCCACCCTCGACGGCCGACTTAGACCCTCCTCTGTCTTCCCTAAGCTCGTGGTGGATCGCCGCCACGCGTGGTGGCCGAAAATTGGTTCGGACCACCACCTCTGTTTTCTGTGCGTGAGTCCCCTGTTCGCGGCGGTTCTGTACAGCGGCTGTTCAGCCGCTTCCGGCCCCCTTCAGCCATCGTCGCCACCTCACTCAGCTCCCTCGACACTCCCTCAGGCCTCCCCTAGCCGCTCCCACCGTCTGCTGCCGGAGGAGCCAATCACAGCTGCCTCAAGAACCCTGCCCTGTTTCTCGGGTCTGCCCTGTTTTGGGCCCGGTTCGTGGGCCAGCGAGTAGGGCCGTGGCCCGAACTGACCTGGGCCGTGGCCTGTGAGGTGGGCCGGGTGGCTGGGCCTTCGTGCCAGGTCCATGGGCCAAGTTGGCCGAGAGTTTTGGCCCATGGGCCGTGGGTTTGGGCCATTGTCTGAGGAAGTTGGGCCGTGATCCGTGAGTCACCGAGAAGAATTCCGAGCCTCACCGAAGTTCGTGAGTTCGTAGCCGCCCGCATCGTCGCCGTTGAGACCGCCCGAGCTAACTCACCGGGTGAGTTGACCCTAATCCTTGGTTAGGGCTCTAATTGCGCCTAGGATTAGTCGTTTTGTCAATTGTGGAATTTAGGTAAACGATCGGGGCCGGTCTAAATAGAAATTTGGATTAGGTTAAATGGCCTGATTGAATTGGTTAGCCGGAATGATTAAATCGTCTGTGGCTAGTTGGTTGCTAGATGCAATTGATTGATTGGTTGGGCAATGGATTGCCGATGTTTGATCGCGAGCGAGCGATAGGCTAGAGACGAGTGATTGATTGACGATTATACATTAAATCGGCTAATAAATGATTATTGTACGAAATTGAGCATTTATGTGGCCTAAAGGAACTCGAATGTTCGTGTTTGATGTGATGAGCTTTATTGGGTCAACCGTCTTGTGAATTAACTGGCTGAGTGATTGAATGCCCATTGACTATTGGATTGATGATTGGGGGTTAATCGCCCTGTGTGTGTGGTGGTGACTAGCTGATAGTCGGCATGTGCATATGACCACGTGTGAAATCAAAAGACATGTTTTGCATGAAAATGGCCGTGGGCCGAGTCTTTAAGCACGTTGTATGAGCATCTGGCCTTAATCAAGATAATGAAATGAATTGATTGTCGGGTGTGTACTGTATGGTCATATGAGGGAACGATGATGCATTTCATGGCAAGTTCGTACTGTACCAATGTGATGGAACTACACGACTTGCCAGAAGCACGATAATTCATGCCACGTGCCAGTCGTACGGTTTTAAGGGATTATCGGATGCCGGTCGCAACTTGTGATGGACCGAAGTCTCGTTTAGGGATGCCTACTTGCTGGTGCCATGCCACGGGTGCACTGGATACACCGCTCGTAGTAGCCATCGTTGAGAAGGAAAAGAGGCGTAGTCCGGTTCTACCGGAAGAATGCTGGATCGCACTAAGGTGCTGGATCGCATCCGTTGTGGGAGTCGAATCACGTTAATAAATGGACTCGTGTGGTGTCCTGTGCACATTTGTGGATGCAATGCATTTCTGAGTGATTGGCTGAGATGACTGTTGAGTCGAGTCAAGCATTGCATTATGTGTGGCTGAAGGTTGGTAAATATGCATATGGATGTTTTTGATGTTGTGACTGTCTTTGAGAGTTATTTATGTCTGTGTGAGCCGTCAGTTAGGACCCCCATGGGCGAATTAGTTTCCTAACCGAGCTTAGGCTTGATTCACTGAGATTTATTCTCACCCCGTCGTGGGATAACTATTTCAAGTTCATTCGGATGGAGCTTTGTGGATGCCAAGGATTGGCTATTGGAGTTGTCTGTTGAAGTAAATGGGAAGTTGACCTTACTTGACTGAGTGACCTTTTGAGGTCTAGTGAGCCGCCCTGAAGTAAGGGGTTATTTAAGTTAGCTATAGCCCAGTAGGGTTAAGATCCATTTGTTTATTTTGATTGACTTGTAAAGGTTTGTTTTTGAATGATTGTTGTGACTACCTACTTTTCTATCCCTGTTTGATTTTGTTGTCAGGGAGTTAAAACGTTTCTGCATGCGTAAGTTAATGGTAGGTCGATAGTGTGCTTGGGACGCTATCTCTATGACCTCGTGGCGATTTGGTAACGGATGTCGCGGGCTCGAGAGTCGGGCCGTGACATCCCCGCCCAAGGTGGTATCAGAGCGAGGTCAGCCTTATCCATCTAGTCATTGGCCTGGAGTAATAAGGAGCGTTGGGATTTGAGATAGTTAGTAGGACTTTAACCGTTGTGCATGTGATTGTTATCTGTCCCTTTAAGTTATTCAGTTTGTGCACGTATTCATTACTCAAGTTTTGAGGCTGTATGCCTGAGCTCGCTTTGGTATTGTGTTGGGGTGGACAGGACCTCGTATGGTACCTGTCGGGAGTGTAGATTGTTAAAGTATTCGAGCTGAGTTTAGGATCGTTGAGAGTGGTAGTTAGGATTTCGACGCTACTAAAGGATAAGGTAGTGCTTGCTGTAAGGAGTTTTAAGGGTAGACTGATTATAAGCTTGCAAGAGACGAGGATAGGGTGATCATTCTGAAGGTGTGTAACCTTGAGGTTGTTATGGATATGGATTGCCTTAGAGTCGTTATGGGTGTTGTTACGAGACATTGAGTTTTAACCCGTCAAGTTGGTTAGTTCTGAGTTTGAGGTTAAACGAGGAGAAGCCTCGACTTGTTTGGTGCCGTCGCCTAAGGCGACTGATCTGTTGGCAAGTGATTGTTAAGTTATTTGACGTCTGTGATTGAATTGTTAGCTGAGGAACCTAGGATGAGAGACATCGCAGTCACGTATGAACTTCCGGATGTCTTCCTTTGAGAGTTGCAAGAGTTGCAGCTAAAAAGGGAAAAATGGAGGTTGTGGTGGAGTTGCCCCCTAAAATAGATTTGAACTTCGAGGCAACATAGAGAATAGTTTCGTTGAAGCTTAAGAACCTCAAGGTGCCAAGGTGAGCCGTGCTGGACAACGGGTTTGTCCGCCCTAGTTCGTCGCTCTGGGAAGTACATGTGTGTTCATGAAAAAAAAAAAGGAGAAAGGTCGTTGAAGTTAAGTATCGATTTCAAACAACTCAATCAGATGGGGATCAAGAATACGTATTCACCCTCAAGGACGAGCGAAAGATTTGACCAACCACTATGAGTTTCGGTATTCTCTAAGGTTGATCTACGGACGAGATGTCATCAGCTGAGGATCAGGAATGAGAGTGTGTCAGGAACGATATTCAAGGCACGTTAAGGACTCTATGAGCTTACATTGATGTCGTTCGGTCGGATGAAAGCCCATGTCACTCTTATGGGTTCGATGAGTAGAATGATCGAGAAAAGTATTCGGATCGATTGGTGATGCATCCCTAAGCGACATTCTGCGTACTTGAGGAATTTGGATGATAGTGAGTAGCATTCAATCGAAGACCCAAGGAGGGTATAAGTGACTATCAAGTTTATTAAGTACGAGTTTTGGTTAACTCGTGTTGTTCGTAGGGCTTGTAATTTCTGGTAATAGAGTATTCATGGGTTCGACTAAGATTAAGTTGGTCATGGATTGACCAAGACCGCTGATATCGACAAGTGTTCGAAACTTCTTAAGTTCAGCGAGTTATAGAGATTTTGTGAAAGGAAGTTATTGGTGGACTAGACTCGTCAATACGGTTTGGCAATAAGGCGACGTGTATTGGTGGATCGTGTAAGCTAGAATTATGTGGTGTGCTGATGATTTTGATTTCGACTTTCGTTGTTGGACCTAAGTGGTGATGCAATAGATACTCGCAAGAAGGTGAGTGAGGATTTAGAAATTGATCTTTAAAGATGTAATGGTCCCTCGGGAAGTCGAAAGTTTCGAACTGATAAGAATCGATGTAAGGATAGGTAATAGGTGATGAATGACGAGGAAAGCCTTCCACTACACGTGTTTAAACAGGGATTTCAAAGTGAAGAACATGTAGTGAATACGGTGTGTTATATTTCGTGTGAAGGACAGAATATTGTGGATGAATTGAGATGTCAGGGGTTGGTAAGACTTGTGTGCTTCGTAAAATTTGAGAAGGTTCTACAGTATGTCAAAGGCAGTCTTGGGATGACTTGAGGCCCGTATGGTTCAGTCGACTAGTAACTTAATAAGGTCATGGTGAAGTGTACACGGCCTGGGGATGGTAATTAATGAAGCCTTAGACATGTGCATAGAACAAGGACAGTGAAGACAAACAAGGAAAGTTCGGAATGAAGTCTAAGGATGGACGACGTGGTAGGATCAGCAGTTGGATGCATGGTGCCACGCCCCGTGCCTTGTCCTCGACGTGCGGACGCGACGATCCCTACAAAGTACGGCTCCCGAAGTCCCAGGGCACAATTTCAAAGAAAATAGAACACAAGAACTAGCAGACGGAAACGGGACAGCAACTCCTCCCACAACATAAATAACGGGGGAAACCTGAATAGCAAGACGAGAACTGAACACGGCCACTTTACTTCCACATGCTATTTATACAAAAGCACGGTCACCAAGACCAACGAAAAGGTCGGGTAGACGACCAAAACAACGACCATAAATACATTCCCCAAAAGACTACACCACTACAACCACACAAAAAGTATCGACCAGCCTAACTGCAACCCCTAAGTCGAAGCATTGGAGTCGCCAGACGCCTCGGCATCCTCCGTGGGCTCGTACTCGGACCAAGTCTCGAACTGAACCTCAGTCGAATCCTCCTCAGTAACCTCCATGGCGACATCTTCGGGTCACTCCACTAAGTCGCCCTCGGTGGCTTCCAGCTCAATCACCTCAATGGTGTCCTCTTGAGTCGGGGTCCTCTCAGGTACATTAACCGAACCCGCTACCGAACCATCTACCTCAAAAGAATCCCGAGAGGGATGACAAAAGTTGGGGACTACACCCCGAGGCACCTCAGAGGGCTTAAGTGGCCCAGTAGTCACCTCACCTACGCGTCGGAACCATGCCTCGAAACAATGAGGCACCTCTTTCTTATCTGCCTCGTCCATCCAGACCACCGTGGTCTTTCTCACAAAAACTGTTCCCTGTCCATCAGGGAACTCTTCCTAGTAGGGAGTCATCCACTGCGGGTCTCCATGCCGAATAGGCGGCATTCTTACGGCCTAGGATCTGGAAAAGAAACGGTCCCACGATGGGGTGAGATTGAAATCTCAGTAAAAGAGGCCCTAACCCAAAGTTAGGCCGACCGTACACTCAGACAAGCAGATATTCACAATAGCAAAACAACAACAACCATATAGAATAACAATTAGTCACATATGGCACCGAAGCGCAAACAAGCCTCAAGCACATAATTAAACCACCGTATATCATTATAAGAATCGAATATGCACTTTAAATCAAACTGCTCCACCACCCTTGCCAACCTCACGCTTCTCTCTGGCCCGCGTATACTACGCATCAAGCCCGACCCGCGTACTTACGCCTCAGACCGACCTCACTGACAAACCCGCGTAAACGCCTCAGGTTTCCGTCTCAACTTAGACCAATGCCAACACCAATATCTGTCCCGCGTCGTTCTACACATCAGGACCTCGGCCGTCACCAATCCCGCGTAAACGCATCAGGGTGTTACCATTCACAGGCATGCCAACACTAACCCACAACAGCCTTCCTGATCGGATATAGTTCATACCTCGAACTAATGATTTATAACCTGTGAGCTTATCGATTTAGACAAATCATAGTGGTTTTTCAATCACGGAGCACACATACAAATTGCCGATATCGACCAAGAACACACACACAATGCAATATCATGAGACAACGCTCCAAAAGCGGCACCATTTCACGACTAGTTTGACCAATGGAGTCCAATCTTCTTAACTAAAGTTTAGGAACCCCTTACCTTGCTCTAGAATCAACGCAAGCAACTTCCCACAGCCCACAAAGGTTCGGCTCCTAAGGCTCACAGCTGGACAGCAGCACCCTACATCAATATCCGTCCAATTCGTCACATTTTCTTCGTCGAAACGCCAAACTAGTTAACGAGAACCTTAGGGACATAACTACGGACAATTTAACACATCGCTAAAAGAAAATTCCAGCTCAAAATCGACTCCAACAGCCCTTAATGGCTCGGCAAGAACAGAACCAAACAGGGCACATTTCGGTTCTGTTCTGCCCTTCCTAATTCAGTCCATAAATCACACATTAGCCTCCATTTAAACCACAACTCATCACCAGCAGTTCATTCTAGGAGTGAAGAAGCCTCACCGAAAATTTTGAACCAAAGCGACGCCACGAACTCTTTGTTTGGCGCCCAACTCCCTCAGTCCACAAACCGACAGATTTTGCCTTCTAAACACAGCAATCAAAAGGCAACGATTCCTCATCAAATTCAGTCCAACTTTTTACCACATGTTCCCATATATGTCTACTAGCAATCTGCAAATTTTGAGCGAAAAACTCCAACAATCGAGGGTCCTAAGGAGGCAAAACCGAACCTACCTCAGGCTGGAGCAGTTTCCGTCGACCGGCGCGCCTAAGCTTGGCCGGGGCTACTCGGTGGTCCAAATGCCGAGCTTCCACTTCGAGGAGTTCGGCAAGACGTAGGGCTAAGTCGTGGTGGGTGGCGCGGCAGTTGGAAGTCGACGGCGGCGACGCTGGAGGCCGGCGAAACCGGTGGCAGAAACTTGACGAGCTGGGCGTTTCTCGATTGGCAGAAAAAAAAAAAAAGAAACGAAGAAGATGGTGTCGTGCGAGAGAGGGAGAGAGAGTCTGCTGATGACAAAGGAAATAAGCTTCTCCAACTTGGTCAACCACTTGAATGGTAGGTGAGAAAAAGCAAGTAATAAATGCAACCAGCTTCATCCATTGACATGTGTCCTCTATGTCCACCAACCCAATCCAAGGGCTGCCATTCCATCTTCATTTTCGGCAGCAAGAGAGGGTGGGGAAAGACTAAAACGCCCTCGACCATTGCTGAAGAAAGGGCCAAAGCTTGGGGCAAAAAATGTCATTTTTTTCCTCCGACGTCCAAAACTTCGGTTTTCCAATCCAAATTTCCTTCGATGAGGCGGCGTCCAATCCAATTAAAATGTTGGAATTCTTAATTCTCCATTTTCTAATTTTCGAGACTCATCTCCGATATATTTCTCTATTAAATGTAATTCCAGTCTATCTCAAACCGACGGGCGGCTTTTGCAGACGCTACGCGTATCGACTCTGTGACTTAAATCACACTCAGGGCTCGTCAGTTCGTGGCGACTTTGGTTGTCATGTAATTGCGAGGGTCTATTACTAGTTCTGACGGTCTCGATCGTCATCGTTCGATTTAGGAAAATTTTGCAAATTATGAATTGGTTAAGCGGCATCACCCGCGCTCCAATCGCATAACGCTAGCAACGGATTCCTTAATCGTTCTTAGATCGGCCTTTTATGGCTCTAAACGTTCCCTCGATGTTGACACCTGATTTTTGACCATTTATTATTGTGATTTTTATTCTTCAAAATTAAATTAAAATATCAAAAAAGGTCATAAAATCACAAAATCAACTTTGGAAGCCTTGGCTTAGCCTTAGGAACCAATTTTGAACAAAAAATATTTTTCGTAATTTTTAATAATTTTTTGAATTTATTTAATTATTAAAAATACCAAACAAATCAGAAAAATACCATTCGTGGTCAGAAAAATACCCAAAAATATTCAATAATTTTGTTTTAATTTCCTTTTCAAGTTTGTCACTTTAAATCTTGAAAATTCGGCTCGGGTCAATATGTTCCTTCACAAACATAAACCCAAACCGAGCAAAAAAAAATCCTTTTCGAGTCTTTTAATTTTCAATTCTCACTTTTGTAAGCTATTACATTGGATTCTAAAGTCTTAAAGTGCAATTAGGTCAATTTGCCCTCCAATTTGATCAATTTTAACCAAAAGGGCTTAATTGCATAATTTTCTTTCAATTTAGTCCCCGGTTTCACAATTTTTGAAATTAAATTTCATACGAGCGTACCCATTGAAATTAAACACCTCTACCCTATGTTATTTATCATGAGGAATCCATTGGTGGCCTCAATTTGAACTAATTCGGTCGTTTGGGCCCTCGATTAAGCAAGATTCAATTTCGGATCCTAAGGGTAATTTGGGGTTTTCACTAAATTTCAATCAATTGATTCACGAAAATACCCCTATTCGATAGAAAACATGTCGATGAGTTCGATTTTGGCATCAATTTCAGGATTATAGGACGATTCGTGGCCTAATTCGTCGAAAACCCGTTGGATCAGGTTGACTGGGTCGGGTTGACCGATCCGGTCAACCCGTTGACCGAAAAAGTCAACATGTTGACCGATCTTTGCAAATGCAGAACGCAGAACGCAGGGGGGGCCTTCGGGGAGTATTTTTTTTCGCTCGAGCTCTCTTTCGGTGAGGGCGCAGCTGGCGAAAGGTTTGTCCACTGAAGAAGGAGTGCGTGGGACAAGCCGAAAGGCGGTCGGCCAACAAAGAAAAGAGACAGAGAGAAGAGGAGGGGGGATTTGTTTTCTGAGGACCGAGAACCATAGGAAGAAGAAAAAAAAAACCTTCGAAGCTCGTGTGACCCTCGGCAAAGACAAAAGCGAAGCCGGTGAACCGTTCCCCGAGCTTGGCGACGTAACGAGGAAGCCCCCATGCCTATCAGACTCGCCGGAGACCGCCAGGAAAGGTGAGATACGTGTTCAAACTCATCCTCGGCCTTCAATGGCATCTCACGTTTCATTGGTTCGTTTCGCAAGCGGTTGATCTAGAATTGATCCTTGCGCATCACTGAACGTTTTCACTTTTGATCGCATGATTTTTCATCGCCTGAATCGTCCGCTATGTCCCCCACCGTGACCGGCCTGCTGTGAGCCCCCCGGCTCGTTTCAGACCAAACCGAACCTCCATGAGGATCAGGTAAGATCTCTAGAACCCCTAGCAAGCTTCCCGATGATTTATTTTAGCCATGTAACGTACGGAACGACTAGGGCGGCACTCTCGCCGGAGAATAGGTCCGGCCGGAGTTGCAGGTATAGCAATTGTAATTCTGCTGTGTTAAGGCTGATATATGTTGTAGACGAGGCCCATACGAGTCTAATGCCGCTGATTTCGTGCGATTTGGAGTTCCGTAGGCAAAGTTATGCCCTTCCGACGAGGCGCCGACGAAGGTTTGCCGGCACCGGTCGTCTTCTCCGGCAATACCGAAAGTAACTGTGATTCTGCTATAGTGAGGCTGAGATATGTTTTAGAGGAGCTCATTATGAGAATTTTGACGAAAATTTCAAGTCAATCGGACGTTGAACGACCGAGATACGGCCCTCCGACGAGGCGCCGACGAAGGAGCGTCGGCGCCGGTCATCTTCTCCGGCGAACCTTTCGCCGGTCAACGAGTCAACGCTGACGTGGCGCGCCACGTAGGCAGCCACGTCAGCGATGTGGGTCCGTGTCCTTTAAAAATAAAACGCTGGATCGAACGGCCGTGGATGAGCCACGTGTCGCGATCCGGCGATTTTCAAAATAAGAAATATTTTTAATATAAAAAATAATAATTTTCGGATATAAAAATTCAAAATAATCCGACGGGTATCAGAATGCCACGTGTCACATCTAGGACTGTCGGATGGTTTTATTTTCAGAAATTCGAAAAATCTTTAAAAAAATAATAAAAAATAATAAATATTAAAAAAAAATTCAATAAAATATAGAAAATCATAAAAAAAATTCAAAAAAAATTCGAAAAATTCAGAAAAATTCTAAAAAATTCCAGAAAATAGGAAATGGCCACATTCAACTGGCCATGACCTGTTCCGGGTCTTTCGACCCCCGATCTTTTCCGAAATGACGGTTTTTCCCGTCCGGCAAACCGTCTTCCAAAAAAATTCTAAAAAAATCCAGGAAAATCTCAAAAAATAGGAAATGGCCACAAACAACTGGCCAAGACTCATTCCGGGTGTTTTGAACCCCGAACCTTCTTAAAATGACGATTTCGCCCTTTGGGCGAATCGTCTTCCAAAAATTGGAGAAAAATCAAGAAATTCCAAAAAATTCTCAAAAATGGGAAATGGCCACAAACAACTGGCCATGGAATATTTTGGGTAATTCGGTATCCAAATCTTCCAAAAATTGACGATTTTACCCTTCGGGCTAATCGTTCCCAAATCTTCCCATTTTGCCTCTGGTCCTAAATCACGCCTTCCTTAAGCCCTTATGGCTATACTAGGAGGCCTTTGACTTGAATTAATGTGCATTGATGTGATTTATTTATGCATTTGATTGAGCTTTTCATTAAAATTGAGTGTGATTGATAGGAATAATCTTCCAATCTGCATGAAACCCTGAATCAAACCTACCTCGCTTAAAATTGCGCATGCATGAGCTCTTAGCCAGGAAAATCACTCGCGTTAGGTACCGAAAGGGCGTTGGTAATGACACCGACGTAACCAAGTCCCCGAACCCAAAATCTCTGGTTCCGCAGAACTGATCGGTCTCTCCCAATCGATCAGTGAGGTTTCCGATCTACCCTCCAAGAAAGACCGGTGGCGACTCCAAATGCATGCACAAGTTGCACATGCCACCACGACCACACTGAAGGTCGAAAGCGATCGACTCTTATCGTCGAATCCTTTGATGAAAACTCCCGCCGCGATTTGGTATGGGCCTGGGAGGGCCCGCGCCGATCCAAGACACGTGATCGGTAATCCATTAGCCGCGTCCGCTTTCGGACGGGTCGCGACACTCGACAATCCTTATGATCAAAGCGTCATTTCCTGATCGAGTTCCTAGGTCCACGTACTTATCTCGCGTTAGCCTTTCCCTTTTGGTCAGTTAACTCTAGTTTGATCAGATCTGAGTGAAATAGGACTGAAATACATCACTAGATATATTCTCATTGAATAGTCTCAAAATGACTGGAAATCAGAATGTCACACATGGATTATTGAGATTGGAGATACCCTGAAAAAGATTAAGATTGCGAGATGTGACAATTAAGGGAGGCTAGTTATCAGAGTAGCACATCGGAAGCATAGTAGGGTCACTTGATTTCTTGGAGTGAAGAGCATAAGGATCTTGCTTTTGATAAAATAGAAAACTGATTGGAACTTACCACAGTAGTTTTCGTGTTTGCCCGGATAGCTTGAGAAGGCACCAAGATTTAAAGATAATGTCACTAAGGGATTGGCAAAAAGATTGATACGGCCAAGCTTATGGCGAAGAGCTAGCATATCGATAAGTCAAAGCGCAACATTACAAGCCTAGTGGACTGCTGCTGTCGTTGGGGTTTCTAGAATAAAGGTAGGAGAAGATCACACTGGATTCGTGATGAAACTTTCAAGAAGTCAAGGGACAAATGACTCAGCTTGGTGTGAATGTACTGCTTCAAGACTCGGACTACTCGCAAACAACGACTAAGGGTTGAGGAGACCACCGAGAGAGTTTTGAGGTCGCCCTCGACTTGGATGATGGCCTGATTTACCAGTCGGTTGTGCTGATTGAGACTCGACTGTGTGGCAATCCGAAATCAAGCATAAATCGAATTGGGTGGATCGTGCTTAGCTGTAAGTTAACCATAGGATCACCTTGAAGTTAACCAGGGATTGATTCGTGGCATGATTTGCGAGCTGGCATTGATCTATATTCAGAATGGCCATGGACCAAGCGAGAAACGATTTGTACTAGAACCCCGTACCGATCGCGCACTAGTCAAAGGGCTGATCACCCTGAGTCATGTGACGTGTTGTTGGAAGAATGTGGGTCGAGTTGAACCAATCCTGCATCAATTTGAGTTGGTCATGAGAGGCGATCTCGATAGTGTTCGATTGTACCATCGGTTTGGGAACGGGTGATTCCAACCATAAACCGGGATATTTGAGGTGGTCCTCGACTCGCCAGTCGCTTGTGAGCTTCTGTTTGATAAAATGGATATTTGACGCCTAAGTTCGATAAATCTTCAGATGTTTCTAGATTTGACAAGTGGCGATTCCAAATCTCAAGGTATTGAAGAAGAGGCGAATCATTAGTCGACCTTCTCCATGTAAGCAGAATGCCCAAATTGCCATTAGTGTTAATCGTGATTGACCTTTATGGAACAAGAGGAGAAGCAGTGTTAAATTCTTCTCATCGGAAGTTAAGAAATGATTAATCAGTTCGTGGGAATGGTTAATTACTTGGGTACTAGGACAACCGACAGTGGGATGGGACAGTAAGATTACATGGTCACAGATTGAGTTGACTGATCCAACCTGTGTAAACGAATTGTAGGTATGGAATTGTGGCATAATGGTAAACGAGGATCGTAAGTCTGAATTTGACTTGGGTTGCTAATCGCTTTGTGGTTTCGATACATTAAGTGGAGATATGGATTGATGTGAAGTGAACGTAGTATGAATTTTGGGGAAATGAAACTGTAGTTCAGTATGGCCTATCATTCGCAGACGGATGGCCAGTTTGAAGGAACAATTCAGATTTTAGAGTACAGGTGTAAGGCTTGGATTTGGATTCCAAGAGTAATTGGGAGGAACTGTTGCACCTGGTGGAGTTGCCAAAACAACATATATTGGCAAAGCATTAAGGTAGTGCTTTTCGAGGCATTGTTTAGTAAAGCGTGTAGAACGCTAGTCTGTTTGAATTGAAGTGATGGGAGGAAGGTCACGAGTCCTGAGTAAGTGGAACAGCCGAGGAAAGCTGTGAAGGTAATTAAAGACATACGGAGGACAACACAGAGTTCCTAGAAAGGTTACGCCGTTAGGAGGCGAAGAACTATTGGAATTTCAGGTAGGCAATCATGTAATCTCAAGGTGTCACCTATGAGAGGGACATCTTGTTTTGGCAAGAAAGGAAAGCTAAGTCCAAGGTATGCCGGACCATATTCTTGTACTGAGTTATGAGGAAGTTGAATTGGATGGACGAGCATCGTGCATGGAAAATCCAGTCAGGATCGTGAATAGGAAAGAGCGAGTGCTCCGGAACAAGATGATCTCGCTAGTCAAGGTGGTTTGGTAATACCATGGACATGAAGGAACTATTAGGGGGATTGAGGATGTTATGAGGACTAGGTATTCTTATTCTATTGAAGGTTGTAGCAGTACTTCAATTTCGATGACGAAATTTCCTAAGTGGGGGAGAGTTGTGACGCCCTAAAAATCCGACTTCGGTAGAGTGCCTGAATTCAGTAAAATAGATTAATATCGAATTTCAGTCGATAAAATATATTAGATCATAAGGACTGAAGAGACAATAATTGGACAATTTCTGAAACGTCAGTCGGTTTAGATTAGGTTTCGAATTCTTAGTCGCCGTAAAGTAGGATTTTTCGAATTCTTAATCGCGACCCGAGCCTAATCCCAACCGAGCCTAGCCTATGAAATTACCAAAATACCCTTCGTCCGTTGTACCGAAAATTCGTTTCAGTCTCGATTCGCCAAATGACCAAATTGCCCTTGGATATTTGTATAAAGGACAAAAGTGTCCCCAAAAGTCTTCTTGGTGGACCCCTTGCCCTTCCCCCACGTGACACTCTCTCTTTCACGTCTCTCTCTCTCTTTCTGCTCACCCCTCCCCTCACGATCTCTCCCTCTTTCTCTGCCTTCCCTTCCCTCGACCGAACACTTCCTCCATTCCTTTTCCTCCTCCTCCTCCGGCGATGTTTTGCGCCGAACACCACCTCAGCCGGCACCACTACGTCCCGCCACACCTCGCCGTCACCACTGAACTCTTTGCCGCCGTCGTTAGCCGTCGAACAGCCTCGAAATCGCCGCGGGAAGCCACCCCCTGTTTCGGACCTCATTGACCCGAGAGCCTTCGGGCCTCCTCCGGCCTCGTGCGGCTTCGCCGCCGCCTGTCACCACTTCACCGACGTCCACCAGCCTTCCCTCGACCACCCGGACCCGGCCGCTCCACCCGTTGACGACCAGAGCCGCCGAAAACCGCCTCGAGAGCCCTAGTGCCCTGTTTTCGAGCCGGTGCCGTTTTTCTTCAGATCTCGCCGAACCGGCGGCCACTGCAGCTCACCGCCACCCCCGACGGCCTCCTTAGACCCTCCTCCGTCTTGCCTGAGCTCGTGGTGGAGCGCCGCCGCGTGTGGTGGCCGAAAATCGGCTCGGACCGCCGCCTCTGTTCTCTGTGCGTGAGTCCCCTGTTCGCGCCTGTTCTGTACCGCGGCTGTTCCGCCTCTTCTGGCCCCCTTCAGCCGTCGTCGCCACCTCACTCAGCTCCCTCGACACTCCCTCAGGCCTCCCCTAGCCGCTCCCACCGTCATCCCTACTGTCTGCCGCCGGAGGAGCCAAGAACAGCCGCCTCAAGCCCCCTACCCTGTTTCTCGAGTCTGCCCTGTTTGGGGCCCGGCTCGGGGGCCAGCGAGCAGGGCCGTGGCCCGAACTGACCTGGGCCGTGGCCTATGAGGTGGGCCGGGTGGCTGGGCCTTCGTGCCAGGTCCGTGAGCCAAGTTGGCCGAGAGTTTTAGCCCATGGGCCGTGGGTTTAGGCCGTTGTCTAAGGAAGTTGGGCCATGATCCATGAGTCACCGAGAGGAATTTCGAGCCTCACCGAAGTTCGTGAGTTCGTAGCCGCCCGCATCGTCGCCGTTGAGACCGCCCAAGCCAACTCACCGGGTGAGTTGGCCCTAATCCTTGGTTAGGGAGCTAATTGCGCCTAGCATTAGTCGTTTTGTCAATTGTGGAATTTAGGTACACGATCGGGGTCGGTCTAAATAAAAATTTGGATTAGGTTAAATGGTCTGATTAATTTGCTTAGCCGGAATGATTAAATCGTCTATGGCTAGTTGGTTGCTAGATGCAATTGATTGATTGGTTGGGCAATGGATTGCCGCAGTTTGATCGCGAGCGAGCGATAGGCTAGAGACGAGTGATCGATTGACGATTATATAGTAAATCGGCTAATAAATGATTATTGTACGAAATTGAGCATTTATGTGGCCTAATGGAACTTGAATGTTCGTGATTGATGTGATGAGCTTTATTGGGTCAACCGTCTTGTGAATTGACTGGCTGAGTGATTGAATGCCCATTGACTATTGGATTGATGATTGGGGGTTAATCGCCCTGTGTGTGTGGTGGTGACTAGCTGATAGTCGGCATGTGCATATGACCACGTGTGAAATCAAAAAACATGTTTTGCATGAAAATGGCCGTGGGCCGAGTCTTTAAGCACGTTGTATGAGCATCCGACCTTAATCAAGATAATGAAATGAATTTATTGCCGGGTGTGTACTGTATGGTCATATGAGGGAACGATGATGCATTTCATGGCAAGTTCGTACTGTACCAATGTGATGGAACTACACGACTTGCCAGAAGCACGATAATTCATGCCCCGTGCCAGTCATACGATTTTAAGGGATTATCGGATGCCGATCGTAGCTTGTGATGGACCGAAGCCCCGTTTAGGGATGCCTACTTGCTGGTGCCGTGCCACGGGTGTACTGGATACACCGCTCGTAGTAGCCGTCGTTGAGAGGGAAAAGAGGCGTAGTCTGGTTCTACCGAAAGAATGCTGGATCGCACTAAGGTGCTGGATCGCATTCGTTGTGGGAGTTGAATCACGCCAATCGCGTAGATCCTCTCGTTGTGCCGTGGGCACGATTATCGTTAATAAATGGACTCGTGTGGTGTCCTGTGCACATTTGTGGATGCAATGCATTTCTGAGTGATTGGCTGAGATGACTGTTGAGTCGAGTCAAGTATTGCATTATGTGTAGCTGAAGGTTGGTAAATATGCATGTGGATGTTTTTGATGTTGTGACTGTCTTTGAGAGTTATTTATGTCTATGTGAGCCATCAGTTAGGACCCCTTAGGCGAATCAGTTTCCTAACCGAGCTTAGGCTTGATTCACTGAGATTTATTCTCACCCCGTCGTGGGATAACAATTTCAGGTCCATTCGGTTGGAGCTTCGTGGATGCCAAGGATTGGCTGTTGGAGTTGTCTGTTGAAGTAAATTGGAAGTTGACCTTACTTGACTAAGTGACCTTTTGAGGTCTAGTGAGCCGCCCTGAAGTAAGGGGTTATTTAAGTTAGCTATAGCCCAGTAGGGTTAAGATCCATTTGTTTATTTTGATTGACTTGTAAAGGTTTGTTTTTGAATGATTGTTGTGACTACCTACTTTTCTATCTCTGTTTGATTTTGTTGTCAGGGAGTTAAAACGTTTCCTCATGCGTAAGTTAATGGTAGGTCGATAGTGTGCCTGGGACGCTATCTCTATGACCTCGTGGCGATTTTACAAGGGATGTCGCGGGCTCGAGAGTCGGGGCGTGATAGCTATGCACGAGGTGAGTATGGCTATCAGTTGTGGTGCCCAAATATAAATTCACATGTTTGCAGCAGAGAAGTTACCTTTGACAAGTCTCCAGTACTTCAGGCTAGGAGTGATTGTGGCAGTGTTCATACGGATCTGGATGGTGTTCAACTTGAGGTGGAGTTGCAACCAGAAGCTCTTGAGGTAGCAGATACTAGCGAAGTAATCGACACAAATGGTGCTTATAGCGAGGTGGAGCCTGTAGAGTCAACAGTTGCTGTAACTGTTGATATTGACAAGCTACGTATTCGATCCCCTGACAGATATGGATGCAACATCGGTTTTGCTTTATCTGTGATTGAGGAGCTTGTGTTAGAAAGTCCTTGTGGAGTAGTTAAAGGTGCATGTTCAGTTGGTGTTTTGATGAGCTCCTCGGTTTTAGCGAAGTTCAAGCGCGGCTTGGACTTGAATAATATCTGTGGCGGTTAAGCCCATTTGGGTTGTTGGGAGAGTAGTAGCAGATGATACTCGGATTATCAGCGAAGCGATTGTGATTTGGCTCAGACGTCGAGCCATGGTGGAGATTGTTAGAATATGTCTCGAATTTGAGCCCGAAGCGAAAATATGAATTTCGAAATCGATATATCTTGATCTTGAAATTAAAGATAATATTTATTTTGAATATTCGGAAATCAAACCTCACTAGAAGTTTGGCCACCAAAATTGGAAAGTGCATTATGGTCTTTTTTTTTTAATCTTGGACTTGGTCAGCATGGGGGAATAAAATATACATATATGTCTTTGCAGAAGTTGCACTTTCTTATTTGATATATCCAAAAGCAAGTCTGGGAGTGCACGAGGATACAGTCTTGACTTTCTTTCCTCTTGTGGCAAAGTGCATATATATAAGAATATATATACTTGTGAAGATATGGTGTGGGTTGCAAAGGTTTGGCAATACGTAACCTTGAAGCGCCGAGACTATTCAAGTGCTTGATGTGCCCACCTTGAAGATGAAGGTTGATTGAAGCGTCATCTGTCACAACGAGTGCTTGGCATTAGGACTTCGTTTGTTTGTGGAATTACATCAAGAATTCAAGTGTCGAAGCCGATTAAATCTTGAGGTTAGATTTGTGTTTTTATTCCTTTTCGAGATTGAGAGATTATTTCGCTAGGAATTTGGGGCTAAACACTATGTGCGTTCTTGGATGTAATTGGGGCTGGGAAACATCAAGAGTGTGTTTGTGTAACTTGAGTGATCTGTAATCTCCATATATCGCTCGTTCTATAGTGGAATTCGTTCCTACTCTCCCCGTGGACGTAGGTCTTTACGACCGAACCACGTACATCTAGTGTTCGATTTACTTTGCTCGTTCTGTCTATTTTATCGATCGATCGCTTGTTCCGCGCAACACCTACAGTCTACACATATCAAATTGAAAGTGGAGTCTAATGTGTGAAGGGTCCATTGCATCGAGTACTTCCCTTCAAGTCCAGTCAGTGCAATGCCTACACATATCACATTCAAAGTGGAGTCTACTGTGTGAAGGGGCAGTTGCATCAAGCGCAAAAAGCACCAGCGTTTTGTATCCATTCAACATTCATTACGCGAACAGGAATGAGTTGAATTATTTATCCCCGCTCTATTAGTGAACTCTCTTTTCGGGGAGTTTTCAGGTCACTAAATTGTCATCAATATTTTCATTACTCAATCCGGAATTGGAGATGCTCCTAATAAGGAACGGATGCCAAGTGCTTTGACATGATTCATAATGTGTATCTCAAGGAAATCGAGCAACTTCAGAATAGTTCTTGCAGCATACATAACATATCGTCTAAATTCTAACAAGTGTGCGTGTATTCAGGGATGGATGATGGACACATCTAGATGGCTTCCAAATGTTGACTTGAGGTCAACAATGCGCACAAAATGTTAGAAGTCCCCCACTTCGGAAAATAAACCGAAGACTGATGATCAAACCTGATTGATTAGTGGATTGTCATTGGTAAATATCACTAGACTAACAACAGTTTAATCAGTCAAAATCATTTCTTAGTTGATTCATACACTTGCTCATCAGTGAGAGACGACGCTGTGAGGCATGTATGTATCGATTAAAAACTAGTTATATTTCGATGTGAATACTCTCTAAAAGGAAAATTAACTTCCAGAAACTTTACTTTCAAACTTTCAAATTCAGTAACTTCTCCATGTTAACGGTGTTGCATAAACAAGTGATTGAATAAGAAAATAGTTAAAACAGGAAAATGAACAAACATCAACTTTATGTGGTTCGGTCAGTGTGACCCATGTTCCCAAGGAGAGCAACATATGATTCCGCTATAGATCAAGCGACACAATGAATAATACAATTACACTCGAGTCAATTAAGTACTCTCAATATTTCCCAACCCCACCCACTTACACCAAATAACTTACTCTGTTTTTGCCCTCATAATTTTCATCGGAAAAACCTCTCAATCTCACAAAAAAATCCACAAATTTCAATGGGCTTCAACACTCTCGGATTGCTTCAAGGTGTAATTCATTAATAAGCAAGCTCTTGGATGCTCTTCATAATGAAGACACTTTTCATTTATATCTCACAGTTGGATTTAGAACAAGAAACCTACTCAAACTAGCTACAACTATTCAAATTGGAAAAATTTTCTTTTCGGGCTCAAACTTGAGACATATTTCAACAAGTGGTCGCTATCATTTAGAGAAATAAGCTTGAGCATGTTGGTAGCTAGTAGTAAATGTTGATGTAGTTAGTAATTTCGACCTTTGAAAGTTGTTTATTTACGTGATTAAAGAATCTCCAGTTAAATAAGTGACTATCGATATTAAGTATTATGCAAAAGTCATTAGGTGCTATCCAAACAAACTGATTTAATAAATTTACCAATATGCATGACATTAGCAGACTATATAAGTAGCAGTGCTTAAGAATTTATGATAACAGCATTGGTCTAAAGTGCGATGTCGTCCTTAAACTTTTAATTTATACAACGTGGTCCCCTGAATTTTGCCTAATGTGCAATGTTGTCCCCAGACTTTAATTTTTTCAATGTGGCTCATAAAATATTGGCAAATATACAACGTAGTCTAGGACTACAAGAAAAAATTAATCGGTTCGGGGATTACATTGAAAACCGAACTTCATTTGACGACATTGTACATTAGATAAAGAAATTATTAAAAAAGTCCTAAACATACTTCATTTGTGCCAATTCAGTCATAAACCCTTCAATTCGAGAAAAATGTAGCTCTAAACGTTTTGGTTATTTGCCAAATTAATTGTAACCCTTTCAATTGTGCCAATTTAGCTCTAAACCTTTTGATGGTTTGCCAATTTAGTCGTTTGGCTAATTTTGGAGGAAACCACCGACGTGGCGGTCCAATCAGCGCCGGTTGTCCTACGTGGCACGATTGACACTGATATGTATGATTTTTGTAATGATGAAAACAAATCGAAATTTTTCCTTTTTTCATTTCTCTTTGTTCTTTTTCCCTTATTTTCCGCTGCGGTTGTCAGCCTCGGCGATCCGACAGAGGTTGCTGACTGTTGGCGAGGGCGAGGGCGAGGGCAATGACGATCAATCGCTGACTGCAGGCAAGTCACGATAATGAGTACCATTCGGTGAATGAGAAACAAATCAACCGTCGATCGTTGACCTTGACTGCACTGCCCGCTTCGTTAAGTTGCACTTCTGTTCATTTACTCTGGAAGAGACTTTTTATCTAGCCATATGCTGCGGGAGAGCCGCGCGGTGATGTCGCTGGGTGTATTTCGGGATGAAATTCTTGCCTTGGCCACAGTCCGATCACGATCCGTGTGGATTGGAGCCAATCGCGATTGTCGGTCACGTGTGTTTCCTCCAGATTCCGCAAATTTCAACGGCTGTGATTGCATTTTGTCTGTGATCCGTGGTCCGCACAAGCATTTCCCTGTACGTCGGGGCTGGAAATTTAAGGGCTTTTTTCCAAAATAATTTTTTTTTAAAAAATAATTACCAAAATAATTATAAAAAAAAATAATTACCCAATTTGGTGCCAATCGGCAATGGGCCTGCCGATTGGCACCCAAAACAGATTTTGGGCCCCAATCGGCAGGCCCATTGCCGATTGGGGCTCCACAACTCAATTTTTTTTAAATAATAATTATTTACTTTTAATTTATGATTTTTTATAAAAGTTTTAATTAAACAATAAATGACATTGGAATTATATAAACTTTGAGGAAAAAAAAAAAGACAAGCACTACATAATTCATATTCTACCATTAAAATTTACTTTTAATTTATATTTTTTATAAATTTTTAATTAAATAATAAATGATATTGGAATTACGTAAAATTTAATTTTAATTTATATTTTTTATAAAATTTTAATTAAATAATAAATTATATTGAATGTTGTAATTCCAAATTTTACGTAATTTCAATATAATTTATTATTTAATTAAAATTGTTATAAAAAATATAAATTAAAAGTGAATTTTACGTAATTCCAATATAATTTATTATTTAATTAAAATTTTTATAAAAAAATATATAAATTAAAAGTAAATTTTACGTAATTTCAATATCATTTATTATTTAATTAAAAATTTTATAAAAAAATATAAATTAAAATTAAATTTTAAAGGTGGAATATGAATTATGTAGTGCTTGTCTTTTTTTTTCCTCAAATTTATGTAATTTCAATATCATTTATTATTTAATTAAATAATAAATGATATTGGAAGTACGTAAAATTCACTTTTAATTTATATTTTTTATAAAATTTTAATTAAATAATAAATTATATTGGAATTACGTAAAATTTGGAATTACACCATTCAATATAATTTATTATTTAATTAAAATTTTATAAAAAATATAAATTAAAAGTAAATGTTACCTAATTCCAATATTATTTATTATTTAATTAAAACTTTTATAAAAAAATATAAATTAAAATTAAATTTTACGTAATTCCAATATAATTTATTATTTAATTAAAACTTTTATGAAAAATATAAATTAAAAGTAAATTTTACATAATTCCAATATCATTTATTATTTAATTAAAACTTTTATAAAAAAAATATAAATTAAAATTAAATTTTAATGATGGAATATGAATTATGTAGTGCTTGTCTTTTTTTTCGTCAAAGTTTATGTAATTTCAATATCATTTATTATTTAATTAAAACTTTTATAAAAAAATATAAATTAAAAGTAAATAATTATTATTTAAAAAAGAATTGAGTTGGGGGAGCCCCAATCGGCAATAGGCCTGCCGATTGGGGCCCAAAATCTGTTTTGGGCCCCAATCGGCAGGCCCATTACCGATTGGCACCCAATTGGGTAATTATTTTTTTTTACAATTATTTTGGTAATTATTTTTTTAAAAAAAATTATTTTGGAAAAAAGCCCGAAATTTAACGAGAAGGCGGGAGGTCGTGACGTTTCCTTCGAGTCAATTAGTGCAATGCCCACACCCAAGACTTCATAGGAAGCTCAAATGGTCGGGATTTCGATGCTTCCAGTCAATACTAAGGAAGGCTTTGCTAGCATAACAGCATTTAAGTGAAAATATGTAAGCCATAAAATTCTTGAAGGAATAGACCCCAAAACAATTTTTATAATTGTTATTTATTCTTTTTTTTTTTTGTAACCAAAAACAGGCCGTCAATCTTACATTCACCCAAATATTATTACATAATCAATTTTCTGCTAAAAAAAGTGACGTAAACTACGTAAAAATTAAACCACCCATGAGATACGGTCTTGCAAATGAAACTCTTGCTCCATTCACGGAGCACAAAAGAAAGAGAAGAAAACTGGGAGAACGAGAGGCAGAGGCAGAATCCTCACGTTGAGAAGTTGTTATCTGTCATCAATCTAAGCAGCAATCTTTACAACGGATCCAAAAATGCCTCGCATATATAAAAAATTTCTCTTTAGACAATGATGCAAAGCATTAATTGTTACGCAACATATACTTGTTGGAGGTGGAGGAGACTTTGTTGAAGCACAGTGCAGGAGCAATACCAAGAAGCTAAGTGGCATGATTGAAACTCTGCAAGACTCTTGCTTATGAGTTTCATGACTCAAAAGCACAAGAAAGCAGGTAGATATGAAAGCAAAGGAAAGAAGAAACAAGAATTTCACATCTTTTCATTAAAGATTTCACAGTTCTTAATTATTCTTGTATGAATTAACATTAGTAATTAAGTAATTACTTATTATTCAGCACACACAATTAGTTAGTAATAACTTCTTTATAAGAAGGTGTTAATTTTTTAGGGGCACTAGATTCTCACCAATATTTGCGTTACTCAAGCCAACCATCGGGATGCTTCCTAATAAGCAACGAATGGCAAGTGCTCTAACGTAATTCAAACCATATATTTCAAGGTAATCGAGCAACTTCAAAGTAGTTCTCGCAGCATATCATATCATCAGTTGGAGATAATGGGAAGACATGTAAGGCATACTTGGCATCCCTCTTATTATAGCTCAGTGTTTGTCTCCAAGATGCTCCTATAAGCTTGGTTAGTACAAAGATGTGGGAACACATAGCACAGCTTCTTTGACTTGTGGCTATCCGTGTGCGTGTATCAATGGGTTGGATGATGGGTCCATCTAGAGGGCTTTCCAGATGTTGACTTGAAGTCAACCAATGCCCACAAAATGTTGAACTCCCCTTATTTGGAAAATAACTGAAGACTGATGATGATCAAGATCAAGTGTGATTGATTTAGTGGTCATTGTCATTGAATAAATATCACTTAACTAACAACAGCTTAATCAGTCAAAATTATTTCATAGTTTATTCATAAACCAGCTCATCAGTCGGAGACAACATTGTGAGGCACATGTATGTATGAATTAAATACTAGTTAAATTTCAATGTGAATAGCAACTCTTCAACAGGAAAATTAACTTTCGGCTCACTAATAGTTGATAATTTCTCGATGTGATTAATGACTTTTATATGAAACTTAGGTAAGTGATTATACTAAGTGGTGAACTCAAAGTGCCGCTCTCCCGAAAAAGAAGTATACTAAGCCAGTCTTTTTAATAGTAACCTCTCGTCATTATACTAAGCCAGTCTTTTTAATGTTGTAACTTCTCATCATTAATATAATGAGTAATATTTTTGTCAAGATGAAAAGTAACTTCACTTTCAAACTTTTTAAATTCAGTAACTTCTCCACACTAATTACGTTGCGTAAATAATGGATCGAAAAAAGAAAAAGAAAAAGAAAAAGTCAAACATTAAGGTGCATTCATTTCACGAAAAATGAGCAGTTTTGAAAATATTTTTCGAAAGATGATTGCTTATATCGTCTAAAAAATTAGTCAACGAAAATATTTTCATCATCGATAACAATCTGTGCCTAATTATTTTGGTGGGCAATGACAAAAAATATCATTCATTTATTTTTGTAAGCGATATAAGCAATTATTTTTTGAAAAATATTTTTCAAATCGCCCATTTTCCGTGAAACAAACGCATCCTTACATTTATGTGGTTTAGGTTGTGTGACCCATGTTTTCGGGGAGAGCAGCACATGATTTCGCTATAGAAAGCAATACAATGAAGAATAAAATCACACTCAAGTCACCTAAGCACTCTTGGTTTTTCCCAGACCCGCTTACCCCCAGTAACTTATTATGTTTTTAATCCTCATAATTTCCAATGTAAAACCTCTCAATCTCTCACACACACACACACACACACACACACACACACACACACAAAATATCCACAAATTTCAATGGGCTTCAACATTGTCGGATTGCTTCATGGCGTAATTTATGAAGATGCAGCTTCTTGGATGCTCTTCACAACGAAAATTCTTTTTATATATAGCCAAAAGTTGGATTCAAACCAGGAAGCCTACTCGAACTAGCTAACCCGTTTATATAGACAATCAACTCCAATTAGGAAAACTATTCAAATTAGAAAAGTTTTCTTCGGACTGAACTTGAGACATATTTCAATAAATGGGCCCAATCCCAAAAAAAACCTCCAACTTTAGCATTTGTCCCAAAAATATCCACAACTTTTTTTTGTCTCATAAAAAACCTTCAACTTTTGATTTTATCCCAAGTCTATCACTCCAATCCCAAAAATACCTCAAACTTTGGCCTTTGTCCCAAAAATATCCATAACTTTTTTTTTGTCTCTTAAAAAACCTTCAACTTTTGAATTTGTCCCAAATCTACTAGTTCAATCACAAAAAAACCCTCAAAACCCATATCGTAGAATTCTCGACGACCCGAAGTCGGCCGTTTAGCTTCTGTCGAAACTCCAAGTGATTTTCAACCGTCGCCCGATGGTGTGGCCTTATCCCGAGACAATAGAAACCCTCGTCATCGGCTCCTTACCCATTGATAGTCCTCGATGCCAATCGAGCCTTCCACCGAGGACCATCGTGCCGACCCTGCATCTATGACAACAAGTTGCTGCTGACCCTGCATCTGTGACAACAAGCTGATGCCGACCCTGCCTTTGTGACGAAAAATGCTGCCCCCAATGCTTTCTTGTGATCATCATTTCGGTAAAAATTTGAAGTATAAGAAGAAGATTTGTTAATATCTTGTTCCCACTGAAATTTATATGTGAATCTCGGGTAACTCAATTATGTCTAGAAATGAATTAATGCAGCTGCAATGTGTCAAACATTCTTCCTTGAAATAATTGAAAATACATTTTGATCTTTGTCGAACAATCATGGGTTCTATTCAACTAGGCGCGAAACACTTTTTTTTTTTTAATAACTGTGGTAAATTTGGGACAAAATCAAAAGTTTGAGGTTTTTTATGAGGCAAAAAAAGTTGTGGGTATATTTGGGACAAAGACCAAAGTTTGAGGTTTTTTTGGGACAAAACCAAAAGTTGAAGGTTTTTTAGGAGACAAAAAAAAGTTATGGATATTTTTGGGACAAACGTCAAAGTTTGAGGTTTTTTTTGGAATTAGGCCTCAATAAATGGTCACTCCTATTTAGAAAATTAAGTTTGAGCATATTGGTAGCTGGTAATTTCTTGATGTAGTTAGTAATTTCTACGTTTGGTTCCTTATTTATGTGATTTTTGGGGTTATTCAAGATTGATTCCCTCCTCACTCACTAAAAGGGTTTGACTCCGACGCTTTGTAAAGCAAAAGTTAGAGAGAAGAGAGTTAGAAATAAGAAAGACAAAAAAAAATAGTTCCTTTTTCTATGTGATTGAGAAATCCCCAATTAATTAAGTGACTATACATATAATAAGTATTATTCATACGTCATTAGGTGCTTTAAAAAAGGTGATTTAATAACTTCACCAAAATGCATGACAGTAAACTACATAAATATAAATATTTGGACAAAAAAAACTATATAAATAGCAGTGCTAAAGAATGTGGGATAATAGCACAAACGATTTATGAACATTGGTCCAATGAGCAATGTCAACCTCGGACTTTTAATTTGTGCAGCGCGATCCCCTAAATTCTGGTTCAATGGGCGAGGTCGTATCTAGACTTTTAATTTGTTTAATGTGACTCCTAAACTCTTGAGAAATATCCAATGTATTCTATCAACTATATGAAAATATTGAAAAGTTTGAGGGCAACATTGAGCATTGTATCAAATTTCAAGAACGAAATTGCATATTGCGCAGAGAAATTACCAAAAAAATCCAAAACATATTGCACGTGTGCCAATTCAGTCACAAACCTTTCAATTTATTCAATGTATGTCACACCCCGCCCCCCTTTCTGTCTCTTGGGCGAAGATCCTCTTACTTAATAAAACCTGTCCCAGGATACTATTCCAAAACATCCAAGAGAAGGCGACTCATAGATGGAAGGTAAAAGTAGAATATAACAGTTTCTACCAAAAGATAGCCTAAAACATTAACTTAAATGAGATGCATGAGATGTAAAGGCACATATATATACATAACTTAAGGATCAGTCTATACAAGGCAAGGGTTATGGAGATCTCTAACATCTTCACCTAAGACGGAACGGGATAAGAGCACCAAAAGAAAGCCTTTGCCCCAAACAAAAGACACCACCCTCAAAAAGTAACTTTAAGCCCTATTACAACGAAGGCTACTAAGTAGTACTACTGTCCTCCACTTCGTCCATATCTTCTTCAAGGTCATAATCCGAGAAGGATTCGGAGCGGACCTCGATAGTATCTTCTTCTGTCTCATCCTCAGAGTCAGATATCTCTATAACTTCCATACTTGCTTCATCTAACGGTTCTCCCTTTGGAACATTCCCCGAAACCGCCACTGAAACCTCTACCTCAATGGACTCGCGGGTGGGGTGACACTAAGTAGGTACTACTCCTTGAGGAACCTCTGTAGGGTGCAGTTGTTCAGACAAAACACCTCGAACTCTCCGAAACCAAGCTTCGAAGCGATGGGGCTGACTAGGCTTACTTGGTTCATCGACCCAAACCACAGTAGTCTTCCTAACATACACCGTGCCCTTCCCGTCTGGGTACTCCTCAAAAAATGACGTCATCTCCGTGGGTTCGCCAAAGCGTATTGGAAGCATCTTCAGGTCCTGTGGTCTGAAATAAAAATGGGGTTCACGAAGAAATGAGACTTATGTCTCAGTGAGCTAACCTAACATTAAACTAGACCATCGTCCCACCGGAATCACAAACACAACACAAACAATTGATAAATAAGAGCCAAGTATAACAATCTTTCGTAATATCATGTCAGTGCTTTACACAAGCAATAAAGAAAAGAGAGAACAAAATAAACAAGGATAACACACATGCCCAAATTTCCCATGCTCGTCTCCCATGAATCACACTTTCAGTCGGAATAAAGGACATCTCAGTCACGACCCCGCAATTACATCGCCTCAAGGTCTTTCACATTCTTAAACCCCGCGATCACATCGCCTCAGGGCATTTCATACACTACCACCCCGCGTCGCCATGGCGTCTCAGGGTGTTTCTCATTCTCGACTCTGTGTCATATAGGCGCATCAGAGTATTTCACTTTCTCAGCCCCGCGATCACGTCGCATCAGAGCATTTCACGTCAACTCACTTCCTCAATGTTTCCAATCAGATGAGGCATCACCAAAGATAAATACGCACGTTGTTACATGAGGAAAGATTTAACATCTACACACACAAATTCAAGCTCTAACCCGGGATGACGTGCCTTAACACAACAGATATTCAAAACCAACCAGACATTTTCACCTAGACAAGCAAACATTCAATAGCACATCATCGTGCTCACCCCAAGATCGGCAAACATCAAGCAGCAAGCCCACCCGGCTCATTCATAAACAATTCCGTCCGCCATCCCAACCATCAAGTTTAACACCTCAATCAACTCGACAACTTATCAAAGAAAACGTCCAGTCGCGTCCCGATTATCTAATAAAAGGTTAGGAAACACTCACCTTGGTTTCCTTTAGCAAATTAACACTTCAAGCCTCTTGAAAAGTCCAAACCCGGCACATCCCTAAGCTGTCCAAAAACGGAACAGCAACCTTGCTTAGAAAACAAACGCCGATTTCATCAATTTCACCTTCCAAACTCTAGTTTCACACATCGCACTCCCCATAGACCTTTCAACTAACACTCTAGCGTAACTTAACGAAGAATTAGAAGCAAAGCGACACAAGGACAGTTCCCAAACAGAACCGGCAACAGCAGGGCAGAAACAGAGTGCGTCGGTTCCGATTTTCTTGCCTAAAATCAGTGCAGGAACTCACTTTAAGCATCAATTCTTTAGCAATCGAACCTATTGGAACCTTAATCTACATGTCCTATGATTCTATCAAAAGTTTTGCAGCCAACCAACCTAATTTAGACCTCTAAACAGCCCAATCGCAACCACCACACAAGCTGTCTAGTTTACCCCCAATAGAATCTCTTCAATCAAAGCCTCACAACTCAAATTTTTTCCAAAATAAATAGTAACCCTAGAACCACAGTACGTAGCCCAACCTGTGAGGAGACTATCACCGCAAATTTCATCCAAAAAGACGTCCGAATGAGTGAGTTATGGCCACTCTACCTCAGATCGTTCGAAATCCGTCGACGAATCTTGTCGAGGCTGGCCGGAACAACTCAGACCCTCTTTTGCCCCGATTCCAATTGAAGAACGTCGGGAGGAGATTGAACTTCGAGGTAGGGGCAGGCTCGTCGGTTGAAAGTCGCCGGGAGGTCCCCTCGAGCTGTACAACGGCGGCGGTTCAGATCAGGCGAAGCATAACCAGTTTTGTGGAAGGAGAAAACGAGAAAAAAAAATTATGTGGGAGGAAGCTGAGGTTATCGTTCAATTTGCTGAAGGAGAAGAGAGAGATGGTCTGGTCCACCGATGGTAAAAGCTCTAGAGAAATCTAAGCTTAATGGATAATTAATGCCTCAACTCCAAACGGTGACACTTGTCCCTTTTTGCAAAAATATCCAAAATTTCTCCCTCACTCTAGCCTTCTAGATTCGGCATCTTCAATGGGGCAAACCAATGACCAAAACGCCCTCGTTCCAATAATTAGGCAAGGCCAAGACTCCGGGGGCAAAACGGTCTTTTTACATTTTTCCCCTGAAAATCCAATTTTTCCGCCACTTCTTCAATTCTTACCGGCGTCGTTCAATCCAAACTAATTGTCACAATCTTCATTTCCATTTTCCATTCTCGAGACCTCATATCGTGATCGATCTCCCGTCGTCGTAATTCCGATTTATCTCGAACTAACGGGTGGCTTTTGCGGACGCTACGCGTATCAACTCTGTGATTTTTATCACACTTAGGAAAACTTAAGTACGGAGATTTTGGTTGTCATGTAATCGTAAAAGTTTATTACTAGCCCCGACGGCCGCGATCGTCATAATTCGATTTAGGAAAAATTCGTAAATCATACGTTGGTTAAGCGGCATCATCCGCGTCCCAATCGTATAACACTAGCAATGGATTCCTTAATCGTTTTCTGATCGGCCTCGGTTCTAAATATCCCTCGACGATCCTTATGGTCAAAATGTCGTTTTCTTATCGAATTTCCTAGGTCCATGTATCTCGTTGCGCGTTAGCCTTCCCCCTTTGGTTAGTTAACTCGTGACTAATCAGGTCAGAGCGAAATATAACTGAAATACTTCAATAGACATCTTACAATTTAAGGTCTCAAAATGACAGGAAAATCGGACTGTCACAACTCTTCCCCCTTACAAAAATTTCGGCCTCAAAATTTGTTACAAACTACTATTCAAAAAGATGGGGGTATTAACGCCTCATCGCCTCTTCATTCTCCCTCGTAGCGCCTTCAGTCCCATGGTGTTCCCAGACTACTTTAACTAGTGATAACTTCTTGTTCCTCAAAACGTGCTCCTTATATTCTTCAATCCTGATAGGTCTTTCCACATACGAGACTTTATTGTCCAATTCTATAGTCTCGTAGTCCAAAACATGCGTCGAGTCTGGCTCGTACTTCCGTAGCATCGACACATGAAAAATATTTTGCACTTGAGACAGATTTGGTGGCAAAGCTAGTCAGTAAGCTAAGGTCCCGATTCGTTCTAAAATCTCCAATGGCCCTATGTATCTCGGACTCAACTTCCCGTTCTTTCCAAATCGAGATATTCCTTGCATAGGTGATATTTTAAGAAAAACATGATCGCCCACTTGAAATTCCAAAGGCTTGCGTCTCTTGTCAGCATAACTTTTCTAGCGGCTTTGTGCGGTCTTTAATCTATCTGTGAATACCTTCACTGCTTCAACGGACTGTTATACCAATTCTGGCCCGGTGATACTTCTTTCTCCCACTTCATTCCAACACAGCGGAGTTCTGCAGGCTCTTCCATACAGTGCCTCAAATGGTGCCATTCCAATACTTTGCTAATAACTATTGTTATATGCGAACTCCACTAGGTGCAAGAGATCTTCCCATCCGCCTTTAAAATCTATAACGCACGCCCGCAGCATGTCCTCGAGCGTTTGAATTGTCCTTTCTGATTGTCCATCGGTTTGTGGATGATACGCCGTGCTAAATTGCAATTGAGTTCCCAAGGCGTCCTGAAGACTTTTCCAGAAATTAGCCGTAAACTTCGGATCTCGATTCGACGTAATCGTTATAGGCACTCCATGTAGTCGCACTATGTGTCGCATGTACAACTCGGCGTACTTATCCATTGCAAAAATCCTTTTTCACAGGAATGAAGTGTGCCGACTTAGTCAATCTGTCCACGATTATCCAAATTGAATCATGTCCCTTTTGACTCCGTGGTAATCCCATAACGAAATCCATCGTGACGTGTTTCCATTTCCATTCCGGGATTTCCAAAGGTTGAAGCAATCCACCAAGTTTACAATCCTGTGCCTTTACCTGTTGGCAAGTTAGACACTTCGCCACATGCCTTGCTACGTCCACCTTCGTACCATTCCACCAATAGTGTTGACGCAAGTTCTGATACATCTTCATACTACCCGGGTGAATACTATAGTTACTTCGGTGAGCTTCAGACAAAACCCTTTCCTTAAGCTCTTCATCATTAGGCACACAAAGACGTCCGCGAAATTTTAAGCTTCCATCCTCAGTTACTTGGAAATCGTCTTTCCTCTTCGCCACGTTCATACTAAGAATTTTTTGTATTTTAGGATCCATAGCCTGCAAAATCTTTATTCTTTCCCAAGTTTCCGATTCAATCCTCAAAGTCTCTACCAAACTTGTCAATTGGCATATTTCCAATTTAAACTCCGAATCCCTCAATCCTTCAAGCACAGACCATCCCCTAACCATCAAGTACGCGATACTCGACTTCCGGCTGAGTGCATCAGCTACTTTATTCGCCTTCCCATGATGGTACAAAATGTCGCAATCGAAGTCCTTAAGCAACTCCATCCATCGACGTTGCCTCATATTCAACTCCTTATGAGAAAACAGATATTTTAAACTCTGATGGTCCGTGTAAATTTGAAACCGTTCACCACATAAGTAGTGCCTCCAGATTTTTAGAGCGAAAACAATCGCAGCTAGTTCCAAGTCATGCGTCGGGTAATTCAACTCGTGGGGCCTTAGTTGTCTCGAAGCATACGCTACTACCCTTCCATGCTGCATTAGTACGCACTCCAAACCTTTCAATGACGCGTCGCTATAAATTTCAAAACCTCCAGGTCCGGAAGGTATGGTGAGAACTGGTGCGGTTGTCAAACGGTGCTTAAGTTCACGAAAACTCCTTTCACACTTATCCGTCCATTCGAACTTCGTAGACTTCTTAGTCAGCTGCGTCAATGGCATGGCTATGGACGAAAACTTTTCCACAAAGCGCCTATAATAACCAGCCAATCCGAGAAAACTTCGAACCTCGGTAACAGTCGTTGGTCTAGGCCAATTTATCACCGCCTCTATTTTTGCAGGGTCCACAGAAATCCCTTCTCCAGATATTATATACCCAAGAAATGTTACCTTGTTCAACCAAAACTCACATTAACTAAACTTGGCATAAAGTGAGTCTTCCCTCAAAGTCTGCAAAACAATCCTCAAATGCTTTTCATGTTCTTCGTTACTCCTGGAGTAAATTAGAATGTCATTGTTGACACCTGATTTTTGATCAGTCTTTCATAGTTTATTTTTAAAAAATTCATAAAAAATCTATAAAAAGTTCAAAAAATTAAAAAATCATCTTTGGTAGCCTTGACCAAGCTAAAGGAACCATTTTTGATAAAAAAATAATTTGTCATATTTTTTAATATTTTTTAATATTTTCCAAAAATAGAAAAATACATGAAAAATGAAGAAAAATAGCGTTCGATGTCGTAAAAATATAGAAAAATAGTCAATATTTTTATTTTAATTTCCTTTTCATTTTGAACTCATAAATAGTCAAAATTCAAGTTCAATTGCATGTGTTTCTTCACGACGCATAGAGTTGAATTTGGCAAAAAAATGTCATTCGAGTATTTTAATTTGTAAATTTCTACATATTTTTTAGTCTTGACGTCCAATTAGATCGACCACCATCTACAATAAATTCCCCTTGCTGAATATTTTCGTTTTTGTTTCGAATGATTTTATGGTGTAAAACGTCGAGTGGATCCCCAAATATAATCGGGTCGGCATGAGCTCGATAGCTCGTCCAAGACCAAACCAGGGCACGGCGAACCCCATGTGAGTACTCTCGAACTCCTTCGATGCTTCCTAATGCTTTTCTTAGGTTAGATCATGTGTAGAATGGCTAGGACAGCTAAATCATTCTTGAGCTGTGATTGATAAATAGGGCCTTACTAGGAATGCCATGTGATTATTTGCATATCTAGATTCCTTAAGTTGCGCATTTTATTACTGATTGTGATTGCTAGGATAATCACTCCTATCTGCATGAATTTCTAGATTTAGGGTTCATACCTTACTCATCCGCATGAATCTCAGGCTAGAAAATTCAGTCAACTTAGGTACCGAAAGGGCGTCAACTCTGACAGTTGGTGTAACTAAGTCCCCGAAACCATTTCTCTGGTTCTCGCAGAATTGAATAGAAACTCCCAACTATTCGATTGGGTGGTCCAATCACACCCTAAAAAAATGATTGGTGGCGACTCCATGGCATGCACACTTAGCACATGTCACTAGACCACACTGAAAGTCGATCACGCATACCTCCGTTGCGATTTGGGTAATGGGCCTTGGGAGAGGCCCGCGTCCGACCAGACAGGACGGCCCATTAGCCCTCGAGAGCCCGACAACCTCAAGAGGGTCGCGACAGTCATCAATGAACACTATCACGAAATGATCGAGGTACTCCTTAAACACTCGATGCATCATATCCATGAATGCAGCTGGGGCATTCGTCAAGCCAAAAGGCATCACTGTAAATTCATAATGTCCATATCTCATCCTGAAAGCCGTTTTCGGAATATCCTCTTGCTTGATCTTCAACTGATGGTACCCCGTTCTCAAGGCAATTTTAGAAAACACTGAGGCTCCTTGTAGCTGATCGAACAGGTCATCGATCCTTGGCAGCGGATACTTGTTCTTAACAGTCGCCTGGTTCAGTTGCCTGTAATCTATACACAAACGCAAGGATCCATCTTTCTTTCTCACGAATAAAACTGGTGCTCCCCAAGGCGAAGCACTAGGTCTAATAAATCATTTGTCAAACAGCTCTTGTAACTGTACTTTCAACTCTTTCAACTCCGATAACGCCATTCGATAAGGTGCCTTAGAAATTGGTTCCGTACCCGGTGCTAATTCGATCACAAACTCAATTTCCTGCTCAGGTGGTAATCCAGGTAGTTCTTGGGGAAACACATCAGGAAATTCACGTACCACAGTTATATTTTCCAATTTTGGCTCTTCAACCGTCGTATCAACTACCGCAGCCAAGTAAGCTCGGCATCCCTCATCTAGCAACTTGGTCGCTTCAAGTGACGAAACCAAAGGAATAGAAGTCCCTCCACAACTTCCCTTAAACTCAAAACTAGGACGGCCATCTGGAGAGAAACGAGTTACTCTACTACTACAATCAACCACAGCCTTCTGTTTGCCCAACCAATCCATCCCTATAATCACGTCAAAGTCGTACATGGGTAACACGGCCAAATCTATATTTCCTTCGTTATTATCAATGGTTATCTTATAGTTTTCACAGCCTAACGAGACCAACACATTATCCTTCAACGGAGTAGCAACATGCAGCAACACATTCAACGGTTTCAACTTCATATTAACCAACAGAGCAAAATGAGCAGATACGAAGGAATGCGAAGCACCAGGGTCAAACAACGCATAAGCAACTTGGTCGCACAAATAGATCATACCTATGACCACACCTGGGGCATTCTCCGCCTCGCCTCGCGCCATAGCGTAAACCCGCCCTTGAGCTGGCGGTCGATTCACTTCAGTTTGTGGAACAACTACCGGAGGTTTCACCTGGGGCCTTTGTCCTTGAGGTCTTGGTCTCGGAACGTGATTAGGACAGGTCATCATCTGGTGGCCCAACTGGCCGCACTTAAAACACACACCCGTCCTAGTCGGACAAGGTCCGTTCCCATGTCTCCTTCCACAGAGACGACAATTCCAGTTAGACCGATGCGGTGGTTTCCCAATATCCTTCTCACGGGCGAAACAAATCGCCTAGTATTAGTCATTGGCCTCTTACCCAGCTGGCGATTATCTCGAAAAGGGGTAAATCGCGATCCAGAAGCGGTTGATCTTTCTCTCATATCCCGTTCTATCATTTGACTCCGCTCATAAATCTCCTTATAAGTTCTTAAGTTCACCGTCACTAACTGACTACGGAGTTCGGGTCGTAACCCGTCTCGAAACCTTCGCGCCTTCTCCAGCGGATCCTCAACATAACGCGGCGCATATCTTGACAATCTAGCAAATTCCGCCTCGTACTGATCTACAGTCAAGTGCCCTTGGCGTAAATTCTGAAACTCCACTAACTTACTCTCTTGCGCTGTTTCTGAGAAATACTTATCATTAAAGGCAGTAGTAAAGGCAGTCCAGTTTAGAGCAGTGCCTTCAGGAAAGAGTCCATCCTTGGTAGCATTCCACCAATCGTTCGCGGTACCCTCCAGCTGATACACTGCCAGGAGTACCTTTTCCTCATCATTGCATTTCAACACTCTAAAGGTCTTCTCAAGTTTCTTTATCCACCTAAGCGCCAACTCGGGGTCGCCAGTCCCATTAAACGAAAGGGGCCTCAATTTCACAAACTGTTCAACTAACTGGCCCATATCCCTCGGTACGATGGCGTTACCTGGTACTCCACTTACTCTCACTCCTTGGCCAGCATTCACGTTAACTTGGACATTACTAGTTCCAGCGCCCTGGCCACTACTACCACTACCACCACCCTCTGCATTGGTACCAGTAGCCACATTCACTGCAGTCAAAGCGGCTCACACGGCCTGGGTGATAGCAGCATCTCTATCCTGAGCATGTCTATCAATTAAATTACCAATCCGTTCCAAGGCTCTCAACACGTCTCCCATTCCCGGATTCTCTGCCGCAGGAGGCCTTGAACTCGAAGCCTTACTACTAGGTCTTTTACGTCTAACAGGTCGATCACTCATCTTTAAACTTCCTACACCACTCAAATTCCACAACAGAATTAAAACTCAACTCCATCATTCCAATCTGGTAGTTCTATGCTATACAACAGGTAACATCCACATCCAGGCAATCATTACCGAGAAAGTCTCAAGAGCATAGCCATTTGAAACACAGAATGGTACTACCAACTTCGACAAAGTACTCAAGGATTCCCAAAACAAGCATTCACATTAATGCACGTACTTAGCACAGGGTTTAATCACATCCAATCATCATAGAAAAACCACATTCAAGATGCCAATCACATACGCCACTCATATGCCATGCATGTCTTAACCGAATCTAACAAACTCTTTCTACGGTCTCACTATTCGGTCACCCCAGACGTCATTCCTCCTTATTACTCCACCCCTCAATCGACTTGGATTGAGCTAAACATCGCTCTGATACCACTTAACTAGAATGTCACACCCCGCCCCCCCTTTCTGTCTCTTGGGCGAAGATCCTCTTACTTAAAAAACCTGTCCCAGGATACTATTCCAAAACATCCAAGAGAAGGCGACTAATAGACGGAAGGTAAAAGTAGAATATAAGAACTTCTACCAAAAGATAGCCTAAAACATTAACTTAAATGAGATGCATGAGATGTAAAGGCACATATATATACATAACTTAAGGATCAGTCTATACAAGGCAAGGGTTAGGGAGATCTCTAACATCTTCACCTAAGACGGAACGGGATAAGAGCACCAAAAAAAAGCCTTTGCCCCAAACAAAAGACACCACCCTCAAAAAGTAACTTTAAGCCCTATTACAACAAAGGCTACTAAGTAGTACTACTGTCCTCCACTTCGTCCATATCTTCTTCAGGATCGTAATCCGAGAAGGATTCGGAACGTACCTCGATAGTATCTTCTTCTGTCTCATCCTCGGAGTCAGATATCTCTATAACTTCCATACTTGCTTCATCCGACGGTTCTCCCTCTGGAACATTCCTCGAAACCGCCACTGAAACCTCTACCTCAATGGACTCGCGGGTGGGGTGACACCAAGTAGGTACTACTCCTTGAGGAACCTCTGTAGGCTACAGTTGTTCAGACAAAACACCTCGAACTCTCCGAAACCAAGCTTCGAAGCGATGGGGCTGACTAGGCTTACTTGGTTCATCGACCCAAACCACAGTAGTCTTCCTAACATACACCGTGCCCTTCCCATCTAGGTACTCCTCAAAAAATGGCGTCATCTCCGTGGGTTCGCCTAAGCGTATTGGAAGCATCTTCAGGTCTTGTGGTCTGAAATAAAAATGGGGTTCACGAGAAATGAGACTTATGTCTCAGTGAGCTAACCTAACATTAAACTAGACCATCGTCCCACCGGAATCACAAACACAACACAAACAATTGATAAACAAGAGCCAAGTATAACAATCTTTCGTAAGATCATGTCAGTGCTTTACACAAGCAATAAAGAAAAGGGAGAACAAAATAAACAAGGATAACACACATGCCCAAATTTTCCATACTCGTCTCCCATGAATTACACTTTCAGTCGGAATAAAGGACATCTCAGTCATGACCTCGCGATTATATCGCCTCAAGGTCTTTCACATTCTTAAACCCCGCGATCACATCGCCTCGGGGCATTTCATACACTGCCACCCCGCGTCGTCATGGCTCCTCAGGGTGTTTCTCATTCTCGACTCCGCGTCATATAGGCGCATCAGAGTATTTCACTGTCTCAGCCCCGCGATCACGTCGCATCAGAGCATTTCACATCAACTCACTTCCTCAATGTTTCCAATCAGATGAGGCATCACCATAGATAAATACGCACGTTGTTACATGAGGAAAGATTTAACATCTACACACACAAATTCAAGCTCTAACCCGGGATGACGTGCCTTAACACAACGGATATTCAAAACCAACCAGACATTTTCACCTAGACAGGCAAACATTCAATAGCACATCATCGTGCTCACCCCAAGATCAGCAAACATCAAGCAGCAAGCCCACCCGGCTCATTCATAAACAATTCCATCCGCCATCCCAACCATCAAGTTTAACAACTCAAACAACTCGACAACTTATCAAAGAAAACGTCCAGTCGCGTCCAGATTTTCTAATAAAAGGTTAGGAAACACTCACCTTGGTTTCCTTTAGCAAATTAACACTTCAAGCCTCTTGAAAAGTCCGAACCCGGCACGTCCCTAAGCTGTCCAAAAACGGAACAGCAACCTTGCTTAGAAAACAAACGCCGATTTCATCAATTTCACCTTCCAAACTCTAGTTTCACACATCATACTCCCCATAGACCTTTCAACTAACACTCTAGCGTAACTTAACGAAGAATTAGAAGCAAAGCGACACAAGGACAGTTCCCAAACAGAACCAGCAACAGCAGGGCAGAAACAGAGTGCGTCGGTTCCGGTTTTCTTGCCGAAAATCAGTCCAGGAACTCACTTTAAGCACCAATTCTTTAGCAATCGAACTTATTCGAACCTTAATCTACATGTCCTATGATTCTACCAAAAGTTTTGCAGCCAACCAACCTAATTTGGACCTCTAAACAGCCCAATCGCAACCGCCACACAAGCTGTCCAGTTTACCCCCAATAGAATCTCTTCAATCAAAGCCTCACAACTCAAAATGTTTCCAAAATAAATAGTAACCCTAGAACCACAGTACGTAGCCCAACCTGTGAGGAGACTATACCGTAAATTTCGTCCAAAAAGGCGTCCGAATGAGTGAGTTATGGCCACTCTACCTCAGATCGTTCGAAATCCGTCGACGAATCTTGTCGGGCCTGGCCGGAACAACGCAGACCCTCTTTTGCCGCGATTCCAGTTGGAGAACGTCAGGAGAAGATTGAACTTCGAGGTAGGGGCAGGCTCGTCGGCTGGAAGTCGCCGAGAGGGCCGCTCGAGCGGTGCAACGGCGGCGGTTCAGATCAAGCAAAGCAGAACCGGTTCTGTGGAAGGAGAAAACGAGAAAAAAAATTTCTATGGGAGGAAGCTGAGGTTATCGTTCAATTTGCTGAAGGAGAAGAGAGAGATGGTCTGGTCCATCGATGGTAAAAGCTCTAGAGAAATCCAAGCTTAATGGATAATTAATGCCTCAACTCCAAACGGTGACACTTGTCCCTTTTTGCAAAAATATCCAAAATTTCTCCCTCACTCTAGCCTTCCAGATTCGGCAGCTTCAATGGGGCAAACCAATGACCAAAACGCCCTCGTTCCAATAATTAGGCAAGGCCAAGACTCCGGGGGCAAAACGGTCTTTTTACATTTTTCCCCTGAAAATCCAATTTTTCCGCCACTTCTTCAATTCTTACCGGCGTCGTTCAATCCAAACTAATTGTCACAATCTTCATTTCCATTTTCCATTCTCGAGACCTCATATCGTGGACGATCTCCCGTCGTCGTAATTCCGATTTATCTCGAACTAACGGGCGGCTTTTGCGGACGCTACGCGTATCGACTCTGTGATTTTTATCACACTTAGGAAAACTTAAGTACGGCGATTTTTGTTGTTATGTAATGGCAAAAGTTTATTACTAGCCCCGACGGCCGCGATCGTCATAATTCGATTTAGGAAAAATTCGCAAATCATACGTTGGTTAAGCGGCATCACCCGCGTCCCAATCGTATAACACTAGCAATGGATTCCTTAATCGTTTTCTAATAGGCCTCGGTTCTAAATATCCCTCGACGATCCTTATGGTCAAAATGCCGTTTTCTTATCGAATTTCCTAGGTCCACGTATCTCGTCGCGCGTTAGCCTTCCCCCTTTGGTTAGTTAACTCGTGATTGATCAGGTCAGAGCGAGATATAACTGAAATACTTCAATAGACATCTTACAATTTAAGGTCTCAGAATGACAGGAAAATCGGACTGTCACAATGTAATTTTAAACCTTTTGAGTTGTTGCCAATGTAATTTTAAATCTTTTAATTGTACCAATTTTGTCTTAAATGTTTTAATTATATCAATTTAGTTTTAAATCTTTGATGATTGCTAATTTAGTTTTTCCGGCTAGTTTTGACCTAAAATCTCTGACATGATGGTCCAGTCAATGTTAGTTGTCCTATGTGGCATGGCTGGCTCTAACATGGATGATTTTTGTAATTTAGAAAAATATGAATTTTTTTTCATTTTTTTCTTCCTTTCTTTTCTTTTTTTTTACTTCCTTTTTTGTCTTCTTTTTCTTTTATCTTTTTTCTCATTTCTCTCCTACGCTAGCCAGCCTCGCAGCTAGCTAAGGTCCTCGGCTGTCAGAGAGGATGAGGGTCGAGATGACCGACATTGTCTAAGACGTCAAGTTAGCAATTTCTGATCAAAATTAGCCGAAAGAACTAAATTGGTAAATCATCAATATTTCTGAGTAAATTGGCAGTGTCAAAAGGTTTTGGACTCAATTGGCATAATTAATAAGTTCATGAATAATTGGCACAATTTCAGTAGATTTAAGACTAAATTGACCAAATTGAAATGTTTATGATTGAATGAGCATAAGTGTAATAGGTTTAAGATTTTTTTGGTAATTTCTTCACAATAGACCAAAGTTCATGGATCACATTAAACATATTAAAGTTTAGAGACAACATTGGACAATGGATCAAAATTGAGAGACCACTCATATCATTTTTTCTAGGAATTTCTGCTTGCACTCGTAGAAAGATCTATTAACACACACAAGTTACATTATCATCTGAATAGAAAAAAAATGTGAAAAAAGAAAGGCAGAAACTTGTTCGCATTTCTTCTTTTAAAAGGAACTTAAAGGATCCTCTCACCTTGAGACGTTGATGATGCAGTGGATGAGGGCAGATTCTACGTCTCCCAAACGAAATCTGAAACCATGGATTGAAAGGCAAGTGGGTCATTAACACTTTTTGAGGCAACTCTGAAACATGGACAATTGGACATGGCCTTTCATTTTTCAGTGTTCATATTTAACCCAAGTGATCCTGAAAGGAACATAGTTTGAACTTCCGTTTTTGTCTGGGAAAAGTGGCTGCCAATAAAGATGCAGCATTTAATCAAAGCATCTATGCAGTAATGGTAACTCGACATGACCGATGAACAAGTAAGTTAACAGTGGCTGTGCTACTAAGATTACGAGGTTCGTCAACTTACTTCTCCTTATATTGCAACTACTTACAGTTGAATCTGTCTCGACCCATTATCTTCCCTCGCTAATTTCTTCCGTGTTGTTTCCTTCCTCTACTGATTTTGCCATTGGTTTATCCTGCAAGCATTTCTTGACCAACGTTGCTCGAGATGCATTTGTGGATAGATCTTCTTGTGTATTTATTGTGCTCAAAGCTGTGCCATGAGAAAGAAGGGTTAGCTAATTAATTTATTCTTCTTCTTTTTTTGGTTGAACGGGTTAGCTAATTAATTTGACTTCATTTACATTGACACTTTGTGCTGAGAATGAAACAGCATTAGATAAATATGACAGTATAATTAGTGCACAAATAAATCTCATTCTTATCTGATGGGACAAGACAAGGCTTTGAAAGAATCTCTAAGTAAGAATCACATCTAGAAGCCAACTTAAACGGCAACTTAGACAAGTACGTAATTGGATCTGAGTGGGAGAGGCTATGCTTTGGTAGGTAAATGCGCACCGTGAAGTTGCAGTAAAGACTAAAGAGTGTTACAGTAGCCATACTCCATGAATTTCTAAGGACCGTAATGTTGAATTCATGGTTTAATGCAGAAACGTTTAAATATTGATTAGACGTAGGTCTCCTTCTTGCCGAGATTAACCTAAGTTAAATGGGGTCTCTATCTCCCTGCTTACATATAGTAATCAGACCATATGGATGATGGTCCGTCCTAATCAATACGTAAAGGTTTCTGCTGGGTGCTGGCACAAATCCTCTTCTACCGACAAATTTCTTTCTGTATAGGGAAGATGATGACTTTTTACTGCTTGCCTTCTTTTCGAGTTACATAAACACACTTTTGGTGTTTCTCAGCCCCAATTATATTCAAGAACGCACATAGTGTTTAACCCCAAATTCCTAATGAAATAATCTCTCAATCTCGCAAAGGAATTAAACACAAATCTAACCTTAAGATTTAACTGGCTTCGACATTTAAATTCTTGATATAATTTCACGAACAAACGAAGTCCCAATGTCAAGCACTCGTTCGTAAAACGGCGCTTCAAGACTTCGCACAGATTCGTCACCTCAAGCACACACGAAATCAGCGCTTCAAGAATCTGTGCTCGTCTTCGTTATTTTTCCACGTACGAAGACCCTCTGCTTTCTGATCAACCACCGGCGCCCAATTAAAAATCTGCAAGAAAGCCGCGCCCACTTAAGATTATCTCTCAGTGAATATATATATTCCCACGGCCAGATCCAAAAAAGATAATACTGGTCAACTAAACCCAAGTTGACCGAAGCACACCTTTTTTTTTTTTGGCTTGCTTTTACTGCATGAAAACCCACGAACAGAATATAGTCCATGAGTTTTTCCTTTTTCATCGTTTCGTCTTTATCTCACGAAATCCAACTCCAACAGATATATTATACTTGACCGTGATACCGAAGAGGAAATATCACACCGTCTTCATCAAGATAGATTTCCGTGATATTCAAACAAATCCTATTTTTAATTTCAAGATAAACAAATATATCTCTTTTTCGGAATTCAAAATTTCGCTTCGGGCTCAAACTCGAGACATATTTTATTAATTTCCACCTTAACTCGACGTTTGAGCCATGCCACAATCGCTTCTGCTAGAATCCGAACTTCACCGCTACTCTCCCAACAGTCCCCAATGGGCTCAACTGCCACAGATGTAGTTCAAGTCTATGCTACGCTTGAATTTCGCCATAATCGTGGACCTCATCAGAACACCAACTGAACATGCACATTTAACTACTCCACAATGACTTTTTGACAAAAGCTCCTTAACCACAGATAAAGCAAAATCGTCGTTGCATCCATATCTATTAGGAGACCGAATACATACTTTGTCAAAATTAACAGTTACAGCAACCGTTGGTTCTATAGACTCCACCTCGCTACAAGCACCATCTATGTCAATTACCACGCTTGTACCTGCTACCTCAGGAGTTTCTGGTTGCAACTCCACTTCAAGCTGAACACCGTTCAGATCCGTATGAACACTGCCACAATCACTCCTAGCCAAAAGTATTGGAGACTCGTCAAAGGTAACTTCTCTGCTACAAACAGGTGAATTTTTAATCGGGCACCACAACTGATCGCCACACTCACCTCGTACATAGCCATGAAATATGCACATTGCCTCCACATCGAGGTTACCGTCACTTACTCAATAATAATACGGTCAATTAAACATTCTAAAAATAGAATCATCAGCAACATTACCTTACCACACTTCTTCGGGAGTCCGATAACCAAACGCAGTCGATGGGGATCTATTCACTAGGTACTCGCCATACTAAGCGCATCTGCTGGAATTCTCCCAGCCATACCAGCACTAGAGAACCTTTTACGAGCCATCTCTAGTAACTCTATGCTCATCAATTCTGCAAACTGTTGTGGTTTATTGCCATTAGTGCGATGTTTCACTATGCCCTTTTTCATGCAAAATTCAATTACCAGCTTTGAGCATGACTCCATGCTACTGTCAGTTCCCACATGCTTGATCAACTTACCAGTCTCCGTTCCGATCAAAACTCTCGACCGCGTATTCCTGACAACAGCATCAATTTTGTGCTTTCGCACAAACACCCAGGCCTTCCTCGAGCAGCCATTAGACTCTCGAACAGATATCGACGTCTCAGGAGCGAAACTTATTAATGTTTCACCTTGAAGTTTATACGGGCCGCCATGCATAATTCCTTTCATTATCACCAGGGCACCTCGAACAATCTTCAGGACTCCACCTCGTGAAGAATACTTGCATCCAGCTGAATCTAGAGCACCCAAGGAAATTAAGTTCTTTTTCAATTCCGGAACGAGCCGTACTCCAGTTAATGTCCTCACAATACCATCATGTATTCTGATTTTAACATCACCAATACCCACAACATCGTATTCAGCGTTGTTTCCCAACTGCACTTTACTACTATCCATACATTGATAAGAAGCAAAACCAGTTCCTGTTTGGTGTAGCATGAAAAGAACAACCAGAATCCATAATCCATCCGTCAAATGACGAATTCTCAGTGACAGACAAGACACAATCGACACCATCGGAATTTTCTGCTACAGCTGTAACATCATCCGCAGATTCAACTCCAATTCCCTTAGCCCTTTCATTTTTGAACTTAAAACAATTTCTTCTAAGATGCCATCTCTTGCCACAATTCCAACAGACATCGCCGCCAGTCCTAGACTGACTATGTCTATTCATGTTCATATTACTTCTGCTAACACGAGCACTAGCTCTTCCTCTTTCACCTACAAAAGCAGCAGATACAGATTCGTCAGATTCTCTTCTACGAATATCATCACTCATAATTAAATCTCGAATCCCATCAAACGTCAAACTAGTTGACCTAGAAGAATTACTAACAACAGTAACAGTAGTATTCCAACTATCAGGCAATGAGGATAGAATCAAAGCACGTATCTCATCTTCAAAGTCAATCTCAACTGAACTCAATTGACTAACGATCACATTGAATTCATTGATATGATTAGTAACTGATCTATTTATTTGATCGATCGCTTGGTTCCGCGCAACAATGGCATCAGAGTTGATGGTTGATTAGTGGGCCTCCGTTCTGTTCCGGCAAATATCTCAAGAAGGAATCTGGTGATCGCGTCTCAAAAAAAGAATATGGTGCCAACGAGATTTTCTGGCCGGTGGACGCTGTGGTGTAGCGGTGCAGGCCCGATGAGCGTTGATGGAGATTCAGATTGAGATGGAACCAACGCTATTTCCGGGCCGGTGGACGTTGTGGTACAACAACGGGCCCGATGTGCGTTGATGGATATTCAAGTTGAGATATGTTGGTGCGGAATAATACTTAAATTAAGGGGGAGAAAACCTAATACTGGAGCTCACACATGAGGGGGAGATTATTAGGATGCATGTGTGAGTTGTGTTAGAAAAGTCCCACATAGAAGAATTTGATCTGGTACTGAGCAGTTAATGTATCCAAGTTGTCCCATAACTCATTGGCTTAAGTTTTTGAGTAAAGGTGGGTCCAACTGGATATATTGACGGGCTCGGACTTGGGCTCCCTCTTGGCGATCTTCCCAGGCAAAAAGTATCGGACTTCCGCTGCGTGCTCCCAATATTACTATTTGCGGAAATTTCCTCGCATCTAGGAACTATCACACTGACGGTCCGCTCGATATCAATCTCATCATCATATTTATGAAAATCACTGTGTTGCGAACTGCTGATTCTGCATCTCCAAGCTCGAGGGACAATTGAGGAATCTATCCAGCGGGAGGTCCATGACATGTTTGTCTGTTTCACTGCTGTTTTAAGGCACAAAAGATTGGTTAGCTCTTTCCAACTTCTCCGGAGTAAAAACTCCCGACGAATTCTCGGATGAATATTATTTCTCCTGGAGATCATGGTTTTCCCGGCTTCCCCTGAAACAATTTTTCCCAAAAGTCCCAATTGCCAGTAATTCATCAGGCCAATCAGTGAACTCATTGCGATGGTTCTAGTCTCACCTTATCTGAAACATTATGGTTTAACAAGACATTAAATGTCGCCAATGCAAGTGACGACATGAAGTTGATGCATAAGTACATCGATTTGGCATACTCTCTACAAGACAAAGTGTTCTCTAGAATTGGAATAGATTCTTGAAAATATAAATTATGTGGATTGGAAAACTAGGTAACTTTGATTACGCAGAGATGGACGTTCTTTTTTGGAATTTCGAACTGCTTTTCTCGGTGATCCGAGTACCTGACCGCAGCCTTCTCTTGCCACTTGACTCTCTGATGAAAATAAATTGGATAAAGTGATGCGGAATTTATTAGTATGGCGTTTCTGGGTCTTTTGGACCAGCAGAAACCCAATTGGAAGTCGAAGTAATGATGCGTCTAGAACCGGCGAACCGGATCGACGACATCGGAACGGGCTCAAATTCGGTCGGTTGAAGCGAAATGGCATGATGATCAATACTCATGGCCGCTTCGACAGTGAATTGCAATGGATTTCGGCGATCCGGGATCGTTTATATGGATTTTTCAAATTTTTAGTGTTTTTCAAATTAAATTTTATTATTAGTGGCCATTTTGTAATTTTAAGTTTTCTATCGAGAAACCTAGTAACACCTCATATAAAAGGTGTTTTATGTTTTTTTTAAGAGAACAGAATATTATTATTGAATTTTTTAGGGCTTTGCTTTCTATCGATTTCCCTTCTACGCTGAACGTTGCGTCATAAAGTCGATTTATAGATTACTTGGCAGACTGAACCAATAAAAGCGCATGACTTGAGATGACACGACTATGTGGATGCGTAATAGAGCTAAACAAGACCTATTTGCTCGTTAGTCGCGGGATGTGGAGTCTCAGAGAGCTCGTCCATGCACGGGAAGGATGACCACTGGAGTTAGAAACCAAGGAATGTCACTTCAGGTAGTTTAACCAGTCTTTGACCGCTGATTGGCCGTTAGCGATATGGTTTAGGATAACGAAAGAGAAATAATCAGTCAAATGCCTTTGGCGGCCAGTGCATTTGTGTAACTCCAAGCAAGCGGTTAGTCAGATCTCAGATGATAAAACCATGGTACATTATGCGTCATTAAGTCTAACAAGCCTTGAGTTTGATTCCTATTTGGCGTAACCTCCAGGAAGCTACATTTGGAGTGGAAGAGAGGACTTGATGTGTGAATGGAAATGTCTTGCTTTATGTAGACCAGCTGCTATTTGTCGCGCACCTGTTTGTCGTGAGTTTGCTTTCGTGGATACTCAAACATTGATGTTAAATACAACAATTTGCACCCCTAGGCATTGACTGTCTGTTCCTTAATACTGTATATTTGGCCCTTCTCGAGACCCGAACGCGGTTTCCCTCCCTCGCGGATCCCGGCGGGTTAATGGGCCATCCTGTCTGGTCGGACGCGGGCCTCTCCCAAGGCCCGTTACCCAAGTCGCAACGGTGGTATACGTAGTCGACCTTCAGTGCGGTCTGGTGACATGTGCGTGTACATGCCAAAGAGTCGCCACCAATCATTTTTTGGAAGATACGATCAGAAACCCTATTGAATAGTTGAGAGCATTCTATTCAATTATGTGAAAACCAGATAAATGGGATCGGGGACTTTGTTACGCCAACTGTCAGAGTTGACGCCATTTCGGCACCTAAGTTGAATGATTTATCTAACCCTATGATTTCATGCAGACGAGTGAGGTGCGAATCCTAAATTTAAGGGTTCATGCATATATGAATGACTATCCTAGCAAACACAGTCAATAAAATGATTGTGCAAATCAAGGATCCAAAACGTGTGGATAAATCACATGCAAGCAATGTGGCATCCCTAGTAAGGCACTATTAGCCTAGAGAAATATCAATCAAGGCTCTTGAGTGTTTTCGACATGATTTACCCTTGAGGGGCAAAATTGTAATTTTGCAGAGTTTTAGGGACAATTTGTCCTAAAAGGGAAATTTTGTCATTTCAGATGAAATATGGAGTCAAAAGATGATGAAAATAGGATTGGTCATCCAGCCTATCCATTTCCTATTTTTCGGAAATTTTCAGAATTTTTCTAGAATTTTAGAAGCGATTTACCCTTTGAGGGGTAAAATCGTCATTTCAGACGAAGACGAGAAGTGAAAATCTCAAGCAGAAGGATTGGTCGACCACCTGACCCAAATTCTAATTTTGAGCAATTTTCAGGACTCAATTGGAATAGGGATGACAATTTACCCTTTGAGGGGTAAAATCATCATTTTTTGGAAAAAGAACGAGATTCGAAAATCCAATCAGAAGAATTGATCACCTAACTGACCATAATCCTTATCTTGGCATTCTCGACCTATCTCATGTACAAAGCTGAGACGGTTTCCCCCTAAAGGGTAAGATCGTCAATTTCCAGAAAAACGGATAAGAAATCCCAAAATTAGAATTGACCAGTTGTCTGTGGTCATTCCTCAATTTTTGGGAATTTCTGGAATGTCTAGGAATTTTTCACAATTTTCCAATATTTTTTTGGGATTTTCTAGGATTGTCTTCTTCTTTTTTAGAATTTTTCTGATTTTTTTAAATCATTTTCGAATTTTTTACTAAAAAATATGATTCGGACCGGGTCGACCCGACCCACTCGGGCCGGAACCCAGCCCAGACCCGGACCCCACGCCCGATTCCGCCAAAACGACAACGTTCCATTTTTTTTTCTATTGTTCGGATTTAATCCAACGGCTCTCATTGGACCACGTGGCTAGTCCACGGCCTCAGGATTGACTTACTAAAACCTACGGCTCAGATCAAAAACCGACTACGCCTTAACCGTTAGATCTGATTACTTAGATCGACGGCCCAGATCGAGCGACTCGGCTAATCCTCGACCGTCCGATCAAACTATTTATTTTTTTATTTTTTGAAAATTCGATTTTTATTAATAGAATTTATAAAATTGATCGAACGGTCGCTAAGCCAACACGTGGCACAACCTAGACCATCCGATCATCTGACAGAAATATACTAGACCCTAACGACCTAGCTGACGTGGCTACCGCGTGGCATGCCACGTCAGCACGCTCACCACTTTGACCGCCACATCATCGTCTTCTTCGTGGAACGCTTCTTCACCTGCAATGAACGGTCGATAGCTTCCGGCAACGATCCGACGGTGAAATCTCGACGGAATTGAGCAAGACTGGCGCCAATCGACTCATCTCGACGTCGTGCGTAACATATCTCAGAATCAAACGTGATTATCCAAGATAACTAGATTAATCAAGCTCTAACCAGTTCAGTCATGGCTACGCTAATCAAACAACAGAGAGCATATCGAGCTAATTCGTTCACAAGATCGCTTCCCTAGGAGTTCTGAACACTTACCTACAGGTCAGATTGACCTGGTATGGTCTAGGATCACCTAGACAGGCTTCGATTGAATCAGCAATGGCGACGGGGTTCAAACGCAAGGTTTGACTAGATTTCGATGCAATCAAAACACATAAACATGCTTAGTGATGTCTTGGAGATGTTTCGCACACATCAATTGCAAGGATTGAAATCGAAATGAAGATCCGCCATTGAAGGTCAAAGATGGAGCTCGAAGGTTGACTTACCTGTTTTCGCGAATTCAAACGGCGCGACCGGCGGCGATCGCTTCCTTGGAGCTCAGGCAACCTCCTGGCAACACTCTACGGTTTCGGTTTGGCCTGAATTGACCCAACCAGTGCCTCACAGTTCGAGCTCGAGCCTTCGACAATGGCGGTTGGAAGGCGAGCTCTCTCTCGCTTTTTCTCTCTCTCTCAATTCAGTTCTTTTTCTTCCAACAGAATCTCCTCTCCTTTTTAGAATAAGTCTATTTTTGTTATATTTCCCCTCCTCGAAAATTTGGCCGTTCGGGAGGGGGTGAGTCGGTGACCTTCGCACGTGCAATCACATGCGAAATGGTCACTGACGACTGGTGATCGCTGGGAACGAGCTGGCCAATCTTTTTAGGCCTTCCAGTGATTGAATTTCGGACGAATTTGGTCTTGGTTTGGCTCTGCATTTGAGCAAAGTAGGCAGCGGCACATTACCGCCTCATCGACGCGACTCCGGTGAACCCATGCTGTCGGACTGGTCATGATCGATGCTAAACTTCATGGCCAAAAAAACGCATGCATCAATTTTACCAATTGAAGCCAATTGATAGTCCAATTTTGCGATCAAAATCCACCTGTTCGAACTGTTAAAATGACGCGAATGGGAGGAAGAAGACGCACTGTAGCATACCAGTTCGACCGGTCCGAACCGGTTCTAACTTGCAATTTCCAAAATTAATCGAAATCGATGGGGAATTTTCGCAATTAAATCTCAGAATCGAACTTAGGACATGAATATTATCTAAAAATGTGATTTCGCCCAAAAGTTCATGTCAATTTCTACAAAAGTCCCAAATTTGTCCCTAATTGCAATTCGAGAAATTATGAAATTGAAGGCTCAAATGATCAAATTGGACCAAACACCCTATGCCAATCGACTTAGAATGATGGAAAACATTGGTTAGTGGCTTCAATTGGTAAAGGTAGCCCTTGAATTGAAAGTAATTTCAATTATGCCCAAATTCAGGGACAAAATTTGTAATTAAGTATGCAATTTTGCCTAATTCATGCAATTGAGCAATTTGTGCAAATAATTGGGCTAAATTACAATGAGGGACAATCAGATTGAATGTCAAGATCCTAAAAATGCCAAAATTGCAAATTAAAAGACTCAATTGACATTTTTTTACCAAATTCAATCATATGTGTAACAAAAGAACACATAAAATTGAATTTGAATTTAGACTTTTTAGGAGGTCAAGAAGACAAAGGAATTAAAATAAAAATATTTACTATTTTTTCATATTTTTTTGACCTCGAATGCTATTTTTCCTGAATTTTTGAGTATTTTCCTATTTTCTAAAAATACTAAAAAATGTGAAAAATATGAAAAATTATTTTTGATCAAAAATGGTTCATTAGGCTTGGCCAAGGCCACCAAAGTTGATTTTGTAATTTTTTAATCTTTTATGAATTTTTCAAGAATAAAATGAAAAATACTAATCACAATTTATGTGTTAATAGCCCTATCTCCTTCCTTTGTGTTTTGTTGAATGTCCAGTTTTGTTAAGACAGACCAGGTAACTTGGTTATTGTTAGAAAGTTCAATCCAAAAGCTTAAGCTGAAAAGTGGAGGGAAACTACATGAATGTAAAGAGCATACATGACTCATTCACAATCGATATAGGATATTGTTGACACCTAATTTCGGATCAGTCTTTTTTGGTTTATTCTTAAAAAATTCATAAAAAAATCCATAAAAATTCAAAAAAATTACAAAACCAACTTTGGTGGCCTTGGCCAAGCCTAAGGAACCATTTTTGACCAAAAAATAATTTTTCATATTTTTCACATTTTTTAGTATTTTTAGAAAATAGGAAAATACTCGAAAAATAAAAAAAAAATAGCATTTGAGGTCACAAAAATATGGAAAGATGTCCTATATTTTTATTTTAAATTTCTTGTCATTTTGACCTCATCAAGAGTCGAAATTCAAGTTTAATTTTGTGTGTTTCTTCGTAAAACACAGGGTTGAATTTGTCAAAACAAAATATGTTTTGAGTCTTTTAATTTTCAATTTTGGCATTTTAAGAGTTTTGACATTCAATCCAATTGTCCTAAATTTCAATTTAGTCCAATTGTTCACCAAAATTGCACTAAATTGCATACTTTTATTGCAATTTAGTCCCCGGATTTGGAAAAAATGAAATTACTTTTAATCTATGGACTATCATGAATGAATGAACGCTAACCCATAGGTTTTTAACCTCTCTGAATCCATCGATGGGGTTAATTTGACTCAATTTTGTCATTTAGGGCCTTAATCGAACAGATTTCATATTTGGGTTAAACTTGAAATTTGGGGTTTTTGCACAAATTAAAACCAATTTAGCTCGAACTTACCTTTTTTTAGATGAAATCCATGTTGTAGAATCAGATTATTGAGTCAATTTTATGATATATGCTCATCTTGGCACCCAATTTGAACAAAAATATTCGAACCGGGTCAACTGGGTCGGGTTAACCAACCCAGTCAACCCTGTTAGCCAACCAAGTCACAGAAGCCTTTCTTTAGATCTGTTCTTCGTGCATGCACAAGAAACCCAAGGAAAGAGAAGCCAAATGGAACCTCAAACTGGCATGCCCAGTCAACGATCCTTGGCCGGTGGACTTCACATCTCTGTCGGGTGTCATCCAACGGTGGCGAGCAGTTGGCGGCGAAGGTGGACGACCTGGAAGCCTAGTAACAGACTAAAAAATCTGTTAGAGGGGGGAATCGATTAAAAAGAGGAAGGAGGAGTTCCGCTAGGGGATAGGGTGGGCGGAGAAAGAGAGAGGTTCCATAACATAAGAGAGAGAGAGAGAGAGAGAGAGAGAGAGAGAGGGGGGGGAAACAGAGTGGAAGAGAGAGATCGGCGGCCATTGGAGCTCCGAACTCGAGAAATTCAAGCTCAGGTTCCCGATGATTCAGACGACGTCAATCGACGCCACCACTCCCATTAGCTTCGTCTCAGCCCAGAGAACGCGTCGGACCTACCCATACTCGTCGACGCTCTTGGAAAAGGTGAGACACTCTCTCGAGCTTCACCTCGGCCATTAATGGCATCTTGAGTTCTACTGGTTTGTTTTACGAGTTGTCGATCTAGAATTGCTCCTTGTGCATCACTGACCATTTTCCAACTCGTTTGCCGCATTTTCGTCGTGTAAAATCTTGCGTCTGCCTCCACCTATCCGCGACTAGATATGAGCTCGAGAGCTCACCTCGAGTTACGTCGACCCTCCCTAATGGCCAGGTAAGTCTCTTCAGTCTCCTGTGATGCTTTTTGATTGATTGATAGGCCTAGATATCGTTAGAAACGGCGAGGATGTTAGCCTGCCGGAGATTAGCTTCGGCCTTGAGTTGCAGGTTTACCAAACTTGATTCTACTATGCTGAGTTTGATATATATTGTAGAGCTCAACGAAACGAGTCTAATGGCGTTGGTTTCGCGAGATTTAGACGTCGAAAGGCCGAGATATGGCCCTCCGACGAGCCGCTGGCGACGGAGCGCCGGCGCCGATCATCTTCCCCGGCAGACGTGTTGACCGATCAACGAGCGTTGACCTGGTCAACGAGTGTTGACCTGGTCAACGCTGGCGTGGCACTAATGTGATGACCATGTCAGCGCCGATTGTTATAACCGAATAAAAAAGTTTATCCCACGGTGGTAGGTGTTCCACGTGTCGCGATCTCGTTTTTAGAAATAAAAAATTTTCCTTAGATCGGACAGTCACGATTCAACTAAGTATTTCAATCTGGATCGTTGGTTTCTTGCGTTAGATCGGGTCGTCTGTAGCTTGACAAGTGGTGCGATCTGGACCGTTGGTTCAATTTAGGCGGGAATTTGAAATGCGAGCGGGAGAGGGCTGAAGCGACATCATTTTGATGCGGGCCCGGATCCAAGCTGGGCGGGTCGCTCGCGAGTCATGGGCGGGGTCACCCGACCCAGTCCGAATAAAATATTTTTTTTAAAATCAAAAATTAAAAAAATGATTTTAAAAATAAAAAAATCAGGAAAATTATAGAAAATTTTAAAAAAATCTTAGAAAATCCTAAAAAATCCCAAAAAAATATAGGAAAATTGTAGGAAATTCCTAAACTCTCCAGAAACCCCCAAAAATTGAGGATTGACCACAGACAACTGGTCAATCCTATTTTTGGGATTTCTTATCCATTCTTCTGGAAATTGACGATTATGCCATTTATGGGTAATTCGTCCCTGCTTTATATTTGAGATAGGTCAAAAATGCCTAGATTAGGATAGGGCCAGTTAGGTGGCGAATCCTTTTTCTTGGGTTTTCGAATCTCATCATTTTCCCTCAAATGACGATTTTACCCCTCAAAGGGTAAATCGTCTTTCCTATTCCAATCGAGTCTTGAAAATTGCTTAAAATTAGGATTTGGGTTAGGTGGTCAATCAATCCTAAGGTTTGAGATTTCAAATTCTCGTCTTCACCCGAAAATGACGATTTTGCCCCCCTCAAAGGGTAAAATCACTTCTAAATTCCAGAAAAATTCTGAAAATTCCCGAAAAATATGAAATGGAAGGGTTTGATCGCCAATCCCATCCCATTTCCATCATCTTTTGACTACACATTTCATCTGAAACGACAAATTTGCCCATCTGGGGCAAATTGTCCCCAAATTTCTCAAAATTACGATTTGCCCCTCTTGGGCGAATCATGCCAAAATCACTCCTAAGCCTTGATTGATACTTCTCTAGGCTGAGAGGGCCTTATTAAGGATGCCATGTTGCTTTCATGTGATTTATCCGCATGTTTTGGATCCTTGATTTGTGCATTTATTTCTACTGATTGTGAGTGATAGGGTAGCCACTCCCACATGTCTGGATTCCTAGATTTATGATTCGTACCCTACTCATCTGTATGAAATCTTAGGATTAGATAAATCATTCAACTTAGGTGCCGAAAGGGTGTTAACTCTGACAGTTGGCGTAACAAAGTCCTCGATCTCATTTCTCTGGTTTTCACAGAATTGAATAGAATACTCCTAACTATTCAATAGGGTTTCCGATCGTACCCTCCAAGAAACGATTGGTGGCGACTCCTTGGCATGTACACATATCACTAGACCGCACCGAAGGTCGACCACGTATATCCAGCGTTGCGATTTGGGTAATGGACCTTGGGAGAGGCCCGCGTCCGATCAGGCGATATCGAGCTGCCCATTAGCCCTCGAGAGCCCCATCAGCCTCGCGCTCGAGAGGGGTCGCGACAAACATCAACAACAACTTTAACACTCACCTCTCACGTGCAAACCAGATTACGAAATACACGTGGAAATTGATTAATGGGGGGTGGGCCCACTTACGCGGAAAGGAATAACACTAGCTCTGGTACTTTGTTAGAAAGTCCAATTCAAAAGCTTAAACTAGACGTGGCCGGTTCCACAGAACCGCCGGTTCCGGTTCAGGAACCGGCCCTTAAGAGGCCGGTTCCGATTTCGGTTCGGAACCGGCGATTCCGGGCCGGTTCCCGATTCCGATTCCGATTCCGATAGGATTTTAAAAAAAATTATGTGGACGGGGAAGAGCCGTTTTTGGCTCTTCCCCATCCCCTTTTATAAAAACAATAATAATAAAATCCCGGTTCCGAAAAATATGGAACCGAAACCGGCCCTTGAAGGCTTGTTCCGGTTCTGGTTCGGAACCGCGGGCCCGGTCAACGGGCCGATTTCGGGTCCGCAGTTTCATTTGGCCATGTCTAGCTTAAGCTGATAGTCGAGAGAGATCATATGAATATAAAGAACATACGAGACTCATAGAGACAACAACAACAACTTCAACAGTTCTGACAAGGTAAAACCACGAATTGGGAAAGAGGGTGAGAAAAATGCTCAACAGGGAAGGCTCTGGCATAGCATAGACTATTGAGTGATAGGTGGTGACATTCTGTTTATAACCCTCCACCGGTCACATTTCCAATTCGATTATGTATTCACTGCACCTTTACTTGAATCAGTCATTAAAATCTATCAGTCTTCAAAGAAAACAATCCAAAATTAAGCCATCTCGGGTTCAATCTTGTTGGAACCGAAATGATATGGGTGACCTTTGTATAAATGAAACGAGATACGAGAAGAGAAGAAAATCTTTGTTAAATTGAAATTCTTAAGAATACAACTCGAAGCTGAATTCTGTGTCTTGATATGTTACAAAGACAACTCACTCTCATACTTATAGCAAAACACGCTCTGATATCCAAAAACTCTATACACACTATCTTCATTCTTCTTTATCGTAAAATTCAAAGCAAAAAAAAAAAACAACCCACTAAAAAAACATCATCCCATACAATCCACTCACAGACAACATCCAATATAACTCTATCGTGAAGAAAGCAAAAGAGAAAGCACTATTGTAGTGCTTTGACACACAGACGTGTCCTCATCCCAAAACAATTTTAATAGTATAGTGCTACAACCCACTGAGCACCAAAAACCAATTTAATAATTATTTTAACAGCCTCCCTTAAATTGATTTTTGAATTTTATAACACCAAGCATCATTGTCAATTTCTCAAACGAATCCGTCTTCAATGGTTTTGTCAAAATATCTGCAATCTGATCTTCTGATCTGCAGAAATTAAGTTCTATTTCACCATCTTTAACTTGCTCACGAATATATTGGTACTTGATGTCGATATGCTTGCTCTTGCCATGAAATACAAGATTCTTGGCTAATGCAATAGTCGACTTATTGTCACGCATCATTTTAGTATGACCTGTTTGTTCATGCATCAATTCATACAGCATCTTACAGAGTCAAATCGCCTGACAAGCCGCTAAGGCTAAAGCCATGTATTCTGCTTCAGCTGTCGAAAGAGCAACGACTTGCTGCTTTTTCGAGGACCAAGAAATCACTCTTGATTCGAGAAAGAAAACATACCCCGACGTACTCTTTCGAGTCTCGATATCACATGCCCAATAACTGTCTGTGTACCCCACTAGACTAAAGTTGTCAGTATAAGAATATAAAATTACATGATAACGAGTTCCGCTGACATACTGTAAAATTCTTTTTGCTGCCTGCAAATGTGATTGGTACGGTATTTCCATGAACCTGCTAATAATACCCACTCCATAGGTAATATCTGACCTCATAGAAACCAAATATCTCAGATTGCCAACAACACTTTTAAAATAAGTGGGATTGACCAGCTCACAAGTTCCTTCTTTCTTCAGCTCCAACCGTTCTACCACGGGAGTTCGGATTGGCTTGAGCGATTCCATTTTAAATCGCTTCAAAACATCATTAGCATATTTCTGCTGCGAAATAAATATGCCATCATCTATCTACTTCACTTCAAGACCAAGAAAATAGGACATCAATCCCAAATCTGTCATCTCGAACTGGCTAGTCATAGCCTCCTTGAATTCAGCAAACATTTTTCCACAACTCCTTGTAAATATCAAGTCATTAACATAAAGGCACACAATTAAGATGTCACCGTCAGTATTTGACTTGATATACAGTGTATGCTCATACTGACACTTTTGAAATTTATGCTCCAACATGTATGTGACGATCAACGTGTACCAAGCACGTGGTGCCTGTTATAGCCCATACAGAGCTTTTTTCGATCTGTAAACCTGCTTTTCATGCCCTTTCTCATAACCATGTGGTTGTTCCTCGTAGACTTCCTCTTCAAGGACACCATTGAGTAATGCTGATTTCACATCCATTTGATGGATCTGCCAACGGTTTTGAGCTGCAAGTGCGAAGACCATCCGGATGGTATCCATCCGGGCCACTGGTGCAAATACTTCAAAATAATAAATACCTGGCTTTTGCTTGTAACCTTTTACAACCAGTCTAGCCTTGTTACGGTCCACCTGACCATCGGGTTCGTACTTCGTCTTGTACACCCACTTGACACCAATGGGCTTTTTACCATGTGGTAAAGAAGTTAGCACCCATGTGTCATTTTTCTCAATGGAGTAAATTTCTTCATCCATTGCCTGGATCCACTTTTCATCTGCAGCTGCTTCATCATAAGTTATGGGATCACATTCAGCAAATAAACAAAATTGTACAAGTGTTTCATCAGTGATGTCAATATCACTATCACTGTCTCTTGTGACCACCTAATCCCTGAATTTTGTTGGCGTCTCCCTTTGTCGTTGTGAACGACGTAGTTGCGGTTCTGAAGCTGCTATTGGTGAAAAAATTCCACCAGTCGAAGATGAAGAAGAAGATGGATCACTTGGTGAAGATGATGGTGGTGTTTATGTCTTACCCATCAGTGGTTCATCTTCGATGGTGATGTTTTTCTGGTCACCTTTTTGGTTCCAGTCCAGGCTTCATCTTCTAAAAACTAGACATCCCTACTGATGATGACTTTCTCAGTGACCGGGTTATACATCTTATAACCTTTAGTTGTGTCACCGTAGCCGATGAAGATGCACTTCTCGCTTTTGTCATCCAGCTTCATTCATCTAGTATATGGGGATATGCTATGCACCTAAATACTCGCAGGAATGAAACATTTGGCTTGTTTCCACTCCAAGCCTCTTCTGGGGTTCTTCCAAAAACAATCCTTGTTGGACATCTGTTTAGCAAAAATACAGCACAAGCAACAGATTTTTCTCTTAAGAAATATCTGTTGCTTGTGCAAATTTTTGCTTTTAGCATATTTCTCGCCATTTCAAAGATTTTCCTGTTCTTTCTTTCTGCTATACAGTTTTGCTGATGAGTATAGCTGACAGTCAATTGACGTTTCACTCCATGAACTTTACAAAATTTGTGAAATTCATTTGAGATAAATTCTCATCCTCTATCTGATCTCAACGTCTTCAAATTAAAGCCACTTTATTTTTTAACATAGACTTTAAATTCTTTGAACTTGCCAAAAGCCTCAGATTTTTCTCTTAAGAAATATACCCAAGTTTTCCTAGTAAAATTGTTGACAAAAATCAACATTACTTTTTTAGTCCGAACGATTCAACCTCAACAGGGCCACATATATCTATATGTACCAACTCCAATGGTTGGTTTGCTCTTTTGTCTTTCCCAACTGGAAAAGGATCTCGATGTTGTTTTCCCACGAGACATCTTTCGCAAGGACGACCTGGATTGTCAATCAACGGCATGCCAGTCACCCTCTTTTTCTGGACCAGTAATTTCATTCCACGAAAACTTAGATGCCCGAATCGAAGATGCCACAGCTAGCTACTGTCTTTCGTCATCGCTTGAAAATTCAAGAGATTCTTCGTCTGAAGAGTCAAGGGAAACATCTGGTTCTTCGTCATCTGTACCGTCGTGATCAACTTATTGTTGACACCTCTGATGGTACAAACTCCACTTTCAATGTCAACTTTGTGTCCTTTTTCGGAAAGTTGCCCAACACTAAGCAAATTCTAAAAAAGTCATGGCACAAAGTAAACATCTGCAATAGTAACATTAGTACCGTCTTTTGATTTGATATTAATGTTACCTTTGCCCATCACGGGAATTTTTGATTTATTTCCGAAGTTAACTTCACCACGACTCGTCTCATCCAACTGCGAGAATAACTCCTTCCTGCCAGTCATATGATTGATGCACCCTATATCTAGATACCAACACATGGTATCCACGATGCTCGAGTCATCCTTCGCACATGCTAGTACCATGTACTCTTCAGCATCGGTGGCATGTACATGTTCCGCCCGTTCGTATGTCGCCTTTGCATGATACTCGAATTTGTAATGTCTGATTCTGCTGCATTTAAAACACTTGACTTTTAATTTGTCACTGTCGCGACCCGTCCGGGAGCGGACGCGGCTAATGGATTACCGATCGCGGGTCTTGGATCGGCGCGGATCCTCCCAGGCCCATACCAAATCGCGGCGGGAGTACTCTTCGATGATAAGAATCGATTGATTTCGACCTTCAGTGTGGTCGTGGTGGCATGTGCAAATTGTGCGTGCATTTGGAGTTGCCACCGATCTTTATTGGAGGGTAGACCGGAAACCTTACTGACCGATTGGGAGAGGTCGATCAGTTCTGCGGAACCAGAGATTTTGGGTTCGGGGACTTGGTTACGTCGGTGTCATTACCAACGCCCTTTCGGTACCTAAAGCGAGTGATTTTCCTAGCTAAGAGTTCATGCAGGCGCAATCTTAGGTGAGGTAGGTTTGATTCAGGGTTTCATACAGATTGGAAGACTATTCCTATCAATCACAATCAATTTAAATGAAAGCGCAATCAAGTGCATAAATACATCTCATCGATGCACATCAATTCCAGTCAATGGCCTCCTAGCATAGCCATAAGGGCTTATGAAAGGTGTGATTTCGGACCGGGGTAAAATGGGAAGATTTGGAGGCGATTTAGCCCGAAGGGCAAAATCGTCAATTTTTGGAAGACTTGGATACCGAATTACCCAAAATATTCCATGGCCAGTTGATTGTGGCCATTTCCCATTTTTGAGAATTTTTTTGGAATTTCTTATGATTTTCTATTTTTTTATTGAATTTTTTTTATTTATTTTCCGAAAATACTTTCTTCGACAACCTAAGACACTTAACCAAATAAACAAACTAACAACTAGATTGAAGTAAATACATGCAAATCAAGTCTATAATGGCCATATATATAGAAAATGACTTTAATATACGAATCGGGTACGTAAAACATACCGAATTGGACACCGGCCTTCAATCGCCCAGCCCCAGCCTGCGACCATCTACATGCCCGTTACTTTGAGTTAAGATGCTCTGTCTGAGTAGCTGTCAAGCCCAGAATTGTCATTCCATTTCCGATTTCGATAGTAGACTTGGGACCATCAAATCCCATTTTTGTTCCCAAAGCTCCATTTAACTTCAGGACAACAAGTTTGTCCAAAAGCTTCTTAGTTTCGGCAACATCTTCCAGAAAAAGAGCTAATCTTTCATAGGGAATTATAGGCAATTGAATCTTTGCAAACTCGGTCCCACTATCACTCTCGCTCTTGCTCTCCTCAATGCGTGGCACCTCCTCCCGAGCTTCAGTCCTTGGGACAGAGGCAGAGGCCATACCGAGCCGATCCTTCACAGCAGCGAGCTTCTTCTGCTCAAGCAGGAAAGTCTTGGTGATCATATTACAGAAGAGGTACACAAACTGCACCGAGTCGTTCGCCGGAATCGGATACGTGATCTTCTTGTGACATTCCCACGGCATGCTCGAGTCCACCAGCGCCACCACCGGGATCTGCAGCTTCCCGGCCTCCTGGATCACGGATGACTTCCGCTCGGTGTCCATCACCACGACGCAGTCCGGCGGCTGCGGCGGCCCGAAGCAGATCTTCTTGTTCTGCGACCTGAACTTCTTGGGGCTGCAGCTGTTGGTCAGGAACCCGCCGGTCCGCCGCAGGGCGTTGCTGCTGGGGGAGTAGCAGCCAATCCTCCGCGTCATCTGCTCGATGATCTCGTCGAAGAGCGGGTTGGTGTTGACGAACATGAAGCGACCCTTCTGGAGGATGAGGGAGGTGATGAAGTCGCAGGCGTTGCGGAGGCAGATTAGGGTCTTGTCCGAGTCGATGATGGCCATGTGATTGCGGCTGCCGTAGGTGAAGAGCTTGAAATGGTGGGTAGCGACGCGGCGGCCGCGGTGGGCGTTCGTGCTCAGGAGCTTCTGGATGACGATCGAGTGGAGCGTCATCCTTTTTTTTTTTTTTTTTTTTTTTGAACTGGACTTGAAGCTCAGGAGAGTTAAAGGTTTCAAAATCGGAGAGAGAAATTGAGCCAACGTCTCTGGAATTCATGGCCGGCCACACCTCCTGATTTTCCACCGCCAACTTCCCTTTTCTTTTCTTGCCAATGGACCTCCCATCTTTTTTTTAATCTTTCTTTCTTTTCTCTTTTGCATGGTGGACGACAGACTTGCTGTCCTCTACTCCTTCCAAAATTTTTATTATTATTTCCCTTCTCTCTATAACACCATCGCCATCTTTTCTTTTCTTTTTCTTTTTCCTCCTTTTTTATCATATTAATTTTTATAGATTTTCAATATATTATTATTTTTTATTTATTTTTTTTATTTTTCGAAAATAAACTAGAGAAGACCGATCAAAATCCATGTGTCAACAGCTGCCCCTCTTTGAGAGTGAGCTCGTCAGAGGTTGCTTTCAAAGACAAAATGACACCTGAATCTCGACCGACTTGATTGGCGAAAAGCGCCTCCCACGCTTTGGGATTTGCCAAGGATTTTGATCCGTATGGTGGACCGGACCTTCGTGTTGATCATTACGGCGGTATTTACTGATGGGTTGACCCTTATGGCGGTATCTACCATATTTGACCCTTTCAGGCGGTGTCTACCTTTGGTTGACCCTTCAGGCGGTTTCTACCTTAAGTTGACCCTTCAGGCGGTTTCTACCTTTAATTTGACCCTTCAGGCGGTATCTACCTTGAGTTGACCCTTCAGGCGGTATCTACCTTGAGTTGACCCTTCAGGCGGTATCTACCATTGTTTGTTTTGAAAAGGGGTCTCATGACGAGGGTTCTCCACGTCCGATGAGACTGCTTGATTTTGTTTAAAAGGGGTCCCGAGACGGGGGTTCTCCACGTCCGATAGGGCCTCTTTGATATTTTTTGGAAAGGGATCCTAGGACGAGGGTTCTCCACGTCAAGCTAGGACTGTTTGATATTTTTGAAAAGGGGTTCTATCCTCATCCCTTCTTTTGAAAGATCCCGAAATTTGTCGGGAATTCAATTTCGAAGCAGTGAAAGATTTTATCTTGACAAAGCTTCACTTGAGTCTGTTGAGGCGACATTCTGGGAGATTGGTGTTTCCAACGGATCCTGCAGAAGTTCAAACCTGAAAGATTTTTCTTCACCGAGAAAATGTTAATAATCTTTGGGAAGACAATAATTGTCCAATTGACAAAATTTTATGACTTAAGTTTTAGTCATGAAATGCGCATTTTGATGCTGGAGGTTATCCAAAGCATTCTTACAACATGCAAGTGTGATCACAAATCCCTTGCACGGAAAATCTGGATCAAACAATTTGAAATTTTCAAAAAGAGTTTGTTCAAAACATCTATTGGAGAATTTATCATTTAAGAGGGCTCCTCACCGTTCTGTGATAATGGTCTTTTGTAAGGAATGCGTTCAACTTCCTACTAACCTGTGCCTAGGTTTTAGGATCATTCGCAGCGCATACATTCTGATCGATCGGGAGGTCTTCCACGGGTCCGTAATGTTAGGCTTGGATATTGGCTTTCAAAGGGGACCCGCTTTGGAGTCGAGGCCATTGAATGAAAGTCTTCACCATCTGCTCCGGGTTTACAAGTCAAGAACCCTGCAAAATGAGAAAGAAATAGTCTTGCTCGTACTTCTTCGAGCTAAGCTATATGTTAACCCAAGTGTCTTAGTCAGAGAAGACTCCTTCGGGGTCGTAACATTGGTAGGATTGGGGATAGAAAAAGGCTTGTTTTTGGCCCAAAATTCTTGGAGAGTTTGACATTGGTGATCATTGCAGATTTGCTACATGTCCTTTCTCTTTTGCGTCTTTATTCCGCGCTTGACACCATTTGGCGAGCAGCCTTTTTGGAATTTGGCTCCTTCGGGGATTTCCTCTTTTCCCATCTAGGCTTTATTGTGGGTCAATCAAACAGCTTGCACGGGCATCAGCCTTGCTTTTACCAAGCATTTTGCTTTTTCTTGATGCCAGGGATTTTTTTCATTCTCATCTCTTTTTTTCTTTTGAAATCCCATTTTTCTCATCTTCAGGAGATCACTTGAGACATATGATCGAAAGTCTAAACATGCTTTTATCATAAACCCAGGAATTTCTTTGTAATCCCTTAGTCTTGAGCTCTTCCGTTTCTAAAGTGATGCTGCATCCATCTTGAAATGTGCAATGATCACCAACGGGTTCATGAAACGATTTTGCAGGCTCAAGTTAGCTGCGCAAAGGATTCGGTGTGTGGGATAGAGAAATGAATGCTTCTCATCATCCTATGGCACTTGGATTACCATATAAACAACACACGAAGATTAATGTTAGTCCGAGCAACAAAATTTCTAACCATTTCTCCTGATGCTGTTGGACTTACTTCTATTCTGCCTCGATGTGGGGTGGTTCTCGACAGGGCTGATAATGAAAACCTCCGTTCAAAGGGGTTATCAATGGTCACCTGTAGTATTTGGGAATATGAAACGAACGCCTCCGTCGTCCCAATCCATGTAATCGCTGCGAATGGTCCCTACCTCCGTAGGTACAGATTTTGCAATCCGATTCACTCCCCTCGTCTCTCAAGTGTATGTAGGATGTGTTTGGACTGGGCTCGCCTCTCTTTTGAGTAAACTTCCTTTCGAATGTTTTGACAAATAATCATATTTGGAAAAATTCATTTCTTTCTTTCCCAAAATTTATCCATCGAGGGGATTTTGTGATGTATCGTGCATGTTTTATTCATGCTTTGGGCGACCTCCCGATTTAAATCATGAACATCGATGCATTGGATAATTTTCATGACGGCTGAAAGGATTTTAACATTCTTTATCTCCAGCTAACTGGGAAAGGGATACTTACCTACCTGTCGCGGCTGCAGACCCCTGCAAATGTAAAGAAAGCATATCATTGTAGGTTCACAAATTTTTCAAAAATCGAAACGATACATCCTACCATTGGTCATGTACTCTGACGAGTAGTACATGGGATGTAAAAACTTGTGCCTCTGCAAGGCGACTCCCCTGTCAAGGATAGACAACGAGTATCAATTCATATCCTCGAATTCAAGACAGATTGGGACGATACAACTTTACTCTTGGTTCTCATCCCGTTCTGATGTTGCGTATTGATATGAACCACGTCTATCAAATCCGCCTATCCATGCTTGGAGTGTTTGTAACATCAATGGTTTATCTGCCCCCAGTTAGGCAACGTCTGTTCTGTTATTTGAACGCCTGGCTCCTTGAGCGCTTTATCCATGTTTATCCTCTGAGAAGGAAAAGAAAGGAGACATTACTTCGGTATTTGATTGAAGATCGTTTAGGAACGATACATCGTTTTACCAAATGGGTGGCCTCGCGGCCAAACGTATTTCGTATTGAAGGGGTAGATCCTATTACGCTCCGCGGGTGATAGTCATTGTTCATGGAACTTGCTCCACGGATTAAGTGATTAATCCACGGCCCTCGGCTTGAAGATGCTCAAAGGGTGATGTTGACACTCACGCGCAATTAGTTCTAGACATTAATGAAAGATGTTCCCGTGGGAACCTTACAGTGCGATCAACAACATATTCAATAGGAGTGTTCCACCCCTTTCGTCTAAGCATTTTTCATCGAGTAACCATGCCTTGCATCAGACGTTTGGTCACCTGCCTTGCGTCACCACTGCGATGGCCCTCCGGCTCCAAATTGATCGAGCCAAAGATTGAACTCATCGCCAAGGAAATTGCTCGGGTCTTCGAGCCATTGATGCTCAAGTTGGGTATCAACAATTGTTGGGGGCAGATTTCCTTCATCGCCTTCATTGTGAGGAACTGGAGTCTTTGAGCTGGAACCTTCATCATTGCCCTGTTGGGGTCGAGACATACATTCCTGAAGAGTATTGATCCAAGTGTCCAGCTCCTCCTCAAGGAAATCGCCTGTTCTTTCTAGCCCTTGGTGCCCAGATTGGCTGTCGTCGACTACAGGCGAGGGATTCCTCTCTTTGCTCTCGCCATGAGCAACTTGACCCCTCGAATTGGAACTTCCTCCAATGACCGGCAGGTTTATATGTGCACTCTCTACCAATGCCAGATCCGCTTCAGGGACAGCATTAATGACCGAATCGCGCTCAAACTGAGGAATCCCTATGTGCTGGAACTGTGGTATATACTCTTGAGGAGTATTGAGATAGCTCGGCGGAGCATTCTGATTTGGGTTAGAGGAGTCGCTGACACGACTGCTGGTCCCGTCATTGCTGAAACGCGGTTGGGTGCTCTCGGCCCTCCAATCATCGTGGTTGTAACTCTGCCCGGCACTTGAGCTCCAACTGGCTTTACGATGGTTTAACGCTATCCTTCCATCCCTTAGCAATCTCCTATAGTACTTGAGGTGAGACTCGACGTTAATTCTAGAGAGCCCCGGCACATTCATAATCTCGAGTATGCGTAGTGGGCTAGCCGAATCAACTCCCAGCTCTCGAATTGCATCAACAAATTTGGTGTGAAGTTCATAGGTCCAGTAAAACCTTGTTCTCTTATCACCCAAAATATTGTCAATACTTCGGTAGCTATTCTCTACGGGATCTAGTCGTTTCAAAAGCTGTCCAGGGAGGGACTCACCGACTTTGGATTGGCTGGCTGCGACAGCGAGTTCGTCATTGAGAGAACTCCCCCTGTGATGATTCATATCCCATTTCTCAGAGGATGTTGGTGTTGATCCTATGGTGTTGACTTGCTCATGCAGATCTCCGGCGGTATCTGGCTGTGTCGGAAAATGCTGTGGAGAATACGGTAACAGCTGAGCGTTATTCGTCAACAGGGATGGTTCATCGAGGAACACCTCGCCGAGGACAACAGGATTACCACAATTAAGGCAGGTGGCCTTGGTCAGAGCTTCCTTGTATCTCGCGCTTTCAGCTTGAAGCTTCTCATTCTCCTCCTTCAGGACCAGTAACTCATGGTCTGCGTATTGTTGTTTCACCCGGGTTCGTTTGTTGGCGAACCAAAACTTGACCTTCGAAAGCTCCAATCCTATCTTTCGGCTCAACTCCATTTTCTGTTGTCTGCTTGGAGTGGGGCATTCATTGAAGAAAGCTTCGAGCTCTCGGATTTGGCCTGGAGTGTGGCGTTGTAGTTGCTTCCTTTTTCCGGCTCCGGTTATCATTGTATACTCCTTCTTCGTAGCTGAAACCTAGAATTTCATCGCTGGAGGAGTCAGTCTCTATGGCCTTCGGGCAGGATTCAGCTCCAGGATCTTCAAAGTCTCCCAGCAGTTCGTGCTCAGAAATGTCCAGGTCGGGCGTTTCTAGCAGATGGGAATAACTTTTAAACATGATGGATCGGGGTATCTCGGGCTGATCTGGTTCACTCAGCTTTCTCAATTCGCTCTTACGTGTTTGCTCACTCTAGAAATTTTCTCAAGTGATTGTGCGTGTCCTGGAACCATCCTTCAGGCTGCATATGAAGACCAGCAAGCAAGCGCTCCTCCCGAGATTCTGCAATTACTCATCGTCTGTATTCCCCTTTCTTTTTCCTCGTGATAGGATCACAAACTCTCTTGCATTGATTCGGTTTCATCGAGTATTGCGCTCGTCCCCTAGTTCAGTCTTCAAAGTGGTGGGTCTACAATCTTTCGGCGCCTTTTATGATTTGCTAGGCCCGAGAACGTGGGGAGCAGCGGTGGACCCGCAATTAATGACTCCGTTTAATTCATTTAGCTCCATGGGAATTAACGCTATGATCTTCTCTCAACCCCTTTTCATCGTTCAAACGAAAGTGGCATTTTCCCTGTGCATGCTGTTACTCTTCATTTCAGCATCCCGGGCGCTTGGTGAGGAATGAGTTCGTGGCCACTCAAAATTTTAAAGACCGTCTCTGGTTTCAGACTTAATCTAACAAGGGATCATCACAACTGAGCATGACGATGTTCGTCGATAGCGTTGGTTTTAATATAGAATTAACTATAGTCATTAAAGAAAAATGTTCCCGTAGGAACTTTACAACGGATAAAATGAGTGATCTACTCGTGAACATGTTCTTCTTCCTATGGGTGTTCGTAGTGACCGACCCATCGTGCCCCGAGCCAGGTGCTAGATCATGGCTGTCCAAGCATGCCAGCTTCCCACTGATTGAACAAGGCGTCGAGCCCCTCATCGAAGAAATCGTCTGTCGTGGGTTGACCAGCGGCAGGCAGAGCACCAGCCGACTGTTGCTCGAATGGAGGAGTGCGCACTCGCTGTACTTGTGACACGCGCTCTTGAGAAGTGTTGAAATGGCCTGGGAGGACATTCTGATCAGCTTTCAGTTTGCCGGTGGTCGGGTTGCTAGCTTGATTGATGCTTAGATTTGGCCGGGTATCTCTTGATGCCTGAGCATTACAATGGCGGTCGCCTCTAGCTTTTGAGCTCGAGACGGATTCCTCCCGGTTTAGCTCCGCTCGACGTTGTTTTAATAGCTTTCTGTAGGCAGCAAGGTGATTCCTGACCAGCTCCTTACTAAGCCCCGGTACATTCATGGCCTTAAATATGCGCGTCGGAGTTGCTGAGTCGATCCCCATTTGGTGAACCACGTCTAGGAATCTGGAATGCAGTTCAGGGGGCCAAGCGAACCTCCTCTTATCGTGGCCCAAAATTGCATCGATGGCTTGACGACTGATTAACTCATCTCCAGCAGGACCCGACCCTATCGAAAATTGTTGTGCATGAGGCTGATATGCTTTGAGCTGGTCGGTGGTAACATCCAGCTCCTTGAAACTATAACTCCAATCAAAGCGATGCAAATCCCATCCCCCAGGAGGCATTTGTATCATCTTCGTAGGATCATCCTGCTCATGTGTGACTCCGGCAAAATCTGGTTGAGCAGGAGATGCCCCGAGGGAGTAAGGTGGTAAATGAACGTCTCCAATCATCGCGTGAGGCTTATCGGGGAATATCTTACCGAGGGCGACGAGGTTATCGCAATGAGGGCAAACGGTAATATTGAGAGCTTTTTCATACCTCATGTTTTCTGTTCGCAGCTTTTGGTTTTCTTCCTTTAAAATCTCGACCACCTGACGTTTGCGTTGAGCCCTCGATTTGGATCTCCTATTTTGAAACCAAAACTGGATCCTCGACTGATTAATCCCCAACTCCCGGCTCAATTCAATTCTCCACTTCTTTTTCATGTAATGGCTTTTACTGAAAAGGGTTTCCAGCATTTGGGTTTCCTCCTGAGAGTATTGGTGAGGACGTCTTCTTTTCCCGAGTTGAGCATTGTGGATGTCGTTTTCGTCGTCGCCGTGATCTTGATTTCCGTTGCCAGAAGTGTTGGGCTCCATGGTTTTGGCGTTAGACTTGATCTTGGAATCTTCGAGATCCCTCTGTGGTTCAATTTCTGAGATTTTTGAGTCAGTCGCCTCTAGCAGCTGACAGTAACCTCTTAAATATGTTGGATTGAGAAATGTTTGATTGGTTCTTGCCCACTCAGAGTTCTCCACTCTCTCCTGTATGCTCACTCCCTATAAAGTTTTCTTCGAGTGACTTTGCATGTTCAGGAGACGCTCTTCAAGCATCATTAGGCAAACGTTCCCCCTCAAGACCTTGAATTTCTCGCTTAGCTTTTCAACGTGATGGGACTGCCAAACCCTGTTAGGGCTCTCTTCGATAGTTGCGCTTTCCTCCCACCTAACTCTAATAATGGTGATCCCGACAAATCTTTTACATCTTTTAATTGATGAGCCGGAAATCGCGGACCGAAACGAATCCAATGGTTCTCGTGAGGGGACCTCCTGCTTTACCCCCTAACTGGGCTCCACCAGCATTATTACTGAGACCCTTCATCATCCTCGAGTTGCTATAAAATGAGGAATTAATTTATGGAAGGTTAACGTTCTCGCATAATCAGCTTCTTCCTTCTAATCTCTCTGTTAAACTCGTCTTATTCTCAAGCCAACCCAACGCAAATGGCCTCCTCTCCCGTACGCACTTTTTCAACTGATGTCTTGGCCCAGTGGGAAAAGCTTTATAACCTACTGGGTCGCGGTTACGCGCACATAACCGATCATTCTGCAACCGAGGATGCAATCTGTGTCCTGCTCGAGGACCTTGATACCACTTCTCTCGAAGGTACTACACTGGGGAGGGAATATAGAACTTTCCCGACTCTCTTTGCACACTCCTTAGAGGCCTATCGTGTTGCTAATCGGGAGGTTCTGGTGGCTCGCGTCTTGCGGGCTCGTTATGAGGATCGATCCGATCATTTGGTGCTGACCAACTATCTGGTTGATAGTTACAAAAAGGCCGTCGAGTTTGCTAATGAGCGGGTCGCGACGTTGCTTCGCGAGAGGAGAAATCTGGTGGATCAATTGGCCATATCCCTGACCACCGGCGAGCATGACCGCCGCAACGTCCTGTTGAGGCTTCAGAGCGACTGGTAGGAAGAAAGGCTCGACAAGATAACCGAGGACATAGCTCGCGGGAATGGACTGGTTCGGGACCTGGAAGTAGTCACCGAAGAACACGAGGCCAAGGTCGCCGAAGTTAAGGGAGAATGCAGAAGTCTTCTCCTCAGGCTTGCCGACCACAACATGCGGAGCTGGGAGTATGAGCAGAGCATTAATAACATGGAGGGTCAGTTGGGATCCTTTGTGTCGTTAATTAGGGCTCACTTTGGCTTTACTTTTCCACCCCGACTTGTATGACCTGCTTCTGAAAACCCTCCGCTGAGCAAAATAAATGAAAGTTCTCGTGTGTGTGTTTTAACTTCTGTATGGTTCATTTCTTCGAGCATCCAAACATCTTCAACTTGAGTGAGCCGAACCATAATAGCAATAAGCCGAGCAAATACGTCCTGATTTTATAACTCGCTCATGATTAGATGGAAGAATAGTTGCAGATTTGTCCAAGAAAAGATTTCTCTATACTACTTGTTTTTCACCTGCAAATAAAAAGACAGAATCAGAAGGAATAATTTGAAAAAGAAATCAAAAACCCCTTTCAATCCTATGCTTGCCCATGATTAATAAGGACAAGAACTTTTACAAGGGTTTTAATCTTGCGCGAAAAGTTTTTATCAATATTCCTCGAAAGAAAGCATACTATTGAAAGGAATGTAATTCACAATAATCGCTTTTGATCAATTTCGAGAGGAACGAATTACTCAAAAGTGCGAGGCATAATAACGTGTTTTAAATTTAATTGAAGATACGGCATCCAAATCAAGGCCGTTTTAAGAACGAGAGTAATTTGGACATCTATCTCGTCATTAAATTCAAAACAACGCCGATATTCTCGATCAATTATCGTGGATTACCAGCGACGTAAAACATGCATGGACCAATTCAAGTGTATAATTCCTTCTAGCGAAATTGGAGTTGGATTACCCTATACGACCAAAAAGGTCATGCAAGATTTCCAATTTTAATTTCCTCTAAAGGAATTATAAACTTGACTTAGGAGTATTCGGATGATTAGAGAAAATGCTACTATCACATTCCCATGACCTGTCAAAAGAAATACAACCAAGTTCCATCTAAATGTATAGATCCCTAATACAATCACTCTAAGGGGTGAGATAGAGAAAGCCTCGATAAAAATAAACCCTATACAAGAGGACTAGTAATGGAAAATGAAACAAAGGAATGTGATCCTAACGTTTAAGGATGCCCCAGTTTCGATCTGTGTCTTCAGGATCACTTGCCCCAACTCGTCATCTTCGTTGGATGATACCTCAATAATGTCCACAGTATGCTCCTCGCATACTCGGTGTTCGTCGTGGGATATCACCCTCCTCGTCTTCTATCAAGGACGTTGAAATGGCATTTAATCTAATCATCGGAATGCATCGAATGAAATGCCTATATTTATATGAACTGTAATAGATTTGAGGGATAGAGAGTCTTACCAACCAAACTCGTCGACTTATGTGCGGTTTTAGGTGTACCAACCGCCCAAAGACATGCGCATGAGACAAGTGATGATGAACTTCTAAAAATCAGAGGGTTTGGTACCTAAGGTCAAGGCTCCCACCTCGAGTTCTAGAAAGAGCCGATTCCATTGCACAACTATCGTTGCATTGGGACTCGATCCATAGTTCGAAGCGAGCGGAATTGAAAAGTAGATTACCCCGTGTTTTTCCTCACGGAGATTCCATTTTCAATTCCTTCTATCATGTTCCTAAAGGCGGCGCCCGGGGTTTTAGGCGCGGTTGTGTGTGTCCACGTGTTGTGATCATCACAATGCAATTCATGCACAACAGTTTATCAATAAGCACTTCAAATCATCCACACAACATACATTCCTACGCCCAACCTGCATAAGACAATGTTAATCACGGACTACGCCCCTTATTTCTTCAATCTGCAAAAACATATAACACCTACCATAAGCGGACTTACCTCACCTTCAAGAGCGCCTGCATGGTTAGAAAGATCACTCAGCGTTTTAATTACGGCCTAAGTCCACTTGAGGTCTAGAACGATAGGTTCTAGAACAAAGTCCCCAGCGGAGTCGCCAGCTGTCGCGACCCGTCCGGGAGCGGACGCGGCTAATGGATTACCGATCGCGGGTCTTGGATCGGCGCGGACCCTCCCAGGCCCATACCAAATCGCGGCGGGAGTACTCTTCGATGATAAGAATCGATTGATTTCGACCTTCAGTGTGGTCGTGGTGGCATGTGCAAATTGTGCGTGCATTTGGAGTCGCCACCGGTCTTTATTGGAGGGTAGACCGGAAACCTTACTGACCGATTGGGAGAGGTCGATCAGTTCTGCGGAACCAGAGATTTTGGGTTCGGGGACTTGGTTACGTCGGTGTCATTACCAACGCCCTTTCGGTACCTAACGCGAGTGATTTTCCTAGCTAAGAGTTCATGCAGGCGCAATCTTAGGTGAGGTAGGTTTGATTCAGGGTTTCATAAAGATTGGAAGACTATTCCTATCAATCACAATCAATTTAAATGAAAGCGCAATCAAGTGCATAAATACATCTCATCGATGCACATCAATTCCAGTCAATGGCCTCCTAGCATAGCCATAAGGGCTTATGAAAGGTGTGATTTCGGACCGGGGTAAAATGGGAAGATTTGGAGGCGATTTAGCCCGAAGGGCAAAATCGTCAATTTTTGGAAGACTTGGATACCGAATTACCCAAAATATTCCATGGCCAGTTGATTGTGGCCATTTCCCATTTTTGAGAATTTTTTTGGAATTTCTTATGATTTTCTATTTTTTTATTGAATTTTTTTTATTTATTTTCCGAAAATACTTTCTTCGACAACCTAAGACACTTAACCAAATAAACAAACTAACAACTAGATTGAAGTAAATACATGCAAATCAAGTCTATAATGGCCATATATATAGAAAATGACTTTAATATACGAATCGGGTACGTAAAACATACCGAATTGGACACCGGCCTTCAATCGCCCAGCCCCAGCCTGCGACCATCTACATGTCCGTTACTTTGAGTTAAGATGCTCTGTCTGAGTAGCTGTCAAGCCCAGAATTGTCATTCCATTTCCGATTTCGATAGTAGACTTGGGACCATCAAATCCCATTTTTGTTCCCAAAGCTCCATTTAACTTCAGGACAACAAGTTTGTCCAAAAGCTTCTTAGTTTCGGCAACATCTTCCAGAAAAAGAGCTAATCTTTCATAGGGAATTATAGGCAATTGAATCTTTGCAAACTCGGTCCCACTATCACTCTCGCTCTTGCTCTCCTCAATGCGTGGCACCTCCTCCCGAGCTTCAGTCCTTGGGACAGAGGCAGAGGCCATACCGAGCCGATCCTTCACAGCAGCGAGCTTCTTCTGCTCAAGCAGGAAAGTCTTGGTGATCATATTACAGAAGAGGTACACAAACTGCACCGAGTCGTTCGCCGGAATCGGATACGTGATCTTCTTGTGACATTCCCACGGCATGCTCGAGTCCACCAGCGCCACCACCGGGATCTGCAGCTTCCCGGCCTCCTGGATCACGGATGACTTCCGCTCGGTGTCCATCACCACGACGCAGTCCGGCGGCTGCGGCGGCCCGAAGCAGATCTTCTTGTTCTGCGACCTGAACTTCTTGGGGCTGCAGCTGTTGGTCAGGAACCCGCCGGTCCACCGCAGGGCGTTGCTGCTGGGGGAGTAGCAGCCAATCCTCCGCGTCATCTGCTCGATGATCTCGTCGAAGAGCGGGTTGGTGTTGACGAACATGAAGCGACCCTTCTGGCGGATGAGGGAGGTGATGAAGTCGCAGGCGTTGCGGAGGCAGATTAGGGTCTTGTCCGAGTCGATGATGGCCATGTGATTGCGGCTGCCGTAGGTGAAGAGCTTGAAATGGTGGGTAGCGACGCGGCGGCCGCGGTGGGCGTTCGTGCTCAGGAGCTTCTGGATGACGATCGAGTGGAGCGTCATCTTTTTTTTTTTTTTTTTTTTTGAACTGGACTTGAAGCTCAGGAGAGTTAAAGGTTTCAAAATCGGAGAGAGAAATTGAGCCAACGTCTCTGGAATTCATGGCCGGCCACACCTCCTGATTTTCCACCGCCAACTTCCCTTTTCTTTTCTTGCCAATGGACCTCCCATCTTTTTTTTAATCTTTCTTTCTTTTCTCTTTTGCATGGTGGACGACAGACTTGCTGTCCTCTACTCCTTCCAAAATTTTTATTATTATTTCCCTTCTCTCTATAACACCATCGCCATCTTTTCTTTTCTTTTTCTTTTTCTTTTTCCTCCTTTTTTTATCATATTAATTTTTATAGATTTTCAATATATTATTATTTTTTATTTATTTTTTTTATTTTTCGAAAATAAACTAGAGAAGACCGATCAAAATCCATGTGTCAACAGTCACGTGTTTTAAATTTTTCGGTGAAATTTGAATTTTCACCTCTACCTCGGTCTCCTCCACGACCTCGACTGCCTTGATAGCCTCCTCGGCTTGGTTGAGCGACCTGACTTTGCAATGCTTGCTCAGGAACTGAACCAACGGACTTCTGATTCATTCTTTGCTCGTGCAAGTACAATGAACCCATCAACCGCTCCAACGTGAGAGTTGACACATCTTGTCCTTCCTCGATTGCGGCGACAACGTAGTCAAATCTTTCGGTCAAAGACCTCAAGATTTTTTCTACGACACGAACATCTTGAAGTTCTTCACCATTAACCCTCAATTGGTTAACGATGGCCTGCACATGATCGAAATATGCCGATATTGATTCCAAGTCTTTCATGCGAAGAGACTCAAAATCACCTCGAAGGGTCTGAAGCCGCACCCGCCGGACACAATCATCGCCTTTGTGGGATTTTTGCAAGATATCCCAAGCTGTCTTCGCGGTTTCCGCCCTCGATATTTTTTCAAATATCGTTTCTTCCACGGCTTGAAAGATCACATATAATGCTTTCTGATCTTTTTTTCGTGACTCCACCAAAGATTCTTTCTCCTCCTTTCTCAAAGCCTCGAATGCTTCGGCATCGGCCACTTCGTTGTAGTCATTTTCAACCAGATTCCACAAATCTTGCGATTTGAACAAAACCTTCATCTGGACGGACCAGTTGTTGAAATTCTTCCATTCAGCTTTGGAAGCTGCATTTGAACGGAACTGGTAGATGCCATTTTTAGCTCTGATACCAATTGTTGGAACCGAAATTATATGGGTGACCTTTGTATAAATGAAACGAGACACGAGAAGAGAAGAAAATCTTTGTTAAACTGAAATTCTGAAGAATACAACTCGAAGCTAAATTCTGTGTCTTGATATGTTACAAAGACAACTCACCCTCATACTTACAACAAAACATGCTCTGATATCCAAAAACTCTATACACACTATCTTCATTCTTCTTTATCGTAAAATCCAAAGCAAAAAAAAAACAACAAAAAAACAACAACCCACTAAAAAATCATCATCCCATACAATCCACTCACGGACAACATCCAATACAACTCTATCGTGAAGAAAGCAAAAGAGAAAGCAGTATTGTAGTGCTTTGACACACCGACGTGTCCTCATCCCAAAACAATTTTAATAGTTAGTGCTACAACCCACTGAGCACCACAAACCAATTTAATAATTATTTTAACAAATCTATCCTTCAATGGTATAAGTTTCTTCTGCAATCAAAATGACTTTCTCCAGTCACACATTCAGCGAGGCAAAAACTTCATTCCAAAACATGTTGTCTGCAATACGCGTGCAGTCCACCTCTGAGAAAATATGCATCACTGTTAACTATAATCCACACAAGGAAGAGAAGAAAGTAACACAATCGCCAACTTGACATAACCCAGACCTCTATACATACTGGTCGGTATTACTAGAGACATGAACAACAGTTACAGATTTCGCCACAACAACCGACGCACCCTAAACAAGCAAGGATGGTGCAGAGTTGCAAACGACTGCACACGGGTCATTCACATAGGAGCGAGTTTGGATCAAGCACATGCAACAGATACGATCCAGCGGCTTGCTGTGACAGTTTGAAGCTGCCTTGAACAAGAGATCCTCAGTATCAGACGGCTTTCTTCAGCTCCTGGTGGAATGTTTGCAGTCCCAGTTTAGTTACCAAACTTTTTACCCACACTTACAAGAAAATCTACCACTCTGGCCCTTTTGAAATTCACTTCTTCAGGCACCTATTTTAATGTGAAGATAATGAGCTCATATTGATGAAGAGAAGTAAAGATTTGGAATCAGCTTTATAACTTCTAACACAGGCCAAGCGTTGATACATATATGGATGAGAATGGAGCATCTCAAGGTGCCTTTGGTTAAGACAGTTTTCGGTTCCCACTTTACATCTAACAACGAAAACGAAAAATGCTTAGCAGTTCTGCAGGAGTCATGCATATATTTAATTTGGCAAAAGGACACTTCAAGTGTTAATATTTGTGTACGGCGCTCACTTTGGTGTCAATATTTTTTTTTATCACTTAAGTGTTAATTTTAAAAAAAAAAATGATTATTCAAGTGCTAATTCAGGCGAGGTCGTTGGAATTTCTAGCCGTTGGCACTAAAGTAATCATTTTTTCTCATATTTTGCACTAAAGTGATCGTTTTTTAAATCACTTAAGTGCCAATTTTTTTTAAAAACGATTATTTAAGTGCCACCTCCGGTGAGGTCGCCGGAATTTCTCGTTGTTGGCACTAAAGTGATCGTTTTTTCTTTGATTTGGCACTTAAGTGATCCAAAAAAAAAAATTGACACTAAAGTAAGGATCGTACATAAATATTGGCACTTGAGGTGTCCTTATGCCTATTTACTCTAGTATGGCAAAAACAATTGTTTTGGCCAGACACCGTAATGGTTTAAGCCTATAGGGCTTATTTGGTAACAATTCTGTATAATTTCTGAGCAGAAATGATTTTTCTCTAATTTTGTTCCAGGGTATAGAGAAGTAGATTTTTTATTTTATTTTTTTGCTTCTTGTTTATGTTCCAAATATGTTTTCTTGGCCACTAATCTGTTTCCAGGAACCCAAAAAAAAAACTGATACTACCAAATAGATTTTTATTTTTTTCCTTTGTTCTCGGGAACAAAAGAACTGGAATTAGAAGAACATGAACGTTACCAAACAAGCCTAGGACACCGGTAGAAACTACTAGGTCATATAGTGCTCAATCGTACGTGTCCTACAATATCAGATGTTATTTTCTCACGAACAGTTTCATGTAAAATTATGCACCTGGGATGGAACCCCTGATTGGATGCTCATTCTTGCAACCTGTCATTAAACAGCACACGAGAATTTAAGTAAGTTGGAAGTAACAGAAGCACGAAAATGGTCATGGTGGCAATCCAAATTTGCTGCCACGCTGTAACATGCCCTGCACTTATCTTATGAATTACCCAATTGAGAGGCCACTTCAGGGCAACTTATGTACGACCAGATGTTCTTAATTAAAGGGGAAAAACCACAAAAAAAAAAAAATCCTAAACTATATCCACGATGACACATTTATTCTGAATTTTTTTTTTCGACATCAAAAACCCAAATTATGCCCACTTTGAAACATTTACCCTAAAAAAAAAATTGTGACATAAAAGACCCAAACTTGTATCTGTGCAACATATTTACCCTTTGTCAAGCTTCCTTCAGATGATTTTTCAACAAAAACAACGTCGTTTCTATTTCACTTAAATCATATGGCCACCATGTGAATGCCGTTTGCTTTGCGAAGTCCATTTGGACTTGTGTTTAACTATTTTTATTGACGGAACTTTGACAAAAGGTAAATGTGTCGCACAGATACAAGTTTGAGATTTTTTAGTGTTATAGAAAAATTTAGGGTAAATATGTAATTTGAGATTTTTTTTTTTTTTATGGCTTTTGCCCTTGATTGAAAATGTGTTGTGCCAGAATTCTGGATATAGCAGATGTTAATAAATAACAACTGAATTTTCTGGTTAGAATGGTTCCATGCATCTCAAGATCCAAGCTCGAGAAGGTAGATTTGTCTGAAGGCAGCTTTTTTCGAAGGATATCTCCTTCCTTCCTGCAAAGTGTCATCCAGTCAAATTTCCATTGGGCAACTGACGTGAATGACACGACAATAACATCTGATGTTATGCTGAAAATCACTATCTATATAGAGGAGTAAGTTTAAGCATACTGATGGCTAGTAATTTCTAGGGGTAATTAGTAATTTATACCTTTGAAAGATGCTTATCCATGTGATTAACGGATCTCCCTTCTAATTCTAAAACAATGATATTGATATGTCTATAATTAGTGTTATGCGTATGTCATTGGATGCTTTCCCACAAAAGAAAGGTGATGTAGTAACTTCATCAAAATGCGAAAATTAAAGTAAACAGTTGTAAACTTCAGAAATAGCAGTGCTGAGTAATTTGCTCTTGATGAGCATAACGACTTTTATCTCAAAATGACATCAATATTTTGAGATAATATGAACTTTTGAATAAGATTTCCAATAGCTAATTAATTGCAATTCGTCTAGATGTTGTTTAAATGTGGATACAGATGGGCAGTAACGATCAACTATCATCTTTAAAAAAAAAATGCATAGGTTTTACCTGTCCACTTCCGCTTCCGTAAACAATCCTCAATGTATAACGACAGCTAAATATCAGCTGTTAGTAGTTCATCTCGTCCATGTGAACCCAACGCAAGGACTTTCTCCTTAATCTTATGCAGCTGATTTGCGACTCCGCTTATGCTCATCCGCCTTTTAGGCTCTTCATATGAACAAGCAACTCCGATATTATACACCGTGACCAGACACTCTTGAAATGTGTCGTTGCTATCGAAGAGCCGCTGCTTGGGACTGTGGGCGCCTAATTGGCTCTCTCTTTCGTGAAGCAAAACCTTGTCCGTAATCTCGATCACTCATTCGGGCAAAGCTTTCGCGACAAAACTATGAAGGGTCAAATTGTCTATGAATGTGTCGTTGGTGGGACTCAACCCGGTGAACATCTCCAGTAAGAGAATGCCATAACTGTAGACGTCACCTTCTCTTGAAATCTCACATCCCATTGCATATTCTGCCGCACATTTAGATCACAGTGCAGGTCAAATTGGAGTGCGGATCATCGAATCAACACGTAGTGTGCATTAGACTATAAGAGTTATCATCAGCTACCAAATTTCACTTGGGAAGAGAGACAGAGAGGGGGAAGAGAGAGATTACCTGGCGGAGCATAACCAATTGTCCCTCTAAGACCCACTGAGCTCATCTTGTTAGCAACAGTATCGACGGATGATCCAAGAAGGAATTTCGCCAATCCAAAGTCCCCAACATGTGCGACCATCTCAGCATCTAAGAGGATATTGCTTGGCTTTAGATCACAATGAACAATGGGGATGTGGCATTGGTGATGAAGATAATCCAGTGCAAAAGCAACATCAATAGCAATATCCAATCTCTGAATAAAATTTAATTTTTCCGGAAGCTCATGCCCATCAAGTGATGTTGCCTTTGGGTGGAGCCACTGCTCGAGGCTTCCATTATCCATAAATTGATAAATTAAGGCCTTAAAATCATTTCCTAGATAATCACTACCCGAGCAAACTGCCAGTATCTTCAAAAGATTTCGATGTTTGATATTCTTTAATGCTTCACACTCGGCTATGAAGCTTTTCAGAGCACCATGACGGACTAAATGAAGCACCTTCACAGCAGCAACACCTCCATTGTCCTCAAGTATCCCCTTGTAAACAAAACCAAAACTTCCAACACCGATCAAGTTCGTTGAAGAAAAACCATCAGTTGCTTTTAGGAGTGTTGCATATGAAATGTTTGAACGTATAGCATCTGTCAAACTTGAAACTGGTTCATTTACTTTCTTCTTCACCCAACAAAGACATATGAAAGCCAGAATAAGGGCCATTCCAAGGATTCCAAAAGTAACAGAAGTAGAAAATATCACTATATTGATCTTTTTGAGATGGGAACTTTTAGTGATGCAGCTAGGCAGGTGAAATTCTGGCAATCCGCCACAAAGCTCATTGTTCCCAACGATAGAAATACCGGTCGCATTCTTAAAGACTCCTTCACGTGGCAGCATACCTTCGAAATTATTGTACGATAAATTCAAAAGTTTCAAGAAACGAAACGCGCCTAAGAAGTTTGGAATCTGACCTGACAAATTGTTGCGTGAAAGATCCAGTTCTTCAATGCCTCCCAACGATCTGATTGATTGAGGAATCGACCCTCGGAAAAAGTTGCCCCCCATCCTGAGCAATGTCAAGGCAGAGCAATCACCTAAACTAGTTGGGATTTCACCTACCAACAAATTGTCCGAGATGTCCAAAGCGGTCACAGCTCTTAAGTTGCTAACTTCTGTGGGTAGAACCCCACTCAGATGGTTACGCGACAAGTTCAGAAGGATTGCCAACGATGAGAGGCCTATAAGTTGCGGGGGTATGACGCCACTCAGATTGTTATCAGACAATTCGAGCAGATTAAGAGACTGGCAGTTTGATAGATGCGAAGGAATCTGCCCTTGAAAGTCATTCCCACCAAGATATGGTGCAATCAGCCTGGTTAGATTTCCCAAAGAAGATGGGATGGTCCCTCCAAGGTTGCTGTAACTTAAGTGCAGGGTCACCAGATTTTGCAGATTCCCAAAATTTGAGGGGATAACACCTGAAAGCGGGTTGAGACCCATAACCAATAATCGCAGGTTGACAAAATTCCCCATTTCTTCTGGACTCTCACCAGATATTTGATTCTCGCTTGAAGTAAATGTTGTGAGAGTGGTGGATAAATTGCCTATGCATTTTGACAAAACCCCGCCAAACTTGTTCTGGTGAATTCCCACATGCTGTAATCTGGTGCTGTTAGTTAACGAGCAAAGGAAGCTCAAGTCTCCAGGTTTTCCACTTCCAAGCTGATTAATGTAGACTTGAAGCCAACTGAGGTCATGTAAATTTTCCAAAGAAGGTACTTTCCCTGAGAATCTGTTATCTCCAAGCTGAAGCTTATCTAGCTTTGTCCAATTCGATATCGAGGGAGGAATCGGCCCCTCAAGTTGGTTCCCGAGAACGCTGAAGAATACAAGATCTGGCAGCTTGAGGCCTAGGTCAGCAGGAAGAGTCCCCAGTATCTGGTTGTTTCCGGCGTCGAACTGAACTAGTGAAGAGAGATTGAGTAGCGAAGATGGAAACGTACCCGATAATCTGTTTCCTCCAAAGGCAAGGACTTGCAAGTTTGTCAGGTGGCCTAGCACTTGGGGAATGCTCCCGCCCAAGTTGTTCAGGGTTAAAGAAAGGATCTCCAGTGAAGATAAGTTCCCTATGGTCGGAGGTACAAACCCAGTGAGATTATTACTGTACATATAGAAAAACCGTAGCTTTGATAATGAACCGATTTCTATGGGAATTTCTCCTGTTGGTTGGTTAAATTGAAGGACAAGGCTGACAAGGTTAGAGCAAGCTGATATGTTTTTGGGAATTTCACCGACGAACGAATTGTTGGCTAATAGTAGGATGCGAAGGCGGCGTAACCGGTCGACTTGCGGGGGGATTTCGTGATTGAGACTGTTGTTTTGGAGCCGTAACTCTCTCAAGAAGCTGAGGTTCCCAATATGAGGAGAGATTGATCCAGAGAGTCCTCGTGATCGCAAATCGAGGACCGTGACCCGCTGGTGACTCCGACCGCACGTGACGCCATACCACTAGCAAAGCCCAATGCTATCGTTCCATGAGTTGAGCACGCCCAAAGGATCTCCAGTTATGCCGGCCTTGAAAGCGAGCAGGGCAAGCCTGTCTGTTTCGTTGGAGGTGGAGGAGACTTGGTTAAAGCACAATGCAAGAGCAATACCAAGAAGCAAGTGGCGGGATTGAAACTCTGCAAAACTCATGCTTACAAGCTTCATGATTCCAAGCCCGACGAAGCAGGTAAACATTAAAGCATGGCAAAAGGAAACAAAGAAATCGTTTGAGTGAATGACCTAGACAGAGCGATCATTGAACTGTGAAGCCGGCCAACCCCTTCTCCTACCAATGACTCGGCCTCTGAAAAAGACTGTCTGGCCTTATATGAACGAGAGTCAAGCTGATGCAAATTTATTATCTGCCGGCATTGTGAGACCATAATCTTGATTAGACCCGGTCCAATCCGGATTCCACATGGATCAGATCGATCACAACCATCTATCCGCAGGTCCGAAAAACTGCCATGGTTATAATTGCACGCGGTTCATGGGATCCGGGCGAGAATGTGCCCTGTATTAAAGGTGGAGATGTGTGAAAACCCTGGCTAGTTGGGATTAACATTGAAGGCAGAAAGCTCCATTGAACCAAATTCAGAGACAAGACAACCACCAAAAGGCAGCACCTGCCTCTATATATATATATATATATATATAACAGTTTTCATATTTATGTCTCGTAGCCAACCAATCGTTATCGATATGGTCCTCAATTAATTTTAACTTGTTAAATGTATGTCTATGTTTGGCACAATTTTTTTTCCAACTTTATTTAAAGCAAGCATCTACTATAATTTCCATTACCAGATACATTGGAGTCTAACCTAGGACAATGTTACAGAAAAACAAATGTGGATCCTTTTGTCTGGAAAAGTGGCTGCCGATCAAGATGCAGCGTTTGATTAATATGCATCTTTGCCGTAAAGGAAACGCAGCACGACTGATGAACATATTTATCTCTAATCTCTTCCTGTTGTTTTCTTCCTCCACTGATTTTGACATTGGTTTATCATCCAAGTATCTCTTGACCGATGATGTTTGAGACGCGTTTTGCGGATAGATTTTCTTGCGAATTATTGTCCTCAAAAGCTGTAAACCATGAGAAAGAAGGGTTAGGTAATTAATTTGACTTCATCTACAATGACACTTTGTACTGTTTCATTCTCAGCAAAAGATAAACGTAACCAATGAAATGAGTACAAGAATAAACGAAGGTCTTCTCATTCTCATCTATTGGGAGAAGACAAGGCTCTGAAAGAATCTCTAACTAGATATTACATCTGGAAGCCAACTTTTGATTCCTATTCGGCGTAACCTCCAGGAAGCTACAACTGGATTGGAAGGAGAGGACTTGACAATGTAAATTATTTTGGGGTGGGGTTATCGAGTATATAGATGAATTCGGTGTATCATATGCACACAGAGAGCAACAAGATACAGGAAATACAGAGAGAGAGAGAGAGAGAGAGAGAGAGAGAGAGAGAGAGAGAGAGAGAGAGAGAGAGAGAGAGAGTATATGAAGCAAAGGCTAAAGCAAGGTGTGAATGTGAATGTCTTGCATTGTGCAGACCAGCTGCTTGTGATTCAAAAGGAAGGACATTCCATTGTAAGAAAGTTTGGCTCCTTTTGGGTCAAATGCTTGATCTTGTAGTTTTGAGAGCTTCCAAATCATCTAAAGGACTTTCCGTTGCAGCTGCTCTCACCAGTTTGCATTTGTGGATATATTTCCAGAGAACTGCATTTTGAAATTTCCTTCCTTTGTGTTTTGTAGAATGTCCAATTTTGTCAAGACAGACTAGTTTTCTGACAAGGTGAGACCTCAAATTAAGAAGCTCAGCGTTGATAAGAATTACAGTGGTTGGAAACATACTCATGGCCAAGAAAGAGGGTGAAAAAAATGCTCAACAGGGACGGCTCTGGCATAGTATTGATTACTTAGTGCATGACAACACTCCAGAAATTATTTCTGGAACAAAAACCTATTTCTGAAATAAGTTTGGAATAAAAATTCTTTTGATAACTCAATTGTAAGAAACTATTTCTGGAACAAAAAGTTATTACAGAAATAGATATGAAGCAAAAATGAGAAATAGATATGAAGCAAAAAATTACTTCTCCAAGAAATAGAAATCTTCGTCGACGACCAAACCTGCCATTCGCACCCCGCCCCCCGCCGCAGGTCATCGGCCGCCGCCGCCGCCGCCTCGGCCAAACAAATTTCTATTCTAGAATCAGAAATTTTATGCCATTATCAAACGTATTTTTTCTCAAAAACTCATCCAGAAATAGGAATAGAAAAAACTATTTATATTCCATAAATTCATTTTGGAAAAGTTTGGAACATAAATGTTGTCATGAGCGCCCTAGCGATAGGTGGCTTCACCAACACGGCTCTGGCATAGTATTGATTACTTAGGGGTGCGCATGAAATCTTGCCAACTTTTCAATTTCCTTGTCAGAAGTCGATCTGGCAGGGAAATTCGTTTGATAAAAATACTGCAGAAGTAGAAATTCGTTTGGGAAAAAAATTGACTTCTGGTAAGATTTTCTACTTCTGGCAAGATTTTTGAGTGATTTTGAGAAGTAAAAAATTTTCACTTCTCCTCTTGAGAAGTCATTCTCGCGGGACCGGCCGGCCGCCGCCGCAGCCATCGGTCGACGGCCAGCCCGCCGTCACCGCCGGTCGCTGCCCCCCGCCGCCGCGGCCACCGGCCGACGGGTGAAACATTTTTTTCATAATATTTCGAACATCGTCTTTTTTAATTGTTATCAAACGCATTTCTCTATCAGAAATCAACTTCTACTTCAAAGCAAAAGCTGAAAAAATGACTTCCTTACCATAAGTCATTCTTGACTCCGGCAAGATTTCATGCGCACCCTTAGAGTGCCCATGAAAATCGCTTCTCATTTCCAATTTCCCTGCCAAAAGAGAAATTTGTTTGGTAAAACCAAATCCGAAGCAGAAATGCGTTTAGTAAAAAAATTGACTTATGGTAGGATTTTCTACTTCTGGTCGGATTTTTTGCCAACTTTCAGAAGTTAAAAATTTTTACTTCTCAGCTCCAAAATCACTTCTTCTATCACATGAGCCTTAGCCAACCACCACCACCTGCCGCCCGCTGCCGCCAATCACCCGCCGCCAGCCACCATCGCCGCCGCCGCCGCCAAAGATTTTGTTAATAATGTTTCAAAAATAGAAATTTTTAACCATTACCAAACGAATTTCTTTGATCAAAAGTCAATCCGGAGTAGAAGTAGAAAAATCAACTTCTGCTTTTGATGAGAAATAGAGAAATCAATTTCTGATCAGAAGTTGAGAAGTTGATCAGAAGTGCTACCATGCAGAGGCTTAGTGGTAGGTGGCTTCACAGACAAAACCGTGACAATGACATAAGGGACTAGGTGAAATCCCGGGGCTTTTTTCAAAAATATGATTAAAAAATTTACAAATTTACGTGCTTTTTCAAAATATTTACACATTTACGACATGTGCAATAGCCGCACATCTTTTTTTTTTACTTTCTTTTTCTTTTTATATAGCCACACATCTTATATTTTTACTTTTTTATATTTATAATAATGTTTATTTATAAAAACTTTTATTTATAACATTTATATTTATACAACTTTATAAATATAATTTTTTTCTTTTTAAACCTTTTTGTTAATGTAATTATTAATAATTAATTTATAATTTATCAAGACATATAATTAATAAATAATTTAATATTTATGTAAATAATTTGTTTAGTATGTGAATAATTAATAGATATAGATAAAACAATAGGTAAAATTGCTAAAAATAAAAATGAAAATGCATAAAATAAATTGGTAAGATACATGAAGATGAAATATATAGATTAAAAGAAAGTGCAATAGTAGATGTAACAATTCATGACCTGAAAAAAATGGCAAATAAAGAGTGTAATAATAGATAATAATCGACAACCCAAAAGTATCACTAATGATGATGATGTCCTCCTACGTGGCCTCCTATTCCGCAACCAAGTTATCTCCATCGTTTTACGATAAGTAGGTTCGAAGCCAGGTTTGTCTTTAATCTCGTCCATTAGTGGCTTGATTTTGGTATATGGTTGGGCAGCAATCATTGCTTCTATATGGTTGCAAAGGTACAAGTTTCGATGATCTATTGATATTTGAGGATTACTACATGTGCGTGGCTCATTATATTTAGTTATTTTTCAGAACTTGGCACCAGCTTTATTAGTTGCACGGAGCATCCAACAATATTGTCCATTTGGATTACCACACTTTATCACTTATGTTTCCTTCCTTGTCTCATCACTGCGAAATTGATGATTTCTTCTCAGTGAATGCTCTTTCGTAGCCAACTGCACCGCATCCCATGATGGAAACAACAACCCAACATCAAATTCTTTCGATGGACAAACTTATTACAGCCCGGCTTAGCTCTTATATCTAATTGCATTATATCAAAGTTAATCTCTAAATAAGACAGTGAATGTACCAACAGCAAAATAGGATTACTGCAATGGTTGTTGTAGTAAGCTCCATATTGTTATCTCAGTGACTCTCAACTACTATATAACTACCATTACCACCATCGCTTTCATTATCACTACCAAGCCATAAGTCATCTTCTTCATTGTTGTCCCCATCATCATCATACTCCACGTACTGATTATCCAGACCAACATTATCTTCATGAACATTCGAACCTCCGCCAACTGAAACATTTATCATTGAAGTGCAAACTCTAGGATTATCTTAACTGTAGTATCATTATCCACCTCTACAATGTCATATCTAATAGTCCTGGTGTTAGAACCGGTTGTCTAAATATCAAACTGCAAATATACTAGTTCTCTAGTAGATTCAATACACGGTAAATAGTAATATGTAAGTCATCAAATGTGGATATTTTTTTCAAACTCAAACATAGTAGACTGTCCACCTTCGTAATCATATTCATATTCATTTCACACTATTCTACCTCCCCAGTATAGAGTTGCAAAATATTTAGACGACATTTTGCTAAAAAAGAAATTACAAATTATTTTTCATCTCAAAATTGATAAATATTTTTTTCATAGAAACTAAAAAATTAAAAAATAATACCCTCAAATTTAAACATATTTGTAACAAAATCTAAAAAAATAAAAATAAACAGCACTAACATGTACACCTATTACAATAACAAAATTTAAAATTTATTAATCATCTTAACATTAAAAAAATTAAACATATTAATGGCAACCTATAAATAACATAAAAACAAAAAACATTATATTTTGTTGATAACAACCTATAAATAATTTAAACATTTCCACAAAAATAACAAAAAACATATCACTAACAACCTATAAATAACATAAAATTACATTAAAAAAAACTAACATTTCAACAAAATGTACTCATTAAATCACATTAACATTATAACTATTAATATAACAAATGAAATAAATAACATAACAAAGTAAATAAATAATAATATAACATATGCAAATAAATGAGAATGTATAAATAATAACAAAATAAATAAATATTTATATCTAAGAAACTGGAAAAAAAAAATACAATACCAAAACTTGCCTCAAACTGTCGAGGGAGAGTGCGCACCGAGTGAGGAGCTCAAATTGTCGAGAGAGAGAGCACCGAGTGAGGAGGCGAGAGAGCATCGAGTGAGGAAGTAAGGGGCTTTGCTTTTATAAGCAAAGTCGTGCACCTGTATAACAGGCGCACAAAGCAGCCGCACATACCCTAAATATCTAAATATTTTTTTAAAAACACGTAAATTCGTAATTTTGTTATCATATTTTTGAAAAAAGCCCGAAATTCTATTTGTCACCGCTAGGGCGGTAAGGTTTCCACTTCGATTATGTATCACTCCACCTTCACTTGCATTAGTCATTAACATCTATCAGTCTTCCAGCATTAAGCGGTCTCAGGCGGAAATGGATCCCCTAACATTGGAGATCAATGTTTGGGGTATCATCAACGTTCATTGAGCCGTCAATTTCCCATCGGATGGCACACATCAATTTTTGTGAGGGGAAAAAATTTTGGGCCGGAATTTTTTAGGGGGGGGAAATTTTACGGGTCACGTCAAATCTTGATCGTCCGATGGGAAATGAACAGCTCGATGGACGTTTATTATCTTACCCTTAATATTGATCCCTAATGTTAGGGGATTCATCTATTCTCTAATGAAACTTTTCCTAGAGAAGACGACACTTCAGACCTGATCTAGAAATACTTTTTGTCCTCTGAGAAGCTGTAAATCCCTGGTGACCATGATCCACACAAGGAAGAGACTAAAATAGCACAATGACCAAGCGAGGCTGGTGCAGCGTTGCGTAGGAATGATCCTGCACCGGTCATGCATATAGGAGCAAATTAGGATGAGGCATGCGCAACAGATTCGATCCAGCAGCTTGCTGCAATAGTATGAAGCTGCCTTGACCGAGAAATCACGGCTCCTGGTGGAATGTTTGCAGCCACGGTCAAGTTACCAAAGCCTTTACCCAAACTTTGATTCCTTCCGCTTAATTCTCATCATCAGAACATGTCTGGTACTATCACCAGAACATCTTATCTGTTTCTTGTCCTATTTAGGAATCAATATCAAAAGTTTTTTTAGTCGAGGTGCGCGCAAGCTGGCCCGGACACCTTAGTTATCAAAAAAAAAATCAAAAGTCTTTGCTGAGATTTCAATTTTCTTCTTCTTCCACTTTTAAAAAATCTACATATTTTTTTTATCTTAAGAGTGTTCTTTCATAAGCATATATTTCTTTTAGAGTAATTTGAAGTTTTATAAGTCAACTTTTGTAAGTCTATCGAGCAACAAATTATGGACGATGCAAGTGGTGAGCAAAAAGCATCCATTTTGGCAGTATGCGGAAAATTTCTGCCGATGGTTTTTAAAGGTTGCTTTTGTACTCGAGACTTTCTTAGATGTTGGAAATATCGAAGATTTGATTGAAGATATTGAATATCTGATTGAATATTCTAATTGAAGATCTTGATTGAAGATTGAATGAATCAATTTGATTTGATTAAATCATGTTTATACACTTTCATGTTCTTTTCTATTTCTAGGATTATAAGTAGACACAAGTGTACATTCCTCCTAGATCAATACAATACAGTTTTTCTCCTATTTTCTCTCGTCTTCTGACATGGTATCAGAGCGCTCCACCATCCTGGCTTAAGCTTCCGCATGCCCTTTTCCTTGATTTTCTTCCGGTTTCATTTTTTGCTTTTGTTGTTGCAAAGAAAAAGTTTATCAACCTGCAAAACACTTAGCATTCCGTGTAGAAATCTCTCTCACAAATATCATGTCAAATGACAACCATCTTCCTGAGGAGAATCCAATTCATAATGAAAATTCGCCCTTACCCCAGCTCTTGGAGCCTATAGCAGAACCAAATATTCAGGCTCAGCCCAATCAAACACAATTTTTTCAGGTTCAGCCCAACCAGGGGCAGCCCATTCCAGGCCAGCCCATCCAGTAAGTACCTGCTCCAGCATCATCAGACCCGTGGTACTATGGGCACATTCAGCCAAGTTTTTTTGGGTCATCATTGCCTGTTGCACCGGATATGGGCCAGATGCATGTCCAGCCCAGGGAGAGCTCGCCAGCAGTAATCGGGGCAAGCCCAGTCCCGGTGCCCAATGTCACATATGCGGGGTATGCAGGACAAACATCCGAATCGGATCAACCAGGGATCAGGTCCAATCCCATCCCGGTTCCCCCACTCGGTTCCCCCACCCGGTTTCCAAGCCTCCTATCCGTACCAGATTGGAATCGGCGGCGGCAGACCAGAGATAGGGGATCCGTTGTATACCTCACCGGCCGACGGGCCGGGGTTACGTCTCATCACCCTTCAACTCGCCGGATCCAAGGGCTACTCGACATGGGCAAGAGATTTACGGCGAGCTTTGGTCACCAAAGACAAAGACGGGTTCTTAGATGGGACCGTCCCAATTCCATCCGACGAGCTACTGCGTCGACATTGGCGACGATACAATCAGCTCGTACGACAATGGATCGGGAACTGCCTCACAGCTGAGGTAGCCGCCGGATTACCTCCCACAGAAGACACCCAAATCATGTGGAACAACATACGTGAAATGTATGGTAAATTAGTTAGGGCAAAATTGTTTTACCTCACACAAACCCTTTCAGACTTGAAATAGGGAAGCCAATCCGTGACATCAGTGTTCATTCGCCTCTCGGCGTTGTGGAACGAAATAGAGGCCGCTGAAGAACGGCTTGAAGTCTCAGAGGAAACGCTTTGCCAGTATCAAGCTATTCGAGATCAAGAGAATGCCACTCGTTTCCTGCTCGTCCTCAACGACGACTTCCTTACTTTTCGAACACAGATTCTGGCAATGGAACATGCGCCCTCTCTTGGGAGAATTTTCCAATTGGCAATGCAAAAAGAAAGCCAGCGATTGGCGGTGACGGCACCCACCCGAGCCGGTGAGGGAGTTGCCCTCTCGGCCTTCTCACCTCACAACGTCCTCGGAGGAACTCAGGACATCGGGAGCTCGAATGCCTTCTCTGTGTCGCGCGAGCAAGGAAGCGGAGTCTTCCAAAATGTGGGCGAAAGATGGAGAGGCAATCCTAATGGGTTACTGATCAACGGACAGAATACTAAGTGGAGATCTGACGGCTCTTCTTTGTCCACCCAACCGACCAGATCGAGTGGCCATGATCGTGCCACGTCAGCTGCACCTTTTAAAAGATCGAACGGCTCTCGTCCTTCCATATCTTCTGGCAAGGCTAGTGGCAATTATTCCAAAACAAAAAATAAATATTGTAAATATTGCAAACGACCACATCACAACATAGAGACATGTTGGAAATTACATGGGCGGCCTAGTGGTCGTGAAAAAAGGGACAAAGAAGCATCTGCATTTCAGGTCTTCACGCAAAATATTGATGGAAGGCACTCCACAATTACTCAGGAACAATATCAGCATATTGTGAAAATGCTGAACCAATTAAAGCCTACTGATGACAGCGCAGGCTTCTAAGGTACCCTTCTATCGCAAGCAAAATCTATTTCGGCTAATGCATGGATAATCGATTCAGGTGATAGTGACTGTCGCGACCCGTCCGGAAGCGGACGCGGCTAATGGATTACCGATCACGGGTCTTGGATCGGCGCGAGCCCTCCCAGGCCCATACCAAATCGCGGCGGGAGTATTCTTCGACGATAAGAGTCGATCGCTTTCGACCTTCAGTGTGGTCGTGGTGGCATGTGCAAATTGTGCATGCATTTGGAGTCGCCACCGGTCTTTCTTGGAGGGTAGACCGGAAACCTTACCGATCGATTGGGAGAGATCGATCAGTTCTACGGAACCAGAGATTTTGGGTTCGGGGACTTGGTTACGCTGGTGTCGTTACCAACGCCCTTTCGGTACCTAATGCGAGTGATTTTCCTAACTAGGATTTCATGCAGGCACAATTTTGAGTGAGGTAAGTCTGACTTTGCACATTAACCAGTTTAACATGCTCACGTAATCATAATAAATAAATAGATGTCAATCACATAAATATCTATCCTACGTGGTGATCATGGAATTATGATTTAATGGGTCTCGAGCCAATGAGACCACATATAATCATTTTAATATTTTAATAACGGAGAGCCGCTCTTCGCTTCTTCTTGGTTTCTTGAACTCTTCAAGAATTGGGCCCCAAAGAGCTCGCCGACTTAAAAGGCTCCTCCACGTAATCCTCGTAGCATTTACATCAACAATTGACTATGCTAAAAATAAAGATTACATGAAAAATAAAAGGAGTACGCAGCCTCCATTTAATAATTACAACCCCAAATATATAAATAATCATCATACATTCATATATACATCAATCACATTGATTAGGGATTTTTCCATGATCACCACCCTTTCACGTAAGTAATAAATTCACAATTTAAAACTTAGGAAGGCACAATAAAAATTCTACGTTGAATCATATTCAGAATTTTTACGTAAAATAAGATAGCCATAAATTTTCGATTCAAAATTGATTTAGTCTCAATTTTTGCTACGTTGATTAATTTATCATATAAAATAATCAATCTCCATTAGCCATGTAAGACGAACAATTCGTTAATACATATTGGCCATAGTATTGCAAAAATTGCAAAAAATCAATTAAATGCACGAAAACACCTAAGGATTGGCTCTGATACCACTGTTGGGATCCACGTAACACGTAGCGGAAATAAATAACAACCCACACATGTATCTCCAGAGGCGTACTTCGTGCATTTCAATCGAAAAAAATCACAAAGTCTCAAAGGGAGTAAATAGATTACCTCTCGTAGCGTGCTTGAACGGAGGTGTCGGTTCGATGTTCTTCGATCTCAGCCTCCACAAGTGTTAGGCATCTAGTTCGGACGCACCACCAATTGCTGAACGGGGAGACGACTAATAACTCCACAACAATTGTGCTAGCAATATGCGGAATCAATATTCCGAACTTAATATATTTTGCTCGCTCAAGATTATGAGAATATAGAGAGTGTTTGTGTTCTTCTCTCTAAGCTCTCAAAAATTTGCACACTCTACAAAATGTCTCTCCCCTTCAACCTCAAAACTCTTGCCATCCTTTTATAGCCAAAAATACCTTCCAATAAATTGTATTTAAAAATAGCACTAACAATTATAAATTCTATCTAAAAATAGCACTCACAAATAAATGACATTTAAAAATAGCACTAACAATAGCACTCACAATTTATAATACAAAAATTCTATTTAAAAATAGCACTAACAATAGCACTCACAATTTATAATACAAAAATTCTATTTAAAAATAGCACTAACAATTATAAATTCTATCTAATAATAGCACTCACAAATAAATGACATTTAAAAATAGCACTAACAATAGCACTCACAATTTATAATACAAAAATGCTATTTAAAAATAGCACTAACAATAGCACTCACAATTTATAATACAAAAATTCTATTTAAAAATAGCACTAACAATTATAAATTCTATCTAATAATAGCACTCACAATTTATGATAAATAAATGCCATTTAAAAATAGCACTAACAATAGCACTCACAATTTATGATAAATAAATGTCATTTAAAAATAGCACTAACAATAGCACTCACAATTTATAATACAAAAAATGCTATTTAAAAATAGCACTCACAATACAAAAATGCTAAAAAAGGCACTAACAAAGGTGTTAAAAATAATAACCATTATTATTATTACAAGAGTTAAAGAGGTTACCAAACAATACAAATATGCATAAAGTATAAATACGTATGATGTATAAATACGTAGAGCATACGTATACATCCGTGAAACCGGGGACTAATTGAAAGAAAAATGTGCAATTAAGCCCTTTTGGTAAAATTTGATTAAATTGGAGGGCAAATTGACCTAATTGCACTTTAAGACTTTAGAATCCAATGTCATAGCTTATAAAAAGTGAGAATTGAAAACTAAAAGACTCGAAAATGATTTTTTTTTAGGCTCGGTTCGGGTTTATGTTTGTGAAGGAACATAGTGACCCGAGCCGAATTTTTGAGATTTAAAGTGACACACTTGAAGAGGAAATTAAAACAAAATTATCGAATATTTTTGGGTATTTTTCTGACCACGAATGGTATTTTTCTGATTTTTTGGGTATTTTTATAATTAAATAAACTCGAAAAATATTAAAAATACCGAAAAATATATTTTGTTCAAAATTGGTTCCTAAGGTTAAACCAAGGCTTCCAAAGTTGATTTTGTGATTTTATGACCTTTTTTGATATTTTTAATTAATTTTAAAGAATAAAAATCATAATAATAAATGGTAAAAAAAATCAGGTGTCAACAGTGACCATATAGTTTGCACTGAGACCTTATTTTCTCATATTCATGATCACTCAAAATTTTCTTTATCAGTATGCCTCCCAAATGGAAATACTACTCAGGTTACTAAAATCGGCACTGTTCCTCTTAGCCCAAATTTTATGTTTCACAATGTTCTATATATTCCTGAATTTGAGTTCAATCTCCTTTCCGTTTCAAGGGTATGCAAAGATAATTCCTGCAATGTCATTTTCAATTCAGACAATTGCTTCTTTCAGGACCATACGACTGGCAAACCGATGGGCTTGGGTAGAGTCGCAGACGGGTTATTTTTTTGGATTGATTTCCTTGGAGATTTAGATTTTCCCAATAATAGCATTTCTTGTAATGCAATTTCAAGAAATAATAATCTTCTTTTACATCAACGATTGGGCCATAGTGAACGTTATCCTCATCCAAAATGTTCCATATGTCCATTGGCTAAACAATCCAGACCATCTTTCCCTATGAGCACATCTCGCGTAAATCGCTCTTTCTTACTATTGCATGCGGACATTTGGGGACCTTATTACACTCCTCATCGTGACGATTCCCGATTTTTCCTCACAATTGTTGATGATTTTACTCGTGCCACCTGGGTTTTTCTCATGCATTCCAAAAGTCATACTTACTCTCACTTAGTGAATTTTCTCTCTATGGTTCAAACTCAATTTGATACATCTGTAAAAAAAAATTGGACAGATAATGGAAGTGAATTTCTTTCTAATGATTGTCAGTCTCTCTTTGTCTCACTTGGCATTATCCATGAAACCTCTTGCACCTATACTCCACAACAGAATGGTATTGTGGAACGAAAACATAGACATCTCTTAGAGGTCGCAAGAGCACTCAAATATCAAGCCTCCATTCCTGAGAAATTTTGGGGTGATTGTGTGGTCACTGCCACCTATTTGATTAATCGCATGCCAATTTTGTTCAAAATTGGTTCCTAAGGTTAAACCAAGGCTTCCAAAGTTGATTTTGTGATTTTATGACCTTTTTTGATATTTTTAATTAATTTTAAAGAATAAAAATCATAATAATAAATGGTAAAAAAAATCAGGTGTCAACAGCTGCCCCTCTTTGAAAGGAATCTCGTTAGAGGTTTCTCTCAAAGATAAGGTGGCACCTGATTCCTAACCGACTCAACTGGGAAAATAAGAGAAGAAATGTTATGACATCGGATCCTTAAGCCTATTGATAAAAGCTCAAATCAATCTCCGGTTTGCTCTAACAATTTGAATATGGGCCGAAGTGAGAGAGGCTTACCTGAAGCTCACCTGTCGGATGCTGCCGGTTGCGACGACTTTCAAGAAGATGCCTAGGACTCGCCATTCAGAATATCCCAGGGAGATTAAGATCTGACCTGTATGGTAGGTCATACCATTATGGGGTTCCTGACTGGTAGGAACTTGAGAAGGGCGCATCCCACGCTGGGGGATTTGCCAAGGATTTTAATCCGTATGGTGGATCGGACCTTTGCGTTGATCCTTACAGCGGTATTTACCAATGAGTTGACCCTTGTGGCGGTTTCTACCTTGGTTTGACCCTTCAGGCGGTTTCTACCATTGATTGACCCTTCAGGCGGTTTCTACCTTTGGTTTGACCCTTCAGGCGGTTTCTACCTTTGATTGACCCTTCAGGCGGTATCTACCTTTGGTTTGACCCTTCAGGCGGTTTCTACCATTGATTTGACCCTTCAGGCGGTTTCTACCTTGTGTTGACCCTTCAGGCGGTATCTACCATCATTTTGACCATTCAGGCGGTATCTACCTTGTGTTGACCCTTCAGGCGGTTTCTACCATGTGTTTGACCCTTCAGGCGGTATCTACCATACATTGACCCTTCAGGCGGTTTCTACCATTGATTTGACCCTTCAGGCGGTTTCTACCTTGATTTTACTTTGAAAAGGGGTCTCATGACGAGGGTTCTCCACGTCAGATGAGACTGCCTAAATTTTGAAAAAGGGGTCTCATGACGAGGGTTCTCCACGTCCGATGAGACTGTTTGATATTTTTAAAAAGGGATCCTAGGACGAGGGTTCTCCACGTCAAGCTAGGACTGCTTGATTTTTTGAAAAGGGGTCTCATGACGAGGGTTCTCTACGTCCGATGAGACTGCCTAAATTTTGAAAAGGGGTCTCATGACGAGGGTTCTCCACGTCCGATGAGACTGTTTGATATTTTTGAAAAGGGGTCTCATGACGAGGGTTCTCCACGTCCGATGAGACTGCCTAAATTTTGAAAAGGGGTCACATCATCGCCCATTCTTTTGAAAGATCCCGAAATTTATCGGGAATTCAGTTTTGAAGCAGTGAAAGATTTTATTTTGACAAAGCCTCGCTTTAGTCTGTTGAGACGACATTCTGGGAGCTGGGTTCTCCAGGTATCCTGCAAAAAATTCAAACCTGTGTGCTCCACTCCATGGAGCAAATATTTTTCTGGGATTCGGGGTTTCCAAGAATCCTGCAGAAGTTTGAGCTTGAAAGATTTTTCTTCACCAAGAAAACGTTAGTAATCTTTGGGAAGACCACGGCTGTCCATCTGACAAAACCGTATGATTTAAGTCTTAATCATGAAATGTGCGTTTTGATGCTGGAGGTTATCCAAAGCATTCTCGCAACATGTAAATGTGATCACAAATTCCTTGCGCGGCAAATCTGGATCAAACAATTTGAAATTTTCAAAAAGAGTTTGTTCAAAACATCTATTGGAGAATTTCTCATCAAGAGGGCTCCTCACCGCTCTGTGATAATGGTTTTTTGTAAGGAATGCGCTCAACTTCTTACTAACCTGTGCCTAGGTTTTAGGATCATTCGCAGCGCATACATTTCGATCGATCGGGAGGTCTTCCACGGGACCGTGATGTTGGGCTTGGATAATGGTTTTCAAGGGAGACCCGCTTTGGAGTCGAGGCCATTGAATGAATGTTCTCACCATCTGCTCCGGGTTTACAAGTCAAGAACCCTGCAAAATGAGAAAGAAATAATCTTGCTCGTACCTCTTCGAGCTAAGCTATATGTTAACCCAAGTGTCTTAGTCAGAGAAGACTGTTTCTGGGTCTTAACATCGATAAGATTGGGGACCGAAAAAGGCTTGTTTTTGGCCCAGAATTCATGAGGTGTTTGACATTGGTGATCATTGCTGATTTACCTCCTGTCTTTTCCTTTCTGCATCTTTAGTTTTTGAGGTGTACAACCGATTTTGAGGTGTGCACCAGCTCTTTAGAGAGCGTCCCTTGTTGCATTCAGAGACCGACTCTCTCCATGTCTTTGTTCTGTGCTTGGCAGCATTTGGGGAGCAGCTTTTTTTATTTGACTCCTTTAAGAATTTTTTTTTTTTTTTTTCATCCAAGTTTCACTGGGGATCAAGCAAACAGCTTTCATGAGCATCGGCCTTGCTTTTACCAGGCACTTTGCTTTTTCTCGATGCCGTGGATTTTTCTCATTCATTTTTGAAATCCCACTTTTTCTCATCTTCATAGGATCGCGTTAGACCTATGATCAAAGGTCTAACAAGGTTAAACATTAACTTAGGAATTCTTTTGCAAACCCTAAGTCTTGAACTTCTTCGTTTCTGAAGTGATGCTGCATCCGTCTTGGAATGTGCAATGATCACCAACGGGTTTATGAAATGATTCTGCAGGCTCAACTTGGCTATGCAAAGGATTCGGTGTGTGGGATAGAGAAATGAATGCTTCTCATCATCCTATGGCACTTGGATTACCATATAAACAACACACAAAGATTAATGTTAGTCCGAGCAAGAAAATTTCTAACCATTTTCTCCTGATGCTGCTGGACTCACCTCCATTTTGCCCCGATGTGGGGTGGTTCTTGACAGGGTTAAGAATGAAAACCGCCGTTCAAAGGGGTTATCAACGGTCACCTGTAGTGTTTGGGGGATATGAAACGAATGCCTCCGTCGTCCCAACCCATGTAATCGCTGCGAATGGTCCCTACTTCCGTAGGTCCAGATTCTGCTGTCTTATCCGCTCCATTTCTCTCTTAAGTGTGTATAGGACGTGTTTGGACTAGGCTTTGCCTCTCGTCTTTTGAGAAAACGTCCTTTTGAAAGTTTTGAACAACTTTTGATTGGAAAAATCTCTTTCGTTTTCTCCAAAAATTTTACCCGTCAATGGGATTTTATGATGCCCAATGCATGTTCAGATAACCTCATGTTTCAAAACATGAATGCCAATGAAGTTAGAATCCTATGTCTTTTCTAGACATCAGATTCTAAAAGCTTTTCTTTTCTTCTCTATTTTTTTATTCAACATTTTCAATGGATTGGGGAAAGGGATACTTACCTGTCCCCCGCGGCTGGAGATCCCTGAAAATGCGGAAGAAACATGTTATTGTTCGTTCATGAATTTTTCAAAAAATTAGAACGATACATCTTACCCTCGGTCGTGTGCCCCTGCGAGTGCACACAGGTTGTCAAAATTTGTCCTCCTTGATGGTGAGTCCCTATCAAGGATAAATAGCAATTGTTAACTCATATTCCCAAATTGAAGACAAATTGGGACAATACAACTTTACTCTTGGTTCTCATCCCGTTCTGACGTCGCGTATTGATATGAACCACGTCTATCAAATCCGCTTATCCATGCTTGGAATATTTGCAATATCAATGGTTCAGCTGCCCCCGGTTAGGCAACGTCTGTTTTGTTATTTGAACAGATGGCTCCTTGGGTGATTTATCCACGTTTAACACCTGAGAAGGGAAAGAAATGAGACATTACTTTGGTATTCGGTTGAAGATCGTTTAGGAACGATACATCGTTTTACCAAATGGGAGGCTTCGTGACCAAACGTATTTCGTGCTGAATGGGGGTAGATCCCATTATGCTCCGCGGGTGATAGTCATCGTTCATGGAATTTGCTCCACGGATTAAGTGATTAATCCATGGCCCTTGGCTCGAAGACGTTCAAAGGGTAATGTTGACACTCAGAGCGGTTAGTTTTCAGCGTTAATTACAATGTTCCCGCGGGAACTTTACAACGAAATCCGTAACACATTCATTCGATGTATTCACCTCTCACTCTCCTGAGCCTTCTAATGATTTAGCACACGAGCTTCGAACCAGATGTCCGGTCGCCGGTACCGGTCACGACTGCGAAGATGCACTTGTTCCAAAATGCTTGACCCATAGGCTGAGTTGCTCATTCAGGAGATCGTCCGACCGCTCGAGTCGTCCAAGTTGAGCATCCTTAATTGCTGGTGACGGACTTCTCCCATTTTCGGCATGAACAACCTGGTTTCTCGGTTTATGCGTGATCCACACGCCGAGTTGCTCACTGAGGGACTCGCTTGAAATTTCAAGCCATTGACGCCCAAGTCGGGCATCCTCAACCGTTGGCGATGGGTTCCTCACACTACTTTCGACATGAACAACCTCACTTCTCGAGTTGGTATTTTCATCGTTGTCCAGTAGGTTTGTACCCGATGCTGGATTCGCCGTAGGAATAACACTAACGATCGGTTGGTGCTCAAATTGGGGAGTCCATACCTGCTGAAATTGTTGTACATACTCTTGGGGAGTACCAGGGTAACTCAGGGGGGAATTCAGCCGATCGAACCAAGAATAGATGTTTTCAAGGAGATCGTCTGAACCATCGAGCGACTGACACTCAGGTTGAGTATTGTCGACTACTGGAGAAGGAATCTTTTTGCCATTTTTGTCATGGACCACCTGATTCTTCGAGCCGGAATCTCCGTAATCGTCTCGCAAGATTGTATGTGCATCTCCTGCCAGTGTTAGATCCGCCGTAGGACTAGTATTAACAGCCAGTCGGTGCTCAGACTGGGGAGTCCCGATTTGCTGAAATTGCGGTACATACTCCTGAGGAGTACTGGGATAACCCATGGGAGTACTCTGATTGATGCCTGAACAATCGACCGTGTAATTGTCAGTCCCATCGGTGTTAAGAGGTGATTGGATGCTTCCTGCTTCATGAGGATTGCGATCACAGCCATGCTCATCGTTTAAACTTGAACTGCCTCTCTCTTGGTCTAGCGCCACTCGTCCATCTCTCAGTAGTCTTTTGTAGCACCAAAGGTGGTTCCTGACTTTATTTCTATCCAATTCCGGCATGTTCATGATCTTGAGTATGCGCGATGGGCGAGCCAAACTGATCCCTAACTGTTGAACTGCATCAACAAATTTGCTATGAAGCTCCGAGGTCCAATAAAACCTTGTTTTCTTGCTAGCCGAAGTAGGGTTGGCAACTCGGCGGCTACTCTTCGTGGAATCTGGTCGTGTTGAACCGCCTCTATCTTGGTCTAGCGACGCTCGTCCATCTCTCAGTAGTTTCTTGTAGCGCCAAAGGTGATTCTTGACCATATTTTTAGTCAGTCCCGGCACGTTCATGATTTCGAGTATGCGCAATGGGCAAGCAAAACTGATCCCCAACTGTTGAACTGCATCAACAAATTTGCTATGAAACTCCGGGGTCCAACGAAATCTTATTTTCTTGCTAGCCGAAGTGGTGTCAGCAACTTGGCGGTTACTCTTCTCGGAATCTGGTCGTGTTGGAGGTTGCTCTGGAGGGGATTTAGTGGTCTCAGATCGGCTGGTCATGATGGTGAGTTCATCATCGAGCGGACCCGACTTGTCATGACGCATGTTCCCTTCCACAATGGGCGTCGACTTTGACCTTATAGCACTAGTTTCCTCTTGTAGATCCTCGGCGGTACCCGCCTGTTCCGAAAGATGTTGCGAAGGGCATTGCAACAAATGAGCATTATAAACCCCCAGATCTGGCTCTTCAGTGAATACTCCGTCCGTGGGAACAGGGTTACCGCACTCCAGGCAAATAGCGATGCTTAGAGCTTTTTTGTACTGAGTGTTTTTTATTCGAAGCTTTTCATTTTCCTCCCTTACAACCGCTAACTCGTGCCGATCGCGTTGCTGCTTCAGCCGGGTTCGTTTGTTTTCAAACCAGCACTTGACCTTCCGAGGCTCCCACCCTATCTCCTGGCCCATTTTGATTTTCTGTTCCATGTCCGGATAGGGGTATTCCCTGAAAAACAATTCGAGTTTATGGACTTGACCTGAAGTGTTGCGTTTGAGATATTCCCCTTTCTGACGCTGATAACCGTCGCGGGTACTGTTCTCGTTAACCAAGCCGCGGGTTTCATCATTAGAAGGATCGGTCTCCATGGCCCTCGTGTCAGGTTCGGTCCTGAGATCTTCAAACTCTTCCAGCAGCTCAAGCTCGGAGACCTCCAAGTCTGGCGCTTCCAGTAAATGACAGAATCCCTTGAACATTTTGACCGGGATATCACTGTTTGATTTTCCGTTAACTCAGCTTTCTTTGTTCCTCCTTGGATCTTCACTTTCTCTGCAAATTCTGAGAGGTTAAAGGAGCCGGATCACCGTTCTTCGATCAAAGGTGATGGCTACCCGACGAGCGCTCTTCTCAATGTTTCGAGATTCCCACTTCGTCCTTTTGTGATGGCTACTTGACGAGCGTTTTTCTCAAGGCTTCGTAATTCCCACTTTGTCCTTTTTTGCTCTTTTCTACGTGAACGGAGCCTGAAGATCTCTTGCGTTGATTTCGCTTTGTCGAGCACTACGCTTGTCCCCCTGGCCCAGTCTCTAGAGTAACAAGCCTGCCCACCTTTCGGCGCCATTATGTTTCGTAAAACCCGAGATCACAGGACGGTGGTGGATTCGTGACTCATCGGGGATGCATTAACGAAACCCGCTTGGCTCTACTGCACATAAAATATTATTACCACTTCTCCCTGTACTCGAGCATTTATAAGGTGATAGATTGATGTCAAGAAGATTAACACTTTAGCCTTATCAGACTCAGCCTCTCAAACACTCTTCACATTCTCACTCTCTTCTCCGTCATTCCATCGCATATGGATTCCTCCTCTATGCCTGTTGCCTTACCTGAAGCTTCGACCCAATGGGAGAGATTTTACCACCTCTTGGGTAGGGGTTATGGCTACATAAACAATCATCCTGAAGCTGAGGTTGAAGTTCGTACTCTGATTCCGGCCCTGGATACTGCGTGTATTGAAGGTACGAAACTGCAAAGGGAGTTTGTGATCTTCCCAACTCTCTTTAACAATTTCATGCAGGCTTACGAAGTTGCTAGCCGGGAGGTCACTTTGGCTGGTATCGTGCGAGCCCGTTATCAGGACCGAACTGAGTCCCTGATGTTGGCCATGCTGACGGCCGATAACCATAAAAGGGCTGTTGAATACGCCCACGCCCAGGTTTCGATGCTGGTCCGTGAGAGGGACAACTTGGTGGAGCGTCTGGCTCTTTTTGACACCGCCTTTGAGCAAGACCAGCACAACTTCGTGCTGAGGTTCCAGTGTGCCTGGTTGGAGGAAAGGCTTGAAGACCTGAGCATGGATATAGCTCGCGGGAGGGTGCTGGCTCATGACTTAGAGCTTGAGTTCGAGTACTATGACACCAAGGTGAACGAACTTAAGGAGAAATGTCGTCTCCTTTTCTTCAAGCTTGTAGACCTCGATTCCCGGAGTGTGGGTTGTAAGCAAGGCATGGATAGCATGGAGAGTCAGTTAAGCTTTTTTGTGATGCTTGTCAGAACTCATTTTGGGTTTACTGCTCCCCCTCAGTGATCCACTTGTAAACTTTCCTGCTGAATGAAATAAATGCGAGTTTGTTTATATATGCTCTTTCATTCTGCATTGTTGATTAGCCAAGAAAGGTTTTTGCTTTCGGATCTACGCGACTCCTTTTTCGCCTGTGTCAACAGATTGACTACGCATCATTCTCACAGCCCGACGCTTTATATTTGATTGACCTGAATGCCTCGTGAGAAATAGATTTGTAGTTGCTCGAAACTTAAAGATTGCCCCTGATTTTGCGGTCATTGCGTTTGGGGCCGCTAGTAATCTTTCACTTTCGAGCTCGATCACATTCTGCTAGTAACTCATGCTATCAATTCTGCCTTCACGCGTCGGGGCTGATTTTACCTTGAACTTAATAACAAGGAATTACCGTATACACACGAGATGACGTTTGCGAAAAACATTATGCAGAATCAACTCTAGCTATTGAAGAAACAAACGCATGCACCGATGAGAACTTTACAATAGGAGATACATCCTTCTCGCGTACATCCCCTTCTTTCTTGGGGCATGTCCAATGACTAACCAGTCTGGCCTCAGCTTAGGTGTGCCATTACCAAGTGCAGATCATGGTTGCCAACCTTTAATAGCTTCCAACTGATCGAACCAGGTATCAAGTCCTTCATCGAAGAAATCACCCGACCCCTCGAACGATTGATGTGTAGGTTGAGCTGCATCGCCCGACGGGTTCTTCGAACTGGAACCTCCATCTTTGTCTGGGATTATAAGAGGAGATTTGAATGATTGACTACCACAAGCATCTCCCACTTGGGGATTAGGGAAATAAGAGTGCTCCAAGCTTTCTCCCATTAGATCATCTGAAGCCATATGCTCTGATTGGGCAAACCCTTGAGCACTGGGCGTGGTGGGCTGATCTGCGACAGGATGAACACTGACTAGCTGCTGCTCGGACGGAGGAGTGCTTACTCGTTGCACTTGTGATGCGTGTTCTTGAGGAATATTGAAATGACTCGCGAGGATATCCTGATCAAATCCCCAATAGTCGTCCAGATTCGACCGGGCCTCATTTGTCATAAGGGTGCTGGGTTCGCAGCCGAGTCTATTGCTCGGATTCAGTTCTGCATAACGCTGTCCTAACGCCCTTCTGTAGCAACCAAGGTGATTCGCGACTAATTGCTTGGTAAGTCCCGGTACGTTCATGACCCTAAGTATGCTTGTCGGACCTATGAAGTCGAGTCCTATCTGTCGAACTGCGTCCAAGAACTTGAGATGAAGCTCCGGGGGCCAAGTGAATTTCTTCTTCTCGTCGTCCAGAGTGGCGTAGATAGCCTGCCGACTAACCTCTAACTCCTCTTGAACCGTATCTGATCTTACCGGAAGCTGTTGTGGAGGAGATTCATGGGCTTCGATGAGGTGACTCCGATCATAACGACACGTATCTTCTTCCTCCGAAGACACTGGTATAATTTCTGTAGGATCGATCTGCTCATGCGCGCCATTAGCAGGATCTGATTGTACCGGAGATGGCTCAAGGGAGCAGGGGGATAAATGAGCACCTTCCATCTTCGTAGAAGGCTTACTGGGGAACAATTTACTGAGGGTGGTAGGGCCACCGCAGTCAGGGCAAGTAATAGTACTGAGAATTTTCTCATACCACATGTTTTCCATTTGAAGGTTTTGGTTCTGCTCTTTTAGGGCCGTGATCTCCTTACGCCTGTGTTGGACACCTAGTCTGAAACGTCTATTCTGAAACCAAAAATGGATTCTCATAGGATTCATTCCCAGCTTCTGGCCCAATTCAATCTTTTGTTCCTCGTTTGGGCAAGGGCATTCATCGAAGAAAGCTTCAAGCTCCTGGATTTCTTTCCGAGCGTAGCGCTGGCGACTTTTTCTTTTCCGGGGTTGAGCGTCGTGGCCACTGCCGTCGTCACCACTGCGATCTTGATGTTCGTCACCGGCGATGTTGAGTTCCATGGCTTCGATGTCGAATCTGATTCTAGAGAATTTGAGGTCTTTCAACGAACTCGTCACTCGGGGTTCTCTGTTCTCTTTTGTATACTCGCTCTTTCGATTTGTTGCCTCCTTTTCCTCGAAAGCTAGGTCTGTTCAGCGTTCTGTTTTTGAAACGACGGAACTGTTTACCTCCTGCTCAGCTTTCCGACACGAAGGGGTAACCAAATCCTTCCGCGGCTTCTTCGATAGTAGCGCTCGCCTTTCACTTTTCCTCGATAGTCATGCATGTTCAGCACTGTCTTCTCTTTTTAAGTGGCAGAGCTGTTCACTCGCCGCCCAGCTTTATGCGTGATGGAACAACACAATCCTTTCGCGGCTTCTTCGATAGTTGCGCTCGCCTTTCACTTTTCCTCAATAGTCATGCCTGTTCAGCACTGTCTTCTCTTTTTAAGTGGCAGAGCTGTTCACTCGCCGCCCAGCTTCATGCGTGATGGAACAACACAATCCTTTCGCGGCTTCTTCGATAGTTGCGCTCGCCTTTCACTTTTCCTCAATAGTCATGCCTGTTCAGCACTGTCTTCTCTTTTTAAGTGGCAGAGCTGTTCACTCGCCGCCCAGCTTCATGCGTGATGGAACAACACAATCCTTTCGCGGCTTCTTCGATAGTTGCGCTCGCCTCCCTCCCAGCTTTAATAATGGCGAGACCGAATTTGTCAGGCCTGAAATTGCGGATCAGGACATGTCTGATGATTCACGGGAGGAGCAGCCCTCGCTTTACATTAATTAACCCGGCTCCACAAGCATTATTGCTGCAACTTTTCTCCACTCTCGAGACGCTATAAAATGCGGAGTTGGTGTTTGGAAGATTAACGCTCTCATATAATTTGCTTCCATCCTCTAATCGCTCCACTACACACATCTCCGTCGAAAATGGCTTCTTCCCAAGTTCACACTTTCTCAGCCGAAGCTTTGACTCGATGGAAAGAGTTCTATAACCTCTTGGGTCGAGGCTACGCTCACATAGCCGATCATCCCGAAACCGAGGATGAGATCAGAGTCATGTTCGGGGACCTGGACATCACCTCCCTCGAGGGTACCGCGTTGGGGAGGGAATACAATATTTTTCCAACGCTCTTTACGAACTCCTTGGAGGTCTACCGCGCTGCTCATCGGGGAGTTACCGTGGCTCGTGTCTTGCGAGCCCGTTATGAGGATCAGTCCGACCGCCTAGCGTTGGCTGACTACCTGGCCGATAGTCACAAAAAGGCTGTTGAGTTCGCCAAAGAGCGGGTTTCGACATTGCTACGCGAGAGGAGGAATCTGGTGGAGGACTTAGCTCTATCTCTGGCTACCTATGAGCGCGATCGACGTAATGCCCTGCTAAGGAATCGGAGCGAGTGGCTGGAAGAAAGGCTCAACGGCATAAACGAGGATATAACTCGTGAGAATGGACTTGTTCGGGACTTGGAAGCAGTCGCCGAAGATCACGAGACTCAGGTTGTTGCAGTCAATGATGAACGCAAACGCCTCCACCTCAGGCTTGCGGACCATGATACGCGGAGTGGTGCGTATAAACAAAGCATCCATAACCTGGAGGGCCAGCTGGGCTCCTTTGTGTCGTTGATTAGGGCTCACTTCTGCTTTACTTTTCCACCCCAATGAATTGTATGATCTGGTTTGGGCAAGAATGAATGAAAGCCCCTGTGTTTGTTTTAGCTTTTATATGATCCATTTCTTCGAGCATTCGGACATCTTAGACTTGGATGAGCCGATCCATAATAAGTCGAGTAGATGTGTTCTGATTTTCTAACTCACTCATGGTCAGATGAAAGAATAGCCTCAGACTTATCCAAGAAAAGATTTCTTTATGCTACTTGTTTTTCACCTGCAAATGAAAAGACCGAGTCAAAAGGAATAATCTGAAAAAGAAAGCATAGACCCCTTTCAATCTTATGCTTGCTCGTAATTAATAATGACAAGAACTTTTACAAGGGTTTTAATCTTGTGCGAAAAGTTTTTATCAATATTCCTCGAAAGAAAGCATACTATTGAAAGGAATGTAATTCACGATAATTGCTTTTGACCAATATTCAGAAGAGCGAATTAGTCAAAAATGCAAGGCATAACGACGTGTTTTTAAATTTAATTGAAGATACGGCATCCAAATCAAGGCCGTTTTGTTAAGAACGAGAGCAATTTGGACATCTATCTCGTCATTAAATTCGAAATAACGTCAATACTCTTGATCAATTATCGTGGATTACTTAGTGACGTATGACATGCATGGACCAATTCAAGTGTATAATTCCTTCTAGCGAAATTGGGGTTGGATTACCTTGTACGACCAAAAAGGTCGTGTAAGATTTTCAACTTTAGTTTCCTCTAAAGGAATTATAAACTTGACTTGGGAGTATTCGGATGATTAGAGAAAATGCCACTATCACATTCCCATGACCCGTCAAAAGAAATACAACCGAGTTCCATCTGAATGTATACACCAATAGATCCCTAATACAATCACTCTAAGGGGTGAGATAGAGAAAGCCTCGATAAAAATAAACCCTATACAAGAGGACTAGTAATGGGGGAAAATGAAACCAAGGAATGTGATCCTAACGTTTAAGGATGCCCCAAGTTCGATCTGTGACTTCCGGATCACTTGCCCCAACTCGTCATCTTCATTGGACGATATCTCAATAATGTCCATAGTAGGCTCCTTTGTTGCTCACTCGGTGTTCGCCATGGGATATCATCCTCCTCGTCTTCTATCAAGGACGTTTGGGAAAAACACATGCATCTATCCTTGAAATGGCATTTAATCTAATCACCAGAATGCAATGAATGAAATGCCTATATTTATATGAACTGTAATAGTTTTGAGGGATAGAGAGTCTTACCAACCCAACTCGTCGACTTATGTGCGATTTTAGGTGTACCAACCGCCCAAAGACATGCGCATGAGACAAGTGATGGTGAACTTCTAAAAATCAGAGGGTTTGGCACCTAAGGTTAAGGTTCCCACCTCGAGTTCTAGAAAGAGCCGATTCCATTGCACAACTATCGTTGCATTGGGACTCAATCCATAGTTCGAAGCGAGCGGAATTGAGAAGTGGATTACCCCGTGTTTTTCCACACGGAGATTCCATTTTCAATTCCTTCTATTGTGTTCCTAAAGGCGGCGCCTGGGGTTTTAGGCGCGGTTGTGTGTGTCCATGTGTCGTGATCATCACAATGCAAGTCATGCACAACAATTTATCAATCAGCACTTCAAATCATCCACACAACATACATTCCTACGCCACACCTGCGTAAAATAAAGTTAATCACAGACTACACCCCTTATTACTCCAATCTGCAAAAACATATAACACCTATCGTGAGCGGACTTACCTCACCTTCAAGAGCGCCTGTAGGGTTAGAAAAATCACTCAATTTTTATTACGGCCTAAGTCCACTTGAGGTCTAGAACCATAGTTTCTAGAACAAGTCCCCAGCGGAGTCGCCAGCTGTCGCGACCCGTCCGGAAGCGGACGCGGCTAATGGATTACCGATCACGGGTCTTGGATCGGCGCGAGCCCTCCCAGGCCCATACCAAATCGCGGCGGGAGTATTCTTCGACGATAAGAGTCGATCGCTTTCGACCTTCAGTGTGGTCGTGGTGGCATGTGCAAATTGTGCATGCATTTGGAGTCGCCACCGGTCTTTCTTGGAGGGTAGACCGGAAACCTTACCGATCGATTGGGAGAGATCGATCAGTTCTACGGAACCAGAGATTTTGGGTTCGGGGACTTGGTTACGCTGGTGTCGTTACCAACGCCCTTTCGGTACCTAATGCGAGTGATTTTCCTAACTAGGATTTCATGCAGGCACAATTTTGGGTGAGGTAAGTCTGACTTTGCACATTAACCAGTTTAACATGCTCACGTAATCATAATAAATAAATAGAAATAAATAGATGTCAATCACATAAATATCTATCCTACGTGGTGATCATGGAATTATGATTTAATGGGTCTCGAGCCAATGAGACCACATATAATCATTTTAATATTTTAATAACGGAGAGCCGCTCTTCGCTTCTTCTTGGTTTCTTGAACTCTTCAAGAATTGGGCCCCAAAGAGCTCGCCGACTTAAAAGGCTCCTCCACGTAATCCTCGTAGCATTTACATCAACAATTGGACTATGCTAAAAATAAAGATTACATGAAAAATAAAAGGAGTACGCAGCCTTTTACAACCCCAAATATATAAATAATCATCATACATTCATATATACATCAATCACATTGATTAGGGATTTTTCCATGATCACCACCCTTTCACGTAAGTAATAAATTCACAATTTAAAACTTAGGAAGGCACAATAAAAATTCTACGTTGAATCATATTCAGAATTTTTACGTAAAATAAGATAGCCATAAATTTTCGATTCAAAATTGATTTAGTCTCAATTTTTGCTACGTTGATTAATTTATCATATAAAATAATCAATCTCCATTAGCCATGTAAGACGAACAATTCGTTAATACATATTGGCCATAGTATTGCAAAAATTGCAAAAAATCAATTAAATGCACGAAAACACCTAAGGATTGGCTCTGATACCACTGTTGGGATCCACGTAACACGTAGCGGAAATAAATAACAACCCACACATGTATCTCCAGAGGCGTACTTCGTGCATTTCAATCGAAAAAAATCACAAAGTCTCAAAGGGAGTAAATAGATTACCTCTCGTAGCGTGCTTGAACGGAGGTGTCGGTTCGATGTTCTTCGATCTCAGCCTCCACAAGTGTTAGGCATCTAGTTCGGACGCACCACCAATTGACGAACGGGGAGACGACTAATAACTCCACAACAATTGTGCTAGCAATATGCGGAATCAATATTCCGAACTTAATATATTTTGCTCGCTCAAGATTATGAGAATATAGAGAGTGTTTGTGTTCTTCTCTCTAAGCTCTCAAAAATTTGCACACTCTACAAAATGTCTCTCCCCTTCAACCTCAAAACTCTTGCCATCCTTTTATAGCCAAAAATACCTTCCAATAAATTGTATTTAAAAATAGCACTAACAATTATAAATTCTATCTAAAAATAGCACTCACAAATAAATGACATTTAAAAATAGCACTAACAATAGCACTCACAATTTATAATACAAAAATGCTATTTAAAAATAGCACTAACAATAGCACTCACAATTTATAATACAAAAATTCTATTTAAAAATAGCACTAACAATTATAAATTCTATCTAATAATAGCACTCACAAATAAATGACATTTAAAAATAGCACTAACAATAGCACTCACAATTTATAATACAAAAATGCTATTTAAAAATAGCACTAACAATAGCACTCACAATTTATAATACAAAAATTCTATTTAAAAATAGCACTAACAATTATAAATTCTATCTAATAATAGCACTCACAATTTATGATAAATAAATGCCATTTAAAAATAGCACTAACAATAGCACTCACAATTTATGATAAATAAATGTCATTTAAAAATAGCACTAACAATAGCACTCACAATTTATAATACAAAAAATGCTATTTAAAAATAGCACTCACAATACAAAAATGCTAAAAAAAGGCACTAACAAAGGTGTTAAAAATAATAACCATTATTATTATTACAAGAGTTAAAGAGGTTACCAAACAATACAAATATGCATAAAGTATAAATACGTATGATGTATAAATACGTAGAGCATACGTATACATCCGTGAAACCGGGGACTAATTGAAAGAAAAATGTGCAATTAAGCCCTTTTGGTAAAAATTGATTAAATTGGAGGGCAAATTGACCTAATTGCACTTTAAGACTTTAGAATCCAATGTCATAGCTTATAAAAAGTGAGAATTGAAAACTAAAAGACTCGAAAATGATTTTTTTTTAGGCTCGGTTCGGGTTTATGTTTGTGAAGGAACATAGTGACCCGAGCCGAATTTTTGAGATTTAAAGTGACACACTTGAAGAGGAAATTAAAACAAAATTATCGAATATTTTTGGGTATTTTTCTGACCACGAATGGTATTTTTCTGATTTTTTGGGTATTTTTATAATTAAATAAACTCGAAAAATATTAAAAATACCGAAAAATATTTTTTGTTCAAAATTGGTTCCTAAGGTTAAACCAAGGCTTCCAAAGTTGATTTTGTGATTTTATGACCTTTTTTGATATTTTTAATTAATTTTAAAGAATAAAAATCATAATAATAAATGGTAAAAAAAATCAGGTGTCAACAGTGACCATATAGTTTGCACTGAGACCTTATTTTCTCATATTCATGATCACTCAAAATTTCCTTTATCAGTATGCCTCCCAAATGGAAATACTACTCAGGTTACTAAAATCGGCACTGTTCCTCTTAGCCCAAATTTTATGTTTCACAATGTTCTATATATTCCTGAATTTGAGTTCAATCTCCTTTCCGTTTCAAGGGTATGCAAAGATAATTCCTGCAATGTCATTTTCAATTCAGACAATTGCTTCTTTCAGGACCATACGACTGGCAAACCGATGGGCTTGGGTAGAGTCGCAGACGGGTTATTTTTTTGGATTGATTTCCTTGGAGATTTAGATTTTCCCAATAATAGCATTTCTTGTAATGCAATTTCAAGAAATAATAATCTTCTTTTACATCAACGATTGGGCCATAGTGAACGTTATCCTCATCCAAAATGTTCCATATGTCCATTGGCTAAACAATCCAGACCATCTTTCCCTATGAGCACATCTCGCGTAAATCGCTCTTTCTTACTATTGCATGCGGACATTTGGGGACCTTATTACACTCCTCATCGTGACGATTCCTGATTTTTCCTCACAATTGTTGATGATTTTACTCGTGCCACCTGGGTTTTTCTCATGCATTCCAAAAGTCATACTTACTCTCACTTAGTGAATTTTCTCTCTATGGTTCA